>OX254005.1:15193466-17593466 GCA_946000715.1 Vitis cinerea var. helleri x Vitis riparia | reverse complement strand
ATTGTGGGAAATGTAAGAAAGTAGGACACACTGTTTGAAAATGCCCAGAGTTCGTCAACACTCACAATGCATTTATCAACATTGAAGATTCAATTGAAGATATGGTATGTTCAAACACACATTCACTAAATTCATTAATTATTCACTTTATAGTTATTTTTATTTGGTTAAATTGGTTGAAATAAAAAATTGAATTCTTTATATTAATATAGGAGGACATGCCTTCATTACTAAATCACAACATGGAAGGTGGATCAAGATACGAGACAAATGAATTTTCTCAAAATGTAAGTTTAACATTTTTTAAGTAATTTTTATTATGATGTGAAAAATATTACTTATTAGAGTAATTGAAAAATTAAATCATATTACAGACAACACTTGACACATTTCAGAATGGTCTAGAAACAAGCTTAAATGATTCATGGCTTGAGTTACATCCACCAAATTACTTCACAAACCAAGTAAGAGTTATAGAATAACTTATATACACCACATATCATATATCTATATATTGACAGAAGTTCCTAAACATTTAGTATTTAATCATATGGATTTCTTTCAAAATATTATGTATAACTGTAAATATTTTCAATGTAGGTCACCATGAACCACTTTACATCCGGAATTTCGAGAGCAAGTTCTACATATCATAACCAATGAGTTGTACTACAATGCAAAAAATTATGTACAAAAGAAAATCAACTCTTGATTGTATTCTATACTCTTCTTCTCTTTATTTTTGCATGATTCTAAACTTTATCTAATATTATAGCTTTCTCACTATTTTCATCATCAAGAAGTAATTCGATTGCCAATTTGTGTCTTATAGCTGTAGAGTCCCAATGGGAAGGGGTTGAACTTGAGTCCATGAAATCGGATCTTCGCATATGATTAATGACATGGACTCCACAATCCCACCTAACAAATAAAATGAGTAAACATTTATCTAGTTAGTACATAGAAATATTATCTTGAACACATTATATTTGAAGAAACAATTATGCTTGCTTACCCATTGGCTTGCACATCCACCCATGTAGGTCTTTCAATGGGAACACTTGATAAATTCTTTAGATGCCCATTGAGATTAAAAAAATGTGCACACTCTTCAACCTAATATTCATATCGTTATATCTTTTAGCAAAATAAAACATGTTATTTAACAACTAACATTAAAAAGTAATAAAATTCATTAAAATATAAGACATACCACAGTTCTCACAGATGAAGTTCGCATGTCATCCCTTTCTATTGATGGTAATGAATCCAATGTATGAATATTACGTTGATGAAGATTTATAACACACAAATACCAATGATCCGGACATGTATCGTGCATCGGGATGTATATCTAAACAAAACACACATTTTAGCATTGATAATTATTTACAACTATGATATGAATACAACTTCATATATGTACCTTATCGCAATCATTCATTTCATCCATGTGTTTGATAATATGTGTGAACATCTTGGTAGCAGTTGCCAATTTTCTACCACCATGTAACATTATTTGCTATGCAAAAAAAAAAAAAAAACATATATATATCACAATATTTATTAGGTTTATTTTTTTCTTTAATAAGAAATATAATGGATGAACATACTGCAAATGTGGTGGGTGAGTAGCATCTAGTAGGCCGTATTCCTTTGAATTTGTTCTCAAAACTATTAAGTTTGCATGCAAATACATTTATGATCTAAAAATGAAACACAAAAAAGTTAACAATGTTAATTATGTAATAGAATTAATAAGAATTGGGTTTATCCTTGTATTACTCACCACATTGAGTAATTCTTGTTTAGGCCCTAAAGTCAAGAAGTCTGCTCGATTTGCATGCTCATATTGAAAATTAATAAGAAGTTCATTGCAAAATATAAGATATTTAATAAGTATAACTTTTAAAATATGACATACATAAAGTATAGTCAAAATAATTGGTTTACACACCTTTTGTCCAATGAAACATCAAACACATAAGCAACAACTAGATACTCAAGTGTACTCAAGGAATGTGAATCCTCCACGTTCGGCAAAATGGACATGGGGATTATCTATATTGAAAACATCTCTAACAAACATTAGTTATCGTTCACTATATTATTAATTATTTAAAAAATACTACATCAATGAAGTAACATATTACCTCTAATACCTTTTGTGATCCAACAACTATGCTTGAGAATCTCTTAGGCTTTGGCATCTTATTGGATTGATGAATGTAGGGTGACACCTTGAATTTACTAGGCTTGCGTTCCATTGTTGTTCGTGTTTTCTTCAATTGACGTGGGAGCACCACCAATGAACTTAGTTGTTCTTCTTGTTTTTCAACATATGGAACATCAACATTAACCTATCATGTATTTGAACATTAGTATATATATATATAGAACTTTGTAAAAAACTAGGTCTTCATAATATGCAAATACCTTTTCATCTTGACATTGATTGTTGACAATGGGAGAAACATGTAACTCCATGTCACCACATGAGTCATTCTCACTCAATCTCTCTTCTACGACAACATTGCTCATAGGAAAAAACAAACGTTTCAATTCCATATATTTTTCTTCAAATTCGCTAAAAGTTGATTCTTTACAACTTTCATCCATATCAGAAACATTTGTTTGTAGCACAATTTTTTTCAATTTCTCAAAAGCTTCCTCCATGCCCATCAAACTTTTTTCTTCAACCTAGTAACAAATAAAAATTTCCAATATCATGAAAAATAAAGATTGAGATGAATAAACTAATGTATATAAATATAGTATAAAAAATTACCTTATGCCCTTCTTCTTGTTGTTCATGAACTTTTGCATCTTGTTTATCACCATCTTCTACATTTCTCATATCATTATCTTTATGATCACTTGTTCTCTCATCTTTCTCAACCACCTTCATTTTTTCATCATTTTCATTTTTCGCACCATTATTTTGCTCCATATCCACACTTTGCCCAATTTTTATAATCCATATCGTGACCTATAATTTATCCATAAACTTTATTATAATTGCAACATCACATAAACAAATAAGCTTTTCAGTTAGTAAATGTATCTTACCTTTGGATCATCATAACCTCCAAGTGTTTTGATTTTACGTCTCATCCTAGAAACCTCATCATCTCCCCATTCATTTATACGAGGGCTATATGCATTAAAACGTAAGTTCATACCCTTCTTTGTGGAAATGTGGTCTAGGTAGAAAATCTGCAAGAAATAAATTCCAAAATAATTATAGAGTTGAATATATCACAAACTCTATTATTGTTAAAAATATCATAATATATCAACTTTGTTAAAAGTGTATTACCATTAGAAAAAATAAACATCCAGAAATCCCACTGCTTCGTTTCTTGGATTTAAAGTCGTTTATGCCTCGTACAAGGAAGAAGAATACTATTTGAGCCCAATTTATCTTCTTTATTGATGCAGTGTCTTGAAAGAGATGGAGGAAAGAAGGCTTGACACTAACTTTCATCATTGGACATAACAAGGCACCCAAAACAAATAATACAAAACGAATTTTAAATTCATCCCCACATTCATTTTCTTGCCGTAATTGGTTTTCTAACATCAACAATGGCAATTTTCCCTTCCCATCACAATACATGTTGTATTAATCATTTCGTTTACTTGTGCATCTCTCTATATCTACCTCCACTCCCTTAGCCTTCAAGCCCAAAATTAACTCAACATCCATTGGGGATAATTTAATGGAAGTGTTATGCACACTTAATGTGCATGAAAGAGTGTCAAAATTCTCTACCAACCAATGACATAAACTATGATCAAGTTTAGTACATCACAATCCTAAAATACCTCCAAACCCTATTTCTTGTATGACGACCTTTTGATTAGGTTGCAAGTGTTGAAGTAGTTTATACACCCGATCAGGCGAACAACGCGTGTGAAGATACGACTAGAAGTCATAAATATACATAAGCATATATATTTTAAATTGAAAGAAAATATTATCATAATTTAAAAACATAAATTTCGAATTTCTTACCTTTGATGCATTTTTTGAGTTTCGACCCTTTTGTTTTATATATTCATGAGGACATTTTTTAGACTTCTCTAAGAACTCTTTTTTTTCTCCATTTGAAAGGGATTGCCACTTTTTCCCAATCTCTTTTCGCAACTGTAATATTAAATTAGTTAGTTATCATATAGAGTATAAAAGTTGACTAAAAAACATATTATGCAAATATTCATTTCTTTTCTTACATCATGATTTATTATCAATTCCTTGTTATCTTCTTTTCTTGTGAGTACTTGTTCTTGACTGCAAAAAACATCACATAAAAATGATTATATTTTCAACATATGAATAAATATCCAAAATGAATTAACTATATATGTATATACATTCTTACAAATAATAAAGCCATGAACCTATAGGAAGTTTTTGGTTTGAAGGGGGATCATTCTCCTCAAATGATTGTTAGCTCCTGTTTAAAACACAACATTATGAATGTAATTTACAACTAATTAAAACTATGTACTATATTCAAATAATTAAGTGACAAATATAAAATCTTACATATTTGGCTTTCTAAGTCAAGATGCAGTAAGATTGCTCAAAATAAGATAAACTCCTCTTATATTAAGCAACCGTGTAGCCTGCAACATAGTCAGCATACCAATAAGAATTAAGTTTTGAATTTGACAACAATGAGTTTGAAAATATTTGTAACAAAATGGAGTTTTTTTCTAAAAATATTAATCATTATTTAATCATTAGATCAATGAGTTAAACTAATTAAAATAAATTTAAATTATCAAATAAAAATAATTTATTTACTTTAAATCTTTTTTTTTTTTATCTTATCTTTTTTACATGGCATAGCAAAAAGGCAAATTTTAAAATTATATCAATTAATTTATAATTTTTTTAAATATAATAATGTTGTATTGGATTAGAAATAGAATATAAAAAAAAATTAAATTTAGAGTATGCTATTTTAAAATTTTTTATCTTTAAAAAAAAGTCATTAGTGAGCATATGTCTAAATGTTTAAGCTCTTCTATCATTCTTTTCATCTCCTTAGGATCTCCTTAGGATCTTGGTTCAGTTGCATTTTGTAATTTCCAAATTTCATTACAAGTCCTCTAAGCTTCGTAGCTGAAAGTCCATCATACTTTTCTTTTAACACTTCTCACATTTCATGAGAAGTTTGATATACCTCATACTCAATCATGAAATCATCTTGCATACAACTTAACAACGTAATGCGAGCTAAAGAATTTTTTTGTGAGAGCGGCCACATCAACAAGATAAATATACATGTCATGTCTGGCATATCAAATTATTTACATGTTATGTACAAAACATAAAAGAAAATGTAATAAATAGAAGGAAAACTAATCTTCTCCCTTGAAACTAAAAGGAACAATGTTAGGATTATACACAGTGTCTTCTATAACTCTAGAAGTTGTTTTCAATAACCATAACCCTCTAAGATTTTTATGCCTACTAGAATTTAAAAATCTTGCATTTCGCAAGTTAGGAGAAATAGAAAGCACTATTGTTCGTCTGATGACATTCTTCACGAAGCATATTTCCCAGTGTTCCTTGAAAATAGCTACTAGGTCATCAAAAGACCTATTTGTGAAACCATGAGGCCCTTCTTGAATGGATTCCCATATATTTTCAAGAACTTTTTTCTTAGGTTCTATTAATGACATTTGTAGAATATGCATTTTACGGTTTAACTGTAAGATATATTCCTCTTCGAAATGTTTGAACATATTAGCCACATGATCCACATGTTCATTTGTAGAATGGCTAGGGTCCCTCTTGTAGTTCAAGATTGTATCCAAACGCGGCCAAGGTCCACTACCCCTTAGTACTTTCCTAGTTCTCCTCAATCGTACCATTTTGCATTGGACCAAAAGAATTTAATTTAATTTTAATGAGTAACATATACTCATACTTTAATTAAATATTTGAACAAATGAGATTTTAATTAGAAACACACAATTATTAAAAAAATGTCTTTTATTATCCCTCAAATTTTTATTATTATTTTATACCAGTTAACATTCATAATTTCAAATAAACAATATAACACTAATAAATGGTATTTTTATATCATATCAAGGTACTTTATTTGAGATTTAGGTTCGAATTCATGTTGCATTATTATTTCTAACACTAAAAGGTTCAAAAGTCTAGAATTTTATTACATTTTAAATGAAAAATAAAATTAATTTATATGAAATATTTTATTTGAGATTTAGGTTTGAATCCATGTTGCATTATTATTTCTAACACTAAAAGGTTCAAAAGTTTAGAATTTTATTACATTTTAAATGAAAAATAAAATTAATTTATATAAAATATTTTATTTGAGATTTAATTTCTAAAATTTTATTAAAAATATGTGATAACAATTTTTTCTATTAACATTAATGTATTTAAATAATTAAAATTATTAATAATTTATCTTATCAAATTAATTTTAATTCATAAAATATCGGTAATAAAATTCGAAAGCTCGAAAGCTCAATTTATATAAAATATTTTATTTGAGATTTAGGTTCAAATCCATGTTGCATTATTATTTCTAACACTAAAAGGTTCAAAAGTCTAGAATTTTATTACATTTTAAATGAAAAATAAAATTAATTTATATAAAATATTTTATTTGAGATTTAATTTCTAAAATTTTATTAAAAATATGTGATAACAAATTTTTCTATTAACATTAATGTATTTAAATAATTAAAATTATTAATAATTTATCTTATCAAATTAATTTTAATTCATAAAATATCGGTAATAAAATTCGAAAGCTCAAAAGCTCAATTTATATAAAATATTTTATTTGAGATTTAGGTTCAAATCCATGTTGCATTATTATTTCTAACACTAAAAGGTTCAAAAGTTTAGAATTTTATTACATTTTAAATGAAAAATAAAATTAATTTATATAAAATATTTTATTTGAGATTTAATTTCTAAAATTTTATTAAAAATATGTGATAACAATTTTTTCTATTAACATTAATGTATTTAAATAATTAAAATTATTAATAATTTATCTTATCAAATTAATTTTAATTCATAAAATATCGGTAATAAAATTCAAAAGTTTAATAGTAAAGATTTAATCAAAATATAAATGGATAATTACTAATTATTTATATACAGAGAGAAATTCCTAAAAGGCCCTATTTTTACTACCTCTCACACTCGGGGCTGGGGCGTTAAGAAGCCCTTTTCTCCCTCTAGACCAGAGAATCCCTAAAAAGGCTTCAGTTTACTCTACCACTCTAAATTCCTTTCCTTTGCCTTTGTCCATTGTATCTATGAAGAAACTGAAATATAAAAGATAGAGCAGTTAGAAAATTACATTATCTAGTTTGTACATATCTTAGAAAGTTCGTACCTTGTCTTAAAAAGTTCGTAACCTCTCTTAGAAAGTCCGTACCATCTCTTAGAAAGTTTGTACCCTCTCTTAGAAAGTTTGTACCCTCTCTTAGAAAGTTCGTACCATCTCTTAGAAAGTTCGTACACTCTCTTAGAAAGTTCGTACTCACTTTTAGAAAGTTCGTACCCACTCTTAGAAAGTCCGTACCCTCTCTTAGAAAGTTCGTACTCTCTCTT
Organism: Vitis cinerea var. helleri x Vitis riparia; assembly: GCA_946000715.1. NCBI lineage: Eukaryota > Viridiplantae > Streptophyta > Magnoliopsida > Vitales > Vitaceae > Vitis > Vitis cinerea var. helleri x Vitis riparia. Next base: position 17,585,845 of record OX254005.1, on the reverse strand, counting down.
AGAAAGTTCATACCATTTCTTAGAAAGTTCGTACCCTGTCTTTAAAAGTTCGTATCCTCTCTTAGAAAGTTCGTACCCTGTCTTAGAAAGTGTTCGTATCCTCTGTTAGAAAGTTCGTACCCTGTTTTAGAAACTTCGTACCATATCTTAGAAAGTTCCTACCCTCTCTTAGAAAGTTCGTACCCTCTCGTAGAAAGTTCGTACACTTTCTTAGGAAGTTCATACCCTCTTTTAGAAAGTTCGTACCCACTCTTAGAAAGTTCGTACCAACTCTTAGAAAGTTCGTACCATCTCTTAGAAGTTCGTACATTTTCTTAGAAAGTTCGTACCATCTCTTAGAAAGTTCGTACCATCTCTTAGAAAATTTGTACCCTCTCTTAGAAAGTTCGTACCCTTTCTTAGAAAGTTCGTATCCACTCTTAGAAAGTTCGTACCCTCTCTTAGAAAGTTCGTATTATCTTTTAGAAAGTTCGTACCATCTCTTAGAAAGTTCGTACCATCTCTTACAAAGTTTGTACCCTCTCTTAGAATGTTCATACCCTCTCTCTTAGAAAGTTCGTACCATCTCTTAGAAAGTTCGTACCATCTCTTAGAAAGTTCGTACCCATTCTTAGAAAGTTCGTACCCTGTCTTAGAAAGTTTGTACCCTGTCTTAGAAAGTCCGTACCCTGTCTTAGAAAGTTCGTACCATCTCTTAGAAAGTCCGTACTATCTCTTAGAAAGTTCGTACCATGTCTTAGAAAGTTCGTACCCTCTCTTAGAAAGTTCGTACCCTCTCTTAGAAAGTTCGTACCATCTCTTAGAAAGTTCGTACCCTCTCTTAGAAAGTCCGTACCCTCTCTTAGAAAGTTCGTACCCACTCTTAAAAAGTTCGTACCCTCTCTTGGAAAGTTCGTACCGTCTCTTAGAAAGTTCCTACCATTTCTTAGAAAGTTCGTACCCACTCTTAGAAAGTTCGTACCTTGTCTTAGAAAGTTCATACCCTCTCTTAAAAAGTTCGTACCCTGTCTTAAAAAGTTCGTACCTTGTCTTAAAAAGTTCGTATCATCTCTTAGAAAGTTCTTACCCTGTCTTAGAAAGTTCGTACCCTCTCTTAAAAAGTTCGTACCCTGTTTTAGAAAATTCGTACCCTCTCTTAGAAAGTTCGTACCCACTCTTAGAAAGTTCATACCATCTCTTAGAAAGTTCGTACCCTGTCTTAGAAAGTTCGTACCATCTCTTAGAAAATTCGTACCCACTCTTAGAAGGTTCGTACCCTCTCTTAGAAGGTTCGTACCATCTTTTAGAAAGTTCATATCCACTCTTAGAAAGTTCGTACCCTCTCTTAGAAAGTTTGTATCATCTTTTAGAAAGTTCGTACCATTTCTTAGAAAGTTTGTACCTTCTCTTACAAAGTTTATACCATCTCTTAGAATGTTCGTACCCTCTCTTAGAAAGTTCGTACCCACTCTTAAAAAGTTCGTACACTCTCTTAGAAAGTTCGTACCCATTCTTAGAAAGTTCGTACCCTGTCTTAGAAAGTTCCTACCATCTCTTAGAAAGTTCGTACCCTGTCTTAGAAAGTTCGTACCATCTCTTAGAAAGTTCGTACAATCTCTTAGAAAGTTCGTACCCTCTCTTAGAAAGTTTGTACCCTTCTCTTAAAAAGTTCGTACCCTATCTTAGAAAGTTCATACCCACTCTTAGAAAGTTCGTACCTTGTCTTAGAAAGTTCATACCCTCTCTTAGAAAGTTCGTACCTTGTCTTAGAAAGTTCGTACCTTGTCTTATAAAGTTCGTACCATCTCTTAGAAAGTTCTTACCCTGTCTTAGAAAGTTCGTACCCTCTCTTAAAAAGTTCGTACCCTGTCTTAGAAAATTCGTACCCTGTCTTAGAAAGTTCGTGCCCTCTCTTAGAAAGTTCGTTCCCTCTCTTAGAAAGTTCGTGCCCTCTCTTAGAAAGTTCGTACCCACTCTTAGAAAGTTCGTAGCCTGTCTTAGAAAGTTTGTACCCACTCTTAGAAAGTTCGTACCATCTCTTACAAAGTTTGTACCCTCTCTTATAAAATATTGATGACAATTTCATAACAAATTACTAAATGCTCTCAATTTGATTATAAATAACTCAAAAAAAAAAAAAATCTAGATATTATAAATCATTACATATTTAAATGTCATTTAACATGACATTTCTACCTACAATAGTTATATGTAAATGGAAAAAAAAAAATCAAATGTTACCTTTTAACACGTGTAATCACTTGACATCCTTCAAGACATATAAAGCTTCATCTTCAAATTTAATCTATGAACAAAAAAAAAAAAATTATATAAAAATATTAATAACAATTTGAGAACAAAATTTTATAATAAACTCATAAAAAATTCTAAAATCGTTATTTAACATCACATTTCTTCCTACAACAATTATATTTGGATAAAAAAAATATCAAATATTACCTTTGACACTTGTAATCACTTGAAATCCTTCATCTTCTTCATATAATACAAATTTTAAATTTTCTCTCTCAAAAAGTTTTAAACTTGATCTTGAAATTTGATTCATCAAAATACATCTTACATATTTTGTAATTTGGTAGTTGAAATTATTTAATTTTCATATTAAATTACTATCCTTTTTTTATATATGAATAATGAGAGTATAAGAGTAGTAGGTAATATTTTCTTTTTTTAGATAGAGTTAGGTAATGCATTAAATAACAAATTATATTTGATATTTAATAATAAATTATAAAAAAGTTGTAATATTTAGATATATATGAAATGCATGTGATTATTTCTCACCAACAAGTCATCTTTACCGATTTGATAAGTTTTTATAAATTTTTTAATGATATGTACTTTACACATGTCATTTTTATTGGAGTCAAATGTGGGTAGGTACCCCAAATGAAGAGTGGGTACCATAGAACAACCCTATAAAATATCGGTAATAAAATTCGAAAGTTCAATGGTAAAGATTTAATCAAAATATAAATGGATAATTACTAATTATTTATATACAGAGAGAAATTCCTAAAAGGCCCTATTTTTACTACCTCTCACACTCAGGGCTGGGGCGTCAAGAAGCTCTTTTCTCCCTCCAGACTAGAGAATCCCTAAAAAGGCTCCAGTTTACTCTGCCACTCTCAATCCTCGCAAGTACTAATCTAATCATGTTATCAATTTTTTTTTCAATACCTGTTTGATTCCCAACAAAATCCATCCCCCATTCGATTTTTTGGATCTGTTTTAGGGGTCTTTTTGCTTTTGTGCCATTCGATTTAAATTTCATGAACCCTAAATCCAGGATTTTTTAGCCAGGCTAAAAAACACAACCTTTGCCTGCAAATCATGACCAGATTACCAAATAGCATCTTCTGTTTTTTTTTTAAAAAAAATTGGACAGATTTTGTATCCTTGTGCGCGGCTTGGACTGGTAGGAAATATCGGGAAATTTCCTAAAAAAAACGGTAAAAATACCGAAATTTTAGTGATATTTTTGAATCGGTCAAAATATCGTGTTTGTGCGCAGCCTGGATTGGTAGGAAATATTGGGAAATTTTCCAAAAAATCGGTAAAAATATTGTGTCTTTCTCAGAAATATCGTTGAAATTTTCGACATTTCAATCACTACCATATGACAAAAGATGAGTGAAGTACCTGTTTTGGGAGAGTGGGTAGAGTTGCCTGCAGGGGGAGATTGGTTTCGGATCCGCCAAAGCCCACCTGATTCTTTTCTTGCTGATTTCTCCTCTTTTTGATTTCTCCTTCAAAATCCCCACTCAGCTCACTCTCTCTGTAAATATTCATTTCACTCGAAAATTCCATCTCCACACCCTCAAATTTCTGAAGCTTAACTCTCTAAAATCCGGGAAAAGTTGTAATGCCCATCAAACTAATAGCTCACCTCTCCAAAAATAGGCGTCAAGTGTAATACCCATCAAACAAATTTTTGTCTTTAGACAAGATTAAGCAAGATAGAAGCGGGAAATCAAGTGACCAACAACCTGCTTTTATTTTTTTATATATTTTTAAATTTTTTAAAAATACATAAGCTAATTGGACGGTCCGGATTGAACCATCTTCATCCAATGGTCAAAATTGTTTTTTCGGTAGGTACCGAAGTGGTCCCGTAGAATTTTCGTAGACAAATATATGGCACACATTCAAGTCAATAACAACTAATTAAATTGTTTTATATATATATATATAGAAAGAGAATACAAGTTTTGAGTATTAATAAGATTACTGGAATTAATTTTTAGGAATAAACATGCTTCACTGAATCATAGCGAGTCAATCATAAACTCGTAAACTCTTTTCTTTGATAATGAAAGGTCTATTCCAATTTTGAAGATGGTGGTAAAAAGCTGCTCCAATTTTTCTTTCAATGGCAAAAGGTGTTCATACAAGGTCTTGAAGCATCAGCTCATTAATATTTTCTCCAAAGCTCCTCGAATTTTTGTTAGAATAGAAAAAGGTGTATATATGAGGTCTTAAATATCACCAGTGCAGTATACCCAGCGTTATCCACTAAGAATGATAGAATAGAGAAAAGCAAATGATGGGAGTTCACTAAAAGGATTAGAACGCATGGAATAGAGACAATCAAGTGATGGAAATTTGTTTAAATGGTTGGTATGACAGAGAATATGTCTCCCTTTTTTTTTCTCATGGGCTGAAAACCAAAAGAATGTATATATTTCTTCTCCGGCTAGGGTTTACTGCAGATTTTCTAGGGTTTTTGTGTTTCTGACTCCATGGGCAAAAAGCACAAGAGGCCAAACCACACTGCCTCTTCTCCTCCACCACTACACCATGACCACCGCAACAAGCGCCATTCATCTTCAACCACAGACTCAGCTACACACCATCAAACCCCTAAGCGACCCAGCTTTCCCACATACCTCGAAGCCCCCAATTTGAGCCCGAAAGTTAGACTCCTATGCGAAATAATAGCCAACACCCCGTCCTCTACCGTCGAAGAGGTCTTGCACGACACCGCCATTAGGGTTTCTCCAGAAGACGTCGAAGACTCTCTCAAACTCTCCTATGGCTTCCCTGGCTCCGCCGTGAAGTTCTTCCGTTGGTCCGGCCACCAGCTCAATGATAACCATAGCCCATACTCTTGGAATTTGGTCGTGGATATGCTGGGCAAGAATTTCTTGTTTGACGCAATGTGGGACGCGGTCAAGTCCATGAAGAAGCAAGGTTTGCTGTCTTTGGCCACTTTTGCTTCTATTTTTAGTAGTTATGTGATTGCGGATCGGGTCCGAGAGGCGATCATGACGTTTGATGTTATGGAACAGTACGGTTGTCCTCGGGACATTATGGCTCTTAATTCTCTGCTTAGCGCAATTTGTAGGGATGGGAGAACGGTGCAGGCGGCAGAGTTTTTGAGCAATGTGAGGGGTCTGATTAGGCCGGACGCGGATACTTATGCGATTTTGTTGGAGGGTTGGGAGAGTGAGGGGAATTGTGGTGCTGCTAGGCAAACTTTTGATGAGATGGTGATGGATATTGGTTGGGATCCAGGAAATGTGTCAGCATATGATTCGTTTTTGAATGCTCTGCTCCATGGTCCAGATGGAAGGCGCGAAGCTATGAAGTTTTTTGAGATAATGAGGGATAGACAGTGTTCTCCTGGGATGAGGTTTTACAGGATTGGGCTTCAGGAGTGTGAGAAGACAAATGACTCAAAAGGGGCCCAGTTGCTTTGGCAGACAATGTTAGGTAGGAATATTTGTAGACCCGATACTGAAATGTATAATTCTATGATTGCCCTGCATTGTTCGTGCGACAATATTGTTATGGCAAGAGGGATGTTGGATGAGATGGTTTGCAATGGGGCATTCCCGGATTCGGAAACTTACAATGTATTGTTTAGGTTCCTGATTAGAAGAAGGAAGTTAGAGGAGGCTTTTTCAATATTCAGTGAAATGGTTCAAAATGAGTGTGTGCCTGACCTGACAAACTGTAATGCAGCGGTTAGGATCTACTTGGATCTTGGGGACGTCTATAAGGCTATAAAGGTTTGGAAATACATAATTGAGAATCATGATTCTGGCTTGGAGGAGACAGGGAATTTGCTGGTTACAGGTCTGCGTGATCATGATAGGATCCCAGAAGCAGTTAAATATGCCGAGGATATGATTGTCCGACGGATCAAATTGACCTCTTCCACATTGTCAAAGTTGAAACATGCCCTTGTTGAAGTGGGAAAGGGACCAGTATATGATGAGCTTTTGAGAAAGTGGAAAACTCGTTAGGTCAGTTCAAAGTGCTTTCTTTTGGTACATGAGTTGTTCATGCTGTTGATTAGAGAAAATAATTTAATTATATAAAGCCATGTAGGCTTCCGCTTAATGCCTTTTCCTCATTTTCTTTGTGCCTATATAGAAAAACTGAAAAAGTGGCATTTGGATAAACTAGTGACATTGATTGGTATTGAATAATGAATATGTTTTTCTTTGTTTGAATATGTTTACTATCTGAGTATACAGTGTTTATTCTTTATTTCCTATCTATTCTCTAGTTTTTTTGGCCAGTGTTATTAAAGGCGATCACCTAGGTCGCCTAGGCCATTAGGCCAAGCCAGGTGAATAAAAGTTGCCTCCTGAAGATCTAGGCAAGACCGCTTCAAGGAGGCAATGCCTAGGCGGTTGCCTTAGGATAAGGGGTAAGGCATAGTGACTACTTTTGAGTGTGGGTTAAGATTAAACACACTTAGATTGTAATTTAGTTCAATCTAACATTAGATTAAGTATAAGATGACATATTATATTATCAATTATAGTTATAGTGAGTTGGAGGGTTATCAATCTAGTATTAATGGAAATGATGACATTTTTAATTTCAATGATGATTGATAATGATGCCCAAAGATTCTCTAGGATGTTCATTCTCGTATTTTGTTTTTTATTTTGATTTTTAGATGTTTAGAACATTAAAGTATATATTTAGATTGGATGAATTTCTCTAAACAATATGATGTTTCTTATGATGAGGGTATAATATTTAACACCTTGAATAATTTTGATAGATAAAGAATTAAATTGTATTAAAAAGAGTCGCCAAAAGAGTGGCCCAAGGGATATAAGAAACAAACCTTCCTCCACCTCTAAGGCTCAAACAAGAGAAAAATTTACCAAAAGAATTAGAGCCCCAACAAGCACCCAACCAATAAAAGAAACTCACTAAAGTCAGAGAACAATCATCTATAAACAATTTAGTCTCTGACCAAAGAAGGCAAACAAAAACGCTTTGTAGTCTTTGGATTGAAAATATCTAGTCATCGAATGCAATTCTGTTCCTTGCCTTTCAAATTGTCCAGAATATGCATTAGGGGCTTGCACTCTAAACCTTCTTGCGCTTCTTACCCATAAAAGAACCATTTCACCCCAAAAGTGTCTCTCTAAAAGGTGCAAAAAGTAGCTCTCATAAAACTCTTGTCTTTTCACAGTGGAGAAGCAAGTGATATATAGATTTTTTATGCAAAAGTAACACCTATTTGCTAAAGACCAACCTCATTTTTGAACTTGATCCAAGGTTAGAACTTTACCCCACGTTGCCTCCCACACAAAAAAGCTAACTCTAGGTTGCACCCATGAAAGCCAAACCTCTCTAATTGGAAATGACTCGAAATTGTTTGGCTCCAAAGCGTTGTAAACGCTTTGAGTAATTATTACTATTTTTTTTAATTTTATAAGACTGCATGAAGGATGAAACATTAATAGTATTGATTGTTAAAGACAACACTTATGTTGGTTAAACATCAAGTAGGTAAATATATATTTTTTTGTTAATTGCCATACTATAGTTAGTCTATCGCCTTGTTTTTTGCCTTAAGCTGAAAGTAGTCTTATTGCCTTAACATCGCCTTTTGCTTTTGACAACATTGGCCATAACTATAGGATTGTTTGACCTTGCTTCTGAGGTTTTAGGTGCACAATTTAAATAGATTCCTTTTGTTTTTTACAGCAGAAATATTAAAGCAATGTGTTTTGTTGGCGTCTCTTTCTAACCAACTATAGTCTTTATAGTTTGGTGGATGGTTTGAATTTGCTGGCTTCTTGATATTTCTTCGATTCCATATATACACATCTTCTCTTGGACCATATGCATCAACAAATGGGTTACATGAATTAGACAATAGACCATTCAAGCCTGACTCAAGTGGCAAGGGGTTGGGGTGGTGATGTGGGAGGTTCAGAGGTTTGAGATCCAGCAGGGAAAAAAATGTTATCTATCAAGAAAAAAAAATGTATGAATTAGTCAATAAAATGCTAAATGCCAGTTTATCAGTTTCTTACATTTCTAATTCGTCTTTTTGTTCATTGCTCCCTCAAACAAAGTTTTGCTTTGCTGCTGGGTGAGGAATGAATATGTTCATTTTTGCTAGTTGCATATATTAATTTGTAGGGGTATCGTATGGTCATCTACTCCTATTTGTCACCCAATCCAGGGTTCCGCTTTGGTTGTAAGGAATAATAAGCTTTCCTTTATCAACTTCATAGATAGGTTAGGGGAGGGATAGTTGGGAGTGTATCATTTGCTGTTTCTTCTATCCTGCTTTTGCACTACTTGCATGTAACATCTGAACATAGGTTGCACCCCCTTTTTTTATGTAGGTGCTTTTATTGATATATATTTCTAATTAACCTACCAGAGAAAAAAATTTCGGGCTTCTATTTTTCTTGTAAATTGTAATGCAAGGAAGCCTCAAATCAAAGACATTCTTCATATTCTAGTGAGACTAGTATCTTATAAGGACTTGAAATAGTCCTAAAGATGTCAAATAACCCCTAACGTATGACCAACAATATAGACCAATCGGATTATGCAATATGCTCCTCATATCCACATTTAAACTGTGTCTGTTTAGAATATCTTAGCCTATGCTCCAGTATCATTACATCTATTCTTGTCTTCATGCCTTTTTTTGTGTTTGCTTGCCATGTTCTCTTGCATGGTCGTGCAATTCATCCATTTTTGCTAGATTAATACAGTTGTCTTTATCAATGAAATGAAAAATCAATTCAACTTCTCTTTGTTGGTTAATCCAACACCTTGTTCATTGCTCTCCTTGTCAGACCACAGGAAAAAAAAAAAAAAAACCTCATCTTTCTCTTTGGTCTGAATTTTAGCTTTGGTATTCTTCCTTGTGCTGCTGGAATTCTTAATCCCATGGTCAAGTCCTTTAGTTTTTTGTTTGGAGCTTCTTGTTTTGAGCCCTTGGGCTTGGTGAAAGTCTTGGATGCAGAACCTTAAGCATTTTTGCTCTGGTTCTGGGCTTGGTTTGTAAGCTTACAAGTCCTTTCAAGTCTGTCCACTCAGACTTTTATAGAGATTAGAGGGGATTGGGGAATGTCTTCTCTATATCCCACATTCTCATGGCAACTTCTAAGGAAACTGTCATCCTGGCTTTGCTTTCTTGTTTCTGTTTAGTTCGAGAAATTCCTCTTAAGAATGTATCATATTGCAGAGTCCTTTTCATGGGGGAAAACCATTTCTGCAACTTCCACAATTCATGCATACTACTCTCACTCTCTGTTCCCATTCTCCCATATACAATTCAGTCTTTTATTGGAACTGGAAATGTTTCCCAGAAAACTTAATAAGGAACTCATCTTTGTGAATTATCTGATCTCATTAAGCCGAACAATGTGAGTATTCATTGTAGGAGGCTACAGACCTTTGTATCCCGGTGAACAGAGTGCTAATCGACTGCCTATGTTGAAATGCACCCCAAGGGGCGAATCACTTATCAAGGGCAGTGTTTTCCCATGTCTTGATTGATTGTCTTCTCATTCTCTAATTTCTAGAAAATTATATCTTTATTTGTTTATATATACATAAACATGTATACACATATATAAACATCCACACCCACACACATAAAAGATAATGTCTGACAAGAATGAGGTACCAATGCTAGAAGAAAAGGAAAAAAAAAAAACATATATTAGGCAGGAGCATGTTAATTAGGCACCAAAGAGTTAAAATATAAATTGGAGCTATAACAATAACATGGAGGCCTAATTTGCTGGTAAAACTTCTCTGGATGTTTTCCTGTTATTTTGACAAGAACTGAAAATTCTGTGCATTGGGTTGTGGTATGAGATCAACTTTAGAAGCTGAAAATGCAATATTTCCTTAGGCAGATTCTTAGTTTTCCTCAAAATTTCCAAATTGTAAGGTCAACCATTTTTAAGGTTTTCTTGGAGTTTGGATTTATATTTTGGCATCCATAGCCTTTGCATCCTACAAAAACAGCATATTAAGATAGTGAGACATTGAAGAAATTCCCTAGACAAAACTTTGCCTATTTGTAGCATAATTTTTTTGATAGAGCATAATCTATCAAAAAAATTATGCTCTAATGTGGGAGTTTGCGAGATTAAGTCCATTGAGAACTCATTCACCTAGTAGATGGTGGACAACTTGACATCCTTCAGTGGGTGTGGATTTGGAACTTTGCCGTTGGTGTAGGCCTAAATTGGTATTACTAGACAGAAAAAAATATAGCAAAAAGCTTTTGATGAAATATTAATCATTTTCAAGGTAACATTTGAAGAAATTATGAAGAGTGTGGGCAAATGAAGTGTGGGGTTTCTTTAAGAACAAGTTGGTCCTTTGTGAATATATGGGGGGTTCTCAGTTGTAGTTCTGCCATTTTAAGGAAGATGGATGGTTTTATACATGTTAGACAACCAATTTTACTAAAAGTATAAGCTTGTAGGATTTGGGTCCACAATGTGTATTATGTTCTCCAAAGCCCTTCGTCACTTACAACCTTATGCCTACACGTGGAGTGACATATAGGCAAACATGGGCCCACAATAAACAAACCACTAAGGGCCGGCCTCCTTTGAACTTAATGAAATGGGGAAATAAACACATGATGAGATTTGAATACATGACCTTCTACCAAACAAGGCTTTAACACAATGTTAGACAACCAATTTCTAAAAGCTTAAGTTTGTAGAATTTTGGCCCATAATGTATATTATGCACTCCAGCAATAAATGATTATAATTCTTATGTGCTGCAAACAGAATAACAGTGGAGGTACTCTGTAACCACTTACCTCACTGCATTCCTCTATTGGCCTGCTAGGCCTAGACCCCTGAATTGAGAAAATACAACTTTGCTTCCCTTCACTCCATAATTTCAGATCTAGCTTTAGTTGCTCTAGTTTTGTGAATGCGTCCAAGGATAAGTTGTTGCTGAAGGTTTTGTGGGATACATTTGAAATATTTTGGCTTTTGTGCAGATCTGTGACATCTATGTATGGATATAGTAGGCATGGTTGGTTACAGCTGGTATTATTTGGAATGAAACACATTCATTATGAAACCTATTGTTCAGTTAATACCCACTTGGCTGCTTATATTGTGACCCTTTGGAGTTTGGACAGACAATTCTTCAAAAAACAAAGAATTGAATGGTGTAAGCTGAAGACCTTCTGGTGGAACGCCCTCTTTCCTTTACTGAGGCACCAAAGTGATGAAGTTTGAAGATGGACTTGCCATGAGCAGAAGATTTCCTTGGTGATTGGCTACACATGATTTACAGGAACATCTATAGATTTGATAGGAGGAGTTACACTCGGTTGTGAGCTACCAGTCCAGAGGGCAACATACAGGTTGATTAGCTTCCCCCCTCCCCATGTGTGAGCTCTATAAGCAACTGTTCCTCCATGCAACTGAGGATGATGCAGTAGTTACTAGTAACTACTAAGACTCTGAGAACCAATTTTCTGAGTGATATTCATTTTGTAATGGGTACAAGTTTCTCCCAGTTAGCACAAAAACATGCTCTTCAGTTAATGTTTTCTTCCTCATGGTATGGACAATTGCTGGCTACTGTTAATGTTACCAACTTTAAGAAGGTGGTGTTGACAAAAATGTAATCTTTGTACTTATTAATTTTAATTTAAGATGTCTCTAACATGAGTTTTGTTAAATTTGTTAAATTAGAAAATTTATTGAAAACTTTGTACTAGTTTTAATTGTATTTCTTAGTTGAATAATTGACAAAATTATCTTCACACCACCCATCCATGTCTTAATTTAGGGTTCAGACTTTTTTCCAAGGTAATTTCAATTCTAGAGTATATCCAAATATCTAATAAGTCATCTTATTAGCATTTTTTTTCATAAAGAAAAGAAAAAACTGGTGGAGAAACCAGTGTGACCAAACATTTAGTGTGGTTTCTCCTTCCATTTAGGCATATTTCTAAGTTGAGAAATAGGTGAAAGTCAAGGATGATTACTTCCTCATTTCACTTTCAATTTTATTAAAATAAAATTAATTATAATGAAAAACATTTAAGCATATGATAAACAATGATTATAAATTACTGCAAATTTGAAAAAATATTTAAATTTTTTCTACAGTGACCAAAATAAGTCTTATAAATGAGCATTTCATTTTAATTCAACAAATTAATAACAAGTAGTATAAAATATGAAGATGTATTGAATAATGCAAATATGTTTTTGGAGATGTTACCTCTCACTGGCTTTAGAAGATGGTCAAGGGAGTAAGGGGAGTTAGTCTATTCACCATAATAGTAGTAAATAAATTTATTTAACAAATAGTCATCCACAGCAAGCTGGAATAGCTCAGTTGGTTAGAGCGTGTGGCTGTTAACCACAAGGTCGGAGGTTCAAGCCCTCCTTCTAGCGTATTTTTTTTACAAAAAAATTCCTGAATTTGAACTTTGAAGTTCAAGCCCTCCAACTAGTTTGTCTTTAGAACTTTTAATTTTTAAAAATTATTTTATGCACATGACCAAATTATTTAGAATTCTAAGAGGATGAATGAATTCAAGGCTCTTGCATTATGTGCTTTTATTTGCTTTTGTGTTTGGTCTTTGACCAACAAACCGAGTAGAATAGGTGCATGTTGTATTGAATGTGGAATTTGTATAGCGAACATGCCCTTATTTGGTTATATTTAACCATAGCAAATCTGAAGATGTAATGCTTTCAATACAAAAAGAATGTTTATGAAAATATTTTATCATTATTTCTATGTATGAAAATAGAAGTATTTCCTAAAAAGGAATTTTTAGACTTTTTACAATATAATCAAATATAAATGAATCATAGATCCAAGAAGAGTATAGATGATTAATCAATGAGGTAGATAGTTGTTTTTATACTTTGCACCAACCATGCCCTTGTGATTATTTGACAAGTCATATATTAGATTTGTTTGTGTGTGTGTGTGTGTTTTTTTTTTTTTAACTTTTTGCTGAAAACAACTTACTTTCATATTTCAAATATATATATATATATATTACTTTTTTGTTAACTTACTACTTATTTATTAAATTTTCCACTAAATAGAAAAGTAAAAATATTTAACTTTTTCTTAGTACTAAAAGTAACATATTGATTTTCTTAATTTCTTTATTCCTTAATAGAAATAAAATATTAAAAAAACAACTTAATACTTAAAATTATTAAGTACTATTTAGTTTTAAATTCTATTTAGAATTAAATAAAAGAACAAACACCATCTTAATTTAAGTAAAAAATAAACACCATCTTAGTTTAAAGTATTTTATACGGTGGATTGTGACTTATTAGATATCAATTGCACCATGGATTTCGTTCAAAAATTAGTATTTTATAGGAAACTAAGATTTAGGATGATCATTAGATCCTTAGTTTTGGCTCGTTCAAGTTTAGTGCACATCTCTTTGAATTGGATTGAATTGTTTTTTTTTTTCTTTTCTTTTCTTTTTTCATTGATGTCTACATGTTTCTTAGAGCTATGTATGCAAGAATAAATTAGTTCTTGTTTAAACTATGCAAGAATAAACATAGTTTGATTTATTAATGGAGATCGACAAATTTTGATTACTCAAATGAATAAATCTAGAAAAAATAAATAAATAAAATAAGAGTAGCATGATTTTCTAGAATGGTGAAGAGAAAATAATAATAATAATAATAATAATAATGTAGATGTGTGTCGTGTAGCAGAGAGTTTAAAAGAAAAAAAAAAACAAGGATATGTGTAGACGTCTAAGAAGGAAGAAACAAAAGAAAAAGAAAAAAAAATGTTATTATAATAATAATAATAATAATAATGGGTATAGTTGGTGGCTTGAGGTAATGGTGTTGCAGGGTCTTTGAAAATAATATATATATATATACATAATGGGGTGTGGAGGTGGAATTGTGGTTAACTGACAGTTGGATTATAGGAATAATAATAATAATAATAATAGTTTCATGTATAGGTTTTAATTTAATTTAAGTATATAAAGAAATGAATAGTGGGGGTAAGATTAGGAAAGAAAATGAATTTTACAATAATTTGGAAACTCAGTAAATTAATTTATTATTGTTTAGTAAGTTGAAAATAATATTGAGTAGTAATAATATTAGCATGAGAAATTAATTAGGATCCCTAATACTAAATAAAATATTTTTAAGATTGTCAAATTTTTACCCTTTGATAATTGTGTATGATATTATGTTAGGTGAGAAGTAAATTCATCAAGCTAAATACTTCAAGTTTTTCAGCGCTTCTTCAAGGTAAGGGAAATTAATGCAGATTTTTATAAAAGAAAATAATTTCCTTTTTATATTGTATTTTGAAATGTGTAAAAATATTATTTTTATCTTTTTGCATGGATCAAATATGTGCTTTGTATGGAAATCATATTTGAGAATTTTTTTTGTTTCTGAAAAAATGAAAAATTTTGGAGATATGATATTTTGTTTTACAAGTTTGAATTAATGAAATAAAGTGTGACTCTGGTTCCTATGGTTCCAATCAACGGGTTATAATTGTTGACATTTCTATGGCCCTAGTCAACGAGTTATAATTGTTGACATATTCCGCCCTAATTAACGACTTATAATAGTTGATATTATATGGCTCTAATCAACGGGTTATAATTATTGACCTTATAACCTTAGTCAACGAGTTATAATAGTTGATCTTATGGCCCTAGTCAACGATTTATAATTGTTGACATTTGGTTTTGTTCACCTTAAATGGAACAAATTTGAAACTAGTTACTCAATTGTGAAGCCCCACCTAATTCAGCACCATTTGTCATACGATAACCAAAGTAAAGATATTTTGAATGTATTCGATTTGGTTTTGATGAGGAATTGTTTTGAAATGGATATGAGAAAGTTTTGTTGAAAAGTTTGAATGTATTAGTATTTTGAGCTCAAAAGTTTTTATGAAAGCAAGTATATGTTATATCTTATATTAACAAACATGATTAAAAATGTTTAATCCATGAAACTGTATTAATGTTCTTATTGGGCTTTGAGTTCATCCCCCTTTTTGATAATCTTTCAAGTAACCTCAGTTCAAGCGAGGAGTGGCCGTTAGGAAGGAAATTTGGCTTTATTAGGAAATTTGTTTAAACTCTCTTTATTTTGGACATTGTTTAGATGTTAAAACTTAATTCTTGTTTGAATTATTTTAAGTTTGGAGTTATTTGGACAATAACATTTTAGTTGATGTATTAGTTTTTTTAAAGTTGATACTTGGAGATTTTAGAATTTTATCCTACTACTTTGAACAAAAATTTGGTAATTGGTAAATTTCCAATTATAATACGAATGTTGTGTCGTTTCCCCTGTGAGCTTTTGAGCTTGAGGTGTGAAATGACCGTCATGCCCTTGGAGTGGGTTTTGGGGCATGATAGAGTGTTATCAAAGCACTAGGTTATGATCTTGTTGAGAACTTCTTTTAGTTTACTTTGGGGATAGATGAGTGACGCATTAGTTTCACTTTCAGTTTCATCTTCTATAAATTCCTATTCTTCCTTATAAATCTAATTTGTCTAATTGGTTTTCTAGTGACTAATTTAGTTATACCTAATGCTTCATAGGACAACATACCACCAAGAAGACCAATATCTTCCCAAAACAGTCAAGCTAATAATGATGTACCTCATCCACTTGAGGGTTTGCCTCCCATGAATGTAGAAGGGCTTTATAGGTATCTTGACTTTAGCTGGTTTGGTTTAGCGTCAGGATAGAGCTATTGAGACTCAAGCTCTTGGACAACCCTCATCTTCTAAGGGTAGCTCATTTGATGACTTTAATAAGTTAGGTCCTCCTTACTTTTCTAGTACTTCAGACCCAACAGAAGCAGAAGTTTGGATTCTTAAGATAGAGAAATTCTTTGATGTTATAGATTGCTTTGAGGAGCAAAAAGCCTCTTGTGCAGCATTTATGTTAGATAAAGAAGCAAATCATTGGTGGCGTATGACCAAAAGACATAAAGGATCAAAGACCTATAGTTTGGAGACAGTTTAAGGAGGCATTTTACAAAAAGTACTTCCCCAATAATGTTAGACGACAAAAAGTAGGAGAATTTGTTCGTTTGGAACAAGGGGATATAACGGTGGCCCAATATGAGGCTAAATTTATAGAGTTGTCACGTTTTGCTCCACAATTGATTGCTATAGAGGAGAAAAAGACATTAAAGTTTCAGGATGGATTGAAACCTTATCTAAAGAACAAAATATCTATTTTGAAGCTTAGTGTCTATTCAGGGGTTGTAGATAGAGCCCTTATAGCGGAAAAGGATAATAAGGAGCTTCAACAGTATAGAGAACAACAAAGGAAAGGGAGTAAGAGTGATGGTGCCCATGATAACCAAGAACCAAAAAGGTTCAGTTCAATTGAGAGTCATATTAAAGGGGAAGTAGTGCAAAATTTAGATGTGACTTGTTCTATTTGTGGTAAGAAACATTGGAGTAAACATTGCTATAAAGAGTCTGAAGCTTGCTTTGATTGTGGGAAGCATGGACATATAATTCGGGATTGTCCAGAGAATAAGAAGTTTATAATTGGGAAGCCTAAGAAGGAGAATAAGATGGATAAAGAAAAACCTAGAGTCTAAGGGCGGATGTTTGCTACGACTCATCAAGATACTCAAGCCGCTTCTAATGTTGCAACAGGTACTATTCAAATTTACACTTTATTGCTAGAGCCTTGATTGACCTAAACTCAACACACTATTTGTTTCAATATCTTTTGTTGGTTTGTTGGTTATGCTTGTTGGTGGCCTAAACTTTGATTGGATTGTTTCTATTCCTATGGGACATTCTATTGTGAATAATATAATGTTTGGAGGTTGTCTTATAATGACTAGTTATATGGAGATGTTATTTGACTTAGTACTTCTTGACCTTTAGGATTTTGATGTGATTGGAGATGGATTGGTTAGTTTCATTCTATGTCTCTATTAATTATTTTGGTAAAAGGGTGATTTCCATATTCCTGACCAATATAAGTTTAGTTTTAAGGGAAAGCATGTGGTTAGACCATTGTGTATGATCTTGGTTTTATGGGTTAGTTTCTTGCTTAGGAAAGGTTGTTAAGGGTTTTATGCCTATGTGGTGCGAGATGGAAAAGATACTATGTTCTATTATTGTCCAGTTGATAAAGGTCTAGTGAAGCAATCTTAGTAATCGAGAGGTCACTTAGGAAGTAGATGAAGAGATAAGAGAAAAACATTTTCATTTATTTTAAGACTCATGTATGTCAAGTTTAGAGGACTAAACTTCTATTAAGGAATGGAGAATGTAATGCCCCAAACCTAATTTAGAGGTAAAATCGTAATTTGAAAAATGAAAATTTTTGGAGATATGATATTTTGTTTTGCAAGTTTGAATTAATAAAATAAAGTGTTTGACTTTGGTTCCAATGGCTCCAATCAACAGGTTATAATTGTTGACCTTATGACCCTAGTTAGCGGGTTATAATAGTTGACCTTATGGCCCTAGTCAACGGTTTATAATTGTTGAAATTTGGTTTTGTTCACCTTAAATGGAACAAATTTGAAACTAGTTACTCAATTGTGAAGTCCCACCTAATTGGGCACCATTTGTCACACAATAACCAAAGTAAAGATATTTTGAAGGTATTCGATTTAGTTTTGATGAGAAATTGTTTTGAAATGGATATGAGAAAGTTTTATTGAAAAGTTTGAATGTATTAGTATTTTGAACTCAAAAGTTTTTATGAAGATAAGTATATATTATATCTTCTATTTGCAAGTATGATTAAAAATGTTTGATCCATTAAACTGTATTCATGTTCCTTATCGGGTTTTGAGCCCATCCCCCTTTGTTGATAATCTTTCAGGTAACCTCAGTTCGGACGAGGAGTGACCATTAGGAGGGAAATTTGGTTTTATTAGGACATTTGTTTAAACTCTCTTTATTTTGGACATTGTTAGATGTTAAAACTTAACTCTCATCTGAATTATTTTGAGTTTGGAGTTATTTGGACAATAACACTTTGGTTGATGTATTAGTTTTTTTAAAGTTGATACTTGGAGATTTTAGAATTTTGTCATACTACTCTGAACAGGAATTTGGTAATTAGTAAATTTTCAATCATAATACGAATGTTGTGTCGTTTCCACTTTGAGCATTTGGGCTTAAGATGTAAAATGACTATCATGCCCTTGTAGTGGGTTTTGGGGCGTGACAGTTTTAGCTCATTATTTGTCCCTTTTAATCTACTTCCTTGTAAATAAAAGTTCCACAGAGATTTAGGAAATATGGCTTAAGAAATCTCACCCATCACTTAGCACTCCATAAAATCCAAATACAAACTTGTTGTCGCTATTGCTACAGAACTCAACTGGGTGTTCGCTCTCCAATGCAATTGTCCTCCAACCCATTGTTTCGCTCTTTCTTAATACGTATGACCATTGATTTTCATTTAATTCACAATCAGTGCTCTTCATGTTGCTCATGTGTCATCAAAAGATCAACTAGCAAATATTCTAGTAAAATCATTGTATCATAGCCCCTCTCTTTCTCTCAAGATCAATATTGGAATTTGGAGCTCCGTTTTTAAGGGTATGTTAGCAAAATTTAATGTTTATCCTTAGTTTAAACATTGGTATTATCTATAAGTCTTACTTACAATAAAAAATTATTATTATTAGATTGAATTAGAATAGAAGATAAACTCAAATATTATTTATATATAAGCATTCATCAATATACCATGTTAAATATTAGGGATATACCTATAATTATAAATTATTACATCTAGTAGCGGATCATCTTAGTAGATATACCAAATTCTTAGTTTGAGCTTCCCAACCAATATTTTGAAAGGAACAAAAGGCATTAGGTTTGTGCAATCCAAATACGAAAAGATTGGGAATTATATCACATTCCATTTCTAGTCCACCAATATTATATGAACTAAACGCAATATAAAAAGCGATTTCATTAAGATACTAACCATTCTTATCATACACTTCTATTGGGGTTGGGCAGTTAGACGTGTGGATATATACAAAGCTAAGCCCAAATTCCAGGTTGGTTATCTAGAATATTCCAACTTAGATCCAATTTCATCTGCTAAACCTTCAACCAAACATGTTTCTTTCTCCGTTACTTCCTCTTTTTTTTCTTGATATCATGTGAAACTGATTTATTTTGAGCTTTGTGCGGTTTTGCATTCAAGTCGGGATGGCTGCGTCACTAGGCAGCGTGTTGTGTGCATCATGAAAAAATATTCTTAGTTTTCATGTGGGGGAGAGTGTGCAGTGAAGTATTCTAAGTCCATACAGGCACGAAACGCATCGTATCACATGATTTACATGTTAGGGGGGTGGGGGTGGGCAGTGGTCCCGAAATATGTGTGAATGCTCGTATTTTAAGCATCCATTCATCAATTTTGTGTTTTACCGTTTATATTCTTATTCTACGGCCCACTTGGATGGAGATTTTTGGTAGGCAAAGACTTGACTCGTGTAGGGTCGTTTCACTTTTTGTTCCATGGAATGCTAGAAGACAAAGTTTTCTTATTAGAATATGTTTTGGTATGGTGACACAATGAATCAGACGCGTCACCTCTCTCCCTCAAAAATAATTATTTTCTCAATAGTGAACTATTTATACATTAATGTTATGTTTCTCTGGAAAATATTCAAGAAAGACAAAAATTTGTTAAAAAGAAAATAATTTTTTCATATTTAATTATCTTAAAAATATTTTAAAAATCAAAAGAAAATCAAATATAATTAAAATTAGTTAGAAATCTATATATTTTTAAATTATTTAATTTTTATATAAAAAAATTAAAATAAGTTAAATAAGTTTGAAATAACATATAAAAATAATTTATCAACTTTAAATTTATTTTTTATTTTATTTCGTTTTTATCGTCTTTTACTTTTCCTTTCTTTCTTTTTTTTCTTTTATATTTCTCCCCAAATTTTTCGAGTCTATGGGTTTTCTGTCACATTACTTTAATATGATCCTTTTTAATGATATTATTAGAGACAAGGATTTCTTCAACAATAATAATAATAAGTAGTCTTTTTCATTCCCATTTCTATGATTGGTTTTTTTGAAAATTTGAGTGAAAATATAAGAAAAAAAATAAAAATAAAAATTATAAAAAATAAAAAATAAATTTAAAGCCAAGAAATCACTTTTGGATATTACTATAAATTTATTTTTTGCATAATTTAAAAAAAATAAAATTTTAAATAATTTTATTTATATTTGATTTTCTTTCATATGTTTTATAATAAAATCAAACATGACAAAAATAAAAAATAATCTAAATCAAAAGAAAATAGAGCCCACCAATAAATATAATTTTGAAAATATTGATAGCACTTCTTAAACAATGTTAAATATTAAAATTATTTTTCAAATTGATAAGAAATAGTGATTCTTAAACTATATTTAATGCATTCTTCTTTTCTTTTCGTTTCTTTTAAGAATTATCTTTGTTTTAATGCCACATTTACAAAAATATTATTTTGATTCGTATCAAAATATTAACTGATATTCTATAGAATTTTTTGATATAAATACTTTTATCAAATAAATAAATTCTACATATTTCATTTAATTGTCATTTTTAAAATTAGATATAACATATAAATATTAATTTTTAATTTTTAATTACACCCATTAACTGCCCTATGGGCGTTACCCTATTCAACTTTGGTTTTTCAATTTCAAAGAAAATTAATTAAAAATAGTAATGTATTGTTTAAAAAATAAAAATTTGATAATTTGTCTTTTTAACTTATGTTTCAAGTTCGTTTCATTAAAAAAAAAATACAAAAATTCATAAATAAATAAATCATGGTCCTTTTGGTAAAAGATTTAGTTGAAAACAATTCATATTGATTAGTTTTCTATGCAATTATATTGTACAAAATATTCTTTTAATTGAATTAATTTTTATTTTTTTTTATGTTTCATGTTCATTTTATTAAAAAATTACAGAAAAATTTTTTAAAAAAAAATATTTTCATCTAGGTAAAAATACAAATAAAGAAATTAAAATGAAGAAAAAAATTTTCAGTTTCAATTGAAAATATATTCATTAATGGGCTTTTTTTTTTAGATAATTGAAGAAATTGAAATTCTTTAAAAATATTTGTGGTCTTTTAAATATTTAAATGATTATCAATTAAAATGAGTAATGTATAATTTCTTTGCAGCACAATTATTTTTATCCTAAAAGTTAGTTTTTATATTTGTCAATAAAATAAAATATAATTATTTACAAAATATTTATTATAAATTTGGAAATTTTTCAAGGGGACATAACCTTAAAAGTTTCAAAAAAAGTTTCTAAATAATTATTTTTACCCTAGAACATTTTAGAAAATATGTTCATGCATGGTTAGA
Source organism: Vitis cinerea var. helleri x Vitis riparia (assembly GCA_946000715.1). Classification (NCBI taxonomy): domain Eukaryota; kingdom Viridiplantae; phylum Streptophyta; class Magnoliopsida; order Vitales; family Vitaceae; genus Vitis; species Vitis cinerea var. helleri x Vitis riparia. The sequence goes on along the minus strand of OX254005.1, from coordinate 17,564,184 downwards.
GAAAATTATTTACAAAAACGGAATGGAGAGGCATACCATGTTGATCAAAAAAAAAAAAATCTTAATTAACTAGATAGGGGCCAAATTAATGAAAAAGGAAGTTATTCAATCACATACCAAACTTAGAAAAAAATAAAATAAAATAATATATAAATTATATTTTTAGAAATGTAAGATTTTTTGCCAATAATAACGTAATATCTCATCATATATGCAGTATTAGGCACAAATTAACATATATAGAAGATGATAATTTGTAATCAAGAAAAAAAATGTTTGGGTTATATAAATATAAGGAATGAGTTGATGTTATTTTCAAAGAAATTCAAACAAAAGGACAAAAATGGCGTGTCCTGGCATCCACATATCCTCCATGCTAATGGTGTTTTTGTTGTTGATTAATGGCTCCTTCAGCAGGCCAAGCGTGAAGATCGCAAACAATGAGTTGAATGAGATTTGTTCCACAACTCAAGATCCTTCCTTTTGTGTTCAAGCTTTGAAGTCTGATCCTCGCACTGCCAACGCTGACCTCAAAGGCCTGGCCCAAATCTCTATCGACTTGGCAAAGGCCAGTGCTACAAAAACCACTACTTTGATCACCTCTCTGGTGGAAAAAGCCAGTGATCCTAAGCTTAAAGGACGCTATGAAACGTGTGCAGAAAACTATGATGATTCCATAAGTTCATTGGATGATTGTACTGAATCTGTGTCTTCTAGAGACTATGTTAGTTTGAATTTTCAAGCGTCTGCTGCCATGGATGGACCTGTGACATGCTTAGATAGCTTTGAAGGACCACCAAAGGACCCATCTGAACTGCCTACCAAGTCTGAAGATTTAATACATCTTTGTAGCATCATTTTGGCTATCTCTAAGCGTTTGATAGGATAAGCTCAATTACAAATATCCCCTTCTCTCTCTCTCTCTTTTTTTTTTTTTTGCATCATGGTTAATAATAGAGGGGGGTTTTGAACTATAAGGAAAACGACCGTACTTAATATGGTATGGATTCCTTACTTTTAATACGCATTTTTCTCAACAATATTGTCACTATTAAAAAAAAAAAGTTATTACTAAAATTGATTGAACAATTGGGATTGGAACTACAAACATTTTAAACATTGATCCTTTTCCAAAAAATCATCAGAAAAGTTACTGATTACCATACATTTTGTTTGATTGGAGATAATTTCGGACTTAGAGGTTGCTTGATAAAAGATAATACTTATTACTTAATGACTTAAGTTAATTTTTAAGTTAATGATTTCAAACATATGATCCAATTTTTATTTTAATTATTAAAGTTATTCGATGAAATTAACCTAAAATTTATTTTAAATCATTAAATTAGCATGTTTACTCTAATTGGTTTTAATTAATGTTTATAATTTCACTAATTTTAAGTAATAGATTAATTTATTAAACATGTATTATAGATGTATAAGATAACAAAATATGCAAACATAGAGTATGGACAACATTGTATGATTCAAAAACGACCAATGTGATCTTGGAACAAAAATATTGACCTTAGTAACTGGTTAGGATGTTAATATCCTACAAATCATTGATGATTTAGAGAAAAGGACAAGATAACTATTGGACGTACGTACGTGAAAATTGTGAAACTGTTCAAGAAGAATAATAATGATAAAAAGGCAATTGTGTACAAGAGCTGCATGTGCTTCAAAGTCAAAAGCGAAAGAGAAAGAGAGAGAGGAGGAGGAGGAGAAGCACATGGAATATGGACAGACTGTTGCGTGAAGCATGGCCCCGTCGGATTCCCTGTTTTTGTGCTTGATCTGCTGTGTCTCCCCCCATTTCATAATCCCACATCGAAACTTTTTTTATGCATGACTCATGTACATGCTGTTTCATGTACTCCAAACACTTGCCCGCTAGGTATCATGGGCGTACTATTTTTTATTTTTTAAAAATTAAATATATGTTTATTAAAAAATAAATGAGTTCTTTTCATTTTTACTACTCTGTCTTATGTGCATTGAAAGATGTAATTACAAATATGCTTTGTTCTTATATCTATCTTAATAAAAATATTGAGATTCTAGACGTTTAAGACCTTGTTTGGTTTGATTTTTGAAAAGTAATGGCTTTTTTTTAACTTTAATAAGACCTCCTTTGTTTGACTTAAAAAATAATTTAAATATGAAAGAGAAATATTGATTCTTATTTTGACTTATACAAAAACTCTTTTATGTTTAATAAAAAAATTTTAATATCAATATTACTTTTTAAAAATCTTGACTTTAGCCTTAGCCAAAAATAGAAAGTTATTCCAAACAAGGCCTAAATATAATTTATTTTTTGAAGTTAAGTTTTATTTTTAGATTTTTTTAATACCAAAAATTAAGATTATGAATTTTAACATTATCTTAGGTTTAAACCTTAAATAACTCTTTTATATTAAATGTGAGACAAATGCAAACTTATTTAGACTTTAAATAAAAACACAAATATATTTGAAACCCAATAAATTGATAGCCTTAGATTAAGGAAATTTTATTAATTAAATAAATATTATTTAATTCATAAATTAATAATGTACTAATTTTTGGACTAATTAATAAATTATAAATATCAAGGCATTCCTTATTTTTTCCAAAATTTGTACCTAATATCCTTTTTATTATAATTAATTGAATTAAATATTTCATTTTATGAATTACTATTTTTCATATATTTTATTTAAATAAGTAAAATTCATGAATCTACTTATTTTTCTAAAAAGGTCTTTATATTTTTTAAAATAAAATATTACATTAAATAGTTTCTTATTATAATAGAAGAACGTCACACAAGAACTTCTTTCTAAATTAACAAAAATTAAAAATAAGATCCAATTCAACATTAATTTGAAGAAAAAATAATAACACTAGATATGGCTTTAATTGCATATTTGAAAATTATTAATTTATGTAACAAATAAGTCTTATATAAAACTATACAGATTTGTGTACAATGTATTTTCTTATATACTTATTGAATTAATAATTCAGTGCATTGACCCAAGTCAAGACTAATAAAAAAATATTATTAAATCGAGGTTATTAATTTATGAAGATTATATTTACTACCTAAAACTAATATTTTGTTCATTTATTCATTCCAAATGAGATGAGTTGATTATAATTTTATTTTATTTTTTTGAATTCTTTGAATGCACGCAATGACTTTCCCTTTTCTTGATCAAATTAAACAAATAGGCAAATGGCATTGCATTTTTTTGACTTTGAGGCTCCACCAAGAAAGGAGAAGATCAAAGCACATTTGATTGTATAATTAACAACAAATTCCCTTTCATTCAAATGAATTTGTGGAAATTTTCAAGGAAAGGTTGGATTTTCAAATTTTGATTTCTTGGTTGACGACCTTTCAAAGGTTCCACCGTTTGACCTCTTTTTTAGAATATGGTATACGTCAAGCGGTGAATTTGTCCAAGGACTAGAAAGGAAAAATTGATTTGAATAATAATAATAAAATAAAAATGTTAAGAAATATAGCTTTTTATATTTAGTTTATTATGAAAAGTATAAATAAAAATAAAATATAACTAAAATTAGTTAAAAATTCATATATTTTAAAATTATTTAATCTTTACATAAAATAGTTAAAATAATTTAAATAAATATAAAATAATTTATTAATCTTGAATTTAATTTTTTTTATTTTTCTTCATTTTTTTTCTTTCTATTTTTCCTCTTTATTTTATTTTTTATTTTTATTTTTAGAATCAAACATAATTATGAATGATTTATGAAATTGATCTTTCACATGCTTGAAATATTGAAATAAAATAAAAGTGAAAAAATAATTTTTTGAACTACTTATTATAAATGAGAATAAAAATAAAAAAACTTATCACAATTATAATTCACTTTATTCTTATTTTTATTTTTTATTCCTTTTTTTTGCACATCAAACTTAATTTTAGTTTTCTATCAAATATCTTTACATGTATGAATCTATTCAATAATATTTGTTATGGTAAATCTATTGAAAAGTCAATCGAGGTTTAATATTAAACTTTAAAAATATCATCTAGAATCAAGAAGAAAGTCATATCTTTTGATCTATACTTTTAACTTTAATATAATTTAAAGTTATTTAAGTAATCATACTTCTTTACTCTTGATATTTGCTCTTTTATTCTCCCTTTATACACTTCTTAATTACGAAAGCATAAATACTTTCATTGAATTGTAAAAATTGAGAGAGGGACAAAAAATTCCTCTATTTATACGAGTAGTAAGATTCTTCCATCAACCAAATTATTTGAATTTTTTTAATTAATTAATAATTAGAATATGAACTTAATAATTACCATGAATTTCAAAATAAATTTAATTTAATTTCGTAAAAATTTCATATATGAGAAAATGAATCAAAATATTTAAAAAAAAAAAAAAAAAACTTAGGGTGATCATTAAAACCATTTTTTATTCTAACAAAATCAGATGAAGTAATACTATTTTTGGGAGAGTATAAAATAATATTAATGAAAATAAAGTTAACCAAATCAGTGGGATTTTAAACATAAATGCATTTGGCATCAGACAGCTATAAATGGAAGTATATTTAATAATATGGGGCATCTAATTAATTAGGTAAGAGTCCATCTAATTAGAAAGAGACAAATATAACTTGTGGTAGGGGGCAGATGGGACTCAATCATAAATTTTAAATACATTGTTCAATAGGCTTACAATGCGTGAGATTTGGATTTACTCAAAATAAAAAATAATAATTTCAACTATAAGTTTGTTTAGGTATAATTTTCTCAATGAAATTGAAGAAAAGGTAGAAGTTGATATAAACTATTAAAACTTTTCAAATGTTTTCTCATTGAGAATAAGATTAATAAAAAGGTTTTTATCAAGTCACTTGGGTAATAGAATTTCTAATTTCTTTTTAATCCAAGACTAATAAGGATTATGCTGTATTTGGATTTCATAAAATTTGAGGAAAAATTCGAGATAGAGAAAATAAAATATAAATTTAAAGTCAATAAATTATTTTTATATGTAATTTAAACATCATTTAATTTAATTTTTATTTTCTTTGTAAAAAAATTAAATAATTTAAAATATATAAACTTTTAATTATATTTAATTTGCTTTAGTGTTTTCATAGTAAAATCAAATATAAGAAAATTATATTTTTAATATCATGCTTTTAATCGTAAAGAAATAAAAAATAATAATTATTAACCGTTAGATTTATACATTATATTTTGAAAATAGTTTTACTAAATATAAGCATAATTGATAATTTATTCTAATTTTAATTACATAGAAATTTCTTTGTGAAGCTTAAATTTTTCTTTTCAAATATTTTCAAAATATGGAAAAATTACAAGCCTGTTTTTATTTATGTGAAAATGTTTTAAAAAATAAAAAACTGTTTAAAAAAATTTAATTTTATTTAACCGTTGTTTTTTGAAAATAATTTTTAAAAACAAAATAAAATAAAGAACAATTCTTAGAGAACAAATAGTTGTTTTCACAAATTTTTAAAAATAAAAAGAAAATATGGGTAACTATATTTTCTTCAACTTGTTTTTAAAAACAAGTTTAAGAAATCATGTTAAAACCACCCTAAGCTTGTAATTAGTAAAATTGAGAATTCTTTCAAAAACTACCTAGGATGCTTAAAAAACTCTCTCAGTATGGTTATAAAATAGCTAGTAGGTACAGCTCTTGCTAAACAAAATTGACGTTGGGAGGACGAAATCAGCACGCTCCGGCAAAGCGAGTGGAAAGAAGAGTGGTAGAGCTGGGGCAGCCGTAATGTCACAGGTGACCAAGCAACCGACCAATAGGTGATATGGAATTGATGCTACACCCATTCGACAATTTCATAAAGTGTGGTTTTCTGGATAATGGCATGTGGGTCCTATTTTCCTTTGTAGTTTGTACTGCTACAACCATCAATATTCCACCAAAGCTTGCTTGCTTGCTCTTGAATGTGAAATGACCCATTGGACCTGAAAGCACCCTCAAATCTCCAATCAAAGGAGAATTTTTCTAATTATGACTCGCTTTTGGTTGTGTTAATGAGCTTAAAGGCCCCTAAAAACTAGTGCCACGGACTTCAACCACCCTAGAATTTGTGCCGTGTACCATCATGTTGGGCTTATTAAAAAAAATATGTATGATTACTAAAGTTGAAAATCATCCCTAATCTTTGATGGGTCCTATTTAGGTACCGACGTTTCTCCCGCACACGTGGAGGAGCCACATTCATAATTACCCAATTGGGTGAAGACACCTGCACCTTAATTCTACTTCCACCCAATCTTAATTCGTTGGTGGATTCTAGTTATGGGTGTGCGCCCAAGTTGAATTATATTTGGCCTAGCTTGGCTTCAGCTCCTCTTGCCCTTAGGAAAGCTTGTGCTCCTTGCATCTGTCATTTAATAATAATACCCTTTGATGCAATCTATATTACCTATTTCTTTTTTAAGATTGAGGTTGAAATTTGATTGAAGTTTGTTTCATCTTCTCTTCCACGTGGGTCGAGGTTAAGAAATCAAGGATGAACTGTTTTATTTGAATTTCTTTTGAACGTTTTTCTACTTTTTACCAATTGTCACCTGTGCGGGCGACAATAAGCCTTGTTGCAACGGGATCCTAATAATTATCAACTTCAAAAAATATAGCTCCATCCTATCCTTCAACTCCTTGTTGGATATGATGTGTGGTTACTTTTAAGAAAATCATTTTCAAATCTGAAGAAGAAAAAAAAAAAATTAAATCTTTAAAAACCAATCCTTAGTATTTTGTTTTCATTTTAATTTATTTTAGAAAAAAAATTTATTTTTTCAATTTTAATAATTCATATAAACATATTTACAATAATGGTTTTTATTTCACATATTAGTATGTTAGAGTGAAATATAAATTTTAAAAATTATTGTTAATTATTTAATATTATTTATTAAATTTCTTATTTATGTTAAATTTGATAAAATTCTCTAAAATCCATTTTTATTTGGCTTTTAATAAATTATAAAAATAAAAATATTGCAAATACTAGATACATAGAATCAAATCCAATTTGATAAAAGAATTTTTTCTTTTTTTTTCTTTTTTTAATTAAAGAAAGGGAAAATCAGAACAGCATGCATATGGATCTCACATACATGGAAATCAGTATCCTACACATACAATGAAATTGGATTTAGTCTCTCTTTTCCATTTTTACATGTTTATTTTGTTTTTTTTTTCCTTATTTCCACTATTCTGCAATTTATATTTTTATATATTTAAGATATTTTGAATTTATTTTTTATAAAAAATTAAATGTCAAAAATACCAAATTTGGTTCAACTCACTGATATGAGTGGGTTACAAATATTGCTTTTGAACTGAAATAAATTTTAGATTTTATTTAATGTTAAATAAATATTTTTATAATAAAAAATAGGGTAAATTTTACTTACTTGTAAATAAAATGAGAATAACGTGTAAGGATAGGAGGGGTATTAATTTTTTTGGCAAGTTCTGAAAGGTTGATACAAATGAAAATCAAATTTTATGAGGAGTATGCTTCTATAAATTTTTAATTTTTTTTTGAGAAAAACTGAAGGGAGAGATCTTTGAAAAGGAGGAATTTTTTAGTCTGAAGCGATGAAGGATGTGGGATGGCTAGACGAGCCTGTGAAGCTTGAACAAAGCCCAGCTAGGCTTTGAAACACAGGTTGTTGGGGCTGGAAGGTGTTGGATGGTCACCAAACCACAAGCTCACCTTGCTTCGATTTTTGGGCATTAATTATTATTATCCCATTAATCCACGCTCTTTCTATTTCCCTTTCGCTTTCCCTTTCCCTCGCAAGCTCTGTCTCGTCCTGCTTTGTTTTATCTTTTCTATATTTTTGAGGCTGTGTGGGTGTCGGCTATGGTGTTGTTGTTGAGCCTTAACATCAGGAATCTCCCCTCGGCCCTTTCTGTCCTTCAAAATATGTACTAAAATAATGACATTTGGCTGATTCATTCATCTGGGTTTTCCTGAATTTTTGAGTTAGGGGGTCCCAGCAAATTCGCACATAAATCTCCTTCATTTTCACACTCATTATCTAATTTTTATTGCTTTTCTCATCATTTTTATATAATTACATGTGCTAGACCCGACACCCACTCTCTTTTTCTTTCTGTTTAGAAATTCTCTCCTCCTCTGCAAGCAAAGGAGGAGGTTTCACTTTTTTCTCTTTCTCTCTCTCTCACTTTTGCATCTTCTTTTTGGTTTCTGGGTTTCTGTGTTGTCATTGAGATCTGCTCCAAATGGGTTGCTCCCAAGGCGCTTGCACTGACACTAGGAAGGCTTTTGATGGCCCAAATGGTTCATACGCTTCCTCTGTTACTGCTGACGACCACTACTGTGACCATGATGAGCTGAGAGTCAAGAGTTTGCTGAAGAAAATGGTTTGGGAATTTGGGTTGGGTTGTGTTTATCCGGTGAACCGGCGCCGGAGCTCCGGGGGCAAGGGTGAGATGCAGAGAGACAAGGGGAAGAACAGTCTGGAGCACAACAAGGCATGGCTGCTGGCAGAGTCTGGTGGGTGTGGTGCAGAGCTCTCAAATGCTGATCCTCAATCCGTTCATTCGTCGTTCAGGTTTAGTTTCTGTTCTCAGGTTGAACTCGAATCTTTGAATATGAGTTCTTCCACTGCTGCCACCGTTTTAATGGTGAATTTGGACAATGGGCTGACCCAATCTCGGTCCAAGGAGCTGAAATGGCGAAGAATCGAGTCATTGGAGAGGAGCATCTCTCCAGTCGCCAACACATTGATTAGATTCGGCTATGCTGAAATTGTTTCGGCCACTCGAAATTTTAACAAAGGTATTCTGATGGGTTGCAATCGTGCTTACCATTTGTTTTTTCTTTTTGTTTCATGTATTACAATTTTGATTGGTTTTTCTTGTTGAATGGGTAGGCAGAGTTTTGGGGAGAGGAGCATTGAGCTGTGTTTTCAGAGGGAGAGTTGGGTTTTTGAGGACCGCAGTGGCGATTAAGCGATTAGATAAGGAAGATAAAGAGTCTGCAAAGGCGTTTTGTAGAGAATTAATGATTGCAAGCTCTCTTCAGAACCCAAATATTGTTCCACTTGTGGGGTTTTGTATTGATCCTGAGGAGGGCTTGTTCTTAGTCTACAAATATGTCTCCGGTGGAAGCTTAGAGCGGCATTTGCATGGTATGTTTCAAGTTCTTTTGTTAGGGTTTTGTCTTCTTAGATGAACTTGTTTGATTTCTGATACCCATTTGCAGAGAAGAAGAGAGGGGTAAAGGGTTATTCATCCCTTCCATGGTCTGTGAGGTATAAGGTTGCCGTCGGAGTTGCGGAGTCCGTGGCATATCTACACAGTGGAACAGATAGATGTGTTGTTCACAGAGACATTAAACCTTCAAACATCCTCCTCTCTTCCAAGAAAATACCCAAGGTTAGAAAGTTGTTCTGAGTGGATTTCTGTCTAGTTTGAATGATAGTTTGGAATTAGATTTCATACCCAAGCTAGTCTTTACATATTATTTTGTTCTAGTCTAACATTTTATTTGATTTCTATAGTTGTGTGATTTTGGATTGGCTACATGGACTCCTGCGCCTTCTGTCCCTTTCCTTTGCAAGACCGTCAAAGGGACATTTGGGTATGATATGAAGAAATCTTATCAAAGTTGCTGTAAATGAATGAAAAATTGCCTGTTCATTTTTTATCTCATTTTTCTTCCATTCGCTAAATTGAAATGAATTGTGCAGTTATTTGGCTCCTGAATATTTCCAGCATGGAAAAGTATCTGATAAAACTGATGTCTATGCCTTTGGGGTTGTCCTGTTGGAATTGTTGACTGGCCGAAAGCCAATTGAAGCAAGAAGGCCACCCGGAGAAGAGAACTTGGTCTTGTGGGTAGGTCATCATGCTAATTTTCCTTCCAATTTTCCTTCAATCCCATTGACTTTGTGATAGTTGGATAAATGGGTTTCTCTACTAACTCCCAATTTTCCTCCTATTAGCTTAGTCCTGACGATAACTAAAAACAGCCAAAACATTATTAATTCAATAAGATGACCTTTAGATCAATGAAAAGTTTTCTAGGCAAGGGTCAGAACACCATCATATCTGCTAATTTATAACACAGTCTTAGTTATTCAATCGCTGTCTGTGTGGTAATATGATTCTATCCTACAGTTCAATAAAATTAATTCCTTTGGTTTGATGGGAATTAGTGCAAACTTTATGTCGCCATAAAACTTTTTACTGCAAGGCTAGTTGTGCATACTATTATTATCTGCCATTATATTTTTGATAATTAGAGTTTGAGGCATAACATGTATATTATCGGAACTATTTGGGGATGCAGCAATCTTTGTAATTTCTTTTTTGGTACAGCACTTGAAATGAGTTTATATTGGTACTTCGTAGTATGTGAAACACAAGTAGACGTATTTTTGTTTGACCATAATTTTACAGAATTAGTGCAAGTTTGGTAAAACAGATAGTGGGAATGATTCAAGAATAAATCTCATTACCATCATGTTTCCAAAAAGATACTCTCTTAATATGGCAATCATGAACTGAGGGAGTCTGGGAAATAGGCTGGGCACATGCCTCTTATGATTTTGTTTATAAATCACAACAATAGCGCACAAGCATTACAAACATGATTACATGTGCTTCATCTGATAGCATTTGACCCACTTTTCCTTGGGATTTATTTTTCTGCTGCAACAACTGGGCCCTAGGCCACTAATTCTCTAATAATTGGAGATTATTTATGGTCTTTAAGGGCAGTTCCATTTTGTGTTTTCATCTAAAAACCTGCTTAATGTTCAATTTTAATTTACATTTTTGGGATTCCTAGAGGAATCCAATCTAGTTCTTCTTTTTGAGGTTTTTCTTTATATTTTCCCATAATCTCCATGCTATAAGAGTTTGAAATTTCATTGAAGGCGTCAAAAGTTGAGATTTGAACCATAGGAAAGATTCTGGCAAAGTGGATGACTAGGAGGGCCACAATAAGATGGTGGGGCTAAGCTGATCAGGACTGAGTTGATCAATAGAATGTGACCCAATGCTATGAACCACTACCTCAAACAAACCTTTCCTTCCAAGTCACAACTCACTTCAAATCTCTTAACATCCTGATGGAACCACTCCAATATCTATATTTCCAGTCATTATAGTTATGGAAGTTGAAATATTAATTAAGAAGTTCTCTTCTTTTGCAGGCAAAGCCACTTTTGCAGCAAGAGTCCATTGAGCAATTGCTTGATTCATGCCTCAAACTCACTCCAAAAAACTCAAATCAAATAGGCAGAATGGTTCAGGCTGCAGCTGCCTGCATTAACAGTGAAGAATCTCGGAGGCCAAGCATTGATGAAGTGGTTGTAATACTAAGAGGAAGAGAACCAAATTGCTCTAGCAGAAAGAAATCCGGTTTCCCTGGGAATGGATTTGTCACTGACTGTTATGCCCAATTGCAAACAAAAAGTGAGATGAGAAGCCACTTAGCACTGGCCATGCTAGGAGTTCCAGATTTTGAGGATGATGCTCACTTTTACTGTCGATAGAACATATTTGAAACTGTCTGATCTCCTCCCTATTTTGTTATGTTGGCTGCTTGAAGAGAGAGGTAGAAATTAGAATTGGGTGTTGACATTGTATATAACAAGTCCTGATCAGAGATTGATTGTATATTTTCCATTTACCTATCCCTATTCTTGTAGGGAAAAAGTGTAATAGATTTTCATTTCAAAGTTTAGTGTCACATCTGTTGATATTGCAGAATGACTCACAGTGGTGTTGAGTTTATCCATTTTTACATGGGAATGGCAGCTCTAGTGGGTTGGGGGTTGGGGGTTGGGCCCTGGGTGATCTAGCCTACATGAAGAAATTTGAAGCTTGTACGGCATGAGTAGAAGCCAGAATATTTAATTGGGGATCTTCCTACTTTTACTACCTAAAAGTGATGATCTCTTCAGCTCTGTTTGCTCTTGAGATTTGTATGAATGTAGTTGGCCTAGTGGCATCCATCTGGACCTCCAATGCCTTGAGTTTGAAGATCAAGATTTCAAATCGCAAGAGTTTGGAGGGGAGTGTTAATAATGTTTTTAATTGAACTATTAATTATCCTTGTTCTTTTGTTGTTTTTACATTGATTGTTCCTTTGAAAATAATGCATTTTTTATTTAGTGAAACTTTATGGAATGAAAAGGGTAGTCGTCTGGGACAAAATCACAATCACAAACAGTGGCTAAAAAGTGAAGGCAACGGGTGAATAGTGAATAATTGAATAAAGAAAGACCATAGCTTAAATAAAGACCATAGTATAAAGGTTGTGCAATGAGAGTGCTGAGGTGTCTCTTTCTTTGGTGTAATCATGTTTTATTTATTTTTGGATTTAAGAAATACTCATGTTGGAAGTGTGACCCACATGGTATATCAATGTGGTATAGAAAATCTCTTTTGCATAACAGCAGAGAAAAAAACAGAACAAAAAAGGGGCAACCCAAATTTTCTCTCAAACTCTCTTTCCTCTTCATGGTATCACAACATTTCTTCATCAATGGTAAATCCCTCTGCTATTGATTCCACTTCAATATCATCTTCCAGTAAAATGGCTATATCAATGCTTAGTTCATATCATCTTCATTGATTCTAGTTGTGAATCCAGCCACATAACCAGTTGCAATGAAGTTTGATGAGGATAGCTTCCACCTCTACAAACAATAGATCTATGTTGCAATTTGTGGATTAGGGTCTGATGGTTTTGCTTTAGGCACTCTTTTTTGTGCCCCTCAAATTTGTCCAGATCCAAATTATGTTGAAGGTTCATCTCAGATCATTCTCAACCCCTATTACGAATTGTGGCAAAGCCAAGACATGTTGATTGTTTCTTGGCTTCTTGGCTCAATCTTTGGATGCACTATTTCTCATGAGATATGGGCTGCCTTAACTCATTATTTTGTTGCTCAAAGCGAAGCTCGTTTAATGCAATTTAGATTTGAATTACAAAAGTTACAGAAGGGTGGTTTAGCTATGAGGGATTATTTGAACAAATTGAAGACCATTTCACTTGTCTCAATTGGTAATATTCTTTCCATAAGAGATTAGATACTTGCTGATACTAGTGGATTAAGACATGATTATGATCCGTCATTGTGCAAATTACATTTAATTTGAATGCCTATAAATTGATTGATATAATTGCATTGTTAAAATGACTTGAGCAATATAATATCAATGCCTCTAATGTCATCCCAACAACCATGTCACTTATCAAAATACATAAAAGAAATTCATTCATCCTGCTTTGGGAAATTCATCATAGAACTTGGGGGCATTGTTGGGAAGCCTGGATTACTCCATTCTCATGCCTTGGATTGTGAAGGGTGCATACAAATCTATCATAGGCTCTCTAAATCTATCACAAAGGATAAACAGACATTGAAAACAATAAGAATACCATAGAAAACATAGATAACTCTAAAGCTGTAGTAGATCTCGTAAACACCATAATCTTCCACCTGATGACTCAAACCTTGATCTTGGCACACTTCCGATGGGGAGGAAAAGATGGTGGAAGCTATGGCTCTCAATATCTTTAAATGGTGGAAGACAAAAGCTATGAAAACCTTAACCCTTAGGGGGTATTTATGGGGTTCTTAAGTGGGCTCAAGTGACTTGAGTCTACATGGGTTTAGGTAATTTAATCTAGCCCAAAACGGGTCTTCATTGATTAATTAACCCAATATGGACTACTAATTAATCAATTAGCCCAATCCAGAGACCTTGTTCACTTACGTCTGTGCAACCTTGCATAATTACCAAAATGCCCTTATGCACAAAAGTGAACCTAGATCCAATTTGATCCTCATAATCCGTGTCAACAAGGTATATGAGCTCAGAGCAAGGACCATAGGGACCCATAGGAATATTCACTCCCTCATAATCCAATTCTAAAGTTGATTCAATATCTTACTACAAAGAATCAACTGAACTCCAATATCCTATGTAAATAACAACGTGATACCAAGTGCTCGAGGTCGTGACCTACTATCCATTGTGTTCAGTCTCCCCATGAACTGGTGTCCATAGTCTAACAAGGTGAAAGCTATCAACCTTTCATGACTACCTCTACCATTATTGAGTCATAGATCCTCTTATTGTGTGTTCAATTGACATATCTTAGCCCTTAAAGAGCCTATGTCAAGTTCCACTTAAGGAATTACTATGACTATAGTTTCCATGAACACACCTCCTTGGGATCACCTAAGAGGACACACTGTCTCAATCTTAAGAGATATCATGGTGCCTTTATTGAGAATACTTATTGCTATCGGTTTCCATCAAGAATGACCCAATCCATAGGGAATATAAGATCAGCTTAAGATTTCACTCGTAAGTCAAAGTCATTGCTAACTTTATCACAAACTCAATATTATCTCAAGGTTGAGAGACAACACAATGAAGTAGCTTGGTGAGGTTATGACCACTTGATAACCTCAGGTCATGACTCACCGTAGGTCCTATCTAATGTGTAACCATACACACACTAGTACACTCACCATGGGAAACCCATCTCAATAGCCAAGATTAGTCATCCCTTCAATTAGGAGATGGTGCACTACAACCTCTAATGGGTTGCTTAAACCCATGAACCGGTTGTGAACAAGTCATCTATTTGCAAGAAACCCATGACTTAGATCTTCTATGCAACTCCTAATGCACCTAAGTTACGTATAATGCAAAAGATATAGGTAAGAATGCTTATAAATTATAATACATGGAGGAAAGATAGATAAAAGTGAAACTGGAGCATCATTAAATAAATAATGAATTCCAAATTTATTACATCATGTCATGCTTTTAAGAGCTCCATCCTACCACTAAGCTCATATTCCTTGATAACACAGTTTATGAGGCTTGGATGAGTTTTTAGTTTACTTTTGAGCATAAGGGCGTTTTGGTAATTATGCAAGGTTGCACAAGGATAAGTGATTGATATCTCTAGACTGGGTTGATTGATTAATTAGGGTATTGTATGGTTAATTAATCAATTAGCAATCTTTTTTGGGATTAGATTAGGTGACCCAAGCCCATTGAGCTTAAGTCACTTAAACCTAATAGGAAGCCAATAAATACCCTTTTAGGGGTTAGCGTTTCGATGTCTTGCCATTTTCTCCCTATAGTCCAAAGAGAACCCTAGCCTTTACCATTGAGATCTCCACCATCTCAATGCCCAGATATAAGGAAGAGTTATTAGGCAAAATATCATGGTGTTTATGAGATCAATTGACTTTGAAGTTATCTACATCGATTGGAATCAATCTGGGAACATTCAAATAAAAGGTATGTGACTTTATTCTCTAGATCTATGATTTTGGTGGTATCCATACTATTTTTTAATACCTGTTTACCTGCTACGATAGATTTAGAGGGCTTATGATAGTGTAAACCCTCCATTTTGTCCCCTTGGCACATACCTTCATTAAGTACTCTTTCAGTACTTTATAGCAGTTCTTGGAAGCCTACTGTTACTCATATATCTTACCTCTTTAAGTCATTATGTATACTAGATACACATTTATGACAATTTGTTTAGACTTATTTAGGCCCATTGGGCATACCTAGCCCATTAGGCACACTTGACCTATTTAGGTACACCTAGTCTTTTAGGGCTTGCTCAGTACTCCTAAGTCATTTGTATGGCTTATATGGCTTACGTAGCTTGTATGATCTCCTTTGTGAATATGTGTTGCGTACTTATACTTATTTATTCATTTTCTTATTTTTTTTAGTCATTGTTTATTTTTTGTTATTATCACTATTAGGATTACTTTTGTTATTGTTATTATTATTATTATTGTTAGAAAAATTAGGCTAATCCAACCTATGGTAATCACCCTATGGGGGGGGGGGGGGTGAATAGGGTGATGGTTTCTTTTTGAAAATTTAAACTATGTGAATGAAGAGACAATTATATGCAAGTATATAATAAGCAATATAAATACAATTGCATATAAATTAAAAGAGTAAAGAAGAGAGAATGCAAACACAAGATTTTATAGTGGTTTGGCGCAACTTGGCATATATCCACTCTCCTCTAGCTTCAATCCCAAGCTTGAGGTTCCACTAATTCAAGGCTTCCAAACCAAGCCTTCAAGCAATACAATTGGATTATGGTTCTAATTCACCCTCTTGGACTTTTGGCTCCAAGCACCCTTTACACTTCTCAAGAGATATCCCTCTCTTGAACAATCCCTCAAGTGATACCCCACACTTGAGAAACTTCCTCTCAAATATTTACAAATAAATGATCTCACAAAATCCTAGTATCAAAACTTTAAGCTCAAATGATACAAGAAAACTAGGATTGAAAGGTGCACTAAAGATATACAAGTTTTAGAACAATGGTGCATTCAAAAACACTCTTCCAAGGTTCAAATATATTCAAGAAAGGTTTGGGAAGGTTAAGCTTTTAAACAATGAAGATTGAAGCCTTTTTATAGAAGAGAAAAGCCAAACTAGCCATTTGGGGGTTCGACCGGTCGAGCTAGGGGTCGATCGGTTGACTAGCCGTTAATATTAAATGCTTGGCAGGTGACCGTTGGGCCTCAACCGGTCGTCGACCAGACCTCAACCGGGAAGAGAATCACCTCGACCGGGAAGAGAAAGCTACTAGAAGAGAGAGAAACTTTTTGGCATCCCTCGACCGGTCCTCGATCGGACGAGCACAACCGGTCAACCGGTTCCTCAACCAGGTCAGCCAGTTGAGCCATTTTTTTGGCTCAACAACCAACTTTTTCAACTTAAAACCTTTTTAAAACAGGATTGAAAAACATTTAACACAAGGTTTTAGTTGAAAAACATGAAATCATCCAATTCTTAAAATATTTAAAACAAAATAACTCTTGGATGATTTTGGTGCATAAGTAAAGAATGTAATGCATGAAAATCCTAGTGCACCAACAACTTTGCAAAGAGATCTTATGAAGCTTGGGTCTTGAAAAACACTTCTCTTTGAGGTGGTCTTCTTCTTCATGATTTCTCCTTGGCTTGATTTGTCTTTGTGATTGCCACTTTGGAAATCGTCTTGCCTAATCACACTTGAAATATAGTCATTAGTTCTAAACCTTGTTTTGTTATCATCAAAATCAAGATTAACCAAACATTGGTTTCACAATTATTATTACTTTTTTTTTAATTTTATTTTCATTTTTTTAAATGTTTTTTTTAGTATTTACTTATTTATTTAGGTAAATAAAAATAAAAATTCGTGCAACATGGATTCACTATTGAAACTACACCTCAATTAGGCCTCACCAATTGCTTAAGTTTTTTCGGGGTCCCACCTTTGCATGGCTATGCATGACCATTTGGGTACACATCATCTTCTCCATATGCATGCAATCAACTAGGCATGAGCACCAGAATTAGAAAGGTGAGGAAAGAGAAAGAGAAATAGAAAATTGGAAAAGGGATATGTTGGGACTTGAGGAAATGAAATGAGATTTGAATTGCATAGGAAAAGAGGGGAAACCAGGTTTCCAAAGGGTTTCGGCATGGAGAAAAGATGGGATTTTGGGAAAAAACAATAGATGGGCTATTTTTAGAGAAAGAAGTATTCAAATTCAAGGAGGAAAAGGGGGGCTATTTGGAGAGAAGAGAAAGATCTTGAAAAGGGATATGTTGGGACTTGGGGAAATGAAATGAGATTTGAATTGCATAGGAAGAGAGGGGAAACCAGGTTTCCAAAGGGTTTCAGCATTGGGAAAAGATGAGATTTTGGGAAAAAACAGTAAATGAGCTATTTTTAAAGAATGAAGTATTCAGATTCAAGGAGAGGGGGAGGGGTCTGTTTGGAGATAAGAGGAAGATCTGCTAATATTATGAAAGGGCAAGAAATGGGGTGGGGAGGAACAAAGAAGAGGTGAACCAAAGTGGGTGGAGTTCCGGAGCTTTCTTTACTCGTTTCTAGGAGTAGAGACATTTAACTCAAAACTAAACAAACATTGGTTTGAAAAGGGGATTAAAAAGTAAGTGTGAGCTCTACGTCTCTGTTTTCTTCATTACTTTACCTTGCTTTTCACTGGTTTCTTTGAGCTGGTTGATTTTTGAGATGATTGTAGGTTGCTTGTTATTATTTCATATATGTTATTCCTTTTGATTTTGCTAAAATGTGATTTCACTCTGTTTTGCATTTATTGCTAAGTGCTCGAAAATAATGTTTTGTTCATATTCGATCTGGTATCCCCCACTCAATCAACCAACTTGCTGATAATCCATGTAGTGGAGCTTTGATTGATGTCTTGTGTTATATGTTGTCATACTTTTTTTTTGGAGACATTTCTTTGCCATATTTTCCTCTGGTTTAGGTTATTATCTAAATATGTGATTCATAAGGAAAGAGACTGTGGGTATTGTTGAACCCATGCATCAGATAGTGGGCCATTGTCAGTGAGAGTTCTTTTACAAGCAGCATCTGAAATCTGATTGTGAAAAGATGATGATCATATAAAGGTTCCAGAGTCACCAGATCTCTATTTCTCATAATGTACCCAACGAAGTAGATTGATAATGCTTAGATGAGATTCCCTGGAGGATGTTGGTCTAAGTTTTTTCTTGAATCTTATTAAGATATTTGGTGGCAGCTTTGGAAGCACTAGCACTATAGATGCATCAGCAAGGTTCACTTTTCTGGGACTCTTGCAAAGTAGAGATGGATCGATCAAGATTCCCTATTTTTATTAATTGCAATGAAGAAGTCCACCAAATTCCAGTCAATGTGCATCTTGATTTCTGAATAGTAGCTATTGTTATTCAAGTCCTATTCGAAAAGAGAGAAAGTTGGAAATACAAAGAGAGGGTGCACTGACCACTTTACTGGGAAATGGTTAATTGCTGAACCATCAATGGCAGTTACAATGTAAGATCAAGATGAGCAATGAAGAAACTTGAGAGAAGATTTAACCTAGCTTAGATAGAAGTCTTTCCAGGTGCCGAAGTGGACATGGAGTACAAAGCTGTCAGTTTGCAAGTTCTTACCCTTGGTATGGTATCAGAGCCTCAATTGAGTGCTTTGAATGTAATGGGAACTCTTCTTTTTGAAGAAAGAGATGAAAGGTTTGGAGATGAATGATAGTGATGAGTTCACCATCTCAAGGTCGTCGTGGACACCAGAGATGAAAGATCTTATATAAAACTTGATTTCCGATTGATAAACTGCTTGTTTCTATGAGGTTCAGTCATCGGAGAGCCATCAAATCCAGTCTTGAAGCTGGAAAGGTATCGGGAGTATCCAAGCCAAAGCGGCGTAACACATTAGAGAGCATGTGGGGAACTCGACCTATTTTTGTAGCTTGTTTTGGTGCATTCCTAGGTAAAATCTACCCTCCTGTGTTGGTCACCCTATGATGAAATTGAGAAATGCTCAATGGACCGACATAATGCTTTACACTCCAACTATTAATCCTAGTGTGAACCAGTCTTTTAGATGTGATTGGTAAACAAGGTGCATTTGGGCCCGCTCTTCCTAACAACTCCACCGTTCACTCTTCATCAAACTTCTTCTCAATCATCCCAAGCATGCATGAACTATGCATGCATGTTCACCTCTCATACCCACCAATTCCCATTCTTCACATTCACCAAATTCATACCATATCCACCACTTACAACTCCACTCATCATCTAACCCACCAAGCCCACTCTTCTCACTACTTCTTCTACTCATTTCACTACTCAAACATCACTCGAATTTAGTCCCAAAGCTACCAATTTTCACCAACTACTCCCCATTTGCATCACCATTGATTACTACTCAAAAAGTGCTATTTTATAGCTTGTAATTAACTCTTTTAAACACTTTTGAGTAGTAGTTATTACCTTTTAACCCAATTAACATATTAAGGACCTCTGCAATCATTTCTAATCAAATTATGTAAGTTTTGGTGTTTTTGTTAGTAATTTGATCACCAAAGCAATCCGAGATTGAGGAGAGTTCTTTGGAATCCATGGCAAAGCAATGGAAAGCTCAGAAACATGAAGAACCAAAGCTTTGAAGCTTTAAAGTCCTTTTCCATAAGCAAATCCGGAATGCAAGGAGGGGAAGCAAAGAGAAATCTACCATGAAGCATACCTAAGGACAGTCACTGTCAGTCTTTTTTGGAGCACTTCATGCAGCTTAATTTATGCATATTATATGTCGTTTCGAAGCTCGGGAAGTTAGCAATCCAATGCTTCAAATGGTACATGATTCAGAGTTGAAATGAAGGAGTTACAGCCATTGGAAGCCGATCACTCCAAGCTGAAGGCAAATTTCACACGGCTACGAAATCAGCCTTAGGCTGCAAAATGGTGTCCTTTTTGCAGCGGAATTTCTCCTGAAGCTTCCTGATATTTGCGACCGACATTTTGAGATATTTTGCTTTAGATATTTGATGTCTAAATCCCCAGACTCTCCTTGTAACCCACCTATCATAGGATTCCTTAGTCTTTAAGTAAGAACAAAGGGTGAATAACCTCTTATATATAGTTTGTAATTTTCTTTACATAGGAATCATCTCGGGAGCTTGTTCTCAGAGACAACCTTTTGTATAAGTAAGAAATATATCTACAGAGCACTTGCTCTGCTTTTCATATATATTTTTGCTTTCTCGTTATTTTTCTTTCTAGCCAATCAAACTCTGAGGATGTTTTCTCAGAGGATAAGAGGCTAGGCTTTTTGTCTCTTGGAGTGAAGAAAGTCGGGTAAGTTTCCAAATGCAAGAATTGGAAGTTTTGTTGTTTTAGTTTTTAATGAAGAGAAAGTGTGACCCGTTAATGCTTTTTATCTTTTTAGTTAACTTAAAACGCCTTTAAATCACCTGGGCCAACACTTGGTAAGGCAAGTGATCTCCGTCCATTGAGATGCACTAGTTTATCTCTTGCGAGCCTTTGGGAGGTGACTTGAAGGTAGGATTTTCTAGAATAGCCAACACTTGGTAAGCTTTTGGACTCTAAGGAGACATCCATTAGTTATCTCTTGCGAGCTTTTAACGGGTAATCCAAGGTTAAAGATCACCTTCAATGACAAATGCTAGGTGAGAGGCACGAGCCATTGCAAGATGCATCAATGAGAGGGATTTAGTGTTTGAACCCATTAAGGGGAAGCATCTGTACCACACCGGTTAGAGAATTAACTATATGTTAATTCTCTAATGCGAGGAAAAGAAACAAGTGACCAGAACTCCCTTTTTGTATAAAGAACCTGAGCCTAGTGATCTGAAACTCCAAGAAACACTTTTCTTTGTAATTAAAATCAGTTACTATTATTTTTGGTTAGCTTAAAACCAATCATTTTTCAAACATCTTTATGTTTTCTTTTAAAGCTAACCTTGAAATGAAAAAACACCAATTCAACTTTGAATTAATATCAATTGTGAAGTGAAAACCCATCCTAGTGAACGATCCTAGAGCCACTATGTTATGCTAGCTAAGGCTATCCTAATACATGGTGTAATAGGTTATAAATTTTGTTGATTACTCGCGTTTGAGGACCAAAATCAAGGCACCAGTTGGGCACGGAATCAAATGGCTCTGCTACCGGGGACCATTGAGAGGACATGAATCAGCTGAGACACCAATTGGGAACGAATCAACCATCAATCCATAATCATCCTATTACAGCCCACACAACCCACACAACCACCACACAACCACACAGCCCACACGATCATCACCCGTTCAAAAAAAAAGACCATACCTCCTTCAACTTATCTTTAACATCGGAACCCCTATTGTCGGCTTAACCCATGTCACAATGCCCACACAGTCACCACATGCTCTTCCCGGAACTATAATGGTGAAAAATTGGCAACGGGCTCAATCGGTGTGACACTGGCCATCTTTGATCCACTCGACTCAACATCTTCATCATTTACTTGCACTTCCAGATCTAGGGTGCAAGAAGATAACATAGTGAGAGTGGCTTGAGTCCTTCTAGGATATGGCGATGTAGTTGGGAACATTTGTGCTGATGGAACTTTGTCATTGTGGGAGGAGGTTGTAGAAGATGCACAACCCCTTCAATGGAAACTATGCAAAAGTTTTTGGTAGTAGTTCAAACAAAGTGTTAGATGTCCAATTTGGAGCCTCATCAACAAGTTTGAAAATGGTTAATGCATATTCAGATGGCCACGTGAAAGTCTATGAGCTCCTAGATCCATTGGAACTGCTGAGTTAGTTTGCATGGGGATAGGAGCAATCAGGTCTTCACTGATGCATGGCTACTTTCCAGTATAACTCCCTAAGCCATGTGTCATCCTCTTAATTCATCTTTTGATGTTAAAAAAAATTATTTGAGAATTATTTGAGAATGCATTAGCCATTTTCAAAACTTCCATTCTCAAACATTTTTTTCAAAATTCCAATTTTCAAAACTCCAATTTTCAAATAATTTTCAAAAATTGTAATTTTTAAATATAATTTTTAAGAAATAATTCTCAAATAATTTTTAAAAATTTCATTCTCAAACAATTTTTCAAAATTCCAATTTTTAAAACTTCCATTTTCGAATAATTTTCCAAAATTCCCATTTTCAAATTTAATTTTCAAAACCTCCATTCTCAAACAATTTTTTCAAAATTCCAATTTTCAAAACTTCAATTTTCAAATAATTTTCAATTTTAATTTTTAAGAAATAATTTTCAAATTTAATTTTCAAAACTTCCATTCTCAAACAAATTTTCAAAATTCCAATTTTCAAAACTTCCATTTTCGAATAATTTTCCAAAATTCCCATTTTCAAATTTAATTTTCAAAACTTTCATTTTCGAATAATTTTCCAAAATTCCAATTTTTAAATTTAATTTTCAAAACTCTCATTTTCAAGTTTTTTTTTTTTAAATTCTATTTTTTTTAAAAATTAATTTTTAAGATTTCAATTTTCAAATAATTTTCAAAACTCTAGTTTTCTTTCAAATAATTTTGTATTAATGCATTATTTTATTTATTAAGCTATAAAATTATGTAAAAAAAAAAAAAATCTCTTCAAAATAATAATCAATCAATTAACAAGGAGTTGTAAATTTTTTATATTTCTGAAATGTTTTCTTTTGATTGTACTCATTTTTTTCATTGATTTTTCTTTTTTTAATCTATTGATATACATGTAATAACAAATCATTTGGCAGGTGCCAAGAACTATATTTGAGCTCTCAACAACAACAATAACAAGTTTTATTGGCTATGAATATCTATTTGATATAATTGTTACAATGAGATATTTTGGCATGGCGTTTTAATTTGGATTGTCATTTTTCTGTCAATTGACGTGAAGATAAGTTTTTCTGGTTGCTAGGTTTGTTTTTTTTTTTTTTTTTTTTCCAAACATATGAATCTACTTTTGATTGAAACAAAAGAAATCAAATAGAACTGATATAAAATCAAATCAGTATAATCGATTCTAATTTAAAAATTAATGATATCCTTCTCCAACATTGTCCTAAATCTATTTCCAAAATTGTTCATGTTCCAAAAAGGAAAACATTTTCTGAAAATATTTTGTTGATAATTATTTGAAAATTGAAATCTTAAATATATTGGTCAGGAATATGGAAATCACCCTTTTACCAAAATAATTAATAAAGACATAGAAGGAAACTAACCAATCCATCTCCAAAATCACATCAAAATCCTAAAGGTCAAGAAGTACTAAGTCAACTAACATCTCCATATAACTAGTCATCATAAGACAACCTCCAAATGTTATATTATCCACAATAGAATGTCCCATAGGAATAGCAACAATCAAATCAAAGTTTAGGCTACCAACAAGCATACCTAACAAACCAACAAAAGATATTGAAACAAAGAGTGTGTTGAGTTTAGGTCAATCAAGGCTCTACTCTCTAGCAATAAAATGTAAATTCGAATAGTACCTGTTGCCACATCAGAAGTGGCTTGAGCATCTTGACGAGTCATAGAAAACATCCGCCCTTGGATTCTAGGTTTGTGTTTATCCTCCTTATTTTCCTCTTTAGGCTTCCTAATTATAAACTTTTTATTCTCTGGACAATCCCGAATCATATGTCCATGCTTCCCACAACCAAAGCAAGCTACAGACTCTTTATAGCAAGTTTTACCCCAATGTTTCTTACCACAAATAGAACAAGCCACATCTAAATTTTGCACTACTTCTTTTATTTGACTATTAGTGGAAACAAACCTTTTTGGCGCTGGGTTATCATGGGCATTATCACTCTTACTCCTCTTCCTTTGTTGCTCTATGTACTACTGAAGCTCCTTATTATCATTTTCCATTATTAGGGCTCTATCTACAACCTCTAAATAGACACTAAGCTTCAAAATAAATATTTTGTTCTTCAGATAAGACTTTAATCCATCTTAAAACTTTAATGCCTTTTCTTCCCCTGTAGCAATCAATTGTGGAACAAAATGTCAACTCTGTAAATTTAGTTTCATACTGGGCCACCGTTATATCCCTTTGTTCCAAACGAACAAACTCTCCTACTTTTTGTCGTTTAACATTGTTGGGGAAGTATTTTTTGTAAAATGCCACCTTAAAATGTCTCCAAACTATAGGTCTCTGATCCTCTAAAAGCATTTTGGTCATACGCTACCAATGATCTGCTTCTTTATCTAACATAAATGTTGCATAAGAGGTTTTTTGCTCCTTAGAGCAATCTATAACATCAAAGAATTTCTCTATCTTAAGAATCCAAGCTTCTACTTCCATTGGGTCTGAAGTACCAGAAAAATTAAGGAGGACCTAACTTCTTAAAGTCATCAAATGAGTTACCCTTAGAAGATGAGGGTTGTCCAAGAGCTTGAGTCTCAATAGCTCTAGCTTGACGCTCAACCAAACCAGCTAAAGTCTTAAGATACCTATAAAGTCTTTCTACATTCATGGGAGGCAAACCCTCAAGTGGATGAGGTACATCATTATTAGCCTTACTATTTTGGGAAGATGTTGGTCTTCTTGGTGGCATGTTGTCCTATGAAGTCTTAGGTATAACTAAATTAGTCATTGGAAAACCAATTAAACAAATTAGATTCATAAGGAAGAATAGGAATTTATAGAAGATGAAATTGAAACTTAAACTAATGCGTCACTCATCTATCCCCAAGTAAACTAAAACAAGTTCCCAACAAGATCATAACCTAGTGCACTAATACCACTATGTCACGCCCCAAAACCCACTCCAAGGGCATGATGGTTATTTTACACCTCAAGGCCAAAGGCTCAAAGTGGAAACGACACAAACATTCGTATTGTAATTGAAAATTTACCAATTACCAAATTCCTATTCAGAGTATGACAAAATTATAAAATCTCCAAGTATCAACTTTAAAAAAAAAAAACTAATACATCAACCAAAGTGTTATTGTCCAATTAACTCCAAACTCAAAATAATTCAAAGGAGAATTAAGTTTTAATATCTAAACAATGTCCAAAATAAAGAGAGTTTAAAAAAATGTCATAATAAAGCCAAATTTCCCTCCTAATGGTCACTCCTCTGTCGAACTGAGGTTACCTAAAAGATTATCAACAAAGGGGGATGAGCTCAAAGCTCAGTAAGGAGCATTAATACAGTTTCATGGATTAAACATTTTCAATCATGCTTGCAAATAGGAGATATAACATATACTTATTTTCATAAAAACTTTTGAGTTCAAAATACTAATACATTCAAACTTTTCAACAAAACTTTCTCATATCCTTTTCAAAACAGTTTCTCATCAAAACCAAATTGAATACATTCAAAATATCTTTACTCTAGTTATCATATGACAAATGGTGCCCAATTAGGTGGGACTTCACAATTGAGTAACTAGTTTCAAATTTGTTCCATTAAAGGTGAACAAAACCAAACATCAACAATTATAACTAGTTGACTAGGGCCATAAGGTCAACTATTATAACCCGTTGACTAAGGCCATAAGGTCAACAATTATAAACCATCGACTAGGGTCATATAATATCAACTATTATAACCCGTTGATTAGAGCTGAATATGTCAACAATTATAACCTGTTCTCTAGGGCCATAGAAATGTCAACAATTCTAACCCATTGACTAGGGCCATAGGAACCAAAGTCAAACACTTTATTTCATTAATTCAAACTTGCAAAACAAAATATTATATCTCCAAAAATTTTCATTTTTCATAAACAAAGAAGATTCTCAAATATACTTTCCATACAAAACACATATTTGATTCATGTGAAAAGATAAAAATAATATTTTTACACATTTCAAAATACAATATAAAAAGGAAATTATTTTCTTTTATAAAAATCTGCATTAATTTCCCTTACCTTGAAGAAGCGTTTAAAAACTTGAAGTATTTAGCTTCACGAATTTGCTCATCACCTAACATAATATCATACACAATTATCTAAAGGTAAAAATTTGACAATCCTAAAAATATTTCATTTAGTATTAGGGATCCTAATTAATTTCTCATGCTAATATTATTACTACCTAATATTATTTTCAACTTACTAAACAATAATAAATTAATTTACTGAGTTTCCAAATTATTGTAAAATTCATTTTCTTTCCTAATCTTACCCTCACTATTTTTTTCTTTATATACTTAAATTAAATTAAAACCTATACAAGAAACTATTATTATTATTATTAATGTTCCCATAATCAAACTGTCACTTAACCACAATTCCACCCCCATACCCCATTATATAAATATATTATTATTATTATTATTATTATTATTATTATTACTTTCAAAGACCCTGTAACACCATTACTCCGAGCCACCAACTACACCCATTATTATTATTATAATAATAACACTTTTTTTTTTCTTCTTTTGTTTCTTCCTTCTCGGACATCCATAAGCATCCTTGTTTTTTTTTAAACCCTCTGCTACACGATAGACATCTACATTATTATTATTTTTTTCTCTTCACCATTCCAGAAAATCACGCTACTCTTATTTTATTTATTTATTATTATTTTTCTAGATCTATTCATTTGAGTAATCAAAATATGTCGATCTCCATTAATAAATCAAACTATGTTCATAAATTTTTAATCTTTTTGACCTATAAATTAAATGAACTCTAATCAAAATTGAGATATTCCAAAGAATATCTAAAGTGTTCAAAACTAATTAACGAATATAAAATATTAATTTAAGGATTAAAAATCTTACCTGAAAAATTGATCTTCAAACCCTAAACCTCCAAATCGTCAGCCCTATGCTCTCTGATCTCTATGTAAAAGGGTTTTTTGAATATAGAAGTTATGAAAAATCTAATTTATATATAGGGGTTTTTAATATGAAAATACTTTTTTACCCTTATTAAATTACTTTAATTAATTAATAATTTATAAATTATGATTTTACCCCTAAATTGGGTTTGGGGCATTACAAAAGTACTAAGGCATAAAAATTATAACCTAAAGAGCACAACTAAAGTATTAAGGTATGAAAAATATAACCCAAAAATAGAGAATGTGACTAGGATACACAAAATATGATAAAGGTACAAAGAATGTGAGTAAGATATAAAAAAAATGTAACTAAGTATTAAGCTACAAAAAATATGACCAATATGTGCACAAAAAATATGTTGTACATGCAAAACAATATATAATCGAAGTTCAAAAGATGTAACTAAGATACAAAGAAGGTGACAATGTGTGAGGTATGAAATTAGTGATTTGAATACAAAAAGTGTGATTACGGTTCAAAAAATATAACCCAAGTATAACAGATAAAATAATATGTATAAATTGAAAAAAGAATGTTATCACTCAATAAAATAATTTTCTTAACATATAAATATAGAATTTTTTTTTTTTTAAAAAAAAGAGAGAGAGAACATTATCTCAAAGCAATGAAACTTCCACCATGCTTATATTTTCTCATAAAAATGAAAATTCATTATTCTTCTTACTAAAATAATTCAATAAATAGACATAAATTAATTAGTTTTTTTTATGTTTTCTAAAATCTATTAGATTTTGATAAATGTTGGATATAATATTTGTATTAATGCATTATTTTATTTATTAAGCTATAAAATTATGTAAAAAAAAAAAAAAATCTCTTCAAAATAATAATCAATCAATTAACAAGGGGTTGTAAATTTTTTATATTTCTGAAATGTTTTCTTCTGATTGTACTCATTTTTTTCATTGATTTTTCTTTTTTTAATCTATTGATATACATGTAATAACAAATCATTTGACAGGTGCCAAGAACTATATTTGAGCTCTCAACAACAACAATAACAAGTTTTATTGGTTATGAATATCTATTTGAAATAATTGTTACAATGAGATATTTTGGCATGTCATTTTAATTTGGATTGTCATTTTTCTGTCAATTGACGTGAAGATAAGTTTTTCTGGTTGCTAGGTTTGTTTTTTTTCCCAAACATATGAATCTACTTTTGATTGAAACAAAAGAAATCAAATAGAACTGAAATAAAATCAAATCAGTATAATCGATTTTAATTTAAAAATTAATGATATCCTTCTCCAACATTGTCCTAAATCTATTTCCAAAATTGTTCATGTTCCAAAAAGGAAAACATTTTCTGAAAATATTTTGTTGATAATTTCAATGATTTCGTATTTCCATATGATGTGCTTTATCATATTATTAAAATTTTGGTCCAAGGTAAAAAAACCCATAAAAGTGATGAGGGTCGCCTCCCCAGTTGGAGGAGTGATTTTTGTCTGAAGCATTGAATAAGAAGGCATACAAATTGTATGGCATCATACCCCATTAACAATTGGAACTATTGACGGTAGTCTGAGGCTCGGTGGCTATGTAGAGGCCAGAATCGCAAAACCCAGACTCTTCATGGCGCACGCAAACTTTTGGCTTTGTCTACACTCACCAAAACTGAAAATATATAGCTTCTCAAGCCTGCCTTATTATATAGGTCCAAGCAGAGCAGCGAAGTGGGTAGAGAAAAGATGAAACTGCAAGGAACAAATTAAAGACAACAGATGTTACAACTCATATGCTGCTCTTTACAACTCAATGAATGTCTGGTATGCCTAAATTCTAGGCTCTGATATAAATGGTGGAACTGAAATAGTCTTGATAAATCGCATACAACATGGTTTAAATAAAACACATTCACATTATTGATGTAAACTTGTTCTCATGGAAGCATAAGCTGGCTTAGCATCCACCGTTCCAAAGAATTGGAAGGGAATGTAGAGTTACTTGACATGATTGAGAACTGTGTTGACAATCTATGCCACCAACTTGAGCATGGCATTCAGAACTGCTTCTCTAGATGGCAAAGCTGGAATTGCACCTCTCTCCGTGACAGTCAATGCACCACAAGCATTTGCAAACTTGAGAGCATCTCTTAGTCGGTCCTCTTCCTATAAAAGATAAAAGCAGATTCATAAGCACTCCAGCAAATATAAGACAATCCATAGCCACTTCATCAAAGTAACTAATGCAGTATAGTGCTGCTTAAAGTCATAAGAAGAAAATCAATAATAACAACAATTAAAACAACAAGAGGAATAATAATAATAATAATAATAATAATAATAATAAGAAGAAGAAGAAGAAGAAGAAGAAGAATGATAAACAGCAAAAACAACAATAACAATAAAAAGGATGGAAAGAAAATATAAATAAACTGAAACAAAGAGTGTGTTGAGGTTAGGTCAATCAAAGTTTATTGAAACAAAGAGTGTGTTGAGGTTAGGTCAATCAAGGCTCTAGCAATAAAGTGTAAATTCGAATAGTACCTGTCGCCACATCAGAAGTGGCTTGAGCATCATGATGAGTCATATCAAACATCCGCCCTTGGATTCTAGGTTTCTGTTTATCCTCCTTATTTTCCTCTTTAGGCCTCCCAATTATAAACTTCTTATTCTTTGGACAATCCCGAATCATATGTCCATGCTTCCCACAACCAAAGCAAGCTCCAGACTCTTTATAGCAAGGTTTACCCCAATGTTTCTTACCACAAATAGAACAAGTCACATATAAATTTTGCACTACTTCCCCTTTTATTTGACTCTCAGTGGAAACAAATCTTTTTGGTGCTTGGTTATCATGGGCCTTATCACTCCTACTCCTCTTCCTTTGTTGCTCTCTATACTACTAAAGCTCTTTATTATCATTTTCCATTATTAGGGCTCTATCTACAACCTTTGAATAGACACTAAGCTTCAAAATAAATATTTTGTTCTTCAGATAAGGCTTCAATCCATCTTGAAACTTTAATGCTTTTTCTTCCTCTATAGCAATCAATTGTGGAGCAAAACGTCAACTCTGTAAATTTAGTTTCATATTGGCCTGGCCCACCGTTATATCCCCTTGTTCCAAACGAACAAACTCTCCTACTTTTTGTCGTCTAACATTGTCGGGAAGTATTTTTTGTAAAATGCCACCTTAAACTGTCTCCAAACTATAGGTCTTTGATCCTCTAAAAGCCTTTTGGTCATACGCCACCAATGATCTGCTTCTTTATCTAACATAAATGTTGCATAAGAGGTTTTTTGCTCCTCAGAGCAATCTATAACATCAAAGAATTTCTCTATCTTAAGAATCCAAGCTTCTGCTTCCATTGGGTCTAAAGTACCAGAAAAAGTAAGGAGGACTAACTTCTTAAAGTCATCAAATGAGCTACCCTTAGAAGATGAGGGTTATCCAAGAGCTTGAGTCTCAATAGCTCTAGCCTGACGCTCAACCAAATTAGCTAAAGTCTCAAGATACCTATAAAGTCCTTCTGCATTCATGAGAGGCAAACCCTTAAGTGGAGGAGGTACATCATTATTAGCCTTACTATTTTGGGAAGATGTTGGTCTTCTTGGTGGCATGTTGTCCTATGAAGCATTAGGTATAACTAAATTAGTCACTAGAAAACCAATTAGACAAATTAGATTCATAAGGAAGAATAGGAATTTATAGAAGATGAAACTAAACTTAAACTAATGCGTCACTTATTTATTCCCAAAGTAAACTAAAACAAGTTCCCAACAAGATCATAACCTAGTGCACTGATACCACTCTATCATGCCTCAAAACCCATTCCAAGGGCATGACGATTATTTTACACCTCAAGCCCAAAGGCTCAAAGTGGAAACGACACAAACATTCGTATTGTAATTGAAAATTTACCAATTACCAAATTCCTATTCAGAGTAGTAAGACAAAATTATAAAGTCTCCAAGTATCAACTTAAAAAAAAAAAAAAAACTAATACATCAACCAAAGTGTTATTGTCCAAATAACTCCAAACTCAAAATAATTCAAAGGAGAATTAAGTTTTAACATCTAAACAATGTCCAAAATAAAGAAAGTTTAAACAAATGTCATAATAAAGCCAAATTTCCCTCCTAACGGTCACTCGCTTGAACTGAGGTTACTTGAAAGATTATCAACAAAGAGGGATGAGCTCAAAGCTCAATAAGGAACATTAATACAGTTTCATGGATTAAACATTTTCAATCATGCTTGCAAATAGGAGATATAACATACACTTATTTTCATAAAAACTTTTGAGTTCAAAATACTAATACATTCAAAATTTTCAACAAAACTTTCTCATATCATTTTCAAAACAATTTCTCTTCAAAACCAAATCGAATACATTCAAAATATCTTTACTCTGGTTATCATATGACAAATGGTGCCCAATTAGGTGGGACTTTACAATTGAGTAACTAGTTTCAAATTTGTTCCATTTAAGGTAAACAAAACCAAATGTCAACAATTATAACCCGTTGACTAAGGCCATAAGGTCAACTATTATAACCCATTGACTAGGGTCATATAATATCAACTATTATAACCCATTGATTAGAGCCGAATATGTCAACAATTATAACCCGTTGACTAGGACCATAGAAATGTAAACAATTCTAACCCATTGACTAGGGTCATAGGAACCAGAGTCAAACACTTTATTTTATTAATTCAAACTTGCAAAACAAAATATCATATCTCCAAAAAATTTCATTTTTCATAAACAAAGAAGATTCTCAAATATACTTTCCATACAAAACATATATTTGATCCATGCGAAAAGATAAAAATAATATTTTTACACATTTCAAAATACAATATAAAAAGGAAATTATTTTATTTTATAAAAATTTGCATTAATTTCCCTTACCTTGAAGAAGCGCTTAAAAAGTTGAAGTATTTAGCTTGACGAATTTGCTCATCACCTAAGATAATATCATACACAATTATCTAAAGGTAAAAATTTGATAATCCTAAAAATATTTTATTTAGTATTAGGGATTCTAATTAATTTCTCATGCTAATATTATTACTACCCAATATTATTTTCAACTTACTAAACAATAATAAATTAATTTACTAAGTTTCCAAATTATTGTAAAATTCATTTTCTTTCCTAATATTACCCTCACTATTTATTTCTTTATATACTTAAATTAAATTAAAACCCATACAAAAAACTATTATTATTATTATTATTATTATTATTATTATTGTTCCCATAATCCAACTGTTACTTAACCACAACACCATTACTCCAAGCCACCAACTACACCCATTATTATTATTATAATAATAACACTTTTTTTTTCTTCTTTTGATTCTTCCTTCTTGGACATCCACACGCATGCTTGTTTTTCTTTTTTCTTTTTTCTTTTGAACCCTTTATTGCATGACACACATCTACATTATTATTATTTTTTCTCTTCACCGTTCCAGAAAATCACGCTACTTTTATTTTTTTATTTATTATTTTTTTCTAGATTTATTCATTTGAGTAATCAAAATCTATCGATCTCTATTAATAAATCAAACTATGTTAATAAATTTTTAATCTTTTTGACCTATAAATTAATTAAATGAACTCTAATCAAAATTGAGATATTTCAAAGAATATTTAAAGTGTTCAAAACTAATTAACGAATATAAAATATTAATTTAAGGTTTAAAAATCTTACCTGAAAAATTGATCTTCAAACCGTAAACCTCCAAATCGTCAGTCATATGCTCTCTGATCTTTCTTATCTCTATGTAAAAGGATTTTCTGAATAGAGAAGGTAGGAAAAAAATAATTTATATCTAGGGGTTTTTAATACGAAAAAACATTTTTATCCTCATTAAATTACTTTAATTAATTAATAATTTCTAAATTATGATTTTACCCCTAAATTGGGTTTGGGGCATTACAAAAGTACTAAGGTATGAAAATTATAACCTAAAGAGCACAACTAAAGTATTAAGGTATGAAAAATATAACCCAAAAATAGAGAATGTGACTAGGATACACAAAATATGATAAAGGTACAGAGAATGTGAGTAAGATATATAAAAAAAAAATGTAACTAAGTATTAAGCTACAAAAAAATATGACCAATATATGCACAAAAAATATGCCTTACATGCAAAACAATATATAATCGAAGTGCAAAAGATGTAACTAAGATACAAAGAAGGTGACAATGTGTGAGGTATGAAATTAGTGATTTGAATACAAAAAGTGTGATTACGGTTCAAAAAATATAACCCAAGTATAACAGATAAAATAATATGTATAAATTTAAAAAAGAATGTTATCACTCAATAAAATAATTTTCTTAACATATAAATATAGATTTTTTTTTTTAAAAAAGAGAGAGAGAGAGAGAGAACATTATCTCAAAGCAATGAAACTTTCACCATGCTTATATTTTTTCTCTCATAAAAATGAAAATTCATTATTCTTCTTATTAAAATAATTCAATAATAGACATAAATTAATTAGTTTTTTTTTTTTTTTATGTTTTCTAAAATCTATTAGATTTTGATAAATGTTGGATATAATATTTGTATTAATGCATTATTTTATTTATTAAGCTATAAAATTATGTAAAAAAAAAAAATCTCTTCAAAATAATAATCAATCAATTAACAAGGAGTTGTAAATTTTTTATATTTCTGAAATGTTTTCTTCTGATTGTACTCATTTTTTTCATTGATTTTTCTTTTTTTAATCTATTGATATACATGTGATAACAAATCATTTGGCAGGTGCCAAGAACTATATTTGACCTCTCAACAACAACAATAACAAGTTTTATTGGCTATGAATATCTATTTGAAATAATTGTTACAATGAGATATTTTGGCATGGCGTTTTAATTTGGATTATCATTTTTTTTGTCAATTGACGTGAAGATAAGTTTTTCTGGTTGCTAGGTTTTTTTTTTTTTTTTTTCTTCAAACATATGAATCTACTTTTGATTGAAACAAAAGAAATCAAATAGAACTGATATAAAATCAAATCAGTATAATCGATTCTAATTTAATTTTGATTGGTTAAATGCTGACCAAAATTAATGATATCCTTCTCCAAAGTTGTCCTAAATCTATTTCCAAAATTGTTCATGTTCCAAAGAGGAAAACATTTTCTGACGATATTTTGTTGATAATTTCAATGATTTCGTATTTCCATATGATATGCTTTATCATATTATTAAAATTTTGGTCCAAGGTAAAAAAAAAAAAAAAAAAAAAAAACCCCATAAAAGTGATGAGGGTCGCCTCCCCAGTTGGAGGAGTGATTTTTGTCTGAAGCATTGAATAAGAAGGCATACAAATTGTATGGCATCCCCCATTAACAATTGGAACTATTTGACGGTAGTCTGAGGCTCAGCGGCTATGTAGAGGCCAGAATCGCAAAACCCAGACTCTTCATGGCGCACGCAAACTTTTGGCTTTGCCTACACTCACCAAAACTGAAAATATATAGCTTCTCAAGCCTGCCTTATTATATAAAGTCCAAGCAGAGCAGCGAAGTGGGTAGAGAAAAGATGAAACTGCAAGGAACAAATTAAAGACAACAGATGTTACAACCCTTATGCTGCTCTTTTCAACTCAATGAATGTCTGGTATGCCTAAATTCTAGGCTCTGATATAAATGGTGGAACTGAAATAGTCTTGATAAATCGCATACAACATGGGTTAAATATAACACATTCACATTATTGATTTAAACTTGTTCTTATGGAAGCATAAGCTGGCTTAGCATCCACCATTCCAAAGAATTGGAAGGGAATGTAGAGTTACTTGATATGATTGAGAACTGTGTTGACAATCTATGCCACCAACTTGAGCATGGCATTCAGAACTGCTTCTCTAGATGGCAAAGCTGGAATTGCACCTCTCTCCGTGACAGTCAATGCACCACAAGCATTTGCAAACTTGAGAGCATCTCTTAGTCGGTCCTCTTCCTATAAAAGATAAAAGCAGATTCATAAGCACTCCAGCAAATATAAGACACAATCCATAGCCACTTCATCAAAGTAACTAATGCAGTATAGTGCTGCTTAAAGTCATAAGAAGAAAATCAATAATAACAACAATTAAAACAACAAGAGGAATAATAATAATAAGAAGAAGAAGAAGAAAAATGATAAACAGCAAAAACAACAATAACAATAAAAAGGATAGAAAGAAAATATAAATAAACTGATTAGCTAAGGGAACATTGGAATATCACAGGGAATTCAGACTGCTGCACCATTGTATTTTGCATCTATGTTGCTTGGACACGGGTGCAGGTATCTATCTAGGAGTTCGTTTTTTTTTTAACAATCAAATTTTGGATTTGGGGAACCAGCTAAAAAAGATCCAAAACATAACCAAAAAAAAAAAAAACAATTAGAAATGAATAAAAGTAAATTTAACTTTGATAGTAACTTAGATTCTTAGAAATGAATAAAACATATATTTTTTCTTTTATTTTAATCATTTCTTCCTTATCTCTAAATATTCTTAAATTCTCTCATCTGTTAAGGAAATTGAAAATTTTAAAAATAAAATAAAATCAATTAATCAAAACTAAAAAATTGGAAAGTTGTACTTTGGGCTTCCCATCCCAACATAATAGCATTTTCGAAACCCAACAATGGGAAATATGAGAATCAACTATTAATATGAAAAGTTTTATCATTTTTGTGCATTCTGAGCCGGCTCCATCTTCTATGCCCAAATTGCCCTTCCATTTCTCCAGCTCAGCATCTTCAACATCATCCCAACCTCCATATCACCCTCTCTCATTTGGAAGCTTTCTCTCATCTTTCTTCACTCCCGAAAACCCAAAATCTCTCATTTCAATTCAGAAACCCAAATCCAAAACTCCAAGACGGTGTCAAAATGTGCCTTTCGACTTGTCTAGGAGCCATGAGAGTCCAAGAGAATTTGGGAAAAACGATTGGAGCTCGGGTGGAGAGAGTGGGTACCCAAAAACCGAAACCCCAACCTCCAAATGTGTCCTAGACTCACAAATCCGTGTCCAAGATAGCTCTATCAACAAGAAATAACACCAAACATCTCTCCTGGACCATTAAATCGGCGAAGCCCTTGAAGAACCAAAGGAAATGGTGCAGAAAACGAAGCACGGGAGACCCTCAAAGTATTGGGTCCTGACGAACCGGTCGACCAATGACTGTACCTTAGGTACGATAATCTACCTTAGGTACTATCTTAACTGACCTTAGGTACTACCTTAGTTAAACTTAGGTATTACTTGTGTGAAGCCTCAAAACTTCATTTGTGGATATTACTTACTTCATTTGTGACCTTTAGAGCATGTCATTTTGTGATTAATTAGTGTGATCAGTTGGTTCAACTTTGGTATTTTCGTGACTGTACCTTAGGTACTACCTTAATAACCCTAAGGTACTACCTTAATTTACCTTAGGTACTACCTTAACCGACCTTAGGTACTACCTATGTAAAACTTGGGTACTACCTATTTGAAGTCTCGGAACTTCATTTGTGGATATTACTTACTTATTTGTGACCCTTGGAGTATGTCATTATGTGATTAATTAGTGTGGTCAATTGGTTCACCTTTGATATTTTGGTGATTGTACCTTAGGTACTACCTTAACCGACCTTAGGTATTATCTTAGTTAAGCTCATTCAACTATCTAGGAGCGGGTTGGTGTCCTTTTCAATTTTAGACATAAAACCGATCGACCAACCAGTTACTCCTTCTCGGTCGAGGTCCGATCGAGAATGAAGTAAGTAATATCCGCAAATGAAATTCCGAGGCTTTAGATAGGTAGTACCCAAGTTTTAATTAATTAGTACCTAAGGTCAGTTAAGGTAGTACCTTAGGGCTATTAAGGTAATACCTAAGATATAGTCACCAAAATACCTAGGGTGAACCAATTGATCACACTAATTAATTAATCACATAATGACATGCTCTAAGGGTCACAAATGAAGTAAGTAATATCCACAAATGAAGTTTCGAGACTTCAGATAGGCAGTACCCAAGTTTTACTTAGGTAGTACCTAAGGTCGGTTAAGGTAGTACTTAAAGTAGATTAAGGTAGTACCTTAGGGCTATTAAGGTAGTACCTAAGGTGCAGTCACCAAAATACCAAAGTCGAACCAACTGATCACACTAATTAATCACAAAATGGCATGCTCAAAAGGTCACAAATGAAGTAATATCCACAAATGAAGTTTTGAGGCTTCACACAAGTAATACCTAAGTTTAACTAAGGTAGTACCTAAGGTCAATTAAGGTAGTACCTAAGGTAAATTAAGGTCGTACCTAAGTGCTGTTAAGGTAGTACCTAAGGTACAGTCACCAGTCAACCGGTTCGTCGGGACCCAATACTTTAAGGGTCTCCCGTGCTTCATTTTCTACACCATTTCCTTTGGTTCTTCAAGGGCTTCGCTGATTTAATAGTCTAGGAGAGATGTTTGGTGTTATTTCTTGCTGATAGAGCTATCTTGGACACGGATTTGTGAGTCTAAGACACCTTTGGAGGTTAGGGTTTCGGTTTTTGGGTACTCACTCTCTCCACCCAAGCTCCATTTCGTTTTTCCCAGATTCTCTTGGACTCCCATGGCTCCTAGACGAGTGGAAAGGCGCATTTTGACACCGTCTTGGAGTTTTGGATTTGCATCTTACGATCTTGCTGGTGGCATGATCTCCTCGACCGTGAATGATAGAGGACACGATCCTCTGGCGTTTTCAACGATGCGCTTGCTCGCGACTAAGGACAAAGAGCACGAGCTTCTGTTTCATGATGAGTTCGAGATGTGACAGTGTGGTGATGACGGCGGGTGAGATAGAGAAGAGGATGGCGACACTGAAGGAAGCTCGATGAGACAGAGGCAGTGGCGAGTTCCAACTCAAGAGAAAAAAAAAATGCAAACGAAAAAGTCTTTTGAAGATCGAATCAAGAGTAATGAAGTAGAGTCAATGGACAGTGAGAAAAAGGGAGGTGATCTCTGTGTTCAGACAAAAGAAACCCTTTGATCGAGAATGAAGCTCAATACTGAACGTTGAACTCAGCAATGAAGGCCGAAAGAAAGAAAAGAAATCTTCTTGATTCCCAGATTTACGAGCCTGGAAGCTCTGATACCATGTAGAATCCGAAGAATTGGAAGTTAAAGAATAAAGTTCTCCTTGAAATTTCAATCTATACATCTCCAATTATTTATACAAATATTCCTTAGAATAAAAAAAATGAAAACTTTCTTAAACTAATTCTATCAAATCCCCTCCATAACGAGATTGTCCTAATTCTCTCCTTACATACAAAAATGCATAGCTATAATATTTTCTAGAACAATTGAACGTTTAACAGTTTTAGAAAAGAATTATGAATTCTACTAAATAATCATTAATATTAGGCTTCTTTTTCTATCGTTTATTAAGTTTTTTTGGTTTTCTAAAGGGTATTCTTTTAAAACGTAAATTTTTGTCCCTATTGCAATTTAAGTGGTGAGACTATTGTTTTTCTTTTATGTGAGACTACTAAAAAGCATAGTGAGTGTATGAGGTTTTTATCTTTTGTTTTCTTTTCCTTATTACCATAATTTTGTTCCTTGCTCATCTCCTTAAATCCTTGAAGATTGAAGCCTTAACCCACCTTATTTAGTTGTAGACAATCACTCTAGGATTGTCCTACTTCAAACTTAATGTTAAAGAGATAAATATTTTCCTCCAATGGGTAGACTAAAAATGAGGGAGTAAATGGAAAAAGAAGCTCGAGCAGAAGGCTTGTGATAACTATATCTATAACATGTTAAACCACCACTTGCTTAAAATGTGCAAGCCATTAGGAAATGGGTCATCCATTTATATTAACAAAATGGTCTACTGGCTATACCACAGTCACAGTTGTTTGCAGGTTGGCATGGTCAACTCATGTAGATGAGGAGAAAACCAGTATGAAGTATGGTGTTGCATATTGTGCTTTGTATTTATTTATTAGAAAAAAACACTTCATTGTTAAGAAATAATTATGTACAAGGAAGGACGGGTGAGAAATCCTTCCCTTATCACTAAATTACAAGTCCGTGATCAAAGTTGTTTGCAGGTTGGCATGGTCAACTCATGTAGATGAGGAGAAAACCAGTATGAAGTATGGTGTTGCATATTGTGCTTTGTATTTATTTATTAGAAAAAAACACTTCATTGTTAAGAAATAATTATGTACAAGGAAGGACGGGTGAGAAATCCTTCCCTTATCACTAAATTACAAGTCCGTGATCAAAAAAACAAGAAAGGGGTTACAAGTTACAACTATAAATTCAATTCCTCATGGAGGCAGAAAATCTGCCACAAAGGAGTTCAAATGTTTTGCTCTCCTCTGCTAATGAATCCACTACTTCATTAGCTTTCCTAGGAATCCAACAAAAAGAGCATTCCAACTCAAAAGGCAATCAAAGATTTTTGGAGCCACCTATCTAACTTCCATGAACCTCTTTCTTTCTTATTCACCCAAGATATAACTAGTGCCAAATCTTCCTCTACTAAAATGTTTGAGAGTCTTCTCTCTCTCTCTCTCTCTCTTCACAATGATTATTTTTTTTTATTCTCTCTTTAGGAAGAAGGTTCTTGTTAAGTTGCAATGATAACAAGATTTTTCCCCCTTGATCCTTATCCCATATCAATAATATTTTGTTTATTAAAGAACCCAATCTAAACTTTTCTTTAAAGAACAAGTTGGTGGGAATGAAAAACAACCACAAGGAACAATATTTTAGAAGTATTAAACCCACAAGAAACAAGATTTTTAGAGGATAAAGAAAACGAAAACTTAAATATGTAGAGAGTGAGAGCAAGAGAGAGGCAGAGAGAGGGTTATTAGACAAAATATTTAGAAGAGCGGTCAATTTGTATTGTAAGAAAGGAAGGAAAGTGGAGGGATATTGAAGAAGAAATGGATTGGAGTAATAGATACCTATGATTAATCAAACTAGTACAATCTTCGTTTGATAACATATTCAACTCAACACAAGAAGCATGTCAATATAGAAATTTCTAATTTTCTCCAAATTTAAGGGGGCTGAAATTAAATTTGTAAGAATTTGCATACTAGCTAAGTTGGTTAAACTTGGGAAAATGTAGCAAACTAGAGTTTAATTTTTGGAGTCCACACTCGCATTTCAACTTTTGTATCCATTAAATATACTAAATGTCAAATGAAGTACACAATAAAAGGAAAATAAATAACTACATAAGAAAGGGAAAATAAATAAAACAAGTTACATATTCTAACATAACCTCGTGATACTGTATCGAAGACAAAAGAGAACTAATTCAAAAATAGTGATAACATGTTTTATAAACCATTTCTTAACTTCTAATCTGATAACATTGACTCTTAATTTGTAAAAATGCAAGTTGATTCTTGAGTCATGGAAGTTTCTTGAGGAGAGCAATCTAATTGTTAGTCCACAATTATAAATGTGACATGTTTTGTTAGAATGCTTCAGAAACTACATAGCCAAGAAAGACCTTTATGTAATTTCTAAGGTGTTTGTCATTTAGTTCTCCTGTGTAAATATCGTTTGCTATGAGGGCCAATGACATCAAAACATGCCACTATCTCCTAGCTATATGTCCGAGTTTTTGAGAGATTGCGCAAGTGTTGAGAGTGAGTATGTGGTTAGCTTTCTTTTATGCTCCTGTGTGGATATTGTTCACTTTAGGACCAAGGCCCTTATAGCTTTAAAATGTGTGCACATAGTTAAGAGAGAAGAGTTCATTACAAACCTAGTGTAGGGAACTTTGCAGGCACGACATCCTCATCATATCCCAGGGGTTTGCAAAGTCAGTTAGAGCACCCACTTAGACTCCGACATTGAGTTGGGGATTGGATTTGATACCTTTTGTAATAACCCATTTTGTCCTATGTAGATGTTATCTACCTTGGGTCCAAGGCCCTCATAATTTTAAAACATGTCTACAGTTAACAGGAAAAGGAGTTCACAACATGTATAGAACTAAGAATTTTTCTCCTTAACCAATATGAGATCTCAAACTCCTACTTTTTCCTTTCTCCTCTAGACCCAAAACACACCACACCCTAATGAAAACACATGCAACTGACCTTTTTCTTGTTATTCTCTCCTTTGTGTCATTGGTGGTGCCCTACTTACTAAGGAATAATTAAATGAGAATGTCATTGCAACAAAACTAACTCTTGTTAGACACATCCATCTTGATTAGATGGGGAAATTTTGCCAAAGAAGGCTCAAGTAGCAGGAGGGTGCATGGTACATCCAAATGATAATGTTATTTCTCACTGCACTATCTTACTATATCCAACATATAGTTGCATGGCTTTTCTGGAACATTATTAGGTTACGTTCAGGCAACAATCTGGACCCACATGCCAAATTATCTTTGATATTTTCATTCTTCTTTGATCCTTCTCATGTGTAAGGCATTAAAACATTTTACTTCTCCACCACATGTCATACTATCTCAATAGGATCACTAATAGGTCAAAGGAGATAATATCCTCAAAGTAGTGTGTGCGAACATACACACATAATCCTAGCATTTTTAAGAAAGAAGTCTTTAGTAAATATTGTTCTACAAGAAATGAAACCATGAATAGTATTTTGCCCATTAAATAAAAGATCATCATCATAGTCATAGGTGTGTGACAGCACATTTAAATGTATAAAAGAATTTTCTGCAAAAGGTTTGACCCCAATGGTTGAGACAACAGCTTGGATGATAATGAGAATAGTGGCAGTTATGCAACACATAAGCATAAAAGATTCAAGAAAAATAAAATAAAATATTCATCAGCAAATACATTCAGCAGCTTATTTAAAAACACGAGTACAGATATAAAATAAGTGCTTTTTAAGTGAGGCTCTGAAAAGCAGTACCTGAAGCAAGGAAAGATCAGCAGCTAGTTGTGATAATATTCCAGCAACAAAAGCATCCCCAGCACCTGTGGTGTCCACTGCATCCACTTTTAAACCTTTAACTCTCCCACTGAAGTCCTGAACAAATAAAGCATCCCATGCAATTTCAGGTTCACAATCTCAGAAGACAGACTGCATCATTGTAATTGCTTGCAAAAAAGCAAGGGTCTAAAAATTCAAAGAATTTCAACTAAAATAATCACTAGGTTAGATGATCATATATGACTTGTATCACATTTTCCCAATACATATGATCAATAGATAATGTCCCCATTGAATTTAAGAAAACATGTAAATATTTTGTTAATGGAGAACGATTTCTTCATAAATGCATCTGCTGGTGGTGTTGATAAGAGGATGGTTTATGATGTGTTTTCACTTGTCCAAGGAACCAGGCATGAACCATATTTGAAACAAATGCAGCATATGGACAGGCCATATCAAAATCATTTCTTGAGATATAGAAGCAGAAGGTTGATGCACAGCCTGATAGTGCCTCCTTGATCCAGAGTTATTAACTCCAAGAGAGTTAGATCTCAAGGTCTTGCATCCCATTTTTCTCCAAATTTCAAGCAAAGTAGAGCTAAAAGATAAAGGTTTCATTTCATTAACATTTTTTAAAACTAATCTTTCTTTCAAGAGAAAACTACCTTCATTTTTGCTCTCAAAAGCAAGAAAATTGCTCAAAATCTTAGCCAAATAGCACTTAATGATTTCCTGTTCTAGAATAAACTTAAGTAACTTCGATTTCAATCACTTTAATAACAAAAAAAGAAAAAGGAAAAAGGAAAAAACATGTCAAAGCAAGTGAATAGTAACATGAAAAATAATTCGATTTACTTGAGACACACAACAGAAGGAGAGGGTTGGGGTTGGTAAATTTGTTGAAAAAGGAAAAAAAAAAACACAGAATATTAAGCCTGGCACTTCAGCATGGTTTAAACTTCAAATAGGAAAAGACAAATAAGGCATTTTTACCATATTAAGTTATTGATAAGATATAGATGGGAGACTTGCCTTTGTGTAATACCTGCAACCATCAGGGCCCTCAGTGACAAGAAGCAATTTAAGATTTGGGTGGTAGAACTTACGAACAACAGCATCATCATATGGATCCTCTCCTTTTGTTAGAAAAGAGATCTCTTCTTCACTCATCTGATGATAAATTTAGTATGTAACCATCAGAAGGGGGCATTTCCATTTACATTTTTACATCACATTGTACCTCAGTCTTCTAGATAGAGTTGAGAAAAATGCATTGTGAGCCCACAATTGTGCATTTAAAAATGATGACTACCTTAATGATATCAGCAGTATTCCATATGCTCATGATACCTTCCCTGGCACTGTCTGCAGATGGCCACAGAGGAAGCCTCAGATTGGGATCATAAGACACAATCACACCAGCATCCTTTGCAGCTTTTGCTGCAGCTAGGTGTGCTGACTTGCATGGTTCTGTAATAAGACTTATTGAACCATAATGGAAAATTTTTGCCTGCATTGGAAATACACAAGCAACATAAAACTGAATTAGATCAAACACCACATAGAAACTCAATATTTTCCTAAGAAAAACCAATGATCAGTGTAACAAGAACTTGGGCACATTTATTGCTGTTCAACATAGATTTGGTGTGTCAAACAGTGAAAAAAAG
This sequence comes from Vitis cinerea var. helleri x Vitis riparia, assembly GCA_946000715.1. Taxonomy (NCBI): domain Eukaryota; kingdom Viridiplantae; phylum Streptophyta; class Magnoliopsida; order Vitales; family Vitaceae; genus Vitis; species Vitis cinerea var. helleri x Vitis riparia. Next base: position 17,520,335 of record OX254005.1, on the reverse strand, counting down.
GCTAAAATTGGATTTTCTTGTTATATTCCTGACTAAAAAGAGTAAATATATTAAGTTAAACAAAGAGCAAAACTAAAACCATTAGAATGCTTGAATCAAATGAAATTCTATGTACAACTCTTCCTTCAGTTATTGTTTCATTCAACAGATATTTGTTGATTTCTTCATCTCTTTGTTTTACTACAACACCATTTGCTTTTACTTGACTATTACTGATAGAAAAGAAATACTTGCATACCTTCCTAATTAAATCAAAATCAAGTTCATCTTCTTGAAGCAACATATCAGCACTAGGGTTACGGTAAAACATGAACTCACGCTCCCCATCCTTTCTCAAGGTAACAAATGCTAAAGCAGTTCGAGCACCAGGATCAAAGCGCATCCCTTCATTGTTTACATTATTCTCTTTTAAAATATCAGCAAGCATGTAACCAAATTCATCTTCACCAACCTGTGTATGTTGAATAAAAACATGAAAAAATCTGAGGGAAGTAACAAGGATACAGAATTTTGATTTTAACATAATAAGAAATTCCAAAGTGTTGATGAAAAGATGGAATGGCATGATACAAATTTCTGGATTATTGAATTTGAAACAGAGATGGAAATTTACTAGTTTGAAGAAAATAATTCCCATATACCAATTATTAACCAAGTGCTCAGTCAACAATTTACAGCTTGAAAGACACGTTACCCAATGAATTGGATTTAGTATATATTATGAGCAATAAGCTGCCAATTGTTCAGCATATAGTGGTTAATGGAGTCATTCCAATCATCATTAGCAATGGTGACTAACATGAGATGGCTTGAACTGGTGAATCTAAAGGCTCACACAATATTTTCATTATAACCTCTTGAAACTCCAGAAATCAGCTCTGCAGCTTCCATGGGATTCGAGGAAGTAAAAAGTAATTACAACAAATGTGCACTGCTGCAGACTACAGTAATTTGAACATTTCTAATGATAGAATCCAACCTAAAAATGACAGGGATGACAGTGAACTAATATTTTACTATGATGAGCCTGCTCCATAATCAGTTGTACACTGCCTGCTTCCCCTTGACCAACATAGAAGTTTATCTTTGCATTTTACAAAATAAAGCATCATCCACTGCAGGTCCCCACACCCAGGGTTCCAGGGGGTTGGATAATGGACTGAACTTCGAGTATTTTTTTTATGAAGTGGCCACACACAGACTTGAACTTACAATTTCGGGCTTGGTGCAATGGTCCTCTAGCATTTATTTTTTATTGCATAATAACTGGTGGATAATGGACCTACCTTCCAGCATTTTTGCATGAAGTGGCCACATGCAGATTTCAATGTACACGTTCAAGCTTGGATGATGATGACAACAATGACAATGACAAAACAAAAATTGTTGGTGGGAGCATTTTGTTGTTTTTGTTGTTCCTATCTCATATCATTATTTGCCCAATATCCAATAGGAACCCCAAATTACTCCGTTCCTTAGCCCTGGATCTCATAAGGTGCATGCCATCTATCCCTAGGGCCCTTCATATCTAACGCAACAAAAAAGAATGGTTTCAAAAATCAAAATACATATTAGATCCAGAGATAGAAACTCAAACCTGTGATCCGGATGTTCCCACATCAAATCCCATCCAATGAAGATGTCGAAACCGCGGTAGTTGTCATAGATTTCGTCTACCTAAGAGTCTTTCACTTGATCTCTCTCCCTTCATTGTTTCTAGCACAAGAGAAGAGTGGGCTTCTCTCTTCCATCAGGGTGGCTAGGGTTTCTCTCTAGAGGATGACAGGAAAAAGTCTAAACCCTAAACCCCTAAGGGGGTTTCTATAAGGCCCCTTGTGGGCTTAAGTGACTTGAGCCCAAATTAGACTTAGGTCACCTAATTTAGTGCAGTTAGGTCCCAATTAATTAATTAGCCCTATTGAGCTCTAATTAATTAATTAGCCCGATTCAAAAAAACAATTCATAAGATCTAGTGCAACCTTGCGCTTGTACCAAAACGTCCATATGCACACTTATGAACTAGAAACTCAAATCCCTCTAATAAAATGTGCCACCATGAACTAGGGTAGTACTATCAACCCCATCAAGATTACCTCTTCAATCCTCAAGTTATAGATTTTCTTATTATGTAATCAACTGACATACTCTAATTCTAAAGAACATATCAAATTCCACTAAAGAAATTACTATAGCCATAGATTTTATGATCACGTGTCTTTTAGATCACCTAAAGGGACACACTATCTCCATCCCATGAAATATTATGTTGCCTCTATTAAAAATTCCTGTTGTCACCAGCCTTCATTAATAGTGATCCAATCTATAGGAAATATATAATCACTTTAGAATCTCACCCATAGATCAAAGTCACTTGTTGATTTCAGCATAAGTTCAATATCCTTTTAAGGTTGAGAGTCCATGTGATATAGTAGCTTGGTGAATTATGATAACCTGATAGCCTTACATTATGATTCAATGTAGGTCTTGTCTAATGTGTAACCATACATACTAGTGCACTCACCATGGGAAACTCGTCCCAACGATCAAGACAAATCATCTCTCCAATTAGGAGGTAGTACATTACAGTCTATATTGGATTGCCCAAATCCATGAACCGATCGTAAACAACTTATCATTTTGCAAGGAACCCATGACTTGTAACTTTTGTGCAACTCCTAATGCACCCAAGTCATGTACAATGCAAGTGATATAGGTCTAAATGATCAATATCAATGCATACAATGGATAGAAAAGTGAAAACTTATGTTTAACTTTATTATATCATGTTTTGCTTTTAAGGGCTTTATCTCATCCACTAGTCCAACAACCACTGCCAAATCAAGAGGGTCTTGAAAAAACTAGTGCAAGATTGAATATTTACGCATTGAGTGCAGCTAGGAAGTTGATTTTGGAGCCTTGGTTTTCTCTTCACTCCATTATTTGTGCATATAGTGAGACCTTTTGAACTAATAAAGGCATAGTTCAACTTAATCTCCAAGTGGGATCCTTTGTTCACCCCATTCTATTCCATGTGGCACTAAAATCATATAAAATGTTGCCACCAGAATGTGCATCCATTCTAGCTTGGTTGTGGTATCTTCATTATCATATCAAGTCAAGTTTCCCTTAAACAAATGATGCCCCTACCCTCATCAACCTAAGATTCATTCAAGTTTAGTCCCTTACTTGATCCTTATTGTAGGAAAATAAATGTCAAGGTCAACACATTTTCTACCATGTACCCATTTTTCAATCATTGAAACTAATTCATCCCTTCAAAGAATAAATTATATGCAAATTATTCTTACTTTGCAACATACATGAGATTCATCAAGTAAAATAGGAGAAATCCTATGTTGCATGGATTCGAGTACGAGTGTTAGATACGGGTGTGTGTAGATGTTTGAACCTTCATAACTCAAATTTTAGGATATGGGGACTCGGCTAAAAAGGATTCAAAAATATGGGCACGAGTACGGGGATATGATAGAATGCAAGAAAAGTTAAGTAAAAATAAATTGGAAGTAAAGATATCATTTTTAAAAGCTCCTATCTTTTCCCTCTAATCCCTTTTTTTTCCTTGTATCCCAAAATCTTCTCACAAAAATTCACATTTTAGCTAACTACCTTTTTTCTTCAATGTAATTATTACTAAGAAAGTTGAAAAAAAATAAAAGGGTATCAATAAAAAAAATCAAACAGGCACACCCAAAGTAAAATAGGAGTATCTGACAAACATCCCATACCGTGTCATGTCATGACAACACAAGTATATTAGTTGAAATTGAAGGATTTGGGTATCATAGGGGAAGTTTGAATTTTCCCCCAAAAGATCTTTGAAATGCCATTGCTTTTAGCTTTTGTTTGTCTTTGGACCATCAAATGAACTGTTGATATTCTACCCCTCCCTTAATTTCTTTGAAACAAGGGACTAAGGGAAGGGCGTCTTCTCTCTTAAAGAAGAAATCAAGAGTATTTTTGCGCTTTACAAATGTTTTATGCCTTTATATCACTTGAATGAAATGACTAAAATGACCTAAGAAGCATTATAAAGAATGTAGGACAAATGATAGATTCAAAGATGATGAATTTATGATTAGTTCATGATAGTAACAATTAATTTCAAGATGACAAAGAGTCATATAAAATGGATTTTTACCAAAAGTTGTATAACATTGTTCATGGTTTTTTACCAAAAGATGTTAAGGTTGTTTGATCATACGCAAAGGAACAAATACCTTGAGTAAAGAGAAATATAGTTTTCAAGCCTAAGGTAGTAAAAGGAAGACCAAAGCCCAAAAAAAGGATGTGGATTGAGAAACATGGTATGATTTAACAAAATGTATATCCTCTATAAAGTGGGCTAGCATAAAATGATTTGCATGGTTAATCCTCGTAGTTGGGATGAGTAAGAGTTAAGTAACAAGAAACACCCTATGAACAACACATACACAATCAGGTTTATACAACACAACAAACTAGTTGAGGCTACCAATTACCACAATGTCAATGATCAAATCACAAAAGCAGACCCTTACATGCATAACTGATAATGAAATGGGATAAAGAACATTCATAAAAGACTTTGCAACTAAGAGAGTAATGACTTGCTCCCAACTATGTAGATATTGTTTATTTTGGGCCCAAAGGGCCCTCACGGCCATAAAATGTGTCTACAATGTTAAGGAGAGTCTATACATATACAGCGCAAAGAACTTTTTCCCCTATCCAATATGGGATATCACAAACCCTCCTCCCCATGCAAACACAACATTCTCGTTGTGTTCCATGGGATTGTGGGGCCAAACAAACCCCCACACCAAGGTTGGGGATTAACTACGATACAATTTGTAATGATGACTCACTCCCAATTATGTAAATATTGTCTGTTTTGGGCCCAATGGGCCCTCACATCTTTAAAACGTGTTTTCAAGGTTAAAAGGAGCTCATACATATATAGCGCTATAAACTTTTTCCTCTCTGATATGGGATATCAAAAAAATAAGGAAATTAAGCTCAATACTGTTGTAGTTCATGCTAATGACTTTGCCAAAGCTTCTCTGGTAAGCATCTCAAATTTTCATCGTCTCCACAAATGATCTAGATCCTCCTCTTCCTATGCTCCTCATTCTTCTTTCTCTGGGTGATTGGCAACTCAATGGGACAGATGGGTGAGGGAGGAAGATCCTTTGTTTCTGGTGACTGGTGAGCAGTGGATTGGTCCCTACTCTTGTTTGGATAAGGATGGATCTAGACCCTTAAATATGATAATCAAGGACAATAGGGTTGTGGATTTCTCTAATGGAGTCTGCAACACTCCTTATGAGATGGTATATGTGGGGGAGGCCCTCTTTGCAAAGGGAGGGTCGGTGGATCCTTCTCTAGCAACCACTGTGTGGGGTGAGTCAAATTTGAATCTGGAGACTCTTAGCAACACAGACAATGTAGTCCCAAAATCAATCTTAGACTCAGATGTCTCTGAATGGAGGACACTAGCACTTATTCAGAGGACAAAACTGATGCTTCTATTAGGACTAATAAAAATGTTTTGATATTTTGCTTAGGTTAGGGATGTTTGTGGAGGGGTTTGAAAAGGAGATTTTGGATTTAATCACAAGAATTGAATTAGCTTGCTCGATTAACCATGATGGAGGAAAGGAAGTGCTAGGGTCAAGATAAAAGGGCATTATCCGTTAGTCCATTGCAAAGGTTGATCAATGATTTGAGAATGATCACAATGAATGAAAGGGGGATTAATGAGGTGGATTAATGGGGGATTATTAAATCCTTTCTTTGTGAGCAAAGGGTGGATCGGGTGTGCCTGACAGGACTCCAAGATGGATGCTATGACTTCCGAGCTTGTTAGAAGCTTAGGAATTGGTAGCTTTTAGTGTGGTGAGCCTTAAATGCAAGGGGGCAGCTTGTGGGGATTTTTCAATTTCCTAGAAGTCCAAAATTTGTGAATATGGTTTTAGATGGTTTTCTATTGAAGTGTATGGCCCTGTTGTAGGTTCCAAAAAGGTCAGATCTTTGGGAGGAATTAGCTGCAACTAGAGGATGGTAGGAGGAGCCTTGGTGCTTCTGAGGGAATAAAGAGATTTTAAAGTGGTTCATTTCTCATTTCAAAGGAGTAAGAGAGGTCAGATAAATTTGGTGATAAGAGATCTTTCTGATTTTATTGAGAAGTGAAATTTAGTAGACATTCTGTTAGCAGGTGGTCGCTTTACATGCAACAGGGTGGGGGTAGCCATTCCCCGTCTCAGCTGGATTGATTTCTCTCGACCGGGACTGAGGACTGGAAGCTCACTTTCCTGTCTCAAAACAATCCACCTAGGCTGACTTCAGAATTGCTACCCTATTTTGCACGATAGTAGAGGATCAAGAGTATGAAATGCCATTTCAGGTTTCCAGCAAGAAAAATGAAAGAAATTGACAAGGTAAAACATTGATGTAAGAATTATAGTTGTGGTAAATCCCTGCTATATAAACAAAATGTTGAAATAGGAACTCATCATAGTTGAAACTTGAAAATTCAAAATGCTCCAAAGTGTAATACCTTTAAGGGACCAGTGGAGTGGTTTTCTCAGAATATGAATGGCCTCAATCAAGATATCTGAAATTCTCTGAGGAAATGAAATATCATTGTTCACCTATCCTCCATATTAATTTGGACATATTGAGTGGTTGAGAAGACTGCTTCTCTCCCTGAATTAATTAATTATTATTAACATTTATAAGGGATATCCAGTTACTTTTTCAAACCCCTAAATTGGGGAGTTGGTTGTGCAGGGGCAGCCAGTAATTTATATACAGAAAAACCACAAGAGAGATCAGTGATATTGCAGAAAGCTCAAGGGCCCTTGTCTATTAGCACTAATTATAACATATAACTAAGAAGACATATAAAGCATTACAAAGAATAAAAAGAACTCCATTAAACATAGTGGAAGAAGCCAGTAGTCAAAACTTTGAACATCCCAACATCAGATAGAAGATTTTTAGTACCAGATTCTAGCATCCAAGTAAATAGCATCTCAAGAACCTGAAGAATACACAAGCTCAAAATGAAGTTTCATTAGACATATAAGTAGCCCATGTTTGGTTCTTGGGCAATTTTAGGGAAAGAAAGAAGAAGGCATATAAGTAGCCCATGTTTGGTTCTTGTGCAATTTTAGGGAAAGAAAGAAAAAGGTAAGGAAAAATTATAAAATTTTTCTTTTGTTTAGTTGTCCATGGAAAAGTTGAGGGAAAAAAAATATACATTTATGAGGAACGCACTTTCCCAAACTTTGCCCACCTTTTTTCTTAAATGAAAATAAGGAAAAAAACACTTTTGGGACATATTTGGAAACTGTTGAAAATTGTTCTTGGACATGTCCTTGAAAACAGTTTTTGGTTCTTTAGAATAGAAATAGCTTTCTAACTTATAAAATATGTTTGACAAATTTTTTGAAAATTTGTTATGGAAATAGGTTGTTTTTAAGAACAAATTTAAGATATTAATTTTTTTAGAGGATTCCATAAATAATTGAAAATATGGAGAATACTTTGAAATTTTTTCATTGTATGTGAGTGTTTAGCACTTCACAGAGAATAAACTAAGAAAACTATTTTCTACAGTTGAGTTCCCAAATAAAATTTTGTTTCTAAAAACAATTGAGAATTGTTTTATGAGACTATTTTCGGAAACTTTGCCAATCATGCCCTTAGCATTTTCTTCATACTTCTTCTTTATCATTTTTCTTCCTTTCCTTAGCATTTTCTTAGAACCAAACATAACCTTACATTTTGAACCAGTGTTTTTTAGTTGGTAATCTACCAAATAAAGTGAAATTGATAGAGCATGTGATCATGCTAGGAGCTTTTTTGTACATGCCAATAGAGACTGTAGGATGTAGTATTATGAACATTTCAGATATGCATATATATATATATATACACAAAAAGCTAGTAGATTAGCTTAGATTTAATCTTGTTGAGCATGCAAGTGCAAATCCAGTGCTAAGTGTGGCACAAATGTCAAGCATAGCAGTTCAATATGGATGGATATGAAATCTAGAAAGAACCATACACAATAAAGTTAGGTGATGGATTCCCTCTTGGACCCACTTTCGGTGAATGAGATACTCTAATGTTCAGTTCGCTAAGTACTAGCAGCACAAAGGATGGAATTAATGAGGTTGTTGGGAATCTCCAAAAATGACAAATTACAACATTGGAATAATCATGAGCAGTCATGAACGAAATGGCAGTTACAAAAGTGCCAGCTTAAGATGAAGTCATCAAGCTTAAGTCTTAAAAAGAATACCAAAAGGTAATTGAAACAGATAAAAAATGGAAAAACAAAGGAAGAAACAACCTGTGGGGAAAACAAAACAAAACTCAACATGTTTGAAATGAACAATTAATATGTATCTCTTGAAAGTGAAACAAAATATGTTGCTTCCTTGTGTTATTGTACATATCGAACAACAAGCAAATCAAATGACTATATTTGAAATGATACCTTTCCAATAAAAGCTGAAGAGCCACCAAGACGAGCAATGCCAACAGCGACATTTGCAGGTGCACCTCCTGGAGCCTTTTTAAATGCAGGTGCTTCAGCCAATGAAAGCCCATTACTAGTTGGGACAAAATCAATTAGCATTTCCCCAAAGCAAACCACAAGTGAGTTTTCCTTGGTTTCAGGTGACCCATTGTCACCTGGAATGGCTTTTCCTAGAGCAAATAAAAATTGAAAAAGGTAAAGATCAATTGTAGAAAGAGAAAGAAAATTTGATAGACCTAAAAAGATCATGAAAAAAACAAAATATAAAAATAGCTATGCCTTATGCTTATGCAAAGTAAATGCATTGAATTTATGTACTTTGAAGAAATATATACCAGACAAGCAACTAATTCAAATATTATGGTTGAGCAAGTGGACAAAGACAATGATGAAAAAACTGATAAACTGAAACAGTATTATGAAAATACACAAGGCAACAATGTAATGAGTGAAATGTTGCAGTTTTCTACTTGTTCTATAATAAATAGGGTACAAAATAAAAATAAATAAAAATAAAACAAGATCACGCAAAGCTAATTTGAAAATTTCAGCAGTAACCTTGAACACTTCAACCAATACTCTTTGAAATTTGCCTCTATACGTTTACATGTCATAGATGGCTTGCCACAACCATGCCTTTGGAGAATTATGCTTCAACGTGACATAAGGCCAACATATGAATGATCCGTAAAATCTTTCTTTATCATTTTCTTTCATGGACCTAGACATACAATTTAATTTTTTGTTAGTTACCAAATAATTGCAATATTATAACATTATAAAATTTTAATTTTATATAAAATTTTAATTTTAAAAAAAGGAGTTGTACTTTTGTTTGATACCTAAGGATTACACATTGATTGAATGAAGCATACAGTGTTCTTGAAATATATTACCACGTCATAAGACAGACTATTCACATGACTGCCACTATGCACATTTCTTTTGATTCAATCCATAACTTTGGGAACTTAAGGTAGAATTTCTTGGCTAACTAGAGAAGCATTCACTGATCAGGATGTTAGAGATTTTCATATACCTTGTGTAGGTTGTTCTTATACTGTTAGGTGTGATCTTAGCCACTAATCTACTAAATTAGGCTGTTTTGTAGCTTATCTTTGCATCTAGATAAATTCTATTTTTATACTTCCAGCTTACAGAAACTCACTCCCAAAACAAAAATTTTCAACATTGTCCATAAAATCAATGAAGCAAAAATGAAACCCTTTGAAAGTCATTTTGTGAAGTTTCTTTTATAGAGAAAGATCCAGAGTTCATCCCCATGCTTGATTAGGAATTACCATAGTTTAAGCTATTTCAATCATCCAATGGTCCAAACAGAAATTCAAACTGATCAAATGACCCCCCAAAATTAGAAACCCAGATAACATTTTCACTTCTCATTTCCTCTCCTCAATTGCATTTTGCATAGTACACGCATTAGATTTCCCAAAACACTTGCCATTACCTATTCAAAATATTCTCACATCTTGGTTTTAAGCCAATGGTGCACAAAAGGGGACATTCTAAGCACACTGGAAATACCCTCAAATGCGCCTCACTGCTTGAACTTGTCCCCATTAATTTCATTGTAAGCAAAAATTAACCCACAATCAAGAGTCACCCTAGAAGAATCCTCTTTCGTTTTTATGGGACAAGTTACATTTCACGAATACTTCATCCTCATTTCAGCTCCAATTAAAGAATTCCAAATTTCAGCAATCACAGTAACATACCGAACAAAGAAATTTTCAATAAAATTTCTTACTCTGCAGACTCAACCGAGGAAGCGAGGGAGAAGAAAACGGCGAACAGGATGCTTTCACAGTTCCAGGACCATGAGAAACGGAAGGTGGATGGTTGAAGGCCACAGCAGTGAAGCAGAAACCATTGGAATGAAGAAGAGCCATGAATCAAAAACACCCGACTCGTCTCTGTCGCACAATAATCAACGCTGGTGTAGTGAAATCTGCATTTGGAATGGTGGTTAAATGGTAGGGAAGGGGCCCTGATCCTTTGATTATTGATTGATTGATATGTCCTATGTGAGTCCAGCGGACGAAGCGAGAGAGACAGGGGGGAGGGTGGGGGGTCTGACTTGTGTGTTGTGTTACACTCGATTTTCAGCTGGACTGGAAGCAATCATTAAATTCACTATTGGGTGGCTTTGTTCAGCATCTTTTTATTATCTTTTTGGATGATTCTTAAGCTTATTTTTCTGTCCCTTTACCTACAGCCGTACAAGTGTTACATCCTCAATCGCTAAAATCAATATTTTACTTAATTTAGTTTCAAAACTAAAAATATTTATATTCCTTTTTTTTTCTATTATTAAATTGGTGTATCCTAAAACAAGAATCTTTACAATACGAAACAATTTTCAAAATATTTGGTTACGTTTTCTTAAATTTAATAGCAAATATTAAAAAATAAATAAATAAAGGTATGATTTTTTTTTTGATTCCCAAATTTTTTAAATAAATTTTAAAAGGAAAATTGCCGCTCCCAATTTATTAATATTTCTTTTTCTTTACCAGACAAATTATTATTTGAATTATGGACATTGAGAAATGATTGAATATTGAAAAAACAATAAAAAATTCTACTTATTATAAATCACTAAATATATTTTTAAAATTAAAAATATAATTAGAATTTTTTTTAAATATTTATAAAAATTAAATACGTAATTAAAAATTATTTATATTTTATATTTTTGTAAATAGTAAAAATAAGAATACGTCCAAATGATACCTAACAATAAGGAATAATAAATTATTTTTTTAGTGTTAGACTTAAAATTTGATTAGGAATACGTCCAAATGACGCCTAACACATGTAAGGTTAGGCAATAGAGTTAATATTAAGTGATTTTTTTTTTAAGGACTAACAAATTATTTTTTAATTTAATGATATAAATTTTAATCATAAAGATAAATAATTAAATCATGTCAAAGTATCAAATTAGTACATTTTTAAAACCATAAATGATTACAAATATTAAATAATAATGAAATAAAAAGCATTAATTTTAAAAGGAAATAAAATATTTTAAAAGGAAAGAAAATATATTAAAAGATAGTCTTAAATGGTAACATAGGGTTACATTGATCATATATTTTATGAGATAATTCATGATTGTTTTAGCTTCCTGCAACAATTATGTTATACCACAATTCTATAAAAATCACAATTCCTAATAGCTCTATTAGATTTTAAAAAAAAAATAAAAATCTATGGTTATGATCTAAGGATTATTATCATGGTTTAAGTCAATGGAATTGGTATTTAAGAATATTATTATCAACTCTATAATAGACGATAAAGACAAAAACAATTACAATAATATTATTAAAGGCAATATGTTCTTCAATTGCTCGATCACATTGATTTCTTTGATGAATATTGTTATTGTAATAGATAATTAATAATAATATTTAGGGAAAATCACATAATCATACAATGTGGGGAAAAATAGATTTTTTTGAAAACCTAAACTTTTGAGTTTCGGAACAAATACAGGTTAGGAAAAATAATGTCATCCACATAGACTCAAATAATAATATTAATGCAATTTCAAAACTACTCTCCTTTTAATGGTTGCTACACTAAGAAACCATGCAACATGATTTTTTTTTTTTCTTTTTCAAACTTTGATATGACAAGTAGTATGTCTATCATGCTTGTCAATATTTTTTAATATATATATTGGCAGGTGGTGAAACCATATATGCAACATGTTTTTTCTTTTTTATATATTTTTTTAAACTTTGACATGACAAGTTAAGCATATTCATCATGCTTGTAAACTTTTTACTTTTTTCTTCTTTCATAATACTTATCATGACTCCTACACCTAAGATCGTTTACCCAATGACTCAAACCACGATCTTGGCACTCCAAAATGTGGGCTTTGGAAAGGATGAAGTGTTAAGAACCCCGGATTCCTCTATTCCCTTACCATGGATCATATGGGTACATCCAATACTACTTTAGGCCTTTAGATCCTATGGATCATATAGGTACCCAATTGGTTTTCCGATTCCGCCTAAAATTCAATGAATTTGTCCAAGGCATCAAACTTCCTATGCATTAGGTAAACATATCCAAACCTAGAGTAATCATCTGTGAATGTGATGAAGTACTCATACCCTTCCCATGCATGGACATTAAAGGCTCGCACACATTAGTACGTATTAACTCCAAACACTCCTTGGCTCTATATCATTTAGTATTGAAGGACTTCTTGGTCATTTTACCTTCTATATAGGATTCACAGACTAGAAGATCCTTTGGAATTAAAAATGATAAAATTCTAGACTTAATTAGTCTTTGGATTCTGTTTAGATTAATATGACCTAGGCATAAGTGCCAAAGCTGGTGTTTGATTAGTGTTAGGTTCCTTCATTTTTGTGAGACATGATAATTCTTAGTACTTAGCAAAAGAGATAATGGAGAAACACGATAAAGACTATCTATCAATGATCCTAAGCATATAAATGAATTATTCAACTTAATAAAAACTTGTTTATTATTAAAAAGAAATGAATAATTCAACTTACATAGACTAGAAACTGAAATCAAATTCTTCCTAAACTTAGGAAAATACAATCTTTTAATACTATAAGATTATTATAAGAAAAAATAAAGGTAACATCTCTCACTGTCTGAACATCAACTCTTGTTTCAAAAGCTCATGTCAATTACATTGACCGAACTTCTCTATTGTACCAAAACACTTAACATTTTTACATAGTAACTCTGGTAAAGAAAAACTAGAGAAAGAGTCACTACGACTTTTGTAGTACTCCGAGTATCGTTCTCAATGACTGACTTATGGAAATTGTCAATACTAGAATAAATGAATTGCTTTTGTTTAAATCCTAAAGTGAAAAATAGTATGTGAATAATGTGAAACTAAATAAAATAAATTAAATTAATAACAAAATGAATATTGATTTTAAATTCGATTGATTCAAGTTTGGGGTTTTCCATAATCCAACCTAAGGTATAGAAATTAGAGAAAACAAGGGTATTTTAAGTAATATCATCTTAGGGTTTTGGGATCATTGGTTGTTTGCGATCAAGTTGAGTTCTATAACTCAAAATTGCATTCGATACCTAATTTTTCCTTTTTAAAACGGATTCTTAAAACCATCAAATAAATGAGATTGATTACCAGTTTAAGATTTAGCTTTTTAACATTTCCTACTCTTTCTAACTTTGTTTTGGGGCAAATAACAATAGGGAAGAAAGAGATAATTAATGATCAAGAATTACCAAGAATCACTAGTATCCGATAATAACCTACCATATCATTCCTTAAACTAACTCACAAGGATAGGATAAAAAAATTGATAAATTGTCACCTAACCAATAAATAATCTCATTATTATAATAATTTACCCATTGTTCGTATAGGTTTCCTAACCCTTAGGTTTTCATGCTTCAAGTCCCAAGTTATCTTCTTAACCTCTCATGGGGGTGATGTCACATTCACATTCCATAATACGGTAAAAATCCATAATTTGAATAAAAAAAAACCGAAAATAATATATTTAATAAAGAAGAAAAGAAAACAAACCAAAGTTCTCGTTTTCTTCCATCTTCAATGTCAAACTCTCTAGAAAAATATCCAAGATATCTAAAACTTAGAACTAAGAGGGTTTATATAATATCATCAATTACCTAACATGTGACACACTCTCATTGGCCACTTATTACAAAAATAACTATCTACAAATGATTAAAAAAATAATAAAATGGTGATTTCTAGTCGTGCGGGGCCCACTTAGGGTGAATGGAATGCCTTAGATGCAATTCCCAAGGTAGAGAAGGTGAAACATCAAAGTGGCAGTGGGTGAATTCGAAATTGGGGTCATTTCGAATTGTATTTCAAATTCATAAGTTGAATTTCGAAATCATTTCAAAATGGGCCTTTAGCTTTGTATAGTTGTTTTCAAATGGTCATAACTTTTTCATTTCGGCTTTGATTTGTACACCTTTTGAAACATTGGACTCTTGACTTCCTGAGCTTTGAAATGATATATAGTATGCCTAAAATAAACTTTGAAAAGTACTCCAAATTTTTCCTCAAATTCAAAGTACATGTTATCACCAGATTTTGAATTCTAAATTTCCATGCAACTAAATCTTGCTTCATGCCTCATTTCCTATGTTTTCTTGGCTTCTTTATTACTCCATAATGGTCATTTCTCATATCTGAAACTAATGATATCCTAGTCTTACCTTTCCTCATGGTCCATGAGTCTTAACTCACTTATTTTCTCATTTAACCCTTTTTTTATCTTTCAAAATCTAAAGTGATTCAATTTGCATCAATTTCTTCTCTTGAGCCTGAGATAAATCTCCAAAATACAAGTTAAACTCATGGCTAGGGCCTCAGCATCTATTTAAGTCAATTTAGGTGATTTAAGTGTCATTTGGTGCACAAATCATATTGAATATGTGTCATTAGAGCACATATCTTGGCTCTAATCATCTCCCTCAACCTAAACTTTGCTAGTCCCTAGCAAATGAAAAAAGTAAAAAAAAAAAAAGAAAGAAAGAAAGAAAGAAAATATGTAATGAGATTGATGAAACCATATTGACTCAACATAGCATGTTTCACACACAAGATACCAAAGTAGTGAAATTTCCTAGCATTGAGCAAGATGTCACAAGATATGTAATTTCTTAGTTTTCTCACCTTATCTTCGTATACATAAATGTGCATCCATGTTTAGCATTCCCCTTAGTATCTCTTGATTTTCCCTTAATTGGTTCTTTCCACCTAAACCTCATGTGCTTAATTTTGGTTTTCCCTCATAGTATTTTTCTTAAGACTTTTCTTAAACTCAAATTTCATCATTCTTTAAGAAGTTAAAGATGGAAGAAAATTTATTTTGATTTTTCTTTCTTAGTTTAGGAAATCTCCTTCTATATGGCTCAATAGGGATCCACCAGCAACTCCCGAGTTTTCGCCCAAGGTACTAGGTATTGAGGACCTTTATAGGCCACTTACCCCTCAGGTATCACCCTAACTCAAGGTAGAACAAGGTCGAATTTCCCAAACATTTATTTTATATATATATATATATATATATGTTTTTCCAAAACTGAGTTTAGCTTGTGTAACGAGCAAGATGTCGATGACTCCTAACCAGTTGGTTTTGGGCACCAAGGTTTGAAGACACAAGGCCATTACCCTCTCGGATAATTTCTCAAGCTTAAATAAATCATTTTCAATTTTTTTTTCATCAATTTGTTTGTTTTTTTTCCTCTTCTTGCTGCCTAAGAACAACTCCTTTCAAGCTAAAGAAATTGTCTTAATTAAGATACTATAAGGGTACACATGCTTTGAGTCTTAAATAGAAAATAACCATCAAAGGGAAATTGAAGGTATTCTAAGGATTCAACCTAACTATTTTTGCACTTAAAGGTATAAAAAGATAAGATAAGTGAACTAACACTCTTACTCTAACTGTATTTCTTCTCAAATTCTAAAGAAATAATACTACTTAAAGCATTCTCATGCAAAATAAACCATAAGTTACCAAGGCAAATCAAGAATCTTATTAACTAACCAAAGATAGCATGCAAACTTTTGAAAAAAAATTAGGGTTAATAGACCTTCCCCCCTTAACCTAAATTACACATTATCCCTAATGTGTAGGATAATGGGTCAAAATAAAGAAAAAGAAAAATGTTACCTCAAGATCATCAAGTAAGAAGTTTGTCATGAGGACTTCATATAAACCAACCTTGCACAAAAGCAACAAAGAAAACTATAAAAGGTGAGATTTGAAAAGAGTGTATAAGAGTATAAGTATGCCCCAAAAGTGTATACAACCATATTGAAGAACTTAGTATAAAAATGAAAATCAAGCACCAATGATAGGATCAAAAACTCCATCTATCTTCTCCAACATACGAGTGGCTACCTGGTCAATGTCCTCCAACATAGATGCAGTAGCCTGATCAATGATCTCCAAGATAGGTGCAACAGCCTCGCCACCATCCTGTATCATAGAAGGGTCATTGGTAATGATGATGTCCACACCAGTGTTAATAGCTCGAATGAAAATCTCACTATCGACTTGTCCTGGAGAATCTGAAATATCAATAGTCGAGGTAAAAATCTTAGCTACGACATCACCTGATGTTTGTAAAATAGGCATGGTCTCATGGGCTACTGTCAGTGCTCTAGTGTCAGAGCCTGAACCAATCACTTTTGTGCTACCATCAACCTCTAAGTTGGTATCAATTGGCCTAAAAAATCTCTCCTCTGTCTAGGTGGAATAGCCATGGAAGTGAGTTGTTGCATAGAAAAAGTGAGGTCATCCATCTGAGTCTCCATCTTACTTAAGTGAGCATCAATGTGGGAGTCCATGGACACAAATAACTCTTGAAGTGTGTCTAGACGAGCCATAATTGATAAGGTACTTGGGGTAGCATCGGTGGCCTGAGGCTGCGAAGGTTTAGGGATATCAGAGACTGGTATTGCTGGTGTAGAAATAGGAACAACAAGCTCTGGGGCACTCGAAAGAGGTGGTGGAAGAGGAATAGGAAGCACTAGTAAGCTCGTGTGAAAAGTAAAAGTAGGCGAAAACGGGCTCTCTATAGTCGATGGAATGCGGGAGTCTATGGACACAAATAACTCTTGAAGTATGTCTAGACGAGCCATGATCTATAAGGTACTTGGGATAGCATCGGTGACCTAAGGCTGCGAAGGTTTAGGGATATTGGAGACTAGTACTGCTGGTGTAGAAATATGAACAATAGGCTCTAGGGCACTCGAAAGAGGTGGTGGAAGAGGAATAGGAATCATTGGTAAGCTCGTGTGAAAAATAAGAGTAGACGAAAACAGGCTCTCTATAGTCGATGGAAGTGGAACAACATGCAAAACTCTCTTTCGCCTAGTGTCATGGGTAGTCAATGAATCACTCGAGCCCATTGATTGATAACATAAGTATGAGAAGCCATGCGGCGATCAAACTTAGGTAACTAGTGTCCACGATGGAGAAAATAGTATGAGAATAACCGAGACAAAGGAATGGGATAGCTTTGAGCTAAAGCATACAGTTTCTTTTTCATTTTTTGAAAAAAAAAAATGATGGTATCCATGATGAGTTGAATTGGACTCCACTACTCGCTTGTGTACATGTGATATAACTCGACTAAACTAGAGTGCTTCATAGAGTGTCCAAATGGAAAAATGTTGCTCTTAATGACCTGATCCACAAACCATAAGATTTGTGGCATCTCAAGACAAGTAATGGTCGAACGATAATGAGTACCCCAAGGTACTAGCATACATGCAATCCTTGAAAAAGTTGGTCGTGATTAAGGTGCAAATTGGGCTTCAGGAGAAGCATATGATGGTAAACCAAAGGCTGCAACAATGGTCTCAGTGGAAAAAATATCAGCTCGTCCTCTGATAGAAAAATGTAGCTCTTGATACTCTTCTCTCCAATTCTCGAGAGTAGAGAAGAACTCTCGTACACTAGCGACATAAAAATATGGGGGAAAATCCATCAATGTGATAAAATAATATCAATCGAAGAGATGCATGGACTCTATAGTGGGCTCATAAGTATTAAATGTCCTTATGTCATAAGATAACTCCTGAATAAACTCTCGTCTAGATAGGTCCACCCCAAGGTCATCATCACAAACTCCTAAAGATGGAGAACATGTTGGGCTTAGAGTAGAGGGATCTGCCCATGGGTGTAGCAGAGTGGTAGTAGGCTTGGTGGTCTTAAGTGTGGTTAAGTTATCAAAACGGACCTTTGTCCTAGCCTCTACATACATGGCTTCAGTCCTCTTAGTGGTTGGGTGATCAAAATGAGCCTTTGTTCTAGCCTCTACATGCTTGGCTTGACGGGTGACATGCCTTTTAGTAGGCTCACTAATCACTACACCACTTCAACTTTGGGCAGGAGGTTGGACACGTTTTTTCCTCAAGGAATGCCCTATCGCATTATCATTTTGAATAAAAGTTTTCCTTTTATCCCTTTCAAATTTGAAATGGACCAACCAATCTCTCTTTCATTCTTTATAAGCACTTTCAAAAGTTTGATCTCTTGCTCTTCGGTTAATGTAGCAAAAATGACCATAGGTTTTTTTTTTCATTTTCCTCTAAATAAACATACTTTAAACCATGTGGTAGGGGCTTTAACTCTGGTTTGCTGATCTCAACCTCCCTCTTTTTTCTTTCTTCATCATTCTCAACACTATTCAAAGTTTGAATGTTACATTTTTTTTTTTCCACTCTATAGCAACTTCAACACAGTTTTCCTTAACGATTATAAAGAACAATTCATCTATATTTTCCTCCATTAACTTTTCTGTGTTCTTGCACCAAGGCCTCTATAAGGCATGCTTCCTCATCCTACACATCATCATGGTCCATCGGTTGTTTGCATAAATTGAATACATTCATTTCCACTGCCATGTTCCCAAAAGATAACTTCATCAATACATTTCGAAAATTAATGAGAGCATTGGCTATAGCAAGGAAAGGTCTCCTAAGAATAATTAGAACAAAATTCACACTATTTTTGAACGGTTCTGTATCTAACACCATAAAGTCCATTGGGTAGTAGAACTTTTAAACTTGCACCAAGACATCTTTGACTACTCCTCTAGGTACTTGAATCGAACGGTTTGCTAAGAAGAGTACAACAGTAGTAGCCTTAAGCTCTCCCAATCCCAATTGTTTATAGATTGAATATGGAAGCAAATTTACACTATCTCCCAAATCTAACAAAGCCCTTTCCACGAATGAGTCTCCAATCTAGATTGAGATAGTAGGACAACCTGGATCCTTGTACTTCACCATTGCCTTATCCTTAATGATGGCACTAACTTGCTCGACAAGGAATGCTTTCTTACTTAATTTAATCCTTCTTTTCACAAAGCATAAGTCATTGAGGAACTTTACATAAGCAAGCACTTGCTTGATCATATCAAAGAGTGGAATGTTGATCTTCACTTGCTTCAAAACTTCCAAAATCTCTAAAGTTTTATCCTCCATTTTGTGTCTCTGCATAGCCGAAGTGAAAGGCAAATGGTTGGAACGCTCCTTTTATCTTTGCTTACGATGACTTCCTCATATTTTTCAAACTCTTTCTCATTTCTAGAATTTTTCTCCACAATTGGTTCATTTCTAACATGAATATCTTCACTTACTGGTAACTTAGGCTCTTCATATTCTTTCCCATTTTATAGTGTGATAATTGCATTGTAATCTTCTTTTTGCACTTCAGAAACTTCATTTACTCATTTCGGATTTTTTAATGGTTAAGCTAGAAACTTTCCTTTCTCTTGAGATAAGCCTGCAACAAGTTGGCTCAAAGTGGTTCGAATATCTACTAGTTCTTAAGATGTTTGAGCATTTATCCTATTTTGATCCTTACTACACTTGTCTTGCTTATGTATACTCTCCTCATATCTTCCAAGCTTGAGTTAGAAGATAAGGTCTGAGGTTGTTGAAAATTTTGAGATGGCATACTGTTAGGAATTTGAGGCTAATCCAAACTATGGTAATCACCCTAGAAGAGAGAGTAAATAGGGTGATGGTCTCTTTTTCACAAATTTAAACAATGCAAAAATAAGAGACAATTATATGCAAGTATATAATAAACAAAATAAAGACAATTGCATATAATTTAAAAGAGTTAGGGAAGAGAGAGTGCAAACACGAGAGTTTATAGTGGTTCGACACTTCCTTGCCTACGTCCACTCTCCTCAACCTCCTAACCGAATGAGGGTTCCACTCTCTTGAAGCTTCAACCAAGCTTCCAATCTCTTTACAATTGGATTATGGTTCCAATTCATCCTCTTGGACTTTTGGGTCTAAGCACCCTTTACACTTCTTCAAGAGATATCCCTCTCTTGAACAACCTCTCAAGTGATACCCCTCACTTGAGAAAATTCGTCACAAAGATATACAAATAATGATCTTACAAAAATCCTAGTAATAGAACTTTAGGCTTAAAGATACAAGAAAAACTAGGATTGAATGGTGCACTAAAGATATACAAGTTATGAAACAATGGTGCACTCAAAAACACTCTTCCAAGGCTCAAATATAATCAAGAATGATTTGGGAAGATTAAGCTTATGAAACAATGAAGATTGGACCTTTTTTATAGAAGAAAAAAAGTCAAACTAGCCATTGGGGGCTCGATCGGTCGAGCTAAGGGTCGACCGGTTGACTAGCCGTTAGGGAAAGTGACCGTTGGGCCTCAACCGGACTTCGACCGGACCTCGACCCGGAAGAGAAGGCCACTGGAAGAAAGAGAAACTTTTTGGCCTCCCTCAATCGGTCCTCGACCAGACGAGCACAACCGGTCGACCGGTTGAACCGGTTGAGCCATTTTTTTGGCTCAACACTCAACCTTTTTCAACTTAAAACCTTTTAACACAAATTTGAAAATATTTAACACAAGGTTTTAGTTGAAAACATGAAATCATCCAATTCTTAAGATATTTAAAGCAATATTACTCTTAGATGATTTTGGTGCATAAATAAAGAATGAAATGCATCAAAGTCCTAGTGCACCAACAACCTTACAAAGAGATCTTAAGAAGCTTTGGTCTTGAAAAACTCTTCTCTTTAAGGTGGTCTTCTTCTTCATGATTTCTCCTTGGCTTGATTTGTCTTTGGATTGCCACTTTGGAAGTCGTCTTGCCTAATCACACTTGAAATATGATCATTAGTTCTAAACCTTGTTTTGTTATCATCAAAATCAAGATTAACCAAACCTTGGTTTCACACATACCTTATAGTTGAACAACTTGCTACCCATTAGTCTGGTTACCCTGAAATCAATTTCCTTGTTGTTGAAACTGGTTATTGTTACTTCCTCTCCATGACAGATTTGGATGATTCCTCCAACCCGGATTGTAAGTGTTGGAATATGGAGAATTGATAGAATATTGCTTGTATGTCTCTAAGGCATTAACTTGCTCCGAAAACATATCTTGCATTATAGGTAGAGTGGGACAAGATTGCACACCATGTTTCATGGACTTACATATCTAGCACGGTCGAACAACTCATTGACTATTTGTACCTCTTGAACTCTCTTGGCTTCCAAATCATTCAACCTTCTCATAATGGTTGCAAACTTTGCTTGGACATCTAAACCCTTTGGTAAGGTATACACTCCACTAGCTCTTCCCCTGTTCATTGTTGTATCTCTAGGTGGTTCCTTGACGATTGGTTTTTACCAACTTCTAGATATCTTGGCAACATAATCAAGGAATTGAAATGCTTCATCAAGGTTTTTATTCATGAAATCTCCTTTACACATAGTCTCGAGAAGTTGTTTCATTGGTGGTGACATGCCTTCATAGAAATATGATACTAGAATCCAGTTCTCAAATCCGTGATGGGGGCATGTTGCGACTATCTCCCTTAATTTTTCCCAACATGCAAAAAAATTCTCATCCTCCATAGCATTGAAATTTGAGATCTCATTTTTCAATGCACTAGTCCTATGTGTTGGGAAGAATTTTTGTAGAAACACTGATTCTAGATCACCCCAATTTCTGATACTATAGGGTCTAGGACTGTTTAACCAAGTCTTAGTTTTATCCTTCAATGACAAGGGGAATAACTTCATGTGAAAGATCTCTAAGGGTGTGTTGGCTTCTCGAAAAATTGAAACGATGTCCTCAAATTCCTTGATGTGAGAGTATGGGTTTTCATTTTCTGTCTTCCTAAAAATAGGTAGTTGAGATACCACTTGAGGCCGAATGGTAACATGATTATGATTTGAAGGTAGTATAAAACACGATGGTGTGCTCAACCTGGGAGGATTTAGAAACTTTCTCATAGTTCTTTGGTCTTACATAGGTGGTCGTGTCCTATTGTTGTTGCTATTGGACTCTTTAGTGTCCTCCATATTTGGTTGAGATTCCTCAGTTTTTCTTTGAACTCTACCTGAAAAATCTCTTTCCCAATTAACCAAGCATAAAATAGAAGAAAAAAATATATATGTGAAGAAAAACAAAATTAAAAGAACTAAAACAAAGCAATGCACTATATCCTAATTATGACGGTTGCCAATCCCCGACAACAATTGTAATTTTTTAACCGAACTTCTCTATTGTACCAAAATACTTAGTCTTTTTACATAGTAACTCTGGTTAAGAAAAAGTAGAGAAAGAGTTACTATGACTTTTATAGTACTCTAGGTATCGTCCTCAAGGACTGACTTATGAAAATTATCAATACTAGAACAAATGAATTGCTTTTGTTTAAATCCTTTAGTGAAAAATGGTATGCTAATAATGTGAAACTAAGTAAAATAAATTAAATTAATAAAAAAATAAATATTGATTTTAAATTCGATTGATTCAAGTTTGGGGCTTTCCACAATCCAACCTAAGGTATAGAAATTAGAGAAAAACAAGGGTATTTTAAGTAATATCATTTTAGGGTTTAGGGATCCTTGGCCGCTCACGATCAAGTTGAGTTCTATAACTCAAAATTGCATCTGAAACCTATTTTTTCTTTTTTAAAATAGATTCCTAAAACTATCAGAAGAATCAGATTGATTACTAATTTAAGATTTAGTTTTTTAACATTTCTTACTTTTTATAGCTTTGGTTTGAGGCAAATAACAATAGGGAAGACGAGGATAATTAATGATCAAGAATTACCAAGAATCACTAGTATCCGGTAATAACCTATCGTATCATTCCCTCAACTAACTCACAAGGATAGGATATAAAAAAAATTGATAAATTGTCATCCAACCAATAATTAATCTTATTGTTATAATAATTTACCCATTGTCCTTATAGGTTTCATAGCCCTTAGGTTTTCATGCTTCAAGCCCCAAGTTGTCTTCTTAGCCTCTCATGGGGGTGATGTCATATTCACAATCCATAATAGGGTAAAAATCCATAATTTGAATTAAAAGAAACTAAAAACAATATATTTAATAAAGAAAAAAAGGAAAACAAACCAAAGTTCTCATTTTCTTCCACCTTCAATGTCAAACTCTCCGGAAAAAAAAAAATTCAAGATATCTAAAACTTAGAACTAAGAGGGTTTATATAATATCATCAATTACCTAACATGTGCCACACTCTCATTGGCCACTTATTACAAAATTAATTATCTAAAAATGATTTTAAAATAATAATAAAATAGGGATTTCTAGTTGTGTGGGACCCACTTAAGGCAGATGGAGTGCCCTAGATGCAATTCCAGAGGTAGAGAAGGTGAAACATCAAAGTGGCAGTGGGTGAATTCGAAATTGGGGTCATTTCAAATTGGATTTCGAATTCATGAGTTGAATTTCAAAATCATTTTGAAATGGCCCTTCAGCTTTTCATAATTGTATTCAAATGGCTATAACTTTTTCATTTCAGCTCCAATTTGTACACCGTTGAAAGTGTTGGACTTCTAACTTCCTGAGCTTCAAAACGATATATAGTATTCCTAAAATAAAATTCAAAAATTGCTCTAAATTTTTCCTCAAATTCAGAGTACATGTTGCCACCAAATTTTGAATTCTAAATTTCCATGTAGTTGAATCTTGCTTCATGTCTCATTTCTTATGTTTTCTTGCCTTCTTTCTTACTCCATAATGGTCATTTCTCATCTCCCAAACTCATGATATCCTTGTCTTTCCTTTCCTCATGGTCCATGAATCTTGACTCACTTATTTCCTCATTTAACCCTTTCTTGATACTTCAAAATCTAAAGTGATTCAATTTACATCATTTCTTCTCTTGTGCCTGAGCTAAATCTCTAAAATACAATTTAAACTCATGACTAGGGCCTTAGCATTGATTTAGGTCAAGTTGAGTGATTTGAGTATCCTTTGGTGCACAAATCATATTGAATATGTGTCATTAGAGCACATATTTTGGCTCCAATCATACATATCCTCATCTTCAACCTTCTCCTTACTTAAAACCTCTACAATGAATTACTGACATGATCAGTGGCTCAGAAATCTATCCACCAAGAATTAGTGGAATCCAACACTAAACACGATTCAACTAGAAGAGAATGATTCATGCCTTATTGTCTCTTTAGGAACTTAGGGCATTCCTTTTTCCAATGGCTTTTTTTACAACAAATGAAACACTTTCCCTTCTTATTCTTTTCTTTACCCGTGAACTTTCCTTTCATCTTGATGGACTCCCTAGTGTTCTTTTTTGTCTAGAAGAACTTGAAGAACTCTTCACTACCATATAAATACCATTTTGATCCTTAAGAATTCTTTTAACTATCTGGAGTTCTCTTATCAGTTCAAGCAAGCTCATTACCATTTTATTTATATTATAGTTGAGCTTGAACTGCTTGAAAGAATTTGATAAGGTCTCTAGAACCATGTCAACCTGGTTTCCTTATCGATTTCAGCTCCAAGGATCTCCTTCTCGTTAAAGAATCCAATTATATGAATAATATGATCTCTAATGAGAGTTCCTTATTACATCTTAGCATCCATAATGACCTTAAGAGCAACTTGTCTAGCTAGTCCGACCCTTGCTACCAAACATCTCATGGGGACTGACAAGAATATCATAAGTTGTTAGCATAGACACATGTTGATGTTACAACATGTTATCTAAAAACCTAAATATGATACAGTTGGGTCTTCTGATCCGCTATCTACCAACTATGATAATTATCCTTCTCTTCCTAAGTTGAATGTTCATTAGGGGTAGAAGGAGCAATTTCTTGAGTTACCCACTTTAGCTCCTCTGAAGTGAGTACTATGTTTAGATTCCTTTTCTAATCCACATAGTTTGGTATGGTCAACTTATTAGTAGTGAGAATGAGATTAATTGGATTATAAGACATAATATATGTACCAAAAATAAAACCATGCATAATTAATTGAGCATACACAACAAATTGGTAATTAATTTAGCAAAAAGTAGTGCTCTCAAACTAATATCCTTTTGCAAGTAACAGGAAAGTCAAGCGTAAAATGGGCATGTCATGATCTTATTACTAGTTAAAGACCATCTCAGATTGATCTTCCTACCTTAACTATAAAAATGTCTAAAGACAAGATTAGCATACCTTTTAATTTGGCTCATAGACTATGCAAATGGAACCATAGTAGACAATTCGACCACTACATATCACATGTTAAGTGTATATGTCCTTGAACTATTAATATCACCAGATAAGGAACCCTACAACCGATGGAGTGGTTGCCCCCACTATAGACATGTCTAGTCTTGTCTTAAAGGAAAATCCATATCCCTCGATTCTTAGGGCCCAACCCACTGATGGGGTGATGATGATCCCAAATCAAGATAGGCTTGACAATGGAGGCTATAGGCTTTGCTAAGGCCCTTTCTCACATAATCTTTTGTAAATGGAGACTTTTAGTAATTTTGGTAACCATTCCTAAAATAAATTCTCTATCATAAGATTTTCCAAATTTGTTATTTACTTCTTAAATTGGAACTCCTATTTTAAAATAATTGTTCTCTTATTCCTTATCATTGAACTATCAAAATAGAACAGTTTCCTTTTTCTTTCTAAGGGGAAGAGCCTAGAGGACCAACTATAGGTATCTCACCGAGAAAGAACAGGAAAACTTCCTAAAGTTTAATAAACGGATAGTTCTAAAGAAATAGCAACAGATTTTAACAACCAATTATAAGAAAAATAACATTGGAAAAAACTTCCCATGAAAATTTATTTTCTCAAGAAAACAATCTAAAAATTACTTTAATTCATTTTATTTGAAACAATATCTTGGTAAGCTACCTTAATCATGAATTATCTATCTTAGATTTTTCCAAAAATGATTTATTTCCTTAAATTAGAATCTTATGCTAAATATGAAATATTTTATTTCATAAAGACTTGAAAAAATAAAAATCCTTCCTTAAAATAAAAAGATTCTTAAAGATCTAAAATTTTAAAAGATTTATTTTGAGAAAAAAACTCTAATAAATTAATTTTAAAAATGAAGTAGGTTCCTTATTTCTTTCCAATTTGTCTTTTCTTAAAATAAAATTTTCCTAATACCTAGAACATTCATATTTAATAAATTATTTAAAACAAGGAAAAGCATATAAAAATTCATTTACTTAAGAATACCGAAATATATTCTATGCCAAAAATAAAAAATCATAAAAGACATAAAAAAAAAATTAAATAAATAATTCTCATGGCCTTAAGGATCCTATTGCAAATTTGTTAATTAAAATTTTGATAAAATCCAAATTATCAAAATATCCCTACAACCAAAGATAGGTTGGTGAAAATAGAAAAACCCAAACAACCCAATTGCCACAAAAAAAATGAAACCAAAAGAAACCCAAAAATTGAGCCTAAACAACCAAAAACAATTGGGCTTGAACTTAATCCTGTAATTGCATTCCTCTTGTGCATCCTTAATTCAATTAGTCATATCTCCATCTTTTCAATTTCGAATTGTGAACCGTTTGAAACATTGGATTTTTGTCTTCTTATTTAAAAACCATATGCGGTTTTCTACAAAAAAAAAAAAACTCATGGGAGGTAGCCATAATTTTAAGTTAAAATCAACATCATTGTGCTACCATGCTCTTTATGCAACCTTACTTCAATTGATAATATCTCCCTCTTTCAACTCCAAATTGTGTTTCGTTTAAACTTTAGATTCCTGACTTTCTAAACTTCAAAATCATATGTGATTTGCCCTAAGAAACCACTGGGAAGTCATCCTTATTTTGATTTAAAATTGATATCACTGTGCTACCATGGATCTCAAAACAAGAACTTCCAAGAATATTTCTTTTCCTTAAATGATCATAGGAACTCTTGAAAGAAACTTCAAGAAAACTTCTTTTCTCTTGGGTCACCATAGATGGATATAAAAAAGTGAAATTTTTACAATAATAAAAAATTTTCTATGCTCTTATTGAAAAGAAAATATTTTTACATCCAAATAAAAATCTTATACCCCTTATAGGGTACACAACCCAATCTAGAGAAAACAAACAATCCAATCACAATTATAACCATCATATTACAAATTATAGCCATCATACATTCAAGGAATTTAAGGCAAAATTGGAAAAAAAAAAAAAAAAAGTTAGATAAACACCTTAAGACACTTCAATATGATTGAGGTGTCGAGTACATGTCAGGTGAGATTGAGACAACTTATCCCCTTGGGTGATCCTAACGATAGATGATCAAGAAAATGGTGAAAGTGAAACTGGAATCATAATGTAAATATTAATGATACTTGTTAGCCCAAGGGTACTCCTAATCTTGTTTTGAAGATAACAAACCATGGCTAAGTTACTAATTGGTTTGAATTATAAAGAATTTTAGGTGTTAATTTGGAAATTCATCAAAGGACCTAATGAATGCAAGATCAAAACATTTGAAAAACCTTTTAATCATAGGAAATATATGTAAGATGAATGCATGGGTGTACTTAGGATTTTCATATCATTTCATGCATATATGAAAACTTGGTTTATGCATTAAAGTTACATTTCCATCAAAATCCGAGTTCTATTAAATGAACCTTTGGCAAAACGTTTCAAAATTAGCATATTATTTTACCTAAAGACCTTACTTGAGTGCTAGAAGCAAAAAAACCACAAAAAGATAGGTTTTCAGTCAAAAATAGTGAATCCGTTAAGGCACTGGCCAACCGGCTCAACCAGCTGGGGTACTGATCGACCGGTTACTCTTTCTCGATCGAGGTCCAATTAAGAGATGCAAAAAACATTCTGTCTATTCCAGTAGTCTTTCTTTCTCGATTGAGGGATATGTCTTCCCGGTCGAGGTTCGGTTGAGGGTAACGGTCACCTGCCAAACATTTAATGCTCCAGCGGCTAGTGAATCGATCGACCCCCAACTCGACCGGTCGAGGCTGCTTTTTGGATTTTTAGCTCTTGAAGTTAGAAACCTATAAATTGAGAGCTCCACTTCATTTATGAGTAAGAGAACACCTACATTTATTTGTTTACCTACTTATTCTTGCCATAAAAGCTCTCATTCTTTTCTTAGTGCATTAAATCTCTATTTGCATATTCTTTAGCGCACCTTTGTGATTCATCCTAGCCTTGAGTTGTATTTAAGTCATTGTTAAGTTAGGTTGAGAAATTCAGATTTATTAATTGAGTGTTAAAACCTTCAAGTGAGTAGATACTAGAAGAGATAGTGTAAGAGCCCATTGGAGCCGGAATCCAAGTGTAAAAAGTGATTAGAAGCTTGGTTGAAGCTTCAAGTATAAGTGGAACCCTCACTCGGTTAGGAGCTTGAAGAAAGTGGATGTAGGCAGGAAAGTGTTAAACCACTATAAATCTAAATTTTCTTTCTATAACCTTATCTCTTTATATTTGTGCTTCTTGTGCTTAATTTTATTGTGTTTAAAAAGAAATTTTTTTAACTCCAATTCACCCCCTCTTGGGTGTTTTATCTATCTAGATTAGTCCTTTATTTTCTCAATTCATTTATTGTTACATCATGTTATGTGTTTAAGAATTCTATCCTAACAAAAATATTGATTTTAACATGGTTCAACAAAATCTTGTCTAGGTTCATACTTTCAAGCTCTAACCTAACCCTTAAGGTATTCCACTATTCAAAAGACCCTTCAAACTAAAGGTTCCTTTAACTTTACACTTGGTTTCTAGGTACCAATGGACCTTTACAACTCTGTAAGTGTTATGCCAACACTTAAAATCACTCTCCCGCATAGTACAATGAATTTAGAATCAAAAGAATATAATAACTAGTTTAACAAGTATAAGTACAATAGAAAAGATAGTTAGTCTCAAGATGCAATAAATAAGGCTTACAAGTTGAGAGTAATTACACTCAAAAGTATATTGAAGATAATTTGATCAATATAATGCTTTATAGGTGGTAGTCAATTTGTAAATGGAGTTTAAGAATCTTTTCTATGATATTTTTACATAATATAGCCATTAGGTACATTTTTTCTAGATAATTCGGTCTACCACTCAATTGACTGTCAACTAGTTGTTGTGCATTAGTTACACTGCAAGTGATCATTGAGGTTCACAGTACTTAACCAATTAACCTATTGATTGACCACTCATGTAGTTCATCCACTAGACACTACCAAAAACACACTAGTCATCTAATTCTTTTTTTTTTTTTTGGGTTAAAACTTTGATTAAGTTGGTCGATTACAATTTCCTAAATTATAATATATAACTGTTGCATCAATATTTTTGCTAAAAGAATATATTAATAAGTAACCTCAACCACCTTTAAGTTAAAACAATTTGGAAAATCAAAATTTTATTAATAATGAAAATTATTTTATTTTGTATATGAGTATTATATGTATTTTGGATACCTAAAAGAAAAGTGAAGATAGAGGAAAAATAAAGATGATATTTTCTTTCAGATATTATGTTTTATAATAAATAATAAGGTAGATAACATTGTTGATTTGAATTTCAAGCATGTTCATCCCCAAGTAAAATCCTTCTAAAAACAATGATTAAAAAAAAAACTCATTAACTCATTTAATAACCTACACAATTCATAAATTTAATATCCCAATCAAAATAAGGGGGAAATAATGATAGACTTTAGTGATAAATTGGTCTATTAATGATATACTATTGCAGTAATTTAGCTTACATTTAATATAAGACGGTCAAATTAGTTATGAAGGTGTAATAGAAATGTGAATATGCAATAGTATAAAACATTGTACATATAGGACAAAACAAGCCTAAAATTATTAGTACTATTTTCCTAAATACACTATAACTAGGGTTAAAATACATTTAAACAAGTAGGCAATTAATTTGTATTGTTTTTTCAATTTTATTTTTCATAATTAAATATTGGTTTTTTTTTAGGTTCAGATGAATAAATAGTGGTTGTGATTTGTATGAAAATCATGTCATTTATTATGCATAAAAGAATTATTTTATAGAGAAAAGACATAAATCAATCCACTTATACCTACGTTTTTGCTAATGCCCTAATTTGGAATTATTTTTAGAAATTGTGAGATTTGAAGCATAAAATAGGGAAGAAACCATTGATATTGGACTAAAGGAATAAGTAGGGTAAGTGCCAATGAAAGGGTGCGATAGAGATGAAGAGGAAAGAGACTTTTGATGGTGTTGGAAAGTAAATTGATTTCAATACCTAAATTGATTTACCGCAATAACAGAGTGTTATTTTGATAAAAGGAAGGTGGTATCAAAATCAAGTGTACACACTTTGTAGGTATCAAAGAGATACAAAAGGTGAGAGATAATCAATTTTCATTTTGAGACACATTTTTGGTGTCCAAGTGAAATTGATACCCGAGTTAAGGTATTGATGTCTGTCAATCCACTGAAATCTTGAAGATTACTCAATTTGATACCAGGTTCATTTATTGATATCAAATCTATATGCAAACTGAAATCAATGTGACACATTGGCAATACAAAATATCAATTACTTGGTTGTTATCCCCTTCTATTGTACCACCTCATGATTCTATATTTTTTTTTACTATTTTTACCCCACTTATGTTTTGGGGACTGTAATTAACTCCAATTTTGCTATGAAATATTTTTAGATGATTTTAGGTGCTATGGCATTGGATAATTGTGTCACTTGATAGGTAAAAAAAAAAACTCTATAAAGAGGAAGTTGTCAGTTGTGGAACAGTTTTTTGCCATCTAGAGATTTTAATTTTGAATTCAATTTTTCCCTCTCAATTCTCTCTCTTTTGATCTCTCTTTACCTCTATGTATTTTCTATCATTTTTGTGGTTGTCAAACAAGATGAAGTTTTTCTAAGTCATGATTAGTAGCTAAGCCTTTTCTCACTAGAAAGAGGATTGCCTTAAGTGAAGATCAACATAATGATGCATTGATTCTCTATGTATAAACCATCTACTTTCAAGGATCTCTTGCTATCTTTCTTAGACTTGACATAAACGATTCTTTGTAGTCATTTTGAATGCTTTCCTAATGGTTAGATTCATTATGGTTCATTTAGATCAATTATGTTAGATTGAAAGATGATCAAGAGCTATATTTTAGATAAATATCTAAATGCTTAAAGTGAAATTGAGTTATGCTTAGAATTAATCTTATTCAATTGAAGATCTTATCCTAGATGTTATGACATTTTATTCATTGTTGATTCTATGTTTTTCTTTCAATTAACTCATCATGAATGTTTGTCTTTGATTTTAAATTCATTTATAAACATCACAATTTTAGTTTTTCATCAATTGGATTCAGATTCTTAAAATTCATATGATTAATCCTTTGTAGACTTAACACTATACGTGTTTATTTCTTTAAACTATATTTGGTTCTTAAAAAGCATGAAGGAAAGAAAAAAAATTAAAGAAAATAGTTTCTCATGTTTGGTTTCACTTTGAAAAATATGAAAGAAAATCAAATATAATTAAAATTAGATAGAAATTTATGCAATTTAAAATTATTTAATCTTAATACAATAGAGAAAATTAAGTAAATGAGTTTAAAGAAGAATATAAAAATAATTTCTTATTTTTAATTTATTTTTTATTTTCTTTCACTTTTTCTTTCTTTTCACTTTTCTTGTCTATTTTCCTTCCTTCAAATTTTCTAGGAATCAAACATAGTAAAATAAAAAAATAAGGTAAAAATAATAAATTATCTTTAATTACTTCTTTAAACTTATTTAACTTATTTTTTTCATTATATTGAGATTAAAGAATTTTAAAATGTATAAATTTGTAATTAATTTTAATTATATTTTATTTTCTTTTATATTTTTTATAGTGAAATTAAATATATGAAAACTATTTTTTTTTTAACATTTTTTTTCCTTTACTTAGCAAAGAGGATCAAACATAGCCAAAAAAAAAAAAAAAAATCTTTTTGGCTTGAGGAACAAATAAAAGGCGATTTATAAAGTTGATGCATTGAACCGTTGTATGAACCACAATTTTCAGAAGATTATATCATGAGTCTACTTAGTACATGTACAGCTAAGCCAAGTAAAGCTCGACAGTCAAATTTTCGTTCATATGTATTCCAAACATTTTAGCTCTATTGGACAAAATATTATTATAAATGTAATTACATACTTGAATCAGACACATTTTTATATCTTAAATTATTTTTCTTATTTTTATATGAAAATAGATATAAATGTTATTTTTCCAAAGAGATAAAAGAAAAGAAAAAAAATGTATAATTTTATGTTTCTAAAATATTTTCTAAAGGCTATATTTGGTTTTCAGAAAATATTAAGGAAAGAAAAAAAAAAGTTAAGGAAAATGATTTTCTCATATTTGGTTATTCTACGATAAAAAAGAAAATCAAATATAATAAAAGCTAGTTAGAAACTTATGCAATTTAAATTTATTTAATTTTTATATCATTGAGTGAAAATAAGTAAATTGAGTTTGAAATAATAAAAAATAAAAAAAATTATTAATTTAACTTTTTGCTTCATTCGCTCTTTATTTCCTTTTACTTTCCTTTTATATTTTTTTCTCTCTTACATTTTCCCTCAATTTTTCCAAGAATCAAACATAGCTAAAAGTTGTTTTCATTTTCTATCTTTTCTTTTCTTAAAATATGTTTGGCTAAAAAAAAACTATGTTTAAAAAAAGGAAAATTGAGAAACCTTTGGTAATTAAATTTTTTTACATAAAAATAATGAAAATAATCAAATTACATTTGTATGATTTTTTTTCTTTTCTCTACTAGTTATTTTAATAGTATAATAAAATAATATATTATGTTTATAATTAACAAAGCAATCTTTATAATATGGTATGTTTGGTGCTGATTTTTTTTAACATAAAAATGATTAAATAACTAATTTATATTTGTTCGTTATTTTTTATTTTATTTTATTTTAATAGTACAATAACAAATTTTAAGAAATCTATAATTAATAAATGAATGGACCAATTATGCATGTTTTGATCCATTAAAATGAATTACTTTCTGTAGACCCCAAAATTTGCCCCAATTTTATTTTTACATTAATTTTGAGCTCAATTTTGTCCTTATATTTTAAATCCCGATTATATGTGATATTTTTGGTCCATTCACCCTTTAATTCTTAGTTTTTATCATTTTGTAAATTATTTATTTTTATTTATTTATTTATTTATTTTTTATTATTATTATTATATTTATTTATTTATTTTCTCTTTCTTCTCTCATCTCTCCTCCACCTACCCTCACCTACCCCTCATACCTCTGCCCATACCCCCACGTCCAAGACTTACCTCCCATCTCATTTTTTTTTCTTTTATTTTTCTTTTTTCCCATTTTCTTCCCCAACTTTTCTCCATTTTTCTTCTCCTCCCAATTCCCACACACGGATAGTGACTGACCCCCATTATTTTTTCTTTCTCCCATTCTTTTTCCTCTTCTCCACCCCCAATTTCCCACGACCACACTTCTCCCATTCCCCCCCCCCCCCCCCCCCCTCTCTCATCTCTTCTTCTTTTCTTTTTTGTTTTTCTTGATTTTTCATTTTTTTTTCTCTTCCTTTTTTTCTTCCTATTTCCCGTTTTCTTTTTTTATTTTTCTTTCTCTCCACCCAAACCCACTATACCGATCCACTTGTTGGCTGATTGTCAATGCCACTTATGACGACCCTCCTCCACACCTCCACTGCTACTCTATTCTCTTCTTTGAAATTGGGTAAATTTTCATTTCCTTATTTATTATTTATGTGTTTTTATTTTCTTATTATAATAAATTCTTGATCTCCATAGTGTATTATTATTATTATTATTTTATATATATATAGAATTTGGGTTTGTGGATATATTGCATTTGGTGATTAATTTGAGATATTTGGATTATGTCAATTGCATATTGTTTATCTTAATTGGATTAGGGTCTATTGCTTATTGGTTATTTGTTTGGGCTTATTGGATTGGGATTGAGATATTATTTCCTTTGGCCATGTGTATTGTTAATGTGAACTTGTTAACTGATATGAATTTTGAGTTTGTTGGATGATTTGAATATTTTATATGGGCTTGGTCAATTTGAACTATTTAATTTGGACATGGGACAATTGAGGTGTATATTAAATTAGGTTTGAATTATGAAATATTAAATTTAGGCCTAATAGAATTTATTTTAATTTATTAAATTTTAGGTTTGGTTGATTGTGTTTGTATTTTGGTTATTAATTTGGATATTTTGGGCTAAGACCTATAGTAATTTGGGCTCATTTTTTATTGACGAAATTTGTTGGACTAATTTGAAATTTGAATTTAGGCTTGAATATCTATTGTGAATTTTATATATTTTTAGATATTTACATTTAGGCTATTTTGTTTTTGCATGGGCCCATTCTGTAATTTTGTTGGCTGGATACGGGTTTATGATACGTGGAGTATGAAATTTCATGGAAGAAAGTGAGAATCGCAAAGCAGTAAAAAGATATTGAACTTGTTGTAAGCTTGTTTAGATACATATTTGGTTTCCCACTTATATTTGATTTTATTTCTCTTGGTTTCTATAAATATTTATTTGTGTATATTTACTTGTTATGTACAGAATTGAATATCAAACAAATCAGAAATTTTTTTTAAATAAGGGGAATAATTTAGTAAACATGTTTTAATAAAATAATAATTTTAAAATATTCTTCTTAATAAAAGAAAGTTTTTTATTAATAAAAATTAAGAAAAATGCTTTTAGAAAAATCCAAAAAAAATGTTTTTAATAGAATTTGAAAATTTGTTTTTAATAATAATTATCTAAAAATTTCTTTGTTTAATAATAATTGTTGAAAAATTGTTTTATAAATAAAGTTGTCCTAAAAATTAATTTTTAATTAAAAAATCTTTTGCAAATAAAGTTATATTTTTTTTAATAATTTGTATAAGTCACTTTTCTTAAATGAAAACAAATTGAAATACTTTTGTAAATAAAATTGTAAAAATTCATTCATTTTTTGTAAAAATAAGTAAAAATAATTTTTATTGTCAAATTGAAATTTTGTGATAAATTCTTTTGATACAATAAGTGTAAATAACTTTTTTGTAAATAAATAAATTGAAATCATTAATTCAAAATCATTTTTAATAAAATCCTTTGAAGTTTCTTGAAACCTAAGTTTTTTTAATATTTTTTTTATTTAGTTCAATAAATCATTTTGCATAATTCTCTTGTTATTTATTTTGTATATTCTTGTAATTAGATTCCATCATTATTTTTGTGTATATTGATTTTCAACATGACTTATACATACTCATTTGTATTATTATTTTTCTTGGTATCCATAATTAATTAATTAATTACCACAATTCCCACAATTCATTTAGTAGAGATCATACATATACAGGCTTAGAGGGGTGCTACGGCAAACCACCATACCTTCCAAATAGGTAACTTGACCCCCGGATCAAGATTCGGTTTTTGTAGACATGTCTTTTCCAAATAAAAAGTCACGTGGGGTTTTCTTTCTTATTTTGTTTTCCCTTAAAAAAAAAATAAAACAAAAATAAGTGACAACTTTAAGTCTTATTCAAAAAATCAAATTTTTACCAAATAAAAAGCAAGTCATGCCATTCGAGTGGGAACGTACGTGAAAAACATGGGTTCACACTTTCTAATGGAAACATATAATATTATTGCTAAAAAAGAGGAAGATTATCATAATATTAATTGTAAATATTTATATTCCTTTCATGTGTTTTATTTTTATTTTTTTATCTCTAATTTTCACATTTAAGAAAATTGTTTCCATTTTTCTTTTCTTTTTTAAAAAAAGTGTTTTCACATTTTTATTTCTTTGTTTTTTATTTGTTTTAAAAAATGGAAACAAAAAATACCATCTATACAATTATTATTAATATATTAAGAATATTATTATTTAAAATTTTAATTTTTTAACATAATCATGACATATTATATATTAATATTATTAACCATTACTGTTATGCTTGGAGTTCATAGACAAAATTAATCTCTTGTTTGTGTGAATTGTTGTATATCCTGGGTGTGAAATGGTATCAGAGCCACGTTCTATTTAAGAACTGAGTGGTATTACGAGTTGGAACAGTCTTTAATCACTAATTTAGTCATAACTTAGTTCAAATTGAATTTCTTATAAACGATTTATTGAGCTTAGATAGCGGTGTTTAAGGCAGAATGAGTATGTCCCGTGTTGATCCGCTTATAGTGGTCCCTGTTCAAGAAATTATTTGAATTGATTAAGGATAAGATTGTGATTATTTTCTGTGACAATGAGCAATATTATAAAGGGATTAAGTAGAGCTAGTTCTTCCAGATCTCTTAGGTCCCATGATAGTTCTGTATCCTCATTAGATAATTTTGCATATGATTTAGTCAATTCTTCATATGAGTCAAATGGTCATATGGTCATCTCAAAAAATTTAATAATTCAAAATTAGAGGAAGAAATGATTCAAATTGAAAATCAACTAAAAGATTTGTCCAATATGTCAAGTTTTGTTTCAAAATTCCTCTTTTTGAATAAGAGTCCAAGTCAACTATTTTCTCTCATCTTGATAAACCCCCTTTAAACATAAATATCATCTGAAGAAGATATATTAAAAGAAATCCTTTTGTTCTTGATATAGAATGGATTAAATTAGACTATTTTTCTCCTTATAATAATGCTAAAATAAATTATTTTAAAAAACTTCCTCCTCAAGTTAGAAATGCTTTAAGAAACAATATGAAAAATATATGCAACAAGTTCGGATAATAATTCCTTTTTTCCATCAGTTTTTCAAATTCAAGAAACCCCTTAAAAGAATTGGAACATTAACCTCACGAAAAACAATCATAATAAAAAATTATTAGATCAATAAAACTAAAACCAAGAAGAATCAAAAGAAAAATAAAGTAAAACAAAATTTAATCAAATTTTGTTTTTTTTCTGCCCCAGAAGAGGTGGAGGAAACATCAACATCAAAGATAGAAAAAAACAAGAAGTGAAATTAATGAAGTACAAAAAATAGAAAATAAAGAAAAAAATAAAATAATTAAAATAATAAATGAATATCTTCAAAAATAGATAATCAAGTATTTTTTTTTATGTTATAGACAAAATAAATGATGAGGAAACACAAATAAATTATTTACAAAACTTAAAAAAATTAATTCTCACGGAAAATTCAAATAAAACTCAAGAAATCATACCTGCACAATACTCAATGGATGAAATTTTTAATAGATTCAAAAAGATTCAAAAGCCTATAACTATTGAAGATTTGAAAGTAGAAATACAAGAAATAAAACAACAAATAGAGCAATTAAAACAAGAAAGCGAACAAAAAAAAAAACAAAAAAAAAAAACAAATAAGGAATATAATACAATACAAACAAGAAACTTTTGTTGAAACATTTGATAATCAAGATCCAAGAATAATAATACCTAATAAACAAACTCCTGTAAAATCATTTATAAATACAATATAAAAAATAGATTTTCAAAGATGGTATACAAATGTAAAAATCATAATTGAAGATTTTGAAATAGAAATGATAGCATTAATAGATTTAGGAGCTAATATGAATTGTATTCAAGAAGGATTAATCCGTACTCAATATTATGAAAAAACGGGACAAGAAGTTTTTGTTGCAAATAAAGGAAAATTAGACAAAATACAAACTTTAAAAAGTTCATATATGTCAAAATAATTATTATTTTAGAACTCAATTTGTGTTAGTACAAAACATGACTAAAACTTTAATCTTAGGAACTCATTTTATTACATTGTTTTACCCATTTCAAGTAACTGATAAAGGTGTCAAAACTACAATATTAGGAAACACCATATTTTTCCCCTTTATATATCCATTAACTAAAAAAGAAATACATCAAGTCCAAGGTGATTCAATAAATAAAAAGATAAATTTAATTCAAAGAAAACAAGCTCATATAAATTTTCTATCAAAAGAAGTTCAATATAAGAAAGTAGAAGAACAACTTCTAGAAGATAAAGTTCAAAAAATAATAAAAGAAATTCAAGATCTTTTTCAAAAAGAAATTTATTCTGATATTCCAAATGTTTTTTGGTCCAAAAAGAAACATGAGATAAGTTTATCTTATATTCAAGATTTTGATGAGTCTAAAAGTTCCTCTAAAGCTAGACCTACTCAAATGAATGAAAAACTTTTAGAATACTATAAACAAGAAATTAATTCATTAATAAAAAAGAAATTAATCAGACCTCAAATTTTCCTTGGAGTTGTGTCACTTTTTTTGTTCAAAATGCTGCTAAACTAGAAAGAGGTGCACCCAGATTAGTCATTAATTATAAACTTTTAAATAAAGTATTACAATGGATAAGATACCATATTCCTAATAAACAAAATTTACTCAAAAGACTTCATAATGCTATAATTTATTCAAAATTTGATATGAAATCGAGATTTTGGCAAGTTCAAATTAAAGAAGAAGATAGATACAAAACTGCTTTTACAATCCCTTTTGGTTATTATGAATGGAATGTCATGCCTTTTGGCCTAAAAAATGGCCCTTCTAAATTTCAAAATATTATGAATGACATTTTTAACCCTCATTTTCAATTCATTATTGTATACATTGATGATGTTTTAGTATTTTATAATTCATTAAAAAAATATTTTGTTCATTTAAAAAAGTTTTTTAAAGTAATCAAAGCAAATGGAAGGCATGTTCTGCTCTAAAAATGAAACTATTTCAAACAAATATTAGATTTTTAGGACATGAGATTTATCAAGGTAAAACAAAACCGATTCAAAGGTCAATAGAATTTGCTGACAAGCTTCCTGATGAAATAAAGACGAAAAACAATTGCAAAGATTTATAGGATGTTTAAATTATGTTTCTGATTATTTCAAAGATTTGAGAATCATTTATGAACCTTTATACAAAAGACTTAGGAAAAATGAACCGACATGGACTGAGAATCATACTGATTTAGTCAAAGAAATTAAACAAAGAGTCAAACATTTACCATGCATGAACATCCCTCATCCCAATGCATTGCTCATTGTAGAATCAGATGCATCTAATTTAGGCTATGAAAACATATTAAAGCAAGAATATAACAATCAAATACATATAGTTAGATATCATTCAAGGATCTAGTTGGGCACTCAAATAAACTATTCAACTGTCAAAAAAGAAGTTTTTATCAATAGTTTTATGTATTTCAAAATTTCAAAATGATTTAATAAAAAAAAAATCTTTTAAAAATTGATTGCAAAGCTACAAAGGACATTTTACAAAAAAATGTTAAAAATCTAGTTTCAAAACAAATTTTGCCAAGATGACAAGCTTTACTTTCAAATTTTGAATTTGAAATTGAATTTATCAAAAGAGAGTTGAATTCCCTTCTTGACTTCCTTACTCGGGAGCTTTTGTAGGGTAAGGATCCTCCTCTATCCTAATGGGTATTACCGTTAGGCCTCAGCTTCCTTCATCATCCAAGAAAACCAAAGCTTCATATGCGATGATTTCAAATTTTCCAAATATTCATCCTACTTTTCCAATATAAACATCAAATTCCTTTCAAGCCCTAAGTCCAGACTTTTCTCCTCTTCAACCTTCAAAAAGCTTCATTCAAGCTTCTAAATCAACCTCTAAAAATATTCTTGTTTAGAGTCAATCCAACCTTAGCACTATTTCAACACTACCTTCTCCTTCTTCTTTTTCAACTAGTCAATGTGTTAAAAAAGCCAAAACCTTATAAATTGCTTTCATTGAGTTAAAGTTCAATTATGAAGAAATCCCTAAAATTTTTCCTTATATATTTCCTCAAGTAGTCAACTTCAATTCCAATGATCCTTCAAAAACTCATCAATTTTATGAGTTCATCTAGGTTAACACTGATTCAGTTGAAATTACTCATAACACTGATAAAAACAATCCTTGGATGATTGCCTTATCCAAATGTCAAATTCTCAGAGTCATGTCCATTGCTGATTAGAATAAAAAACCCTCCACTTGCAAAACGTTTAGTCAACCTTTCTATCCCATGAGCTACAACTACATAAACTATATGGATACTTGGTACAATATGTTTTATTTACAAAGTTACCAACATTCATGGTTTATTCAATTTTCAAGAAGATGTAATGCCAAATTTCCTACTTTGTTTCAAAATTGGTGGACTTTCTTTTGTCTACTAGACTCCATATTTCCTTTTGAAATTCAAGAAAAATTCAACATCTACAAGAGCAAGACTTCATCTCAATCTATCACTCAATCGAGACTCTTGATGTTCTATTCCAGATTAAGAATTTCATGGATTCTTACATGGAATATTATCAAGAAGTAAGAGCAACCTCCTCCTTTTCCATTATCCCTCTCTAGAGAATTCAACATCAAATGGTGGGACAAATTCAATCACAAGTTCATGTGTCAACAAAAGATTCTACAAATAATTTTAAGGCCAGGATCATCAAATTCAAAAGATTTAGCAAACTCTTCTCAATGACCGACTCAAGCAAAATTCCTAACTTTAAAAAGCAAATGTCAAGCCTCATTAGCAGCTGCTACAAATTTAGAACAATATTATCAAGGACTTATTCAAACTCTGAAATAGTTTGGTGATAATTAGGACTTATTCAAACCCTCAAAAAGTTTGGTGATAATCAAGATAATGAAGAAACTAAAAACATAGCCTTATTAGATGATTCATATGTAGACCCCGAGTTCATCCAATATGGTGGACCTATAGGTCAATTTAGATAAAAGATTTCAAGAATCTGTTTGTCTCCTTATAAAAAATAAAAGGTGCAAAAGAAAGAAGAAGAATGCGTGAAAAACACATCAAGAAAAAACAATTCAAATAGTAGTAAATAGTGTTCAATAGTGTCCAAATAGTGATCAAATAGTGTTCACTTTTTTATTTCTTTGTTTTTTATTTTTTTTTTAAAATTGAAAACAAACAATAACCATCTAAACAATTATTAAGAATATTATTATTTAAAATTTTAATTTTTTAGCATAATCATGACATATTATATATTAATATTTTTAATATTATTAATCATTACTATTATTATTTAATATTAGTATTATTATTTGATGTATTATCATAAATAATTATTTATTATTACAAATAATAAAAATAATATTTATAATGATATATTAGTATTAAAATTATAAATAATAAAGTGAACAATGAAAATAATAAATAGAAGGAAAGGAAAGAGAAAAAGAAAATTACAAAACAAAAAACCATGGTTTTAAAAACCGGACCGGACCGGACCGGCCGGTCCAACCGATCAAACCGTCGACTGATGAACCATCCGATTCAGTCCGCTCAATGAACCATTTTATGATCAAACCGGCCTTGAACCGTTCAAACCGACGGTTGAACCGTTCGAACGACCCATCTAGTTTTTTGCGAACCGGCCATAACTTAAATAACAAGTTTTTGTTTACTATGTAAAAGGGCCCATTCCAGGCCCAATGCTTACAAACTCAACCTAATAAACCATCTTTGGTCCAAGCCACTAGGCCTAGTCCAATAATAAGATTATAACACTATTATATGGGCCATGCCTACAAGCCCAATTTGCAGCATTTTTTATTTTAAAATAACACTTGCATTTGGGCCATGCTTCTAGGCCCCGCTTGCTGGCTTGTGAGGCTTAAAGGCAAGTTGGAAGGTATTTATAGAGTACATAGAGCACATAAAATTCTTGTGCTTCCGATGTGGGATTGGAAATGAGACTATTAGAGGAAAACATTGCCTCTAGAGGGTTGGACACACGGAACTTTGATTTTATTTCAAAATTTTATCATATAAAATCTTTAAAAAAATGTAAATATTTAAATTCCTGTTTATTTTTATAATAATTATAAAAAATAATATAAATTAATTAATAGAATAATTTAAAAACAATAAAATAGAAAGACAAAAGGATAAAATTAAATATTATAAATTTTTTCATCTTAAATATATCTTCTTTCTTAAATATTACATATTTCTATTTAATAAAATTTAAAATATTAAAC
This sequence comes from Vitis cinerea var. helleri x Vitis riparia, assembly GCA_946000715.1. Classification (NCBI taxonomy): domain Eukaryota; kingdom Viridiplantae; phylum Streptophyta; class Magnoliopsida; order Vitales; family Vitaceae; genus Vitis; species Vitis cinerea var. helleri x Vitis riparia. Next base: position 17,477,839 of record OX254005.1, on the reverse strand, counting down.
TTTATCATTTAATTTAATATACCAAATATAAAAATCAAACATTATTAACATTTTGTTGTAAAACAAGGACAAATATAATGCAAATCAAAGTAGTAGAGATAAATATATCTTACTTTGATATATAATATGGAAGAAGGAATCAAGGAAGAGAATTGAGAAAGTGAAAGAAAGAGAGAGAGAGAATGAGAGGAAGAGCTTTCTTTCTTTTTCTCGGGATGCTTTTACATGGAGGGGTAAGAAGCCTTTTATAGGCTTCATACTATGAACTCCCATTACTCATCTTAAAGATGAGTAAATGGAGTTCATAATGACCATCAATGTGGTCATTCATTACATTTTATTTACAACACATTTGTAATTTTATATATTTTTAATTTTTATAATTATTTTTAATTTTAATAATATATAAATTATATATTTATGACATCACCGGTTCGATAGTATCGGTTTGGTTCTGAAAACATTGCAAAAAACAAAAAAATAAAAATAATATAATAGAAAAAAGACAAAAAGGTGATTTTGGTATTTTCAAATAATGGAATGGTCAATATTTTAAAAATCAATTTAAGTAGATCTTGGGTTGTGAGGTAAAATGTAAATTTTTCATATCTTAAGAATTTTATGACATACAATTTATATGGTAGATATTATGTGAGGAGTTGACAACAGTGAATTTAGTAGAAGAATAGGTAAGGTGGTGTCAAGTCCCATTATAATACCACAAAAGTAATGGGTGAATCAATACCCATATCTGTAGTTGGTTCACAAATGGTGTCAAATCCCTACCAATACCAAATGCATCATATAATATATGAAACTTTTTTTTTTTTTTTTTTTTTAATTTAGTTCATATGACACGTTATTCTGATCGATCAAGATCATAATTTCGGAAAAAACATCACAATAATATTATTTAAAAATTCATTGAGATTTGAGAATTAAAAAAATAACTCAAAAAGTGAAAATTTGGGTGGTAGTTTTGAAACCGCGTTTTCAGGCGACCGAACCGCCACTTTAGCGCGTTCAAAACCGCGTGATCCAATATATATATATATATATATATATATATATATATATATATATATATATAAAAGGAAAAATAACACAGGTTTGTTCTCTTCTAGGCAATGGCAAAGAATTCGTGTGGTTCTCTGGGAACCATGGAGGAGGTCGAGAGGGTGTTCAACAGGTTCGATAAGAACGGCGACGGCAAGATCTCAGCCGAAGAGTTCGGCGAGGTGCTCCAGGCACTCGGCTCCACCACGTCTCCGGACGAGCTTACGCGCATAATGTCGGAGATCGACACCGACGGTGACGGCTTCATTGACCTCAAGGAGTTCGCCGACTTCCACCGCGCTACCGACAGCAACGGAGGCCTTACGGAGCTCCGTGACGCCTTCGACATGTACGATCGCGACAAGAACGGCCTGATATCCGCGAGTGAGTTGCACGCGGTGTTCAAGAGCCTGGGCGAGAAGGTCACCCTCAAGGATTGCTCTCGAATGATCAGCTCCGTCGACGCCGACGGCGATGGTTGCGTCAATTTCGAGGAGTTCAAGAAGATGATGACTCGTTCTTAATCCATGTTCGGATCTCACCACATTGACGTAGTTTTCCTTGTAAATACGGTACTATTTCTCATCTCGCGATTTCTTATCTCGCTATCTCAATTAGTCGTTCTTTCGCTATTTCACAGATTTCATTCAAAAAATCACCAGGAATCGGTGGAATCAGCAAAAGAATTAGCAAAATTAGGGTTACGAAATTATGTTTAGGTTAGATATAACAATGTGAAAAACTGGTTGATTTTGACTATAAAAGTCATTAATTGCGTGATTCAACGTCGTCAACTGCCTTCACGGAAAAGCAATGCGATGAGGAGGACAGTTACTTGCTTTACGCGTGCTCCGCTATGCACGAAATCATGCTGTTTACTTTTTCTATCAGACTAAACGTTCTGGGATCTTTTATATCTTTTGTTCGTCAACACGTCTTTTTATTCCTAGAGCTCCAACTTTATTGGCACGATAAAGGTGCTTTGACCACGTTGACCCTTATATATACATATATCAGAGTGTAATGTGGGGCCCCTTTCCATTCTTAAAGCTCCAACTTTATTGGCATGATAAAGATGTTGGACCTCTATATATATATATGAGTGTAGTATGGGGGGGTTCCATGGGAGCCACAAGTCTCAATGTGCCATTGAATTTGGTTGGAGATTATAAAAGTTGGCATAATGACTATGCCTTTCAATGTTAAAGAGTTTGAACGAGTCAAATTTAGGCTTTAAATTTGGGATTTTTGTTTTATCGTTTTATCTGATGTTGAATCTAGAATTTTATAGATGAAAATTATGGTAGATATTTTATTTTCAGGCTTCTGGGATGGTCTCTAAGGCATATGCATCCTCTCGGATCTCATTCCAAAACATCACACTACATGATTTCCCAATGTATTCGTTTAATGGTGTTAAAAAATACAAACTATAGATGAGGATCCTCCAAGATTAATATTCTTAATTATTTCAAAATTAAATAATTAAGTTGTTTTGAAGAGTATGTCTGCATGTTGGGTTAGTTCATATTGTGATATTGTGAAAAATCTTATAATATTTATTCACTCCATGTGATATTACTTGTGAATCAAGCTGGATTCCCGTACGATTTGAGATCTGGTGCACTTCCCTATACACCAAACTTTGGTATGACCAATTAAATAATCTTTATTTTGATGGTTGAGGGTTTTATTTAAAATTAATTTTTTTGCCCTTTCAATTTGCTAGTTTGATTTCAACTATTTGGGATCCCAAACATGGTAACTTAAGGTCCTATTTAAAAAATGTTTTTTAAAATAGTTTTTTGTTTTTCAGGAAAAAAAATTGTTTAGTAATTACAAAATTGTTGTTTTATTTTTAAAAACAAAGAATACGGTGTTAGAATACCTGTTTTCAGTTTTTTTTTCAAATAACTATATAAATATGAAGTCTGATTAAAAACAAAACACTGTAAATAGAATTTATTTTTAAAACATATTTAAAAACATAAAATATGATAGGAATGTTTGGCAAAAACTATCTTCCCCTCACAAACAGCTTAATGATAAATAGAAAAGAATGATAACATATGTAAAAGAGGTGAATAAAAAATCAATAGGAATGGAAGTGAAATGATAAATAGAAGGGGGTGATAATATATGTAGAAGAGATGAATTAAAACCCTAAGAAAAGTGATATTTGATTTCCATAAGAGTGAAATTGATTTCTTATTTTCTTTATTTATTCCAATATTTCAAATATCATAGATTTTGGACCTTTGAGTGATTATTGAATTTAAATTAATGACAGCAAATAAAATGTAAAATAGACAGTATATAATCGATCCTAATTAAAACTATAGTTAAAAATTATAACAAGTTTTACTTTAATAAGAATAAACAATTCAAACCTCTTGAAGTTACTAAGTCTTTCTCTATTACAAAATATAGTCAATATGGTTGAATTGAGGATTGAGAGATAGGTATAGTTGGGTTGGATCACTCTATTCTCTCAAGTAATTTGGTAAAGGGAATCTAGGGAAGAGCTTATTAGGATCTATTTTGTTTTATGATAGTATTTTATTTTGTAGGCTTTTAATTCCTTCCTTCTAAATTATAATATTATATTAAGGTTTTTCTTCCGAAAGTGTAAAAATTAAATATTCTTGTCAAACATTATAATGGTAATTATGTTTCCCCTATAGTAGTACACAAGTTAAAGACAATGAAGAAGAGAAGATTGCATAGTGTTTCTTTTTATATGAATGTATAGAAATAAACAATGGACTACTGATTCTTAAGTTTATATATTTTGAGAGTTGATAAACCAAAAGATTCTAGAAGCATTAAGAACCTCCTATAATAGAAAGTTGTTAGCACTAATAACAAATAAAAACATAGATTGCTAATTGATTAACAACTTGCTTCAACTCACCCCATAAAGCGATATTATGCCTTGATGAAAATGAGCTTGTCACAAAGAAGCTTAAACCAAGTAGCAATCGAGGGTGTAGTTACTAAGTTAGCAATTTGATCTTCAATTATTATTTACCTCACATCTAACTCCTTTGCAATAGCCTTTCCTCTTAGAAAATGAATGCCAATCTCTATGTATTTTGTTCAAATATGAAAAATAGGATTTGAAGCTAAGGATTGTCACACCATAATATAGCACTATTCGCAAGTTTTAGCCTAAGTTCAACAAAAAAAACTTTGCAACTAAACTATCTTAATAATAGCTTTAGCTAAAGCTTGATACTCACTCTTAATATTTGACCTTGCTACATCTTTTTGTTTTCAGAACTCCATTGGATCAAATTTGTTCTAAGAAAAACACAATGATCACTAGTTTGTCATCAATGATAGTAGCCCAATCTACATGAGTAAATCCTTCAAGATTAAAGCTTTTGCTAGTTCAAACTTTAAGCCATATCCAAGTGCCTCTTAGATACTTCAATACTCTTTTACAAGGCTACCAATGTTGGATTGTAAGTGCATGAGGGAATTGACTAAGTCTATTTACAATAAAGGATATTTCAGGTTGAGTAGTCAAAGATTGATTCCAATGATACTTTGATACGAAGATGGTTGCTCAAACAATTTGTTACCATTTAAGTATAACTTGATTCCAAATGATAGGGTTGCCAAACTTTCCATCGTGGTTTTTAAAGTATATTTTATTTGAGTCAAGTGAATACCTGATTGATTTTGTGTTTCAAAACTAAGGAAATAATTCATACTCCAAATTTTTCATTCAAATCCTTCACTACTCTTTGAATTAAATTAATGTTATCATTAGTAATCATCATCTACATATACTAACAAGAGCAATGATTTGCTTGCAAATTACACGTGAAGAAACTAGTGTCAGATTTATAATTTAAAAAACCGTAATGTAATAAAACAATTTTAAGCTTATCAAAGCAAGCCCTTGGTGCGTGTTTTAAACCATATAGTGCCTTGTGAAGCTTACAAAAATGACGTGGAGCATGTTGGTTAAGAAAAACAATTAAATGAGCCATGTACATAGTTTCTTGTAAATTTCCACTTAAAAATGAATTATTGATGTCAATCTATTAAATATTCTAGCATTTTGTGATAGTAAGAATAAGCACTACATGAATGGTTGAGGACTTAATGACAAGACTATAGGTATCAATGTAATCAAGCTCCACTATTTGCTAAAAGTACTTTTGCAACAAGTCATGCCTTAGCTCTGAATGTAGCCATCTAGGTTATATTTTACTTGAAAAACCTATTTGTTATCAACAAGTTGTTTGTCCTCTATATAATGTTCTAAGCTCTAGGTGTCATTGGATAAAAGGGCTTTGTACTCATCATCCATTGCCTTCATCCAGTTTGGATCCATATTACTTGCTTTACATTTATAGGTTCAACAATAAAAACATATATTTTCTATTTAGAAATTTAAGACTTTTGTTTTAAAAATTCCAAACTTTGAAAGTTTGCATAGGATAAGTACTCTATATAGGCAGAGAAATGGACTCTAATGAATGCAAGATGAAATATGATATAACAGGTTGGTTATTATTGTTGACGTGATTCTCAGAGTATGAGATACTATGATCCTCTGTTAGGTTAGAGAATGAGTTGCACTTTTATTTGTAGCAAACTTCAATACTGTATTTTGAATAGGTGCACTAGCAATAGATTATGTTGAACCTATTTTTTGAGGTGAAGGAAATGCAATAGAAGCTTGAGAATCATTTTGTGTGGAACATGGCACATAACAAAGGTGTTTGATTCATTTATAGTGGTAGAAATAGAATTAGAAGAACCAAACTTCATTACTTGAAAACCAACAACAAAAGGAAAATAATTTTCATGAAATGGAACCCTCTTAGCAATGTAAATATGACTTAAAGAACTAACATAGCAATACCTTTTACAAATTAAGTTGTAACCAAGAAAGACACTTGGTAATGTGAAAAGCAAACTTGTGTTTATTATAGGGTCTTAGAAAAGGGAATCAAGCACAACCAAAGACCCTCAAGACTTATAATTTGATGTTATGATAGACAGACACAAAAGTTGAGATATGATTAAGAACTTGAGAATTTAGTTAATTAATCAAGAATACTATAGTCCCACACGAAATAAAGAAGAATGTGTGCTTGTGCCAAGAGTGTTAACCCACCTCAACTATATGTTTGTGTTTTTATTTTGATGTCCCATTTTCCTGATGATTTTTGGGACATGGATTTCTGAAAACATAACTTGTTGAGCTAGAATACACAAAAGAGGCTTATATTCACCATCCTAGTTAGTTTCAAGGCATTTAAAATTTAAATTTTCTATTAAATTGTCTTTCCACAATACTTAGAAATTGTAAAAAGATGCATTTAGATATTTTTGAACTTCATTGGAAAAATCCAAGTGTAGTGAGTGAAATCATCCACAAAATGAATGTAATATTGATAACCTTTCACAATCAAAATAGGTGTAGGTTCCCAAATATTAGGGTGTACTACCTCTAGAGGAGTAGAAATTTTATTTAGCGTTAAGAAAATTGGTTTGACATGCTTTATCATTCTGACAAGCATCATAGAATTGAAAAGACTTGACTCTAAGATATAGATTTAAAATTTGAAGCATATTATTCAAAACTTGAGCATGAGGATGACCAAGCTCTACTATGCCAAGTGTTCAAAGCCTTAATACAAGACTTATTAAAATTGTGGGAGAATTGATGCAAGAAAGATTTCCAGCTTCTTGAGGGAACTGAAACATCAAGTTGGCAAAGCCTTCCTTTAAGCTTGCCTTGCATTAGAATCTTCCTCATGTTCAACAACTATATTGTCCTTTGATTTATAATGGCTACAATGAAAAGTTAGAGGATAGTTAAAGAACCAATATGACATAATTTTAAAGTTACCATTACTAACAAGTGTTTCTTTGCCTTTGTATCCTATCTAGAGAGTCAAATTGTAATATGATTTGTGGATCTTGTATCCATATACCAATTGGGATCATTAATAATAGATGTCATGGAAAAGTAAGCTTGAGCATTGTCTTGTGAATGAGTGCCTCGTTGAGTAGAATTTTCATATTGTTGTATTCCTATGCAGCTAATATTGAATCAATGATAACATTTCATGGCAATACAATCAACTTTGCCACATAGTTAACAAATAAACTTGTTTTGTCTTCATTTTTCTCAACCTTCATGACCGCCATGAAAAGGACTATTGTTAGAAGCTCTAGAAAATTGGTGGTTGTTTCTTTTGTGACATTGTTTGGCAATAAAGTTAGTAGAAGGACCATCAATATTTAAATCATAGTTAAGTTTTGAAAGTCTCATCTCATAATTATGAAGAAGGAATTGAGCTTCTTTAAGAGGGATATAATTTTTCCTTAATTGAAGATTGACAATTATGACATCAAATTCATAACTTAATCTACCAAAGATATATATCAGCAATTGATCATTGGTGATAGGCTCATCAAGTGCGGACAAAGTATAAAAAATATCCTTTATTCACATAAAATAGTTAATAATACTCAAGGAGACTTTCAAATCTTCTTGAAATATTAAGAATGTCGCACTCAAGACATGAAATTCATGAAAGAACAAAAAATTAAAAGTATGCCACACATTTACAACAAATTTTCATCAAATAATATCGTTAAACATTAGCTTAGAAAGACAATAAAGAAGCCAACTCAAGATGAATTGATATGTTATGGTTTAGATCATAAAGTCTAGATTGATTATTGAAGAGTTTCCATATCTGATCAAAACGAGGGGGACACATTGTTTTGCCAAGTAAATAACCTTTAAGATTGAGAGCTTGCACAATAGTAAGAACCTATGAGTGTTAGAATCCATAGTTATTCCTTATCAATTTCCAAGGCAATAAAGGAAGTGTAGATAAGATCATCAACGAGAAAACTGTCATTAAAGATGCTCCACTTGTGCTAGAGGTACTCAATGAAGAAGCAATGTTGTCATTATTGCAAATGAAGTCATAGATCCAAGTTAAATGACTTTGATATTGAGTTCAAGACAATGAAGAAGAGAAAATTATAGTGTTTCTTTTTATAATAATGGACCACTTATTTCTTAAGTTATAATATTTTGAGAGTAGATATGCCACAAGGATTCCTTAAGCATAGAGAACCTACTATAATGGAAAGCTATTAACACTTATAACAACTAGTTAACTTTTTTCAACTACATATCAACTTTAGTAAGCCTATGAATTAATCTTTGAGTTGAGAACTTTACATCAGACTTGTGAGAAAACCTATAATTTTTGTTATTGCTTCTTAAAAAATGAAAAGAAAATAAAAATTAAAGAAAGCTCTTTATTTTATGGCTAACATGTGCAAGTAGGGATAATTTCAAGTAAAATTGTAAAAAATATAATCAAACATAAACATTAATTGAGAGTAATAATAATAAAGCATACACCATATGGTATCAATACCAAAGAATATTTAACAACTAGCAATCTCACAAATTTTAAATTAGTATGACAGTTATTCAACATTTCTAACTTTAAATAAAAAAAGGTCCCCATTAATTTTCACTCTTATACATGCATAGGTATATATATAACATATAATTATCATTTTATTAGTGATCTATATGTAAAAACATTAATAAAATGAAAAAAAAAAAAATTATACATCGAATTATGGATATTTTCAAACATCATACCTACAATTTGTACATCATGAAAACTTCGTCACTTTATGATATATCAACCCACTTATCAACGTCTAATGGTGTGCAATTTCTTACAATGGTTCTTATCTTTGATTTCATTCTACTAATGTTGATACAAGTTGGAGCATTGTTTTTTGGTTTAATGTCAACCCTACTAAGTGGTTGACTTTCATTTTCTTAAATCGATTTGTTTGTCCCAACATCTCGACTATTCCCTCAAGCTTTCCTACATCCTATGCATTGATCATTAATAATATATATATATATATATATATATTTAAATGTTATCATAGAAATTCCCCATAAGATAATTCAACTTATATAGAAATATATCTATACACTAAAGTTTCAAATGTTTGTTGTGGGTTCTCTCCCTCTCTCATTTTGGAAAATATTTTTTAAGCTTCCAACCAACACTCATATCCAAAAAACTGATACCCTTAGAATTGTTACTCTAAATTTTCCTATGGAGATGACTTAATCGCTATATAATTGCTAGTTCATTTTATTTTTGGTTCAAGAACTAGAAGTTTAAATGATAAATTTGATTTAAACATTTTTTTTATAATGTTAAAGTGTAAAAATCATTTACTTTTGTTTTATTTAAACTAGAAATTTGACTAACCAATAAAATAAGGTTAATGCCAAGAGTAAGCAAGCTTAAAGAGAATGTAATTGGAGATAGAATGTTGTTGCATACTAGCAATTCCAACTTGATTAATGTCAAGTGTATGTGTGAGTGTATATTAATGCAAACAAGCTTGAACAAAAATGTGATTAGAGAGATTATAAACATGTATTGACCATTCCATGACAATGGAAAGTTTAGAAGTGATCATATTTTTTAAACTATTGACTTTTGGTAAGTTTTAAAATAAGGCTTATAAACCAAGCTTGAAGAGAATTTAATTAAAAAGAGATTGTAAATTAATTTTGGCAATTTCATGGTAAATTTAATGTCAAATTTTATAGAAAGCCTTGGACTCTTCTCATGCCTTCCACCATAGTGTAGAGATGTGTAGATTTCTCTAGGCATCTCTAAAACCTTCCACACTCTTCTCTCCAATGGCCAAGAGTAGGAGTCTCCATAAGTTTCTTGACCTCTATATAACCCCTATGGGGAGGGTCATTTGAAGCATCTTGTGACACTAGTCTTGCTTCCATCTCTGTTATTTAGCCCAAACTTTGAGTAACCCTTCCTACACAACAACTTCTCCTTACTTCTCTCAACAAAACTTGTCGAAACGACTTACCATTTTTCTTCACCAGAAAAGCAAGAACAACAACCTATAATTTGTTTTGTTTTGTTTTGTTTTGTTTTTAAGGATTAACACTTCAAATCACAAAAATCTTTCTCATATCAACAACAAAACTAAGAAACTTTTCAAAAAAAGGAAAGGAAAATTAAACCAGAGAAATACTCCTTCATAAAGGGTAAACTATGGGGAAAAAAATGAAAGTCTTACTCTTTCAAACCACAAAAATCTCTCATATCAACAACAAATGTTAAAAAAAAAAATCAAAAAAAGGAAAGGAGAAGAGATACTCTTACAATGGATAGGAAAAGGTAAACACACAAAAAAAAAATGACAAAGAAATGGTTGTGACTAAGTAATAGTGATAGAGGATTGCAATAATTTTATCATATGAGCAAAACTCCATTTGGGATAAATTCCTAAAAATAGACCACAAAATTGCACATATTTAGATATTATTTATTTCTTTTTTATTTTAAGTGAAATTTAAATAGAGTTCAATTATCTTTTATCTTTTTATAAAATGTATTATTTTTAAAGGAATAATTATTTTCAAATAAATACTTATTACTGTAAAAATGGTATTTGAATTATTTAACAACTTCCAAATATTTGAATAATTTTTTACATATATGAGATAAATTTTTTAAAGATAATTAAAGAATTTTAAGTGATTTTTTGAAAGTGTTTTAACGAAAATCATCTATCAAGTTTTCTTGATAAAAAAAGACATCATAACTGATTTTAAATATTATAAATGATTTTTAAAAATTTTAAAAGTTTTTCTTAAATTTTATTAAACGCTTGATTTTTCTTCAAAAACTCTTTTTAGGCCAAAAGTGTTTTTTAAAAAACACTGTTAAATGAACTCATAATATTTCTATTTGAAGTGCTTTTAGTAGAAGTATTTTCTCTGAAAAATATTTTTAGGAAAATCATCTATTAAAAGTAATTTTATTTTTTATTTAAAATTTTTTTTTTCCAAAAATTTAAAGAAATAAAAAAACAAACTATTAATTTTATTTAAATACAATTTCCTAAACGCAATATTTCCTAAACTTTTTAAAAACTAAAATAATAATCCCATTTATATGAGATTTTTAACTTCTATAATTAGAAAATAACTAAGTATTAAAATTTTAAAATCTTTTTTTCATATAATAAATAGACCTTGGATCTCCTAGGTAAGTGAAAAACACCTTTAGTGTTATTCTTTAATTTCATAAATCAAAATTTATGTAAACAAATTTTATTATGTCACATATATTTTTCCTTTTAGAATTTTAAATAACAGTTCATATTATAAAAAGTTTATATCTAAATCCTATATATTTAGTAAATATTAATACTTGCATTACACAACCAACGATTCCTTAGTATAAAAAACTTATCATATCAGGCGCAAATATTTTTTATTAGCTGTTAAAAAAAATAACAAAATTGGAAGAGTGAACAATATTTTGGATTTTTTTTATCTCCACTTCACTTCATGGAATTATCCTTAAAAAAACTTCAAATCATGAAAAAATAAAAATAAAATGTAAGAAGATAAATATTAGAATTTGTAGTGGAAAAGTGCTTTATTTATGTATTTTTAGGTAATTTACATATTTACATATTAATTTTTTAAAATAATAAAAGAATAATAATAAAAATCTATTATAATGTTTTGATAAAAGAATACTAACAGAATTTCAAATCAAGGAGCTTGCTGGTGGTTATGCAACCGCCCATAACCACCCAACTGGAGACACGCCTCTGAATTGAGGTGTCTCTTCGCACCAACCACCAGTTCCTCAACTATCTGCTAGTTCCCTATTATTGAGCCTTAGTTATTGCCATTTCCTGTGCTGCCCTGATCAACTTGTTGCCACTAGCTAGTCGTTGTTCCCTCAAGCCCTTACTCATAGAGAAGTTGACAAGTCCCCCTAACAAGCTGTCTCCTCCCTGTAAGGTGCGTCTTGTGAATGGGTGCTCACCAAGATGTCTCTGACTAAAGCTCTTTGAATCAACAACATACATTAACCAGTTGACCAGGTGTGTCTGGTGTATTAGTGTGCCTTCCTCACATTGATGTCTAAGCCCATGCCATGCCAAGGTGCCCATGGGCTGGGTATATGTCAAGCTCCATCTAGTTAGTCAAGGCTCCATCATTGCCTTGCTCTTGCCATGCACCACCAATCTCGCCCACTACCTTAGAGTTTCCTGTTTAGCCATTGATTCACAACATCGAGTCATGGCATTGCACCCATGGCTATTCTAGTGGGCTCACTACACAAGTCTTTAGGCGCTCTCGTGCCAGCGCAAGGAGGAGGTAGGCCGCAATAGGCCTCATGTCGTTACGACCATGGGGTGCACACCACACTTGTTGTGGAACCCATGTGTGCGTGCTTGTGTGTCGTCCGTGTATCCCAGGCACGCCCAAGGTCGTGTCATGGTGCCTTCTTGGTGCGACCAAGGCTTGGCCTTAGTGCCACCAAGGCTTAGCCTTGGTGCCCCCTTGAGTCACCTACTCCCTTCTCCTCCCCTCTTAAAGAGCATTACGGGTCATTCTCAAGATGTTTGGAGGAGACATTAGATCCCTTTAAGGAGACATAATGAAATATTTAAATAAATAATAATAATAATTATATTCCATAAGAAACCTCATGCTTCATTTGCACCATCTCCATGGCCCCACATGTGCATGATGTGCGCTAAGTGTGCGTATGGGTGTAGCCTGGTGCACACATGGGCACAACATGGTGCGTGCATGACAATGGAATATTTAAATAAATAATAATTATATTCCATAAGAAACCTTACCCTTCATTTGCAAAATCTCCATAGCCTCACATGTGCATGATGTGCGCTAAGTGTGCGTGCGAGTGTGGCCTGGTGCGCACATGGGCGCGACATGGTGTGTGCATGAGTGCGAGATTGTTGCGCATGCGGGCACGAGACTGCTTGGTGCGTGCGCGATGCTTGTCTAGTGCGTGCCTGGTGCACGCGCAGCCTACGCTTGTCCTACCCGTCTCCTCATTTTGCTTCTTGGGGCTTGAACCACCAAACCTCCAAGCTATCCCTACTCTCCGCCTATGATCCCCATGGGTGCAAGGCCTTCCCATGAAACCCTTTCCTCCATCATTGGGTCAAGAGGCTAAGGGGTTGACAGCTACCATTCACATGTCTTGCTTGTGGACCAAACCTAGTATCTTAAAAAAGTGACAACTAAAGTAAAATCTATTTATTGTAATGATTTTCTTAAACCAAAAAACCATTTTATATATATTATTAAGGAAGTGGCAAATAGAGCCCATCAAAGTGGTTAATTGCTTTTTGATATGCTCTTGGATATGGCTAGATGACAATAAAGTTATGTTGGATTCCTAACAAATATTAAAGAAAATTATCTTCTAATGTACGGTTTTAACATAGTATAAAAGAAAATCAAATATAATTAAAATTAATTAGATATTTTTATATTTTAAAATTATTTAATTTTTAAATTGAAAAAAATAAAAAATAAAAAATGTTTGAAGTAACATATAAAATAATTTGTTAATTTTAAATTATTTTTTCATTTTTTCTTTTCTTTTATTTATTTTTCTATGTTTTCTTTTCTTTCTATTTTTTGAGAATCGAACATAGCTTAAATCAAAAGTGATCACATGATTAAATAAACTTATTTCATTGTGTAGATTTTTTTTTCACATTAATTTCATTTCTTAAAACATTATTTTTCAAGGTTTTAAAAATGTTTGAACAATCTAATCTTAGATCAAACCTCTACTTGGTTCAATTTATATTCTTTATAATTTGATTAAAGGACTATTCAATTTGTATTTTCAATTGAACCCATGGAGAATTGAGTGACCCGAAAATCCAAGGCTTGAAGTATGAAAAATACATAAAAACTTATTATTAGGTTAAATTTTTGTGTGGTATATTATGACTCATATTTGTATCTATTAAAATTTCAAAATAAATATAAATATTTATTCATAAATAAACATTGACATAATATAAGTTAGATAAAATAATAATTTTCAAAATGATTGAATGATATAATATATGAGTCATAGGACCATGTTTTTAAAACTCATGTTTTCCTTTTATTTTTTAAAATTTGTGAAAACAAATCTTATTTATTCTCTAAAAATTATTCCCTATTTCATTATGTTTTCAAAAATTATTTTTAAAGAATAATGATAAAATAATATTAGAAAATTTTAAAAACAGTTTTTTATTTTAAAAATAAAAAACTATTTTTAAATCACATAACCAAATAACATCTGTAACAATTGGAATGTTAAAAATATTAAAATAAAAATTTGTTCTACACTCTAACTATAACTTAGTAATTAATAATCAATGTAATGTGTATCATGGCTCACTTTAATAAATCCTAAAAATAAAAGAAAATGAAATATTTTTCAATTCTTTTTATTATTTTTGTTTACGATATTTGAGCGAATTTTGATGGACTAAATTTTTTTCCATTCCATGGTGGATCGAGTTCTGATAGGTAGCATTTCTGAGCACTTAAAGACAACTTCTTTGTGCTTTTTGGACTGTTGAGAATCTTGAGATTCCCTCGTCATAATTCGGAAATAAGAAGGAAACAACCATATATAATGCTCATGAATCTAAAGCCGGAAAAAACACAGACCCTACCCTTCATCTCCAAAATAAACCCTATCACTGTCTGGTAGCGCGACCCCCTTAATGTAAGTTTTTCCTTTCTTCTCTATTAGCCGTCTGTTTGGTTAGCTGAAAATGGAGGAAATTATGCTTTTTTGGGTTCAGACCAGCTTGTTGTTTCTCGAGTTTTCGATAATTTACAAATTGAATTTCAAATTCTGGACTTCTTTTTTCATTAATTTCTCTGATTATCTACGTTTTTGCGGCTGCCGAACAGAGCACAGAGTTCAGTTTGATTGCCTCAGGTGCTTAAGGTGATATGTTTTTTATAGATAGCATCATGGGGTTGTGGAGTAGCACTCTGTATAGTTGGCTAATTTGTGGGGTCTTAGATTAATAATATGACTTCTCGTGAATGTTTCTGTTACTTTCTTAAAGAAACCTTTTGTTGATTTTGAGAATTTCCTTTGATTTTTGTAGCCGTTTTTGGTTGATGGCATGGAGATGGCAGTAAATAATTACAATTTTCTGGCCATTTTTCTGGTCTATTGTTCTGTTTCGTGAAATTGAAAATTTGGTAATAAAAACCTTTTTCCAATTGTAGCACTGAAAGCTTGAAGTTGCAGAAAAGGTAAATTCGTGGAAGTTTGTGACTGAAATGTGATGGTTTAAATTTCAGCCTGTGTGCCCTGCAATGGAAATTTCAGTGGCTAAAAGTAACTAGTTTCTATAACATGTTTTCAACACGCTAGACATGAAAATTTGTTCTTTTTTTTTTTTCTCAATTTTATTAATCCAAATAGTCTAACTATAGATGGAGAATGAACAATACAGATAGTGGTGTGTATCATTGAATACAGTTAGAGGGAGGGTTGAATGAGACTGATATCTTTCTACCAATCTACTCCAAGAGTTCAATTTTTGTTTCCCTGAAAAATTTTTAGGAAATTCTCAACCTCCCTATTTTTTTTCCTGGCTCCTTCCTTGAGACTTGAATCATGAACCTCCCACATACTCACCCAATCCCTTGCCTCCTGAGCCAGAACCTCAAGGGCAAAAATTACAGCCTCACATGAGATGAGAAGGGGAAAAATACTTGTTTACTGGAATGTTTAAAGCTAGGAGCTGGACAGTTTTATTCCCATTCTTGTTGATTATGCTTCTAAGTTCCTTCCTACCTTTTATTACTATTTTAATATTCAGTTTGCCTGATTGTTTATGTATGCAGACTACAGAAGAAAAAAGGATATTCTTCTTATTTTTCAGTTCTGAAGTTACATGGGAATAAATAGGGTGAAACAAAAAACCACAAATCTAGGACCTAACAACTTGAACAACCTAGCAGCTTGAACAGCCTAACAACTTTGACCTTATATGCAATTCCAAATTTGATTAGTTTTAATCAGTTCGGATTTATTGGAAAATAAGACAGAAACTTTAACATATAATCCTAATATTTCTACACCGCCCTTCAAGTTGGTGTATAGATATTAATCATGCCCAACTTGTTGACTAGAGTTTCGAACCCTTGTCTTCAAAGGCTCTTAATTGAAGCATCTGCTATCTGTTTCCCAATGGTGACAAATGGCATACAAATAACGTCACTTTCAAGTTTCTCTTTGATAAAATGCCTATCAATCTTGACATGCTTTGTGCGGTCATGTTGAACAGGGTTGTTTGCTATGCTAATCACTACCTTGTTATCATTGAACAATTTCATGAGAGGTTCTAAATTTAACTTAAGCTTTTCAAGAACTCTTTTCAACCATAATATCTCACACACTCCATTTTCCATATACTTGAACTCTACCTCTGCACTACTTTGTGCTACCACATTTTGCTCTTTGCTTCTCCATGTAACGAGATTGACCCAAAGAAAGGCACAATAACCAGAAGTTGATCTTCTATCTGTGATTGAACCTGCCTAGTTTGCATCTATAAATACTTCTACACTTCTCTGATCGCTTTTCTTGAACATAGACCTCATTCTAGGTGTACTCTTTAAATATCTTAGGATCCTATATACAGTTTCAAGATGTTTTTCGTATGGTGAGTGCATAGACTGGTTCATAACACTCACTGTGAATGCTATGTCAGGCCTTGTGTGGGAAAGGTAAATTAACTTCCCTACAAGCCATTGATACCTTCCGATTTCAATTGGCACTCCCTTGGTTAATTCTCTAAGTTTGTTTGGATCCATTAGGGTGTCGCTTGGTCTACAACCACTCATTGTTGTTTCTTCAAGTAGGTCTACAATATACTTTCTTTGTGTGACAACAACTCCCTTTTTTGATTTGGCGATTTCATTCCCAAAAAATACTGTAAGGGGCCCAAGCCTTTAGTCTCAAATTCAGCTGCAAGGCATTTCTTTAATCTTGCTATCTTGGCTTCATCACTCCCAGTAAGGATGATGTCATCTACATATATGATCAAAATGGCTATCTTACCTCCTCCAGTATGTTTCATGAACATTGTATGATCCATTTTTCCTTGACTATAGCCTTGATTCTTAACTGACCTTGTAAATCTGTCGAACCATGCTCTTGGAGACTATTTTATACCATATAAAGACTTCCTTAGCTTGCATACTTTGGTTCCAAAGCTTTCCTTAAATCCTGGTAGAGCATCCATGACGACTTCGTCTTCTAAATCACCATTAAGAAACTCACTCTTAACATCCAACTAGTATAGGGACCATTCCAAGTTTGTAGCTACAGAAGGTAGTACTCAGATTGTATTTAACTTGGCAACTTTGAAAAGGTCTCCTAATAGTCTATCCCATATGTCCGTGTAAAACTTTTAGCTACCAACTTGACTTTATATCGCTCTAGAGATCCATCTAAATTAAACTTTACTGTGAATACCCATTTACACCCCATCGACGTTTTTCCTTTAGGGAGATTTACTTTTTCCCATGTGTTGTTCTTCTCTAGAGCCTTCATCTCCTTAAAGATAGCCTCCTTCCACTTTGGAACACTTAGAGCTTCTTATATATTCTTAGGTACATCCACACTAGACAATTGTGAGATAAAAATAGAGAAGGAAGGTGATAGATTTTTGCAAGACATATGATCAGAGATTGAATGCTTAGTACAATTTCTGATGTCTTTCCTAAGAGAAATAGGAATGTCTATAGGTTTAGGACCATCAGAATTTAAAGAACATGATATTTCATGAGGAATACTTGGACTGGATGAATCTGTTGCATTCTGATCTGGGCTTGGATTGGACTTTTGGCCTTGTAAGGTTGTGATGTCATCCTTACTTTGAGTTTGTTTGTTTCTTGAGTAGGCAAGCCCATATAATTTATCCTTTCTAGTTCTTGTATCGTGATCTATTCCAATTTTGAGTCTATAAGTATGCATTGGATTAGGTAGTCCCACTTCCAGATTCAAAGTTCCTGAATCCAACAAAGGTAAACCAAAGTTTATCAAACTTGGTTTTTTAATAGAACTTGTGCCATTATTCTCATTTTCAAACGAGTTTTCACATACATTCTCCACCTGAAGAGGAGTGTTAAAAAAGCTTTGAGACTCAAAGAATGTGACATCCATAGTCACACACACACACACACACACAGATATATATATATATATATATTTGGTTTTTGGATCAAAACATTTGTACCCTTTTTGTGTTGGTGAATAGCCAAGAAAAACACATTGTAATGCTCATGGATCCAATTTACTACAACTATGATTATGCACATGCACAAAAGCAACACAACTAAATGCTTTAGGGGTAAATCAAAGATTAATTGTGACTTTGGAAAACATTCTTTAAACATTTTTAATGGACTCTAAAAATTCAAAATTCTTGAAGGCATTTTATTTATTAGATAAGTGGCGTAAGAATAGCTTCCCCCCATAAGTATTTAGGTACTTTAGTTGTAAACATTAAAAACCTAGCTACTTCAAGGAGGTGTTTATTTTTTCTTTTTGCTACTCCATTCTATTGTGGAGTGTCATTACAAGAGCATTGATGAATCATTCCCTTTTCCAAAAAATATGTTCCCAAGATCTTTTTGAAATATTCTTTTCCATTGTTTCTCCTAAACATTTGGATTTTTTTCTTGAAACTGTGTTTCAACCATATTATAAAAATACTTGAAAACATGTTCAACCTCTGATTTTTCTTTAAGTAAATAAACCCAACAAATTCGTGTATGGTCATCAATTAGTGTCAAAAACCATTTTTTTTTATAGAAATTGTATGAATTTTATATGGCCCCCAAATATCACTATGAATAAGAGTAAAGTGTTTGGATGACTTGTAGGGTTGCATTGGAAATCACGCACGATGATGTTTTGCAATTTGACAAATATCACATTAAAGAACAAATGGATTTTTATTCTTGAACAAATTAGGAAATAAGTACTTCAAATACTAAAAATTATGATGACCTAACTTATAATGCTACAACATTATTTCATTGTCACTAGAAACAAAGATTGATTTGAGATTAGTCATTTGAGCTAGTCCACATAGGTTACCACCATCTTCAAAGTAATAGAGTCCATTATTTTCCTTAGCATCTCTAATCCTCCTCTTTGAGTCCACATCTTGGAATTCATAATGAGTTGAAAGAAATTTAGTGCAATACTTTAGGTCTTGAGTTAGTTTCCTAATGGATAATAGATTGCAAGAAAGATTTGAAACATGAAGGACATTGTGATGAACAAGGAATTTTGAAATAGCTATTGAGCCTTTTCTAGCAATTGCTGAAAGAGAATCATTGATTGTCTAGATTTTCTGATTCCTTGCACATAGACTACAGGAAGAAAATAATTTAGGATTCCCTGTCATGTGATCCACTGTATTAGAGTCAATGATCCATGGATACTTTGAAACTGAGGACATGTTAAATGAAATGGCTTGAAGGTAATTACCTTTTTGGGCTAAAGAACAAGAGGAAGACACATTTTTTGAGAAGTTTATGGATTTGAAAAGCTTATACAGTTGATCTAACTGTTCCTTACTGAAAGAAGGTGTCTTAGTGGTTCCTCCTGCACCATTCTGCTCCTCAACTTCAACTTGGAAGGCTTGTGAATAACGGTTGGGTTGGTTGGTCTGGTTGGATGACCTTGGCTTCCAGTTTTGTAGCTTCCTGTATAGAGTCCAACATGTCTCTTTTTTATGCCAAAGTTTATTGCAGTGCTCACACTGGACCTTCTCATTCCTTCTATTTTGTCGTGGCTGTCCAGAATGAGTAAATGAATTTGCCTTCGATACCAAAGCAGAAACCTTGGGTAGGGATTGATTCTTCTCTCCCATCATTACCTTCCTTCAACCTTCTTCCCTTCTAACTTCATCAAATACTTCATGGAGAGATGACAAGGGTTTCTTACCCAAAATTTTGCCTCTAACTTCATCCAGGTTTTTATTAAGACCTGCCAAGAATGCGAATTCTCTTATCATTCTCCATTCTGTTCATATGCCTCACATTCTTAGTTGGACAATCCCATTCCTCTTCATAACATAAATCCAATTCTTGCCACAGCCCTTTCATGGCTTTATAGTACTTTGTCACCTCTTGCTCGCCTTGTTTTGACTGCCACAACTTGGTTTTCAATTAAAAAATCGAGGCAGAATTTTCCAAATCCCAGTAGGTTTCTTGAACTACTTCCCACATGTCTCTAGCTGTTGGTAGGAAGAGATACCTCTTTCCAATGGATGGATCCATGGAATTGATGAGCCAGGCAGTAACTAGTGAGTTTTTGGACCTCCATGTCTTCAGCATGGGATTGTTATCGGCTGGTTTTGTTGTCTCACCATTTAAGTGGCCGAGCTTCCTTTTGCCATTGATCACAAGCTTGATTGATTGTACCCACTCCAAATAGTTTTTACCATTCAATTTGTGAACTGTTAATTGAACAGATGGATTTGCAGATCCATTAAGACTTACAGTAGATACTGGTGGTGTGCCTCTTGCAACACCTGAAGACACAGAGCTTTTATTTGCTCCAGTCATGGCTGTTTTAGTCATCAAGATTTTGTTGATACAGAGCCAAGCTTTGATACCATGTATGCAAAATAGAGAAGAAAAAGGATATTCTTCTTATTTTTCAGTCTGAAATTACACGGGAATAAATAAGCTGAAACAAAAAACCACAAATCTAGGACCTAACAACTTGAACAGCCTAACAACTTCAACCTTATCTGAAATTCCAAATCTGATCAGTTTTAATCTGTTCGAATTTATTGGAAAATAAAATAGAGATTTTAACAAGTAATCCTAATATTTCTGCATGAATGATGAATCTGTTGAAACTGTTGGGCCATGGATCCTTAATTGATTGAATTTTCATGTTTACATGGTTAGAAGATTTATGTTCTTTATATTTACTTCAAAGAATATTACTAGAGTTAAAGTTTTATCTTCTATATCTGTGGTTGTCTGGCCTTGGCAGTATTATATATCTGATAAAATCTGTAAAACTTATATATTTCATGGTAGTTGCTGCACCAACATAAATTTAACAGTCAGCAAATTTCATACATGATTTATTAGATTTTGTTGTCTCTACCATCCAGACGTATAGTGAAGGCCTATTCTACATTTGGTCCTTTGTAAGCTTAAAGTATTTGCCTTCTTATAAAGGAAAAGGTTAAAGTGTGTGTTTTATTTCTTGAGAAAATGAGATTTTGTTGAAGTTTGTTGTGATTCATTTTGATTTTTTTTTTTTGGGTAGTTTCTCATTTCTGTCTTCATTTTTAGGGTTCATGGATGATGATTCTACTGACATGTTGACGAGTCCATATTAAGAGGAAAAGAAAAATAAAATTCAAACAAGAAGTTTGTTGGTTGTCAATGCAAAGGTGCAGGATCATATCTCTGCAGTTGTGTTGCTGAATTTGGTGTCAAAAATTGGTTAAAATGCTGAGAATTCTTGCAAAGCTGCAAATCTGCAAATTGATCAGAGAATCTTGCAGGTATCATCATTGCTGCCGCTCTTTGTTATGGTGTCTTAGAACTATTTCCAGCTTAGCCAATCCAGTTGAGGGAATCCCATTTGAAAAACTTGAAACCATTGATGATCATTCTTTCAAGTTTCACCAGTTTAGCCAAATCTTACAGGAATGCACTGATGCTGGTGATCTCCGAACTGGCATGTCAGTCCACACTCATCTCGTAAAATTGAATATTAATGGGTTTATCTTGATATGGAACAAGTTACTTAGTTTGTACCTTAAATTTGGTCATATTCATCATGCTCATCAACTGTTTGATACAATGCCTCAGAGAGATGTTGTTTCTTTTAACACAATGATTTCTGCTTCTGTCCGTAATAATTATGATGCTCTTGATTTAGTCGGTCTTTATTCCAAGATGAAAAAAGAAGATGTTAAGCCCAACCATATCACGTTTGCTGGGTTAATTGGTGCTTGTGATGGGTTGATTGCATTGAGATTAAGAGGGATATTTCATGCCCATACAGTTCGTTGTGGATTAAGCTCTAATGAATTTGTGGGGAGTTCATTGGTTGATGGCTATGCAAAACAAATGAAGTTAGAAGATGCCATTAAAGCTTTCAATGAGATTATGGAATTGGATTTAGTTTCATGGAATATTATGATTGATGGGTGCGCACGGAACAACAGTAAAGAACATGCTGTGAGAATGTTCTCTCAGATGCTTAAAGGAAATGTGAGGGTTGATGGCTTCACTTTGACAAGCATTATAAAGACATGCTCAAAACCTGGAGATTTGAAGCATGGGATGCAGTTCCATGGTAGTGCAATAAAATTAGGTTTGGCTCATGAAACGCCAATTTACAATGCCCTTATAACAATGTATTCAAAGTGTGAGAAAGGAGTGGCATCTCCTGTTAAAATTTTTTGGAGCATTTCAGAACCCAACATAATCTCCTGGACCGCAATGATTTCTGGGTTCATGCAAAATGAGCAGAATGAGGAAGCAATTGGGTTATATAAGGAAATGCTTAGATTAGGTGTAAGAGAAAATGATTTCAGTTTTTCCAGTATTCTTCCTGTGTATGGTAATTTGGCAAACCTTGAGCAAGGGAAGCAAATTCATGCCAGGATCATAAAATCATGGTTTGGATTGGATCTATCAGTGAACAATGCCCTGATAGATATGTATTCCAAGTGCGGCAGCTTAGAAGATGCACACCTGGTGTTTATGAAAATGGGAAAACATGATGTTGTATCTTGCACAACGATGATTATGAGTTATGGCCAGCATGGTAAGGGAAAAGAGGCTCTGGAAATTCTTGCTGAAATGAAAAGTGAAGGATTGGTTCCAGATGGTGTTACATTTCTTGGTTGCCTTTATGCATGTAGTCATGGTGGTCTTGTTGAGGAAGGTGTAAGGGTGTTTAAAATAATGATTGAAGATCATAATCTCAAGCCTAAAAGGGAGCATTTCGCTTGTGTTGTTGACATGTTAGGCCGTGCCGGGAGGTTAAATGAGGCAGAGAATTTTATTGATGAGATGGGGATTGAATCGGATGTTTTGGTATGGGAAACGTTACTTGGTGCTTGTAGGGTTCACGGGGAGATGGTATTGGGAGAGAAATCTGCCCAAAAGATTATGGAACTACAACCAGAAAGGCATGGACCTTATGTTTTGTTAGCCAATATCTATGCTGAAAGAGGATCGTGGGAAGACAAAGTGATGGTGAGGGAGA
Organism: Vitis cinerea var. helleri x Vitis riparia; assembly: GCA_946000715.1. Taxonomy (NCBI): domain Eukaryota; kingdom Viridiplantae; phylum Streptophyta; class Magnoliopsida; order Vitales; family Vitaceae; genus Vitis; species Vitis cinerea var. helleri x Vitis riparia. The sequence goes on along the minus strand of OX254005.1, from coordinate 17,454,581 downwards.
AACTGGTCAGTCATGGGTTGAAAAAGCAGGTTGGATGCAGCTGGGTAGCATTGGAGACGATGTCATGCTAAAAGATATTCAGCTTTTGTGACAGGGAATCTGGGGCAAAGTATTTTGATTTTTGATCTCTCTTATCCCAAATTGCTGGCCACATGATTGTGTTTGAGTTTGTTTGTTGGAATTTCTCAGTTTGTGAATATAGATTTGATGTGAAGCAGGGTTTTGTAACCTAGAAGATGTTGATAACAAGCATGAAAAAATTCAGTTCATTTATGTTGGAACTTGGAAGCATCTGAAATGCAGAGGGCATCTTTTCTTATAATGCATTAAGTAATTAAATGACATGGGCAACCTTGTGGCTCCACACTTTGTACAGAAAAATTGCAATGTAAAAGAGTTCCATTAATTGTAAATACTCATTCTATTAATAATATAAAAGCTTCATGAAGTGAACTGCATAATTACCCATTTCAGTCTTCATCTCTAGAACACATGTCTCATAAAACTTAACTTCCTTATCTACCAATATGACATCTAAGTTTGCAAATGTTGTCCACCCTATGTTGCCAAGGTCTGCTTTGCCCTACCTTTGCAACTTTTGTCACTGAGGTAATTATCTCCAGTATAATTTTGAAGCTTCATCTTTATTTATGCATAAATCCTATAAAAAGGGTCCAATAAATTTTCTATTACTTCAACATAACACAGACAAAGTAGTTCACTTCTTTCAAGCCAGGGTTATAGTCCATATGTACCCTCTCTACCACTGTTAAAATTTTTCAAAACATGATGTTAATATGTTGCCATGTATCTTATTTACTATTTCTACACATTACAGGGTATGGTGCTGGCTTGCTATTTTTCATCTCTCTTAACATTAGGTAAGTTTTCTACTGAACTGTAGCTTGGAAGCATTGTAAGTTAGCATCTTTGCAGTAATCCCTGAATAATCATGGTGGAACGTTAGTTGTTATGTATTAGAGAATATTACCATTAAACAACAAGAAAATTACCATTCCATGTCCTTGGATATGTATGTGATATATTCTTTTAAAATACCACCCAAATGATTCTAGTCCAAAGGCACTCATACTCTTGAAAAGTGTCCTATTAAAGATGATAGTGTTTTATATGGGCACATGCAAGCAAGCTATTAATTGATATTATTCAATGATTATAGATTGAATAAATCTGGAAAGTTCATTTTCCTAGACTCAGCCTTTCTGGTTTTTATTTAGAGGATATTATTGTGTTATCCTATGAAGTACGAGCTTATAATCGTAAGTAGATATGTTAATCTGTACAAAAATACTAATATTTGATGATATATGGAAATAGCCTGAAAATATTTTTAATTACTAATATATAAAGTTTTCAGTTTCAAAACATATTTATAATAGGGCAGCCTACTCTAGTTTGTAAATGTTTAAATCATCCTTGTTTGAATGAGAACAAATTGTGCTTGAGTCCTTAAAAATTCTGAAAATAATGAATCCTATAATTATCTATATTTGAAATAGAAAACAAAAAGATATGCCTGTTTGCATGAAAATCTGCATGTTGCATTAAATTAGGTTATTTTGTGGGTTAAATGTACGTGAATTCTTTGTTTTTGCCTCCAACTTGGCACTTGAGAAATTAATTTAGCATGCTAGTATTGATAATTTGTTTTCTCCATAATATAGAAGCTAAAATTGTTCAGGGTGCTAATTGAAGGAATCCAAGATTTATTTTTGGAGTAAAGCAATTTATTTATTATGCTTGTTTGGCAATTACTTTGGCAGAGTTATGTAAAAACATATGAATCAGGCCTTGTAGTTCAAATTAGTTGGAAGAGCTTATTCTTTGTTTGTTTAGAACCAATCCCAACTCTCATAATCAAGGACTAGAATCTTGCTTCTTCAAGGATAAGATATTTTAGCATGCTATAGTTTACCTCAAACTTTTTCTCACTGGAGAGATTTTGAGATGTTATAGAGATTTACATTTCTTTTCAATCTTCTTTTTATAATAAAAAGCAGTAGATTTCAGCAATGTCACCAAAGATTTTGACGAGGTCTTGGAGCTGTTACTAAGCAAAGAGATCTAGTTGAGAAAGAGACTTGAGCAAGGCGCAACAATAATGGAAATCATGCCCCTTGGAGTGTAGCTCAGCTGTAGTGCCCTTTAGCAATCAACCAGAAGTTTCAAGCATGAGCCTCCTTGGTATTTAAGGTGGTGTTTGGTAGAGAAGCAGGCCCATATGGACCAAGGTTTGCTTCATTGGCAATTAGGATAAATTCCTTGTTATTGGGGTGGATTCCTCGTTACAAGAAATGACATAAATAGAAATTATGTTTAAAAAAGGAAGAAATGTAATGCTTATATGTCTACTTATTAGATATGTGGCATGTAATGATTTGGCCATGTGTAGTCTGGAAAAATAAAACAGTTTCACAGTTTTTTACTTCTTTTCTTTTTTCCGCCTTTTAGGTAATAATTTTTGTTCCTTATTTTTAATTTTTGCAAGAAATTAAACCTAGAGCCTCCCCCATCTCTACTCCAATCCCTTAATAGGAGCTAGGCCTTGGAAGGTAGAATAAAAAATTCACACTCAACAATTAGTTTAATCCATTTAGTACATTATTTAGACAATACTAATAAGATTTTTACTTCGAGATTGATGAGATCTATGTTCTTTTTTATCATCTTTCTGTCATAAAAAGTGGCAAATTTCGGTAATGTCACCAAAGATTTTGATGAGATCCTGGAGTTATCACCATGGAAGGAGATCTAGTTGAAAAAGAAAGTTTGGCAGAGAACACAAATAATGGAAATTGCATTAAAAAGGGGAGAAATGTGATGCTCATGTCTACTAATTAGAAATATCACATGAAATGGTAAGGCCATGTGCAGTTTGTAGAATAGAACAATTCCTAACAACTCATTTGTACCCGAATTCTGTTACCACTTGAGCTTGGCCTTAGAGCACCAAAAAAAAAAAAAAAAAAAACACGTACCAAATAATTTAATACAATTTAGTACTTATTTTAGACAATAGTCACAAGAGTTTTACTCCTACAAATTCAACACCAAAAATTTCACACTAATAATTTAGCTATAAATTCTCAGTAATCTTTTTATCAAACTTCTTGTATCTCAGTTTTCTTCTTCCTTTTTCCTTCCTTTCCCTCCTTTTCTTTTAAATCACTAGAGGTTTTTCTTGATCCTTGGCTATACTTTCATCCAGGTTTTAGAAGACTAACCTTGACCTTATTGTGCACCTGTGCAATGTAATTGTGTACATAATTTATAATTCAAATAATTATTTGGGTCCACTACAACCTTTCTATGCCATTATCATCAAGTTCAAACCTTCCCATTCTTTTTTGTTTGTCTCTGCATAAATATTGATCCAGTTGGGGTGATTTAGAGAGAGGTAGCTGGGTGGTATGGACCATTCTTTGATTTTTAAGAGGGCGAAGTTTTGTGTTTCTCCTTCCATCATTGTGAGTGCCCATATGTATTTCTGCTTTTGTAAAGTAGATGAGAAGGTGTTCCTAGGTGTTGCTTTTGGATGTGTTGTAGATACTGGTGGTACCTTGTTTTAACACGTGTGAATTGTGATGGTGGTGTTTGGATGAGATGCTTTTCATTTCACAATAATGCACAACTAGTTGGCAAAGATAATTTACTAATATACCTCCCCAAAAGTGTACTTTTCACATTATACTCCCTCTTTGTTAAAAGAGTCCTCTTCACATTTGATTTATCTCTCTCTCTCTCTCTTTTGCTGTACACACACACACACATATATATATATATGTATGTGTATAAGCAAACGTAACATCTATTAAAAAGCACTAAACAAAGGGGATGCAACCTATGCATATAGGTGGTATAGAAAAAGCTTCAAAATGAGCAGACCAAGAAGCATATATATAAAACAGACTTCATTAAAACAAATCTAACCACAGTTAAGGCTAGCTGAGAAATCTAACATTGAGTGATTATCCATTTCCATCGAAATGTGAGACCACTCCAATAAGGATTGAATGAAGTTTCAACCTTTGATCCAAAAGTTCTTTGTGCTCTTTCTAGATGCATCAGAACAAGCATGGGGGAGACATGCACTACTATCATTCTCTCATCCCTTTAAACTTCCACCCAAGGAGGAGATTTCTCACTAAAGCAGGAAACACCCATTTCGGACCAGAGATTGCCAATAGAAACATCCATAGCTTTTTTGTCCTATCACGATATATCAAGATGTGATAAGCTGATTCTTCAATATCTTTACAAAGAAGTCTATTAATCATCATTCTCCCTTTCTTCATTAGAATATCTATGATTGAGATCTTTTTTCATACTGTTTCCTAAGAAAAAGAATGTGTTCTCAAAGGAGCTTGAGAGCCCCCAAATTTCTGTACAACTTTAGTCTCAACACACAAAAAATTTTAATATGACTTTAGATTGAATTTTCCTCTAGTATCCTCTTTCCATAATAAATTGTCTTCCCTTGCTTCTTGCACACTCATAGAATAAATAAGTTCCATATATTGGCTCATTAGACATCACCTACCTTTCCCAATCTTGCAAGAGTCTTTTGTAGTACACCAATCAATGACCTCCATTTCCTCCCTCTTACCATAAATCTGCAACTGTAGCATCCTTGGAAGAAGCTAGTTTGAATAGCAAAAGGAATGTTTCTTTCAATTGATTGTCCCCCGCTCATTTATCCTACCAGAATTTAGTTCACCTACAATTTTTGACCTGGATAGTTGGCTTGAGTCTAAAGTCTTGCCATCCTTTTCTAATGTCTTTCCATAGACTCGTTCCAAAAGTCTCCCTCACCTCTTAGGTGCTCCACCCGCATCCATTTCCCTAAATTTTCCTAGAACGATCCTTCCTCCACAAGCTATCATTCTCATGGGCGAACTTCCATAACCATTTGCCTTGTAAGAGTCGATTTAGAACCTTTAATCTCCTAATTCCCTAACCTCCATACTTCTTACCTTTGCAAAAAATCGACCAGCTCATTAGATGCATCTTTTTTCGTTCCAAATGATTTCCCCACCAAAAATCTCTCTAAATTTTCTTCTAATCTAATCCTCACTTTTCTGAGAATTGCAAAATTAGACATGAAATGTGTTGGAAAGCTTGATGGGGTGCTCTTTATAAGTACTAATCTTCCTCCTTTAGACATGTACTGCTTCCAAGAGGCCAATCTCTTTGTGAATCTCTTCTCTACCATATCCCATAAAGTACAATACTTATGAGATGATCCCAAAGGTAGACTAAGATAAGAAGCAGGGAGTCTCCCCACCTTGCACCCAACCACTTCCTTCACTTCCTCTGTGTATAAGTTCACTTTTTTGCATGTTTATTTTTAGACTTGATACGAGCTTAAAGCATATTTTACAGTCCGTCTCTAATATCTCAATTGATCTTTGTTGACCTCATAGAGAAAAAGACTATCATTCTGCAAACAATATCTGAGAAACATACATTCCTTCTCCCCCTTTACTCTCTACCTTAAAGTCGCTAATGAATCCTCCCTACTTTGCTTCTGATATTAGACAACTAATAGCTTTGATGACTATCATAAATAGATAAGGTGAAAGAAGATCCCCTTTTTGCAAGCCTCTACAAGTCTAGAAAAAGTCTATGGGAGTACCATTAACTAGGACTAACATCTTCAAAGTGGATATACATAAATGTACCCACTTTCTCCATTTATGACCAAACTCACATTTTCCAAAACTGAATGGAGAAACTTTCAACTCAAATGGTCATATGTTTTTTCTATATCTAGTTTACAAACCAAACCCGCCTTGGAACCTTTTTTTTTTTTTTCCTTCCATCAATGGCCTCATTTACTATCAAAGCTACACCAAGGATCTGCTAAGCCCCCACAAAGGCATTCTGATCTTGTTATACAACCTTTCTAACCATCCTTTTCAGCCTATTTGCCAAAGCTTTCACTAGAAGTTTATAAAGGCTGCCCACAAGACTAATTGACTTAAAATCCTAAATATCATTGCTCCACCCTTCCTAGGAATAAGAACAAAAAATATGCATTTAGGCTATGTTCAACAAAATCCTTAGAGTGAAATTCCTCAAATAGCTGCATCACTCCCATTTCTATTATAGGCCAATAAAACTTCTAAAAGGGCATTGAGAATCTATCCGGCCCTGGCTCTGTATCTCCTCCCAACTCTGATAATGTTGACAACACCTCCTCCTCAAAAAAAGAGCTCTTTAATTTGGATTCGATAATTTTCTATTGAACTTTTGGATTCGATAATTTTTGCAAAAAAATTCGTTTAATTTGACTCTCTCCGTCCAATTTATCAATGTACCTAAAGAGGTCCACTGCCATGTCAGGTCTCCACAGTTGGGGATTTCAAACATAAACTTAAAATAGGATAAAATTCCACCCTTAAGCTCCTTTTTTGCAATCCAAACCCTATTGACATTTGTACTACTATTAAAAAATGACATTCAAGTGTGTATTAGCCATACAATGAAAGAATCTTTTGTTGTTGTCTTCCTTTAGCTAAAGAATCCTCGATTTCTGCCTCCATGATGTTTCTTTTAAGATGGCTAAATGGTTGTATTCATCCTTAGCTAACTTTTGATTCCTCCTGTCCTCTAAAAGAGGTCTGACCCTTTATATTGTCTCAGTATTTTATCAACTACAAAGTAGCTCTCTTTTTGACTAATACTTTACTGAACACCTATCTATTCCATTCCTTTAAGGTCTTCCTTCACGGCTTGTAGCTTCTTAACAATCACAAAGCTTGGACTGCCCCCAAACTTGTACTTTTGCCACCATTCTTTGATTAGCTCCCTGACTCCTTCCTGTTTTGACTACTTATTTTTTAATCTAAATGGACCTTTTCCTTTCCTCTCTCCTCCATTGTTAAGGAAAATAGGACAGTGGTCATACATTGTCCTCGGCAATAATTGTTGGATACTCCTCAAAAATGCTCCTCCCAATCACCAAAGAAAAGAAAGCAATCCAACCAAGCTTTGGAGAACCTTCCTACCCTCCACACCTAGTGAATTCATCACCAACTAGAGGTGGGTCTACCAACCCAAGCTCTTCTATAAGGTTGGAAAATGCACTTATGGCTAAGGACTTCCGCCTGCAATTCCTTTTTCAACTGGAAAGGGCACCACATTAAAATCCCCACCCAAATACCAAGGCTCTTCCCACAGCCCTCTAATTGAGGCTACCTCCTCCCACATCTCTCCTCTCCCTCCTCTTTAATTGGCCATAAATCCCAGTGAACCACTCTGACAAGGCCATCTTCCCAGTTTCTAAAGTGATAAGAAATGGAATAGGATTTTGACTTTATATTTTGAATTCATGTTAACAATTTAAAAACTTCATTTTAAATTTCCAAGTTTTGGTACTAATTTCGCTTATTTTTCTTAGTGAAATCAAGAGAGTTTTAGTATGTCCTACATGTCTGTATGCTTCTGGACTCTTGAATTCTCAATTGATGTTGAGGTTTTGTTCCTTGTTCATAATTTTGGTTGATTTTTTTCTTCCATTTTTGGGTCTTGAAACAAGTATTATCTTTGATAGAAGTGGGGGACTTTTGAAGGAGTTGGAAGGCCTTCTGAAACTAAACTATAGCTCTAAATCCATATCTTTCTGAACTTGGTTACATTCTAATGGGAGGAATAAATTTATTATTTTTTTACTTTTTTTTTCTTTTAAAAGATTAAACTTTTCACCTTATCTCCTTGTGAATGCCCAGCCTAAGTTGTGTTTTATCATACTTTTAAAAGATTGTTGTTAAAATTCAATCCACGTGATTAGTTGTTGAACCCATATAAATTTAATGAATGATGGATATAGACCACAAAGATTTAGTGGGTGTAATTTATTAGGTTTTGTTGTTTGACCATCCAAACATAACCCATACATTATAGACAGTTGCTTTGAAGCTTGAAGTATGTGCTTCTATATTCTTTTCTTGAAGAAAATGAGATGCTGTTCATATTTTGTTTCCTTGCCTTCATTGCCTTCTCTCATTTTCTTTCTTTTCAATTAAGGTCCACAGACATTGATTCTACTGATATGTCAGAAAGCTTTCATGAAGGCAAAATGGAAGACCAAATTCAAACATCAAGTCTATTGGATATTGATGCAGAGCAACAGTGTCATAGTTCTGAGATTGAGTCACCAGATGGGTTGCCAAAAATAGGTATGAAATTTGAATCAGAAGATCATGCATACAGATTCTATAATGCATATGCTGGTTTGGAAGGCTTTAGTGTTCGGAAAGATTTTAAAAATAGAAGCAAGATAGATGGCAGTGTGATGTCACGAAGGTTTGTTTGTTTTAAACGGGGTTTTCGGCATCCAGACAAACGGAATCTGAATGTGAAGAAACCCCACAAGGAGGTCAGAACAGGTTGCTTGGCACAAATGACCATATCTCGTCAATCTGATGGGAGATATCGTGTAATCCACTTTGAAGCAAATCATAATCATGAAGTTGTAGGCCCTGAATATGTTCATGCATTGCCATCACATAGAAAATTAACCGTTTCTCAAGCCATCGAAGCTGACCTAGTGGACAGGTCTAGTATTCAGAGGAAATTAACCTTTAAGTTGATGGGTAAAGAAGATGGGATTCAGGAAAATGTTGCTCATCTTCCAATTGATTTACATGCTAGACGGACGAAAGATATGAAAAGGGGAGAGGCAGGAAGTTTGCTATATTATTTTCAATGTCAACAAACTGGAAACCCAATGTTCTTCTATGCTGTACAGCTTGATATGGATGAGCAAATAACAAACATATTTTGGGCGGACTCAAAGATGATGATTGATTATAGTCATTTTGGTGATGTGGTTTATTTTGACACAACCTACAGAACAAATCAACTTTGTAGGCCATTGGCAGCTTTTATAGGAGTGAACCATCACAAAGAAATGGTAGTGTTCGGGGCTGCTCTTTTATATGATGAGGCCCTTGAATCTTTTCACTGGTTATTCCAAACATTCATGCAGGCAATGTCTGGAAGGAAACCAAAAACAATTCTCACAGTTCAGGATATGGCAATTGCAAAAGCAATTGGGTTGGTATTTCCTGCGACATATCATTGTATATGCATATGGAATATGTGGCAAAATGCAATGCGACACCTAGGGCATCTGGTAGGGGATCAAGATGAGTTTGGCAAAGATTTCCGTAATTGTATATATGAACCTGTGAAGGAAGAAGAATTTTTCCAGTCATGGGAAGCTATACTGGACAAATATGGTCTTCGGGGAAATGCATGGCTAGCAGACCTATTCAAAGAAAAAGAGAAATGGGCTATGGTATATGGGAGACGAATGTTTTGTGGCGACTTAAAGAGCACTTGGCTAAGTGAGGGTTTAACAGTTGTTTGAGAAAATATTTGAAATCTGACTTAGACATACTGCAGTTTTTCAACCATTTTGAGAGGATGGTGGTTGACTTGCGTGACAAAGAATTGCAATCTAATATCGTGAGCCAACGTGCCCCAATGCTGGAAACAAGTGCAGTTGTGTTGAAGCATGCTTGGGATATCTACTCTCCCGAAGTTTTTGAAGTTTTTCAAAAGGAATTTGAAGACTCTTGTGATCTTGTTATTGACCAATGCAATGAGAATGGACCATTGTCTGAGTACAAGCTTAGTAGTTTTGGGAAACTTTGTCAGCATACTGTTGCATTCAACTCATCAGATGAAACGGTTGAGTGCAGCTGTATGAAGTTTGAGTATGCCGGAATTCTCTGTAGCCATGCTTTGAAGGTGCTTGATGTTAGGAGTATAAAAGTTGTTCCAGAAAAATACATTTTGAAAAGGTGGACAAAGGATGCAAGGGTTGAAAATGTAGAAAATTTTGATGGATGCATTACCAAAGAGGACCCCAAGTTGTTAATGTTGAGCCGCTACAAAGACTTGACCCAAAAGGCTATTAGACTGTCAACATGGGCAGCTGACTCTGAGGAAGGGTATCTCTTTCTGAATAGAATATTCAAAGACAGCATGCTTGGGTTGGAAAAGATATATTCGAAAAAATATCATGAAATCAATAAAATTTGTACAGATGCTTCGCAAAGTGAAGATGATGACAATATTGAAGATGCAAACTATGATGGGAGATCGGGACTATAATAATTGAATAAAATTTGCATATTAGCCTTTGTCTTCTTCACTTTTGCTTATGGTTTTCTCTCATTCAATGCCTGATGACTGTCCATTGTGAATGAACAACATCCCAATAGTGCTCACAATTCTAACCAAGTGAGAAAGGCTTCAGGGATTTGATTAGGTGGATCTCACTGGACGTTTTCATAAGGTGGATCACTCTGGAGGCCAGCAATTGGTCCTGTAAGTCTGGGATTTGATTAGGTGGATCTCACTGGACGTTTTCATAAGGTGGATGGATCACTCTGGAGGCCAGCAATTGGTCTTGTAAGTCTAGTCCCTTACACTGCATCATCGTAATGCTGTTGCACTTATCATCAGGATTGTACAGTTTTGCTTTCCTTCATTACTGGATAAAAACACTTGCTTTTAGGCTGACTTTTTCTGTTGTATTGCTGATAATAGACCAATTCTATGTTGGTCTTCAGAATGGGATGCACTGTACATGGACTGATTTTATTAGTGATGGAATGACTGCAGAAATCATTGGAAAAGATTCAACAATTTGACTTAAGGTTGAATTTCATATTCTCCTGAACTCCTGAATTAGATTTGGGAAGGTTGCTAGTTTGAAATTCTATTAATCACTCCAAGAGTTGAACTCTTGAACTCAAGATCTCAACCAAATGAAGACTTTGGTGTAGCCTCATGGGATCACTTGAAAGGGATAAATTAAAGTTTGTAAAGTTCATCAACTATTTCTCCCGTTACCTTATTTTCCATGTGTGAATAATCTTTTTCATCTACCACTGTACATGCTCCCTTCTAGGACACTTTATGAAGATGCCCTTAAGCCACAGTGGAGCTCAGACTTAGGGTTTTGAGTTTCAATTATGACCAGGGTTTACCGAAGAGTTCAAACTCGAATAAGCTCATCTCTCTGGAGCAGAAGAAAGGAGCAAGAAGGGAGAAAAAGAAAGGGTTTGAACGGTTGAGTAGTGGGCTAGCTTGGTTCAATTGAGGGTACTGATTCCCACAGTCTATTCATTTTTTTTTTGGGTTTGAACGGTTGAGTAGTGGGCTCGCTTGGTTCAATTGAGGGTACTGATTCCCACAGTCTATTCATTTTTTTTTTTTTTCATTCGTTATTATTTTCTTCTGCATCTCTGCAGAAATCTTGGATTGCTGTTGAGATGGGGATGATAAGACTATCAAGCCGGTTTGATGGGAATAGCCCATTTAACCTACCTTTATGGATTCCCTTTAGGCCAGTATTTGGTTCATGGAATAAGGGCTTAGGAATGGGTGTTTATTTCTATTTCACTGATTCTTTTCGTTAATAAGTTATTTATTTTTTGGTTATTAGTTATTTATTTTCTTCTAAAATGTGAATATATCCTTAGAATAAATAAATAAAAACCAAATTATTTTTTATATTTGAGTTGTCGAAAACAAGTGAGAATTGTTTTTAAAAATTATTCTCAAAACTCTCATTTGTTTTTTAAAAACAATTCTCAAAAATGTTTTTTAAAATGTTCATAAATAAGTTCTTAATTTCTCAAATTTCATAACATTTTTTTTTAGGTTTATTACACTTTACTCCTCAACCTATACCTTGATTTGAACATTATCTCATCGAGTTTTAAATCAAGCAATATACTCTCCAGACTTTATAATTATATGTAATGCACATTTGGGAGTGATGGTATTACCTGTATTGGATGGAACGCGTATGTGTTTTTCGTGTGACTTGTTCAAATGATGGCAAAAAAGTCATTTTCATTCAAAAAAACCCCCAAACCCCATTTTCATTTTCCAAAAAATCACATTCAAATTTGATCAAAAACCTAAAATTTCACGTTGGGAAAGAAAAAAAATAAAAAAATCTAAAAGATAAAACTACAGTTTGGCAGCCAAGAAAGGATCGAGCTCATAATTAGTTCATAATTTATATGACCTTGTTCTCACTTTTCAGATTTTCTTGAACCTAGGTTTGTTTTTTTATGTTTTTGGTCCAAACCAAGCCTAAGACAACTGCATCAGTTGACTTTAAGGTTCTCATATTTTCCTCTTTTTTTCTCAGTAATCAAACATGTGAAGTGAAAAATTAGCCCAACTTTCAAACTTGCAAATAAAAGAAAAGAAAAGAAAAAAGGGTCAAAATTCACACCCAAATCTCAAAACTAACGCCAAAAATTCAACAAAATCAAATACAAGTTGAACCCAAAACCTAATTTTCCAAATCGAGGGATCCAAAAGAAAATGAGAGTGAGAAAAAAGAGGAGCTTTTCAACAACAAAAAACCCAAATGCTCACTAAAATCTCAAATTCAATCCCCAAGTCAAAACTACGACAAAGAATTCCATGAACGAGAACCAATTCATAAATTAAATCTGATTTCTCAACTTAAAACTGATACTAAGAACCCCATAACATAACACCAATTCAACCAAATTCTATTCGATTTCAAACCTAATACTAACAATTCACCAACACCCAACCCTAAATTAAATGCAAAATAGTAGGGCACTTGAGCACCATGGTTCCGGGTCTTGAGGCGAGCAGAGAACGAGAAGGAGAATGACTCTTATTTGGGGATTTTGCAAATTTCCAATCCACGGAGAGGAGAGAGATGATTTGGGATTTATAATATTCATATTTTACTTTGAATTTATTGATTTTTTTTTCAATTATTTTGATTTTAATTTTGATTTAATAAGCATTTGATAAACCAACTTAATAACTTAATTTAAGTTATTAAGCAAATTAAATATGTTTGATAAAATAACCTAACGGTATGACTTAAAGTAAAAAATAATTTTAAGTAATAAATAAAGCTAATTAACTTATTTTTAAGTACATATGTTTATTTAACCTTTTTATCTTAACTTATCATAATTACCTGCACGATTTCTTTTGTTATTCCACGACTTTCATTGGTACTCAACTTACTTTGCCCCAATTATAATTTATGAAAATAAATATTTCAATTTAATGATTTAAAATAAATTTTAAGTTAATATTATCAAATAACCTTAAATTAAGAATTAAATAATAAGTTTTAAGAGCAAATGAAGGCCTTTGAATAGAAATCAGTCTCTCCTTTTGTGAGAGTTTTCAATTTGTCTCTTCCCTTGTGAGAGTTTCTGCTTTTTTCTCCTACCATTTGTTTCATTCTGTGAAGGTCGTGCTTGCTTCTGTTATGGATTCTCGGTTGGAAAATCTCTCACTCTCAGTTGATGAGGAGGAGGAACTTGTTCTCGATACGGGTGAGGATGGGAGCACTACTCAGTCTTTTGATCTATGCCTCATTGGAAGGTTTCTCACTAATCGGATGATCAATTTTAATGCTATGAAACATCGCCTTGCCAGTGTTTGGAGACCCGAAAAAGGTATCTGTATCCATGGAGGAAAATATCGCGAAATATCGGCGAAATATCGCCGATATATCGTGTATCGGACGGCGGTGACACGGCATTTGGAGGAGAAAAATCGCCCGACGATTTTTCGGGAAAAATCGGCAAAAAATCGCCGATAAATCGGCGATATATCGGTGAAAGCCGATAAATCGGCGATTTTTTGGTAAAATCGCCTGCTGCCGCGGAAAATCGCCGATAAATCGGCGATATTTCGGCGATAAATCGCCGACTTTTTGGCGATTTTTCTCCCCCTCTCTCCAGCTCGATCTGACGGCCCAGATCACTCCCGCGTTGATCCAAGGGCCCAGATGCGATTCCAACGTTCTGAATGTGATCTAACGGCCAGATTTGTCCCAGCTTGTGATCCAACGGCCAGATTTGAATTTCAACGGTAAATTGGTGTTCCAACGGCTATTTTGGCCCAAATTGCTTCTATAAATAGCTATTTATCCATCAATTTCACCCATTTTTGCTTTCATTCTTCATTTGCTCTCTCAAGGTTGCTCAATTATTCAATCTTAAGGTATGATTTAATGTTATTTTTATATTCAATAGTAATTAATTTGTATATTTTTATTAAATTGACTTAGGTTAATTTGATCATTTAATTATAAATTGATAAGTTTATTTTAGGTAATTATTTGTGATTTAGTTTCACATTTAATTAATTTAATTAACATGAACTAGTATATTTTGAATATGAAATATGTTCATTTTTATGATTATTGGGATTTTTTTTCATATGCAATTATGATTAGTTTTTAATTTAGTAAATTTATCATAGAATTAGATCTAGATTTAAAAAATTAACTTAGCTAAATTATTTAATTAGTTTAATTAACATGAACTACTATATATGGAATATTAAATATATTCAATTTTTATGATTATCATGATTTAGTTTCATATCCAATTATGATTAATTTTTAATTTAGTAAATTTTTCATAGATTATATTTAGAGTTAAAAAATTAACTTAGCTAAATTATTTAATTAGTTTAATTAACATGAACTATTATATATGGAATATTAAATATGTTCAATTTTTATGATTATCATGATTTAGTTTCATATCCAATTATGATTAATTTTTAATTTAGTAAATTTTTCATAGAATTAGATTTAGATTTAAAAAATTAACTTAGCTAAATTATTTAATTAGTTTAATTAACATGAACTACTATATATGGAATATTAAATATGTTCAATTTTTATGATTATCATGATTTAGTTTCATATCTAATTATGATTAATTTTTAATTTAGTAAATTTTTCATAGAATTAGATTTAGATTTAAAAAATTAACTTAGCTAAATTATTTAATTAGTTTAATTAACATGAACTACTATATATGGAATATTAAATATGTTCAATTTTTATGATTATCATGATTTAGTTTCATATCCAATTATGATTAATTTTTAATTTAGTAAATTTTTCATAGAATTAGATTTAGATTTAAAAAATTAACTTAGCTAAATTATTTAATTAGTTTAATTAACATGAACTACTATATATGGAATATTAAATATGTTCAATTTTTATGATTATTGGGATTTTTTTTCATATGCAATTATGATTAGTTTTTAATTTAGTAAATTTATCATAGAATTAGATCTAGATTTAAAAAATTAACTTAGCTAAATTATTTAACTAGTTTAATTAACATGAACTACTATATATGGAATATTAAATATACTCAATTTTTATGATTATCATGATTTAGTTTCATATCCAATTATGGTTAATTTTTAATTTAGTAAATTTTTCATAGAATTAGATTTAGATTCAAAAAATTAACTTAGCTAAATTATTTAATTAGTTTAATTAAATATATGGAATATCAACTATGTTCATTCTTTATCATTATTTTGTACATTTCTCATATATTTAAATTTAAATATTGACTTGATTTTTGTTTACATTGAAATCAATTCAAGTGTATTTTTATTGCAATAGATTTAGCATGGCTAGTGAAGGTGGTTCTGCCCTGCCAGGGCGAGATCCGGCTTGGAAGTATTGTTTACCAATTGAGGGTAACCGAAATGGAACAATTTGTAATTTCTGTGGGTTGGTGATGAAAAGTGGAGGCATCACGCGATTCAAGTTCCATTTAATGCATAACGACCCGCATAACAACACCAAAAAGTGTCCGAGTGTGCCGCCCGAAGTGAAAGAAGAGATACGATTCCTAGTGCGTGACAAAACAAAAGCAAAAGCAAAGAAAAATGCTAATATTGAAAACATTCGTGCTGAATTACGTGGCACAATGGGGACTCATCATACACATTTGGTAGACGAAGATGATGATGAAGATGTTGAGAATGAAGATGTGTATATGTATCCGGCAGATATGCACCCAGATGAGCGGGATGCGTATTGATCTGCAGTTCGTGCCTCGAAAGCATCAGAATGGGAACGTGAACAATATGAGAATATTGTAGGAAGCAAACGCAAAATGGGGGAGTCTTCACAGTCTACTGGATTACCGTCGATGATGCGAAAATCACATAGTATGCGACATTCGCAACAATCACCCCCTATTGCCCCTTCGCTTTACAAGTCTTCTGCAGCAAAACAAAAAAATATCAAAGATATATTCAAGGGTGGTGCAATTAAAGAAACGATGGGACGCTTAATTAGCAAATTCTTCATTTATGAGAGCGTCGCACCCGCAAAAGCAAAGTCTCATCACTTCAAGAATATGATTATTGGTGCACAACAAGCTGGTAATTACTAATTTTTGAAATGTTATATTGTGCTATACTTTTAGTAAATATAGTCTTTTGTGACATGTTTTACATATTTTTTTTATATGAAGTGTAGGAATGGGAATCGAACCTCCATCTCCATTTGACATAAAGAACAAGTACTTGGAAATGGAGTACAGAGAAATGGAAGCTTATGTGAACCAACAAAGAGATAAATGGAAGACATATGGGTGCACAATAATGTCAGATGGATGGACAGGGCCCACGAAATTAAGTATTATTAATTTCATGGTTTATTCTAAAGGGAGCACGGTCTTCCTTAAGTCAGTTGATGCATCGAACCATATCAAAGACCACAAGTATATATACGACCTATTGAAGACTGTTATCAAAGAAGTCGGTAAAGAAAATGTGGTCCAAATTGTCACAGATAATGGGTCGGCGTTCATGAAAGCAGGGAAACAATTGATGAAGAAGTATAATTTATACTGGACTCCGTGTGCGGCGCATTGCATCGACTTAATCTTTGAAGACATTGGTAAAAGACCCAGTGTTATCGAGGTGATAAACAATGCTCGCAAGATAACTAACTTCATTTACAATCATGGTTGGTTACTAGCACAAATGAGACTGTATTGTGGTGGAGACATTGTTCGACCAGGAGCTACAAGGTTTGCTACCAATTATATTGCTCTTGACAGTCTTCTTAAAAAAAGGGTCGATTTGAAAAAATTGTTTATGAGTGATGATTGGGCACAACACAAGCTGAGTTGAACAAAACATGGACGAGAGTTGGAGCAATTATTGTTTGACCATGCGTATTGGGACAGAATGACAAATATAGTTTCATTATATGAGCCATTATACGTGGTGCTTCGACTTATGGATTCTGAAGTTGTTCCCACAATGCCATTTGTGTATGAGCTTATGCACGTGATGAAAAAGAACCTTACGCATCAAGGAGCTGGAGATTGGATGTTCAAAATAATACAAGATCGTTGGGAGAAAACACTAAAACATCCACTTCATGCAGCAGGTACTTAAGTACTATATATCTTTATAAGTTTTTACTCTGTATTTAATTTTGTTTTAAAAAATACTAACTCTACTTAATTTTATTGTAGCATACTTCTTGAATCCAAGATTTCAATATAGGCGTGGAGTTGGTAGTGATCCGGAACTACTTCAAGCGGTCCATGATGTTTTTGCAAAATTAGATCCAACTACTGAATCACTTGGTCAATTTGGAAATGAGGTAAATAAAAAACTGTTATTTGTCTATAAAACAATAATTTCATTCATCAATTTATTTGAATGTTTACTTACAAATATGATATTAACAAATTAAATGTTGAATACATAGCTTGTGCTTTTTCGAGATGCAAAAAGAGGATTCGGTGATCGAGCGGCAATTGCAGCAAGGTCAACCATGGTGCCCGGTGAGTCTTTATAGGAAAAAATTGATTATCATTATTGTAAATTCACCACATAAGTATTTATATGATTATCAAATTGGTTGCAGCTGAATGGTGGTTTATGTATGGGAATCAAACACCTACATTGAGAAAGCTAGCCATCAAAGTTCTCTCACAAACTGCGTCATCTACTGCCTGTGAGAGAAATTGGAGCACGTTTGCTCTCATCCACACAAAGCAACGAAATCGTTTGGCTTACTCTCGATTGGAGCAATTAGTTTTTTGTTACTATAATATGAGGCTAAAGTTACGCGATATGGAGGCAGAAAATGATCGAGTTGCTGAAAAAGATTATCTTGATCTTCTTGACATTTCAGCCGAAGTGGGTGAAGAAGAAGATAATCAATTGTTCCAATGGGTGAGGCCTATACACTTGGATGACGAAGTTGGAAATCCCGATCCACGAATTGCCGCTCATGCTCGAGAATTTGGAGTTAATGTTGAACGTGTGTTGTCTGAAGAAGTTCACTCTGAAAGTTTTAGCAAAGATACTGATGATTCCCACCAAGAGATTGACTCCACAAGTGCTGGCCATAGTAGTAGACCTAGTGCTGCAGGTACTTCTGCTTCTGGTTACGATGGTTCAAGAGGTGGAACTGATGATGGCGGTGATAATGCGGGAGGAGATATTAATGAACGTCAACATAGTCAATATCCAGTTAGCCAATTCACCTGTGAAAATACTTTCACACACTGCACACAGGATGAAGACCATGGCTCTAGAAGAGCTGGTCCAGGCATAGGAGCTATTGGGAAGCCTTATAGAGGAAGAGAACGAATGATGGAACCATATAATGAGGAGTTACTTTCAGGGAGTTTTGAATCTATGAGTATAGGAACTCAATTTAGTGACTCCTCGAATGAGACTAATGTCTACCCTCCTCATGTGATGAGTTATGGTCAACCTTCAAGTTCAACAAATGAAGAGTATGGTATGTCACGTTATTCACCTTCTAGACAAATGCCTTACCAAGTTCCATATCAGATGGAAGGAGGATTGGGCATTAACACATGGGTGAACTTTGAGTATCCTATCCATGTAGAGGCAGTGGGCAGGACTCAAGAGATATATGCATGGCATGTTAGAATTTTTAACCAATATTATCGAGGCTCATTGAGTTGGTACCAATATTGTCTCCAACAGCAAGACGGCGTTCCTTCATCTATCAATCCCATTGAACCACATCGATCCTCATTTTGGTACTAAAGGGACATTGTAATGTAATGTGTACAAATTATTGCTATTTAATGAAATGAAGTATTTTATGTGACTTTATAATGAGAACAATTACAAAATTAACATTTCTTATAAATCGACATGATATAATTACATTTAATATCGCAAATTATATCATATGTATATCAAAATTTTCTACAAAACAACTTTAAAATGTCTATTATACTTCTAATTATATTATTATGAAGTTTTCTTTACATTTCCATGAGTTTTTAACAATTTTAAGCCTACCGATATTTTTTTCCAAAATATCCGCCGATATATCTCCGATATATCCGATATATCCGTAAAATCGAAGTACCGATATATCCGTGATTACCGATATTTTCTTCCATGTCTGTATCAAAGAAATCAACAAACAACTTTTCCTTTTCCAATTTTTCCATATTGTTGATTTGAAGAGAGTTCTTGAGGGAGGTCCATGGACTTTTGACAACCACCTACTCATTCTCCACCATCTAAAACAAGGTGCAATTCCAACTGCTATACCTTTATTTCATGTTTTGTTTTGGATTCAAGTATATGACATTCCAGTGGGGTCTATGTCTCTTAATGTTGGTAAGCAACTTGGCAACTTTATTGGAAAATTTGTTGACTACGATATAAATAACAATGCTGGCCTGTGGAGAAATTTCATGCGTATCAGAGTTCTTCTGGATGTGAGGCAGCCATTAAAAAGGTGGAAGAAAATTCGAAAACCTCAGGGGGAGTGGTCCTTGGTTCACTTCAAATATGAACGGTTGAGCACTTTCTGTTATCTGTGTGGCATGTTAGGGCATTCAGAAAAATTTTGTGATAAACTTTTCTCTATAACTGATGGTGATATCAAAAGAGAATGGAGTCCGGATCTTCGTGTTCCAGTGAGAAGAGGTTCTGAATATGGTGGAGAGCGATGGTTGCGGGAAACAATGGAGAATTCTACGCATGCAGACGATTCTGGGTATGGTAATATTACTATGGGATCAGGATATGGATCTGATTTTTCCATTCAATGAGTAATCAGCTCCGAGTCTGGTGGGATCAAGGATTTTCAAACTGCTAACAAGTTGCCGCAAATATTGCATGGATTACAAACTTTTCCCACGTGCACTACCAAGCCATCTGGTTCCTCTCATGCAGATGGTCACGTGATTACTTCAGGAGGTGATAACATGGGCTTTAAGGAAAATGGGCTGGAGATTGTGGAGGATAAAAAACTTAGAAGGGCCGAGCTATTTTTTTTAGGCCATTCAGATAGCATGGCTATTGATCTGGAGAACGGGCCACTGTGAGTCAAGTTGCAGTGGCTGCTAACAGGGTGCTGGAAACAAGCTCCACTACCAACATTTCATTGGCGGGACCTGGTAACCAGGCCTGCCAACAGCCATGATAGGCATTAGTTGGAACTATCGAGGGCTGGGCAACCCTCGAACAGTTCTAGCTCTATGTGAGATCAACAAATCTCGCAAGCCTGATTTTATTTTTCTTATTGAAACTCTTGTACATTCAGCACAAGTTGAGAAGTTGAAGTCTAAGCTGGGTTTTGAAGGTGCTTTCTGTGTTGATCGTGTGGGGCGTGGAGGGGGTTTGGATTTTCTTTGGAGGAAGACATGGATGTTTTCTTTGTTGAGTTACTCTCAATCACATATAGATATGGAAGTCTCAAAGGAGGATGGTCTTCGATGGAGAGTTACTGGTTTCTATGGTTTCCCGGATAGAAGCCAACGACATTTGTCTTGGAATCTTCTTCGGTCTCTCTAGTCTGCTTCCTCTCTTCCATGGTGTTGTTTGGGTGACTTTAATGATATTGTTTGTAATGAAGAAAAAAGAGGCAGTGTCCCACATCCTCCATGGTTAATTAGAGGTTTTTGTGAAGTTCTTTCAGACTGTTAACTTCAAGATCTTCCTCTCAAGGGGTATTCTTTCACTTGGGAAAGAGGTCGTGGGTCAAGTCACTAGGTTGAGGAGCGTCTTGATCGGGCTTTAGTAAATGTATCTTGGCTTAATCTTTTTTCTAATGCAAAGCTAAATAATTTAGTAGCTCCTGTCTTTGATCACTCCCCAATTGAGTTGAATACGGTGGACAAGTTTTCTTGTGTTTATAAACACAGGTTTCGGTTTGAGAATGGATGGCTGAAGGAGGATGGACTGGATTTTGTAGTGTCAAATGCATGGAGATCTCCTCATGCTGAGAGCCTGATAGACAAAATTCATACTTGCTCTTTTGCTTTAAAAGAGTGGGGCCGGGAACATGCTTTCAAGATTAAGAATAAAATATCCCATTACAAAAGGTGTATTGAGCAATATAGGGACAAAGATGGGCCTACGGACAGTCAAGTTTTAAAAGCTTATAAAACTGCTTTATCTAATGTTCTTATGCAATAAGAGTTTTTCTGGAAACAGAGGGCAAAAAGTCATTGGTTGTAGGGGGGAGACATGAATACACGTTATTTTCATGCAGTGGCTAGTGCAAGGAAGAGAGCCAATAAAATTAATAAACTGAAGGATGACATGGGGACCTGGTGGGAGGATCAACCTAATCTGTGTCGGGTGGCCTTATCATATTTTAAAACTCTTTTTGCTATGGAAAGAAATATTTCTCTACCGGATTTGAGCTATGTGGACAATAGGGTAACTACGACTCATAATGCAAACTTGATATCTTCTTTTTCTTTTGAAGAATTCTCAATTGCAGTTCAACAAATGCATCCTGACAAGTCACCAGGACCGGATGGTTTCAATCCTGCTTTCTTTCAGCATTTTTGGCTTCTTATTGGCAAGTATATTTTTCATGCTTGCTCTTCTTGGTTAAACAACAATGAGTTTCCAGCTTCTTTAAATGAGTCTATCATTGTTTTGATTCCAAAAAATGATAATCCCGTCTCAATGAGGGATCTTCGGCCTATTGCTCTCTGTAATGTCCTTTACAAAATTATAGCAAAGGTTCTGGCCAATCGGTTGAAAGTTTTCCTTCCTGTTTTAATTGATGAATCTCAATCAGCTTTTGTTCCTGGTAGGGCTATCATAGACAATGTGGTAGTTGCCTTTGAGCTTATTCATTACATGAAAAGAAAAACTCATGGCAAGGTTGGGGATGTGGCTCTCAAAATTGACATCAGCAAGGCTTATGATAGAATACGTTGGGACTATCTCAAAGCTATCATGTTGAGAATGGGCTTTGATTCTAAGTGGGTGGAGTGGATAATGTTGTGTGTCTATACTGTTTCCTATTCTGTCTCTGTGAATGGTGAGCTGGTTGGGCCATTTTCTCCTGGGCGCGGGCTAAGACAAGGAGACCCTCTGTCGCCATATTTATTTATTATTTGTGCAGAAGGTTTGTCTTCCCTCATTAAGCAGGCAGAGAGGCGGGGTGCTATTCATGGTTGTAGGATTTGTAGAGGTGCTCCTAGGATCTCACATATTTTATTTGCCGATGATAGTTTCTTTTTCTTTAGAGCTGATGCAGTAGAGAGTTCAACCATGCACACTATTTTTGCTAAGTATGAATCTGATTCGGGGCAAGTTATTAATTTTAAAAAATCAGGTATCTTTTTTAGCAGAAATGTCTCATCTTTGGATAGAGATTTTATCTCTAATATTCTTGGTGTTTCCACTCCTCTTAACACTGGAAGATATCTTGGGCTTCCCTCTTTGATTGGCAAGAGTAAAAGAGCTGTGTTTGGTTTTCTCCGTGATAGATTGTGGCGGCGTTTACAAGGATGGCAGAGTAAGTTGCTCTCTCAAGCAGGTAAGGAAATCTTGATCAAGGCAGTTGGTCAGGCTATTCCTTCATATTGTATGAGCACTTTTTTATTGCCTATTTCTCTAAGTGAAGAGCTACAAAAAATGATGAACTCTTCTCTGGTGGGGCCTGAAGTCCGATAGAGGAAGGCGTATTAATTAGCTCAGTTGGGATAAATTATGCCTTCGGAAAGAAGAAGGTGGACTGGGTTTTCGTAATCTCCATGATTTCAACCTAGCCATGCTAGGCAAACAAGGATGGAACTTGATCACTAAACCAGACTCTCTTATTGCTAGACTCCTCAAAGCTAGATATTATCATTCTGGGGATTTTCTTTTAGCCCGTTTGGGCCATAATCCAAGTTTTACTTGGAAAGGGATATGGAGTTCTTGAGCCATTCTCTTAAAGGGTAGTAGGTGGAGAATTGGAGATGGCTGTAGTATTGATGTGTGGAACAACCCTTGGCTTAGTGATGCGGAAAACTTTAAAGTTGAAACTCCTATTATTCATGACTTAGCTCACTTAAAAGTTCATGATCTCTGGATCCACGACTGTAAAGAGTGGGATGTGGAATTACTTGGGGAGATATTTTCACCTAGGGATGCTCAAGCCATTGCTAGTATTCCTTTGAGCTCGAAGTCTCCACCTGATTCGCTCATTTGGCATTGGGACAAT
This sequence comes from Vitis cinerea var. helleri x Vitis riparia, assembly GCA_946000715.1. Classification (NCBI taxonomy): domain Eukaryota; kingdom Viridiplantae; phylum Streptophyta; class Magnoliopsida; order Vitales; family Vitaceae; genus Vitis; species Vitis cinerea var. helleri x Vitis riparia. The sequence continues at coordinate 17,431,225 of OX254005.1, read as the reverse complement.
CATGGAAACTACACGGTGAAATCAGGGTATTGTATAGCGAGATGACTTTCCTTGCATGGTAATTTGCCTTCACGGCCTGTAGCATGGAATATGCTATGGGATTTGTCTATCCCACCAAAGATAAAATTATGTCTATGGCGTGCTTGCAAAGGATGTCTACCTACCAAGTCTGCTCTCTGTGCACGAGGTATGCCTGTGACTAATACGTGTGTACTCTATGGAGGACATGAAGAGGATTTAATGCATCTTTTTCTCTCCTGTCCGTTTGCTCTTTCATGTTGGTCACAAGTTGACTTGATTCCCTCAGTTAATGGTGTCTCTTATTTTCTTGACTGGTTTTTCATGTTCCTCACTAATGTTGATAAAGAAGTGGTGGGGCGTGTTGGGTCTATCATTTGGGGTATATGGAGGCAGAGAAACTCCTTGTTATGGAATAATAGTGCCTCATCTCCTACTCAAACAGTCTCTGCTAGCTTATTGTTCCTAAAAGATTGGTTAGATGCAAAATTGGGTTCTGATCAAAAGCTTTCGAATGGAAATTCCAACACTCAAGTCAAATGGAGTAAACATTCCCCGGGAATGTTGAAATGTAATGTGGATGCAACGATTTTCTCAGAACATCAAACCATCGGGCTGGGTGTGATTCTACGAAATGAATTCGACTCTGTTGTTGGTTGCTACTCTAAGGTTGTTAATGGTGTGAGTTCTCCTAAGGAGGCTGAAGCTTTGGGGTTACGTGAAGCTGCAAGATGACTATTGGAGCTGCGTGTTTCAAATGTTATAGTAGAATTGGACGCTAAAGGTGTTTATGATGCATTTTACTCTAAAGCTCTTAATAGGTCTGAATTTGGCATGCTTATTCAAGACTGTAGATATCTATTTTTAGATCAAAGTTTTACTCTATGTCATGTGAAAAGGCAAGCTAATGCTGCTGCTGATGCTCTTGCAAAAGCAGCAAGCTCTTTTGCTAGTCCAAGTTTTTGGCGGGATGCTCCACCTCTATTAGGAGCTATCTTAGCCTCTAATGTTTCTATTTCTTCTCATTAATAAGATCTATCATTATTTCAAAAAAAAAAAGAATAATAAGTTTTAAGTTAATAACTTAAATATAATTTAACTTAAAACAACCTAAATTATTAAGTAATAAGTTATAAGTTTTATCAAATATCCCTTAATGTTTTCTTCAAACCCATCATATATTTTTAAGAGTGGTGATTTTATAATAGTTATTTGATTTATTTGAAAGGCTTTTTGATAAAGAAAACTATCTTTTATTTGATTAGTAAAAAAATTAAAAGAAAAATAAGAACTTAAAATTGAATTTAATTTATTTTCAACTACTATTTGATATTAATAAAATTTAATTTAATTTAATTTTTAATAAGAAATAAAGTTTTTGATATTTTATTTAATTTCATTATCCTCTAATCTATTTACGTCGATTTTTTTCATTTCAAAAATTATCTTTTTGGTAAAATCCAAGGAATGAATGATGAAAATAACTTTTTGTTTTCATTTTATTTTTTAAAAATGAAGTAAAACGTGTCATCATAGGAATTTATGATAGTAACATTTTTTTTTAATTGAAGTCATCGAAAAATTGAATAGTCGCTTTGCGACGGTAGCATGAAGGTGGTCTGGACATGGAGGGGTGGAGTTGAAATCAACAAGAATTATCACAAGACACAAAGTTCCATGTCGTATTCAAAATTAGGGTGAATATATTCACATCTGAAGTTTTTGAAAGGGTCGATGAAGAGGAAATAGTGATTTTTATATGATATTTTACTTTTATGAAATAAAAATTTTTGTTAATAAAAAGTAATTTTTAATTACTAAGGGTTTGTTTAGTAATTATTTTTAAAAATAGTTTTGATAACAGTTTTTTAAATCTTTATAAAATAAAAGTATGTTTGAAAACTTAAAATATTTTTAACCTATTTTTAATAATTTTAAATATGTTTTAAAAATAATTTTTATATATAATGTTCTGTTTTTAATTATTCTATTCTATATGATTCTATAATTATTTCTTAAAATAGTCCTAAGAAAATAAGTGAAAAAGAAAAGAAAATAATTAAAAGATGTTATCAACACTCTGTGTTTCCTATTGTTAAGAATCAAAAATAAAAAATAATTTTTAATTTTTAAATATGTTTCTTGTGTTTTTTGTTCCGGAGAATAGAAAACTATTCTAAAAAACAGTTTTCAAACAAACCTCAAACTTTCCCGATCTTTTTGCCATAAATTTAGATAGCTCGACTTAAAATAATATTATGTGAATTTATATTTGGATTTCCCTAATCATTCTACAATTCCACTTTCAAACCTTAATCCTAATAATATATTTATTTAAAAATTTTTAATATACCTAAAATACCGTTATCATTATTCTCTTCAATTCCTATTTCTTCTTCATTCTTTTAAAAAAAAAAACATATTTAAGATAAGTTTAAAGCTAATTTCAATCTTTTTATATGTTATTTTAATTCATGCATTAATATCATGTTTATAATATTATGTGAATTTTGATGAAATTTTTTCATAAAGATAGTTAAAAAAATAGTTATGAATAATTTGGAAGTGTTTTAGAATTGAGAAATTTTGGAAAAAAACTGAAAAAATAGAAATCCTATTTTGTGGTATTCAAATTTGCAAGGTTAACCATGAAAAGTATGTTCAAAAGTATAGTTTTGAACATTGCCAGTCTTAAAATTCTAAAAAGAAAATGGTTAAAGAGAAATAATAATAATAATAATAATAATAATAATAAATTTCATGGTCTTCAGACTTCCAAGCCTGAACCGTAAAAGCATATTTGAAAGTATAGTTTCAGACACCCTTAACATAGAGAAAGTATAGTTATGGGTGCCCTTAAGGATGTTTGAAAGTATACAGATAATATTAATTTTAAAGGTATTTTGGTTGTTTCATTGAAGGTTGCTTGTGTCTTAATTTTCTTTTAAATTTAAGAGGATGTATAAAGATATTTAATGATGTAAATATTGACACTCTAATATTATTATAAATTATTATTTTATTTTTTAATTGTGCGGTAATACAATACTTCAATAGAAATAAATATCTTAATTCCAAAATATTTCACTTATCTAAATACAAAAATTTGAATCATTAAATTCCATCACCTCTAAGGTGCATTATTTTCGTATTTGCTTATTTCCGGAAACAAAATAATTTTAAAAAATTGGTTTTGTTTTCGAAAACAAAATAGTGAATATGCATATGTCAAAAAACTTGTAGTTTAAGCCATTTTCAATTGTCAAAAGTGTTGTTGTACGCACAAATTTTGCGAGGCAAAATTAACAAAACAATAGAAAAATATGAAAAACAAAATATTTTATTAAAAATAATAAACATGTGAAGTGCAATATTTATAGTAATATTCTTTACAAAATAATACATCTATTTGATTCTTTCAATTTGATCATAATTTGGAAGACGACGATGAAACTTTTTATTTTTTATTTTTATTTTTATTTATTTTAGAGACCAATTAAGGGTCACAAATGACTTGTTCTCAAATGAACTCGTTGAAAGGATGAAGATTGCATGTGTAGCACTTTTGTCGTTTCTTAGACTTGTAGAGGGATTTTGCGAAGTTTTTTCTTCTTTGTGAAGCTTTTTTTCCCCGTGTGGAGTCGTTTTGCCAATCCCTAAAAGTCTCTTCATTGAAGGAAGTCACCCTTATTTATAGGTGAAATTAGAGAAGGAATTCCCTAAAATTTAGTTGCTTGATTTTAGCAACTTGTTTTCTTCATTAATTTTTTTTTAACAAGACAATATTTATTTATTATTTATTCTCTTTTGACTGTAATTGAAAAATTTTATTTGAAAGACTAAATTTACATGATTAAAGTCAGGAGGGGCCTTTGGGTCCAAAGTGGACATACACGATTGGGAGTAGGTTGTTACATGTCACGTGTTACCTTTTTAACATATACCACATGTCAAATGTGTGTAGGACATATCACTCGTCGATCCTAAATTGAGGAACCACATTTTTTTGAAGGCCAATTTAATGATAATTTATTTTACTAAAATTTTTGATATCTATAGTCGTATTTAAAATTAAATACAAAAATATAATTTCCACCATTCCTAATAAATAACCTCTATCCAAGAAGTGATTTTAAAACAATTCTAAAATGCATACATTGTTCTAAGCACATTTTGTATACAAAATAATTTCATTTTTGTTGTCAAAATAAAAAAATGATAATAGTCTTTATTAAGAGTATGTTTGATACCGATTTTAGGAAGTACTTATAACCTTTCAAGCACTTGGAATTTTTTATCTTTGTTAGAAGGGCTAGACAACTTTATAAAATAATTGCTAAACAAACCTTAAGGCCATGTTTGGTTCCTGGAAAATGTGAGAGAAAGAAAATTGGGAGGAAAAATGGAAGGAAAGAAAAGGCTAAGGAAAGGAATATAATTTTTTCACTTGTTTGATTATCCATGGAAAATTCAAGGGAAAAAAAAAAAGAATTCATTTTCTTTTGTTTGGTTAACCACAAAAAAAAGTCAAGGAAAACAAAATCAACAATTTGTCTTAGATGGTTATCAATTTGTTGAATAATAAAGTAAATTTTGTGCTCTTAGTTTTCTAAAAATCAGTTTTGCAAAACTATTGCAGAAACATATAACCAACCCACATCCTAACTCAAAACATTGCTCCTTACTCATAGAAATTTATGTGAAAATCAATGCTTAGATAAACCAAATTCAATAATATTAGAAATCACACACAAGCAACCAAATTTCCAGTAAATTAACACTACATTTATATACTTTCTGTAGGACCTCTATACACCTTGCTAAAGGAATATACATCTATTATGCCCTCACTGTTGCATTAATCCACAAGATGCCATTAATCTAATCACAACTACACTAATCCAATGGCAAAATGGGTGAGCAAAATCTACACCACTCACCCTAGAAAGATAATTGAATAACATGTTGAAAAGATAAATAAAAAAAAAAGTTTCCATAACAAAGGAATAAAAAGAAGTCTCCATAACAAACACATAAAAAGAAGCCCTTATAGCAAATGAATAAAAGAAGTCTTCATAAGTCTAAAAATATAACAGATCAATTTCTAATAGTCAACTATCATCCATGAGTTTTGATATCAAAACTTCACGTATAGCCCCAAAACAAAAGTAAAACTAAAAATAAAAACAATCTCCATCTCAAATTAGGCATAAAAAAAAGTAGGTCTAAATTTAAATGACAACCAAAGCTTACACCTATCAATTGGACAAGCAAGAAAGGCTCGAGTTGCACTCACATCACTGGTAAGAGCTTGATATGTTTTCATATGAGATACATCACTCATGCCTCCAATCTTAGCAATCTCTTCAAACAATTGCTCTTCTGTATAATTTTGAAGGTTGCTTCTATCAAGAGCCGTAACAACTGCATCCATTCTAACTCTAATTGACCTTAATTCTTCACTTACAATGTCAGCATATTTTGCTTTTCGCTTTTTTGTTTCTTTGTTTGACTTTGGTGTAGAAACAGATGCATTTACAGATGAGAAAGATGTCTCAGTTGTTGCTTCATTTTCAACATAAGCAAATGTTTCATCTTTGATCCCATGTGGTGATGATCCTAATGGAATTGTGCCATCCAAATTTTGTTCCTAGGCCCAACGAAGTTGTCTTTCTTTTGCACCTGTAGCAAGACTTCTTGTTGCTCGATCTTTTCCAAGAAGAATGGACAACTTATCATAATTTCTAATGGGTTTGTATTTGAGCTGAGATGCTCTTGGGTGTGCCTTTTAACATCATAAAAAACAAATATTAACAAAACTTAAGTTCAATTGTGATAATGTCTATTAGAAATTTATGTTTACAAAACCATCATAAATCCAAGAGTGTCTACACAGGAATCTCATGCCACATCATATGAAGAAATATATGCCTTTGTTTTTGAGTGAATCATACCTGAGTCCATTTTGTTTTCGTTTGAACAAGGTATGGATCTTCTAAGACTGTGGAGGGCACCACCTCTTTCTGGATTCTCTCAGACGATGGGAGCCGAAGAGAGACAGGTCTATATTTATTCCAAAACTGATGTCTTTTCTTATTCCAAAATTGATGTTTGTTCTTATTCCAAAACTGATGTCATCTAAATGAATAGATACACACTATGGATTTATACCCTCCTGCCTTAGGGACCATACCCTTTGGCAATTAGGCTTCACGAGTCTTAGGCCCATCATCTAAGGCCCGTGATGGCTTTGGGCTCTACACATAAGGTGACCCATACTGTGGAAAACTGATATAAAATAAATATCAAAGGCGAATAGCTTAGTCATGTACCATTGTTAAATATGTGAGTCCATAACTTAACAATCTCCCACTTGGACCACATATATTACAAAATAATGTTCATGATAGGACAGGTCTATATTTATTCCAAAACTTATGTCTTTTCTTATTCCGAAACTGATGTCTGTTCTTATTCCAAAACTGATGTCATCTAAATGAACAGACACACACTATGGATTTATACCCTCTTGCCTTAGGGACCATACCCTTTGGCTATTAGGCTTCACGAGTCTTAGGCCCATCATCTAAGGCCCGTGATGGCTTTGGGCTCTACACATAAGGTGGCCCATATTGTGGAAAACTGATATAAAATAAATATCAAAGGCGAATAGCTTAGTTATGTACCATTGTTAAATATGTGTGAGTCCATATCTTAACAATCTCCCACTTGGACCACATATATTACAAAATAATGTTCATGATAGGACTTTATTGAGCTCATCTTGCTATTCTATCTTAATATCCTTAAACAATTCGGTCTACCAGTTATGCTAATGTAGGATCAAAGTGGCCTTTGTTAATCATAATTGTAACTAGACCCATCAATGATCACAATATTAACAAAATTAACAACATGGATCAAGTATGGATGTGTAGCATGGAAATTACATAGAATGTGATCTCTAATATGTCTATTTCTAATTGGTCCCACTTTATGACTAAAATTAGTCAAATTCCACTTTCAACACTTGATGCTAAACTGCTTCTGAAAGTCATCATTTCAATTCAGAGTATTCAAACACAATAGTCTTTTAAAATCAAGGTTTGTACAGACAACACAACATGATATAACACCAAGAAAACAAACACAAAATCTAAATACAAACTCCTACTATACTGGCACATCATCAATGTGTACAACACCCATATGTGTGACATGCTCATGATATACTTTGGGTGGCAAACCCTTAGTGAGCGGATCCGCAATCATGGAGTTTGTGCTTATGTGTTCAATCGATACTTGAAGACTCTGAACTCTTTCTTTCACAACCAAGAACTTGATGTCAATGTGTTTGGACTTTGATGAACTTCGATTGTTCTTAGAATACAATTCTGCGACCTTATTATCACAATTGATTCTCAATGGTTTCTCAATCCCATCAATAATTCGCAACTGAGTGATAAAATTCCGTAGCCATATCCCATGGTTTGATGCCTCGTAGCAAGCTATGAATTCTGCCTCCATGGTGGAAGAAGCAATAAGTGTTTGTTTAACACTTTTCCATGAAATTGCTCCTCCAGCCAACATGAAGATGTAGCCTAAAGTGGATCTCTTGCTGTCAAGACATCCCACGAAATCGGAGTCCGAATATCCCACGATCTCCAAATGATTGGATCTACGGTATGTGAGCATATAGTCTTTAGTTCTTTGTAAATACCGCATAACCCCGTTTTGCCTTTTTCCAGTGATCCATACCTGGGTTACTCAAATATCTGCCTAACATTCCAACAATGTACGCAATATCTGGACGCGTACAAACTTATGCATACATGAGACTTCCTATGGCCGAGGCATAGGGAAACCTCTCCATATCCTTATTCTCAAGTTCATTTTTCGGACATTGGTGCAAACTAAATTTATCGCCTTTTGCTACAGGTGTGTCTCTTGGTGAACAATTGCTCATGCCAAATCTACTCAACACTTTATCAATGTAGGCCTTTTGTGATAACCCAAGTATACCTCTTGGACGATCCCTATAGATCTGTATACCCAGCACAAAAGATGCATCACCAAGATATTTCATATCAAATTTACTAGATAGAAATCGCTTGGTTTCATGCAAAAGTCCCACATCACTACTTGCAAGTATAATATCATCAACATATAGCACCAAGATAATGAATTTGCTTCCACTGAACTTGAGGTATATGCATTGATCAATGTTGTTCCCCTTAAAACCAAATCAAGTAATCACCTTATCAAACTTTCGTACCATTGTCGAGATGCTTGCTTTAAACCATATATGGACTTTTTTAATCTGCATACAAGTTGCTTTGAATCATTAGACTCAAAGTTCTCCGGTTTCACCATGCATATTGTTTCATCAATGTTACCATTAAGAAATGCAGTTTTAACGTCTATTTGATGTAGCTCTAAATCATAATGAGCTACAAGTGCCATGATGATTCTAAAGGAGTCATTTGACGAAACCGGTGAAAAGGTCTCCTTATAATCAATGCCTTCCTTTTGAGTGAAACCTTTTGCGACTAGGCGTGTCTTATACCTAGCAATGTTGCCTTTTGAATCTCGTTTGGTCTTAAAAATCCAGTTACAACTAATCGGTTTTATATCTTCAGGCAACTCTACTAGGTCCCAAACACCATTGTCTTTCATTGATTTCATCTCTTCCTTCATGGCTTCTATCCACTTTTCAGAGTTAGAACTTTGTTTGACTTGACTAACTGAAATAGGATTGTCTTCCAGACCCATGTCAAACCCATGTTCTTAGAGATATACAACATAATCATTTGAAATTGTACTTCTCCTTTCTCTAGTGGATCTCCTCAGTGGCACTTGTACTTGAGGTTGTTGAGTTACCTCTTCATGAACTTGAATCGATTCCATAACTTGAGAAGAAGGAATTTCAGGTGTGTCTTGAATTTCTGTTATCGACTGTACATTCTGAATAGTGTCATCAAACATAATATGACCATGTCTAGTCGTAGGAATACTAACAGATTCCTCTTCAAAAACCACCTTTCTTAATGGTTCTCTCCCACTTAACTCAACATCCTCAATGAACTTAGCATTACCCGTTTCAAAGAAGGATCTAGATGAGGGGTCATAAAATTTGAAACCTCTCGACCTTTCAGAATACCCTACAAAGTAGCAACTTATTGTTCTAGAGTCCAATTTCTTTTCATTTGACTTGTAAGGCCTAGTTTCAGCTGGACAACCCCAAACATGCAAAAGCCTAATACTAGTTTTCTTGCTAGTCCATAACTCATATGGGGTTTTGGCTACTGCTTTGCTTGGTACTCTATTCAAAATGTAAACTGCAGTTTTGATAGCTTCACCCCAAATTGATTCTGGTAAGGTGGAATGATTGATCATACTTCTTACCATATCCTTAAGAGTACAGTTTCGCCTCTCTGCTACACCATTTTGGCTTGGAGTCCCTGGCATGGTGTACTGAGGAACAATACCACACTCCATCAAATATTTGGCGAATGGCCCTGGACGTTGTTCACCCGATCCGTCATATCTACCATAGTATTCACCTCCACGGTCAGATCTGACGGCCTTTATTTTCTTGCTTAGTTGGTTCTCAACTTCTGCTTTGAAATTCTTGAACACATCTAATGCTTGAGATTTCTCATGAATCAAATAAAGATAGCCATAGCGCGAGTAATCGTCAATGAAAGTGATAAAATATTGTTGTCCATTCCAAGAAGCTGTAGGGAATGGATCACAAATGTCCGTATGTATCAATTCCAAGACGTCACTGTACCTATTGGCATCTTTTTTCCTCATATTTGTTTGTTTACCTTTAATGCACTCTATACAGACTTGAAAGTCTGAGAAATCAAGTGGATCAAGAATTCCTTCCGACACAAGCCTTTGAATCCGTTGATTTGAAATGTGACCCAAACGCTTGTGCCATAACATTGATGAATTCTCATTTATTAATTTTCGCTTAATGCCATAATTACTTGAATGCAAGGTTTCATTTCCATTAGTGGCCTTTATGTTCAATTTGTATAATTTGTCTGTTATAGTACCTGTACCAATAACCTTTGAATTTAGATAAAGACTAACCATTCCATTTCCAAATGAACAACAATATCCAAATTTGTCCAGACATGAAATAGAAATTAAATTCCATCTAAATGACGGTACTACAAAAGTCTCTTCCAAATCCAAAGTACATCTAGAGTCCAACTGTAGTCTAAAAAGACCAATAGCCTTGACTGCAGCCTTGTTGCCATTTCCCACATAGATGTATCTTTCACCATCAGTTGGCATTCGGCTCCTTAGGCAACCCTGCATAGTGACACTTATGTGAGTAGTTGCACCCGTATCTATCCACCAAGTGTTAGTAGTCACTACAACTAAATTAATTTTTGAACAAACAAAGTTGAGAAGTGTATCTTTCTTTTCACGCCAAGCAGCGTATTTGGTACATGTCTTCTTCATATGACTAGTTTTTTTGCAAAAGAAACAAGTGATCTCCTTATCTTGTTTCTTCTGCATCTTCTGCTTTGATGTCTCAGAAACTGCAGTTTGTTTTCCTTTATTATCCCTCTTTCTTTTCTTGTTGGCACCAAATCCCTGAGATGGGGAAGCCAAGTGAGCACTTTCTATCTTCTCTTATTTCAATCTCTCTTCCTCTTGTACACACTGAGCAATAAGCTCATTCAAAGTCCATTTCTCCTTTTGAGTGTTGTAACTGATTTTGAATGGACTGAATTGTGTAGGCAGAGAGATCAAGACCAAGTGCATGAGTATGTCTTCCGACAACTCTAACTTTAGTGCCTTGAGTCTAGTCACAAGATGAGACATTTCCATAATGTACTCCCTTATATTCTCTTTCCCTTTATACCGCATAGAGACAAGCTTACTAAGAATGGTGCTTGTCTCAACCTTTTCGTTTGCTGGGAATCGGTTTGCTATTTGGTCCAAGAATGCCTTGGCTTGGGTTTCCTCAGGTATTGCACCCTTTACATATTTTGGAATTGAGTGCTTCATAATCATTAGACTCATGCGATTGAATCGCTCCCATTTTTCCATAGCAGACCTTTGCTCAGCAGTGCTGGCATTAGTAAGATCTAAAGGGCGATCCACTCTTAATGCATAATCTAAATCCATGCACCCGAGCACAATTATAACATGCTCCTTCCATTTCTTGAAGTTTGTGCCATTAAGCACAGGAATGTTATTGACATTTGCAGATATAGAAGATGTTGAATTCATAATAATAAAGCTCACAATCACTCATATAATCATCACACATACATGAATAAATAAAAATTTAACATATATATGCATGTGGACATATAACAAGATACTTAGCACAAACATCAATATTTAGTCTTTGGACAGAAATATCAACTTGTAAAGGGCATCTTTTTTCAGTATTAATTCATAAATATTGACAATAAAACCGAAAACAATATGTTTGTCTTTGGAATAACATATTGAATGCAAGATAAACTTTATATGTCACATATTTATGATTACTATATTTATTATTATATTAAAATAATCCTCCTTTGGGTTGATTATTTTATACAATAATAACATGTTTACATATTTCAAAATAAATAAAATTTCGTAACACATGTTACTTTAGCAACAAATATACATAACTTATTCATTTTGAAATGTTAAACACAAATACAACAAGCAATAATTTAATCAAAATTATTTATGCATAAACCCATGTATATATACAAGCCTTGATAACAATAGATGGAAAAAAAATAGGCAAATGTCGGAGCGAAGCGGAGTGACGGCATTGCTCTTTAGGCTTGTACTTTTGCGGTTGGGGAAGGGGGGGTGCAGGGGGCAACGGCCCCCGCGGTACAGTTCAGGGGTATTTTAGGCCCAAAATATATGTGTCCATGGCCCAATGCACGAGTGGCTCCAATTTTGTATGAAACATACCAATAAAGTGACATGTTGTTCCCCACGCATTTTCTTATGAATAAAGATTTTAAAAAAACAAACCAAATATAATGGGAAGTATAAAATAAAATAAAATTCACTGCAGTAATGTATGCTACACAACAATGCAAACCCACAGCAACTTGACGCCAAATGACGGCGTCTACCGCATTCCTACAAGTAGCGTCGCAAGGAAAATGCCACCATTCTACCAGAAAAGGTGCTAGAACGGCACCGCCACCTGAAACTGAGATGGCGCCTGAACCGACGCCTGCAGTGCCTCAAATCACGCTTGAAAATGGCGCTGAACATCGCGTGGGACTGCACCTGAATGACGCTTGTAATGGACACCTGAACGGCACCTGTAACAGACGCCTGAATGGTGCCTCCAATCGCACCTGAAAATGGAGCTTGAATGGCACCAAAACGGCACCGGAACGGCGCCTTCTGATCCCCAACACAATGTCGTTGACTGGCGGAGTGGCGTCCAGCGCTGCTCCGATCGCCTGAAGTGCTCCTCAAGCGGCGTCATAGCGGAAATAGCGTCACCGCCGTCACAGGCAGCAAAGCCAAACGACACCATTTCCATGCTGAGGTTTGTCTCTATCCTTGGCCACCACAGTACCATTCCCTACTCTCACAAAACCTTAATCCCACCCTCCTTAATGGCCTCCGAAATCGTGCCACTGCTGAGGGTTTTAGTGAGTGAAATTGAGAGCATGGCGATCCTAGAAAAATAAAATAAAAATTGGCAATTTCTTAATGATTTTAACATGCTGCTCTGATACCAATTGTTTACAAAACCATCATAAATCTAAGAATGTCTACACAGGAATCTCATGCCACATTATATGAAGAAATATGCCTTTGTTTTTGAGTGAATCATACCTAAGTCCATTTTGTTTTCGTTTGAACAAGGTATGGATCTTCTAAGATTGTGGAGGGCACCACCTCTTTCTGGATTTTCTCAGATGATGGGAGCCGAAGAGAGACATGTTTATATTCATTCCAAAACTGATGTCTTTTCTTATTCCAAAACTGATGTCTGTTCTTATTCCAAAATTGATGTTATCTAAATGAACAAACACACACTATGGATTTATACTCTCCTACCTTAGGGACCATACCCTTTGGCTATTGGGCCTCATGAGTCTTAGGCCCATCATCTAAGGCCCGTGATGGCTTTGGGCACTACACATAAGGTGGCCCATACGGTGGAAAACTGATATAAAATAAATATCAAAGGCGAATAGCTTAGTCATGTACCATTGTTAAATATGTGTGAGTCCATATCTTAACAATTTATAGTTCTACATTACATGCAAAATTTTTGTTTCTAATAACTCAAAAATAATAATTAACTCACCTTAGTGTAAGTAGCCCATACTTCCGTGGTAGCTTCGATAATTTGAGTTGATTCATTGAAACCAAATCCATTACCACTTTGTAAAACTTCTTGAGCAATACAAAAGTTCATTTTTTTAAGTTTTCATTCTATTTTTTATGTGCTCAGAGTTACAACTCAATTCAAAATTTTGCCCAATTTCTCGAGCAACTATTGCATAAGCTATCTTGGTAAAGACTTCTCCTATCTTTTTCCCTTTATGCATTTACTCCATTAATCGATCAACCAAAAATTTGTCCATTTCATCAATCCAAGTCAAGTTTCTTTTTTCACTTACACTTTTGTGTACTTTAAAGCCTTCACTATGTTCCATCTAAAATAATAATACATACATACATATATATATATATATATATATGTGTGTGTGTGTGTGTGTGTGTGTGTGTGTGTGTGTGTTTAAAATGAAAAGTCAAGAGGAGGAGATATAATAATACCTTCACTGTAACTCATTCAAAGTGTGATTTTAACTAGAGGAGTTATAGTTCTAAATACAATCATCGTACTTAATATGAAACACAAAAAACTATACAAAAAAAGAACCATAAAATAAAAGGACTCATCAATGGTTTCTATTGTAATCTTTCCACATATCCATGGCTATTTTCTCCCTTAAGATTTCTCCTTGCATTTTTCAGCTAAACTCAAGACCATTGATTCAAACTCCGCTTCTTCGCTAAAAAGCTCTCTATCGACCTCTGGCTATTAATCTTTCATCTGGATCAACACCCATGAGATAGTTATGGAGGATACAACATGCTAGTATATTATCAAATTGTGTGTCAACAGGGTAATGTGGCTCTATCCCACTAGCTATTATTGGAAACCTTTTCTTCAAAACACCAAATGCTCTTTCAATTGCATTTCTCAAGGACGAGTGTCGAAGGTTGAAAACCTCTCGAGCATTTTCTGGTCGATGAACACTATATTCTTTTAAATGGTAACGAGTGCTTCTATATGGAGTAAGAAATCCATTTTTTAGCTGAAAACCAGCATCAACCAAATAATATTTACCTAAGAAGCGTAGACAAAGGATCTTTGTTATTAGTAATAGTCACTTGAGCTAATAAATTATGTTATTATCTAATCACCAATAATCACCTTGTGGAACAATCAATTTATCAAAATCTCTCATTAATGCATTATCTAGGATTCTCGAGTCTGACGCAGATCCTTCCCAACTAGGTGAAACAATGTGAACTTCAAGTCAAAGGAACATGCCGCTAAAACATTTTATGTTGGATAGTACTTTCACCCTTGATACCTTTTTACAACGTCATTTGACACTTTTACACGAAAATGTGACCCATCAATTGCCCCTATGCAATCTATAAAGAAACAAAATTATTAGTTTATTTTGAAATATAAATAATATTCTAATGATGTTTATTAGATAAGTAAGTTTACCTTAAAGTAGGGCCAAAATTTGGTATTGTCCTTGATTTCTTGAGGGCACTTTAATCCATTAGGCTGCTTTAAGAAGACATCATCTAGAGATATTATAGCTCTAAGAACTTGATGAAAGTGATGACTAACAGTTTCACTAGAACGCTTGAAATAAAATTTCATAGTCTTTGCCACTCTTCATTATAAGTCTACATGATTGAACTCTCCAAATAGTTTGAGCGATGATAAATTGAAACAAGAATTGTCGCATATGCAGCATACATAGCTACACAAGTTGCAACCCATCTTCTAAGTCTTTGCCACTCTTCATTATAAGTCTACATGATAGCAAAGTAAGAGGAATGATTTAGTAAAGTCATTAGGAAAAGTAAGAGGAACTGAAGTACTATGATTAGGAAGAAAGCTTGTGGAAACCAAAACATTTTTCTATGAAGGTTTAGGAGAGCAAATTTGTGAAATACGTGCTAGAACTTGACAAGGGTGTGACTGTGACAATGGTTGTGCTAGAACTTCATGTGCATGCAGAATGGAATTCCTATAGACAATGCCATGAGATTCTAGTATTATTGCAACCAAAATAATTTGGATTCAGTCTTTCTTACAGTTGCTTGGTCTCAACAGCTGTAGAGAATATATTGACCTAGAATGCAGTCCTCCGAAAGACTCAAGGTGATCAAACCATTTAACATTCAAATTTCTATAAAGTAACGGTGTGTTCTCAACAGTTGGAATATATTCTACCTTGTGGCAGCTTAAAGGGCAAGTGGGAATCAAGCCTATTTTAAAGAGTTTGATTGGAGTTGCCAAAGAAAATTGACATGAAAAGTTTTTGATATTTTAATATTCTTTTTGTTGAGTTTTGGTAGTCATGACCATGACCTTGACATTTAGAAATTAGCATGATTTCTAGCTATGAAAATTGTGAAGAAAATATTGCATGAAAATTAAGGATAAGGAAAATTTCTTTTTATCTTTATTTTCCCTATTTTTTTTACAGCTTTTAAATTTGGAAAATTTCAAGGATTGAAGTGTATGGATCCTTTACTAGAGATGTCGCTAAGTAGCTCAAGGTATGTATTGTATATATATTTGGAAAATAATCTAGAATCAAGTGGTCCTCAAAATAATATAAAGAGGATCTGAAATATTATCAACTACATAATATTAATTATTTCTTGAGATGTTTTTAAATATTAATATATTTTATAGGGAAATCAATGCATAATTGGCTTGTGGGCCATGAATTAATATCATAGTTACCAAAAATTATGGGCAGTGAAAACCGAAACCCATGTGAAAAAGGTTATTTTTAGACCTTGAAAGAAGGAAATAGAGAACTCTTCTCTTTCAATTTAGTTTCTGAACTTTGTGTTGGATGTATACCTCAATGACAGGTTATATGCATCAGTAGTAGTGCTTCATTAAGCAATACAATCCTAACCATCTGGGACATTTGGTCCTACCATTCAGGCTGTGTCTTTGCATTTCTTTCCTTAGTTTTTTCTTTCCTTTTTTCTCCTATATTTTTTTTTCCTCCAAAACTGAGTTAATGCATATGTGGACCACTTTACTTGAGATCTATTTGGTTTGGGTTGGTCTTGGTTTGGGATGCTTAAATAGAAAGAGACAGATTTGAGAATCAATATTCTTAGAATGAGAAACTGTTCATGCTAGGATTTGAGAATCATCAGCTATTGGCCTTGTTACTATAAAGTCATGGCATGGGCCATCCATTGGTTTTTCATTGGCACAAGGCCCTAAACCTTTGTGGCAAGTTTTGGAGTAGTAGTAAACTTAAATACATCTTATTGGCCTTCATGTTGTCTGCTTTTCCTTCATTTTTTTTCTTTTATATATATATATATTAAATTATCATTTTTCTTACTTTTATATTTTCTGATTAATTTGAACCCATAAGGCTCTTGTGGCAAGCTTAATATTTATATATCCTTTAGAGGAATGAGAATTTCTAGAAAAACTAAGACCCAGTCTCCAATAAAGAAAGCATGGCTGAGATCCAAATTTGCATGTATGTTGTGTGTTTAGCATGTTCTGTGATTTTTAATGTGTTGCTTCTGACCAATTATGTGTATGTGGGTAGGAAGGGGGAGTTGAGTTGGAGCAGTAGAGGAAGCAGAAGTAGTGACAGTAGTGACATGCTCAAGCCAAAGTTATTCTTAGTATAGAGCAGATAGATTGTAAAAGGTCAAAAATCACCTCAAACTAATGAATGTGCCAAAACAGTGATATCCAGGCCTCAAAGGTTATTTCAAACTTTTCAAAGAATTTTAATGACACAACACTTCTTTAGGTGCTTGTAATTTTTTCTTCTTTCTTCATAGAATACCATTTCACAAATCCCATTCCAAACAGATAAAGATGGGGAAACGCGCAGCCTAAAAGATCATGGGCAAGAAGCAGAATGACCCCACATGGAAAGCCACAAGCCCAAATAATATTCCTGAGCTAGCTATGTCTAATTTGGCTTCAAAAAACATATCACCCACTCCTCTAATGTTAAAAAAAAAAAAGGATTAAAACAAAACAAAATAGTGGGTTCTAGAATTAAAATGGAAGCACATTAATATCAGGTTTTAGAATTAAAATTCCTCAAACATGTGCAGTAGCAAATGAAAAATTTAAATTATAGCTTTCAAAATCAAATGGAATCATAGAGAAATAAAAAATGAAAACACAAGAGAAAAATCGAAATCAAATTACAAAGAGTAGCTTTAAATTTATTGTACTTGCAAAATCCGAGTCTCTAGATTTCCAAAAATGAGGAAAAAAAAAATAGAGTTCAAAGACCTAGATATACAAAACATAAGGTGTGAGGTTAAGAGAAAGGAGTTCGATTCACACCTGATCTGAAGACATGGATCTGAATACATTCACTAGATTTGAAGAATTCATTTCATCCATGGAAACTTGATTTGAAGAACGCACTTCATCCATGGGAACTCGGGTGCTTGAAAATGGTAGGTTTTAAGAGGCATTGGAAGGTGGTCAGAGTGATAGTGGTGGCCATTGAAAGGGTCGATGATGGTGAGAAGCCATAGCGACCAGTGAAGAGCAAATTAGAGGTGAACAAGAGACTCGATGAAGACGATACCACGAGCCTGATAAAATTTCTCCCAACTTTTCCCTTCTCTTTTTCTCTTATTTTCCTCATTATTTTTTAAGGAAAATAGTAGGGAAAATATTATGATATTTTATTTAATATTTTCCTTTATATTTTTGTCCATCATATTTTCCATGTCACCCAAACTAAAGAAAATAATTTTCCACATGATTTTTTTTCCTTTCCTTAGCATTTTTTGGGAACCAAACATAGTCATAAAAAATGGGGAAACGCCCAGCCTAAAAGATCATGGGCAAGAAGCAGAATGACCCCACATGGAAAGCCACAAGCCCAAATAATATTCCTGAGCTATGCCTAATTTGGCTTCAAAAAACAGATCACCCGCTCCTATGATATTAAAAAAAACAAGGATTAAAACAAAACAAAACAATGGGTTCTAGAATTAAAATGGAAAGCACATTAATATCAGGTTTTAGAATTAAAATTCCTCAAACATGTGCAGTAGCAAATGAAAAATTTAAATTATAGTTTTCAAAATCAAATGGAAGCATAGAGAATTAAAAAATGCAAACACAAGAGAAAATTTGAAATCGAATTACAAAGAATAGCATCAAATTTTCTATACTTGCAAAATTTGAGTGTCTAGATTTCCAAAAATGAGAAAAAGAAAATAGAGTTCAAAGACCTAGATATACAAAACATAAGGTGTGAGGTTAAGAGAAAGGAGTTCAATTCATACTTGATTTGAAGACATAGATTCAAATACATTTACTGGATTTGAAGAATTCATTTCATCCATGGGAACTTGATTTGAAGAACGCACTTTATCCATGGGAACTCGGGTGCCTGAAAAGGGTAGGTTTTTAGAGGCATTGGAAGGTGGTCAGAGTGATAGTTGTGGCCGTTGAAAGGGTTGACTATGGTGAGAAGTCATAACGACTGGTGAAGAGGAAGTTAGAGGTGAACAAGAGACTCGGTGAAGACGATACCACGAGCCCGATAAAATTTTCCCCAACTTTTCCCTTCTCTTTTTCTCTTATTTTCCTCATTATTTTTTAAGGAAAATAGTAGGGAAAATATTATGATATTTTCTTTAATATTTTTCTTTATATTTTTTTTTCATCATATTTTCCATGTCACCCAAACTAAAGAAAATAATTTTTCACATGATTTTTTTTCCTTTCCTTAGCATTTTCCGGGAACCAAACATAGCCTAAGTAAATTATGAGGCTACATTTGATTATAAAAAAAATGTAAGAAAAAAATATAAGGAAAAGAAAATAGAAACCAAAAATAAAAAATAAAAAAAAATAAAAAGAGGAAAGAAATAGCTAAGAAAAATAAAAATAGATTTAAAATTAATAAATTATTTCTATGTGTTGCATTAATATCATTTAATTTGTTTAAACTTTTTTGTATAAAGATTGAAAATGTATAAATTTTTAATAAATTGTAATTACATTTATTTTTTTAATATATATCTTTTATAGTAAAACCAAACATGAATTTTCATTCTTTATATTTCTTGGGACCAAACACAGCGTCAAAGATCAAATTTCAAGAGACCACTTGAAGCCATGAGAGCTAAAACCCCTGGTAAGGAATACCAGGGCAAAGATATTAGGCTTTGCCATCCAGAGAAAGGTAACAAATCTTTATTTCTTATGGAAGCAAATAACACAAATATGTGTTTCTGCAAAATGAGAGTATACAAGGAAATGGATATCCTTTCCCTGGAAACTGATAACAGTTAATTAGAAAGTTGGCATATACTATTGCAAAGCAATTTCTTGCAGAACTACCACAATACTGGGAATCCTGTTCATATGCCTAATATAATGCGCAGATGTCAAAGAAGTAACCTCGTGTGACAAGCCCAACAAAAATCTAATCCTCCAAGGCAGTACCATGCAATCTTCAGGCAGATGTGGGGGTAGCTCGAGGAGTAGGGGGCTTGTTAAAATCTTCCTCCCGATCCCTCTCATTCTCCTGAATCTCCTCCATATCTGCCTCCTGCAATCCTGCTGCTTCCAACACATAACCCTTCACTTCCTGGAACCTCTCCTCTGAGAGGGAAACCTCAGCAAGAAGTCTCCATGCATACTCCTCTGATGCATTCTCATAATCCTCTCTTCTCTTCAGCACCATATGTCCACTGATCTCCCATACAGCTGGGTTTACTAGTGTGTCAAGAAGCTCCTGGCTTACTTCTCCAAGTGCTTGTTTCTCTGCAAAACACTGAACATTCACCAGAAGCAATCAGTTTTCTTTTTGTCTCATAAAAACAACAGAAGCCATCACTAAAAAACACCAAGTCACATAACTCCATGCACACATGTGAGGAAGTGTGCATTTGTGTTTGTGTGGGCGTTACTGTGAGTTGAACTTCTCCTTGTGCCCAACCTTGCCCCATGTATGTATGTATGTGGAACTTAATGCTTAATTGTCAGATCAAACTTTTTGTTTGTAGAATTGAAACCTCGCCAAAAGAGCACAACTAGATACATCCCATCCTTAGGTTAGGTCAGTTGGGTCCCTGCTTTCTAGGATAAGAGTCAGAATCAAAAGCACTGGGCTTCAGGGTTATGAGAAATATAGTTAAGACTACAGAACTGATGAATGTATCACCCATTCAGACATCCCCAAATCTATTAGGGTCCTTAAAAATTAGTAGTCATGGTGGAGATATAAGAACTAGGAGCCATTTGACTATAAAAACATCGAGTATGAGGGGGCTTTGTACACTTAATAGAACACAGGTAATTCTCAAGTCTTGATGATTGCAACCAAGAAAGCCTGCATAACTATGTTATAAACAAAGATACCTAGATCTGGTGCAATCAGTCACTGAAAATGAATTTAACTCAGATCAACTCATATACCAACATAAAAACATATGCCAGTGTGCACATTGGCATGTCTTCTGACATAATTCATAGATACGGTGTCAAATACTTAGGTTCTGACCACTCATTTGTGGCTGCTATGTTCTCGAAGAAAGCCTGATTAATTGTAAACATGCATATAAGTTTATGGCCATGAACTCCAAAACTGAGTAGGATAAAAAGCATAACTAAATAATCCACCAATAAACAATTCAAACCTCTGGTAAGTTGAAAAAAAAGAAAAAAAAAACACCTGAGGAAACAGAAATATTCTTCCCCCACAATCAGAAATGAGGACATTGTAAGGGATGTTGTTATTTTGAAGGAAAATGCAAGAATTAGCAACAGTATCAGATAGATCCTGCATCGAATTTCCACCCTCAAAAACAAAGCCTTGCACAGGATAATTTAACATCTTTGAAATCATCACCCCACTATTAGGCAGTTTCCCCCTCCTAATTATCCTCTCGGTTGGAGCTTTCTCAACTGGGAATGGTGCCATCAAGTAATATGCCTAGAGCAAGTAAAAAATTTAAACCATCATTTAGTGACAGACATGAATATTGGGCATAACAAAAATGGCAGAGTGAAGAAGGAAAAAGAATATGTGGTATAAATTAATTACCTGAAAGTGGAGGTGATTAATAGTGGCAAAGGCACCTAAACTGTTGTAACCTAATCTAAAGAAAGGATCTGCTGCTTCTTTAGCCATATGTAGGGCAAGCAAGAAGCAATCATGATCAATCCTCTGAGGCAAGCAATCAAGAACATGGGGTATTAGAAGCACATGTCCATACTCGATCGGGCTGACCTGAGAATAAAAAATTGTGAACACTCATTAGTCAGAACAACAAAATCTTACACCATGCCTATTATCTTATCTCATGATAAAATGGAGGAAAATCTAAGGAACAAAGATCAAATTGGTTTACATTTATGGCAACAACACTTGAAGAGTTTGAATCAGCAGTGACTGGTGAGACAGGGAAGTAATGGGCATTGTTGTCATCGCTCTGCTCAAACCTGAAAAGGACTTCTTCTTGGCCAATTTTGGTGAAATTGAACTTATTCTCATCAAAGGGCTGAAGAACTTGGTCAACCCGAAACTCTGTGGGTCGTTTCTTCATATGCCTTCCCTCATTCAGCTGTGCGATAAAACCGTAGTTCCCAGGGATAATCCTTGTCTCACATAAAGTCACATCATACCGGAACAGGCCTTGACTCATCCGATCCTCCCACTGCCCAAGCAACAGGTTGTCCAGGAAAGCTGCTGGAGGTTGTCCCTCAGATGAAACCTCAACCCTTGCTTCAGATGAATCCTTCACATTTTTCTTGAATGTATACAAAGGAAGTTTTGATACTGAAACCATCAATCAATTCAATGTACAAACACATGGTCAGGAACACAGTTAACAGAAGAAAAACAGACATGCGTCATCCGTTCCAACAGTTTTGGAAATTTCCAGAGAAAAGCTTTTCCAATCAATATTTTCAGAAAAAGAAAGGAAAAAACTCTGTTCCGTCACTTTATGTGTGCATGACCATAAGAAATAAAACTTTTGTCCTCTTTCTCATAATGACTAATCATAATAGCTAGCTGATAGTATGACCCCAGATTCTAACATATACTTGTTATGGAAGATTTATTATGCTTATCACATGAATAAAAATCAAAATCTCCAATTACTCTTCTTCCCCTATCTACAGTTTTTTTTTGGTTCTCTCAGCAATATAATTACTTTATGAAGGTTTCAGTTCTGTTTTTGAGCCATACAGGATTCAAGAATTATCTAAGTCCTTTTTCATGATTGTACAGAAATCCCTAAAGTTAATTTCCCCCTCCGAAGAGAACTTCTGTTACATGAATACCATATTTACTACTGGAGTAATTTTTTCCAAACTTCCATGGAAACAAACAGAAGAAAAAAGGAAAAAAAGAGGCAATGAAAAAGGTACCAGGTAAGCAGCAGTGTCCAAGGCAGTTGCGGCCACACCCGAGCGATTCTGAAGCTTCTTCCTGGTAGTTGGAGACCACGGTCGGAACTCTTTTGATGGTCAACATTCTCTTCAATTTCTCGCCAGCCGACAATGCGAATAGCGCTAATCTACCTTATAGAACAAAATAAAGAAAGAAAAGCGAAGGGAATGAGTGGAAGAGAGCAAAGGGGACCGCCACCGGCAAGGAAGAGGAGGTCGGAAGGGCAACCGCCTTGAGAAGGAAGGGCACCCCTGCCGCCGTGAGGTGATGGAGCTCGGCGCTTATCGGCGGCCTTTTGGGGTTTTTGGTGTTGGAAAAGCCACCGAATGGTTCCAAGTAAAGCCGTTGTAGAAGTTGAATTGGAATCGTCTTGTGGTTCCTCCGCTTCTTTCTCTCCTTCGCTCTTTGTGTCGCTTCAGTTCGTTACGCATTCACACACCATATATATATGTTTCTATTGTGGACGGCTTTGTTTGGCTGCTGGAATAACAACGTTCCGCTCAAGGATTAGGATCTTCTCATTTTGTCCTGTTTATCAATCGTAGAAATTTCGATGGACGTGTTTATTTTTCCTTTTCATTTGAATTTACATTTCCATGTATATTAGTTTGGGGAACATAATTAATTAATGAAAGTTCCAGCCACAACCACTAATCAATTCCTCTAATTTTACTAATACTTAGACAAAATATAACTGAATTTAATTTTTCTATATTTATATTAGAAACCCATGAACCTTCCACCATATAAATCTGCCTTTGATAATTGGTATTGACTCCTGTAGAGAGCGACTACACACTTAAGAGGTAGAAAGATTAAGGTTATGACTCTCTCTTTAGAAGAATGGAAGATTGAGGTTATGACTCTCTTTAGAAGAATGGAATGGATGAGTTGACTAATTCTACACTTTGAGAGGGTTTATATGCCTGCTCTTATGACCTGAAGTGACTTTGATCCAATTTGAGCTTAAGTCATATAATCTAGTTTACTGGATCTTAATTAATTAATTAATTTTATTTGATTCTAATTAATTAATTAACTTAATTTAGAAAAATCAAAATATTTAATCATTAATTATTGTGCAACCTTACCTTTACTAAAATTCTCTTATGTACATAAATAATTAATTCTTTATAAAACCTCAAAATAAACAATCATTAGTTCTTGTGTAACCTTGCAATTTTACCAAAACACCCTTATGCACACATACGATTAAATCTTCAATTTATGTTAAATTTTTATACTAGTAAAGATTGTAAGCTCAAGCGATGACTACTATATGACCCACAAAAAAATACTAACTCCCTCATAGCTCAACTAAAGTTGACTTAGTATTATACTAAAGAGGGTTAACCATACTCCAATACCCTATGAAATTGCATTAAGATAAAAATTGATGAAATCCAATTGAATCAATTTTTTGGGTTCGTAGCCTACTATCCATTGTATACAAACTTTCCATGAATTGGTGTTCATAATTTAATGAGGTAGAAAATATCAACTTCTCAAAATTACCTCTACCATCTTTGTGTCTCAAGTCCTCTTATTTTGTGATCAATTAACATACACGTTGGGATAAAATCTATAAAACCAAGACATGATGTAACAAAAATAGATTTAACTTTCCACTATTCTATCCATTAATTACATTAAGATGTATTTGAGCCTTTAGGTTTACATCATTTGCATTGTACATGACATTGGTGCATTAGGAGTTGCACAGAAAAACCAAGTCATAGGTTCCTTACAAGTTGATGAGTTGTTCAAAATCAGTTCATGGACATAGACAATCTATTTGCAATTGTAGTTGTTAGGACATTAAGTCTTGTTTGTTATTGACAATTTTGTTCCAAGTTAATTATGACCTTAGAAATCTTTTTAGATAAGTGACTCACTCTACATTAAAAATCAAGGGTTGTTGTTCGTCTAACCAAAAAGTCACAGGTACGTTTAAGAAGGTTTGACTTGTGTCAAGTTAGACTCTTATATGGTATTGAGAGGAATGGTATATTTTTTGGAATTAGAATGCATTTTATTTTAAAAAGTAAAAATGCAGGGAATGCTTAAGCAAACAGCAAGGCTCAAGTGCTTGATATCGCTTAAGCACCCAAGCGGCTTAAGCTGTGGTTAAGTGTGCTTGAGCGCTCATGCCTTTTTCACCAAGATTTGAAAGATATTTTCCAGAATTTTATGTAAATTATATTTGGAAACCTTATGATACCAAACCTCTTCGGCATATTTGTGTATAAATACCACATTATAACCCTTTTAGGGTTAGAGATTAAAAAGAGATTGGAGAGATTTCAAAGGTGCCTCCTTGAGAGAAAGCTTAATGAGTTACACCATTCCTGATATCTTATTCAAAGGATTCATTCATGAATCTAGGGTTAAAGACTTGCATCTCTTCAATGAGGCTGAAGTGTATTCACTAGAGCAATCAAAAGTTACTGCATGGATTAAGTCGTAGGTATTGGAGAGTAAGTCTTTAGGGCAAAATGACTAGGTAAATTTGAGTAACTTGATCTCATATAGTGGATTTAGATTAACGGTCTTAGACCTTGTGGTTTTTTTTTATCTCCATAATTAGTGTAAGGGTTTTTTACTTAAAAATCTTGTATCCATTGCATATTTCTTGATTTCATTTTATTATATCGATTGCTTAGATATCTTATAGGATACAAAAATATATTTTTTATTATAATTTTTTTAATTACACCCATTGACCTCCTATTTGGGTGTTATCCTATTGAACTTTGGTTTTCTATTGGTATCAAAGCGGGATAAAAATTGAAATTTTATTAATCCTATAGGATAAAAATAGATATTTTACTGATCCTGTAAGTTTAGTGTGGAACAATAAAAAATTGGGGCTTCTCTGAATAGTCCACCTTACTTCGATGGGAGTAACTATCCCTATTGGAAAGCTCGAATAAATTTTTTTCTTAAAATGCAAGGTGAATGGGTATGAAATTCAATGGAATATGGATAGGGACCCCCATTGATTCTTGATGTCCGTGGAAAATCATTAAAGCCTAAACAAGAATGGGACAAAGCAGATAATGAAGGGAATGAAGCCAATGCTAAGGCTTTGTTTAGTATCTTTAATGGAGTTTGCCTAGATGAGTTTCATAGGATAACAAATGAAAAATGGTATCAATGTCCTAACAACAAACTGTACTTGTGCTAAGGAAGCATGGGATATACCTTAAGTCACTCATGAAGGTACATCTGCTATTAAACTTTCTAAGTTGCAAAAGCTTACCACTAAGTTTGAGAATATTAGGATGCATGAAAATCATAAATTGAGTGATATTGTTGTTAGGATAGAGCCTTTAAAAGCATAACATGATGTAATAAATTTGGAATTCGTTATTTATTTAATGATGTTCCAGTTTCACTTTTATCTATCCTTATTTCATGTATTATACTTTATGAGCATTCTTGTCTGCATCTTTTGCATTGTACATGACATAGGTGTATTAGGAGTTGCACAGAAGATCTAAGTCATATGTTCCTTGTAAATAGTTGACTTGTTCATAATCGGTTCATGGGTCTAGGCAACCCGTTAGAGGTTGTAGTGCACTACCTCCTAATTGGAGGGATGGTTGGTCTTGGTTATTGGGATGGTTTTCCCATGGTGAGTGTATTAGTGTGTATGGGTTACACATTGGATAGGACCTACGGTGAGTCATGACTAAAGGCTGTCAAGTAGTCATGATCTCACCAAGCTATTTTATTGTGTTGTTTCTCAACCTTGAGAGAATATTGAGCTTGTGCTAAGGTTAGCAATGGCTTTGACCTATGAGTGCGATCGTAAGTTGATCATATATTTCCTATGGATTGGGTTACTGATGATGGAAGCTATTAGCAATAGGTATCCTCAATAGAGACACCATGACATCTAATGGGATTGAGACAATGTGTCATCTTAGGTGATCCTAAGGAGGTGTGTTCATGGAAGCTATGACCATAGTAGTTCCTTAAGTGGAACTTGACATAGGCTATTTGAGAGCTAAGACATGTCAGTTGAATACATAATAGGAGGATCTATAACTCAAGGATAGTAAAGGTAGTCTTGAAACGCTAATAGCTTACACCTTGTTAGATTATGGACACCAGTTCATGGGGAGATTGAACACAATGGATAGCAGGTCACAAACCCGAGCACGTAGTGTCTCATTGTTATTTACATAGGACATTGGAGTTCAGTTGATTATTTGTAGTAGGATGTTGAATCAACTTCAGAATTTGATTATGAGGGAGCCAGTACTCCTATGGGTCCCAATGGTCTCCGCTCTAAGCTTATTTACCTTGTTGGCATGGATTATGAGGGTCAAATTGACTCTAGGTTTACTTTTGTGAATAAGGGCATTTTGGTAATTACATAAGGTTGCACAAGGGTAAGTGAATAAGATCTTTGGATTGGGCTAATTGATTAATTAGTAGGCCTTGTTGGGTTAATTAATCAATTAGGATCCGTTTTAAGCTAGATTAAGTGACCCAAGCCTATGTGAGTTCAAGTCACTTAAGCCTAATTAGGAACCCTATAAATACCCCATAGGGTTTAGTTTCTATAATTTTTGTCTTCCACTATCCAGAGAGAAAGAGAGCCATAGCCTTCACCCTCTATTCTTCCCCATCAAAAGTGTGCCAAGAACAAGGTTGAGTCATCAGATGGAAGATCATGGGTTTACGAGACTTCCAACAATTTCAAGACCATTTTCAACACTTGGATTTTGAGGTTTGGGAACATTCAAACCTAAAGGTTAGTTTTTTAACACTAAAAGATCATTTTTTTTAAAAGTGCTATTGCTTCTGTTGCTTAGATCTAGGATGCCAACAATTGTTATTTCATCATTTAACCTTGGAAAAACCTATTCCAAATTCAAAGGTAGTAAGAAAAATTTTAAGACTTCTTCCTGAGAGATTTAGGCTTGAAGTTACTATCATAGAGGACATTGATTCAATTATAATTGATGAACTTGTTGGCTCCATAAAAATATATGAGATAACCCTACATAATTCTCAAAAGCCTAAAGATTTTGCCTTTAAGGCTTCAGAGAATGAGGAAAAAGATACTAAAATGCCATATAGTATAGCTAGGGATGAATTTGCTCATATGACTAAAAAAATTAAAAAAGTCATGAAATTTAATATAAAATTTTATAAAAATCAAGAATTTGGAAAAGGAAAAAGATTTGAACAATCATCAAAAGAAAATATTAAAGGTTCCTCAAAGAGTAAGAAAATAGAATGCTTTAATTGTGGTGGTTATGACATTTTGCTTCCGATTGTCCTAGTCCCAAAGATATTAAAAAGTTTATACAGGCTACATAGAGTGACACAAATTCTAAAGAAAGTGGTTCCACAACTTTTGAAGATGCAAGGTATGATCATAATGACGTCTAAGCTTTTGTTGCATCTGTGGAATCTGTCCATGATAATGATAGTGATGATGAATTCATTGATGATAAAAAACTACTTTTCTGAATAATCTTGTTGTTGAGCATGAAAAACTAATTAAGAATTTTTTAAGAGACCATGATATTTTTTAAGCTCATAAAACCAAGATTGATGTGCTAAAAGAAGAGATGACTAATCTTCTTGAAAAAAAATAATCATATTTCTTGAGTTTAAACATCATTCTCTTCTTGAGAGAAATAATGCTCTTCCTTAAGAGATGGAAAGTAATAAGTCTTCTTCATCTGTGAATGAGATTTTTTACCCTGGAACTAAAGTGCTTAATGCGAACAAGGGAAAATCAAGAGACACTAAGGGGAATGCTAAACATGGATGCACATTTATGTATACGAAGATAAGGTGATAAAACTAAGAAATTGCATATCCTATGTCATCTTGCTCAATTCTAGGAAATTTGTTTACTTGGGTATCTTGTGTGTGAAACATGTTATGTTGAGTCAATATGGTTTCATGAATCTCATTACATATTTTTCATTCTTTTTTACTCTTTTCATTTGCTAGGGACTAGCAGAGTTTAGGTTGAGGGGGATGATTGGAGCCAAAATATGTGCTCTAATGACACATATTCGATATGATTTGTGCACCAAAGGACATTCAAATCACCCAACTTAACCTAAATCGATGCTAAGGCCCTAGCCATGAGTTTAATTTGTACTTTGGAGACTTATCTCAGGTTCAAGGGAAGAAAAGGGTGCAAGTTGATCACTTTAGATTTTGAAAGATCAAGAAAGGGTTAAATGAGGAAATAAGTGAGTCAAGACTCATGGACCATAAGGAAAGGCAAGATGAGGATATAATGAGTTTGGAAGATGATAAATGACCATTATGGAGTAAGAAAGAAGGAAGAAAACATGGGAAATGAGGCATGAAGCAAGATTCAACTGCATGGAAATTTAGAACTCAAAAATCTGATGGCAATATATACTCTGAATTTGACGACAAATTTGAAGCACTTTATAAAGTTTATTTTATACATACTATATATCATTTCAAAGCTTGGGAAGTCAATAGTCCAACGCTTCAAACAATGTACAAATCAGAGCTAAAATGAAGAAGTTATAGCCATTTGAAGACAACTGCACCAAGCTTAAGGGTCATTTCGAAATGATTTCGAAATTCAACTTATGAATTCGAAATCCAACTTGTGAATTCGAAATTCATTTTGAAATGACACCAATTTCAAATTCACCCACTGCCACTTTGATGTTTCACCTCCTCTACCATGGGAATTGCATCTAGGGCACTCCATCCGCCCTAAATGGACCCCACACGACTAGAAATCACAATTTTATTATTTTTTTAAAATCATTTTTAGGAAATTATTTTGTAATAAGTGGCTGATTTGTCCCCATCAAAGGCGCCATTTGATTCTTGTGCTAGACGGGTGTTATAAAAAAAAATTATAAAACCTAAATCACCTTACACTAGGGTAGCATGGCTACTATAGTATAGTGGTTCTAGGATCGTCCATAGGGATGGGTTTTCTTCGTACAAGTGACTTTAGTGAAGGTAATGAAATGGTGCTTTTCCTTATGAAAATTAGCTTTTAAAGAAAATGGAATTGTGGTTGAAAAAGTTGATTTTAAGTTAAATAAAAATAGCAATTGAAGTTAACTACAAAAAGAATGTCTCTTGGAGCTTTAGGTCACTAGGATCGGGTTCCTTAGGCAAAGGGGGAGATTCCAGATCTTCTCCTCGCATTGGGGACAATAAATAAAGGATGGTTATCACCTGAACTGGTTTTGTATTTAGTAATTAAGATTTGATCCAAAGGGTTCATGAAAAATGGTAGTTGCTTCCCATTAATGGCTTCAAACACTAAAAACCCTCACCTTGAACCACTTTCCAATGGCTCGTACTTGATCACTAATGAACATCCATGGATCTAGCAATAAGTATCCATAGAATCCGGAAAGCTTACCAAGTATTGGCCATTCAAGGTGATTCTCACCTTGAACCACCTTCCAATGGCTCGTACTTGATAACTAATGGACATCCATGGATCTAGCAATAAGCATCCATAGAATCCGGAAGCATACCAAGTATTGGCCATTCAAGGTGATTCTAAGGGATTTAAAGCTAAACCTTGAAATAAAAACCATTAATGGTTAACAACTACCTTCATTTAAAGCAAGGAAAACTCCTACCTTTGCATTCGGGTCCTTCACCTAGTTTCCATCACTCCAAGAAACGTAAAACTTAGCCACTCATCCCCTAAGAAATCATCCTTAGAAGTTGTTTGGCTAGAAAGAAAAATGAAAACAAAATGAGAAGGAAAGGCAGAGCAAGGGCTCTGTATATTTCTTCCTATGGGAATTACAAGTGTCGTCTCCTTCAAAAGATTATACAAAAAGATATTCTATAGAGAGGTCTTTCCAATCCCCCTTTATAGTTCCTAACCAAGAAATCCTATCATTGGTTGATTACAAGGAGAAAATAGTAATTTACACAAAAATCTGGAGATAAAAATCTAATGGAGTCGGTGCACATGAAGATTTCGCATGATGTGCGAAATTCATTTTTTCTGCATCTTGTGGTTTCGTAGGGTGTTCAAAATTTCGCATAGTGTGCGAAATTGTCCTTCACTCAGTCCTGCAGCTGCTCCTCCTCTTGATTTCGCATGCTATGCGAAATTTTTGCATAGACATACGAAATTGCTACATGTTGGATTTCTTCCTCTGGTTTTCTTCCTTGCATCTCTGATTGGCTTGGCAACCTTGCCAAGCTTGGCAAAGGGCTATGAAGAGCTCCAAAACTCATATTTTTCATGCATTTGAGCTTCAACTTGCATTGCCATGGATTGCACAAAATTCTCCCTCATTCTTTGCTTGTTTCAATGATAAAAAAGCTACTAAAAACACCAAAACTAGCCAAAAACTGATTAGTAACCCTTGCTAGGTTCCTTAATGTGCCAATTGAGTTAAAAAATATTAACTACTACTCAAAAGTGTTTAAAACAGTTAATTTCAAGCTATAAAAGAGCACTTTTTGAGTAGTAATCAGTGGCCAGTGAGAGTGAGCCACATGTTAGGCAAATGATGATATTATATAAACTCTCTTAATTCTAGGTTTTAGGGATCTTGGATTGTTTTCCAGAGAGTTTGACATTGAAGGTGGAAAAAGATGAGAACTTTGGTTTGTTTTCTTTTTCTTCTTTATTAAATATATTGTTTTAGGTTTTTTTGATTCAATTTATGGATTTTTACCCTATTATGGACTGTGAATGTGACATCACCTCCATGAGAGGCTAAAAGCCAACTTGGGGCTTGAAGCATGAAAACCTAAGGGCTAGGGATCCTATAGGGACAATGGGTAAATTATTATAACAATGAGATTAATTATTGGTTGGGTGACAATTTATCAATTTTTTTTATCCTCTCCTTGTGAGTTAGTTTAGGGAATGATACAGTAAGTTATTACCCGATACTAGTGATTCTTGGTTCTTGATCATTATTTATCCTTGTCTTCCCTATCATTATTTGCTTCAAAATAAAGCTATAAGGAGTAGGAAGGGTTAAACAGCCAAAACTTAAACTAGTAATTAATATGATTCATTTGATGGTTTTAGGAATATGTTTTTAAAAGGAAAAATTAGGTTTCAGATGCAATTTTGAGTTATAGAACTCAACTTGATCGCGAGCAGCGGCCGAGGATCCCAAAACCCTAAGATCATATTACTTAAAAGACCCTTGTTTTATCTAATTTCTATACCCTAGGTTGGATTGTGGAAAACCCCAAACTTGAATCAATTGAATTTAAAATCAATATTCATTTTTTTTTATCAATTTAATTTCTTTTACTTAGTTTCACATTTTTCACATATAGTTTTTCACTTTAGGATTTAAACAAAATCAATTCATTTATTCTAGCATTGACAATTTCCATAAGCCAGTCCTTAAGGACGATACTTGGAGTACTACAAAAGCCGTAGTGACTCTTTCTCTAGTTTTTCTTGACCAGAGTAGCTACGTAAAAAGGCTAAGTGTTTTGTTATAACAGAGAAGTTCGATCAAGAAATTGGTGTCGTTGCCAGGGATTGGCAATCGTCATAACTAGGATATAGTGCATTACTTTGTTTTAGTTCTTTTATTTTTTTTCCTTATATATATATATATATATATTTTCTTTTTTTTTTTCTTCTATTCTATGCTTGGTTGGGAAAAAAATCTTTCAGGTAGACTTCAAAGAACAACTGAGGAATCTCAACCAAATATGGAGGGCATTGAAGAATCCAATAGCAATAACAACATGCCACGACCACCTATGCAGGACCAAAGAACTATAAGAGAGTTTCTAAATCCTCCTAGGTTGAGCACACCTCGTGTTTTATGCTACCTCCAAATCACGATCATGTTACCATTTGACCTCAAGTGGTATCTCAACTACCCATTTTTAAGGGAACGGAAAATGAAAACCCATACTCTCATATCAAGGAATTTGAGGACAACATTTCAATTTTTTAAGAAGCCAACACTCCTTCAGAGATCTTTCACATGAAACTATTCCTCTTGTCATTGAAGGATAAAGCTAAGACTTGGTTAAATAGTCTTAGACCTTATAGTATTAGAAATTGTGGTGATCTACAATCAGTGTTTTTGCAAAAATTCATTCCAACACATAGAACCAGTGCATTGAAAAAAGAGATCTCTAATTTCAAGGCTATGGAGGATGAGAAATTTTTTGCATGTTAGGAAAGATTCAGGGAGATGGTTGTAGCATGCCCTCATCACGGATTTGAAAATTGGATGCTAGTATCGTATTTCTATGAAGACATGTCACCACCAATGAAACAACTTCTTGAGACAATGGGTGGAGGAGATTTCATGAATAAAAATCTCGATGAAGCATTTCAATTCCTTGATCATGTTGCTGAGGTATCTAGCAGTTGGGAAGAACCAATTATCAAAGAACCACCTAGAGATAGAATAATGAATAGGGCAAGAGCTAGTGGAGTGTATACCTTACCAGAGGGTTTAGATGTCTAAGCAAAGTTTGCAACCATTATGAGAAGGTTGGATGATTTGGAAGCCAAGGGAGTTCAAGAGGTACAAATAGTCAATGAGGGAGTAGCTCAACTATGCTTGATATGTAAGTCTATGGAACATGGTGTGCAATCTTGTCCCACTCTACCTATAGTGCGAGACATGTTTTTGGAGCAAGCCAATGCCTTAGGGACATACAAGCAATCTAGCAATTCTCCATATTCCAACACTTATAATTTGGATTGGAGGAATCATCCAAATCTATCATGGAAATGGGGTAACAATGGCCAGTTTCAGCAGCAAGGAAACCGATTTCATGATAATCAGACTAATGAGCAGTAAGGTTTTCAACCACAAGGTATGCCATCTCAAAATTTTCAACAACAACCTCAAACCTCATTATCTATCTCAAACCTAGAAAATATGATGAGAGAGTTTATATAGAAGCAAGAAAAGCATAATGAGTATCAAAATAGGATTAAATGCTCAAACGTCTCAAGAACTAGTAGATATTTGAACTACTTTGAGCCAACTTGTTGCAAGCTTATCTCAAGAGAAAGGAAAGTTCCTAACTTAGCCACAGAAAAATCCAAAGGGAGTAAATGAAGTTTTTGAAGTGTAAAAGGAAGATTGCAATGCATTTGTCACACTTAAAAATGGAAAAGAATATGAAAGACCCAAGCTACCAATAAGTGAAGATATTCCTGCTAGAGATGAACCAACCATGGAGAAAAATGCTAGAAATGAGAAAACATCTGAAAAACATGAGGAAGTCATCGTGAGTAAAGATAAAAGGAGTATTTACAATCATTTGCCTTTCCCTTCAACTATGTAGAGACACAAAGTAGGGGATAAGACTTTGGAGATTTTGGAAGTTTTGAAGCAAGTGAAGATCAACATTACACTCTCTTTAGTAGACCGTTCAATTAAAGTACCTAGAGGAGTAGTCGAAGATGTCTTGGTGCAAGTTGAAAAGTTCTACTACTTAGTGGACTTTGTGGTGTTAGATATAGAACTGTTGAAAAAGAGTGTGAATTTTGTTCCAATTATTCTTGGGAGACCCTTCCTTGCTATAGCCAATACTCTCATTAACTGTCAAAATGGATTGATGCAGTTATCTTTTGGGAACATGACAGTGGAAATGAATGTCTTCAATTTATGCAAGCAACAGATGAACCATAATGATGTGGAGAATGAGGAAGCATGCCTTATAGAGGCCTTGGTGCAATAACACACAAAAAAGTTAATGGAATTAAATATAGATGAATTTTTCTCTACAATTGTTAATGAAGAATGTGTTGAAGTTGCTACAAAGTGGAAAGAAAAATGTACCATTCAATATTTGAACAGTGTTGAGAATGATGAAGAATGCAAAAATGAGGAGGTTGAGATCAACAAACCAGAGTTAAAGCCCCTACCACATGGTTTAAAGTATGTTCATATAGAGGAAAATGAAGAAAAACCTATGGTCATTTCAACTACATTAACTGAAGAGCAAGAAATAAAACTTTTGAAGGTGCTTAAAGAGAATAAAGAGCAATTGGTTGGTCCATTTCAGATTTGAAAGGGATAAATCGCTTTATTTGCATGCATCATATTTATTTGGAAGAGAATGCAAAACCAATAAGGCAACCACAAAGAAGGCTAAATCCCCTTATATAAGATGTAGTTAGAAATGAGGTATTGAAGCTTTTAGATGTAGGTATTATTTATCCTATCTTTGACAGTAGTTGGGTAAGCCCCACTCAAGTAGTACCTAAGAAAAGTGGGATAACTGTGGTGAAGAATGATGAAGGAAAGCTTATTCCTACAAGGTTGACTACAAGTTGGAGAGTATGCATTGATTTTAGGAAGTTGAATGTAGTCACCAAGAAAGATCATTTTCCATTACCTTTCTTAGATCAAGTTTTGGAGAGGGTAGCTGGTCATGACTATTATTGCTTCTTGGATGGCTATTCAAGCTACTTTCAAATTGCCATTGCATTGGAGGATCAAGAGAAAACTACACTCACATGCCCATTTGGCACCTATGCTTATAAGTGCATGCCTTTTGGTCTTTGTAATGCGCCAACCACATTTCAAAGGTGTATGCTCAGTATCTTCAGTGACATGGTAGAGAGAATCATGGAAGTTTTCATGGATGATCTAATAGTTTATGGGAAGACCTTTGATGATTGTCTCTTAAATTTGAAAAAAGTTTTGAAAAGGTGCATTGAGAAGGATTTGGTCCTAAATTGGGAGAAGTGTCACTTCATGGCAACCTCAAGGGTAGTACTTGGTCATATCATTTCTAGAGAGGGCATTCAGGTAGATCCAGCAAAAATTAAGCTCATCTACTATTAAAGAGGTGAGACAATTTTTGGGGCATGCAAGTTTTTATGGGAGGTTCATACAGGACTTCTCAAAAATCTCTCAACCTCTTTGTGCTTTATTGCTTAAGGATGCGGAATTCATATGGACTACAACACGCCAAGAAGCTTTTGAGAGACTAAAGTCACTCCTCACTACTGCACCAATTGTGAGACATCCTAATTGGTCTCTTCCATTTGAGTTGATGTGTGATGCCAATGATTATGCAGTGGGAGTCATACTAGGTCAAAGAGAGTATGGAAAACCATATGTGGTGTACTATGCTAGTAAGACCCTCAATGATGCTCAGAAGAACTACACAACTACTGAAAAAGAGCTCATTGTGGTGGTGTTCACACTTGATAAATTCAGGAACTACCTTTTGGGAACTTTAATAGTAATTTTTACTGATCTTTCAGCCTTGAAATATCTACTCAACAAAAAGAATGCCAAAGCAAGACTTATTAGATGGATATTTCTTTTTCAAGAATTTAACATTCAAATCAAGGATAAGCAAGGGGTAGAGAATGTGGTTGTTGATCATCTTTCCCGAGTTAAAGTAGAGTCGCATTTCGAGGAAACACATATTAATGATGAGTTTTCTGATGATGCCCTTTGTGCAGTGGAGAAGTTGCCTTGGTTGACAAATATAGTCAACTACTTGGCAACCGGAGAGCTTCCCTCGGAATGGAACATGGAGACGAAGAAGTATTTTCTTTTGCAGGCAAAACATTATGCTTGGGATGATCCATATTTATATAAGTTTTTCCCATATCAAATTATTCGAAGATGTGTTTCAGAGGATGAACAACAAGAAATATTACGAATGTGTCATGAGGGAGCTTGTGGACGTCATTTTACTCCGAGGAAGACTTCAACAAAAATTCTACAGAGTGGATTCCATTGGCTAACTATGTTCAAGGATTGAACACTCACTATAAAAGTTGTCCACAATGTCAACAACTAGGGAAAATCATAATTTAAATTAATTAAAAATAAATATTAAAAAATTATGTATATATTATTTTTTATTTGATATCATTGAATACATTTAAATTAAAATGGACCATAATTTTAATATTAAATATATTTTAAAATTAGACATATTATCATAATAATATTATAAAAAATCTATAAAGCAACTTAATAATAAATGTATATTTATAAAATTTATATTTTTTTATCCATGTAGAGGATATTATTATCAAATATGACAAGTTATATATATATATATATATATATATATATATATATTATAAAAATAACTTTAAAATACCTATTTTTACTTCTTATATAATTTTTAATTTTTTTTAATATTTTCATAATTTTTATTAATTTTTATGTCACCGATATTTTGTGTCAAAATATATGTCGATATGTCTTCAATATATCCATAAAATCGAAGTACTGATATATCTGTGATTACCAATATTTTCATCTATGGTTACAAGTGTTATTAATTGTAAAATACATTAGAAGTGAAAATGAGTGAATATATTTGACTTATTAATTAAGTGTTTAGTAAACATTGAAAAATGAAAGCATAAAAAAATCTTCTTCAAGTCTGTCTACGTTTCAAAACATATAAAGTCTAAGGATTCCAAACTTCTTCAAGTCCGCTATCTTGATTCCAAATGTTTAAAAGTTTGTCGCTGTCGATTTAAAAATGTTCAAGACTGTTATGCTATGTTTGGTTCCCAGAAAATTTGAGGGAAAATGTAAGGGAAAGAAAATACAAAGGAAAAATAGAAGGAAAGAAAAAGTGAAGGAAAATAAAAAATAGATTTAAAGTTGATAAATTATTTTTTATGTTACTTCAAACTCATTTTATTTATTTTAACTCATCAATATAAAGATTAAATAATTTAAAAATACATAAGTTTTTAATTAGTTTTAATTATATTTTATTTTCTTTTGTATTTTTCATAGGACAACCAAACATGAAAAAATCATTTTCCTTTGCATTTTTTTTTCTTTCCTTAGTATTTTTCGAGAACCAAACATAACCTAAAAGTTCTCTATTTAAGAAGTCTTCTATGCATTGTATAAGTGTGAGAAATTTATAGCCTTCTTAGCTCAACAGACCATTATCCTTTTGTATTTTTTGTCCATATGTCATTTTTTATTTTCATGTTGTAATCAAAGTCTTGTATCAGTTGAAGATTCCTACCCTACACTCTGTAAAATTGAGGTATTATTTTAATAACAAAAATTTATTTCAATTTCTATCTTTATTAAAAAAATTCAGCTTGCTTAGGAGTGGTTGACGTGGTTGATGCAAAATCTAGGAATAGTTGTTGAACCTTTTGTTGAAAAATCAAATCTTGATTAAATTTCTCCCACCATTTAACATTGAACTCTCTTGTAAGAAAGAGTGGAAATGGATGAGGAGTTATTTATTTATTTATTTTTTTAAAATATAATTCCAGCTTAAAATCCAAGGGATTCTTAGTTTGGAATAAAATGATAAAAGCTTTGGTTAAGAGATCAATATGATGTTGGAAACTGTTTTGTATTTTTTAAGAAAATAAAATAAAATGATTTTTTTATATTAAATTGTGGCCTATTTAAATATTATTTTCCCTAAAATAAATGAAACATGGGGTCACATCTCTTATGGAGTAACCACCAATGTCTATAGACATGAGACATATTACTCAGTTGAAAACTACCCTAAGTCTTCTTTGATAGGAAGAAGAGAAAATAAATATAGGGATACAGTATTAATTCCAGAAGTGGGGAAAAAGGGTCTCTAGTCTACAAGAGTAAGTCTGTGAGTTCCATCGATGCATAGACAAAAGGTCTTGTAAGGACTAGACAACTAATCCCTATTTTTGTGTGAATATGATTGCCATGGCTGGAGGTATGATATTGGATTTTCATTTTATTACTCGTAATTATCAGAGATATTTATTTTTTATTTCGTATCAGAGCCAAGGTTCTCTGGTTAGACTTTCGATTCAATATTTATTGTCTTAAATGAATTAAGTTCTATATTTGTATATGATAAGAGAAATTTATTTCCATATTCATTGGGTATTTATGATTTAATCCAAATGGAGAAAATTTAGTAGACTCCATATTTATTGGATATAAATGATTTAATCCATATGGAGAAAAAAATTCAGTAGACATTTCTCATATATGTTTTTCTGCATTTGTAGTAGACATTTCTCATACGACATGTTATGTTTTTGTTATGAGATTTATAGATAAATATGGATCTGGAGATATATTCGGTCTAGTTATCTGTTCTCCTATTTATTTATCTGGAGATATATCTGTAAAAAAAGAAAAACAAATTCCTACAATTGAGACGACTTGAACCCGTGACCATGGGTTACCCCCTTAACTAGAATAGTCCTTAAACCATTGGACCAAAGCCCATGACTTGTTAGAGATTGCCTCCTCTAAACTTAAATGTTGGCTCCGTCATTGTGAACAACTTGTATAAATTATTTTTATAAAGTAGTATTTAGAAACACTACTTATATTTGTTTACCATTGTTTTGGTAATTTTTTGATGTCATACTAAAGTAACATTTGATTAATTAAGTAATAGCCACAACATTCTTGATTATGATAATGTTAAGTGACAAAAGAAAGTTTCATTTTTGTCACATTAAATTAATGACATCAATATTTGTAAATAATCATAAAAAATACCTTACAGGGTAATTATTATGTTTTGTGTTTATTTAGGATGGGATGGTAAAAAAATATATATATGTTGCCCACAGGCCTAAAATTACTAGTCCCATTATAAAGTAATTAAAAAAAAAATCATTTGTGTGTTGCATTCTATTCCCACAGGAAAGTTTATGGTCACGTGTTGATTTTTTTGTTGATTGAATTAATTTACATGAGTAACTTTTAATTTTTGCTTCATTGCATATTAGTAAGCTTTGTCATTTATTTTTCAGCTCAATCTATATTTGTTCCAAATTTTGATTCATCTCATATACCTTCCTTGAATGGTGATAATTATTTTGATTGGAAGGAGAAAATTCTCCTTACATTGGGGTGTATGGATCTTGATTTAGCACTTCATGTGGATGAGCCACTAGTTCCTATGGAATCAAGTACCCAAATAGAGAAAGCATTATATGAACATTGTAAGCGATCTAATCGCTTAAGTTTGATGTTTATCAAGTCTAGTATTGGGAAAAGTATTTTTGGTTCAATTTATGAATGTGCTAAGGTTAAAGAATATCTCAAGGCTATTAAGCAACAGTTTGAGACTTCTAACAAGGCTTTGACTATCACCCTAATGACAAATATGTGTTCTACGAAGTTTAATGGCATCAAAGGAGTGCGTGAGCACATAATGGAAATGAAGGATATTGATGCTCAACTTAAGTCATTAGAAATTGAGATGTCTAAGTGATTTCTTGTTCGCTTCATTCTTAATTCTCTTCCATCTGAGTATGAACCTTACACATAAGGAAAAATGGTATATCAATGAACTTTTGACCATGTGTGTGCAAGAGGAAGGGAGACTAAATCAAGAAAGGATTGAAAGTGCCCATTTGGTGACTCAAGAAAAGAAACCAGGCAAGAAAGGTAAAGGAAAGCAAAAGACACCTCTTAATCATGTTAATAAGAGCGATATCAAATGCTTCTTTTGCAAAAAGAAAGGACACATCAAGAAGAGTTGTCCCAAATTTAAGGCTTGGCTTGAAAAGAAAGGTAATCTCATCTCTTTAGTGTGTTACGAATCTAATATGGTTCATATTTCTTACAACACTTGGTGGATTGATTCTCGTACTACAATCCATGTTGCCAATACTATGCAGGGCTTCTTAAACCAAAGGAAACCAACGGAAAGTGAACGCTCTATCTATTCAGGAAATCGGATATGTTCACATGTGGAAACGGTTGGGACCTACAAACTTGTTCTTAGATCTGGCTTTGTTTAAAACCTTGAAAAAACTTTTTTTGTTCCATCATTTTCTAATAATCTTATTTCAGTTTCGAGACTTTTACCATATGGTTTTTGTTTTAAATTTATAGGAATTTCATTTCATTTGATAAAAAACAATGTTGTTGTTGGTGATGGTATTTTGGATAATGGTTATTCAAACTCAATTTAAATCCAAGTTTGAATCATAGCCTTACAACTATGCATGGAAATGTTGGCATTAAGTGTAGTGTTATAAATGAGAAATCTTCCACACTGTGGCACAAGAGATTAGGTCACATCTTTATTGAAAGAATTAAAAGATTGGTAAATGATGGAGTCCTTGAGGCTCTTGATTTTACTAATTTTGATATTTGTGTGGACTGCATTAAGGGAAAGCAAACCAACATGACTAAGAAGCAAAGTGCTAGGAGGACTTCTGATATTTTAGAAATCATGCACATTGACATTAGTGGTCCCTATGATATGTGTTTAAATGGTCAAAGATATTTTATCACTTTTATCGATGACTACTCACGATATATATATATATATATATATATATATATATATATATATATATATATCTCTTTTCTCTTTATGATAAGTGTGAAACACTAAATGCTTTCAAAATCTATAAAGTAGAGGTAGAGAAACAATTAGGTAAACAAATTAAGATTGTGAAGTTAGATAGAGGTGGTGAATCTTATGGTAGGTACACTAAAAGAGGACAATTATCTGGTCCATTTGCAAGGTTTCTACAAGAACATGGCATGGTTGCCCAATACACAATGCTTGGCTCACCATCCCCAAATGGTGTGGTTGAAAGACGAAACCGAACCTTAAAGGACATGGTTAGAAGCATGGTTAGTAACTCCAACCTCTCATTATCCTTGTAGAGTGAGGTTATGAGGACAACGACATATGTACTAAACCAGGTTCCAACCAAGACAGTTCCTAAAACGCCTTTTGAGTTATGGAAATGTTGGAAACCTAGTCTAAGGCATATACATGTATGGGGTTGCCTAGCTAAGGTTAGAATTTATAATCCACAAGAGAAAAAATTAGACTTAAGAACAATTAGTGGATATTTCGTTGGCTATGCAGAAAAGTCTAAGGGATACATATTTTATTGTCCTTCTCATGCTACGAAAATTGTAGAATCCATAATGCAAGGTTTTTGGAGAATGATGTGATTAGTGGGAGCAATGAATCTCGACACTTAGTGTTTGAGGAACGCCACAATATTGAACCCACTCTTGAGTCTTCAAGTAGATTAATTATTTTCTTGGATAGTCATCAAGATTTGACAATCCAAGAAACACCAATTGTTAATGAACCACATCATGAGGATATTCTGGTGGATTAAGTTATTTAACATCCTCAACAAGGGAATGTTGATATAACATTAAGAAGATCTACTAGAGAAATGAGACATGCAATTTCTTCTGATTATGTTGTGTACCTACAAGAATATGACATTGATATTGGTGTTGAAGATGACCCCATTACATTTTCACAAGCCGTGGGTGGAAGTGAATCCACATTATGGTACAATGCCATGAAAGATGAGATGAATTCAATGGCTAATAATCAAGTCTGGCCTCTTGTTGAGTTGCCCAAAGGTGCAAAGGTCATTGGTTGTAAATGGGTTTTTAAGACTAAAAGAGATTCCTTGGGAAATATTGAAAGATATAAGGCAAGACTTGTAGCTAAAGGATTCACTCAACAAGAAGGAATTGATTATCATGATACCTTCTCCCTTGTTTCAAAGAAGTATTCATTTTGGATAATCATGGCATTAGTAGCTCATTTTGATATTGAGCTACATCAAATGGATGTGAAAACAACTTTCCTTAATGGAGATTTAGAGGAAGAGGTTTACATGAAACAACCAGAAGAGTTCATCACAAATGGAAATGATGACATTGTTTGCAAGCTTAAGAAATCTATATATGGACTAAAACAAGTATCCCTTCAATGGTATTTAAAGTTCCATGATGTTATTTCTTCATTCGATTTTATAGAAAATGTTATGGATCAATGTATATACCATAAGGTTAGTGGGAGCAAAATAATTTTCTTAGTCTTATATGTGGATGATATTTTGCTTGCTTCAAATGATTTGGGCTTGCTTCATGAGGTGAAGTGATTTCTCTCGCAACAATTTGATATGAAAGATATGGGTGAAGCTTCTTATGTCATTGGCATAAAGATTGAGAGAGACAGATCTCAATGGATATTAGGATTGTCTCAAGAAACCTATATCAATAAAGTGCTTGAGAGATTTTGCATGAAGGATTGTTCACCTGATACTGCATCGATTGTCAAAGGTGACAGATTTAGTTTGAACCAATGCCCAAGTAATGATTTGGAGAAGAAAGAGATGAAAAATATTCCTTATGCTTCTGCAGTTGGGAGTTTAATGTATGCTCAGGTTTGTACAAGACTTGACATTTCTTATGCAGTAGGAATGTTGGGCAGATATCAAAGTAATCCAGGTCTGGAACACTAGAAAGTTGCAAAGAAAGTCATGCGATACCTTAAGGGGACTAGGGACTACAAGCTTACATACAGGTGATCTGATCATTTGGATGTGGTTGGATATTTGGATTCTAACTTTGCTAGCTGCCTTGATTCTAGAAAGTCAACATCTGGATATGTCTTCTTATTAGCTGGAGGGGCCATTTCATGGAGAAGTGCAAAGCAAACACTGGTTGCTACTTCGACAACAAAAGCATAATTTGTTTCATGTTTTGAAGCAATGTCATAGGCTATTTGGTTGAGGAGTTTTATTTCAGGGCTTCAAGTTGTTAACTCAATTTCTAAGCCATTGAGGATTTATTGTGATAACCCTGTTGCAGTGTTTTTGGCTAAGAATAATAATAGTGGAAGTTGCAGTAAACACATTGACATAAAGTACTTAGCTATTAGGGAACATGTTAAGTTAAACAAGGTGGCTATTGAGCATATTAGTACTGGATTGATGATTGTGGATCCTTTGACAAAAGGATTGACACCTAAGGCTTATAAAGAACATGTTGAACATATGAGACTCAATTCTGTTTTGTAAATTTCATGTAATTGAGACACTCTTTGTGTTTTATCGCATTTTTGGTTGATATGAAAACTCCAATTATTTCAATCTTGTCTTCTCATTTGATTGTATGCATAAAGTTTAGAGAATGACAATATGCATGCTATGTATGTTAAGTAGACCTTGAATGAGAATTTTGGAAACTCATTCATAAAGGAATGAATCACATATTGTCTTATTCAAAGGAGAAAGTTACATTGTAATACATGGAAGGTAATACTTGTTCTTAGAGGACTTACCACCATGATTCATGTGCTTTAAACTCTTTTGATTAAGTATAAGGATCTAGGGAAAAATATGTTATGTATTAATTTAATTAATATATATTAAGTAATTTTTATGGGCCAAGTGGGAGAAATGTTGGAAACCGTTTTGTATTTTTAATAAAATAAAATAAAATATATATATATTTAAATTGTGGCCCATTTAAATATTATTTTCCCTAAAATAAATGAAACGTGGGGTCACATCTCTTATGGAGTAACCACCCATGTCTACAGACGTGAGACATATTACTCGGTTGAAAACTACCCTAAGTCTTATTTGATGGGAAGAAGAGAAAATAAATATAGAGACACAGTATTAATTCTAGAAGAAGGGAAAAAAGGTCTTTAGTCTACAAGAATAAGTTTGTGAGTTCCATTGGTGCATGGACATAAGGTCTTATAAGGACTAGCCAACTAATCCTTATTTTTGGTGTGAATCTGATTGCCATGGCTGGAGGTACAATCTTGGATTTTCATTTTATTACTCCTAATTATTAGAGATATTTATCTTTCATATGAGTCTCGCCTTCATAAGCATTAATTTTTTTTTGTTTTTGGAATAGCAGGAAGAAGGTTTGACCCAATTTAGATTGATGATATGTTGGTCAAAATTCAAGAGAAATCAGCCTATATGCAAGACCTAAAGCATGCATTTAAGTTGTTGCAATAGTATAAGATGAAGTTGAACCCGACAAAGTGCACCTTTGAGGTTTCATCAGGAAAATTCCTTGGGTTCTTGGTGACCAAAAGGGGAATAGAGGTGGATCCCGACTAGATAAAGTAGTACAGGACATGCCATTTTCGCAAAACAAGAAAAAGGTTCAATGACTAACTTGGAGGTTGATAGATCTCGATCGGTTCATTTCCTACTCTATAGATTACCTTTGACCATTCTTCGAAGTCTTACAC
The DNA here is from genome assembly GCA_946000715.1 of Vitis cinerea var. helleri x Vitis riparia. Classification (NCBI taxonomy): domain Eukaryota; kingdom Viridiplantae; phylum Streptophyta; class Magnoliopsida; order Vitales; family Vitaceae; genus Vitis; species Vitis cinerea var. helleri x Vitis riparia. The sequence continues at coordinate 17,386,520 of OX254005.1, read as the reverse complement.
AATGCCTGGTCATTCGAATGGACAGAAGAGTGTGAGGCAGCCTTTTTCGTCATCAAGAACTATTTAAATACACCACCAATTCTTAGCAGTCCGCAGTTTGGGGAGCCCCTATATATGTATCTAGCTTCATTAGAGTTTGTTGTCAGTACTGTCGTGCTGAGAGTTAGTAAGCAAGGGGTTCAGTTTCCCATAGACTATGATAGCAAGAGTATGCTGCCAATAGAGCTAAAGTATACCCTCATAGAGAAGATAGCTTTCACGCTATGAATGGCTATGAAAAAGTAGCACCTATATTTCCAAATGCATGAAGGTAACATCCTCACAAACTTATCCCTGAGAGCTTTATTTCATAAGCCTGATCTATTTAGGCCAGTGGTGAAGTGGGCCATTAAGCTAAGTGAGTATGACCTGCACTTCTTGCCTCGATTATCACTAAAGGGGTGTTGGCTGATTTCCTTGCCGAGTGGCCAGCCAACGCTTCAGGCAAAAAAATCTATTTGGGAACATGGTGGACCTTGTGCGTGGATGGTGCATCAAGAGCCTCTAGTGCGGGGGTTGGATTGGTGCTATAGGAACTCACTAGAGAAAACACCGAACAAGTCATTCAACTAGGATTTGTTGCCTTAAACAACGAAGTGGAATATGAAGCCTTGGCCACAAGCATAGAATTGACACTGTTGCTAGCAGTCGAACAGTTAGAGATCATAAGCGATTCCCAGTTGGTGGTAAACCAAATATAGGGAGACTATGAGGTAAAAGATGAAAGGATGGCTTAGTATATGAAAAAGTGAAGCAGAAGCTCCAATGCTTTATAGAATGGAAGGTTATTCGAGGGATGAAAATTCCAGGGCAAATGTGCTAACTAGGGTGGCTGCCTTCCTAGAGATTAATTAGACTGTAACTCTCTTAGTTTACATCGGGCAGAACCTCTAATCCTAGGAAAAGAGCGTGTTGGCCAGTTTGATGTCCAAGATGGCAGTTAGATGGACCCGGTCATCGACTACCGTTCGCATGTGAGATTACTAGAGAACGAACATCAGTCTCACCGTGTCAGGTTTATGTTAGCAAGATATTGCATGATCCATGGGCAACTATATAGAAGATCCTTTAGTGTACCATATTTGAAATGCTTAAAGCCTGATGAGGCCCAGTACATGTTGATCGAACTAAATGCAGGAGTTTGTGGAAACCCGAGAGGAAGAACACTCGCTCATCGGGGCCGAACGTAGGGCTATTATTGGCTAATGATGCAAAAGGACGTAAAAGCCTTAGTTTAAGCTTGTGACAATTGTCAAAGGTACGCTCATATATAAAGGCTTCCTTCGGAGTTGCTAACTACAATCGTAAGCCCTTGGCCATTTTCATAGTGGGGACATAGTTCACTCCTCATAGTACTTACGTAGAAAAAATTTCTTCTTACTACCACCGATTACTTTAGTAAATGGGTGGAGGCAAAAGCTTACACGTTAATTAGGGATAAGGATGTGTAACTAAGTTTTTGTGGAAGAATGTTATTTGCTGATTTGGAATCCCACATGTAATAATTTTAGATAATGGGCCTTAGTTTGATGGTAGTAAATATCGAAAATTCTGTGTTGATCTGGGAATAAAGAACTTGTACTCTTCTCCTCGCTACCCACAATCCAATGGACAAGAAAAAACAACTAATAAAGCACTACTTGATGCTCAGAAAAAGTGTGTGCATGAAGCAAAGGGAGGATGGGTAGAAAAGCTACCAGGAGTTCTCTGGGCACACCGTACTTACCAGGAAGCACCCAACAGGGGAGACCCCATCCTCTCTGGCGTTTAAGATGGAGGCAGCCATCCTTGTGGAAGTTAGAATGCCAACCCTACGCTCTAGTCAACAATAAAAAAACAATGACAAACTAGAGGCTAGCTTGGACTGGGCAAATGAGCTAAGGGAAGTTGCCTTGGTGTGCATGGAAACTTGTCACCACCAAGCCATGGAACACTATTTGGATATGTGGGTTGTTAAGAGCATGGGAAGTCTTTAGAAGAAGTTGAATGTGTGCACAATTTTGTGATTGAATGGAGATTATCATAATATTCTAGAGAAGAGTTACATGTACACAGTTTAGGGGGATCATGAGAATTTTCTAGAACATGGAACGTGTGTAGACATTTTGAGTGGAGGAGAGATTAGAATTCTCTAGAAGGTAGGCTGGTGTACAGGGTTTTGACATAGGAGAGGGAACACATCAGGATATTCGAAAGGCATGAGATTAGGTTCATGGTTTAGGTTTGTTTAGAGGATGAGAGAATTCTTTAGAAGTTGATTTTGTACACAATTGTGAAAAGATAAGTTGAATTAGGACGGTTTGGTGAGGACTAAGAGAGAGAGGCCTTTAAAATTTTGAGGAAGATGAATTCATGGGAGCATTGAGGGGTGAGAGCAACTTGTATTTTTTTTTTTTTTTCTTTTTAGAGAGGTGAGCTAAATGCAAGCATCAGCTTGGAGGTTGGAAATGAAATGCAGAAAAAAAAAATATTGAGGGAAAAAAAACACGTAGCAGCTTTGAGGTTGGAGATTTGTGCATGAATTGGGAACACACAACAGATTTTGAGTACCACAAATTAGATTTTTCATGCTAAGAATTGGAGAAACACACGTTTTGAGCACCACAGATCAGATTTTTCATGTCAAGAATTGGAGAAACATACCACCATTGAAGACACTATTAGATTTGCTTTAGTTAAGAGTACACAGTCAGAATGTTTTTGCTTTGAGTGAAGAATACCACCAAATTTTAGAGGAGAAACCAAGAAAGTTTGCTAATTTTTTTTAACATTTTGGTTGCACTTTCATTTTCTTCTTCTTTTATCTTGATGAGGGAACGACTAACAAATGGAATGTAGATCCTATTCAAGTTCCAGTTGGTCCAGTTACAAGGGCTCAAGCTAAAAAGTTCAAGAAAATTCTCAATGGACTAATTCAAAACATTTGGATTGAGGTGAATTCGTGGAGGCCCAAGGAAGATGCTCTACATGTTCCATAAGGTTAGATTTCCCTTATTTTAAGCTTTGAAATAATTTAAAAGAACAACTCACAAATTGCGTGGATTGAATGGAGTTTCGTAAATTGGTCATTACCCATTTTTTTACTCATCAAGGAGACTGGTTGGCGCAATCTAAAGCAATCTTTTAAGATTGCTAAATTATCTTTCTTATTTATTATTATATTTTAATTTTTCAAATTTTATGGGGAAGTAATAAATTAGAAAATCCTTTGTTTCCTTTTTACTTTGGGGTAGGCATGATTTTAAGAAATAATGGATTCAATTTTTAGAATCCAACTCAGGATATTTTAGTTTCCCTTTTCTAGTTATCTACGAATCCTAGGCAGAATATTCGGGGATTTTCTAATTGTCAAATTAGTGGACCTCTTTGTATTTAAATAACCATCAACTTATTGAAAAATAATATAGATTTCATTCATAATTTTGTGAGAGAAAATTCTCTCCGGTTCTTTTAAAACTCTTTGAACTTATTGGAAAGATTTTTGTGGCATTCTCCTTCGACTTATCAATCAATCATTCCATAATTGATTGTGGCATCTTCAATATACCAAGGTTCTTGCTTCTAAATAAGCAACGAGTTGTGGTTTTCAAACAAATCTGTTTCTAGACAATCTTGAAGCCATTCTTGATCCATAAGTTTCTCAATTTCATGGTATGGATTGTATCAGTTGGTATCAGAGCTTGGAACTAGTTGTAGGTTTGCCTTTTTTTTTTTTTATCTGAAAAAAAATTAAAAAAAAAGAATTGAAAAAAGAAAAAAGAAATCGAAAAAAAAGGTGATATTGCGATTCAACTATTGTAATTCTTGTTTCAATTTTACATCTTTGTGATTCCTTCTCGATTCCACAAATTCGAATTTCTTGCTTCAAACAAACCCTAAATACGTAGGCTAAAAAAAACTGATTCTTTTGTGCGAATTTTGAAACCCTTAAATTCATGACATAACCTTGCTTTGCTAAGCCCTTAAATCCAAACTTCTATTGGTGAGTTGTTGCTGGAAATCTTGGTATTTGTTTGATTAGTTTGATAAGAACCTATAGAGGATTACTACAAGTAGAAAAAGGCAAGAGTGGTGAGCACATAAGAGGGTAAAAGCCAATGTGATTTTGTGTGAAAACATGAGTGAAAGTTGAGTGAATTTTTTTTTTTTTGAGTGAAACACGTGAGGGAGTATGCGAGGTTTTTTTTTTTTTTTTTTCGAACTTTGTTTTGCAGCAAACATGTCAAATAACAAAGACAAAAATACTTTCAAGAATACATCAGAAGAAGTTGATAAGAAGTTTGTCATGAAAGATGAAGAAAATATTGAGAGCGAAGATAGGACAAGTTCATGAAGGGATAGATCGGGTAGAGAATGCATGTGTGGAGCAGCTAAAAAACGCTCCTAATGTGCGTAGGAGACATAGAGTTTAACTTAGGGAAGTGAGAGTTGAAGATGAAGAATATTATGGGGGTAGTTTTGATAAAGAAGATGATCGGGATTCAATTGTTGGCAATATGAGATATGGTGGGCGATTTAGAGAGGCTAGGAATTGAAAAGATAATAACTTGGGTAGCATTAAGATGAAGATTTCGTCGTTTCAAGTCAAAAGCAATCTCGAAGCTTACCTTGAGTGGGAGAAGAATATAGAATTAGTATTTAATTGTCACAATTATTCTAAACTTAAAAAGGTCAAACTTACAACCATTGAATTTTCTGATTATGCGATTATTTGGTGGGATCAAATAGTATTAAATAGGAAGAGAAATAGAGTACATCCAATAGAAACATGGGAGGAGATGAAAACTGTGATGAGAAGACGGTTTGTTCCAAGCCATTACTACCATGAGTTATACCAAAAATTGTAGAGTCTTGCACATGGTAATCAAAGTGTGAAGGATTATTATAAGGAGATGGAAATAGCTATGATTCAAGCGAATGTAGAGGAGGATCAAGAGGCTACTATGGCTAGGTTCTTAGTTGGTTTGAATGGGGAAATTACTAATTTGGTGGAATTGCAACATTATGTGGAGTTGGAAGATATGGTGCACATGGCTATCAAAATTGAGAACCAACTCAAGAGGAGGGGCAGTAGTACACAACAAAACCCTAGCTTAGGATCATCATGAAGATTGAATTTTGTGAAGAAAGAGGAGAAACAAGCCATTGCCAAGCCCAAAATCAAGCAAAAACAAGAAGTAACCAGTAGTGGAAATCAAGGTAAATCCAATTTTCCACCACTCAAAATCATGATATTAAGTGTTATAAATGCCAAGGTAGGAGTCACATAACAAGCCAATGTCTAAACAAAAGAGTTATGATATTGCGAGATAATGGTAAGATTGAGTCTGATGATGAAGATGACACCAAATCTATGCCACCATTGGATGATGTGGATGATGAGGAATACGCTATCCAAGGTGAATTGTTGGTTGCGAGGAGAGCTCTAAGTATGTAGGTCAAAGAAGATGATAAAGTGCAATGAGAAAACATCTTTCATACTAGATACCACATGCAAAACAAGGTATGTAGTGTGATTATTGATGAAGGTAGTTGTACTAACGTTACTAGTAGTGCAATGGTGGATAAATTAGGGTTGCCAACAATTAAACATCCCTGACCTTACAAGTTGCAATGGCGTAATGATAGTGGTGAGGTGAGGGTTACTAAATAGGTGTTGGTATCCTTCTGCATTAGGAAATATGAAGATGAAGTTTTGTGTGATGTAGTTTCGATGCAAGTTGGACACTTGTTACTAGGCCAACCATGGCAATTTGATCGGCATGTTAAGCACGATGATTTCACCAACAAATACTCATTTGTACTTAATCAAATGACAATCACTCTAGTCCCTTTTGTCACCAAAGCAAGTCTATGAAGATCAAGTGAGGTTAAAGAAAGAGAGTGATCTAAATAAAGAGAGTGAGAAAAAATAAAACAAGTGAAAACCAAAGAGAAAAAAAAACTGAGAAAAATGAGTGAGAAAATAAGATGACAAATTTATCAATTGAGAAAAAAACAGAGAGGAAAACAAATTTCTATGCAAAAGAGAGTGAAATAAAAAGAGCGATGTTTTTAAATCAACCAATGATTATACTTTTATACAAAGAAGCGTATTTAAACACTAACAAACTTGATGCGTCTTTGCCTAGTTCAGTTGTTTCTTTTTTGTAGGAGTTTGATGATGTCTTTCCCGAAGAGGTTCCACATGGTTTACCTTATATTCAAGGAATTGAACATCAAATCGATTTCATACCCAGTGTTTCCATTCCAAACTGACTAGCTTATCGAAGTAATCCTGAGGAGACAAACGAGCTACAAAGGCAGGTTAGTGAATTGATGGAAAAGGGGTACGTAAGGGAAAGTATGAGTCTGTGTGCCGTGTCGGTGATTTTGGTTCCTAAAAAGGGTAGGACATGGAGAATGTGCATTCAAACAAACCCTTAAATTCTATTAGTGATTCTAAATGTGTCTTCTCATAGGGTTCTTATTTTTGTTGGGATTGTACAGATGACAATTGAAATAACAGATGTTGAGGATGCAAGAACGTGGAGAGGTAATATAGAGAAAATCTTTATTGACATCATGCTAAATGAAGTTAATAAAGGTAACATGGATAGTGGCATGTACATTTAGTACCAACACATGGAGGAGGATGTTACTCGAGGTCAATAGTCAAGGGAAAAGGAATTTCAATTTGAAGTAGCTTAAATAAAAGTTTAACATACTACATGCAATGCACCGTGAGTTCTCTGATCTTTTAAAGCATATTGGATTTGATTGGGATACTAAAACGAACATGGTGCATGTTCTCAAGAAAACTTGGAAAAATTACATTCAGGTGAAAACAACTTCTAGAACTAGTCATTTTTTAATTTAAATATTTGGTATACAGTAAAGGCGAGTTTTTTGCCTCTATTAGGCATAGCCAAATGCAAAAAGATTTCACTCAAATTAATGCCCAAACTACAACTTGCTAGGATTGATCTTTAATCCGTCAACAACAACTGGTGCCCTCCACTACTCTTCCCCACAAGATCCACTGAACATTGATGATGAAGATGCATGAGATGGATGACAATTTGGAACATGGTAGTGGATGTGGATGTAGATATTGAGATCCCTGATGATTCTCTACGACTAGAGATGGTTGGAGGAGTAACCACTTGTTTTGGAAAGCGTACAACTAATTCTCTATTAGAGCGTAGAGGTAAGAAAGAGTCCAAATTAAGTCAAATGGAAGGTGCTTTAAAAGCTTGGGTGGAGGCATTAAAGGACAGAATAGAGACATTTCGAACTAGAACTGAAGCATTGTTGGCTATAACTGAGAGATATAAGAGTGGAACTAGTAGTGAAGCTACTAGTGCATGTACTAATGATTTAAGCATAACAAGGTGACAACCCTATAAACCATTGATTTGCTGGATACTGACAAATATTTAAAAGTTGTTGAGAAATTCACAACACCGGAGTGGATAAAGAATTTTATGAATATGCCTAATGAGAGGAAAAGGGCATGGCTTGATAGGTTTTAAATGTGAGTGTGTTTGGATGAATAACTATTATGATGACATTGTAATATGTACTATTTCTCTTTTTATTAGAATCTTTTATTGTATTCTTTAGCTTTTCATTATATGAATTTTATTTATGATTGTGAAACTTTTATTATATCTATTTTAATGTTCATTTGATGCTATTTTATATTGTGAGTTAATTTATTTTATGTAGTAACCAATGGATGATAACAGGGCAAGCAATGGTTTACTACATGAGTCAACTTCATCTTTTGAAGAGGACAATGATTTAGATGAAATTTTTATTGTTCACATATATAATGAGTATGCGAAAATATTTTTATGCAAGACACCTCAAAGGACATCAATGTTAAGTGGTGCACAATTTGTAAGAGATATGATAGATGGTCATCTGCAGACATGCTATGAACTATTTTGAATGGATAAAGAAACATTTCTAAACCTTTGTGATTATCTTAAGAGACATGAAAACTTACAAGATACACAATTAGTCACAGTTGAACAGATAGTTGCAAATTCTTATTAATAGTAGGATATAATGTGAGAATAAGGGTTGTAAATGAGGGTTGTAGCAAACCGTTTTCAACACTCCACAAAGACCATCACTCGACACTTTATAGAAGTTAGACATTCATTATGTCGACTAGGCAAAATTCTCATACACCCTAGCAATATAGCTAATGAGGTGTCTTCATATGTTGCCAATAATTCTAAATATTTTCCATGGTTTAAGGTAAGATTTTATAAAAAAAATTTACAAATGTGAATTTCATGTACATAAATAGTTTTCATGACCATTGTTTTAATTCCTTCATAATAATAAATGTTTGTTGTTGTAGGACTGCATCGGTGCAATTGATGACACCCATATTAGTGTATGGATCCCAACTAATAGATAAACCAGTTTTAGGGATAGAAAAATAGTTATAACGCAAAATGTTATTTGTGCACGTGATTTTGACATGATGTTCACATTTGTTTATGCTAGTTGGGAAGGAACAATAAATGATGCACATGTCTTTTTGGATGCATTGACTAGACTAAAAGTTAATTTTCCTTGGATAAAAGAAGGAAAATATTATTTAGTTATCTAGTTATCCTTATACATCTGGATTTTTGCCACCATATCGAGGTGAGTGATATCATTTAATTACAAGAATATCAGGGTAAACGTAATCAACTCGTCAGATATAAAAAAAAACTTTTTAATTATAGACATTCATCACTTCGGAATATTATTGAAAGGTGTTTTAGTGTTTTGAAGACACAATTTCTACTATTAAGGATGATGCCTTGTAGGCAACCATCAATTGTTGTTGCATGTTGTACTCTTCATAATTGAATTCGTTTATCGACTTGAAATGATCAATTGTTTAAAGAATATGAGGTAAAATACCTTTCAGTCCAAGGTGAAGAAGAGATCACATGTAGCACAAGCCACTCAATTGATTTATTTGACGAGAGTGCATCATCTATGGCAACTTGTAGAGATCAAATTCCTCATGTGACGTGAACAAATTATATCAATGTCAATCCATGACTTGTACTATTTTTAATTCCAAATATTTTTCAATACTTTAATTATATGTTAGAATTTATATATATTTGTTAACTAGTTCTCATTAGTGTGTCATGCGATGTATATTGTAATTTCTAATGATTAAATATTGCTTATAAATTTGATTTATAATTGTACAAGTAGGATGGATAAAAGACTCATGTGTTATTGTGGGTGTGACAAATGCATATTTTCATGTTCAAAACACAGAAACAATGGTCATTGGTTTTATCGTTGTCCATTATATCATGTAAGTATGTTTAATTATCACATGAAAATACATTGATATTAGTGAAATACACACATCATATTTTATTTTATTTTTAACAATTTATGTTTTGTAGGAATATTCTCATTGCTTTAGATGGGTTGACGAGTATGATCCACAATAACCTCAATAACTAGTTGTCAACTTACGACACCCAATCCCTACAAATCCTCAAAGTTTTCTTCTACTTATTGGTTTTTTTTATTATTTATCATCTTTCTTCTTCTTATTTTGATTATTGCTAAGTGAATGTCTAATCATCTATAAACATTGGAAACTTTAATATATTATATTAAAATATGATATTGGTATTATAATACTTATAATATTTATTTGTGTTAATATTAATTGTGGTAATATACATATAATTTCAATGATTTTTTTAATGAAAACATGTATTTGTATGGTGCATTTATGATTAAAATAAATGTTTTCAAAATGATGACGAAATTTACCATATGTAGAAATAAAAATATTATTAAAATTAATATAGTTACAAATGGTAACAAAGTATTCATTTGTTTTTAAAAATTATAATTGGGTTAAAAGTTTAAAAATGGAATAATTTTTTTAATTTAAATGAAGTGTGAATTTAAAATTTACTTATATATTTATAATAACAAGTTAATTAAAGAAAACATTTATTAATTAAAAAAAACTTTCAAACATGATTTGTTTTACTTGTTTTAAAAAACTTTTTATTAACTCAATCAAATATGCTTTTTTTTTAAAAAAAAATAAAAAAATAAAAACTATTTTCTAGAATTTAATTCTCTAACATAATTTATTTTTGAAAACATAAAAAACTATTCTTAAAAACCATTTTTCAAAATAGTTTTCAAAATCATCAACCTAAATAAGGTTTAAACTTCCAAAATAAGTATCATTGTATTGTATCACATGAAAGATTCATGTAAGATTGTGTTCACAATAGGACAAAACAACGACTTTTCAATCAATTAATCAAGGGGAAATCATGTAACTATCCACTAACTACAAAAAATATGAGATTTTGAAATTTTACTTTTTCCTTTTTAATTTTGGTGTAAAATGAGAAAAAAAATATTGTCTATTCATGCACTCCAATAGTGCTTTCAAATTTGTTCCACAATTACCCTCAAAAGTAAAGGACAAAGTACACACCAATTTAATATCACCTATTGACAAGTACATGTGTCATTTATTTTTATTATTTCTCTCACATTAATATCTCTCTTACCACTTGTCACGTTCCCTTTTTTTTTCCTCTTTTACCATTATAATCCATTGTCACCTATTATAGTTTTTATTATTATTTTTCTCTTTTTCCTTAATATTATTTTTAATATGCTCGTGTATTTTCACATAAAACTTCTTTAATTTTAATTTATTTTTACTCTCTAATTTCTCTATATTTATTGACTTTAATTATTATTTTTTTGACATATTAAACTTAAAATGAAAATATATAATAAATAATTAATATAAAAAATTAAATAAAAACAAAATATATAATGGACAAAAATGAAAACATTATCTCACAAATAATAATAATTTTAAATATTAATTATAATAATACATTTTATAAATTAAGGTTTAAATTTAAAATTTCCATTTTATTATTTAGAAGTTTATGATATAAGATTTTTTATATTAATACTAAACAAAATATTTATTTATTTTGTAAATTCTATCACATGTAAAAGTTAAAATATCATTGTAATACTATTTTATTATTTACATTATTTTTCTTTTAATTATTATTTTAAATTTATCATATCAAAATTACAATAAGTGATGGTAACTTTTATCATTTTTCTTATGATTTTAAATAGATTGTGGATCTAACTTTTTTTTGGTTGAAATCTTTAATTTTTAATTAAAATAAAATATAAAAGAAAATATTTTTTTCATAAAAAAATTGTATTTAACCTTTTATATTAATTTCATAAAAAATAGGTACATCCTTAAAAAAATAGGTAAATTAATGCTTAGGAGAACCGGAAACACTATCATACTTATCATGGTGTATATATTCCTTTGGGACCCTCGATAAGTAATTAGAGGTCTTTGCCCACCCCAAAAAGAACTTCGGGATCCTAGGTATATCCATTCTTAGAGGAACCAAGACCCCTATTTTCATTTTCATGGTTCATATATTCCTTTGGGGGCCCTTGAGAAGGAATTAAAGGTTATTCCCCACCCTAAAAACGGACATTGGAACCCAAGGTACATCCTAAAGACAATTTGGTACATCACTTACAAAATTTGGTACATATTTCATAAAATTTGGCACATCCTTAAAACAATTTTGTACATCAAATCCATGAGCTACCAGGACCTTTACATTATTATCTGTGGTTCGTTTATTTCTTTAGGGATCTTTAGGAAGTAATTAGAGGTTGTTCCCTACTCCAAAACGAACTTTGGAACCCTAGGTACATCCTTAAGGAAATTTGGTACATCGTTAAGAAATTTTGGTACATCCAATCCTCGAGCTATCGAGACCCCTATCAATCTTCCCATGGTCCATATTATTCTTTGAGGACCCTTAGGTAGTGATTGAAGGTCATTCCCCATATCGGAATGAACCTTGGCACTCTTGGTACATCCTTTACAAAATTTGGTACATCCTTAAAAATATTTGGTACATACAATCCTTGAGCTATTGAAACCTCTATCTTATTACCCATGGTCTGTTTATTCCTTTAGGGATCTTTGGAAAGTGATTGAAAATCGTTCCCTACTCCGAAATGGACTTTGGAACCCTAGGTACATCATTGAGAAAATTTGATACATCCAATCCTTGAGCTAACGGGACACTTATCTCCATTTCCATAATTATTGAAGGTCGTTCCCCACCTCATAATGGACTTTGGCAACATTGGTACATCCTTTACAAAATTTGGTACATTATGAAGGATGCACCAAATTTTGTGAAGGATGTACAAAGGGTTCCAAAGTGCGTTCCGATGTGGGGATCAACCCCCAATCACTTCCTTATGGGTTCCAAAATGAAATCCTGTACCATCCACGTTCAGATGGGGGACCAAGAAACAATAGGATTGGATGTACCAAATTTAATGAAGGATGTACCAAATTTTGTAAAGAATGTACCAAGAGTTCCAAAGTGTGTTCCGAGGTGAGGATCGGGCCACAATCACTTCCTTATGAGTTTCGAAATGAAATCATGAACTATCCATGTTTAGATAGGGGACTTGGAAGCAATAGGATCGGATGTACCAAATTTAATGAAGGATGTACCAAATTTTGTGAAGTATGTACCAAGGGTTCCAAATTGCGTTTCGAGGTGGGAATCGGCCCCCAATCACTTTCTTATGGGTTGCTAAAGGAAATCATGGACCATCCATAATCAGATGGGGGTCCCGGAAGCAATAGGAATGATGTACCAAATTTTAGGAAGGATGTACCAAATTTTGTGAAGAATGTACCAAGCGTTCAAAAGTGAGTTTCAAGGTAGGGATCAGCCCCCAATCACTTCCTTATCAGTTCCAAAATGAAATCATGGACCATCCACGTTCAGATGGAGACTTGGAAGCAATAGGATCGGATGAAGAAAATTTAATAAAGGATGTACCAAACTTTGTGAAGGATGTACTAAGGGTTCCAAAGTGCATTACAAGGTGGGGATCAACCCTCAATCACTTCCTTATGGGTTCCAAAATGAAATCATATACCATCCATGTTCAGATGGGGGAGCCGGAAGCAATAGGATCGAATGTACCAAATTTAATGAAGGATGTACCAAATTTTGTGAAAGATGTACCAAGGGTTCCAAAGTGCATTATGAGGTGGGGATCGGCCCTCAATCACTTCCTTATGGATTCCAAAATGAAATCATGTACCATCCATGTTCAGATGGTGGTCCCGGAAGCAATAGGATCGGATGTACCAAATTTAATGAAGAATGTACCAAATTTTGTGAAAGATGTACCAAGGCTTCCAAAGTGCATTCCGAGGTGGGGATTGGCCCTCAATCACTTCCTTATGGGTTCCAAAATGAAATCATGTACCATCCATGTTCAGATGGGGGTCTTAAAAGCAATAGGATCGGATGTACCAAATTTAATGAAGGATGTACCAAATTTTGTGAAGAATGTTCCAAATTTTGTGAAAGATGTACAAAGCGTTCCAAAGTGCATTCCAGGTTGGGGATCGGCCCCCAATCACTTCATTATGGGTTCAAAAATGAAAATCATGGATCATCTATGTTCAAATAAGGGACTCGAAAGCAATAGGATCAGATGTACCAAATTTAATCAAGGATGTACCAAATTTTGTGAAGGATGTACCAAGGGTTCCAAACTGTGTTTCGAGGTCGGGATCGACCCCCAATCACTTCCCTATGGGTTGCTAAAGGAAATCATGGACCATCCATGTTCAAATGGGGATCCCGGGAGCAATAGGATCAGATGTACCCAATTTAATGAAGGATGTATCAAATTTTGTGAAAGATGTACCAAATATTGTGAAAGATGTACCAAGCGTTCAAAAGTGAGTTTTGAGGTAGGGATCAACACCCAATCACTTCCTTATGAGTTCTAAAATGAAATCATTGACCATCCATGTTCAGATGGGGACTTGGAAGCAATAGGATCGGATGATAAAAATATAATGAAAGATGTACCAAACTTTTTGAAGGATGTACTAAGGGTTCCAAAGTGCATTAAGAGGTGGAGATCAGCCCTCAATCGCTTCCTTATGGGTTCCAAAATGAAATCATGTACCATCCATGTTCAGATGGGGGACCCGAAAGCAATAGGATCGGAAGTACCAAATTTAATGAAGGATGTACCAAATTTTGTGAAGGTTGTACCAAGCGTTCCAAAGTGTATTCCGAGGTGGGGATCAGCCCTCAATCTCTTCCTTATGGGTTCCGAAATGAAATCATGTACCATCCATGTTCAAATGGGGGTCTCGGAAGTAATAGGATCGGATGTACAAAATTTAATGAAGGATGTACCAAATTTTATGAAGGATGTACCAAGCATTCCAAAGTGAATTCCGACGTGGGGATCGGCCCCCAATCACTTCCTTATGAGTTCAAAAATGAAAATCATGTACCATCCTTGTTCAGATAGGGGACCCGAAAGCAATAGGATCGGATGTACCAAATTTAATGAAGGATGTACCAAATTTTGTGAAGGATGTACCAAGGGTTCCAAAGTACGTTTCGAGGTGGGGATCGACCCCCACTCACTTCTTTATGGGTTTCTAAAGGAAATCATGGACCATCTATGTTCAGATGGGGGTCTCGGAAGCATACGATCAGATGTACCAAATTTAATAAAAAATGTATCAAATTTTGTGAAGGATGTACCAAATTTTGTGAAGGATGTACCAAACATTCAAAAGTGAGTTTCGAGGTAGGGATCACCCCCCAATCACTTCCTTATGAGTTCCAAAATGAAATCATTGACTATCCATGTTCAAATGGGGACCCGTAAGCAATAGGAACGGATGATGAAAATTTAATGAAGAATATACCAAACTTTGTGAAGGATGTACAAAGGGTTCCAAAGTGCATTACGAGCTGGGGATCACCCCTCAATCACTTCCTTATGGGCTCCAAAATGAAATCATGTACCATCCATGTTCAGATGGGGGTCCCGGAAGCAATAGGATCGGATGTACCAAATTTAATGAAGGATGTACCAAATTTTGTGAAGGATGTTCCAATGGTTCCTAAATGCATTCCGAGGTGGGGATCAACCCTCAATCACTTTCTTATGGGTTCTAAAATGAAATCATGTACCATCCATGTTCAGATGGGGGTCCCGGAAGCAATAGGATCGGGTGTACCAAATTTAATGAAGGATGTACCAAATTTTGTGAATGATGTACCAAGGGTTCCAAAGTGAATTCCGAGGTGGGGATCAACCCTCAATCGCTTTCTTATGGGTTCCAAAATGAAATCATGTACCATCCATATTCGAATGGGGGTCTTGGAAGCAATAGGATTGGATGTACCAAATTTAATGAAGGATGTACCAAATTTTGTGAAAGATGTTCCAAATTTTGTAAAAGATGTACCAAGCATTCCAAAATGCGTTTCGAGGTGGGGATCAGCCCCTAATTACTTTCTTATGGGTTGAAAAATGAAATCATGTATCATCCATGTTCAGATGGGGGTCCCGGAAGCAATAGGATAGGATGATGCAAATTTAATAAAGGATGTACCAAATTTATGAAGGATGTACCTAAATTTATGAATGATGTACCAAGGGTTCCAAAGTGAATTCTTAGGTGTGGATCGACCCCCAATCACTTCCTTGTAGGTTCCAAAATGAAGACCATCCATGTTCAGATGGGGTTCCCGGAAGCAAGAGGATAGGATGTAGCAAATTTAATGAAGGATGTACCAAATCCTTGAGGTGGGGATTAGCTTCGTTTTATGTGAGGAGTTGGTAAAAGGGAGGTTGACCCATTAACACCATGGGAAGGCATTCGAACATTTACGTTGTATCATTAGAATCAATGGAATTTCTTTTATAGAATAACATTAGTTTGGTATGTTATATGCAAAAGGCAATCTAGGGGCGCACCTTCCATTTGAAAGGCATGCCTATGTGTGAATGACATTATATTACTATGCTACATGCAGAAGGCAAAGTAGGGGTGCACCCTTCGTTGCATAGGCATGCCCATGGGTATGATAAAATTATTTTGGTATACTATATGCAGGATGTAAACTAGGGGCACACCCTTGATTTTAGAGGCATGCCTATTGCTAAAACCATTATATTGGTAGGCTATGTGCACTAGTCAACCTAAGAGCACAACCTTCATGGAAGACGCATGAATGTGGGTGAAAAACTTATTTTTGTGAAGTAATGTGCAATAGGAAAAAGACAGGCATGACTCTCTGTCAGGGGCATGCCTTTAGGATGAATAGATTTGAGGCGTGGGTTGGGCAATAAGACAAATAGAGGTATGCCGATAGCTTGAAAGGTTGGCCCTTGACGTTCATATGAAATAAGCGATTGGATGTCATTTCCCACCTTAGAACAAACTTTGGCACCCTTGGTACATCCTTTACAAAATTTGGTACATCCTTCATTAAATTTGGTACATCCGATCATATTGCTTCCAAGTCCCCCATCTGAACATGGATGGTACATGATTTCATTTTGGAACCCATAAGGAAGTGATTGGGGGTCAATCCCCACCTCGAATTTTAGTTTGGAACCCTTGGTACATCCTTCACAAAATTTGGTACATCCGATCCTATTGCTTCTGGGTCCCCCATCTGAACATGGATGGTACATGATATCACTTTGGAACCCATAAGGAAGTGATTGGGGGCCAATCCCTATCTCGGAACGCACTTTGGAACCCTTGGTACATCCTTAAAAAAAATTTGGTACATCCTACATTAAATTTGGTACATCCGATCCTATTGCTTCCGAAACCCCATCTGAACATGGATGGTCTATGATTTCATTTTGGAACCCATAAGGAAGTGATTAGGGGCCGATCCCCACCTCGGAACGCACTTTGAAACCCTTGGTACATCATTCACAAAATTTGGTATATCTTTCATTAAATTTGGTACATCCGATCCTATTGCTTTCGGGTCCTCCATCTGAACATGGATGGTACATGATTTCATTTTAAAACTCATAAGAAAGTGATTGAGGGTCGATCCCCACCTCAGAATGCACTTTGGAACCCTTTGTACATCTTTCACAAAATTTGGTACATCATTCATTAAATTTGATACATCCGATCCTATTGCTTCTGGGACCCCCATATGAACATGGATGGTCCATGATTTCATTTTGGAACCCATAAGGAAGTGATTGGGGGCCAATCCCTACCTCGGAATGCACTTTGGAACCCTTGGTACATCCTTCATTAAATTTGGTACATCTGATCCTATTGCTTTTGAGACCCCCATCTGAACATGGATGGTCCATGATTTCCTTTAGCAACGTATAAGGAAGTGATTGGGGGCCAATCCCCATCTCGAATTTTAGTTTGGAACCCTTGGTACATCCTTCACAAAATTTAGTACATCCTTCATTAAATTTGGTACATCCGATCCTATTACTTCTGGGTTCCCCATCTGAACATGGATGGTTCATGATTTCATTTTGGAACCTATAAGGAAGTGATTGGGGGCTGATCCCCACCTTGGAATGCACTTTGGAATGCTTGATACATCCTTCACAAAATTTGGTACATCTGATCCTATTACTTTCGGGACCCCTATCTGAACATGACTGGTACATGATTTCATTTTGAAACCCATAAGGAAGTGATTGAGGGTCGATCCTCACCTCAGAATGCACTTTGGAACCCTTGGTACATCATTCACAAAATTTGGTACACCCTTCATTAAATTTGGTACTCCTATCCTATTGCTTTCGAGACCCCCATCTGAACATGGATGGTACATGATTTCATTTTGGAACCCATAAGGAAGTGATTAAGGGTCGATCGCCAGCTCGAAACTTACTTTGGAACCCTTGGTACATCATTCACAAAATTTGGTACATCCTTCATTAAATTTTGTACATCTGATCCTATTGCTTCCGAGACCCCCATAAGGAAATGATTGGGGCCTGATCCCCACCTCATAACACACTTTGGAACCCTTGGTACATCCTTCACAAAATTTGGTACATCCTTCATTAAATTTGGTACATCCGATCCTATTGTTTCCGGGTTCCCCATCTGAATATGGATGGTACATGATTTCATTTTGGAACCCATAAGGAAGTGATTGGGGGCTGATCCTCACCTTGTAACGCACTTTGGAACCCTTGGTACATTCTTTACAAAATTTGGTACATCCTTCATAATGTACCAAATTTTGTGAAGGATGTTCCAAAGTTTGTAAAGGATGTACTAATGCTGCCAAACTCTGGTATGAGGTTGGAAACAACCTTCAATAACTTCTTGAGGGTCTCCAAAGGAAGAAATGGACTATGGAAATGGAGATAAGTGTCCCGTTAGCTCAAGGATTGGATGTGTCAAAATTTATCAATGATGTACCTAGGATTCCAAAGTCCATTTCGGAGTAGGGAACGATTTCCAATCATTAAATTTGGTACATCCGATCCTATTGCTTTCGGGTCCCCCATTTGAACATGGATGATACATGATTTCATTTTGGAACCCATAAGGAAGTGATTGGGGGCCAATCCCCACCTCGGAACGCACTTTGGAACGTTTGGTACAACCTTAACAAAATTTGGTACATCCGATCCTATTGCTTCCAGGTCCCCTATCTGAACATGGATGGTACATAATTTCATTTTGTAACCCATAAGGAAGTGATTGAGGGCCAATCCCTACCTCGGAATGCACTTTGGAACCCTTGGTACATCCTTCAAAAAATTTGGTACATCCTACATTAAATTTGGTACATCCAATCCTATTGCTTCCGGAAACCCCATCTAAACCTGGATGGTTTATGATTTCATTTTCAAACCCATAAGAAAGTGATTAGGGGCCGATCCCCACCTCATAACACACTTTGAAACCCTTGGTACATTCTTCACAAAATTTGGTACATCTTTCATTAAATTTGGTACATCTGATCCTATTGCTTCCGGGTCCCCCATATGAACATGGATGGTACATGATTTCATTTTAGAACTCATAAGGAAGTGATTGAGGATCGATCCCCACCTCAGAACGCACTTTGGAACCCTTGGTACATCCTTCACAAAATTTGGTACATCCTTCATTAAATTTGGTACATCCGATCTTATTGTTTTCGGGATCCCCATCTGAACATGGATGGTCCATGATTTCCTTTAGCAACCCATAAGGAAGTGATTGGGGGCCGATCCCTACCTTGGATTTCAGTTTGGAACCTTTGGTTCATCCTTCAAAAAATTTGGTACATTCTTCATTAAATTTGGTACATCCGATCCTAGTCCCCCATCTGAACATGGATGGTCCATGATTTCATTTTGGAACCCATAAGGAAGTGATTGGGGGCCGATCCCCACCTTGGAACACACTTTGGAATGCTTGGTACATCTTTCACAAAATTTGATACATCCTTCATTAAATTTGGTACATCCGATCCTATTGCTTCCAGGACCCCCATCTGAACATGGATGGTACATGATTTCATTTTGGAACCTATAAGGAAGTGATTGAGGGTCGATCCCCACCTCAGAACACACTTTGGAACCCTTGGTACATCCTTCACAAAATTTGGTACATCCTTCATTCAATTTTGTACATATGATCCTATTGCTTCCAAGACCCTCATCTGAACATGGATGGTCCATGATTTCATTTTGGAACCCATAAGGAAGTGATTAGGGCCCGATCTCCATCTCGGAACACACTTTGGAACCCTTGGTACATTCTTCACAAAATTTGGTACATCCTTCATTAAATTTGGTACATCCGATCCTATTGTTTCCAATACCCCCATCTGAACATTGATGGTCCATGATTTCATTTTGGAACCCATAAGGAAGTGATTGGGGGCCGATCCCCATCTCAGAATGCACTTTGGAACCCTTGGTACATCCTTCACAAAATTTGGTACATCCTTTATTAAATTTGGTACATCCGATCCTAGTGTTTTCGGGACCCCCATCTGAACATGGATGGTTCATGATTTAATTTTTGAACCCATAAGGAAGTGATTGGGGACCGGTCCCCACCTTAGAATGCACTTTTGAACGCTTGGTACATCCTTCACAAAATATGATACATCTTTCACAAAATTTGGTACATCCTTCATTAAATTTGGTACATCCAATCCTATTGCTTTCGGGTCCCCCATGTGAACATGGATGGTCCATGATTTCATTTTGGAACCCATAAGGAAGTAATTGGGGGTCGATCTCCATCTCGGAACGCACTTTGGAACCTTGGGTACATCCTTCACAAAATTTGGTACATCCTTCGTTAAATTTGGTTCATCCTATCCTATTATTTACGGGACCCCCATCTGAACATGGATGGTCCATGATTTCATTTTGGAACCCATTAGGAAGTGTTTGGGGGCCAATCCCCACCTCGGAACACACTTTGGAACGCTTGGTACAACCTTAACAAAATTTGGTACATTCTTCATTAAATTTGGTACATCCGATCCTATTGCTTCCGAGTTCCCCATCTGAATATGGATGGTACATGCTTTCATTTTTAAACCCATGAGGAAGTGATTGGGGGCCGATCCCCACCTCGGAATGCACTTTGGAACCCTTGGTACATTCTTCACAAAATTTGGTACATCCGTCATAATGTACCAAATTTTGTGAAGGATGTTTCGAATTTTGTAAAGGATGTACCAATGTTGCCAAAGTTTTGTATGAGGTGGGGAACAACCTTCAATAACTTCTCGAGGGTCTCCAAAGGAAGAAATAGACTATGGAAATGGAGATAAGTGGCCCGTTAGCTTAAGGATTGGATGTATCAAATTTTCTCAATGATGTACTTAGGGTTCCAAAGTCCATTTCGGAGTAAGGAACGATTTCTAATCACTTCCCAAAGATCCCTAAAGGAATAAATGGCCATGGGTAATAAGATAGAGATTTCAATAGTTCAAGGATTGTATGTACCAATTATTTTTAAGGATGTACCAAATTTGTTGAATGGTGTACCAAATTTTGTGAAGGATATACCAAATTTTGTAAATGATGTATCAAATTTTGTAAAGAATGTGCCAAGAGTGCCAAAGTTCGTTTTAAGGTGGATAATGACCTTCAATCACTACCTGAGGGTCCTCAAAGGATAATATGGACCATGAAAAGATAGATAGGGGTCTCGATAGCCCGATGATTAGATGTACCAAAATTTCTTAACGATGGACCAAATTTCCTTAAGGATGTACCTATGGTTCTAAAGTTCGTTTCGGAGTAGAGAACAACCTCTAATTACTTCCTAAAGATCCCTAAAGAAATAAACAAACCATAGGTAATAATATAGAGGTCCCGGTAGCTCATGGATTGGATGTACCTAATTGTTTTAAGGATGTGCCAAATTTTATGAAATATATACCAAATTTTGTAAAGGATGTGCCAAATTGTCTTTAGAATTTACCTTGACTTCTAGTGTCCATTCTAGGGTGGGGAACAACCTCCAATTCCTTCTCGAGGGTCCCCAAAGGAATACATGAACCATGAGAATGGAGATAGGGGTCTTGGTTCCTCTAAGAATGGATATACTTAGGGTTCCAAAGTTCCTTTTGGGGTGGGCGAGGACCTCTAGTTTTTTATCGAGGGTCCTAAAGGAATATATACACCATGATAAGTATGATATTGTTTCCGGTTCCCCTAAACATGAATTTACCTATTTCTTTTAAGGATGTACCTATTTTTTATGAAATTAATATAAAAGGTTACATACATTTTTTTTTATGAAAAATATATTTTCTTATATATTTTATTTTAATTTAAAATTAAAGATTTTAACCAAAAAAAAAAGTTAGATCCACAATCAAGTTAAGAAAAATGATAAAAGCACCATCACTTATTGTGATTTTGATATGATAAATTTAAAATGAAAATTAAAAGAAAAATAATGTAAATAATAAAATAGTATTACAAATATATTTTTACTTATACATGTGATATAATTTACAAAATAAATAAATCTTTTGTTTAGTATTAATATAAAAAAAAATCTTATATCATAAACTTCTAAATAGTAAAATAGAAATTTTAAATTTAAACCTTAATTTATAAAATGTATTATTATAATTAATATTTAAAATCATAGAATTTATTATTTGTGGGATAATATTTTCAGTTTTGTCCATTATATATTTTCTTTTTATTTAATTTGTTATATTAACTATTTATTATATATTATCATTTTAAGTTTAATATGTCAAAAAATAATTAAAATCAATAAATATGGAGAAATTAAAGAGTAAAAAAAAAGAAATTGAAGAAATTTTATGAGAAAATGCACGAGCATATTAAAAAGAATATAAAGAAAAAAAGAAAAAATAATAATAAAAACTATAATAGGTGGCAATGGATTATGGTGGCAGGGGAGGAAAAAAAAGGAAAAAGAAAAAAGTGGAAACGTGGTAAGTGGTAAGGAAAATATATTGATGTGAGAAATAATAAAAATAAATGACACATGTACTTATTAAAGGTGGTATTAAATTAGTGTGTACTTTGTCATTTACTTTTAAGGATAATTGTGGAACAAATTTAAAAGCATTATTGGAGTGCATGAATAGACAATAATTTTTCCTATTTTACATTAAAATTAAAAATGAAAAAATAAATTTCTAAAATCTTATATTTTTTATAATAGATATATGATTACATGATCTCCCCATTAATTGGATACGTAACAACAAAATAATTGTTTCAAGACTCATAAAAGATTGTGTTCACCAAATGACAAAACAGCGGCTTTTTAATCGATCAATTAATTGACAATTGTGTACTAAACAACCAAGTCATTGTCTTGAGACTCGTAAGATTGTGTTCACGAAACAGTGGCTTTCCAAACAATCAATCAATCAATTAACAACGTTGTACGATGTGATAACAAAAGGTGCGATTCACAACATCACAGCTGGAGGTGGGCTCATTTTGAGAAAAGGAAGGAGTTTTCGATGTTTGGGGGCCATTTGGAGCGCAGGTGGGACAATCTGACAGTCTTGGTTGATTCATTAGAAGATATTATCGCATTCACAGCATTACAGCTGGAGATGGGCTCATTTTGAGACGGGGAAGGAGTTTTCAATGTTTGGGGACCATTTGGAGCGCAGATGGGACAATCTGACAGGTTTGGTTGATTCATTGGAAGATATTATGGCATTGGTTGCGGGTGGTACTGCTGGCCAACATCTGCTTCACAAATATATGCCCGTTTGTTAAGGTAACCTCTCCTGAGCCATGTAGTTTACTTTCGGTAGTTTTCAACTGTCGGAGTGATGTGCACCGTGAAAATTGCAAAGCTCTATAATGATCTAAACGTCGAGTGGCGACTATAGTTGAATGACCTAACCTTTCAAAAATCCTCCCACTAAAAGTTAGATATTTTTACACATGTTATTTTTTACAAGACACATTTTCCGTAGACCTACATGCAACTACTATAAAACCTTTATAAAATAATATTTTTGGAATCAAAAGAAATTATTATCTTAATAAGATTATTACAAAATCTATTGATAATTGAATATTTATTAGAGTATTATGTTTTGGATTATAGTTTTCTTGTCCATGTATAATTTATAAATTTAAAAACTGTAGATGTGATAAAAAAAAATTAATACATAGGAATTTTTTCCATATAATATATTTTTGATGTACTTCATTAATAATTAATTTAGATTTCGTTGAACTTCTAAGAATTTTAAAAATATTATATATTATTTTATATATTTAAGGAGGGTGTTAATTTAGTAAATTGGTTTAACCTGGGAATAAAAGATTTTATTATTTAAACGAATCTACTATTAATTCATGAATCAATGTTGGAACTCATTTGAAAATCACTTTCTTATAGAATTGGATATATGGTAAATCTTTAAAATTTACTCTTAAAAATTTAGAGTATCATATGATATAACAATTATTTAATTTGATGGGGGATTTTATTTTATTTAAAAAAAAAACATTTTTCCTTATATAATTCACTAAAAATGTATTATCAAAATACTTTTTTTTTCATATATTCAAAATAATAAAGGATTCTCACAAAGTTTTTAATGGAATCGTTATAACTACTCCCAAATACGCTCTTCATCTATATTAGTTATAAGAGAGAGAGAGTCTATATTAGCCATAAGAGGGGGAGAGAGAGAATACACTCTTCATCTATATTAGTTATAAGAGAGACATAGAGAGAGAATAATAATATATTATTATACGAAGTCATCCCAAGCCATACCATAGTCCCTCTCGCAACTCTGTAAATGATTCTCTACACTGCAAGTAAAGTTATTTCCCCAAGTTCCATAAGTAGAATTATTGGAGGTGGATAGTAAGATTGCTTAAAGCTCAACTTAGTAATTGCTGTTAAATTATGTTAAGCATATATATATATATATATATATATATACTATTCAATTTCAGAACTGGGGGGACCATTGATTCTTGAATTCATGAGTCAGATTCTTCGGAACATTGATTTTTCTTTGCTCCTGTAAAAGCACTAAGATGTCATCCTCAGAAGTGAAGTCCATTTCAACTTTAATTAGGAGGTCGGATGGTAGGTTTTCAAACACCTGTGAAGGGAAGCCCATTGATGTGTGTATATATATATATATATATAGTTAGGGAAATTCTACAATGCCTCCTTCGGTACCATGCCTCCATTTTTTTTCAGCCATTGGATGAAAATGACTAGATCTCAGCCATCCAAATGGAAATGAAAAAAAAAATTTTAAAAAACCGGGTACCTCCTCCTCCCGTTCTCTCCCCCATCTCTCCTCCTTTTCCCCCCAAATTTGCTCACTTCCCGTCCGTAGCTGGCTGTGTGGCTCTCATCTTTGTTTTCTCTCCCTTTTCCCGTTTTTCTCTCCACTGATTCTCCACAGGGTGAAGACCACGCCTCGCTCTCATCTTTGTTTTCTCTCCCTTTTCCCGTTTTTCTCTCCACTGATTCTCCACAGCTGGGTGAAGACCACGGCCGGCTCTTATCTTTGTTTTCTTTCCCTTTTGCCGTTTTTTTCTCTACTGATTCTCCACAGCTGGGTGAAGACCACGGTTGGGTGAAGACCACGGTCGGCTCTCATCTTTGTTTTCTCTCCCTTTTCCCGTTTTGCTCTCCATTGATTCTCCACAGCTGGGTGAAGACCACGGTCGGCTTCAACCGGGCCAACCTCTTCTAGGCCGAGGTCCCATACCTTATCAAAGACGTCTCCACAGCTAGGTGGAGACCACCTTCGCCGTCAACCGGGATCAAAGACGTCTTCACAGGTGGGTGGAGACCACCATCGCCGTGAACCGGGCCAACCTCCTCCAAGCCGACGTCTTTGAGCTCATCAAAGAAGTCTCCCTCAAGGACCGCGAGCTCAAGATTGTGGGCGAGGTCGGTGCCAAGATCTGAGTCTTAGACTTCATTTCTCCCGATGTCCAGGTCAGCTATTTTTTCTGCTAGATTCTTCTTCTCGAAGATTTAGGGAGGATGTTGTAGTTGTAATGGTATTTGTATTTTAATTGGCATTTGATTGATTGTAGGAAGATATAAATATAAAATTTATTGAAATGTGAAAAAAAAACTTATGTTGAGATAATGTGGTGGTGAAAGTATGTTCGATTTATTATATCCGAAATCATATTATAAAAATTGACTTAAATGATTTGATTTAATTTTTAGGAGCGAACGCGATGGTCTTGAAGTTGTTAGAAATCCAAAGAGGCCTATCGGCGCTTGGATACATTACTAGTAAGGGAAAATAGAAATATGTAAAATAATATGTTTTTTAATGTAATTTTTGTGGTTGTTATAGTTAAATTTGTTTGAAATTGTTTTGTAGTAACGATCAATTAGCCATGATGAAAGAGAAGGATAAAGGAGTGAAGATAAATGATGATGTAAGGAGTAATATTGCTATGTCTAATATAATTACATTTTACAATTAGAATTTAAATTATGTGACCAATTAATGTAGTTGAGGAAAAAATTGGGCAAGAAGTGGAATGCACTTTCAAAAGTAGAAAAAGAAAATTTCATGGCAAAGTCCAAAGAAAGTTCAAAACAATATTCACTTCAAAAGGGTGTGGTTCCAAAGGTAATTTTTTTTTGTAATGAATATTTAATTTCTTTACTTATGTATTTGTTGGAAATTATATTAATGTAAACATGTTTGATGTTTGTGTATCTTTTCAGTTATATCTTCAGACTCGATGCTCCCCCGAGCGAGTGATTAGAGTGATTGAAAAATTAGAACCAAAGCAAAAGGCAGCCATAGAAGAAATAGGATTTGGTAGCCTCTTGCAACTTCGATGTAGGAAAATTGATCATGGGTTATGTCTTTGGTTGATAAATAGTTTTAATCCGAACACTTATATCTTAAAGTTGTATAATACTTGTATCAAATTATCCCCCATTGATGTTGAATTTATTATGGGATTGAGGGCAAGAGGGTTCAAGATTGGCATGAACAAAGATGTTAGCCATAAGAATGATTTATGTAAAAAATATTGTGATAAAAAAGGGCGATTGCCATTAGTGATGTTAGAAAATCAAATTAGGGAGGATAAAGAGGGTGGAAACGATTTTAAAGTTCGTTTTGTATTATTTGTGTTGGGTGCATTATTGTGCCCAACAATGAAGCTTTTTGTGAATCGTTCTTTCTTACATCTTGTGGAAGACATCGATT
The DNA here is from genome assembly GCA_946000715.1 of Vitis cinerea var. helleri x Vitis riparia. Classification (NCBI taxonomy): domain Eukaryota; kingdom Viridiplantae; phylum Streptophyta; class Magnoliopsida; order Vitales; family Vitaceae; genus Vitis; species Vitis cinerea var. helleri x Vitis riparia. The sequence continues at coordinate 17,359,863 of OX254005.1, read as the reverse complement.
CAATAAAGAAGATGAATTGGGCAGAATTTGTGTTGTCCTATCTTGTGCACGGGATTGAAGAGTTTAAGAAGAAACAACAAAGTGGGGTTTGCGGTTGCTTATTGTTTTTAATGGTAATGTCCTTGTAATTAATTTACATCATAGTGAAATACGATTTTGTTTTAATATAATTTATGAACTAACTATATATCTATGTCAAATATACTCGTAGTTATTCTACCACGAGCATATATCGTTTGAAGAGAAATTTCTACCGCTTTATACTCGACCTTTTCCTCGGATTACTGCTTGGGGAGATGATGAAGTATTGGACAGGAAACGAAGATTGAAAAAACTTGGTGGATATGCAAATGAGAATGTAAGTTATAGTTTTGAAAGTCGTTTACTATTTATTTAAGTTTTTAGTGGTTTAAAATCTGATATGTAGTATATTTTGATGAATATATTGTAGCTCAAAATATGGGTGATAGAAAATGAGATAAGGGATTGCGTTGATGGAAATGCAACGACAATGGCGAGTGAGAATGAGGACGATGAGAAATTTGTAATCAATCAAAACAAAGATGTTATTAAACGAGTAAGTGTTTTACAATATTCTTCGTGACTATCTATATTAGCATTGAAGCTTTGTATTATGATGTTATTAATCACGTTCGTATATATCACTAGGTTGATGGTGGGAACTTAATGGAGATGGATAAAACCTTTCAACAATTAAAGACACATCTAATTGATATGGCTTATGGTGCAAGTAGTAGTAGTTGTGATCAAATTTTGGCTAAATTTGAGGAGAATTATACTACAGTGAAAGGTCTCTTCCTTAGGTCAAGCGGAAAACCTTTGAGAATTCACGAGGAAGGAACGAAGAATGACATGCTCCCATGCGAGAGAAGTTTGGAAGATACGAACAATATGAATGTGAATGAACATTATCTTCACACTTTGTCAAATGAGAAGTTATGCACCGAGGACTTGAATGAAAAGAATGAAGATGCATGTGCTACATCAATTGAAGTGCATATCATTCCAGACGAAAATCAAAATATTTTTTACCACTTCCAATCAAAAGGAGTAGAAGAGATTATGGAAAGGTATGTATCATATAAAAGAAAAAATTATTTTCTTTACAACTACTTAACCATTACATAGTAAATAGATGTATATTATTTGCATTTTCCATTTTAGGAACCATTACGAGCACTATGTGGTCATCCTAATCATGTCATGAAAACACGTTCATCAAGGGAGAGGAAACCAAGTAAATTCAAGGTCTCCCCGTTTGTACACAAATTAAGGAAGATGGTAAAACACGAAGCATCAGAGGTATAATACAAATAGTTTAATATCATTGTTCTTATTTTTTATACTTAACATATATAGTTAATAATTATGTCTTGTTTTCGATTTAGTCAATCCCCATGTCCATTCGTGAAGACGTGGTGGATACTCAATCATTCAATGTACTTCAATCTCTTGTCGCTTATTATGTTTTCAATAGAGCATTGTCAAAAAGGTTTGTCGTGTCTAGAACATTCATAGATGTGTTGTTACAATTTTAGCCTTCATATGCTTCCAATTTATTCAAGTTTGTTTGAACATATTATTATTTTAGTGAGGTTCTTGTTGACTTTGGTCATGAACATGGAGTTCGTGGAGATTTTCACTGCTTACGTCCTAGACAAAATTTGATGGATGTTGTAAGTACCTACTTCATTTATATCAAATGCGTGCTATATTAGTTAAATAAATTTATTAAAGTTATTGTTCAACAACAAGTAATAAATCTAGAAGCCTCAAAGCTAAATTATTTTGAAAGACAATTCATAGGCATACGAAGTATAAGATGCTATCTTCCCACGACATTTTCAGTAAGCTCATATTTCTCTTGTTGTTTACTTACATATTAAGTACAATATACTAATGTTCGTATTATGTTTTCTTATTAGCAAATGATTTTGTGCGGGAGTCCTCATCCTTTTTTCGATAGAAAAACATCCATCGTGAGTAAGTACATTAGCGAATTGGATGATTGCGAGAAGGTTAGTAATTATTTGTAATGTTTTCACCTATAATATACTATATTTTTTGTGGCCCAAGTCATATATATTGTTTTCCTACCTTTACAGCTATTTATTCCAATGCATGACGATTGCCCTGGTCATTGGTATCTGTGCGTCATTGACTTCAAAGACTTTGATATCCAAATTTTGGATTCATTACGATCGAAGAGTCGGGACGAGTTCCGGTTTAAGAGTGTGAAAAAAGTGGTATGCTTTCTCCTTTTTGTTTTCTTTTTTATTTGGTTTTTTTTTTCTCTTCTATATTTATTAACCACTTTCAAAATAAATTAGGTTGAATTTTGTCAAACGTTCTTCAAACTGTATGACATAGGGAAAGATGTCTTCCAATTCTCCATTGATTGGGCTCCTTCGATTCCAACCCAAGATAATGGGTTAGTATGAATACATAACTCACATTAATATTCTTTTTTCTGATGTATAATTAGACAACCATTCAATAAGTTGTTTTGCTTTTCTTTTCTCTTTCTTAGGTGGGACTGTGGAGTGCATGTCATTAGACATATGCAGAGATTCAAAAATGGTGATTCGATGACGAGATCCGACTTTTGTAATTCCGTTAAAATACGTCGAGAAATAGCATGTGATTTAGTTTTACACGAGGGAAATAGAGAAAAACAAACCATTGTGGCTATTGTTTGTACAAAGACGTCGACACGAGCAATGAAAAAATTATTATTATGATATTTGTTATTTTTCTAATATTTATCATTTCCATCTCCACATATGGTCATGTTTATTGGGAAGTTTTGAGATTCGATGACCATACATTATTAATGATTAAGTCCATTTTATTTGAATATCCAAATACTCTTCTTTCAATATGGTAGGCAAAATGAAATTGTAATATATTGGTATCATTCATGTTCGACATGTGTGATTTTGTACGATCTTTAACCTAATCAGATTTGTAAATATTCATTTATCTATGCTAAAAATATATAGTTAGTACATTAGTAGACCGGTTGATGAATGACGTTCAGTCGGTAAGAACCAGTCCAACGATTTAGCTAAGTTCACTTTTCATAGGCATACGCATTATGCCTACCGGTTGAGAACATTCCTCATATTGATAATGACCCTATGGATGCAGTGTGAACTCATTCAGGATTTGTCCCAACCACCTCAAACAATTTTGGATGCAGAATGACCCGGTGTCGGCGTTCAATTGAGTGATTGAAGATTTTTCTAAAGGGAGTGACCAATTTTTTGAGTTGTGGAAAGCAGTTGATCAATGAAGAAATTATCTCAACCGGTTGACGAATGATTTGACCAGTGGGAACGGGTTGACAAATATAGCAAACTGGTTGACGGATTTTCTCAATGGGTTGATCGTTTTTTAACCAGTTGCAACCGGGTGAAGATGGGTATCAACCGGGTGAGGAATTTGCTCAACCGGTTGAGGATTGTTTTAAGTTCATGCAACCGGTCGACCTACCCGGTCGACCGCATGTACCAAACGGATGAGTCAATTTCCACCAGTGTCAACCGGTTGAGGAATTGTCTCAACCGGTTGAGAAAATTCCTCAACTGGTAGGCACTGGTGGAAAAATACCTCAACCGGTTGAGGAATTTCCTCAACCGGTTGAGGAATTTTTCTCGACCGGTTGAGGATTTTTTCCACCAGTGCCTACCGGTTGAGAAATTGTCTCAACCGGTTGAGAAAATTCCTCAACCGGTAGCCACTGGTGGAAAAATCCCTCAACCGGTTGATGAATTCCCTCAACCGGTTGAGGAATTCCCTCAACCAGTTGAGGAATTCCCTCAACCGACACCTTTGTTTCATATGAATTACACATCATATTGATTACTTTCCTATAGTTAACTCATAAACACCTAATTTGTCAAACTTTAACCACAATTGAATTTAATTAAATCCGCATAATTAACCGTTTTATTCGACATGATATAAATGAATCGTTTTCTCCATTTACCAATCATTTTATCACTTGTAATCAATTAAATTATAAATGTAGAGGATATTGCAATCTATCAATCAACTTGACTCTTTATCAAAATTCAAACTTTTCATTAAATAGTCAAGTTAAAAGTACACATTACTGGAAGTGATAACGTCAACTAATAAAAATACTGATTTAATACCTACTATCCCTTACTCCGTTAAGGAATAAAAAAAAGGTTGCATTTCCACCATATTTGGATATTTGTTTGGATCCCCACCTTGACATGGTGTTGTCATATTTTGTTCATGTTGCTGAAATCCTGCTATCTGCACATGCACATTCCATTGTTTTTTTCAGCTGTCCAATTCCATTCCAATTAATTAAACCTAATCATTAAATAATGCATAGCTCAAATTCATGTCAAAAGTGTTTCTTTATTCCCAATCTTACATTATTAAGTTCACCACAATCTATGTACATGTCAGATCGGTCATTCGACAAATGCTCCCCTAACATTCCCTGCATTTTTCAAAAATTAAGTGTTGTCAATTATTATTGAATTAGATGTTATCAATGTTTGGAAATTATATAACAAGGCTATTGTACATACATGTATGCTTGCAAAAATGTCAACTGATGAATTTGTTGAAGGCATCATTTCCATTTGAATGTCACATTGGGAAGACAAATTAGTTTCCTCCTACGTACTCATAATGCCATCAAAACAATTATGTTAGTCATTTATTTAAGTACACCTACCAAAATTAATCTTAGGGGCAATTTTTAATTGAATATGACATACCATATAACCCGGCTGAGCATTTTGAGGGATTGTAGCTTCTGGACACTTTCGAATTGTGTGACCCACTCTTTTACAACGACTACATCGTCTTCCCTTTTGAACATTCATTGCCACTTTGCCTGGATTCCCTTTAGTCTTCACAATATTTGGATCACGAACTTGGTTATTGCTTGTCGCTCCATCTGTTGCTATTTTCTTCCCTTTCAAATTATAGTTATAGAGTTCCTCCATTCTCGCCGTCAAATTTTGTATTTCATTTTTGGCCTCTATAAATGAAGATGACATATCTGACGCAAAGTAGGAGAGCTTGTTGCACATCGAACTCAATGAACCATATCGTACAAACCGATCCATGTCGTTATCCGTCTCATTCACTCGTACTGATCTTGTATACACCTTTGCTAACTTTGTCCACCTCTTCATAATACATGACTGAGGAATCTCTTCCAAATGCTCCACCTTCATAACCACCACCATGTGGCAACATGGGATGCCAATTGACTCAAACATCATGCATGAGCATTTTAATGTTACAATATCCGGGCAAAATTGTACTTCCCAATTTAAGTTCGGGTGTCTGAACTTAGATAATGTGTATGCCCGCATTGAATGATCACTTACAAGACCTACCACAAATAATAACTCTGCATTCTTCATCTCCTCACGAAATTTAAGGAAAGATTCTTTCGTGTATACCGTCGCAGCATGATTTTCAATTATGGATAGTTTGGTTGAAAGCACTGGTGAAGAATTGTTCGACTCGAACTCTGCCTTTGCCTCGTTTTGCCGTATTCTCATTATGGCTCTATCAAATTGTTGTACAAACTCATACAGTCGCAAACGAATTTTTAAGAATCTATTTAGATATGCATTCATACTCTCACACCTTTGTGTGGTTCTCATCCCTCCAAAGAAATTTCCACGTAAATACGCCTCTGCCCATCTTTTACGTTTCCCATATATCTCGGTCACCCAACGATTCTCATTAAGTCCCAAATTTGCAACCATTTCATGCCAAACCTTTTCAAATTCTGCTTCATTCCCACGCATGAACATGCACCTTGCAAATATGCTTGAGAAATCCTTAATATGCACATTCGTGAATGCATTTCGTTGCAAATGCCATGAACACAATCGATGACACGTATCGGGTAATAGTTTTTTAATTGCCTTACGCATAGCTTTATCCCCATCGGTTACAACAGATATGGGTTTCTTATTCATCATTGCCTCAAGAAATGTCTCCAACACCCATTCATATGTCCCAACACTTTCATCTATCAATAACGCACAACCAAATACAACAGTTTGGTGGTGATGATTAACACCGACCAACACTACTAGAGGCTTTTTATAGGCATTTGTCCTATAGGTTGTGTCAAATGCTAGGACATCTCCAAAACACGCATAATCCATTCGAGCAGTTGAATCAGCCCAAAACAAATTTGCTAGTCGACTTTCTTCATCAATGTTGAATTTATAAAAAAATGAAGAATCCATTTCTGCCTTTCCACACAAATAAGCCAATGCCGCTTCTGCATCACCGTCTTTAATTTCACTTCTACGCATTGCATCAACGTGATTGTATATATCTTTTTGTGTGAAACCGACGTGCTCATGTCCCTCTGATTGTTTGACCATATAGTCCATAATTTGTGTGGTTTTAACACCTACTTTACGCAAAACATCAACTTGTGCCTTATCTGGATTACTTATTGTTCGATGAGATCGAAGGAATTGTGTGTTGATAGCATCGACCAAATTATGATTATGATCTCCTATAAATTCCTTTACAATCCACTTTCCATCTTTCCTATTCAAGCCTACACGAAATGCAGCTTCACATCCAACTCTACTCAATGATCGTGGCTCACGCTGTCGCTTGTCATTTTCAATAAACTTTGTCGCTCGCTGTCCTTCTCTAGAACACACCCACTTTCGAGATATTATATCTCCATTCTTGTCTCGCTTCAAATCATCTTTTCGAATACTAAATCCGGCTACTTTTGCTAACATGTTGTAAAATGTTCCAACCTCATCTATGCAATCGAATTGCAATTTGTAGACTTCTTCATCTGAAATACCCTTCAACACCTTCTCTTTCAAACCGTTTCCACCCAGGTGGTAAGTGCCACCGATAAATGCATCGTCATTGACGACGTCCTCCTCTTTCACTTCAAACTCCCGCTTGATTGTTTTCTCCTTCACCGATTGCATCATCTACATTACATAAATAACGTAAAAAAGTGCCCCAATAATACTTTAACAAATTATCATATCACTTTTGTATCAATTGATTGCATACTTGAAGATAAACCGAATTCGACAACGTCATCTATTCTCATTTTTTAATACAAATTGAGAATTTGAGAAATTATAGAACCGGTGTAGACTGCACACGTGATAATTTCCCCATGATTTTCAATTTAAAAGGTCATATGTTGCAAAATTGATACTTCTCTGCTATACACAATCATAAGCAATACTTTTTAAAATCATTAAATATCACTTAAAAATCATTATGTTGAGGAAATAACTTGTGAAAATGCAAATGCGACACCAATACCCTAAAAAGATGGCGTTAGACAATGATCGACGTCTGACATCTATACAGAAACGCACCATAATTTATATTGACCTTAGACAACCAAGTGAAGTAATAGTTAAATTCAACTTCCTAGACATGGTTCTGCTGTTGAGGCTAAGGTTGTAGTGCTTTTGGAGGTCCTTGTTCAAGACCAATATTTCAGATTGTCCAACTTTTTTGTGGTAGGGGATGGTGTTGTTGGTCTTGATGAGCATAAAAAAAAACAATCAGTACAATTGTTTGGTTCCTCGTAAACCAAATCTATTCTCTTCCCTTGCTCTAAGCTATTATAATGTGGAAGAAAGTGGTTGACCTACAAATTCACCGGATGCATTTTGATGCTGCTTACAAAATTCGGCAGTGTCTACCGGTTGAGAAAATCTCTCAACCGGTCTTATATAACCGGTCGACCGATACATCTTTAACTGTTATACCATGTTAACCGCGTAGCTAATTGTTTCTTTTCGTTGTTCATTTCATTAAGGCCTTCATTCCTTATCAGAACGTTAGAATGTTGCCCTATTTAGGCATACTATGTTAACAAAAATTCCATCATTAATCTTAGTTGCCATCTTCAAGGAGTTTGTCAGTCACAATAATTACTACCTCTCATGCACATTCTTTAAAAACATGGAAAATCACTTTTATATAATTCTATGTAAAAGCATGGAAGCTTTTGGGTACACCGCCAAACTAATTCCAAACTTACCCCATATTGGGAGTCAATAATACACATTTCTTAAGGTTGATTCTCTCATTTTAAGTCAGTTGAATATGTATTACCCTATAATTTTGATGATTGTGTGATTTTTACAGCCAACATGAATCACTTATATTAAATAAATTAATGTCAACTGTTCAACAGATCAGTGATGCATATTACTAACAATGTGCTATAGACAATCAAAATCCAAACTCTTTAACATCATTACATACCATTTAAAAATCAGTACTAGGTTTTGGGAAAATTTCCCCATACATTTGAAAGATGAGGGCATTCAGCTTAAAAAATGTATTATGGATTTGTTTACCTATTCTTTATTGAGTTAAAGATCATACCATTAAAATGGAAAGTCCAAGTGTGATGCAACTTCACCTGAAGATTTGTCTTCTGGATGCTTTTTGTAACCTGTTCTCCAACATATATCAGACCTCGTTCAGTCTCCAAGCTCCTTACAATATGTTCCCTTCCAAATATATACTAACATATGTATGTGGTTGGTTGATGGAGTTATAACATATTTTAATAGGCTGCCACATGTTGAAAACCAACCACCACAATGGTACACTTAGTGGTTGATAGTTTGGATAGTTGCACCAGTTTTTTATGTGCCATTAAATATAGCATTTATATCAGGTGGGAAAGTCAGCCTAATGTTGATATTTTTTGGACCCATTTGAAATGGATATATGTATAACTTAACAAAATATAAAGGGGAGATATGGACTTAATTGATAATATTGACATTTCTTACTGTTGTTTAGCCCATTTCTTGTAACTATGTTTTCATACCGTTTCCTACTTACTATATTTTTTCATCAATTAACGTGATTTATTTTTAATTAATGCTTCCTAATATATCCTAAATATGAGAAAGGTTAGTTAATTAGACTTAATTATGTAAAATGAGATATGTTATGATATTCTACTTATGGAAATTTTAAATAAATTCAGATTCATTAATTTATTTCACTCACCATGGTATATCGTACTTATTCGAACAATTTGTCATACAACCATAATTAATTTTAATGGCCCTATGGTACTATATGTTAGTTAATTACAATTTTAATCTAATAGGTGTGACTATATCTTAGTGAGTTCATTATACTATATTTTTTCATGAATTAACGTAATTTATTTTTAATTAATGCTTCATAATATATCCTAGATATGAGAAATGTTAGTTAATTAGACTTAATTACGTAAAATGAGATATGTTATGATATTCTACTTATGGAAATTTTAAATAAATTCAGATTCATTAATTTATTTCACTCACCATGGTATATCGTACTTATTCGAACAATTTGTCATACAACCATAATTAATTTTAATGGCCCTATGGTACTATATGTTAGTTAATTACAATTTTAATCTAACAGGTGTGACTATATCTTAGTGAGTTCATTTTGCTATATTGTACATATCAGAAAGGTTGTCATATTTTATTTTCCTCAATATAAATTTTGTGAAATTAACTTCAATTAATTTATTTAAGGTACATCAAAATATTTATTCTTTTAATCCATTATAGGTTAAATGAGCTCATATGGAAACTATTATATTAAAAGTGTAGCAAATATAATGTAAGACATTAAGCTAATTAAATAGAAATTATAAGTTCATAAACTGGATGTCTTTCCATATACTAGGAAGGTCGACCGACGTTCAAACCACTTGTAACCCTCAGCCCCTTTGTCTTCTACTCCATTCTTCTTCATCCTCGCGCAAGATCTGAACCCGTCCGTCTTCCACTCCAGTCTTCTTCATCCTCACGCAATACCTGAAGGCCACTCGGAATCTTCATGGCTCCAAAACGAGCACCGGTCGAAGCATCCTCCACCGGTTGCAAAGGGAAGAAAACGGCGGTGTCAAGGATGCGCAGGACCAAGAAAAACACCTCCGACCGACAACAAGGCAGCGCCAGCAACCACCACACCTCCGATGGAGCAAAACGCACCACCAACAAAGGAAAACGGCCGGCCGTCGAAGCAAGTCCGGAGGTTCGTAAGAAGGCCACCTTTGATCGATCTACGTTCGCAACCCCTGACCTAGCCCAACGATTTCATCTTTGTTTTGCGAATCGGACCGTAATCCCGGGTAGAAACATTGATTTTGCAAAGCTCAGTTATTTCCATTTCGATGTGCTTTTCGCGAAAATGGGTTGGCTTCCTATTGTCTCCGTCAAAGAGTTCGTTTTTCCCAAGGTTGTCAAATGTTTCTACTCCAATATGACATTCGAAGATGAAGGACCCATTACTACCACGATTAACGGTGTACAGATCGTTTTTGGTGTTGCTGAACTTTGTCAGATTTTAGACATTCCAAATGAAGGGGTTTGTTTGTATGAAGCCAAGAAGTGGCCAAGGGTGGAAGGTTTCAAACCTGCAGAAGCTCTACAGAGGCTATGTGGATACCCGAGATCTTGTAGACCAACTTCTCATTTGTTGACTGTGTTGAGTCGTATCCTACATCACATGATATCGTACATTTTCATCCCTAAAGGAGGGCACCGAGATGATGTATCTTTCTTGGAGGCTTTTTTGGTTGACAGCATTCTCACAGAAAGAAAGGTTAATATTGGTTACATAATTTTCCAACACATGAAAGCATGTTCAATCAGCGAAGATTCAGTTCTCCCCTATGGCATGTTTATCACAAAGATTGTCAAATACTTCAATGTCAATTTGCGCAATGAGACAGACGGGAAAAAACTCAAATCATTTGATACATATGATCGGGCTTCACTTCGGCGCATGCATTTTGTTCGGAAGAAAGACAGTTCATGGGCAAGGAAGTCTTCCGTTCCCCCCTCAGAGGTTGATGTGTCTTCAGACAATGGGTCCTCCGAGGATGAAGAATATGCAGATCAGGATGTACAGGGAAGAACTTCTGCAAAAGCAAATGTCACACAAATACCGTCAACAGGTGGTGTAAGAGCTAGGGCGTTAACAAATCATCCTTCACTAATTGGACCGGACGACTCTGAGGCATCAGATAACCTCAATGCCCAGATTAGCTCCCTTGGTACCCGCTTGGAGGAGATTGTATTAGCCAATGACCGACGTTTGACATCTCTGGAGAATCGCATTGATGGTTTACACGAGGAAGTCAAAGAGGGTATGCAAGTTATACGAGGGCAGCATGATGAGATGATGGTCTTCTTGCGATCCCACTTCCTGCTTCATGGACCAGACCATATATGACCTCTTCTACATTTTGTACTAGTTTTATAGTTATTAAAGTTTCATTCTGTTTTTGGACATTTGGCTAATATAAATGACCTTTTGTAATTATGACTTCTCGTATTACTTATGGATGTAGTGATCGACCATTCACATAAATGGCGTAAATGTATTCGCTCAATGCTGATGATGTTATATGGATGATGTATTTTCTTCTACATGTATATACTATATCTAGCTTATTTTGTTTATAGCTCTTCATATATAGGTTATTTTCATCTCTTTAAACCTTCTTCTGTATATTTAAAATTGTTGGTGGACATCACATAATTTAGGTTCCCATTTGGGTGCCATGAATATTTTTGTGTTTTAAATATTGAGTCTGTAATCCCTGGTTTTGGATGGCAAAAGGAAGGTTATGCCTATTTCCATCAAAAGCATAGAAGAATCATGCGTTAGGAAGGTTATATTGAGTATTGGTTCCTCGTAAAACGTATGTATTCTCCTCCCTTGCTCTAATCTACTATAATGTCTATGAATATGGTCAGGGTACTATATTTTTTTTCATAAAACTTGGGCAGTTTCAACTGGTTGAGGCAATGCATCAACCGGTATTAGTTTGTTTTGCTACCGGTAGCAAGTGGCCAATTTCGTTTTGCAAAAAAAAAATTGGCAGTGTCAACCGGTCGAGAAACAGCCTCAACCGGTCGTAAATTGGTTCTCAACCGGTAGCCACTGGCCATTTTGGGAGGTGCATCAAAACATGACCAGTGTCTACCGGTCGAGGTCACAGGTCAACCGGTTGAACAAAACCGGTCGACCGGTTGAGCCTTAATACATTGTATGGCACTTTGTGATGGCACTTTAGTTGCAGTGAAACAAATTCTTGATTTGGATTCTCAAGGGGATGAGGAATTTTCCAGTGAGGTTGATATCATAAGCAAAATATGGCACAGGAACCTTCTTTCTGTTACCAGTGACGACTGTAAAGGTAAAAGGCGATATCTTGTTTGTGATTACAATTTGGAATGCTTTGTCAGCTGTGAAACCTGCTAGGTTAACTAATTCTTCTGTTGCTTTATCATAATCAACAATTAATATCATTGTTGTTGCCATTGGTGTTATTATCGTCATCCAACTCATAATATCATAATTTGAGATGTATGCTGTGTTCACTATTGGTCTTTTTCTCACCAAAGGACTGTGAATACCCAATATTTACTGGAGGAATTTCATGGTTTAGAAAGTAATGCATTGAGTATGACCTTTTGCACTAAAACCAAATATGCGAATGCCCTAGCCTTTTGATTGTAAAGATTGTATTAAAAACCTTTTTCCCTTCATGATTAGGTTTCAGTTTCTAACTGAAGTATCTACATAGTTCTACTAAGTTTCTATGTTCATACATCTTCATCACGTCCCAAAAGAAGTTATGTAAGAAACAAATATTCTGATAATACCAATTAAAATAAATGTTTTTTTAAGAATGTGTAATACTAATACCATGAGGGGGTAAAGGGTTGATGCGAATTACAAGACAGCTAAAAATCCTGCTGAGAAAACTGCTAGTATGATAATTCCTGAAGCCTAGAACAGAGTAATAATGGGAATGGTGGAAGGGAGTCTCCGAATAAGGGGGCACAAAAGGAGACTCCAAGATAGACTACAAATAGAAATAAGGATGCTTCAAACTCAAAAGAAATCAAGCATACTACTAAATGGTTCTTCTTCTCATGGTAATGCAAACTAGCTACACGAAAAAAAAATTAACACAAGTTTTTCCTGTTTGTTTCATGGAATAAATTAAAAGGACATCTTTTAGACATATCTGTTTCTTAACAGTTTCATTTTAAGATGAAAGAATGTCAAGGCCATTTGATTCATATGAATTACTGGAAGTGAAATAAAAAGAAATAAAAAATGACAACATATGTAGAAGATCTCACCGATATACTTGATGGAAATTTAAGATCTTTGTGAAAAATGTTGGCAAATGTCTTTTGCCTTGTCTTTCCCCTAAATGGTGTTATTGTGACTGTTAGAATTATGTAATGAATGTAAGAATTATTTTCTATTAATTTTAAGAGTTCTAGTGACTGGTTTTCCCTACTTTCTTTACTAGCAACTGTTCTTAATATGGAATTTTATCTCATTATTTATGTTATTCAAACCTTAAGGAAACAATTATTTTGATTGTTATGATGGATTTCATTCTGTCATCACATTTTATCGAGAGGCATGACTTCTTTTATTTATGAGATGGCAGATTATGAATTCTGAGAAATTCATTTGGTATTTTGCGTCAAAAGACTACATAAGAGGAAAGATATTTACAAGTAAACTAAAAGAGTAAAGATGCTAAGAAGATTAAAATTCTATCCACATCTATTCTTTACAATCATGAACATGAAGAGTGCTGAGTTTGATGATGTTATCAACAAAACCAATCAAGATATATTAGAAAAAAATGTTGTGTTTTGCATCATTAAAATGTGGTAATTGAATCCAAAGAACAATTGAATCTTCAAAATCCTTGCAATCAGAAGCCATATCACATACCTCATTGAAAACAAAATGAAGTACGCTAACCGGTCGACCGGTTATATTCAACCGGTTGGCTTCTTATCTCAACCGGTAGCCACTGCCCCTTTTGGTTAGTGTATTGGCAAAGGGGCAGTGGCTACCGGTTGAGATAATTAGCCAACCGGTTGCATATAACCGGTCGACCGGTTAGCATACTTCATTGTGTGAGTATTTCTTGGTGCTTGGCATCAATAATTTGCCTCTGAAAACACTGGAAATGCACTTCTCAAGGCTAAGCTTCATATATAATTCCTTTAGAATATCAAAAGCTTGTAATTCTTGGTAGTTATGGGCATGGATCCTATTCTTCCCCAACATATAATCTATGTCAACGTCAATAGTTGGTCTGCATTTGGTTTACCAGCCATTAGTAAGTGATGCCTATGTTTTCTAGAACCAAGGCATGACAATGTGGCAATATATCCTCTTTCAATGATAATAGCAGTCTCTTTGGACATTTGAGTGCTTTGGCATTTGTTATATCTAATGGAAGCATCCAAGAATGAGAGCTGTTGATACTTGGTTGTGGAGTGTATCAATCAGTCTATTTGTGGTAAAGGAAAAGTTGTTGCTAAGGCTCACCTTGTTGAGGTCCATGTAATTCATCGAATTTGCCACTTTTGATTTCTCTCAGCACCAATACTATACCTGCCATCCATTAGGCATGGGGTTTCGTCCATTCCATTATCCAAATGGGTTTCATTGATTTCAATATGCAGAAGATTTTCAGTCATTTTTACAATTATAGAATGAAAAGTGTATCTCGGTAGGCAAATTGGTCTAAATTTCTGGTTGTTGATTCCATGCTATAGGGCATCAGTATACTTGTAAAATGAAAGGTGCATTTCAGTAAGGACTCGTTGATCTCCTTCTGTATGGGGGTACTTCATCTATACAGGGGTACTGGGCAATGAGCACTTGTTTGATGATGATTGCATATTGTATTTGATGGAAAGCATGCCCCTTTGTGAAGAAAGTAGGAGGTTGCTATTAATGAATCTGGGAAAATTGTATTTAAATTTACATGACCTTAATAAGTTGGCCAGGTCGTGAGATCAATTTTTTATTACAGTAATTATTTGATCTCTATTCAGGAATGTTTTTGTTTTTGGCTAAAACTATGTAGGTTAATATTTTTGCAGAGTTTTTTATAGACCTGGTGTTCTTTCTTTTGCAATTTCAGAGTATCTTGATGAAGCAATGTTGATCCCGAAAAATACCTCTGTTTTGATTCGCCGGGTTCCTGGACGGCCTCGCATGCCCATTGTGACTGAAAAGGACGAGTACTGTCTCAAACTTTTAAAGCATAGTCATTGTATATCAGTCTTTTTTTATGTTAAAGATGGCAGGGTGTTAGCTCTTTTAACCTATCTGTTACTTCCATAAGCTTAATGGTCTAGTCAGTATTAGTTACTTTGATTGCTTGTTAACCAGTGTTAGAGACAATTCTGGATAATCGTTTTCATCTTCCATTTGAGCTTTTAATTGTGGGGCAGATTCCAAGGATTTGCCTGATTGTATTTTTTTAAGCATAATTTATTTTATTCTGTAGGCCTAAAGTGGAAAATAAGGTAGATGAAGCTCAACCAACAAATAGTAACTTTGTGGGTGCTGATTCATCTGCCATGAAATATGTAAGCTTTAGTTTCTGGTGTTCCTTTCTCATATTTTGGTTTTTTAGTAAGTGTCTTTTGTACTGTGTTGAAGTCGTAACCCATGTTTCAAAATTATAGCCTGATCATTCAGAGTGGGATGAATTTGGAAATGACTTATACGCCATACCTGAAGTGGTACCAGTTCAGTCAAGCAATCCAGTTTTGGATGCTCCTCCTCCAAGTAAAGCTGATGAAGACAGCAAGATCAAGGCTTTAATTGATACTCCAGCCTTGGAGTGGCAGCGGTGAGATGTCTTCTTTTGTCACATTACTTGATTTTTTGATGATTGAATTTTAACTCTTACTAATACCTGTTATGAAACCTATTCCATTTGTTTCCTTGCATATGTTCTTATATGGGCGCATAGCGTACAGTGACTCACTTGATCAACATAGACGATGCAAAGGGATGCGCACTTAGTTTAACATGGAGCATAATTTTCAATGTTCATCTCCTGCTAAAAACGTAAGCTAGCATAGAGCATATTTTTTCTTTTCCTTTTTTTTTTTTCCACTCTTTTTGTAAGTTTGAATATGGTTTGAGGGTATTCTGTGTATTTTAGACAAGGAAATGCACAAAAATCGCAGCGTTGACCGCGTTGACCATGAACATGCGGTCGACCGGTTTGTCGGGGCTGAGAATTTAAAGAGCCTCCCGCGCCTCAGTTTCTCACCCATTTCTTCTGGTTCTTCAACCGTTGTGCCGTTCCAGCTGCCCTCAAGGGATTTTTGACGCCATTACAGCCTTCGGAGAGGTACGGATTGGATTTTGGAGGCTAAGGTTTTGGATTTTGGGACCCAGGGCTTCTCATTTGGGCGATTTCCTCCTCAGTTCGCGCGTCAGAACCCGCGTCAGTGTCTTCCCGCACTTGAGGGCTTTCAGGTGTGTGTGCATCCCTCTCTTGAGGCTCGTCTCCTTCATCTTAGCCTTTCGGATGGCGCCTAGGAGAGAGTCAGCCGCTTCCAGGGCTCAGGGCAAGCGCCCTGCTGAGCCATCTCAGCCAGATCAGTCCGAGGCTCGCCGAAAGGCGAGGTACGACACTGCTCTTTTCGGCTCTGTCGAAGACTACCAAAGATATAAACAAAAATTCGCCAAGAGGAAAGTTGCTCCAGGGAGAAGCATCAATTTCTCCCAGCTTAAGTACTTTCGATTTGAGGAGTTATTTGGAGAGATGAGATGGCTGCCAGTGGTGACTATTTCGGAGCCTATCTTCCCTACTCTTATTCGCGCTTTCTACTCACGGGTGACCTACGGGGTTGGAGGACCGATCACTTCCACTGTCAGAGGAGTTGAGATCACCTTGAGTCCGGAGAGCATTTGCCGGATTTTCGATATACCATCAGTTGGACTGAGGGTGTATGAGTCCAAGGTGTGGCCAACGGTGCCGGGATTTGAGCCCAGAGAGGCTATCCAGAGGCTGTGTGGACTTGCCGATGGCCAGGTGATGGGCAAACCCTCTGCACATAGCCTGACAGTGATCAGCCGTATCCTGCATCACATGGTCTGCTCCATTCTGTTGCCACGCGGCGGACATCAAGACAAGGTATCCTACCTCGAGGCTTTCATAGTGGATTCCATTTTGATAGGGAGACGGATTCATGTCGGGTACCTGATGATGATGCATATGATATCTTGCTATGAGAGCAAGACCCGCGTGCTCCCCTATGGTCGCTTCCTCACGAGAGTATTCAAGGATGCCGAGGTTGATTTGAGCCGCGAGACAGATTTAGAGACCCCAACCACGTATGATACATATGACGAGCAGTCTCTGGGGCGGATGAAGTTTGAGAAGGCCCCTGATGGCTCTTGGATCAGGAGAGCTGAGCGACCACTGGCACAGGACCAGGGGCACGGACAGATGCATCCCGGAGATGAGGAGGAGGACGAGATTCGAGAGATGGAGGGTGGGCTAGACCCTCAGAGGGACTTTGAGCAGAGCATTCCTGAGTGTGACATTCCTCCTCCTGAGCCTATGATATCTGAGCCGGCACACACAGGTGGACCATCTGAGTCATTCTTCACTGAGCCTTCTCACGCAGAGATACCATTTCAGGGACCTCACGCACCTGATCATGCGCCTTGGATGGATTTATCCGCTCAGATCAGTTCTCTCGGGACTCGTATGGAGGAGCTTGCAGTCGTCAATGATAGTCATTTCCACTCTATGGAGGATCGCATAGAGGAGTATCAGACTGGCTTCACATCGCAGTTTGAGCATCTCGATCAGAGACTTGGGCATCTTGAGGAGCGTATGGATCAGCAGCATGAGGAGATGATGGCCTACCTTCGCTCAGTGTTTCCTCCACCTCCGCCTTGATATGTTCAAGACCCCCCCCCCCCCCCCTCCTTCGTTTTTTTTTTATGTTGCCAAAGGGGGAGAATTTAGGATGTAGGGGGCACACACATGCATGACATTTCCATATCATTAGTCTTGTTTTGTGTATATGCGATATTATTATATATGATTATGCAACTATTTTGAGATCTATACATGATAAGGTTGGGTTTTTTAAGGATCACATTACTATTGCTTGGTGTTTCATGTGAGCTTGTCTGTGGGTAAGCCTATGTCTTGATCTATGTTGGGAATAGTAACAAAGAGAAGTCATCTGTCTTGATGTCATCGCCATATCACATACCATAATGCAAACAAAAGGAATTATATTAACCGGTCGACCGGTTATCTTCGACCGGTTGTCCACTTATCTCAACTGGTTGAGAGGAACGAAATTATTACTTAGGTTTGAGCAAACCCAAATTCTTCATTCGTTGTTTTTAATGTAGAATGAATTATAACTCCAATACCCATGATATTTCAATAGATCCTTCCATAGTGTATTGTCAAGTAGGTGATGATGCTTTACAAGATTTGAGTTGGACTCACTCTTAGAAGAAACTCTCTGGTTTTGGTTTCTAGTAATTATAAAGGTGAAAATAAGAGGAATCTCATACTTAGATATTTCCATGTTCCCTGATACACCAAGGAAATAAAAAAACCAAAACGCCTTGCCCTATTAGAAAACAAATCCAATCTCTATATTGAGTCCCATAGAGTCTTAAATTTCATGCACAAAAAACATCCCTACAAAGGTTGGGGACCAATAAAACAGTTGATTGTGGCGGCTTCCATAAAATTAATCAAATATAATTTCATAGTCAATTGGTCACTCCACTAAAACTGCACTTCAGTAATCAAATCTAACTACATGAAGCTAATAGTTATCTCACGACCTACTAATCCTTGTATTTGTTTCCCATGGACTAATATCTATAATTTAGTTGGTATGTGTCATCTACCAATAAATTACATCTCTACCTTTGAGTTACAAATTCATCTTTACCATAATCAACTAATGTTGCCATATCTTAGAAGGATAAAACATCAATTTCACTAAACAAATGGAATTGTTGTAAGGATTTACCTTGATAATGTACCTTAGAATCACTAGAAAGGAATACATTGTCCTTAGTGGGATATTATGGTGCCCATCTTAGGTATACAAAGTAAACATAAAGATGATTTGAGAATGGATTTCTGATTCATATTGCTACCAAGTACATACTATCATATTTATAGATACAATGTTCTAAATCTATTTAAGGGAATAACCTATTTACATGAGAAAATTCAAAGAATAAAATATTGTAAAGTATTCTAAAGAGTAAAATATTCTTAATATGGATGTTACTTCCAAATTTTCAGCATTGAATCTCCAATCTTTTCAGACAATAATGAATCTTCGATCTTTCCATACAACAATGAATCTCCAATTTTCCTTACAATAGTGATCTTTAATCTTTCTATACTCCCCTTCAAGCTGACTCAAAAATGTCTTTCATTCCCAACTTGCAAGTTATGTTATTGAACTGTTCCTTGTGTAACCCTTAGTAAAACATTTGTCAATTGTTTGATTGTAAGAATCAACCTCTACGTGTTTGGTTCTATCATATTGAACTGGATTATATGTTATATCTATCGCTACTTTATAGGTATAGAACTTGTCACATTGAGGTCTTCAATTAACATTTTATTGGCTGATTGTATGCTATTGTAGCATTTTTATTGGTTGGTGCAGTAACATTAAATGTAGAATTTTAGGTGTTTTTTTTTCATCATCACTCCCCTACAACTTTCTTCTTGTCTAACTTCAGAGAATGCTTTACTGATTGAGGGTAGTGACTCTTTTCCTAGAACACGAACTCTCACTTCATCCAAATCCACATTTAGTCTTGCTAAAAATTCTATAACATGGTCCTTCTCCACGGTCTTTTGATATTGAGTACTGTCTTTAGCACATAACCATTCAAAATAAATGTAAAGATAAAGAACTACGACCATAGAATTTGTTTGGAAATGAAAGAATGGCAACTTCCCTTTTCTTGATGATTGGAGGGACTATGGATAAACAAGAAGTGTGTGGTTATGTTGAAGCTGTTCTGAACAGCCTTGCTGCCAATGTCCCAAAACTTGGTTTGTTTTCTTAAATCCATTATGATTCATGTATATTCAACATTGATAAACCACTTTTAAGTTAAGAACTAGACCACTTTTAAGTTAAATATAATTGATATATAGTGTTAGTATATTAAATAAATATAAATCACCGCATTTTTTGATTCTCTGATAGTTACCTACCGTTCGACAAAATGCATCAACCGGTAGCAACTGACTATTTTGGGTGGTGCATCAAGAAATGACCAGTCTCTACCGGTCGAATGCACAGGCAAACCGGTTGAAGGTAACCGGTCGACCGGTTGTGCATTAATACAATAGTGTGAAATCCACATTAACAAGGTGGATTTCAGCTTTAAAACACTGCTGAAATTCACAACAAAGAATATCCATCTTCCGTCATGTTGTGTTGGTTTCTGCTTAGTGGTTATTCCAAAAAGAGAAAAAACTAAATGTGTGGACACACACACATATATAGTATTTATGCATTTATATTGGAGTCAAAATATAATATTGTTGTATGAACCAACAATTAATTTAAAGCTTCTATTCCATTTCCATTGCATAGGCATTGTATGAGGCATATGGGTAGAACAAAAATTACTCTTTCCATAATAAGGAAACAAACAAACTGAGGATGGATTTTTAAAGGGACAGATTTATCGCAATATTAAATTTCATAAGAGGATGAGTGGTCAAATAATCATCAAGCTTGATAGAAAAGGGAGGATCGAACACTGAAACTCTATGATTAAAAATGTTTACATAAAACTATTTGTGTCAATGTAATTTTATTTGACAAAGGAAATAACAGGTAAGCAAGAAGAAATAAACAAATAATGAATCTTGTTATCATTCAAAACAAAAAGTGATGATAACCTATATCTATTGGAGGATTCTTTAAATTTGAAGGCATGGAAAACAGAAAGGACTGATAAGGACTCATTACTAATGGCACTTTTGACTATCTGATAAGTAATTATCTTATTTGTCCATTTTATGAAGAATTAAGTGATTATATTAAAAAAATTTAGATTTTTTATTAGTACTTTTATTTCGAAAACACATCTCAAAGAGAACAAATGATTTTTCTATGTGGCCATATTTCATTAAAAGAGTAAAAAATTACCAAGAGCCCTAATGTAGTGTGCCCCGCCCCAGTTATGATTTCCTGCAAAGAATCAGCAAATCATGGACATTCAGCATTAGAGAGATAATGAAGAAAAACATAAAACTTGAATAGAAGTGTTTACTAATGTGCAACTTGGTCACTAAAGTAACCTCTTCCACACGTTGCAGATGAAGAAACCAAGTACTTCAAAACAAAGCTATACAAGGTGAGATAAGCATAGCATTGGTTATGCTTTTCAACTAATCAAGATATACATACAAAGAGATGTATAAAGTTTCTTGTGGTAGTTTATTATTGATTAACTAGCAATAACTCTAGAAGGTAGCACATAAACGTTCAGTTTATGTAATTTATCAGCATCTTGTATACATTTTTTCAAGGCAGTAGCTCAAGTAAAATGCAAATAACAAAAAATATCGTGAATAGTTGGGTATTAGTTTTTGTTTCAGATATTTGGATTCCATAAAGGGAAAAAAAATCTATATATGGAGTCAAAGCAATAGTACAACACATCCACATATGTTATAATTTCATAGAAGAAAATGTCACATCCAACAAAATAAATTCAGAAGAAAAAGACAAAATTTTGTGCAATTGTGCAATAAGTAAATTACAAATAGTTCCGTCATTGCCTGTAGATCAAATCTTGGGATCAGCTTTACTGTTGCTTTCTTTTGAGCATCACTCACTACAACAATCTACAGAAATAACACATGAAATAAGTATTACAACCAGCAAGAAACTAGCCTGGTCAATATGGGAAAATAATACTCGACCGGTACTCGACCGGAAGACAGAATACGGTCGACCGGTAGAGAAATTACCTCGTCCGGGAAGAGAAAGCCACAGGCAGAGCGCAAAGGTTTTAATATTCATCGACCGATACTCGACCGGAATACATCAGACGGTCGACCGGTTGGTCTTACACTGGTCCGGTTGAGCCTTTTTCCCCTCGAAAAAGCTATTTTCAAATTCCTTTCTTTTCTAACACTTAGGCAAGGTGTTTAGGTGAGTTAATATGCCAATTTTGAATCAATTTGCCTAAGGTATATTTGATAAAACTCGGTTTTTAAAGAAAATCAAGTTTAAAAAAAAAAACCGAGTTTTCTAAGATGCATGAAAAGGTATGAACATCCTAAGTGCACTCATGCTATCATCTTACATTCATTTCCTATGATCTCAAGTCTTCCAAGCGTCTCGATCTTGTATCCATTTGCTCCTTTGATGAATTTCGGAGTTAATACTTGAGATTCTTAAACATTAAACCAATTAGTTACTTAACCATGGTTTGTTATCATCGAAACCCGATTAGGAGAACCCTTGGGCTATCAATCTCCCCCTCAAACCAATCATGGATCAATCAAATGATAAGCAATGTAAAACATGAAGAATCAATTGATCAAAATATCATATCATATATGTATGGAAATCTCACATGTACAATAAGATAGATATGACATTGATAACAATGACATGCATGAGAGACTCCTAGATCCTATAGATCGTAGATCCTATAAATATCTCCCCCTTTAGCAACATAAAAAAGAAACGAAGGGGGATCCCAAACACACTCAAGGCTGAGGAGGTGGTGGTGGAAACACAGAACGTAGGTAAGCCATCATCTCCTCGTGCTGACTCTCCTGGCGGCTCTGAAGCCGCTCAATCCTCTCTACGAGATGCTCAAACTGAGAGGTGAAGCCGGCCTCAGACTGATCGATGTGATCCTCTATCGAAGAAAAACGGGTATCATGCACTACGGCTAACTCCTCCATACGGGTCCCGAGAGAGCTGATCTGTGCTGACAAATCCATCCAAGGTGGATAATCAGGAGCATGAGGAGCCTGAGATGGTAGCTCGGTAAATGATGGCTGAGATGAAGGGCCTGCTGTGAAGGACGGCTCAGTCATCATAGGCTCGGATAAGGTAGCCTCAAAACGAATCCCCTTTGACTGATGTGGAGGCGGAATGTCAACATCGGCCCCTCTCTGCTCAAAGTCCCTATGAGGGTCCAACCCATCCTCCATCTCTCTGATCTCGGCCTCCTCCCCTACTCCAGGGTGTATCTGATCATGTCCACGAGCCTGTCGCTCGGCTTTCCTAACCCAGGAGCCATCGGGTGCCTTCTCGAACTTCATGCGCCCCAGAGACTGCGCATCATACGTGTCATAAGTGGTGGGGGCCTCAAAATCTGTCTCTCTACTCAAGTCGATCCCGGCATCCTTGAAAGCATGGGTAAGGGTTTTTAAAATTTTTTATGGCATCATATGGCTTGGATGTTATTTAAATAGGTTCGTTACACTTAGAAGGTGGTCAAATGATATCCGGAAAAATCGAAAGGCAAAAATACTAAAAAATTCACAAGGGTACGAAGAATGTGAGAAATCCTCACATTGTTCGTACCCTCCCAAATCTCCACTTCTTTGGAGTTTTTAAACTTTTCGGTGGCATCATATGGCTTGGATGTTATTTAAATAGGTTCGTTACACTTAGAAGGTGGTCAAATGATATCCGGAAAAATCGAAAGGCAAAAATACTAAAAAATTCACAAGGGTACGAAGAATGTGAGAAATCCTCACATTGTTCGTACCCTCCCAAATCTCCACTTCTTTAGAGTTTTTAAAATTTTTTATGGCATCATATGGCTTGGATGTTATTTAAATAGGTTCGTTACACTTAGAAGGTTATCCGGAAAAATCGAAAGGCAAAAATACTAAAAAATTCACAAGGGTACGAAGAATGTGAGAAATCCTCACATTGTTCGTACCCTCCCAAATCTCCACTTCTTTGGAGTTTTTAAACTTTTTGGTGGCATCATATGGCTTGGATGTTATTTAAATAGGTTCGTTACACTTAGAATGTGGTCAAATGATATCCGGAAAAATCGAAAGGCAAAAATACTAAAAAATTCACAAGGGTACGAAGAATGTGAGAAATCCTCACATTGTCGTACTCTCCCAAATCTCCACTTCTTTGGAGTTTTTAAAATTTTTTATGGCATCATATGGCTTGGATGTTATTTAAATAGGTTCGTTACACTTAGAAGGTTATCCAGAAAAATCGAAAGGCAAAAATACTAAAAAATTCACAAGGGTACGAAGAATGTGAGAAATCCTCACATTGTTCGTACCCTCCCAAATCTCCACTTCTTTGGAGTTTTTAAACTTTTTGGTGGCATCATATGGCTTGGATGTTATTTAAATAGGTTCGTTGCACTTAGAAGGTGGTCAAATGATATCCGAAAAAATCGAAAGGCAAAAATACTAAAAAATTCACAAGGGTACGAAGAATGTGAGCAATCCTCACATTGTTCGTACCCTCCCAAATCTCCACTTCTTTGGAGTTTTTAAACTTTTTGGTGGCATCATATGGCTTGGATGTTATTTAAATAGGTTCGTTACACTTAGAAGGTGGTCAAATGATATCCGGAAAAATCGAAAGGCAAAAATACTAAAAAATTCACAAGGGTACGAAGAATGTGAGAAATCCTCACATTGTTCGTACCCTCCCAAATCTCCACTTCTTTAGAGTTTTTAAAATTTTTTATGGCATCATATGGCTTGGATGTTATTTAAATAGGTTCGTTACACTTAGAAGGTTATCCGGAAAAATCGAAAGGCAAAAATACTAAAAAATTCACAAGGGTACGAAGAATGTGAGAAATCCTCACATTGTTCGTACCCTCCCAAATCTCCACTTCTTTGGAGTTTTTAAACTTTTTGGTGGCATCATATGGCTTGGATGTTATTTAAATAGGTTCGTTACACTTAGAAGGTGGTCAAATGATATCCGGAAAAATCGAAAGGCAAAAATACTAAAAAATTCACAAGGGTACGAAGAATGTGAGAAATCCTCACATTCTTCGTACCCTCCCAAATCTCCACTTCTTTGGAGTTTTTAAACGTTTTGGTGGCATCATATGGCTTGGATGTTATTTAAATAGGTTCGTTACACTTAGAAGGTTATCCGGAAAAATCGAAAGGCAAAAATACTAAAAAATTCACAAGGGTACGAAGAATGTGAGAAATCCTCACATTGTTCGTACCCTCCCAAATCTCCACTTCTTTGGAGTTTTTAAAATTTTTTATGGCATCATATGGCCTGGATGTTATTTAAATAGGTTCGTTACACTTAGAAGGTGGTCAAATGATATCCGGAAAAATCGAAAGGCAAAAATACTAAAAAATTCACAAGGGTACGAAGAATGTGAGCAATCCTCACATTGTTCGTACCCTCCCAAATCTCCACTTCTTTGGAGTTTTTAAACTTTTTGGTGGCATCATATGGCTTGGATGTAATTTAAATAGGTTCGTTACACTTAGAAGGTGGTCAAATGATATCCGGAAAAATCGAAAGGCAAAAATACTAAAAAATTCACAAGGGTACGAAGAATGTGAGAAATCCTCACATTGTTCGTACCCTCCCAAATCTCCACTTCTTTGGAGTTTTTAAAATTTTTTATGGCATCATATGGCTTGGATGTTATTTAAATAGGTTCGTTACACTTAGAAGGTGGTCAAATGATATCCGGAAAAATCGAAAGGAAAAAATACTAAAAAATTCACAAGGGTACGAAGAATGTGAGAAATCCTCACATTGTTCGTACCCTCCCAAATCTCCACTTCTTTGGAGTTTTTAAACTTTTCGGTGGCATCATATGGCTTGGATGTTATTTAAATAGGTTCGTTACACTTAGAAGGTGGTCAAATGATATCCGGAAAAATTGAAAGACAAAAATACTAAAAAATTCACAAGGGTACGAAGAATGTGAGAAATCCTCACATTGTTCGTACCCTCCCAAATCTCCACTTCTTTGGAGTTTTTAAAATTTTTTATGGCATCATATGGCTTGGATGTTATTTAAATAGGTTCGTTACACTTAGAAGGTTATCCGGAAAAATCGAAAGGCAAAAATACTAAAAAATTCACAAGGGTACGAAGAATGTGAGAAATCCTCACATTGTTCGTACCCTCCCAAATCTCCACTTCTTTGGAGTTTTTAAACTTTTTGGTGGCATCATATGGCTTGGATGTTATTTAAATAGGTTCGTTACACTTAGAAGGTGGTCAAATGATATCCGGAAATATCGAAAGGCAAAAATACAAAAAAATTCACAAGGGTACGAAGAATGTGAGGAATCCTCACATTGTTCGTACCCTCCCAATTCTCCACTTCTTTGGAGTTTTTAAACTTTTTGGTGGCATCATATGGCTTGGATGTTATTTAAATAGGTTCGTTACACTTAGAAGGTGGTCAAATGATATCCGGAAATTCGAAAGGCAAAAATACTGAAAAATTCACAAGGGTACGAAGAATGTGAGAAATCCTCACATTGTTCGTACCCTCCCAAATCTCCACTTCTTTGGAGTTTTTAAACTTTTTGGTGGCATCATATGACTTGGACGTTGTTTAAATAGGTTCGTTACACTTAGAAGGTAGTCAAATGATATCCGGAAAAATCGAAATCCAAAAATACTAAAAAATTCACAAGGGTACGAAGACTGTGAGGAATCCTCACATTGTTCGTACCCTCCCAATTCTCCACTTCTTTGGAGTTTTTAAACTTTTTGGTGGCATCATATGGCTTGGATGTTATTTAAATAGGTTCTTTACACTTAGAAGGTGGTCAAATGATATCCGGAAAAATCGAAAGGCAAAAATACTAAAAAATTCACAAGGGTACGAAGAATGTGAGAAATCCTCACATTGTTCGTACCCTCCCAAATCTCAACTTCTTTGGACTTTTGAAAATTTTTTGGGCATCCTACGACTTGGATGTTGTTTAAATAGGTTCGTTACACTTAGAAGGTGATCAAATGATATCCAAAAAAATCGAAATGCAAAAATACTAAATAACTCACAAGGGTACGAAGAATGTGAGGAATCCTCACATTGTTCGTACCCTCCAAAATCTCAACTTCTTTGGACTTTTGAAAATTTTGTGGGCATCCTATGGCTTGGAGGTTGTTTAAATAGGTTTGTTACACTTATAAGGTGGTCAAAGGATATCCGGAAAAATCGAAATGCAAAAATACTAAAAAATTCACAAGGGTACGAAGAATGTGAGGAATGCTCACATTGTTCGTACCCTCCCAAATCTCCACTTCTTTGGACTTTTGAAAATTTTTTGGGCATCCTATGACTTGGATGTTGTTTAAATAGGTTCGTTACACTTAGAAGGTGATCAAATGATATCCGCAAAAATCGAAATGCAAAAATACTAAATAATTCACAAGGGTACGAAGAATGTGAGGAATGCTCACATTGTTCGTACCCTCCCAAATCTCCACTTCTTTGGGCTTTTGAAAATTTTTTGGGCATCCTATGGCTTGGATGTTGTTTAAATAGGTTCGTTACTTTTAGAAGGTGATCAAATGATATCCGAAAAAATCGAAATGAAAAAATACTAAAAAATTCACAAGGGTACGAAGAATGTGAGGAATGCTCACATTGTTCGTACCCTCCCAAATCTCCACTTCTTTGGGCTTTTGAAAATTTTTTGGGCATCCTATGGCTTGGATGTTGTTTAAATAGGTTCGTTACACTTAGAAGGTGATCAAATGATATCCGGAAAAATCGAAATGCAAAAATACTAAATAATTCACAAGGGTACGAAGAATGTGAGGAATCCTCACATTGTTCGTACCCTCCCAAATCTCAACTTCTTTGGACTTTTGAAAATTTTGTGGGCATCCTATGGCTTGGAGGTTGTTTAAATAGGTTTGTTACACTTAGAAGGTGGTCAAATGATATCCGGGAAAATCGAAATGCAAAAATACTAAAAAATTCACAAGGGTACGAAGAATGTGAGGAATGCTCACATTGTTCGTACCCTCCCAAATCTCAACTTCTTTGGACTTTTGAAAATTTTGTGGGCATCCTATGGCTTGGAGGTTGTTTAAATAGGTTTGTTACACTTATAAGGTGGTCAAATGATATCCGAAAAAATCGAAATGCAAAAATAGTAAAAAATTCACAAGGGTACGAGGAATGTGAGGAATCCTCACATTGTTCGTACCCTCCCAAATCTCAACTTCTTTGGACTTTTGAAAATTTTTTGGGCATCCTATGGCTTGGATGTTGTTTAAATAGGTTCGTTACACTTAGAAGGTGATCAAATGATATCCGGAAAAATCGAAATGCAAAAATACTAAATAATTCACAAGGGTACGAAGAATGTGAGGAATCCTCACATTGTTCGTACCCTCCCAAATCTCAACTTCTTTGGGCTTTTGAAAATTTTTTGGGCATCCTATGGCTTGGATGTTGTTTAAATAGGTTTGTTACACTTAGAAGGTGATCAAATGATATCCGGAAAAATCGAAAGGCAAAAATACTAAAAAATTCACAAGGGTACGAAGAATGTGAGCAATCCTCACATTGTTCGTACCCTCCCAAATCTCCACTTCTTTGGAGTTTTTAAACTTTTTGGTGGCATCATATGGCTTGGATGTAATTTAAATAGGTTCGTTACACTTAGAAGGTGGTCAAATGATATCCGGAAAAATCGAAAGGCAAAAATACTAAAAAATTCACAAGGGTACGAAGAATGTGAGCAATCCTCACATTGTTCGTACCCTCCCAAATCTCCACTTCTTTGGAGTTTTTAAACTTTTTGGTGGCATCATATGGCTTGGATGTAATTTAAATAGGTTCGTTACACTTAGAAGGTGGTCAAATGATATCCAGAAAAATCGAAAGGCAAAAATACTAAAAAATTCACAAGGGTACGAAGAATGTGAGAAATCCTCACATTGTTCGTACCCTCCCAAATCTCCACTTCTTTGGAGTTTTTAAAATTTTTTATGGCATCATATGGCTTGGATGTTATTTAAATAGGTTCGTTACACTTAGAAGGTGGTCAAATGATATCCGGAAAAATCGAAAGGCAAAAATACTAAAAAATTCACAAGGGTACGAAGAATGTGAGAAATCCTCACATTGTTCGTACCCTCCCAAATCTCCACTTCTTTGGAGTTTTTAAACTTTTCGGTGGCATCATATGGCTTGGATGTTATTTAAATAGGTTCGTTACACTTAGAAGGTGGTCAAATGATATCCGGAAAAATCGAAAGGCAAAAATACTAAAAAATTCACAAGGGTACGAAGAATGTGAGAAATCCTCACATTGTTCGTACCCTCCCAAATCTCCACTTCTTTAGAGTTTTTAAAATTTTTTATGGCATCATATGGCTTGGATGTTATTTAAATAGGTTCGTTACACTTAGAAGGTTATCCGGAAAAATCGAAAGGCAAAAATACTAAAAAATTCACAAGGGTACGAAGAATGTGAGAAATCCTCACATTGTTCGTACCCTCCCAAATCTCCACTTCTTTGGAGTTTTTAAACTTTTTGGTGGCATCATATGGCTTGGATGTTATTTAAATAGGTTCGTTACACTTAGAATGTGGTCAAATGATATCCGGAAAAATCGAAAGGCAAAAATACTAAAAAATTCACAAGGGTACGAAGAATGTGAGAAATCCTCACATTGTCGTACTCTCCCAAATCTCCACTTCTTTGGAGTTTTTAAAATTTTTTATGGCATCATATGGCTTGGATGTTATTTAAATAGGTTCGTTACACTTAGAAGGTTATCCAGAAAAATCGAAAGGCAAAAATACTAAAAAATTCACAAGGGTACGAAGAATGTGAGAAATCCTCACATTGTTCGTACCCTCCCAAATCTCCACTTCTTTGGAGTTTTTAAACTTTTTGGTGGCATCATATGGCTTGGATGTTATTTAAATAGGTTCGTTGCACTTAGAAGGTGGTCAAATGATATCCGAAAAAATCGAAAGGCAAAAATACTAAAAAATTCACAAGGGTACGAAGAATGTGAGCAATCCTCACATTGTTCGTACCCTCCCAAATCTCCACTTCTTTGGAGTTTTTAAACTTTTTGGTGGCATCATATGGCTTGGATGTTATTTAAATAGGTTCGTTACACTTAGAAGGTGGTCAAATGATATCCGGAAAAATCGAAAGGCAAAAATACTAAAAAATTCACAAGGGTACGAAGAATGTGAGAAATCCTCACATTGTTCGTACCCTCCCAAATCTCCACTTCTTTAGAGTTTTTAAAATTTTTTATGGCATCATATGGCTTGGATGTTATTTAAATAGGTTCGTTACACTTAGAAGGTTATCCGGAAAAATCGAAAGGCAAAAATACTAAAAAATTCACAAGGGTACGAAGAATGTGAGAAATCCTCACATTGTTCGTACCCTCCCAAATCTCCACTTCTTTGGAGTTTTTAAACTTTTTGGTGGCATCATATGGCTTGGATGTTATTTAAATAGGTTCGTTACACTTAGAAGGTGGTCAAATGATATCCGGAAAAATCGAAAGGCAAAAATACTAAAAAATTCACAAGGGTACGAAGAATGTGAGAAATCCTCACATTCTTCGTACCCTCCCAAATCTCCACTTCTTTGGAGTTTTTAAACGTTTTGGTGGCATCATATGGCTTGGATGTTATTTAAATAGGTTCGTTACACTTAGAAGGTTATCCGGAAAAATCGAAAGGCAAAAATACTAAAAAATTCACAAGGGTACGAAGAATGTGAGAAATCCTCACATTGTTCGTACCCTCCCAAATCTCCACTTCTTTGGAGTTTTTAAAATTTTTTATGGCATCATATGGCCTGGATGTTATTTAAATAGGTTCGTTACACTTAGAAGGTGGTCAAATGATATCCGGAAAAATCGAAAGGCAAAAATACTAAAAAATTCACAAGGGTACGAAGAATGTGAGCAATCCTCACATTGTTCGTACCCTCCCAAATCTCCACTTCTTTGGAGTTTTTAAACTTTTTGGTGGCATCATATGGCTTGGATGTAATTTAAATAGGTTCGTTACACTTAGAAGGTGGTCAAATGATATCCGGAAAAATCGAAAGGCAAAAATACGAAAAAATTCACAAGGGTACGAAGAATGTGAGAAATCCTCACATTGTTCGTACCCTCCCAAATCTCCACTTCTTTGGAGTTTTTAAAATTTTTTATGGCATCATATGGCTTGGATGTTATTTAAATAGGTTCGTTACACTTAGAAGGTGGTCAAATGATATCCGGAAAAATCGAAAGGAAAAAATACTAAAAAATTCACAAGGGTACGAAGAATGTGAGAAATCCTCACATTGTTCGTACCCTCCCAAATCTCCACTTCTTTGGAGTTTTTAAACTTTTCGGTGGCATCATATGGCTTGGATGTTATTTAAATAGGTTCGTTACACTTAGAAGGTGGTCAAATGATATCCGGAAAAATTGAAAGACAAAAATACTAAAAAATTCACAAGGGTACGAAGAATGTGAGAAATCCTCACATTGTTCGTACCCTCCCAAATCTCCACTTCTTTGGAGTTTTTAAAATTTTTTATGGCATCATATGGCTTGGATGTTATTTAAATAGGTTCGTTACACTTAGAAGGTTATCCGGAAAAATCGAAAGGCAAAAATACTAAAAAATTCACAAGGGTACGAAGAATGTGAGAAATCCTCACATTGTTCGTACCCTCCCAAATCTCCACTTCTTTGGAGTTTTTAAACTTTTTGGTGGCATCATATGGCTTGGATGTTATTTAAATAGGTTCGTTACACTTAGAAGGTGGTCAAATGATATCCGGAAATATCGAAAGGCAAAAATACAAAAAAATTCACAAGGGTACGAAGAATGTGAGGAATCCTCACATTGTTCGTACCCTCCCAATTCTCCACTTCTTTGGAGTTTTTAAACTTTTTGGTGGCATCATATGGCTTGGATGTTATTTAAATAGGTTCGTTACACTTAGAAGGTGGTCAAATGATATCCGGAAATTCGAAAGGCAAAAATACTGAAAAATTCACAAGGGTACGAAGAATGTGAGAAATCCTCACATTGTTCGTACCCTCCCAAATCTCCACTTCTTTGGAGTTTTTAAACTTTTTGGTGGCATCATATGACTTGGACGTTGTTTAAATAGGTTCGTTACACTTAGAAGGTAGTCAAATGATATCCGGAAAAATCGAAATCCAAAAATACTAAAAAATTCACAAGGGTACGAAGACTGTGAGGAATCCTCACATTGTTCGTACCCTCCCAATTCTCCACTTCTTTGGAGTTTTTAAACTTTTTGGTGGCATCATATGGCTTGGATGTTATTTAAATAGGTTCTTTACACTTAGAAGGTGGTCAAATGATATCCGGAAAAATCGAAAGGCAAAAATACTAAAAAATTCACAAGGGTACGAAGAATGTGAGAAATCCTCACATTGTTCGTACCCTCCCAAATCTCAACTTCTTTGGACTTTTGAAAATTTTTTGGGCATCCTACGACTTGGATGTTGTTTAAATAGGTTCGTTACACTTAGAAGGTGATCAAATGATATCCAAAAAAATCGAAATGCAAAAATACTAAATAACTCACAAGGGTACGAAGAATGTGAGGAATCCTCACATTGTTCGTACCCTCCAAAATCTCAACTTCTTTGGACTTTTGAAAATTTTGTGGGCATCCTATGGCTTGGAGGTTGTTTAAATAGGTTTGTTACACTTATAAGGTGGTCAAAGGATATCCGGAAAAATCGAAATGCAAAAATACTAAAAAATTCACAAGGGTACGAAGAATGTGAGGAATGCTCACATTGTTCGTACCCTCCCAAATCTCCACTTCTTTGGACTTTTGAAAATTTTTTGGGCATCCTATGACTTGGATGTTGTTTAAATAGGTTCGTTACACTTAGAAGGTGATCAAATGATATCCGCAAAAATCGAAATGCAAAAATACTAAATAATTCACAAGGGTACGAAGAATGTGAGGAATGCTCACATTGTTCGTACCCTCCCAAATCTCCACTTCTTTGGGCTTTTGAAAATTTTTTGGGCATCCTATGGCTTGGATGTTGTTTAAATAGGTTCGTTACTTTTAGAAGGTGATCAAATGATATCCGAAAAAATCGAAATGAAAAAATACTAAAAAATTCACAAGGGTACGAAGAATGTGAGGAATGCTCACATTGTTCGTACCCTCCCAAATCTCCACTTCTTTGGGCTTTTGAAAATTTTTTGGGCATCCTATGGCTTGGATGTTGTTTAAATAGGTTCGTTACACTTAGAAGGTGATCAAATGATATCCGGAAAAATCGAAATGCAAAAATACTAAATAATTCACAAGGGTACGAAGAATGTGAGGAATCCTCACATTGTTCGTACCCTCCCAAATCTCAACTTCTTTGGACTTTTGAAAATTTTGTGGGCATCCTATGGCTTGGAGGTTGTTTAAATAGGTTTGTTACACTTAGAAGGTGGTCAAATGATATCCGGGAAAATCGAAATGCAAAAATACTAAAAAATTCACAAGGGTACGAAGAATGTGAGGAATGCTCACATTGTTCGTACCCTCCCAAATCTCAACTTCTTTGGACTTTTGAAAATTTTGTGGGCATCCTATGGCTTGGAGGTTGTTTAAATAGGTTTGTTACACTTATAAGGTGGTCAAATGATATCCGAAAAAATCGAAATGCAAAAATAGTAAAAAATTCACAAGGGTACGAGGAATGTGAGGAATCCTCACATTGTTCGTACCCTCCCAAATCTCAACTTCTTTGGACTTTTGAAAATTTTTTGGGCATCCTATGGCTTGGATGTTGTTTAAATAGGTTCGTTACACTTAGAAGGTGATCAAATGATATCCGGAAAAATCGAAATGCAAAAATACTAAATAATTCACAAGGGTACGAAGAATGTGAGGAATCCTCACATTGTTCGTACCCTCCCAAATCTCAACTTCTTTGGGCTTTTGAAAATTTTTTGGGCATCCTATGGCTTGGATGTTGTTTAAATAGGTTTGTTACACTTAGAAGGTGATCAAATGATATCCGGAAAAATCGAAAGGCAAAAATACTAAAAAATTCACAAGGGTACGAAGAATGTGAGAAATCCTCACATTGTTCGTACCCTCCCAAATCTCCACTTCTTTGGAGTTTTTAAAATTTTTTATGGCATCATATGGCTTGGATGTTATTTAAATAGGTTCGTTGCACTTAGAAGGTGGTCAAATGATATCCGGAAAAATCGAAAGGCAAAAATACTAAAAAATTCACGAGGGTACGAAGAATGTGAGAAATCCTCACATTGTTCGTACCCTCCCAAATCTCCACTTCTTTGGAGTTGTTAAAATTTTGTGGGCATCCTATGGCTTGGAGGTTGTTTAAATAGGTTTGTTACACTTATAAGGTGGTCAAAGGATATCCGGAAAAATCGAAATGCAAAAATACTAAAAAATTCACAAGGGTACGAAGAATGTGAGGAATCCTCACATTGTTCGTACCCTCCAAAATCTCAACTTCTTTGGACTTTTGAAAATTTTTTGGGCATCCTATGACTTGGATGTTGTTTAAATAGGTTCGTTACACTTAGAAGGTGATCAAATGATATCCGGAAAAATCGAAATGCAAAAATACTAAATAATTCACAAGGGTACGAAGAATGTGAGGAATCCTCACATTGTTCGTACCCTCCCAAATCTCAACTTCTTTGGACTTTTGAAAATTTTTTGGGCATCCTATGGCTTGGATGTTGTTTAAATAGGTTCGTTACACTTAGAAGGTGATCAAATGATATCCGGAAAAATCGAAATGCAAAAATACTAAATAATTCACAAGGGTACGAAGAATGTGAGGAATCCTCACATTGTTCGTACCCTCCCAAATCTCAACTTCTTTGGACTTTTGAAAATTTTTTGGGCATCCTATGGCTTGGATGTTGTTTAAATAGGTTCGTTACACTTAGAAGGTGATCAAATGATATCCGGAAAAATCGAAATGCAAAAATACTAAAAAATTCACAAGGGTACGAAGAATGTGAGGAATCCTCACATTGTTCGTACCCTCCCAAATCTCAACTTCTTTGGACTTTTGAAAATTTTTTGGGCATCCTATGGCTTGGATGTTGTTTAAATAGGTTCGTTACACTTAGAAGGTGATCAAATGATATCCGGAAAAATCGAAAGGCAAAAATACTAAAAAATTCACAAGGGTACGAAGAATGTGAGAAATCCTCACATTGTTCGTACCCTCCCAAATCTCCACTTCTTTGGAGTTTTTAAAATTTTTTATGGCATCATATGGCTTGGATGTTATTTAAATAGGTTCGTTACACTTAGAAGGTGGTCAAATGATATCCGGAAAAATCGAAAGGCAAAAATACTAAAAAATTCACAAGGGTACGAAGAATGTGAGAAATCCTCACATTGTTCGTACCCTCCCAAATCTCCACTTCTTTGGAGTTGTTAAAATTTTGTGGGCATCCTATGGCTTGGAGGTTGTTTAAATAGGTTTGTTACACTTATAAGGTGGTCAAAGGATATCCGGAAAAATCGAAATGCAAAATACTAAAAAATTCACAAGGGTACGAAGAATGTGAGGAATCCTCACATTGTTCGTACCCTCCCAAATCTCAACTTCTTTGGACTTTTGAAAATTTTTTGGGCATCCTATGACTTGGATGTTGTTTAAATAGGTTCGTTACACTTAGAAGGTGATCAAATGATATCCGGAAAAATCGAAATGCAAAAATACTAAATAATTCACAAGGGTACGAAGAATGTGAGGAATCCTCACATTGTTCGTACCCTCCCAAATCTCAACTTCTTTGGACTTTTGAAAATTTTTTGGGCATCCTATGGCTTGGATGTTGTTTAAATAGGTTCGTTACACTTAGAAGGTGATCAAATGATATCCGGAAAAATCGAAATGCAAAAATACTAAATAATTCACAAGGGTACGAAGAATGTGAGGAATCCTCACATTGTTCGTACCCTCCCAAATCTCAACTTCTTTGGACTTTTGAAAATTTTTTGGGCATCCTATGGCTTGGATGTTGTTTAAATAGGTTCGTTACACTTAGAAGGTGATCAAATGATATCCGGAAAAATCGAAAGGCAAAAATACTAAAAAATTCACAAGGGTACGAAGAATGTGAGAAATCCTCACATTGTTCGTACCCTCCCAAATCTCCACTTCTTTGGAGTTTTTAAAATTTTTTATGGCATCATATGGCTTGGATGTTATTTAAATAGGTTCGTTACACTTAGAAGGTGGTCAAATGATATCCGGAAAAATCGAAAGGCAAAAATACTAAAAAATTCACAAGGGTACGAAGAATGTGAGAAATCCTCACATTGTTCGTACCCTCCCAAATCTCCACTTCTTTGGAGTTTTTTAAATTTTGTGGGCATCCTATGGCTTGGAGGTTGTTTAAATAGGTTTGTTACACTTATAAGGTGGTCAAAGGATATCCGGAAAAATCGAAATGCAAAAATACTAAAAAATTCACAAGGGTACGAAGAATGTGAGGAATCCTCACATTGTTCGTACCCTCCCAAATCTCAACTTCTTTGGACTTTTGAAAATTTTTTGGGCATCCTATGACTTGGATGTTGTTTAAATAGGTTCGTTACACTTAGAAGGTGATCAAATGATATCCGGAAAAATCGAAATGCAAAAATACTAAATAATTCACAAGGGTACGAAGAATGTGAGGAATCCTCACATTGTTCGTACCCTCCAAAATCTCAACTTCTTTGGACTTTTGAAAATTTTGTGGGCATCCTATGGCTTGGAGGTTGTTTAAATAGGTTTGTTACACTTAGAAGGTGGTCAAATGATATCCGGGAAAATCGAAATGCAAAAATACTAAAAAATTCACAAGGATACGAAGAATGTGAGGAATGCTCACATTGTTCGTACCCTCCCAAATCTCAACTTCTTTGGACTTTTGAAAATTTTGTGGCCATCCTATGGCTTGGAGGTTGTTTAAATAGGTTTGTTACACTTATAAGGTGGTCAAATGATATCCGAAAAAATCGAAATGCAAAAATAGTAAAAAATTCACAAGGGTACGAAGAATGTGAGGAATCCTCACATTGTTCGTACCCTCCCAAATCTCAACTTCTTTGGACTTTTGAAAATTTTTTGGGCATCCTATGGCTTGGATGTTGTTTAAATAGGTTCGTTACACTTAGAAGGTGATCAAATGATATCCGGAAAAATCGAAATGCAAAAATACTAAATAATTCACAAGGGTACGAAGAATGTGAGGAATCCTCACATTGTTCGTACCCTCCCAAATCTCAACTTCTTTGGACTTTTGAAAATTTTTTGGGCATCCTATGGCTTGGATGTTGTTTAAATAGGTTCGTTACACTTAGAAGGTGATCAAATGATATCCGGAAAAATCGAAATGCAAAAATACTAAAAAATTCACAAGGGTACGAAGAATGTGAGGAATGCTCACATTGTTCGTACCCTCCCAAATCTCCACTTCTTTGGGCTTTTGAAAATTTTTTGGGCATCCTATGGCTTGGATGTTGTTTAAATAGGTTCGTTACACTTAGAAGGTGATCAAATGATATCCGAAAAAATCGAAATGAAAAAATACTAAATAATTCACAAGGGTACGAAGAATGTGAGGAATCCTCACATTGTTCGTACCCTCCAAAATCTCAACTTCTTTGGACTTTTGAAAATTTTGTGGGCATCCTATGGCTTGGATGTTGTTTAAATAGGTTCGTTACACTTAGAAGGTGATCAAATGATATCCGGAAAAATCGAAATGCAAAAATACTAAATAATTCACAAGGGTACGAAGAATGTGAGGAATCCTCACATTGTTCGTACCCTCCAAAATCTCAACTTCTTTGGACTTTTGAAAATTTTGTGGGCATCCTATGGCTTGGAGGTTGTTTAAATAGGTTTGTTACACTTAGAAGGTGGTCAAATGATATCCGGGAAAATCGAAATGCAAAAATACTAAAAAATTCACAAGGGTACGAAGAATGTGAGGAATGCTCACATTGTTCGTACCCTCCCAAATCTCAACTTCTTTGGACTTTTGAAAATTTTGTGGCCATCCTATGGCTTGGAGGTTGTTTAAATAGGTTTGTTACACTTATAAGGTGGTCAAATGATATCCGAAAAAATCGAAATGCAAAAATAGTAAAAAATTCACAAGGGTACGAAGATGTGAGGAATCCTCACATTGTTCGTACCCTCCCAAATCTCAACTTCTTTGGACTTTTGAAAATTTTGTGGGCATCCTATGGCTTGGAGGTTGTTTAAATAGGTTTGTTACACTTAGAAGGTGGTCAAATGATATCCGGGAAAATCGAAATGCAAAAATACTAAATAATTCACAAGGGTACGAAGAATGTGAGGAATCCTCACATTGTTCGTACCCTCCAAAATCTCAACTTCTTTGGACTTTTGAAAATTTTGTGGGCATCCTATGGCTTGGATGTTGTTTAAATAGGTTCGTTACACTTAGAAGGTGAACAAATGATATCCGGAAAAATCGAAATGCAAAAATACTAAATAATTCACAAGGGTACGAAGATGTGAGGAATCCTCACATTGTTCGTACCCTCCCAAATCTCAACTTCTTTGGACTTTTGAAAATTTTTTGGGCATCCTATGGCTTGGATGTTGTTTAAATAGGTTCGTTACACTTAGAAGGTGATCAAATGATATCCGGAAAAATCGAAATGCAAAAATACTAAATAATTCACAAGGGTACGAAGAATGTGAGGAATCCTCACATTGTTCGTACCCTCCAAAATCTCAACTTCTTTGGACTTTTGAAAATTTTGTGGGCATCCTATGGCTTGGAGGTTGTTTAAATAGGTTTGTTACACTTAGAAGGTGGTCAAATGATATCCGGAAAAATCGAAATCCAAAAATACTAAAAATTTCAAAAGGGTACGAAGAATGTGAGGAATCCTCACATTTTTCGTACCCTTCCAATTCTACACTTGTTTGAAGTTTTTAAAATTTTTTGGGACATCATATGACTTGGATATTGTTTAAATAGGTTCCTTACACATAGGAGGTGGTGAAACGATTTCCGGAAAAATCCAAATCCGAAAATACTAAAAAATTCACAATGGTACGAAGAATGTGAGGAATCCTTACATTGTTCGTACCATCCCAAATCTCCACTTCTTTGAACTTTTAAAAATTTTTTGGGACATCATATGGCTTGGATGTTGTTTAAATTAGTTTGTTACACTTGGTAGGTGATTAAATGATATCCGGAAAAATCCAAATCCAAAAATACTAAAAAATTCACAAGGGTACGAAGAATGTGAGGAATTCTCATATGCTTCGTACCCTCCAGATTCTCCACTTGTTTGAAGTTTTTAAACTTTTTTGGAACTTAATATGACTTGGATATTGTTTAAATAAGTTCATTACACTTAGAAGGTGGTCAAATGATTTCCGGAAAAGTCCAAATCTAAAAAATACTCAAAATTTCAGTACATTTTGAGGGTGTGAAATGGATCGAAAAATTCAAAATAGAAATTTACCGAAAAAATATGTGAGGGGTTTGGATTTCCATATTGTTAGTAATTATACCTTTTTTCGTATTTTCAATATTTCAACCAATTTTTTTGAAAAGCTAAGAAATAATTTAATCATATATTCTCAATTAATAATTAGTACACAACTAAATTAATTTTCATTTAATATATATTTTATAAAATTTAGTTCTAGTTTTCCTATTTTTTTAACTTCATAAACCAATTATATTGCTTTTCACACTTCAAATATTCGTCAAATTTTTGTCAACAAATTATTTGATGTTAAAATAAATTAAATTTACTTTTCCTTAATTTCTAAATTATATCACCAAATTCTTTATAATTTTTTTATTTATTTTAAATTTAATTTTTATGTGGGTTTAATCACTTTATAGTACAAAAATAAAAAAACTGTAATTTATTTTTTCAAAAATTTCTTTATTTAATAAATTAAATTTACTTTTCCTTAATTTCTAAATTATATCACCAAATTCTTTATAATTTTATTTATTTATTTTAAATTTAATTTTTATGTGGGGTTTAATCACTTTATAGTACAAAATTAAATAAACTGTAATTTATTTTTTCAAATTTCTCTTTATTTTTCTGTTTCATAAAAAAAATTCACCAAACAAAATAATTACATTAAACAGAAATTTTTAATTGGTTATTGTAATGAATGTAAAAATGTGTGTTGCATGGGATTAATTCCCATGGCAACCGGTTGGGTGACCTGAAGAATTGGTTGTGTATAATTTTTTATTATTTTTGCATGCCACGTGTCTTGATCTTATTAGCCCAAAAAAGTGGGTATGGTACCGAAAAGCACTTTTCGGTACCGTAGCAAGACCCATATAGTTAATACCTTGGAATGGCATCATTGGTTTGCACCATTTCTTTATATCCATGTATCAATGTTTCGTACTGTTTTCCTGATCAAGTGGCATTGAGTGGATTTAACAACACAACTATATATTTTCTTAGTTCGTTCTTTTAGGCAAACCACATCATCATATGAAACTCTGAATTTGGAATAATAAAATTTTCAATTCCTTTATAGATAGTATCGTATGAATTGGCCCAAAACCACAACTATACGTTACTTTTTTTTAGTGGCACAACTTAAATCATTGCAACATTGCAGTCAACTATATCATAAATAATGGTCCCAAAATAATTAACGCACATGGTTGTAGCATATTTCTGCCATAGTTGTTGTGGCTTTGATTTCAATATCCAAGAATTAATTAAAGCAACTACAAGAAGAGAAATAAATTATGAAAGGGTCTCTTGCTTTCATTGATTTTGTATAATATATACTTGTCTTAGTATGTAGTCAAACTAAAAACTACCAAAAATAAGAAAAAAAAAACTAATTAAAATAAATGATATATACACTACTAAAAATAAGAAAAGAAAATTAAATAAAATAAGAATATATACACTACTAAAAATAAGAAAAGGAAACTAACTAAAATAAAAGATATACTAATTATATTCCCATGATTTATGTATTTGATTGATTTTTCTTATTATGCCCCCTTAAGATGGAGTTCTTGGAGATAACATTAATCTTGATGCATAAATCTTGT
Source organism: Vitis cinerea var. helleri x Vitis riparia (assembly GCA_946000715.1). Taxonomy (NCBI): domain Eukaryota; kingdom Viridiplantae; phylum Streptophyta; class Magnoliopsida; order Vitales; family Vitaceae; genus Vitis; species Vitis cinerea var. helleri x Vitis riparia. Next base: position 17,318,829 of record OX254005.1, on the reverse strand, counting down.
AGTCGTTGTTGAGATAAAGGTTTGGTGAGGGCATCTGTTAGTTGATCATTAGAGCTGACATTGGAGGCATAGAGTTGACTTTGTTGGACTTTATCATGAACAAAGTGGAAATCAATTTCAATGTGTTTCATGCGAGAGTGGAAGACCGCTCAATATATTCATGCGAGAGTGGAAGATCGAATTAACACAAAGATAGGTGATGCCAACATTGTCACAATATATGGTTGGTAGAGCATTGAGAGATGATGAGTTCGATGAAAAGTGATTGGATCCAAGTGAATTTAGTTGTTGTAGAGGCAACCGCCCTATATTCTGCCTTTATTGAGGACCTGGCAATATAGCGTCGCTTCTTGGAGCTCTAGGAAATAACATTGGACCTAAGGAAGATGACATAGGCAATGGTAGATGTGCGGTCATTTGTATTACCAGCCCACTTGGCATCAAAGAAGGCATGTAGTGACATTGGAGAGTTTTTGTGAAAATGAAGACTGTTAGTGGTTGTGCCTCAAAGATAATAAAGAAGTCGTTTGACCCCAAACAAATGATCAATTGTTGGTCATATCCAAAACAAAACAGAGCTTTGAGAAAAATAATGAATATGAAAAAGAACTACTTGGGCTTGTAATATTGGAAGCCACAATTATTCATTTGTCCCCTCTTTAGGCCCACCAAAATCTTATGGTTCCAACCTAAATATTTCTAGAAAATATTTATTCCCTTGTCTCTTATCCTTATTATCTAGGGTAGAAGAATCACGTTTTGACAAAACAAAGAAAGTCATGGGCGCTTGAAAATGTGTATCCATGAAGTTACCAAGTAGAAATTCAATCTAATGGATTGTGATTTTTGAAAAGAAAGCAACTCATGATAACATATTAAAAAGAAATTATATATATATATCAAAATTAAGATGTAAAAAAAGAAAAAATAGTTTTGATTATTTAATTTTTATAAATGTCTCTACTTTCCTCTTGAAGTTCCATTTCAAAAACTCTTGTTCATACTAAAATCATCCAAACTAAGGTCATTTATGTATCCATATACAATGCATTTATTTGGGATACCACCTCACTAATTTTGTCCTCCCCAAATAACCTCTCCATCCATGAAACAATTATCTCAAGTAGTGGAAAACAACATTAGACAGGAAAAGACTTACCAATAATGGTAGATTTTGCTAATGGCGACCTCCCCTGGAATTTGGTTACTATCACTCCAATGGATTAAGGCATTTCATTGGTGGAGTTTAGAGGGGGTAATGGATTATGGCGGCTGATGTGGACTCAAACAATTTAGGACATTTCAATCATGGATTTCACTAATGAGAAAAGTATTAGGGCAACTTAATAATGGATGAAGCAAGGAAACTCACCACATGGGTTACCTATCATCAACAAATTAAATACTGATTGGTTTCTCCTAAAAATGCTTGAATCTAAGGTGAGCGTTGATGCTTATGGGGAAACTAGTCAACTTTGATTGACAAATTTGGGGTTTAGGAAAACGAAAAAAAGGATATGTGAGAATGGCTCAGTGGTAAGTTTCCAACAACTCATCATTTGGACACTATTCACTAGTTGATCTCAGTGATAAGCTCTAAGGTTTTGGGGTATGTTGAGTTTTGGAATGGAGGAGGGAATGTTTGGTAGGTGCTCATAGAGAGTGGAAAAAATTTTAGTACATATATTTGGAACATATATATATATATATATATATTATTTAATATTACTTTGCACAAGCGCCAATGTAAAATACCACAACTATGATGCTGCCATAAAGTGCCCTAGTATACCTAGTTATACTTATAAAAGCCACATCAAACAATGACGCGCGCTTCTAATAAGTGTCATGGAAAAAAAAAATAACACTATGATAAACATTAATGCTTCTGATAAGTGTCATTGTATATCCCAATATAATGATTCTTTCTCACTTCATAAAAGGTTTGCACACAAGCACAACCACACAAGGAAGATACAAGAGTCTTCACCCAAACAGATCATGCTGCGCCTAGAGGAAGTCTAATATTTGGGGAAGTTGACTAGCTTCCCAAATATGACTAGACTCGTATTATTGCCTATTAAATTGCTTTGGCAAACCCATATTACCCATATTTCATACAAGCACAGGCAGATGGACTCACTTCTTATCAAAACATGGGAGGTTTTTTCACAATCGTCATAGCTCCAAGGTAATAAAAAAAAGAAACAAAAAAAAGGTTTTTATCAATAAAACTTACTAGTATCATGGAGTGGCAAAGTTGAAAATGTGTGTCATGACAATTAATATAATACCGGTTCTTAATAAATATTTATTCGTAAAAGACACGGCATTAATTCCAAAGAAGGAGGCACAGCAGCAACGTCCCATTAATTAGCAGAGTAAATCACCATAATAATGATATAAATCCACAAGTTTTTGGTGCTGGCCTGAGACACATGAAAATAAAATAACTTCAAATCGGTTGGAAACGTGGAGAGGGCGACATTGAAGCAGTTTGGATAAGAACGAACTTATGATTGGACATGCAGCCATATCTTAGCTAGGGAAAGGAAAAAGGATTGATAACCTTGAAGACCGTTACTGTATTACGGTTTCCTGTCACGCGTTTTAAAGATCCCAAAGGTTCATATCGAAAGAGAAGTGGTTCCAGTCACTTTCCTTCTCTTCTAGAAAAGTCTCCCCTACTTTCGTAGCTGCTGGAGTTTCCTCATCCCAGAAGCTTGAAATGGATTCGTTCGCTGATCCATCTCTGAAACATGTGCTTTCTTTATGGCCTTCCTTGCCAGAAAATAAGCTGTCCAACCATGAAAATCCATCCTCTGACAGAGGTGGCGTTGAATATGGCTTGCTAAGAGTATGATCTGCTGATTGGACATCACTTTCTTTTGCTGCTTTTCCTTTTAAATAAGATAGGTTCTTATAGAAGGGCCGAGGACGAGGCTTTATAACGGTGACTTTGGCTGTCTTGTCAGCTACATCTTTACCCGCTTTACCAAAGTACTTCTTGCTCATGTGGGTGTTCCAGTAATTCTTTACATCGTTTGAAGTTCTTCCCGGAAGCCTACCAGCAATCAATCCCCATCTGCAGAAGAGAGGAAATAAAAATAGAAATTAAGCCGATCGATATCAAAAACGAATTTTGATAGATACAATTTCAGAAGGCTCCAAGGCTGCAGAAATAAAACAAAATAAAATAAATAATATAGTCGTAAATTGAGATTAAAATAATTTAAGAATTACTCGGAAAACCTTTTCTTTTCTTTTTTTTTTCTTTTTCTTTTTTTCCTATGTTAAACAATGACAGCTTTCAAGTCGTAATGTGAGGATACATCCCTAGTAATTGATTTACTGATGTTTCGGAGCTTGCCTGTTGCCCAACAGCATGTGAAGCCTTATAATGAGATCAACTTCGTCGGTCGTGAATTCTCCTCTCTTGATATCTGGCCTCAGATAGTTCAACCACCTCAGTCTACAGCTTTTCCGGCAGCGGTTCAACCCTGGAAACACGAGAAAATGAAAACATCTTCCAAAACAGCAAATTAAAACAAATTATATCATGAAGTCATTATACCCGATCGGAAAGGAACCTGATGCCACTTTCCCTCTCCATACTTTTCAATGCACGTCCTTAGCAGAACATCTTCTTCCCTTGTCCATGCACCTTTCCGCACTTCTGAAGGGCCGTCCATAAACAACTTAGTAGTATGTAACCTGCAATCAACTATAACCAGTAAGAGCATGTATAAGTGAATTAACAACTCCTTGTCAAGCTTCAATGCCTTCAAACTTATTTATTTACGTCTTCAATGCCTGCAATGTACGTCTCTGTAGTTGTTTGTGGCAATTTCTAAGCCCCTAAGGAGATCCTGACCTGCATTTCTCGGAGCCACAGAAGAGGAATCCCATGTGATTGTAACAGTACTGCAGCTCAATAATTATTAGTCAACTACCTGTCCAACCATTCCAACAGCCCCTTCATAAATAGTTTTCTCTCATATATTCCGACATTGCCATTTTCTCTTTTCTTCACTAGTGTTAAGTCGTCCAAAATAAAATTTAAAAATTTACTCATATAAGATTTATTAACGTTATTATTAATATTGAAAAAAATGTATTCATAAATGATTTATGGAAAAATTATCTTAAAAATAAACTTTAAAAAATATATATGGTTGGAAATTTGATGTTTAAAAGGTTAAAACTTTGATTATTTAAAAAATAGAATAATTATAATATAGTTCATTTGGTTTGGAAAGTCAATTATTTTTATGGTTAGAAAATCTTAACTTAATATGTAATTTAATAACCTTAAATATTTTTAACTAATTGGAATCTTAATATTATTATCTATTAACATAATGGTCATCTCTTACTCCAAAAAAAAAGCTTTTCCTTTTATCTTTGACATTATACTAAAATATCTTCATATTATTCTTCTCTTCTTCATATTTTATAGTTCCTTTATGTGTCTTTTCATCCTAACTCTTCATATTTTTTTGATAACTTAATCATGAGCAGGTTCTTCTTCATCTTCCTATGGACGTGCATATAGGGGAGATAGTTTTGTGAGCCAAGTAGGGTTGTATCTTGGAATTGCTATCAATCATTGGTACCATAGGCAAGGAGGTGATAATGATTTTAGGAAGATATGTTTTACATGTGTCTCACCAAACTAGGCTACCTTTTCTTATCCACATTAATTTTATTTCCTATGATTTTGATTTATCATTTTTATATATGTTAAAAGTTATGTCTTTACACAAAATTTTGTGACAATCCAAATCCTCTATTATTCCTAAGTGGGAATATAACATATTTGATTTCTATATAGGTAAGTACATAGTGTTTAAAAATGATTGATATTGGATTGTAAACTATTTTAAAAAAGAATAAATTTTTGTCTTATTTTTTTTAATTTGAAAGTTTTAGAATATTTCTTTCTTTTCTTACCTTTTCTTCCATTTAACATGAGTATTATTCCTATTTAAATAAATCAAATATTATTGGAAGAAAGTTAAGATCATGTTGTCATACTTCTTTTGAGTTATTTACTGCTTTCTAGTTACATAAAAAAATATGTGAAAAAGTAAATGAAAATTTTCCTAAAATCTAGAAATCATTCCTACCTTAACATGCTTGTCGGAAATTTTTAAATATTGTTGATAGTTTATTTATTTATTTAGTTTAAGATTATTCTAAAATTGTTAGAAAGTAATAATATGATGCTACAATTATATTTGTTTTGCTGAAATTGCATTAGGATTTATAATTTATTTGTTCAAAATTATTATTAAGGGATTAAAGTTATTAGATAAGTTATTTTATAAAGTTTATGAATTCTCCTTATATATATATATATAGTGGAATAATATCATATTGAATTTTTGGTGATAAAAATTATATCTATAATATAAATAGCCTTTAAAGGATGTATCGATTTAATAATTTTGTTTGAGAAGGAAAAATAGAATTTTCCATATTGAAAATCCTACATATATTTTACAAAGATTTGATAAAAATGTATATAAGATTTTCAATATGAATTGCAACCATTCCACATTGAGATATTATATAAAATGCAATCAAGATTCTCACTTCAAGGTCTTGCTATTCCTATAAGGAAAAAATTTATTGTGAAAAATATTTCAAATGTGGGGGTTGCATTTGAAAATATAATAGAAGATATGCATATTTGTAATGCCAATGTATTTACAGAAATTACAGAATACTAGATACTTTGTGATAATTTTCATATATGATGTTTTATTAATTTGTTCTTGATGAATGTGTAGAAAGTTATAGTACTATAATGATGCTAATAAAGTGGAACATATGATTTACATATGACAAATTGACATAAGTATATTGTTGGGATTCGGCCCCTAAAAGCAAGACATGGTGTAACAAAGTAAGACTTGATTGTCCTCTTGCCATCCCTTTTATGAATTGACATTGATATAAACATTCAACTCATATCTCTTACATTGTATATGACTTGGGTACATTAGAAGTTGTATAAAGGATACAAGTCATAGGTTCCTTGTAAGTAGATAAGTTGTCAACAGTCAGTTCATAGATTTGGGAAATTTAGTAGAGACACTAGTGCACTACCTTCTAATTGGAGGCATGATGTGTCTTAGCTGTCGGGATGGATTTCTTATGGTGAGTGTACTAGTGTAGGTGATGCTCACTAGATAAGACCTACGATGAATCATGACGTAAAGTTATATATTATCATTATTCACTAAGCTATAGATTATCATGATTTACTAAGCTACTATACTGCATGGACTCTCAACCTCGAGAGGATATTACGTCTGTGCCAAAATCAATAGGAGGCTTTGACATATGGGTGAGACCATAAAGTGGTCATATAATCCCTATGGATTAGGTCACTATTGATGGAGGCTAGTGGCAACAATTATTCTTAATAAAGATACCATGGTATCTCATGGGATTGAGATAGTGTTTCCTCTTGAGTGATTCAAAGGACACGTGATCGTGAAATATGTGGTCGTAGTAATTCTTTTGGTGGAATTTGACAGATGCTCATTAAAGCTAGAGCATATTAGTTGATCCCATAATAAGTGGGATCTATAAGTCAAGGATTAGAGAGGTAATCTTGATAAGTAATTGTTAGGAATATTAGGCTAATCCAACCTATGGTAATCACCCTAGAGGGGGGGTGAATGGGGTGATGGTCTCTTTTTGCAAATTTAAATTATGTGAATGCAAGAGACAATTATATGCAGGTATATAATAAGCAATATAAAGACAATTGCATATAAATTAAAGAGTAGGGAAGAGAGAATTCAAACACAAGAGTTTATAGTGGTTCGGTGCAACCCGGCCTACATCCACTCTCCTCTAGCTTCAATCCCGAGCTTGAGGTTCCACTAATTCAAGGCTTCCAAACCAAGCCTTCAAGCAATACAATTGGATTATGGTTCCAATTCACCCTCTTGGGCTTTTGGCTCCAAGCACCCTTTACACTTCTCAAGAGATACCACACTCTTGAGAAACTTCTTCGCAAAGGTTTACAAATAAATGATCTCACAAAAATCCTAGCACAAGAACTTTAAGCTCAAATGATACAAGAAAACTAGGATTGAAATGTGCACTAAGGATATGCAAGTTTTAGAACAATGGTGCACTCAAAAACACTCTTCCAAGGCTCAAATATAATCAAGAAAGATTTGGGAAGGTTAAGCTTTTTAAACAATGAAGATTATAGAAGAGAAAAACCAAACTAGCCGTTTGGGGGTTCGACCGGTCGAGTTAGGGGTCGATCGGTTGACTAGCTGTTAGCATTAAATGCTTGGCAGGTGACCATTGGACCTCGACCGAACCTCAATCGATTGAGGTTCAACCTTGATCGGTTGAACAACCGTTCTGGAAGAAAGAGAAATTTTTTTGCACCCTCAACCGGTTGAACTGGGGGTCTACTCGGGTCTCGACTGGTTGAGTTGAGGGTCGACCCGGACCTCGACCGGTTGAGCTGGGGGTCGACCCAGACCTCGATCGGTTGAGCTTGTGGTCGATCGGTTCCTCACCCAGTTCAACCGGTTGAGCTGTTTTTTGGCTCAACAACCAACTTTTTCAACTTAAAACCTTTTAAAACAAGTTTGAAAGACATTTAACACAAGGTTTTAGTTGAAAACATGAAATCATCTAATTCTTAAAATATTTAAAACAAAATAACTCTTGGATAATTTTGGTGCGTAAGTAAATAATGTAATGCATGAAAATCCTAGTGCACTAACAACCTTACAAAGAGATTTTATGAAGCAAGTCTTGAAAAACACTTCTCTTTGAGGTGGTCTTCTTCATCATGATTTCTCCTTGGCTTGATTTGTCTTTGTGATTGCCATTTTGGAAATCGTCTTGCCTAATCACACTTGAAATACAGTCATTAGTTCTAAACCTTGTTTTGTTATCATCAAAATCAAGATTAACCAAACCTTGGTTTCACAGTAATAACACTACCTTGTTAGATTACGGGCACCAGTTCGTTGAGAGTTTGAATGTAGTGGATAGTAGGTCATGGACCCGAACTTCATTTTGTTATTTACATAAGGTATTGGAGTGCAGTTGATTTTTTGTAATGAGATGTTGAATCAACTTCAAAATTGGATTATGAGGGATCCAGTACTCCTATGGGTCTTAGTGGTCCTCGCTCTGAGCTCATATACAATATTGACATGGTTTATAAGGGTTGGATTGACTCTAGGTTCACTTTTGTGCATAAGGGTGTTTTGGTAATTATGTAAGGTTGCATAAGATATAGTGTGCAAGGTCTCTAGATTGGGTTAATTGATTAATTAGATAACCTTGTGAGGTTAATTAATCAATTAGAACCCATTTTGGGCTAGATTAAGTGACCCAAGCCTTGGTGGGCTCAAGTCACTTAAATCCAATACGAGAACCTTATAAATACCATTTAGGGGTTAGGGTTAGGGTTTCCATGACTTTAGTCAGTTGTTTTCCACCTCCAATGAGAGAAAGCCAAAGCTTCCTTCCTTTCAAAGTCCATATTTAGAGTGTTAAAGTCATGGTCAAAGTCATCGGGAGACAGACTTTAGGTGTACAAGATCTTTGCAAACTGTAGGCTTCATCTTCATCGGATGGATTTTGATATAAGAACGTCCAGATCATAGGTATAAGTGCTATTTCTCTAAATTTATAGTTAATAATATCTTTTATTGCCATTTTATTCTATTGTGATAGAATTAGAAATGACTAGAGATAGATGCATGCGTCTTATGAGATCTAGGGCTAGGGAATGGAGAAATCGAGGGTTCCCAGCATATATAAGATGGAGAAAATAACCATTTTATTAAGGAATGGTTGTCCCATGACTAGTAAGTAAGCTAGATCCATTAGAAATGGGCTAAGCCCATAAGAGAGCTACCTCTAGAGGTAACACAACCTTTGTTGTTAGAGATTCCATGAAGAAAGTTCAATGGGTAGAAACAATGTACACTATGTAACTTGTACGTAGCACTAACTTTGAGGAAAAAGCCTCTTCTCCGTCATTGTGGTTACAATTCTACCAATGTGATGTTACAAAGGGTTTTACCCAAAATTAACCCAAGGCAAAAAATGCTACAAAGTATAGTCCACATATACCCTTAGAGGACTGATCTAAGTAAGAGTTATAGTGAGGCCATGACTATAGGATTAGGCTATTTCCTATTAACTCTCATGAGAATCAAGATACTAGTGCATGACCATTAATAGTGCTAACTCGCTTAGAACCAAGTCCCAAATCAATACTATGCATGTGACATGTAGAAGTTTGGTTCAAGGACCTAGTTCACTATGGATCCTTAAATGGAAACTATCAACACTAAACATAAGTTTAAGTTCGGAAGACACCTATACCAATTGCATAGTATAAAGTTGCCCAATTCTATCCTTTTATCATTTAGTTTCTTTATTGTTATTTATGAAGTTTTAAACTTTGTTGGGAATATTGGAAATTTGATGTTTGAACAATCTAATAATCTCAAGGAATGTGGGTAGATAAAACTAAAATGAAATCCAATGAAAATAAGATAGTCAAAGAGGGGAAATATGACCCAGTGTGTAGGATTCACACGTTGTTAGGCGTTTTGATGGAAACCACTATCTATTGGAAGAGGTGACTGACAATTACAAAATCATCCATTGAAGAAAAACTGCAAGAGGATAACATCCTGGTATACAACAATGATCCATCAAGCACATGAGTCTGTTAGGAAAAACTCCTTCTTGTGAACCTATGATCTTATGAAACAAATAGAACATTGCACGTACCTCGCTAAAATAACTCCATCATAAAAAATGCTCAACTGAATACAGATGCAAGCTTATGTCCATAATCCTCTAGAAGGATTAAAGTGAAACTCTGTGTGTCTCAAAAGTGCCTTGCTAGTAGATCTCAAAATATAACCAAATACAATTGATGTCATGGCATTTGGAATGCTCTGATAAGTAAAACAAGAACTACTCAAATTCTTTGTTAAGGGTCGCATCAAATTGAATAGTTGAGTGAGAATTTAGTGTACAGTTGAGGACACTTTGTTGAGGATTGAAAGTTAATATAATCTTAATCCACTGAGGGTACAAACACAATGGCTCATCTAATTAGCTTAAAATACTCCACTGGGAAACCATGGTAGCCAAGATGTCTCTATTTAAAAAATACTTCACTGGAGACCTAGGATGACAAACTATCAAAGTCTCCAAAAGTACTCCATTGGGAACTGTCACTATCTAAACAATGCTCCAATGGGGAATCAAGATGGTAAAACTACCAATATCTTAAAGAAACCACTAGGGATTGTCATTGTCTCAAAGAATACTCTACTAAGGAAGTGTGAACCAAACTATCACTATCTCAAACATACTCCACTGGGGAACCATGGTGGCAAAATTTCCAAAATAGTATTTCTCAACCTCAAACGTGTTGTTATCTTAGATCTAAGTAATGGAAGCAATATCATTTTTTTTAGAAAAATTATTTTTAGGGTTAAAATACTAACATTCAGGTTTGGATGTTTGCAAATCTTAAATGTGAGTGTTGAATAATCAAATTGATGTCATCAAAAGTTTCGTAGACCCATAATCTTCCACACGATGACTCAACCTCGTTCCTTAGTAGACAAATGGTAGAGAGTTTAGGAGGGTGAGGGTTAAGACTATTTTTTCTCTCTGGATGGTGGAAGACAAAAGTGATGGAAAACCTAACCCTTACAATGTATTTATAGGGTTCTTAATTGGGCTTAAATGATTTGAGCCCACATAGGCTTGAGTCACTTAATCTAGCCTAAATTAAGTCCTAATTGATAGATTAACCCCATAGGACCATCTAATTAATTAATTAGCCTAATCTAGAGATGTTGTTCACTAACCCATGTGCAACCTTGCATAATTACTAAAACACCATCATGCACATTAATTAACCAAGAGTAGATTCAACACTCATAAATCGTGCCAACAAGGTATATGAGCTTGAGCAGGGGTCATTGGGACTCATAGGATAATATCAGCTTCCTCATAATCCAATTATATGGTTGGTTCAACATCCCATTATAGAGAATCAATTGTACTTCAATACCTTATTTAAATGATAATGAGACATAAAGTGCTTGGGTCCATGACCTACTATCCCTTGTGTTTAGTCTCCTCATGAACTAGTGTCCATAATCTAACAAGGAGAAAACTATTAGTCTTTCAAGACTACCTCTACTATCCTTGAGTTATAGATCTTTCTAATGTATGATTAACTAACATATCTTAGCTCATAAAGAGCTTATGTCTAGTTTCACTTAAAGAACTAATATAACCATAGTTTATATGAACACACCTCCTTAAGATCACCTAAGGGGACACTTTGTCTCAATCTTATGAGATATCATGGTGCATCTATTGAGAATATCTATTGTTGTTGGCTTTCATCAATAGTGACCTAATCCATAGGGAATATATGATCAACTTAGAATTTTACCCGTAGGTCAAAACCACTGCTAACTTAAGCACAATCAGTATTCTCTCAAGGTTGAGATACAACACAATGAAATGGCTTGGTAAAGTCATGACTACTTGATAGCCTTATGTCATGACTCACCGTAAGTTGTATCCAATGTGTAACCATACACACTAGTGAACTCACCATGGGAAACCTATCCTGATGGCCAAGACCAATCATCCCTTCAATTAGAAGGTAGTGCACTACAACCTCTAATGGATTGCCTAAGTCCATAAATCACTTATGAACAAGTTATTTACTTGTAAGAAACCTATGACTTGGATCTCTGTGTAACTCCCAATGCACCCAAGTCATGCACAATGCAAGAAATGCTAGTTGAGAATGCTCATAAAGTACAATGCATGGAATAAGTATAGATAAAAGTGAAATTGGAATATAATTTAATAAAACATAAATTTCAAATTTGTTACATCATGTCATGTTTTAAAGAGCTCTATCCTAACAATCTCCTACTAGCCCTAAAAGCATCATGCTATCAAAACATACTAGATACTCATTTGAAACCTATTCTATCCTTATGACCAATAAAAACTCTCCTTGTCAATGTCTTGGTGAAAGAATCCGTCAGGTTCTCTACAAAATATATCTTGTTAACTATGACGTCATCCCTCTATACTATCTCAACATTTTTGGAACATAAGCACATAATCCGTCGTTTTCCAAAGATATTAGAGTATATGTTTGACATAGCCCAATTTTCCTATTCTGGTAATCCCTCGTAGATTTTCATTTAGAACTAACTATATAAATTGATCTTGATTGATGATAATATTTCTACATCATTCCCAATGAGTAGATTGTCATCTACCTATAAGATCTTATAGCATCATCATGCTTCAATATGTCTTCTTGTACATGCAAGGCCCTTTGCTATAAAAATATCTAGTTCTATCATATAGATGCTAATTTCAAGATAATTTGTTAAAAACACTATCTTGAAATCCCATTGCAATATCTCACAATTATAAGATACACCACAATGGATAGGAGTACTCTAATTGATTTGAGTGTGGCTACTGGTGAAAATGTTTCTTATAGTTGAAACAATGTTTCGAACTATAACCTTTATCTACAACCTAGTTATATAAAACTCAACTCTTCCATCTACTCCTTGTTCCTCTTGTAGACTAACTTATACCAATGAGTTTTATTCCTTTAGGTGATTCTATAGGAATCCAGACTATGTTAAAATACAAAGATTCCAACTTTCCCTTCATAGTTCCTTGCCAAATTATGAGCACTAACCCGCTCATTGCTTCATCATAATTTGTAGGGTATAAACCCCCCACTATGATGAGGTACTCATGTACTAGAAGTAATAGGAATGGTATGTCGCCATATCTTTGGATTCATAGTATCTTATGCATTGTGGGACTATCTTCTAGCGTTCTCCAATCTATATCACTCTTTACATTATTACTTATCATGTAGTCTTTATAAAAAATCTGGTACTTGTAGCAATAAACACCTTTTAATAATCTTAGTTATAAAGTAGTATTCTCGAAATATTCTTAGATATCCTATAAATTGATATACCCTTTACCATGCTTCCAATTGGTCTACCTTTTTGTTCAACACAAGTGCTAAACACTCCCATGTGCAAATTTATCATAAACTAAGTTTACAATGTGTTTGTAACTCTTTGGAAGTTAAAGGTATTGACCTAGTAATAGAGGTCATATACGACCTTTAGGGAATATCCTAAATGGACATGGAAAGTGATGAGAAACCAATCATTAATCTCAACATATTTATCAAAGTTCGACATCATCTTTCCATTACTCCATTTTGCAATGGAGTCCTTGGTGCACACAATAAGATATTATCTCATGCTCCTTATGTAAAAGAACTAAACCTACTAGACATACCACCTCGATCTAATCAAAGTGCCTTGATATGTTTACCCAATAGGTTATCTAATTCTACCTTAAATTCAATGAATTTATCTAAGGCATCAGATTTCCTATGGACTAGGTACACATATCCAAACCTAGAGAATTCATCAATAAAAAATGATGAAGTATCCATACCCTTTTTATGTATGAACTCCAAAAGTTTCACACTCATTAATATGTACTAATTCCAAACATTCCTTAGTTTTGTTCTTTTGGAATAAGAGACTTCTTGTAATTTTGGTAACCTTTCTTAAAATAAATTCTTTATCATGAGACTTTTCAATTTCTTTACTTATTTTTTAAATTTCAACACTTATGCTTTTAAAAAAAAATTGCTCTTCTTATTCATTTTCCTTGAACTTTCTTTATCCACCACTATTCTTCTTCTCTTAGGGAGAAAAGCCTAAAGAACCTTTGGTGACATCCTCCTTCTCCTAGAAAGAAGAGCTTTAAGGACCACCTAGTTATTGTTCTCTTTCTCTTGGGAGAAGAGCTTGTAGAACCACCTATCCAAAACGAAAAGATTATTCAAAAGGAATGTCTAGTAACCTAAATTAGCAACTTCTAATTTTTAATAGATAATTATTAGAAAATGACTTCTAAAAGAAATATTTTTCTTAAGAAAATCCAAAATCACCATTTTTATTTATTTTATCCAAAAACATATGCAAAATATGAGATATGCAAAAAAATGAAATATAAAATAATGAAAAAAATAATAAAAAAATTCTCATGGCCTTAGGGATCCTGTTACAAATTTGTTAGATTGATAAGAATCCTTATTAGACTAGAAGTATGAATCTGTATACCCATACTCATCACTTTGGAACACAAGCATATAATCTCTCATTTTCCTAAGATATTTGAGTATATGCTTGACCGTTGTCTAGTGTTATAGGCCTAGATTCGATTGATATCTACTTGTCATATCTACTATAAAGCAAATATCCAATCTAGTACATAGAATCGTATATATAAGCTAGGCTACCTATAGCTAATGCTTAGGATATTGCCTACATGTGCTCTTTCTTCATAGTTATCTTAGGACACTAATCTTGAGAAAGAGGAACTCCATGCTTGAAGGGTAGGAAACCTTTCTTGGAATCTTGCATCACATACTTGACCAAAAGTTTGTCAAAGTAGGTGGCTTGAGATAACATCAATTTCCTATTCTTGTTATTCCATAGAACCTTAATCATAGGAATATACTGCACTTCTCCTAGATCTTTTATCTAAAACTAAGTAGACAACTAGATCTTAACTAATGACAATAACCTTACATCATCCCCCATGAGTAGAATGTCATTAACATATAAGAACATAAAGACCACTATGCTTCCCTACACCTTCTTGGACACACTATAAGGAATTTTGGATTGCTCCATTCCCTAGCCTTGAATAATTAAGTTGTATGCAATCCTATCCTAGGCTCTTTAAATCAAAGCACAGTGGAGACAAGGCATTTAAAACCAAAAATAATACATAGATATAGAAATTAGTGTCATACCTACAATCTAGATATTCCTAAATTGATTCATAACGACATATATAACTTCAAAACAATAGAAGGTCTTGTAAACGCAGTAGTCTTCCATCTAATGACTCCTTCTTAAGTTTAGACACTAAGATGGTGGAAATCTAGGTTGGAGGCTAGGGTTCTCTCTCTAGACTAAAAGGAGATAATGAAAAAAGTTTGAAACCCTAACTTTTAAAAAGGAATATATAAGCTTTTTATTAGGCTTAAGTGACTTAAGCTCACCTTGGGCGTGAGTCACTTAACTTAGCCCAAAAAGGGTATTAATTGGTTGATTTACCCAATTAGGCTACAATTAATCAATTAGCTCATTCTAAAGATACTATTTACTTACCCTTGTGCAATCTTACATAATTACCAAAATGCCCTTATACACATAAGTGAACTAAGAACCGATCCAACCCTCACAAACCATTCCATCAAAGTATATGAGCTTGAGCAAGGACCATTGAGACCCAGATGACAGTACTAGCTCCCTCAAAATCCAATTCTGAAGTTTAATTAACATTTTATTGGGAAATCCTATATTTCTTAATTCCTAAGCTCTGGATAGTTAGGGTGCATGAAATACTATCTTAGAATTTCTAGATCTAAGCATGATGGAAAACTTTGGTGTTCAAAACCAAAAACAAACCAAAGATCTAGAAAATGTGTCATTCCTATGATCAGATCTTCCTAGATTGGTTATTATTAGTGTAGAAAACTCCAATACTGTAGATGATCTTGTAAACACAACAATCATCCATCTGATGACTCCTCCTTAGGTCTATGCATTGAGATAGTGGAGATCTCAAGGTTGGAAGTAGGTTTTTTTCTCTTTGGACTACATAGAGAGAATGGCAAGACTTTAAAGCCCAAATCCCTAAGAGGGTATTTATAAGCCTTCTATTGGGGTTGAGTGTTTTAATCTCACCATAGGCTTAGGTCACTTAATCTAGCCTAAAAGGGTTGCTAATTTGATTAATTAACCCAATAGGACTTCAATTAATCACTTAGTCTAGTCTAGAGATACCAATCACTTACCCATGTGCAACCTTGCATAATTACAAAAAATGACCTTATGCACATTAGTGAACTAAAAGCCTATCCAACCCTCATAAACCATGTCATCAAGGAATATGAGTTAGAATAGGGACCACTAGGACCCATAGGACAATACTAACTTCCTCATAATCCAGTTTTGAAGTTGAATCAACATTCCACTATAAAGAGTCAATTGCACTCCAATACCATATATATATTACAACGAGAAACCAAATGCTTGGGTCCATGACCCGCTATCCATTATTTACAGTCTCCTTATGAGTTGACTATCTATAATTTAACAAGGTGCAAGTTATCAGCCTTTCAAGATTACCGCTACCATCCTTGAGTTATAAATCCTCTTCTTATATGATCAAATGACATACTCTACCTTACAAATAACATATGTCCAATTCCATTAAAGGAATTATTATAGGCCATAGATTTCATGATCACACATCCTTAAGATCACCCAAGGAGACATACTGTCTTAAAGTTCATGAGATATCATGTTGCCTTTATTGAGAATAACTATTGCTACCAACTTCTATCAATAGTGACCCAATCCATAGGGTAGATAAGGATAGATAAAAATGAAACTAAATTATCAATAAATAAATAATGAATTCCAAGTCATGCTTTTAAGTGTTCTATTCTAGCACTCACAAAGTTCATTCTTTTTTATTTATTTATTAAAGTCAAATGTCTTATTTACTTAATCAAGATGTCTGTTCCATGAGCGAGATTCTTGCTTTAATCCATTAATGGATTCACGCAACTTATATGCCATATGCATTAATGTTATACATTGAAATGGAGTACCATTTGATTTGTGAGATAGTGTAGAGGTGCAATGTAGTAGTAAAGAATATAAATTCTACGAAGAACATGGCAGATCTCCTTACTAAGATTTTTTCGAGTAAAATCTTTTATGGTTATAAGGATAGTGTAAGTGTTAGATGTATTCTTGATGTGGTTTGAGGGCTAGTGGGAGTTGTTAGAATAGAGACCTTAAAAGCATAAAATGATGTAACAATGATGAATTTATTATTTATTAATAAGATTCCTATTTTATAATTTATCTATCTGTTTCATGCATCATACTTTTTGAGCATTCAAACATGACATCTCTTGCATTGTAAATGAATTAGGTACAGTAGGAGTTACACAAAAGATCAAAGCATTGGTTCTTTGTAAGTAGATGATTAGTTCACAATTAGTCCATGGACTTAGGTAATCCATTTAAGGTTGTAGTGCACTACTTTCTAATTGGAGAGATGACTGGTCTTTGTCATTGAGATGAGGTTTCCATGGTGAGTGCACTAATGTGTTTGGTTACACATTAGACAAAACCTATGGTGAATGACATTAGCTAGTGTGTAGTCATGATCTCACCAAGCTGGTATATTGTATGGTCTCTCAACCTTGAGAGAATACTAAGCTTATGCTAAAGTTTGTAGTGACTTTGACCTACAAATGAGACCCTAAGGTGGTTGTATATTCCCTATGGATTAGGTCACCATTGATGAAGGCTAATAGCAACAAGTATTCTCAATAAGGCACCATGATATCTGATTACTACTCAAAAAGTGCTATTTCATAGCTTGTAATTAACTCTTTTAAACACTTTTGAGTAGTAGTTAGTGCCTTTTAACCCAATTAGCATATTAAGGCCCCTTTCAATCAATTCTAATCAAATTGTGTAAGTTTTGGTGTTTTTGTTAGTATTTTGATCACCAAAGCATTATGAGATTGAGGAGAGTTATATGGAATCCTTGGAAAAGAATGGGAAGCTTAGAGACATGAAGAATCAAAGCTTTGAAGCACTTTTGCCATAGCAAAGTGGAAATGTAAGGGAAAGCAAAGAGAATCCAGCCATGAAGCATTCTTGATGACAGTCACTGCAGCCACTTTTGGAGCACTTCCTGAAGTCCAAATTATACATACTATATGTCATTTGAAATCTTAGGAAGTCAACAATCTAATGCTTCAAACCGTGTGCAATTCGGAGTTGAAATGAGGAAGTTATAGCCTTTGGAAGATGACTGCTCCAAGCTGAAGGAAGGATTCAGAAAAGTGCTGCGGAATCAGCCTTTTGTTGCGGAATGATTTCGCAACACTTTTGTACAGTGCTATGGATTTCCCCTGAAGCTTCACGCCGCGATGGAAACCAAACACCACAAGATGGAAGTCAACTTCGCTGAGGTGTTGAATCAGCCTTTTTCTGCAAAGAAATTTCGCAGCCCTTCTTATGCACTTGCAAAATTTCGCAGGCCTCATTTTTCACCTGCGAAATGGTCCTTAGTACTTCCCGATATTTGTAACCGACACTTGGAGATATTTTTCATTAGATTTTTGTTGCCTAAATGCCCAAATTCTCCTTGTATCCCACCAATTATAGGATTCCTTAGTTTTTAAGTTAGGAATTTGGCTAAAATATCCATGTAATAGCTGTAAATGTAATTTTGGTTTAAATAGAGCCTGAGGAGCCTGTTCTGAGGGTGAGGTGATGAACCTTTTGTAAAAGTTTCAAAGTAAAATACGGAGCTTGAGCTCTGCTTTACCTTCTCACTTTGATTGTGTTTTTACTTATTTTACTAAGTTATGCACTCTCTGAGGAGCTTTCCCCAGAGAATGAGTGACTAAACCTTTTAGTTCCTTGGAGTTAAGGTTGCCGGGAAAGGTTCCAAGTGCAAGAATCAGAAGCTTTGTGGTTTCAGCTATGAATGAAGAGAGAGTGTGTCCCGTGAATGGTTTCTAATGTTTTTAGTTAACTTAAAACGCCTTAGAGTCACCTGGGCCAACACTTGGTAAGGCAAGTGATCTCTATCCATGGAGATGCACTAGTTTACCCCTTGCGAGCCTCTGGTAGGTGACTTGAAGGTAGGATTTTCTAGAATAGCCAACACTTGGTAAGCTTTTGGACTCTTAGGAGACATCCATTAGTTACCTCTTGCGAGCTTTTGACGGGTAATCCAAGGTTAAAGATCACCTTGAATGGTAAAGGCTAAGTGAGAGGCTGGAACCATTGCAAGTTGCATCAGTGAGAGAATTAAAGCTGAAATCCAATTGAGGGATGCATTTGTGCAGCACCTGTTAGAGAATTGACTTTATGTTAATTCTCTAATGCGAGGAATTGAACCAACTGACCGGAGCTATGCTATTGCATGAGAAACCTCCCCTGTAAACCTGAATCTCCAAGGAATGTTTTTCTCCTTAAGTAATTTTCATCACTTGCTGTGTTGTTAACTTAAGCCTAAACCTTTTTCTACCAAAGTTTGTGTTTTATTTCTTAAGCTAATCTTGAAATGAAACAGCACCAATTCACTTTGAATTGGTATCATTTTCAACTTGAGTACCCTTCCCAGTGGAACGATCCTAGAGCCACTATGCTATAGTAGCTTTTTATTTGCTACCCTAGTTCATGGTGTTATAGGTTAAAAATTTTTTTGATTACTCCCGCCATCAAGGAGCACCAGCTGGACACAAATCAGCTGAGACACCAATTAGGCATGATTCAAATGGCGTCGTTGCCGGGGATCGAACTCGGGTCACCCGCGTGAGAGACGAGTATCCTAACCAACTAGACTACAACGGAATGATATCTCATGGGATTAAGATAGTTTATCCTCTTGAGTGATCCTACAAGCATGTGTTAAAAAATTCTAAGATTATGATTATTCCTTTATTAGAACTTGACATATGCTCTTTGTGAGCTTCGTTATGTCAATTAATCTCACAATAGGAGAATTTAAGACTCAAGGATTGTAGAGGTAATCTAGAATAGTATTGCCTTGTTAGATTAAGAAAACTAGTTTAAAGGGAGCTTGCATACAATGGATAGTAGCTCACAAATCTAACACTTGTTGTAGGACCTCAGGCGCTACCAACACTCCTAAAAGCAATTGCTGTTAGGAAAGGTGCATACCCTAGCCTTATAGTGCATTCACCCAAGTGCCCACGGCGAACACAAGGGGAGTTGATGGACACGACCAACCCTCCAGTCTACCAACAATCTCCCCCCCAACGACACCCCTGGGGTTCGAACCCGTGACCTCGGCTCTGATACCACTTGTAGGACCTCAGGCGCTACCACCTCTCCTAAAAGCAATTACTGTTAGGAAAGGCGCATACCCTAGCCTTATAGTGCATTCACCCAAGCGCCCATGGCGAACACAAGGGGAGTTGACCCTCCGATCTGCCAACATTTGTGTTTAGTTATAATATACACAGGATATTGAAGTGCAGTTAACTCATTGTATTCAAATGTTGAGTCAAATTCAAAATTGGATTATAAAGGAACTAATATTTTTGTATGGATCCTAGTGGTCCCCGCTCGAGCTTAGTTTCCATGGTGGCATAGTTTATGAATGTTAGTTGTGTTCTTTGTTCAAATGTGTCCATAAGGGTGTTTTGGTAAATACAAGGTTGCATAGGAGCTTGTGAATGATCCTTCTAGATAGGGCTAATTAATTAATTGAATCCCAATAGAGTTAATTAAGTAATTAGAACCCAAGTGGGTTAGTTTAAGTGACCTAAGCCTAGGATGAGCCTAAGTCACTTAAGCTCATAGGAAGCCTATATGAACACCTCTGTCTCCACTTCTTCCTAATACGGTTAAGACTTTACTCTTAACAATCATGTACTTTTATTCAATCTAGAAAGAAGAGAACCCTATCCACCAACCCTCCTAGAGGATTCCACCCATCATGTGTCAAGATCCAGAAAAAGCCATTGAATGGAAGGCTATTGTAGTGTTTATGAGAATTATCATACATTTGGCACATTTTTACTAGCATGAATTGATTTGGGAACATCCAAATATTAGGTAAAGCACATCTATATAGATTTATAATATTTTTTATGTTGATAGCTTATGTTGCTTAGATCTAGAGAGCCCTAAGGAGATTTAACATTCACCATAACAGCCCAAGATGGGAATGGAGATAACCAGATATTCCCTATAATCAATCACTCGATGAATTTATTTATTTTTTCATTTGTTTCAAATTCTATGTTTTAAAAAATTGTACTATTAGACCCCACCTACTAGGGTTTTTTCATATAAATATATTCTACATTATTGAAAAACAAAAACACCTTGAATTGCAATTGCCATTATTATTTTGTGCATTCTCAATATTCTTAGAAGCCTAACTCATATTTAAAGCAAAGTTGTGGTGATTGATTGCATCTTCTCCAATAATTTAGGAGTTCATTAATGAGTAAGGGATGTTGCATTGTAAATGTTAAGGCAAGTATAAGTGTTAGTTAGTGAGTGTATGATCCTTGGAAGAGGTTCGTGTTTCATTCAATTAAATTTGTATACTTATTCTTTTCAAATTAGTGAATTTGTTATATGATCGATTTACCTTATGATAATTTTTTTAGGAAGTACTAGATATCCAAGTTATCTTTCATATAAGTGTTATATTTACAAAATACATTTTAAAGTGCTTTTTTTATGAACTCAAGGATAATTTGTCTTTAAAAATTTTATTAAACCCAAATTTTCTTCCTCCTTACTTTTTCAAAGTGTAAATATATGACATTCCATTAGGTGCACCTCATGTTTATAGGAGTTTTTATCAAGATATTCTTACTTCTTTTAAATGAATTCAATTATTACTTTTCCAAGTAATGAGAATAGTCTGATCTCAGGATTGAACCTAGCATTTGGTATCTAGACTTACGTCATATTAATCTAAATAAGATCCAAAGACGAACAATTTTGGACTCTTTGATTCTAGAAAATCTTCTAGTCTACGAATCATATATAAATGGAAAAATGACAAAGAGGATTAGAGCCAAGGGATGTTTAGAGTTAGTGCATATTGACATGTATGAACCTTTTTGTGTTTATGCATGGATAATGTTTGTATTTCATAATTTTATTGATAAATACTCAAGGTTTAGACATGTACATAGGAAATCTAATTCCTTGGATACATTCATTGAATTTAAGGTAGGGATTTGATAATCTATTGGGTAAGATATCAAGAACTTCAATTAAATCAAAGTGGTGAGTCTAATAAGTTTGATTCTTTCCATAGGGAGCATGGAATTATATCTTAATTATGTGCACTAGGAACTACATGGCAAAGTGGAAAGGTGGAAAAAAATATCAAACTTTGATAAACTTTGATAGACATAATGAGATCAGTGATTGGTTTCTCATTACTTCCCATATTTTCTTGAAGAATCTTAGTTTTCTAATGAAGACTATATGATAAAGAATAAGGCAAATAGTAATATAGATTGGTGGATACATTAAAAGATAGTCTCACTTTTGCACTAGATACTATGGAACTAAAGGGGTAGAGACATACCATTCCTATGATTTCTAGTACACCAATACCTCATCGTAGTTTGAGGTTTATATCCCATGGATTATGATGAAGTAGTAAGCGGTTTTTATGCTCATTATTGGCAAGGAGCTATGAAGGGATAGCTAGAATCTTTGTATTTTAACATAGTTTGGGTTCTTGTGGAATCACCTGAAGGGATAAAACCATAGGTATAAATTGGTCTATAGGAGGAACAAAGGAGTAGATGAAAAGCTTGAGTTTTATATGGCTAGTATGTAGTGAAAGGATATAGTTTGAAAATAGAAAACCATTTCAACAGTAGTCATACTCAAATCCATCGGAGTGCTCCTATATATCCATTATGGTGCATCTCATTTATGAAATACAAAAACTAGAAATTTTCATAGTAAAGGGCCTTGTGTGTACAAAAAGGTGCAAGGAAGCATGGTGTTGCTCTTAAATCTTATAGGTAGGTGACAATCTACTCATCCAAAATGATGTAAGGATATTTTCATCAATCAAGATCTGTTTGTCCACTCAGTTCTAGATGAAAATCCATAACAAGCACAATATATTCTTGGTTTAGGGCCTTTAAAGACTACGAGAATAGGAAATTTGTGCTATATCACCCACATTGATAAGTATTTGGCTAAGTACATAGTGTAGAGCTTTAAGAAGGGTTTACTAACCTTTGGGTTCAGAGTTGTCTTTCTCAAAATCGATTTCCTTGAACATCTGAGGAGAGAGATCATGCTAAGGTGGTATCCTATGTCTCTACAATGGGTAACCTTAAGTATGCAATGTTATGTGCTAGACTAACTATTTGGTTTGTTATAAGAATAGTGAATAGATATTAGTCAAATCCATTATTAGAGTGTTGGGTGGATGTTAAGCATATACTCAAGAATGAGGGATTATATGCTTGTGAGTCTTTGTGATAAGTTGGTACTCGTTAGGTACCAGGAATTAGACTTTCAATCTAATGAGGATTCTTGTAGGTCTACCGTTAGGTAAGTGTATACTCTTTGTGTTTTTTATTGCTTCTAAAATAACAAAGGAAGTCATTTGGCTTAACATGCTCCTTATAATAACTAAGGGTAGTTCCCTTGGTTGTATCATCTAAAATCCTATTTTTGATAATAGTAGGATGGTGGCACACTCTAAAGAATTAAAGTACCACTGGAAGAAAAAATGTATAGGGAAGAAGTACTACCAAACTTAGTAAGATAGTATAGAGAGGTGATGTGATTGTAGAACATATTCTTTCTAGGGTGCCCAGTTTACTTTTGGGGCTAGTGGGAGTTTGTTGGGATTAAGCCCCTAAAAGTAAGACATGATGTAACAAAGTCAGACTTGACTATCCCCTTGTTATTCATTTTATGCATTGATATTGATTTGAGCATTCACAAAGGATACAAGTCATAGGTTCCTTGTAAATAGATAAGTTGTTCACAATTAGTTCATGGATTTAGGTAATCGAGTAGAGACTATAATGCATTACCTCATAATTGGAGAGATGTCTTGTCTTGGTCATCGGGATGGGTTTCCCATGGTGAGTGTAGTAGTATATGTGATGTACACTAGATAAGACCTATGGTGAATTATAACGTAAGGTTATCAGTTTGTTATAATTCACTAAGCTATTATAATGCATGAACAATCAACCTTGAGAGGATATTGAGTTTGTGTTAATATCAATAGGAGGCTTTGACCTATGGGTATGACACTAAAGTTGTCATATAAGTTAGGATTGAGCCCCTCAAAGCAAAACATGATGTAACAAAGTTAGGCTTAACTATCCCTTTGGTGTGTTGATATTGATTTAAGCATTCAACTCATGTGTCTTACATTGTACATGACTTGGGTGTATTAGAAGTTGCATAGAAGATATAAGTCATAGATTCCTTGTAAGTAGATAAGTTGTCCACAGTTGGTTCATAAATTTAGGCAATCTAGTAGAGACTATAGTGCACCACCTCCTGATTGGAGGGATAACTTATCTTGGCTATCGAGATGGGTTTCCTATCGTGAGTACACTAGTGTATGTGATGCACATTGGACATGACTTATGGTGAATCATGATGCAAGGTTATCAAATGTCTTGATTCACCAAGCTATTATATTTCATGGACTCTCAACCTTGAGATGATATTGAGCCTGTGTTGAAATCAATAGGAAGGTTTGACAAATGAATGAGACCCTAAAGTTGTCATATATCCCTATGAATTGGGTCATTATTGATAGAAGCTGATGGCAATAGGTATTCTTAATAGAGGTGTCATGATATCTCATGGGATTGAGATAGTGTGTCCCATTGGGTGATCCAAAGGATATGTGATCATGAAATTTGTGGCCACAACAATTCTTTTGATGGAATTTAACATATGTTCCTTGGGGTTAGAGTATGTCAATTGATTACATAACAAGTGAGATCTTTAACTCAAGGATTTGAGAAATAATCTTGATAGGTGATAGCACTACCTTGTTAGATTAGGGACACCAGTTTATGAGTCTGCATGCAGTGGATAGTAGGTCATAAGCCTAATCTTCATCTCATTATTATTTAAATTAGGTACTGGAGTGTAGTTGATTCTCTTTAGTGGAATGTTGAATCAACTTCAGAATTGGATTTTAAGGGAGCCAATACTCCTATGGGTCTCAGTGGTCCTTACTTTGAGCTCATATAACATGATGACACAATTTATGAGGGTTAGATTAGCTCTAGGTTCATTCTTGTACACAAGGACATTTTGGTAATTATGCAAGCTGCATAGGGTATAGTGAAAAAAGTCTCTGGTTTGGGTTAATTGATTATTTAGATGACCCTATGTGGTTAATTAATTAATTAAGACCTATTTTGATTTAGATTAAGTGACCCAAACCCTGATGGGCTTCAGTTACTTAAGCCCAATGGGCAACTCCATAAATACCACTTTGTGTATTAGGGTTTCTAATGACTTTTGGTGAAAGTTGTTTTCCACATCTAAAGAGAGAGAAAGCCATAACCTCCTCCTTTCCAAAGTCCACACTTTGAAGTGCCAAGATTGTGGTTTGAGTCATTGGGCAGAAGATCTTAGGTATATGAGATCTTCTTGGTAGAAGGCCCACAACACTTGGACATGCACAGGTGGTGTGCATGAGAAGCGTACAAAATGCACTTTGGATGCATGCATGGGAATCATATAGGATGCCCACGTGAGCAACAGTATAAGTAGAGAGACTCTACAATTTTTCCAAACATGTTCTTCATCGAATGGATTTTGATCGAGGAACATCCAAATCAAAAGTATAAGTTTCAAATGTTTAGATTTATAGTTATTAATGGTTTTTTATTATTAGTATTTTATTATGCTACGATAGATTTAGAGATGTCTAGGGATAAATGCATGCACTTTACGAGATCCAAGGTATGAGAATGAAGTAATCCAAGGTTCCCAACAATATATCCCTAAGGATTAGGTTACTATTGATGAAGGTTGGTAGCAATAGGTATTCTCAATAGAGGCACCATGATATCTTATTGGTTTGAGATAATGTGTCCCGTTTAATGATCCAAAAGACATGTGACCATAAAATCTGTGGACACAATAATTCGTTTAGTGGAATTTGACATATGCTCCTTAGAGATAGAGTATGTTAATTGATCACATAACAAATGAGATCTATAACTCAAGGATTTGAGTGGTAATTTTGATAAGTTATAATGATACCTTGTTAGATGGCAACCCAAATTTATGGGGGGTTTGCATGTAGTGGATAGTAACTCTTGGACCCAAACTTTATCTCGTTATTTACATAAGATATTGGAGTGCATTTTGATTCTCTGTAATGGGATGTTGAATCAACTTCAAAATTGGATTTTGAGGCAGTTAGTACTCTTATGGGTCCTAATGTTGCCTGCTCTGATCTCATATACTATGTTGGCATGGTTTATAAGGATTGGATTGACTCTTGGTTCACTCTTGTGCATAAGGACATTTTGGTAATTATGAAAAGTTGCATAAGGGATATTGAATAAGGTCTCTAGATTAGACCAATTGATTAATTAGATGGCCTAATATGATTAATTAATCAATTAAGACTCGTTTCAACTAAATTAAGTAACCTAAGCCCATATAGGCTTAAGTCATTTAAGCCTAGTAAGAGAACCTTATAAATACCCCTTCATGGGGTTAAGGTTTTCTAATGGCCTTTTGATTGTTATCTTCCAAATCCAGAGAGAGTGTGAAGAGTTTAGACATCCATCCTTCCAAAGTCTACTCTTTAGATTGTCATAGACATGGTTCAAGTCACCGGGTGGAAGAATTTGGGTGTACAAGACTCCAGAGCATTCAAGCACATTCTTCATCAAATGGATTTCAATATAGAAACCTCTAGATTGTAAGTACGAGTTTTACTCTCTAGATTTGTATTAAATAATGGTTTTAAGTTGTTTATTTTCACTATATTAGATCTAGATATCCTTAGAGATAGATGCATGAACTTTATGAGATCCAAGGCATGGGAACGAAGTAATCCAAGGTTTCCAACAACACTCACCATGTTAAAACCATTCCAATGACCAAGACAAGTCATCCCAAAATAATTGATAATGCACTATAATCTCTTATGGATTTCTTAAATCCATGAATTGACTATGAATTACTTATCGTCGTATAAAGAACTCAAGACTTGGATATTTTATGTAACTCCTAATGCATTTAAATCATATACAATGCAAGTGATATAGGCATAAATGTTAAGATAATAATTAATGCAAACAAGGTAGAATTGGAAAATAGAAATTATAATAAATAAATTTAGTAATGAAACCTTATTCTATTACATTATGTTATGCTTTTAAAAGCTCTATCTTAATAACATGTCAAGTGTTAGGGTCTAGAACTCCTTTTCTTTCTTATCAAACCTCCACATAAACTCCTTCGGTATCTACCCATTCACCTTAAAATCATTCCTAGACCTTAGATTAATGATAGTGATGGCTCCACATGGATGAACTTGCTTAACCATATACAAACTAGTCTACCTAGTCCTTAACTTGTTTGGAAACAAAGGAAACTTTGAGTCATAGTAGTACTCTTTGCCCCTCCTTGAACTCTTTTATAAGTATGATCTTGTCATGGAGGTATTTAGATTTTTATTCAACTCTTTTGTTGAACTCATAAGCCTTATTTCATAAAGCTTCTAACTCATTCGGTTTTAGCCTTTTATTACCTCCAACTCTTTCCCAATCAAAATTCAACTTTTTAATGCCCTAATAGGCCTTATGTTCAGTCTCCACAAGTAGGTGGCATGGCTTCCCATAGATGGCTTGAGGGGAAGACATCCCAAGGTTGGTCTTGTGAGTTATTTTGTATGTCCAAAGTACATCATTTAGCTTGAAGGACCAATCCTTGCGGCTAAAATTTATGTCCTTCATCAAAATTCCTTTAATCTCTCTATTAGCAAGTTTTACCTGACCAATAATCTGAGTATGATGGGGTTTAGCAACCTTGTGCTTGACTCCATATCTTTGTAAGAGTATGACAAATGGCTTGCTTTAGAAGTGACTTCCTCCATCATTGATTATTGCTCTTAGAATCGCAAATTTGGAGAAAATGTTCTTTTTTAGGAATTGTAGCGCCACTCCCTGATCATTTATGTAGCAAAGAATAACATCCACCTATTTTGATATATAATTGACTATAAGCAAGATATAGGTGTAGTTGAATGAAATGGGGAATGACCTCATGAAGTCAATACTCTTAACAATCAAACTCCTTATTGATTGGTTGTTCCTTGTCTTGAAAGTAAGTTACAATGCATGAGAGGTAGCTTTGTAAATGGGTAAAAGGTTCATTGTGAGTTAAAAAGATAAAAACGAAAAATATAATATTTTTGTTTTTTTTCCATTTTTTTCATGTTTTTTTAAAGTGGTTGTTATTTGAACATTTTATTATTTTTTAATGTAATTATGAGATATGTATTTTATATATATATATTAGTATTCTTAATATTATTTACTGTTATTGTTATGATTTAATATTAGTCCTGCAACGAGTCGTTGAAATGATAACAAAACGTTAACTTCCAATTCCAAAATTAGTATCACCACAAAAATGGCAAGTTGCTTTCTGAAAGATGAACTTACAAAGCAAGTACTACGTTAAATATTCATATAAGATTGTGTTCATAAGATGACAAAATACAGCGGCCCTCCAATCAATCGATCGATTAACCACGTTGTACGAAATGATAACAAAATGTGCGACTCACAGCATTACAGCTAGAGGTGGGCTCATTTTGAGAGAGACAGGGAAGGATTTGTCAATTTTTGGGGACCGTTTGAAGCGCTGATGGGACAAAGTGACAGGTTTGGTTTATTAATTGGAAGAAATTATCGCATTGACTGCTGAGCAATATCTGCTTCACTGATATATGCCCCTTTATCAAGCTAAGCTCTCCTGCGGTTTGTGGTTTACTTTAGGTAGATCACAACCGTTGGAGTGATGTGCTTCATAAAAACTGCAAAGCTCTATCATGGTCTAAACGTCAAGTGGCAACCAGTTGGCCCCACTAAAAAGACCTAGCGAATTTAGAAGGCCACGTACAAATCAGCTCAACCACTATTCCCTTTTTCACAATTATGCTCTCTCTCTCTCTCTCTCTTTGAGTGATGTGCTACATAAAAACTGCAGTGCTCTATAATGGTCTAAACGTCAAGTGGCAACTAGTTGGCCCCACTAAAAAGCCCTAGCGAATTTAGAAGACAATGTACAAATCAGCTCAACCACTATTCCCTTTTTCACAATTACGCTCTCTCTCTCTGCATAAAAAAGTTCATTCCATTACATAATTACAAATGTATATAAAATAACTATTGATACCGATACAGAAAATCAATACCCTGCCTGAATCATTAAACACCTCCAAATTCTGCATAAATCATTAAACACCTCAATGCTACGTACCAATATAGTTTTATAAAGGCAACTAGATGTAATTTTAAAATAATAAACAAAGCTAAGCTAAGACTCATTGTCCGTGAACCTATATGATCCTCCAATGAAACCCTTATAAAATAATATTTTTGGAAACAAGAGACATTATTATGTTAATAGGATTATAACAAAATCTTTACACATTTATTAATTTATCACTAATTGAATATTTAATCATTTGTAAAAAGTATTATGTACGTTCTGTACTTCTGGGTACTTATCCATGTATAATTAATAAATTTAAAGACTATGGATGTGATAAAAACTTAATACATAAAATATAATTATTAATTATAAAAGATAAAAAGACTTTTAAAAATGAAGGAACCCCGCCAGTACCAAACCTTAATGCTCTAAAAGATAAAAATAAAAAATAAAAAATAAAATATGTAATGGTTTCGAAAAAGATTGAATTGAAACAAATAGAAGTTATAAAAAGTTAATATTATATTATATTACGAAGTTTTATTTATTACATTATTAATTTTTGTTTACTATATAATACATTTTTAATTTCCTTCATTGATAATCAATTTATATTTCCTTGAACTTCTAAGAATATTAAAAATATTATATATATTATATTTTATGTATTTAAGGAGATTGTTAATTTAATACACTAACTTAACCTACTATCAAAAGATTTTATTATTTAAGCGAAGTTGCTATTAATTCATCAAAGCAATGTTGTAACCCATTTGAAAATCACTTTCTTATAGAAATTGGATATATGGTCAATCTTTAAAGTTTACTTTTAAAAATTTAGAGAAAGCAATTATTTAACTTGATGGGTGATTTTAAAAAAAAAAAAAAAATCATTTTTTTTATATAATATATTATAAAAATATTATCAAAATACTTTTTTTTTCATATATTAAAAAAAATAAAAGGATTCTCACAAAGTTTTAAATGAAATGGTTATTAATAAAAACATTACAAATAAAAGACCTTTAATTATATAACTACTCCCAAATACGCTCTTCATCCGTATTAGTTGAGAGAGAGAGAGAGAGAGAGAGAGAGAATAATTATATATGAAGTCATCCCAAGCCATACCATAGTCCCTCTCGCTACTCTGTAAATGATTCTCTGCGCTGCAAGCAAAGTTATTTCCCCAAGTTCCATAAATAGAATTATTGGAGGTGGATGAATATAATTGCTTAAAGCTAAACTTAGTAATTGCTGTTAAGTTATGGTAAGCATATATATGTACTATTCAATTTTAGAACTGGGGGGCCCATTGATTCTTGAATTCATGAGTCAGATTCTTCGGAACATTAATTGCTTTCTCTTTGCTCCTATAAAAGCACTTGTAGGGAATTAAACCGAATTCCCAACCCGTGAGAAACAAAATTAAAGAAAACACACGCCAGAGAAAAGATAATCACACGCACAAGACAGTATTTACGTGGTTCGACAATTTGCCTACGTCCACGGAGTTGCAGGGATATCACTATTATCAGGGAAGAATTCAGAGTACAACAAGGCGGCTACAATATTCTCTCTATATATATATAACACGACAACCCCACCACACTAAAAAACCCTAATCAGAAAGGGTGGTTCCACAATGGGCTAAACGGCCCAACAGGCCTCAATAAATCTCCCATTAAAAAGCCATGCAATATTATTCGGGTCGGGTCGTCAAATTGGATCAAACAAAACTAGGCTCCACAAAGCCCAACAAATCTCCCACTTGGAGACTAGTCCAATCACCAACATCAAACCGCTATCCTCCAAGAAACAATCCCTCATCCCTACAACTCATCCTCCTGTCCTTAAGCTAGAAGACCAATTGAAGCTGCGCACAGCTTCAACTTCTCAATAGTGACACCCTTAGTCAACATGTCTGCAGGGTTCTTAGATCCACAAATCTTCTCAAGTATTACCAGTTTATCCTCAACAAGATAACGGACAAAGTGGTATTTTGTTTGTATATGTTTCGACTTTGAATGAAAAGCCGAATTTTTGGCAAGAAAAAATTGCACTCTGACTGTCACTATGTAGAATGCCCATCTCCTGCTTCTTACCCAATTCATCTAAGAAACCATGTAGCCAAATCATCTCCTTTCCAGCTTCAGTTGCTGCAACATACTCAGCTTCTGTAGTAGACAAAGTAACAATCTTCTGTAGATTTGAAACCCATGATATAGCTGTACCACCTAGAGTAAAAACAAACCCAGTAGTACTCTTTCTACTATCAATATCACCAGCAAAATCAGCATCTACATAACCCTGCAATTTCAAACTTGCACCTGTGAAGCAAAGACATGTATCTAATGAACCCTTCAGATATCTTAGAATCCACTTGACTGCCTCCCAATGCTGCTTTCCAGGCCTACTCATGAATCTGCTCACAACTCCCACTGCATGTGCAATGTCTGGCCTTGTACACACCATAGCATACATCAAGCTACCAATAGTTGAGGCATAGGGCACCTTGCTCATATGGTCCCTTTCTTCTTCTGCCTTCGGTGACTGTTCTTTGCTTAGTTTGAATGGCTCCCCAAGGGTGTGCTCACTGGTTTAGCTTCATTCATGTTGAACCTGCTGAGAACTTTCTTCACATACTCTGATTGTGAAAGCTTCAATGTACCATTAGCCTTATCTCTAATGATTCTCATACCAAGGATTTGCTTTGCAGCTCCCAAATCCTTCATTGCAAATTGTTTGGACAATTGCTTCTTCAGATTATTAATCTTCTCAATGTCAGACCCTGCAATAAGCATATCATCCACATACAACAGTAATATGATGTAAGAATTGTCAAAAGACTTAACATAGCAATAGTGATCAGCTTCACATCTCTTGAACCCAATTCTATGCATAAAACTGTCAAACTTCTTGTACCACTGTCTAGGAGCTTGTTTAAGGCCATACAAGCTTTTTCTCAGTTTGTAGACTAGATTCTCTTGTCCCTGAACAATGAACCCTTTTGGCTGAATCATGTAAAGGTCTTCCTCCAAGTCACCATGAAGGAATGCTGTTTTCACATCTAACTGCTCAAGATGTAAGTTTTCTGCAGCCACCATTCTTAGTACAAGTTTGATTGTTGACATTTTCACAACTGGAGAAAATATCTCTGTGTAGTCAATGCCCTCCTTCTGCTGGAACCCTTTAACAACTAATCTGGCCTTGTAACGTTTACTACCATTATGCTCATTCTTTATTCTGTATACCCACTTGTTGTGCAAAGCCTTCTTTCCTACTGGCAATTCAGTCAATTCCCATGTCTGATTCCCTAACAAGGAATCCATCTCATCCTTCATGGCTAACTCCCACTTGCTTGAATTCTCATCTTGCAAGGCTTCATCATAACACTCTGGCTCACCGCCATCAGTCAACAGGAGATAATTTAAAACAGGTGAATAACGCTGCGGAAGTTTAATGTTCCTGGAAGATCTGCGAACTTCAACTACAGGTGTACTCAGATCTACCTGTGAATTTACATTCTCCTTATCTTCTTCACCCCCCTTCTGGACAGTACTTTCAGTCAATTCATCTAAGTTGACAAACTTAGATTTCTTTTGATCTATCTCTATAACATCTGACACTACAGTTGACCTGTCCTTGTACATAACCTGT
The DNA here is from genome assembly GCA_946000715.1 of Vitis cinerea var. helleri x Vitis riparia. Taxonomy (NCBI): domain Eukaryota; kingdom Viridiplantae; phylum Streptophyta; class Magnoliopsida; order Vitales; family Vitaceae; genus Vitis; species Vitis cinerea var. helleri x Vitis riparia. Next base: position 17,285,968 of record OX254005.1, on the reverse strand, counting down.
TCATTAAATATCACATTTCTACTTCTGATGATTTTCCTGTTTTGTTCATCCCAAAACCTATAGCCAAATTTCTCATCACCATAGCCAATGAAAAAACATATTTTTGACTTTGCATCAAGTTTGCTACGAGCATCAGAATCAATATGAACATAAGAAACACAACCAAAAACTTTTAAATGTGAAAACTTCACCTCTTTACCGCTCCAAACCTCCTCAGGAAGTCTGAACTCCATGGGAACTGATGGTCCTCGGTTTATCAGGTAAGCTGCAGTGCTAACAGCATCAGCCCAAAAAGTTTTTGGTAGTCCAGCATGCAACCTCATACTTCTAGCACGCTCATTGAGAGTTCTGTTCATGCGCTCAACCACACCATTCTGCCGTGGTGTCCCAGGAATGGTCTTCTCCATCCTAATTCCTTGTGCAGCACAATACTCATTGAACCATCCATCTATGTACTCTCCTCCATTATCTGACCTCAAACATTTTACTTTCAAACCTGTTTCTGTCTCAACCATGGCCTTCCACTTCTTAAAAGTTTCAAATACATCAGATTTATTTTTCAGAAAATAAACCCATACCTTTCTACTTCAGTCATCAATAAAAGTGATGTAGTACCTTGAACCTCCTAGGGATGCAACCGGAGAAGGCCCCCACAAATCAGTGTGTACTAGTTCCAATTTTTCAGCCTTCGGTGTCTTGCCAGTTTTCAAGAAGCTTACCTTTTTTTGTTTTCCTAAGATGCAACTTTCACACATGTCAAAATCAATGAATTTCAATTCTGGTAGTTTTCCTTTTGACAACAGCATCTTCATCCCTTTCTCACTCATGTGACCAAGTCTACGATGCCATAGGCTTGTATCAGTACTTGCATCAGCAACTGCAATTGTGTCTCTTGGACATGAGGTCATATACAAAGTACCAGTCTTCTTTCCACGAGCCAATACCCTAGCTCCCTTTGTAACCTTCCAAGTACCACCAACAAATAGTATTGCATGTCCTTCATCATCAAGTTGTCCAACAGAAATTAGATTCCTCCTCAGGTCAGGAATATGTCGAACCTTCTCCAGTAACCAAACAGACCCATTGGGCAACGATATCCGGACGTCTCCCAGACCCACAACATCCAAGGCTGAACCATCAGCCAAATACACCTTACCAAAATCACCTGCAACATAATTCTGTATGATTTCTCGGTGTGGAGTGGTATGAAACGAAGCTCCTGAATCCAAAACCCAATCATCAAGTGGACTGTCTACTGCAAGAAGTAATGCATCATGTACCTCTTCTGTTACAACATTAGCAGAATCATCTTCATTCTTCTTCTTAGGGCTTTTGCATTGCCTTTTAAAGTGACCTGTTTTCCCACAATTCCAGCATTGTACTTGTTGGCCTAATCTAGATTTGCTTCTGTTCCGATTAGAATTTCTGGAATTTGATCTACCCCGATTTGAATATCTGTCATTACCTTTGCCTCTTGTCTCAAGGTTTAGGGCAGAACCAGATCCCGAGGTTTCACCTGCATCTCTTCGGCGAATCTCCTCAGCCAGAATTAAATCTCGTATATCATTGTACTTGAGCTTTTCCTTTCCCGTAGAATTGCTTACTGCCATCCTTATTGCCTCCCAACTGTTTGGCAAAGAAGCCAAGACGATTAGAGCACGAATCTCATCATCAAAATCAATTTCTACAGACGACAATTGATTTGTGATTGTATTAAATTCATTCAGATGTTGTGCTACTGATGCATTCTCTGTCATCTTCAAATTGAACAACTTCTTCATCAGATGCACCTTATTGTTTGCGGACGGCTTTTCATACATACCGGACAAAGCCTTCATCAAATCTGCTGTGGTCTTCTCCTTTACAACATTATGTGCAACAGACCTAGACAGAGTTAACTTAATAACTCCTAGAACCTGTCTGTCAAGAAGCGCCCATTCCTCAGCCTTCATACTCTCAGGTTTTGTCCCCAAAAGAGGCAGATGCAATTTCCTCCCATAGAGATAATCTTCAATCTGCATCTCCAATACGCAAAGTCTGTGCCATCAAACTTTTCTATTCCAGACGCCTTTCCTGCTTCCTCTGCCATTGCTCCCACTCAAACCTAACCCTAGGCTCTATACCAGTTGTAGGGAATTAAACCGAATTCCCAACCCGTGAGAAACAAAATTAAAGAAAACACACGCCAAAGAAAAGATAATCACATGCACAAGACAGTATTTACGTGGTTCGGCAATTTGCCTACGTCCACGGAGTTGCAGGGATATCACTATTATCAGGGAAGAATTCAGAGTACAACAAGGCGGCTACAATATTCTCTCTATATATATAACACGACAACCCCACCACACTAAAAAAAACCCTAATCAGAAAGGGTGGTTCCACAATGGGCTAAACGGCCCAACAGGCCTCAATAAATCTCCCATTAAAAAGCCATGCAATATTATTCGGGTCGGGTCGTCAAATTGGATCAAACAAAACTAGGCTCCACAAAGCCCAACAGCACTGAGATGTCATCCTCAGAAGTGAAGTCCATTTCAACTTTAATTAGGAGGTCGGATGGTTAGTTTTTCAGACACCTGTGAAGGGAAGCCCATTGATATGTATATATATATATAGTTAATACCTTGGAATAATGGCATCATTGGTTTGCACCATTTCTTTAATTATATCCATGTATCCATATTTTGTACTTTGGATTGGTTTTATTAGTTATATATTTTGAGTTTTATATGATACATACTATTTTCCTATTTAGGAAAAGCTTTAAGGGATAATTGTGTTTCCAACCCATATAAGCTTGATAATTCAGGTATGGTCCTCCATCAACCCATAATTTATTACAACGATATGAGGTAGTAATTGGCAAAAATACTCATTTGACTCATTTTTGTCATTATTCTATCACTCTTCATATGTCAGTACCAACAAATTCTCTCTTATTTAACTATTTTTGGATTTTTCATTATTTTTTAAACTCTTTTATAAATAATTGAAAAATCAACATTATTTTTATTTTTAAACTATAAATAAACAAAAATTATATGAATGATTCAAAGACTATTTTGAAAAATACTTTCTAAAAAAAATATTAATTTAAATAAATAAAAATTATCTTTTACATTTTAGAAGTAAATAATTTAATGATTAAAACACTGTTTAAAATAAATATATTCACTATTTTATTTTCTTTTATACTAAAAATTATTTTAAAGTTTAATTTTTTTTAATCTTCTTCCTTTCTTATTTTAATAATTTTTTGAATATGACTTTTAGTAATAAGTTATATGAAATGTTACAAATTTGTTTACTAAGGATTTTTTTTTTTAATGATTTGAATTAATTGAAAATTTATTAAAATAAGAAAAATAAAAAGAAAGAAAGAGGATGGATGGAGAGTTTTTATTTTTAATACCCAATTAAAATATTTTCATATGACCTAATTTTAAAAGTGGATTATATCAATACATAGTAGAGATTGAATTTTTCTTATATAAAAGGGTTGAAAGGTATATTTACTTATTTGAGATCGAAACAAGTAGTTAAAAATTGTATAGATTATATTTGAGTTTGGTTTTAAAATTTTTATTTTTTTATTTTTTAATTTTTAAAAATAATTTTTAGTTTTTTTGAAAATACATTTAATGAAAAAATGAAAACTATTTTTAAAAATGAAAATTAAAAACCTTGTTTAGTACTATTTTTTTTATATGAAAATAAAAAAATAATTAAATTTCATTTATTATGTCACTATATAATTGTATTACACTAACTGTACAAAAGGAAATGTATTAAGTGTATAAAAGGAAATGTATTAAGTGTATAAAGGTGTAGAAGGCTACTCTTTGTGAAAGATTACAATCAATTATGAGTCATTCCTTTTTTTTTTTTTTATCACTCATGGATTGTACACATATGTCATGAACTTTATTTAATTCCCACATAGAAATTCCAATATTTTCCCTAATAATGATATTTGGGGAATTTTTTTTGACCTTAAATCATCTACCATCTTCTCAACTAAATAATTGGAAATATGATTAAACACTCCTACATTGACACATAACTTAGGATAAATATGAAATTTATGTCATTATACAAGGGTATTACACTAACTATACAAAGGTATTATACAAACTGTACAAGGGAAATGTATTAATTGTACAAGATTACCTTTTGTGAATGATTTCAATCGATTCTAAACCACTTTTTTATTTTCCTTGTCACCTAAGGATTGTACACCTATGTCATGCACTTTATTTAACTCTCACATGAAAATTCCAATATTTTCCTTAATAATGATATTTAGGAAAAAAAAAAATTGACCTTAAGTCATCCACCATTTTCTCTACCAAACCATTGAAAATACAATTAATACACCTACATGGACATATAACTTAGGAGGGATATAAAATTTGTGTCATTGTACAAAAGTATTACACTAATTATACAAGGGAAATGTGTCAAGTGTACAAGGGTGTACAAGGCTCCTAATATGTGGACGATCCTAGAACTACTATATTATGCTAGCTATGCTACCTTAGTGTATGGTGAATTAGGTTTATAAATTTTGTTGATAACTCCCGTCTAAGGACTGAATCAAATAGTACACCAATTGGGGATGAATCATTAGGGCTTCTCATTGGTGGAGTTTGGAGGGGGGAATGGATTATGGCAATTGATGGGGAATCTAGCGATTTGGGACATTTCAATTGTGGATTTCACTGATGAGAAAAGCACTAGGGTAGCTTAATAATGGATGAAGCAAGGGTTTCTCACCACATAGGTTACCTATGATTAACAAATACCAATTGGTTTCTCCTTAAAATGCTCCAATCTGGGGTGAGCATTGATGCTTATGGGGAAACTTGGTAACTATTCGAAATAGGGTCAACTTCGATTGGCAAATTCGAGGTTTAGGAAAATGGAAAAGGGGATATGTGATAATGGCTTAATGGTAGGTTTTTGACAACTCATCATTTGGTCACTGTTCACTAGTTGATCTTAGTGGTAAGCTCTAAGGTTTTGGGGTATGTTGAGTTCTAAAATGGAGGAGGGAATGTTTGGCAAGTGCTCATAGAGAGGGGAAAAATGTTTTAGTATATATATTTGGAACACGCACACACACACACACATATATATATATATATAAGCACCTTTGTAAAATACCACAACTATGACGCTGCCATAAAGCGCCCTAGTATACCTAGTTCCACTTATAAAAGCCACATCAAACAATGATGCTTCTAATAAGTGCCATAGAATTAAAAAAAAACCACAACAAACATTGACGCTTTTTATAAGTGCCATTGTATATCCCAGTACAATGATACTTTCTAAAAGTCCCAAGAATTAAAGCATCATGATTTTCTATTTTTGTAGTAGTGAAAGGACTCACTGCATAAAAGGTCTGCACACAAGCACAAGCACAAGCACAACCTCACAAGGAAGAAAGATACAAGAGTCTTCACCCAAACACATCAGGTTGCGCCTAGAGGAAGTATAATATTTGGGGAAGTTGACTAGCTTCCCAAATATGACTAGACTCGTATTATTGCCTATTAAATTGCTTTGTCACACCCATATTACCCATATTTCATACAAGCACAGGGATAGACTCACTCCTTATCGAAACATGGGAGGTTTTTTTGCAATCGTCATAGCTCCAAGTTAATAAAAAAAAGAAAAAAGAAAAAAATAATGTTTTTATCAATAAAACTTACTAGTATCCTGGAGTTGTAAAGTTGAAGATGTGTGTCATGACATATAATATAATACCGGCTCATAATAAATATTTATTTCTGAAAGATACGGAATTAATTCCTAAAAGGGAGGCACATCAGCAACATCACATTAATTAACAAAACAAATCACCATAATACTTATTTAAATCCACAAGTTTTTGGTGCTGGCCTGAGTCACATGAAAAATTAAATGACTAGAAATTGGTTGGAAACGTGGAGAGGGCGACATTGAAGCAATTTAGATAAGATTCTTTCCGAATTTATGATTGGACATGCAGCCATGTCTTAGTTAGCGAAAGGAAAAAGCATTGATAACCTTGAAGACCATTACTCTATTATGGTTTCCTATCACGCGTTTAAAAGATCCCAAAGGTCCATATCGAAAGAGAAGTGGTTCCAGTCACTTTCGTTCTCTTCAACAAAAGTCTCCCCTACTTTCGTAGCTGCTGAAATTTCCTCATCCCAGAAGCTTGAAATGGATTCCTTCCCTGATCCATCTCTGAAACATGTGCTTTCTTTATGGCCTTCCTTGACAGAAAATAAGCTGTCCAACCATGAAATTCCATCCTCTGACAGAGGTGGCGTTGAATATGGCTTGCTAAGAGTAGGATCTGCTGATTGGACATAGCTTTCTTTTGCTGCTTTTCCTTTTAAATAAGATAGGTTCTTATTGAAGGTCCGAGGACGAGGCTTGATAACGGTGACTTTGGCTGTCTTGTCAGCTACATCTTTAACCGTTCTACCAAAGAACTTCTTGCTGAGGTGGGTGTTCCAGTAATTCTTTACATCGTTTGAAGTTCTTCCCGGAAGCCTACCAGCAATCAATGCCCATCTGCACAAGAGAGTAAATAAAAATAGAAGTTAAGCTAGTAGATATCAAAAACGAATTTTGATAGATACAATTTCAGAAGGCTCCAAGTCAGTGCTCCAAAAATAAAATAAAATAAATGATATAGTTGTAAATTGAAATTAAAATTATTTAAGAATTACTCGGAAACCTTTTCTTTTCTTTCTTCCTTCCCCCCCCCCCCCCCCCCTATGTTAAACAATGACGGCTTTCACGTCCTAATGTGAGGATACATTCCTAGTAATTGATTTACTTATGTTACGGAGCTTGCCTGTTGCCCAACAGCTTGTGAAGCCTTATAATGAGATCAACTTCATCGGTCGTGAATTTTCCTCTCTTGATATCTGGCCTTAGATAGTTCAACCACCTCAGTCTACAGCTTTTCCGGCAGCGGTTCAACCCTGGAAACAGAAGAAAAATGAAAACATCTTCTTCCAAAACAGAAAATTAAAACAAATTATATCATGAAGCCATTATACCCGATCGGAAAGGAACCTGATGCCACTTTCCCTCTCCATACTTTTCAACGCACGTCCTTAGCTGAACATCTTCTTCCCTTGTCCATGCACCTTTCCGCACTCCTGAAGGGCCGTCCATAAACAACTTAGTAGTACGTAATCTGTAATCAACTATAACCACTAAGAGCATGTATAAGTGAAACAACTCCTTGTCAAGCTTCAATGCCTTCAAACTTATTTATCCAGATACGTCTCTGTAGTTGTTTGTGGCAATTTCTAAGCCCCTAAAGAGATCCTGACGTGCATTTCTCGGAGCCACAGAAGAGGAATTCCATGTGATTGTAACAGCAGCTCAATTATTATTAATCTACCTGTCCAACCATTCCAACACTCCCATCATAAATAGTTCTCTCTCTCATATATTCCGTCATTTCATTTTCTTTTTTCTTCACTAATGTTAAGTCCTCCAACGAAAAAGGCAGCAAGTGTAAAATTGCTGCAAGAAAGGGGAAATTACATATATTATAATGAAGGAAAAAAATAAATATGAAAAATAAAACTTCAATAAATAAATAAAATAATTTTTAATAAAAAAGTTATTTACAAAAAATATTAGAAAATAAAAAATAACTTAAAAGAAAACAAATTTTAAAAAATTACTCATATAAGATTTATTAACATTATTATTAATATAGAAAAAAATATTCATAAAAGATTTATTTAAAAATTATCTTAAAAATAAATTTTAAAAAGTATATATGGTTGGAAATTTGATGTTTAAAAGTTTGATGATTTAAAAAATAATATAATTATAATATATTTCATTTGGTTTGAAAAGACAATTATTTTTATGGTTAGAAAATCCTAATTTAATAACTCTAAATATTTCTAACCAATTAAGAGCCTTAATATTATTATCTATTAACATAATGATAGTCTCTTACTCAGTAAAAAAAGCCTTACTTTTATCTTTGAAATTATACTAAAATATATACATATCAATCTTCTCTTCTCCATATCTCATAGTTATTCTATGTGTCTTTTCATCCTAAATCTTCATATTTTTTTGGTAACTTAATCGTAAGCGGGTTCTTCATCATCATCCTATAGACCTGCCTATAGGGGAGATATTTTTGTGAGTCAATTGAGGTTGTATCTTGAAATTGCTATCAATCATGGGTACCGCAAGCAAGGAGGTGATAATGATTTTAGGACAATATGTTTTACATGTGTCTCGCCAAACTAGGCTAACTTTTCTTATCCACATTAATTTTATTTCCTACAATTTTGATTTATCCTTTTCTATATATGTTAAAAGTTGTACGTCTTTATACCAAATTTTGTAACAATCTAAATCCGCTTTTCTTCCAAAGTGGGAATATAACATAGTTGATTTCTATATAGGAAAGTACAGAGTGTTTAAAATTGATAGATATTGGATTGTAAAATATTCTGAAAAGGAATAAATTTTTGTCTTTTGTTTAATTTGAAAGTTTTAGAATTCTTTTTTTTCTTACCTTTGAAAAATTATCTTTTCTTCCATTTCACATGAGTATTATTCCTATTTAAATAAATCAAGTATTATTGGAAGAAAGTTAAGATCATGCTCTCATACTTCTTTTGAGTTATTTACTACTTTCTACTTACATAAAAAATATGTGCAAAAGTAAATGAAAATTTTCCTAAAATCTAGAAATCATTTCTACCTTAACATGCTTGTTGGAAATTTTTAAATATTGTTGATAGCTTATTTATTTATTTATTTTATGATTATTCTAAAATTGTTGGAAAGTAATAACACGATGCTACAATTATATATTTGTTTTGCTGAAATTGCATTAGGATTTATAATTTATTTGTTCAAAATTATTATTAAGGGATTAAAGTTATTGGATAAGTTATTTTATAAAGTGTATGAATTCTCCTTAATATATATATAGTGGAATAATATCATATTGAATTGTTCGTGATAAAAATTATATCTATAATATAAATAGCCTTTAAAGGAGGTACCTTTTATGTATATGTAGTTGTAAAATTTTGATAGGTTAATTTGGAAGGATAGATTTTATAATGTTTCTTGAGAAGGGAAAAAAAGAATTTCCCATATTGAAAATCTTGCATACATTTTATAAAGATTTGATAAAAATGTATATAGGATTTTCAATATGAAATGCAACCATTCCATATTGAGATATTATATGAAATTCAACCAAGATTCTCTCTTTAAGGTCTTGCTATTCCTCTAAGGAAAATATTTATTGTGAAAAATATTTCAAATGTGGGGGCTGCATTTGAAAATATAATAGAAGATCTGAATAATGCCAATGAATTTATAGAAATTAGAGAATACTAGATAATTTTCATAGATGATGTTTTACTAATTTGTTCTTGAATGTGCAAAAAGTTATAGTACTATAATGATGCTAATAAAGTGGAACATATGATTACATATGACAAATTGGCTTAAATATATTGTTGGGATTGGGCCCTTAAAAGCAAAACATGGTGTAACAAAGTTAAACTTGATTATCCTCTTTCTATCCCTTTTATGCATTGACATTGATTTGAGCATTCAACCTATATATCTTACATTGTATATGAATTGGGTGCATTAGGAGTTGTATAGAGGATACAAGTCAGTTTCCTTATAAATTAATAAGTTGTCAATAGTCAGTTAATGGATATGGGCAATCCAATAGAGATTGTAGTGCACTCTACCTTCTAATTAGAGGGATGACTTGTCTTAACCGTTAGGATGAATTTCCCAGGGTGAGTGTAAGTACTAGTGTATGTGATACACACTAGATAGGACCTATGATGAATCATGACATAAGGCTATAGATTGCCATGATTCACCAAACTATTATACTGCATGGACTCTCAACCTTGAGAGGATATTGAGCTTATGCCAAAATCAATAGGAATCTTTAACATATCGGTGAGACCTTAAAGTGGTCATATATACCTATGGATTTACTCACTATTGATAAAGGCTAGTGGTAATAGGTATTCTCAATAAAGACACCATGATATCTCATGAGATTAAGATAGTGTCTCTTCTTGGGTGATCAAAAGGACATGTGATCATAAAATATGTGGTCGTAGTAATTCCTTTAATGGAATTTGACATATGCTCCTTGGAATTAGAGTATGTTGGTTGATAACATAATAAGTGGGATCTATAAGTCAAGGATTAGAGAGGTAATCTTGATAGGTGATATCACTACCTTGTTAGATTTATGGGCACTAATTCATTGGGAGTTTGCATCTAGTGGATAGTAGGTTACTGACCCGAGCTTCGTCTTATTGTTATTTACATAGGGTACTAGAATGCAATTGATTCTTTGTAGTGGGATATTGAATCAAATTCAAAATTGGACTTTGAGGGAGTTTGTACTCCTATGGCTCTTAGTGGTCCTCGCTCTATGCTCATATGACATATTGGCATGGTTTATGAGGGTTGGATTTGCTCTAGGTTCACTCTTGTGCATAAGGGCATTTTGGTAATTATGTAAGGTTGCATAAGGGATAGTATGCAAGGTCTCTAGATTGGTTTAATTGATTAATTAGATGAACCTATGAGGTTAATTAATAAATTAGAACCCATTTTGGGGTAGATTAAGTGACTCGAGCCTTGGTGGGCTCAAGTCACTTAAGCCCAATAAGGGAACCTTATAATTAAATACCCCTTAGGGGTTAAGGTTAGGATTTTTATGGCTTTAGTTAGTTGTCTTCCACCTCCAAAGAGAGAGAGCCAAAACTTTCTCCCTTCCAAAGTGAGAGAGCCAAAGCTTTCTCTCTTCCAAAGTCCACATTTTGGAGTACTAAAGTCGTGGTTAGAGTCATCAAGAGATAGATTTTAGGTGTATTTGTAGTTACTTTGACTTACAAGTGAGACCTTAAGGTGGTTGTATGTTCCCTATGGATTGCATCACTATTGATAAAAGCTAATAGCAATAAGTATCCTCAATAAAAGCACCGTGATATTTCATGGGATTAAGACAATGTGTCCTCTTGAGTGATCCTAAAAGCATGTGTTCAAAAAATCTAAGGTTGTGATTATTTCTTTACTATAACTTGACATAAACTTTTTATGAGTTGGGGTATGTCAATTAATCTCACAATAAGAGGATCTAAGACTCAAGGATTGTAAAGGTAATCTAGAATAACATTGCCTTGTTAAACTAAGGACACCAGTTTAGGGGGAGCCTACATACATTGGATAGTAGCTCATAGACCCAAGCACTTGTGTTTAGTTGTAATATACATAAGGTATTGAAGTGTAGTTAACTCTTTGTATTTGAATGTTGAGTCAACCTCAAAATAGGATTCTAAGAGAACCAATATTTTCCTATGGGTCCTAGTGGTTCCCGCTCGAGCTTAGTTTCCATGGTGACATAGTTTATGAAGGTTAGTTGTGTACTTTGTTCACATGTGTCCATAAGGGTGTTTTGGTAAATATACAAGGTTGTATATATAGAGCTTGTGAATGATCTCTCTAGACATGACTAATTAATTAATAGAAGCACAATAAAGTTAATTAAGTAATTAGGACTAAGTGGGTTAGCTTAAGAGACCTAAGCCCAGGATGGTCCTAAGTCACTTAAGCCCACAAGAAACCTATATAAATGCCTTCGTCTTTGCCTCCCCCCTATAGTGTTTAGGACTTTACTCTTAAAAATCTTGTACTCTTGTTCACTCTAGAAAGAAGAAAACTCTATCCACCAACCCTCTTAGAGGATTCCACCCATAATATGTTAAGATCCAGAAAAAGCCATTGAGAAAAAGGTTATTGTAGTGTTTATGAGTTCTATCACACATTTGACACATCTTTACTAGCGTGAATTGATTTGGGAACATCCAAATATTAGGTAAAGCACATCTATATAGATTTATAATGTTTTTTTTTATGCTTATAGCTTATGTTGCTTAGATCTGGAGAACCCTAGGGAGATTTGGCATGAACCTTAACAACCAAGGGATGGGTATGGAGATAATTGGACATTCCCTATAATCAAGCACTCAATGATTTTTTTTTTCATTTGTTTCAAATTCCGTGTTTTTAAAAATTATCCTATTAGACCCCACCTGATTACTACTAAAAAAGTACTCTTTTATAGCTTGAAACTAATTGTTTTAAACACTTTTGAGTAGTAGTTAATACATTTTAACTCAATTGGCAAATTAAGGAACCTAGCAAAGGTTACTAATCATTTTTTGGCAAGTTTTGGTGTTTTTGGTAGCTATTTGATCATTGAAACAAGCCAAGAATGAGGGAGAAGTTAGTGAAATCCATGGCAATGCAAGTTAAAGCTCAAATGCATGAAGAATCCAAGTTTTGGAGCACTTCATAACCCTTTGCCAAGCCAATCAGAGATGCAAGGAGGAAAGCCAGAGGAAGAAATCCAACAACAATCAGTTTCAGATGGCTGTGCGAAATTTTGCACACCATGCAAAACCTCTTGAGGTAGCCAGAGGATTTCACACACCATGCCAAAGCAAAATCTTCCTATGCACCGACTCCGTTAGATTTTCTTCTTTAAATATTTTGTGTAATTTCTTAGTTTTTCCTTGTAACCAACCTAGATATTTTCTTTTATATCTTTTTATTTATCTTTTAGGTAGCAAATATATAAGGAGAGAGATATGTGTGATATTATTATGTATGTTTTTCATTAAAAACACTTATAAATTCCCATACTAAGAAATATACGGAGGTTTTGCTTTACATTTCCTTCTCATTTTTGTTTTCACTTTTCTTGCTAGCCAAACAACCTCTGAGGATGATTTCTCAGGGGATGAGTGGCTAGGTTTTACATTTCTTGGAGTGATGGAAGTTAGGTGAAGGACCTGAATGCAAAGGTGGGAGTTGTCTTTGCTTTAAATGACAATAGTTGTTAACCATCAATGGTTTTTATTTCAAGGTTTAGCCTTAAATCCCTTAAAATCACCTTGAATGGCTAATACTTGGTAAGCTTTTCTGATTCCATGGATTCTTATTGCTAGATCCATGGATGTCTATTAGTTATCATTTATGAGCCATTAGAAGGTGGTTCAAGGTGAGAGTTTTTAGTGTTTGAAGCCATTAATGGGAAGCAACTATCATTTTCCATGAAACCTTTGGATCAAATCTTAATTGCTAACTATAAAACCGGTTCAGGAGATAACCATCCTTTATGTTATTATCCCCAATGCGAGAAGAAGATCTGAAATCTCCCCATTTGCCTAAGGAACCTGATCTTAGTAACCTACAACTCCAAGAGACCTTTTCTGTATAGTTAATTTCACTTATTGTTTTTGCTTAACTTAAAATCAATCTTTGCAACCACAATTCCATTTTCTTTTAAAGCTAACTTTCATAAGAAAAAGTACCATGTTATTTCATTTAGTTAAGTCAACTGTATGATGAAAACCCATCCCTATGGACGATCTAGAGCCACTATGCTATGTTAGCTATGCTACCCTAGTGTGAGGTGATTTAGGTTTTATAAATTTTATTGATAACACTTGTTTAAGTGATTACTACCAAAAAGTGCTATTTTGTAGACCTAATTATAATGGTTTTAAGCACCTTTGTGTAGTAATCATATTCATTTAACCCAATTAATTCATTAAGGTCCTTAGTAATTGGTTTTAACCATTTTGTGGCAAGTTTACATGTTTTTATCAGCTTATGAATCAATTCAAGCATGCCAAATGATGGAGGAGCTACTTGGACAAGTTAAAGCAAGGATTTTGGAAGTTTACAGGCTTGAATTTCAAGTGGAAGCACGAGCACAAGCAACGAGAAGCGAAGAGGAGAACAGAGGACAGCAGCTGCAGTCTTCTTTCGCACTTTTGGGGCACTTCCCGAAGTTCATTTTCTACATGCTATATACCATTTCAAAGCTCAGGAAGTCAAGAATCCAATGCTTCAAACCGTGTACAATTTGGAGCTGAAATGAGGAAGATATGGCCTTCGGAAGACAACTGCATCAAACCTTGAGAAAATTTCGCAAGGTGAATTTCTCCTTGCGAAATTTCGCAAGGGGATTTTCCTCACGATGCGAAATTTTGCCATTTCGCAACATTGCGAAATTTTTGCAAGGAGAAATTCACCTTGCGAAAATGCCAAATCTCCTCTGTTTCTCCACGCACGCACCACCGACTTCCCAGATATTTTTAGCTTGATATTTTCTCATGTAAATTCCTTTTGTAACCTTGTATTCAGCCATCATAAGGCTTTATCTTGTAATTTTGCTATATATAGAGGTGCACAACACCTCCAGACGGATTGGAATAGAATGGATGAATTGGGGGATCGATCCTCTGTACATTAGCTTAGAAATATAAAGCTCTGTTTTTCTTCTTTTCTCTTTTCTTTCTCATTTTCTTAGTAGCCAAACAGCCTCTGAGGACTTTTCCGCAGAGGATGATTGGCTAAAACCTTTAAGTTTCTCAAAGTATGGATGTTATGTGATGGCTTGGATGCAATCCCATGGAAATTTCTCGCACCCGGAAGGTAAGGTAGTCGTTTTTCATTAATGGTTCATTAATGTAAATTTTGGTTTTTATTTCCTTTGGACAACTTCCAACGGCCAATACTTGATAAGCTTTTGGATTTCTATCCATTAGTTATCTCCTACGAGCTATTGGAAGGTGAGGTTTTCAATTCCAAGTTTTGCATTAATCCGTTAGAACCAATTTCAATGGCCATTGAAAGGTGAGTTTATCACCTGGAATGACTTTGAGTTGCCAATATTTGGTAAGCTTTTGGCTTTAGACCATTAGTTATCTCTTACGAGCCATTCAAAGGAAGTCTAAGGTGAATAACCATTGATAAAATCCACTACCATCTGTTTTGTCATTTTAAAGGATTAAAACTTGATTTGCTAAATCCATACCGGTTCGGGAAGCAAGCATCACCATAGTTGCAACCCCAACGCGAGGAGCCTATCCTGAGATTTCCAATTTGCATAAGAGCCAGAGCATAGCTATCCTATCTTTGAGAAACTTGTTTTTACACCCTTTCATTTTAGTCTTTAATGTTAGCTTAAATTAGTTTAAATCTTTCTAAAGCATTTTCATCTTCTTTTAAAGCTAACATCCATAAGAAAATCACCTATTTTCCTAATTTGAATATCACTTGTGTTTGCGAAAACCCTTCCCAGTGAACGATCCTAGAACCACTATGCTATAGTAGCTTGGCTACTTTAGTAATAGTATTTAAGGTATAAATTTTGTTGATACGTCTTTAAAGCTAAGCTACCATGAGTCGCATCATTAAGCCAGAATCAAATGACATGACTGCAATGGGGATGAATCAAATGGCGCCATTGCCGGGGATGGTGCCATAGTACATTGACAATACTTTTGGTGAATACTTATGATCTTCATCACAAGTTTGGTGATTTTTCTTTTTACTAATTCTTTTTCTTTGTCTATATTTAGCTTATCTTTTATTTAGTTTTTAGCTAACCTTAACTTTTTCCTAGTATTGTATTTCTTTTGTTTTCTTTGTTTTTGTTTCAGTGATATCTAGTTGTGCATGCCTTATTGGATAAGAGATATTGAGGGAAGACTTGTGAAAATTGAAACTCCTCGAGAAATTGAGTTGGAAGTGTGCTTGAACATCATGGATGTTCCACCTGAAGATCATAATAGCCAACATGGTCAAGAGGATAATTTCAACACATACCGATCCATGAAGGACCACATGCATCCACCTTGTATGAGTGCACCATCATGCATAGTGCCTCCCACTGAGCAGCTAGTAATCCGACCTCACATTATGTCACTCCTACCTACTTTCTATGGGATGGAAAGTGAGAATCCCTACTCGCATATTGATTTGTGGTTCCCAATTGGTGTCTCAGCTAATTCATGTCCAGCTGGTGTTCCTTGATTGTGGTCCCCAAAAGGGAGTAATCAACAAAATTTATAACCTATATCACCATGCATTAGGATAGCTTTAGCTAATATAGCATAGTGACTCTAGGATCGTTCATTGGGAAGGGTTTTCAACTTACAACTAATATCAATTCAAAGTTAAATTGGTGTTTTTTCATTTCAAGGTTAGCTTAAGAAGAAAACATAAACTTTGGTTGAAAAAGGTTTTGTTTTAAGCTAACTAAAAACAAAAGTAATGGAAATTACTTTTGAAGAAAAACATTCCTTGGAGTTTTAGGTTCACAGGGGAGGCTCCTCATGCAAAAATAGAGCTCTGGTCACTTAGTTCTTGTCATCGCATTAGAGAAGTAACATATAGTTAATTCTCTAACCGGTTTGGTACAGATGCTTCCCATTAATGGGTTCAAACACTAAATCCCTCTCACTGATGCATCTTGCAATGGCTCATACCTCTCACCTAGCATTTTCCATTCAAGGTGATCATTAACCTTGGACTTCCCTTCACAAGCTCGCAAGAGATAACTAATGAATGTCTCCTTAGAGTCCAAAAGCTTAACAAGTGTTGGCAATTCTAGAAAATCCTACCTTCAAGTCACCTCCCAAAAGCTCGCAAGAGATAAACTAGTGCATCTCCATGGACGGAGATCACTTGCCTTACCAAGTGTTGGCTCAAGTGAATTGAAGGTGTTTTAAGTTAACTAAAAACATAGAAAACATTAATGGGTCACACTTTCTCTTCATTAATGGCTGAAACAAGAAAACCACCAATTCTTGCATTTGGGGCCTTACCCGGCAACCTTAGCTCCAAGGACCTAAAAGCCTAGCCACTCATTCTATGAGGAAACATCCTCAGAGCTTGTTTGGCTAGTAAGAAAAATTAAATAAATATATACAATCAAAACGAGAAGGTAAGGCAGAACAAAGGCTCTGTATTTTACTTCCTTGCAAAACTATACAAAGTTATCTGAGAACAAGCTTTTCCGTCCCTTGATGGAAATTTACAAACAATATATATGGGGCTATTTACCCTTTGTTCTTGCTTAAAGACTAAGGAATCCTATGATAGGTGGATTACAAGGAGAGTTTGGGGATTTAGACATCAAATATCTAAAGCAAAAAATCTCAAAATGTCGATCGCAAATATCGGGAAGCTTCAGGAGAATTTCGCAGCCGTGCAAGATGGCTGCGAAATTTCGCAGCACGAAGGACACCATTTCGCAGCCAAAGGCTGATTTCGCAGCCCTGCGAAATTGGTCTTCAACTTGGAGTGATCAGCTTCCAATGGCTGTAAGTCCTTTATTTCAGCTTCAAATCACATACCGTTTGAAGCATTGGATTGCTAACTTCCCGAGCTTTGAAACGACATATAGTATGCATAAATTGAGCTCCAGGAAGTGCTCCAAAAGTAGCTGACAGTGACTGTACTCTAGAATGCTTCATGGTAGATTTCTCTTTGCTTCCCCTCCTTACATTCCGGATTTGCTTATGGCAAAGGACTTTAAAGCTTTAAAGCATTGGTTCTTCATGTTTCTGAGCTTTCCATTGCTTTGCCATGGATTCCAAAGAACTCTTTTCAATCTCAGATTGCTTTGGTGATCAAATTACTAACAAAAACACCAAAACTTACACAAAGTGATTAGAAATGATTGCAAAGGTCCTTAATATGTTAATTGGGTTAAAAGGTAATAACTACTACTCAAAAGTGTTTAAAAGAGTTAATTACAAGCTATCAAATAGCACTTTTAGAGTAGTAATCACGTATTAAGGAATTCGAGGAGGTTTGTAATACATTCCAAGAAGGAGGAGCTTCAATTGACTTGATGAGGCTCAAGCTATTTCCTTTCACTTTGAAGGATAAGGCCAAAATTTGGCTTTATTCTCTAAGGCCAAGGAGTATCCAAACTTGGACTAATTTGCAAGCCTAGTTTCTTAAGAATTTCTTCCCTACTCATAGGACCAATGGTCTAAAAAGGCAAAATTTGAATTTCTCAACTAAAGAGAATGAGAAATTCTATGAGTGTTGGGAGAGGTACATGAAAGCTATTAATGTTTGTCCTCACCATGACTTTGACACATGGCTCTTAGTGAGCTATTTTTACGATGGTATGTCTTCTTCAATGAAACAACTCCTAGAAACTATGTGTGGAGGAGACTTCATGAGTAAGAATCCGAAGGAAGCCATGGACTTTTTGAATTATGTGGTTGAAGTTTCAAGAGGATGGGATGAACCAAATGCTAGAGAGGTGGGAAGAATGAAGTCTCAACCTAATGCAAAGGGTGGGATGTATGTTTTGAATGAAGGCATTGACATGAAGGCAAAAGTTGCAGCTATGGCAAGGAGATTGGAAGAGCTAGAAATGAAGAAGGTACAAGAAATGCAAGCCATTTATGAGACATCAGTGGAGGCTATGCCTTGTTCCATTTGTCAATCTTATGAGCACTTGGTGGAGGAGTGTCCTACAATTCCAGTAGTGAGAGAGATGTTTGGTGATCAAGCCAATGTTATTGGTCAATTCAAACCCAATAACAATGCTTCATATGGCAACACCTACAATTCGAATTGGAGGAAGCATCCAAATTTCTCTTGGAAACCAAAGCCACCTCAATACACACAACCTGCTCAAGCACCTCAGCAAGCCTCGAATCTTGAACAAGCTATTGTGAACCTTAGCAAGGTTGTGGGAGACTTTGTGGGAGATTAGAAGTCCATCAATGCTCAACTGAATCAAAGAATTGACAGTGTGGAGAGTACATTGAACAAAAGGAATGATGGGATGCAAAATGATTTGTCTCAGAAGATAGACAATGTTCAATATGCAATCTCAAGGCTTACTAACTTCAATACAGTGCAAGAGAAAGGAAAGTTTCCTTCTCAACCTCATCAAAACCCCAAGGGTATCCATGAAGTGGAGGCTCAAGAGGGAGAATCTTCAAAGGTGAGGGAAGTTAAAGTAGTTATCACCTTGAGGAGTGGTAAAGAGGTTGATCAGCCCACATCCAAGCCAAAGCATGATGAAGAGAGTGTAACACAAAAAGAAAAGAGTGAGGAAATGAAAGGAAAGAGAAAAGGGAAAAATACAGAGAAAGATGACCATGATTCTAATGTGGATGAAAAACCTGAGAAGATAGTGATCAAGGAAGATATGGTGAAGAAACACATGCCTCCACCTTTCCCCCAAGCTTTGCATGGCAAAAAGGAAACCAATAATGCATCGAAAATTTTTGAAGTGTTGAGGCAAGTGAAGGTCAATATTCCTTTGCTAGACATGATCAAACAAGTGCCGACGTATGCAAAATTCTTGAAGGACTTGTGCACTGTAAAGAGAGGGTTGAATGTGAACAAGAAAGCCTTTTTGACTGAGCAAGTGAGTGCAATAATATAGTGCAAGTCTCTAGTGAAGTACAAAGATCCAGGCTGCCCTACCATCTCACTGAGTATTGGAGGGACTTGTGTGGAGAAAGCTTTGTTGGACTTGGGAGCAAGTGTGAATTTGCTACCCTACTCTATCTATAAGCAATTGGGACTTGGAGAGTTGAAGCCAACATCCATCACTCTATCTCTAACAGATAGATCAATGAAGATTCCAAGAGGGATGATTGAAGATGTCTTGGTTCAAGTTGACAAATTCTACTATCCAGTGGATTTTGTTGTTCTTGATACGAATTCGGTTGTCAAATGAACTAATTATGTTCCTATCATACTTGGAAGACCATTCCTAGCTACATCAAATGTGATCATCAATTGTAGAAATGGAGTCATGCAACTCACTTTTGGCAACATGACATTGGAGCTCAACATCTTCCATTTGTACAAGAAGCATATCCATCAGGAAGAAAAAAAAGGCCCAGAGGAAGTGTGCATGATTGACACTTTAGTGGAGGAGCATTGTGATAAGAGAATGCAGGAGGATTTGATTGAGAGTTTTGGGGATCTTGATGAAGGGTTACTTGAAGCCTCAGATTTGCTTGCTACCCTTCTCCCATGGAGGAGGAGAGAAGAAATTCTACCCTTATTCAATGAGGAGGAGACACAAAGACCTGTTAAGGAGGAACCCCCAAAGCTTATTCTTAAGCCACTATCCACAGAGTTGAAGTATGCATACTTGGAAGACAACAAGAAGTGCCTTGTTGTTATATCTTTAGCTCTTACCATTCATCAAGAGGATTGTCTACTTGAAGTCCTTAGAAGATGTAAGAAGGCAATAGGGTGGCAAATTTCTGATTTGAAAGGGATCAACCCTTTAGTCTACACCCATCATATTTACATGGAGGACAAAACTAAGCCAGCTTGTCAACCTCAGAGAAGGTTGAACCCTCACATGCAAGACGTGGAGTGAGCTGAATTTCTTAAGCTACTTCAGGTCGATATTATCTACCCCATATCAGATAGTCCATGGGTGAGTCCTACTCAAGTTGTGCCAAAGAAGTTTGGGATCACGGTGGTGCAAAATGATAAGGGAGAAGAGGTCTCTACACGCCTCACTACAGGTTGGAGGGTGTGTATCGATTATAGGAGGTTGAATGCGGTGATAAGGAAAGATCATTTCCCGTTGCCCTTTATTGATCAAGTTCTTAAGAGGGTCTCTAGGCATCCTTTTTATTGTTTTTTGGATGGCTACTTCGGGTACTTTCAGATAGAAATTGATATTGAAGACCAGGAGAAGACCACTTTCAGATGCCCATTTGGAACCTATGCATATAGGAGAATGCCTTTCAGCTTATGCAATGCACTCGCAACTTTCCAAAGATGCATGTTAAGCATTTTCAGTGATATGGTGGAGCGTATTATGGAAGTCTTTATGGATGATATCACCATATATGGAAGTACATTTGATGAATGCTTGGTTAACTTAGAAGTTGTTCTGAACCGATGCATTGAGAAAGACTTAGTGCTTAACTGAGAAAAGTATTATTTCATGGTACACCAAGGGATTGTCCTTGGGCACATCGTCTCCAAGAAAGGTATTGAAGTTGACAAAGCAAAGGTTGAACTCATTGTTAAATTGCCATTCCCAACAAATGTCAAAGGAGTAAGACAATTCCTTGGCCATGCCGGGTTTTATAGGAGGTTTATCAAGGATTTCTCTAAGCTTGCAAAACCTCTCTATGACTTATTGGTCAAGGATGCTAAATTCATATGGGATGATAGATGCCAAAGAAGTTTTGAAGAATTGAAGCTATTTCTAACAACCGCACCAATAGTGAGAGCTCCTAACTGGCAACTGCCCTTTGAGATATGTAATGCCAGTGACTTTGCTATAGGAGCTGTTCTTGGGTAAAGAGAAGATGAAAAACCCTATGTGATCTACTATGCGAGCAAGACATTGAATAAGGCACAAAGAAACTACAACCACCGAGAAAGAATTGTTAGTTGTAGTTTTTGCCTTGGATAAGTTCCGTGCTTACCTGGTGGGGTCTTTCATCGTGGTTTTCACTGATCACTCTGCTTTGAAGTATCTGTTGACTAAGCAAGAAGCTAAAGCAAGGCTGATTAGATGGATTCTCTTGCTTCAAGAGTTCAATCTCCAGATCAAAGACAAGAAAGGAGTAGAGAATGGGGTAGCAGACCACCTTTCAAGGCTAGCTATCGCACATAATTCCCATGGAATGCCCATTAATGATTGATTCGTCCCCAATTGGTGTACTATTTGACTCAGTCCTTAGACGGGAGTTATCAACAAAATTTATAAACCTAATTCACCATACACTAGGGTAGCATAGCTAGCATAGTATAGTGGTTCTAGGATCGTCCACAGGAATGAGTTTTCATATTACAAGTGATATTGTCAAAGTACTGAAATGGTGTTTTTTCTTTTATGAGTTAACTTTAAAAGAAAACATAAATTTGATTGAAAAGGGTTGGTTTTCAGTTAACCAAAAATAGTAACTGGGATTAATTACAAAGAAAAGGTTTCTTAGAGTTTTAGGTCACTAGGTTCATGTTCCTTAGACAAAATTGGGAGATTCCGGATCTTTTCCTTGCATTGGGGATAATAACATAAAGAATGGTTATCTCTCGAACCGGTGTGTATTTAGCAATCAAGATTTGATCCCACTAATCCATGAAAAACTATAGTTGCTTTCCATTAATGGTTTCAAACACTAAAGACCTCTCACTATGAATCATCTTTCAATGGCTCGTAAGAGATAACTAATAGACATCCATGGATTCCATGGATTGGCCATTCAAGGTGATCCTTACCTTGGATTACCCTTCAAAGGCTCGTAAGAGATAACTAATGGATCTTCAGGGAGTCCAAAAAGCTTACCAAGTATTGGCCATTCTAGGTAATCTTACCTTTAAGCCACCTCCTAGAGGCTCGTAAGAGATAACTAATGGATCTCCAGGGAGTTCGAAAAGCTTACCAAGTATTGGCCCAGGTGATTTTAAGGGATTTTAAGTTAAACCTAAAAATAAAAACCATTAACGGGTAACAATTCTCCTCATTTAAAGCAAAAAAAACTCCCACCTTTGTATTCGGATCCCTTACCTAGCTTCCTTCAGTCCAAGAAACGAAAAACCTAGCTACTCATCCTCTAAGAAAACATCTTGATTTTGTGCCTAACTGGTGTACCTTGATTTTGGCCCTCAGACAGGAGTAATCAACAAAATTTATAACCTATATCACCATGTACTAGGATAGCCTCAGCTAGCATAGCATAGTGGATCTAGGATCGTTCATTGGGAAGGGTTTTCAACTTACTATTGACATTAATTCAAAGTTGAATTGATGTTTTTTCATTTCAAGGTTAGCTTAAAAAGAAAACATAATCTTTGGTTGAAAAAGGATTGGTTTTAAGCTAACAAAAATAATAGTAACTGAGATTACTAATAAAGAAAAGTGTTTCTTGGAGTTTTAGGCTCATTGGGGTCAGGCTCCTCATACAAAAACAGAGTTCCGGTCACTTGAGTCTTTTCCTCACATTAGAGAATTAACATATAGTTATTTCTCTAACCGGTGTGGTATAGATGTTTCCCCTTAATGGGTTTAAACACTAAATCCCTCTCACTGATGCATCTTGCAATGGCTCGTGCCTCTCAACTAGCATTTACCATTCAAGGTGATCATTAACCTTGGATTTCCCTTCTCAAGTTCGCAAGAGATAACTAATGGATGTCTCCTTAGAGTCCAAAAGCTTACCAAGTGTTGGCAATTCTAGAAAATCCTACCTTCAAGTCACCTCCCAAAGGCTCGCAAGAGGTAAACTAGTGCATCTCAATGGACGAAGATCACTTGCCTTACCAATTGTTGGCCCAGGTGATTTAAAGACGTTTTAAGTTAACTAAAAACATAAAAACCATTAACGGAACACACTTTCTCTTCATTAATAGCTGAAACAACAAAACCACCAATTCTTACACTCGGCACCTTAC
Organism: Vitis cinerea var. helleri x Vitis riparia; assembly: GCA_946000715.1. Taxonomy (NCBI): domain Eukaryota; kingdom Viridiplantae; phylum Streptophyta; class Magnoliopsida; order Vitales; family Vitaceae; genus Vitis; species Vitis cinerea var. helleri x Vitis riparia. The sequence goes on along the minus strand of OX254005.1, from coordinate 17,262,652 downwards.
CCAGCTACCTTAGCTCCAAGAGACAAAAATTCTAGCCACCCATTGTCTAAGGAAACATCCTCAGAGCTAGTTTGGCTAGTAAGAAAAATACAATCAAAGCAAGCAAGTAAGGCAGAGCAAAGCTCTATATATTACTTCATTCAAAACTATACAAAAAGTTGTCTCTGAGAACAAGCTCCCGAGATGATGTTTGTGTAAAGAAAATTAAAAACTATATATAAGAGGTTATTCACCCTTTGTTCTTACTTATTAACTAAGGAATCCTATGATTGGTGGATTACAAGGAGAAAATGGGGATTTAAACAACAAATATCTGAAGAAAAATCTAAAAGTGTCAGTCGCAAATATCTGGAAGCACTCAGGAGGATTTCCCAGGCATGCAAGATGGGCTATGAAATTTCGCAAGCTGAAGGTCTCCATTTCGCAACGATCACCTTGTGATTTCGCAGCCAAAGGCTGATTTCGAAGCTGCGAAATTGGCCTTCAACTTGGTGTGATTGGCTTCCAATGGCTATAATTTCTTCATTTCAACTCTGATTCACGCACCGTTTGAAGCGTTGGATTCCTAACTTCCCGAGCTTCAAAAAAACATATAGTATGCATGAAATGGACTCCAAAAAATGCTCCAAAAGTGTCCAAAATTTGCTGTCTCTTGAATTCTTCATGTTAGATTTCTCTTTTTGCTTTCCCTCCTTGCATTCATGATTTGCTTTTGGCAAAGGACTATAAAGCTTCAAAGCTTAGGTTCTTCATGTAAATGAGCTTCCAATTGCTTTGCCAAGGATTCTATAGAACTCTCCTCAATCTTGGATTGCTTTGGTGATCAAAATACTATCAAAAGCACCAAAACTTAACACAATTTGATTAGAAATGATTGCAAAGGTCCTTAATATGCTAATTGAGTTAAAAGGTAATAACTACTACTCAAAAGTGTTTAAAAGAGTTAATTACAAGCTACAAAATAACACTTTTTGAGTAGTAATCACTCCCCCCAACCGAAATATTGCTAGTCCCTTAGCAATGAAGGAGAGAAAAAGTAAAATAAATAGTAATATACTTTACAAAATCATACTGATCACTTCAAAAAATTTTAAGTGGCATGATGATCAAACTCTCACATGGAACATTAAAGATATATAAAACTCAAATTTCAACAAGAGTTATCAAATACTTTACCTAATCACAATTCATAAAGAGAAGGCATTATGCAAATTTAAGCTTTAAAATCATTTCCACTTCCAAAGGACCAAACCTTACTCTTCCACGAAAATCTAAGTGTTACTTGATAGTTTCCGAATAAAGTATGTTGAACTAATCTATCCCCCCAACCTAGTTTTTTTTCAACACTTAGCAAACTGACAAAATTCAATAGGCTAAGAACGCACTCTTTTTGTGGACCCGCATTTTTCACATGCGCCCCCACTCGATCGGCGAGACTCGCTTTTTATTTGTGAAAAAATAATTTTTGGAAAAGTTGGAGTCGCCACTTATTTTATTTTTATTTTAAAGGAAAAATAAAACAAGAAAGAAAAACCCTAAAATGTGACTCCATAATTTTTGGAAAAAAAGCATGTCTTTGAAAAAACCCGAGTCTTGGTCCGGGGATCAGGTTACTTATTGGGAAGGTACCTCTAGGAGGTAGCACCCCTCTAAGCCCTAAAAAGGTCTCTACTAACAAAGTTAAGGGGGATGTGGCAATTAATCGTTTAATTATGGATACCTAAGTAGGCTAGCTGGTTCCAAAAAATAGCATGCCAAACAAGATCAAATCATAATAAAGAAAGGTTAGGATGCATACCTGGACCGCTTGTCAAGTGCTATCATAAAACATCGATAGTTAATTTAAACAATATATCATCCAGCATGTTTTATTAGAAATAATCAAACAATGAAACATGTATATCAGAACACTCAAGCATTATTAGACATAAGCATTATTTCACAATGACAAGCATATTCACATAATTCAGAAAGTAGGTGATAGAGGACGTACCTGGATAACATAGATAACTTACAATGCGCTTCCATAAGACATGAGGGGTTAGATAATAAATAATAAAATATAGAAATCCTAGCATGCTCGTTATCTAATTAGCATAGCAGAAATTATCAAAGTATATGAAAACACTAATTATCACACTCATCTTGTATACAATTCCTAAAAAAAGATAGACATAATTTCTACAAGTCACAAAAGTGGCAACAAAAATAATTTTTGAAAAGATTTCTTATGTAGGGGTTTCACCAATTCCCCAATTGATATACATGAATTTAGCTCGAAATTATCCCATTTATGTGGGACCACAAGATTTGATTCGTGTTTTATTCAAAACTGTAATTTTATTTGAAAGATGTGAACCGATCAAAACATGGTTGCACATTATTTTAAAAAATGAGATTTTGATTCTAAGAACTCTAAATGAATTTTTGAAATGGATTGTTAAGGGGATCTTTTGACTCTAAGAAACTCTAAATGAATTTTTGAAATGGACTTTTAAGGAAAATGAGATTTTGAGAATAGTGTTATATTTTAAAAATAAAAGAAATTAATTTGAAGGCAATAAAGTGTATGAATCAAAATACCAAGCAAAACAAAAGAGAACAAAATCACAAAGTAGAATTTTTGACAATCAAGAAAATTGAAGGTGAGAATGGAGGCTAATCTTCATGAGTTTCCAAAAGCCTCAGAAAAAGAAATCAAATTAAGTGAAGGATCACTAGAGCAACAAGCAAAGCATTCTAGATTAGACAAACTAACAAGGTATCGATTCATGAACTAACCGCTAGGATTTTAAAAGCATATAAGTTTAGATAAGGGTGATCAGGATCTATCATTAATGATTTTGAAACAAAAACTAAAAATGGATCAATTCAAGTAAAGAACTAAAATTATAAAAGTACCTAAACTAATTAAAACGAGTTTGACTAAATTAAGCTAAAAACGTGAACTTTCAAACATAGGATTAATTTTACTAATGAACTAAAATTATAAAAGTGCTTAAACTAATTAAAATGAGCCAAACTAAATTGAAGCAAACTAAAAATATATACTTTCAAGCATAGAATTAATTTCATTAATGAACCAAAAATTATAAAAGTGTCTAAACTGAATAGATAAATTAAATTAAATCAAAGTACACTAAAAACACAAACTTTTAAATAAAGAATCAATTTTATCATTAAATAAATAAAACTATGAAAACAAATAAATTAATTAAAATGAACCACATTAAATCAAAGAATACTAAAAAAATGAACTTTCAAAATATGGGATCAATTTTATCAATAAATAAATAGATGAATAACAAGTAATTAAGAGAGTAGCAAACACATGAATAAATGAATAAATGAAAATTCAAATATTTTTAACCTGAAGCAACCAATCAAAATTAAATAGAGATCAAATTATTCTTCTTTTTTCTAATATAATGAATCAAAATTAAAACACACAAACTCATTCAAGCTAAACTAACAAATAGATTAATACTAAATTATATTAGGACTAAAAAAAAAAACAAATCCACTTCATCTAATAAAATTGATTAAGCCATCAAATTGGAATTAAAAAGAATGCATTTTTAAAATAAAACAAATTAATAATTTAGTGACTCGAAACTGAAATAATCGAAATTAGAAACAAAATGCAATCTTTCTAAAGGTTTAATGAAACAATTGAATTGAAATTATGAATATAATAAATTAATAAACCAAATCGAAACCTCAACCCTATCTAAGAAAATTAATTAATTAAGCTAATAGATCAAAATCAACAACGAAACTAAACTAAGGAGTAAATTAAGACAAAACCAATTAAATTAAAATCACAAATACGTTTAAACTATCATATGGATTAAAACAAATTAGCATGGACTTATGAATTACGAACCCATAGAAAAAGACATCTAATAAAAGAATGAAAACTCTTTCAAAAACTAACCTGTGTTATCTGAGAAAAATCCGTCTTTAATGCGTTGAAGTGGCTGCTCTATTCCAATTTGAAAGCCTCTGTTACTTCCCTTTGTCCAGAAAATTCTCCCTCCTTTACGTGTTCTCTCTGCCCCAGCAAAATAATATCTCTCCGTGTGGATCTCTCTGCTAAAAAACCCCTTTAGAAAAGAACTCTCTTGCCTTTTCATGTGGCAGCCTCCCTTTATATGGAATATCCTATTTCCTTTTTCTTTCTGACGCACGTGGATGGCCTCTCCTAAAAAATCCTCCTTTTCTCTCCGTGTCCTCCTTTCTTATATGGCAGCCTCACTCTAATATTCCCTTTCCTTTCCGAAGATGCACGTGATATAGAAAGGTGCATACATGTGGCTCACATTGGGGACTTCCTTAAAATGCAGCCCGCGTCTCATTTGGTAAGTAAATCAGATCCTCAGCGGCCCCAAAGTGGTAAGTTCCTTCAGATCCCATGTTGCTATTCTGCATCTCTTTGTGTTTTGGCATCAACCCTATTAATTAATTCACCATCCGGTTTCTTAAATTCCTCAAGTCCTTCCTTTGTTCTTGTGGAAACGTTGGGATCTCTAATACTTGGCCTGATGAAAATCCTTGCAATCCTGGCACCATCTTGCTCGAGACTTTGATTTCTTGGTGTGAACCCAAACATGAAAGTTGCCACACTTTTTGCAGGCTATTTATCTTGACCCTCCAAAGGGGTCCTCAACTTCAGCTTCTGAGCGGGGGAATCCAGAGGTAAAAGGACCATGCCTTCCATTCTTTTGAGAGGCAGTCTGAAATCTACAGAAACAGTTCAGCAGCTCCTTGCTCCTTAATTCATCATCATATGCCTTTCGCTTAAGAGAGTCGAGTAGAACCTCATATGCATTTTGAAGCTTTTTAAAAGCTTCTGTAGCCTTCTCGTTGCCCATGTTTTTATTAGGATGGACGAGCATTGCCTTTTTCCTATATTCCCGCTTTAGTAGAGAAACGCCTATGTTCTCAAACTGGGACGAGCCCAATGCTGAATAGTGATCGGTACAGTTTAATAACCGAACAACTTCCTCTTCAGAAGTTATCTCAGAGTCAGCCCCACTAGTTGAAGTTACTCCTGCACTACGATCAGGTGCTTGCTGATTTTCTTCTCTGGAATTCCTCTATGGTGGTACGGTTGCTGCTCTCTTGACTTGCAGGCTTGTCTATGTTGTGGATCCCTTGTCGATGGTGCAGGTTGTTGATCATTGCTTCTATTGGAGAGTGCTCTAAATGGCTGTGGGTGTTCTCCTTGCAGCGTGTTGGCATCCTTGGAGCGACTACGTGTAAAGATGTCTAAGGGTGGCGGTTGTTTGTTCTTTTGCTTAATGGAGCCCGCGTGCTGCCCCAGACCCATATCACCAGGCTGCGTGTTGTCTTCCCAATGGAGCCCACATGCCTCTCCACGCGTCGATGCCTTTCAAATAATCATGCAACCCTTGGAGCATTACAGTCGTGTATGTGGATCATTCTTCAATGGCAGTTCGCATGTGTCATTCTTCTTAAGTGGCAATCTTTGTGTCATCCCTCCCATGTGCGACAATGCATGGAGATTTCTTTCTAGCAGTATCTGAGACCTTGGTGCTTCGGATCTTTCTTGAGAAATTTCGGTGCTCCTCATGCAAAACAGAATAAAATAAAAGTAAAAAAGTAAAAGGAAAGAAAAAGAAACCAATGGAAATAATAGAATAAAACATGACTTTAAAATAAAAGGAAGAGAACTAGGAGAGACTAGATTATATAATTTCGTCCTTCAACAAAGGGGGTCGTATGCATATTTTAAATCTAAACAATTCCAACAATTTTCTATTATGTAAGTAAATAAATAAAATAAGAATAAAAAAAATAAAAAATAAAAAATAAAAATAGTAATAATAATAATAATGACAATGATAATAATAAACAAATAAAGAGTAAAAATGAAAATGAATAAACAAAATATATATAATTATCGAATGCATGCAATAATAATAATAATAATAATAACAATAATAAAAGTTATATATATATATATATATATATATATATATATATATATATATAAAAGTTAAGCCCGATGATGTGTTTAAACGGCCCTACATGGGTGCCTAATGAACTAAGTGTCCTAAAGTGGACCTAGGGTGCCTAAGTGGACCTAGGGTGCCTAAATGAGCCTAGAGTGCTTAAATGGGCCTAGGGTGCCTAAGTGGGCCTAGGGTGCCTAAATGAGCTACCCTAAAAGCTATCCTAAAAATGAACGAAAAGCCTAAGTCTAAAATAGGGCTGCCAAGGGTCACAATAAGGGATCAAATAATCCCTCAACCAAAATCTCCAAGGTGACTCAGAAAAAGGTAAGTGGTATGAGTAGCCATGGGCCACCAAGGAACTATTGTGGAGCATTGAAAACGAATTTTAAAGACATGTGCTAAAGGGACAAAATTGAGGGTCTACACTTTTGTTTCACAATTTTTTTTTCATTGTAGGAGTACAAGGCTTAAAGGTATTCTTTTCTAAATTGTCCATGTAACGGGGGTCCATCGATGTCTCCCAACCAATTAAGGTTTAGGGCATCAAGCTTTAAGGATCTTTCAACCACTAACTCCTCGAATTTTACCCTGGACTTTTGAGAATGCATTTCAATACCCAAGCACCTATAGTATGTTAAACTCCACCTATTCACCCTTGTAATGAGCATTGATGTCGATGACTCCCAACCAATGAAGGCTTAGGGCACCAGGTTTTAAAGATTTTCACCATAGACCCCTCAGACCTTGCTTGGGTTTCAAGGTAAGTAAACATTTTTTTTTCAAATGCTCATTGGCCTTTTATAAGGTGTCCCAACACTATTAAATGAGGTCAAAGGTACCAAGTCTAAAATTTTCCTAAGTCAAGAGGGAAATAGTTTTTCATCTTATACTCGGAACCTATTGTGCACAGTGTGTGAATAGCTTGAAGTGGAACAACTAAGGTTGAATTCAATAGAAGTTTCAACAATTCATCAACTTTAGTAAGCATAATACAAACTCTAAGTCAAGTGAAAAACAAAAATTCGATTTCTCTCATTTTATTTTGAGAATTTTTACTTAATAACCATGTAGAGTGGAATAAAAACTTTAAAAAATTTTAAAATTAAGCAAAAACAACTAAATTACCAAAATAACTTAGCATTAATAATTAAAACTTCCTTCCTCAACTCTCCCCCCAACCAAGCTGAACATTGTCTTCAATGTGGCATGAGCGATTGAAATTATAGGGAGGAAGTGGTACCTCCTGAGTGATATGAAGTTCGAGTAGAATAGGAGAAACCACATGTTTCAAAAACAATAAAAGATATGAGTAGAAGAATTATAATAAAATTATGCCAAGAATACTAAAAAAATGATAGATATGTATTACTTCAGGAAAGTACATTATAGAGAAAAACAAGTAATACAACCAATCCCAATATATAAAACATCAAAAGCATGGGATTACAAGTTCTACTATAGTAAAGAAATACAGAAAAGAAACTAAGTAAATGATCAGATAGTGGTGGGAGGATCATGTGGAGATGATGGCTCTGCTGTAGAGGTTGGAATGCTCGGGATGGATGCCTCTATCTCTCCTATAGGCGTTTCCTCTGGGGGCATAGTCTACTCTATGAGAGGAGGGCCCTGTGATGGATCTGTAGGCTCTGATGGGATAGGAATAACGTGCTTAGGAGTCGATAGAATACCTAGGTGTTGCTGTATTTGCCTAATAATGGCAATATGCTGGGCCTGGGTGGCGATAATATGCTCCTGATGGGCATGTAGAGCTGTTATCTACTGAGTCAGGATGCTCTGAGAAGTGGTCAATGTCTGCAAAGTGTAACATAGGCCTCTAAACTCTGAAATGGAGATGGCGATCCTAGACTCAGATGGAGAAGGCTCTGATGTAAATGGTATAACAGGCGGAGTCCCTGGTATGGCAGGAGGAGCAGATGGTGCAACCTCAGGCATAGGTCCTGTAGAGGGCACTGTAGGGGCAGGTGCTCTCATGTTAGCTGGTATCTCAACCGGCTGTGGCTCCTCTGGATGCTCTGGATGTGGAATCTTTGGGTGCTCTGGTCCAACTAGGGCTCCTGGCTCTGCATCATAAGCTGTCATACTCGTCCATTTGTCGAGAGTGAATATCTCTCGGCAAATGCATCTGCGCTCAAGCTGAGGCTCAGATGGATATCCTAAGTGTTCCAAAATCTGACATAGCAATCTCGGGAATAGAAGTGAAATGGCATCCGCTTTGAGTAGCTTTTTCCTATGGATCTTCTCTTCAAAGTACAGAAGGGCGGCCATAATGAGATGATGAGGGCCAAAGAAGAGTCCATTTGATATCCTGAACAATGCCTCTAGCAAAGTGCCTCTCCTCTGTACCATATACTGAAGTGGATAGATGTTATGGCGCAGGAGTGCATCTATAAAGAACATGCTGGGAGGGAGCTCTTTCCTCAACATATAGGGATGTGTGGATGCCCCTCTGGACAGTCTATGAACCATGTCACTCTGGGAATGATGAACCCAGACTCGATAATCCTCTGGACGTGCTGGCTCGTAGGGAATGTGCAGGGCCTCTGCCATATGTCTGGCTCCCAGGATACCATGGCGTCTGTCAATGGTGAAGTGGATGACAATAGGATCCCGGACGTGATGTGTAGTCATAGACTGATAAAAGTTCAATGCTACACGGGGATAGAAGAAATCCCTGGGAGTCATCAGGTGCTCCATATGGTATCTCTGCAGTACATGGAAGGAATCTCTGAGCTCTGGCTAAAGCTTGAAAGTAGCTCTGTCAAAGCAAAGCTCGGAGTAGAATGGCCTAGCCCTGCAATCCAAATTACCCTAAATGGGTGGCTGAGTGACCATGGGCCGCCTGATAACAACCTCAGGAGTCATCCCAGAGGGAATCTGAGACTCTGTGGCAGGCGGCTGAGGCTCTAATGGCTCAAGTGGTGCTGATACCCTTGCTTTCTTCTTAGGAGGACGACTACATGACTTTTTGGCACGAGAGGAGCTTGCCCCGGGTGTGGTGGATAGTCTCCTCGTCTCATATTGCCTCGAAGAAGAACTCAGGGGTGCGTCATCTACTGAAGGTGGAACGACCAATGGCTGTGAAGGCTCAGTCATGGAGCCTTACACAGGGGCCTCTCTTGGTGCTCTAGGGCGACCTGAAGGAGACGAGGTCTTAGCTCCTCGGGTTTTTGCCATGGTTGACTTAGAGAGGGTGGCCGGAGGTGCGCGCGCGGCTTGGGCTCAGATGGGGGTCCTCTAGAAGGGTGCTCTGGCTTGGCTCCTATTTCGCACAAAAGGGAAGTTTTCGCAAGGCAACTGAGTGGTTTAAAATTAAAATTTGGAATTTAAAACGTTTAAATTGGAAGCCAAGTGACGGTTGGACTTTTTCGCAGAGGAGGGGCCATTTCGCAGCAAAGTGCCATTTTCACAGCCAAGAGTCGTTTTCACAACCCATTTCGTAGCTGCAAAATGAAGGGGTGGGGCTATGAAATGGAACTCGTGTGCCAAAGGGGTGTTTCGTAGGGGTTTTCACAACTGCAAAATGAGGTTTGGGCTGCGAAATTGAGTTTTTGAAGGCCTTGGTGATTTCGTAGAGGATTTCGCAGCTGCGAAATGGGGGTATGGGTTGCGAAATGGCACTCGTGTGCCAAGGGGGTGTTTCCCAGCTGCGAAAATTTTCACAAGGGGTAGCTATGAGGCTGTGAAATGGTTTCGCAGTGGAGGGCCCTTTTCGCAGCCAACCCTTGATTTCGCAGCGGGCACCTTGTGGTTGCAAAATTATTTTGCAACAGATGGCCATTTTTGCAGGGGGCTATTTTGGGCTGCAAAATTTCGCAGACCACTGAATTTTTCTTGCTTCTGAGTTCCTTTTGGCTCTCTGAGACCTTCCTTCACCTCGTTTGCATTTCCTCTTAAATTAGATCATTCAAAAAAATCTAAGTTACATAAAAACAACATAAATTAAGACCAAAATTAAAATCAAAACAATTAATAAGGCTCTTAAATTAACAAAATTAAACAAAAAATATAGACTTTGGTGAGACCAAGTCCATCTAACCCCTTTCTGATTAGGCTTTCTGTGGCTCAAGGAGGTTGATTTCTTCATTTTCTTACTTGAATGGCTCGATGAATGGTTTGAGACGATGGCCATTGACTTTAAAAGTGTTTGTGCTGTTGAAATTCAGTAATTCCACCACTCTATTGAGATGCACTTGGTGAATAATGAAATGGCCTATTCGCCTTGACTTCAGCTTCCCTGGAAAGATATGGAGCCTTGAGCCATAGAGTAAGACTCTTTGTCCTTTCTGGAATTCTTTGTTGGAGATTAATTGATCATGCCACCTCTTCATCCTCTGTTTTGCAACTTTGAAATTGATGTAGGCATCATTTCTTAATTCCTCCATTTCATTAAGGTCTAAGCACTTTTTTGCCTCGGCTCTGATCAAGTCCATGTTAACTTTCTTGATTGCCCACCAAGCCTTATATTCAACTTCCACAGGGAGATGACATGCTTTGCCATAGACTAGGCGATAGGGAGACATGCCAAGAATAGTCTTATAAGCTATTTTATATGCCCATAGTGAATCATGGAGCTTAATAGACCAATCTCTTCTGCTCGTGTTCACCACCTTCATCAATATATTCTTGATTTCCCTGTTTGCTAGCTTAACTTGCCCGGAAGTCTGAGGGTGATAAGGTGTAGCCACCTTATGCTTCACCCCATACTTGGCTAATAGGGTTTCAAAAGGTTTGTTGCAAAAATGAGTACCTCCATCACTAATTATAGCCTTGGGCACCCCAAATCTTGAAAAGATGTTCTCTTTGAGAAACTTGAGAACCACTCTGTGATCATTGTGTTTACAGGGGATTGCCTCAATCCATTTAGAAACATAGTCCACCTCCACCAAGATATAAGAGTTACCAAAAGACATTGGGAAAGGTTCCATGAAGTCAATGCCCCAAACATCAAAGAGATCAACTATTAGAATAGAGTTCATAGGCATTTGATTTCTTCGTGTAAGCTTCCCAAGCCTTTGACATCTATCACAGCTCTTACACATGGTGTGGGCATCTTTGAAGAGTGATGGCCAACAAAACCTTGATTGCAACACCTTCATGGCCGTTTTCTGAGAGGCAAAGTGGCCTCCACATGCATTCTCATGGCAATGGCTGAGGAGTCCTTGTTGCTCTTCTTCAGGGACACACTTCCTCATTATTTGACCTGCACAATACTTGAAAAGGAAAGGTTCTTCCCAATAATAAGCATGAATCTTTGCAAAGAAGTGCTTCCTGTCTTGTGTTTTCCACTCACTTGGAACTTCACCAGTAACTAGATAGTTAGCAATATGAGCATACCAAGGTGTTTTTTCTAGCAACATAAGTGATTCCTCAAGAAAGTCATCATTAATAGGTAAGACATGGGAATTGTGTGCTATAGCCAACCTTGAAAGGTGGTCAGTTACCACATTCTCCACTTCTTTCTTATTTCTGATTTGGAGATCGAACTCTTATAGTAAAAGAATCCATCTAATCAACCATGCTTTTGCATCTTGCTTTGTCAATAAATACTTCAAGGCTGAATGGTCAGTGAAAACAATGATGAAAGACCCTACTAGATAAGCATGAAACTTGTCTAAGGCAAACACTACAACCAACAATTCTTTCTTTGTGGTTGTGTAGCTCATTTGAGCTTCATTCAATGTCTTGCTTGCATAGTAGATCACATAGGGCTTTCCATCTTTTCTTTGGCCAAGCACAACTCCTATAGCAAAGTCACTGGCATCACACATCACTTTAAAAGGTAGTTGCCAGTTAGGAGCCCTCACTATTGGAGCGGTTGTCAAGAATTACTTCAGTTGATCAAAACTCCTTTAACATCTTTCATCCCATATAAACTTAGCATCCTTAGCCAAAAGTTCACAAAGGGGCTTTGAAAGCTTAGAGAAACCTTTTATAAACCTCCTATAGAACCCTCCATGGCCAAGGAATTGCCTTACTCCTTTTATAGTTGTTGGGGATGACAATTTGACAATAAGTTTCACCTTTGCTTTATCAACTTCAATGCCTTTCTCGTAGATGATATGGCCAAGGAAAATTCCTTACTGTACCATAAAATGGCATTTCTCCGAGTTGAGCACCAAGTCCTTTTCAATACATCTATTAAGAACCGCGTCCAAATTGACTAATCACTCTTCAAATGTACTTCCATATATGGTGATGTCATCCATGAAAACCTCCATAATTTGCTCCACCAGATCACTGAAGATACTTAGCATACATCGTTGGAATGTTGCAGGTGCATTACATAAACCAAAAGGCATTCTTTTGTAGGCATATGTTCCAAATGGACATGTGAAAGTGGTCTTCTCCTGATCTTCAACATCAATTTCAATTTGAAAATACCCGGAGTAACCATCCAAGAAACAATAGAAAGGATAGCCAGAGACTCTCCAACACTTGATTGATAAATGGCAATGGAAAATGACCCTTCCTTGTCACAACATTCAATTTTCTATAGTCAATACACACCCTCTAACCTGAAGTGAGGCATGTAGCAACTTCTTCTCCCTTTTTATTTTGAACCACCGTAATCCCTGACTTCTTTGGTACCACTTGAGTAGGACTCACCCAAGGGCTGTCAGATATAGGATAGATAATACCTGCTTGAAGTAGCTTCAGAACCTCCGTTTGCACCACCTCTTGCAAATGAGGATTCAATCTTCTTTGAGGTTGACGAATTGGTTTAGCTTCTTTTTCCTTATATATATGATGTGTACAGACCAAAGGACTGATGCATTTCAAGTCAGGTATTTGTCATCCTATTGCTTTCTTACACCTCTTGAGAACTTCAAGTAGACACTTCTCCTGAGGAGTAGTAAGAGATGAAGATATAACAACAGGGCATTGTTTATTCTATTCTAGGTATGTATATTTCAACTCCGTGGGCAGAGGCTTCAGATTGAGCTTTGGGGTCTCTTCTTTAGCAGCTTTTTGTGCCTTCTCTTTATTGAACAAAGGTAGAATCTCTTCTCTCCTCCTCCAACCTTGTAGAGTAGCAAGCACATCTGAGGGTTCAGGTAGCCCTTCTTCAAGATCCCCAAGACTTTCATTCAACTTGTCTTGCATCTTTTAATTACAGTGCTCCTCCACTAGAGTGTCAATAATGCACACCTCTTCTGGACATTCTTCTTCTTCCGGAGTGATTAGCTTTTTGGACATATAGAAGATATTGAGCTCCAATGTCATGTTGCCAAACATGAGTTGCATGAGTCCATTCCTACAATTTATAATTGCATTTGATGTAGCAAGGAATGACCTTCCAAGGATGATAGGAACATAATTAGTTTCCTTGACAATGGGGTTCGTATCAAGAACAACAAAGTCTACTGGATAGTAGAAGTTATCAACTTAAACTAAGACATCTTCAATTACCCTCCTTGGAATTTTCACTGATCTATCTGCTAGAAATAGAGTGATTGATGTTGGCTTCAATTCACCAAGTCCCAATTGCTTGTAGACAGAGTATGGTAGCGAATTCACACTTGCTCCCAAGTCTAACAAAGCTTTTTCCACTACTTTTCCCCCAATCATGACTGAAATGGTAGGACATCCCGGATCTTTGTACTTCAAAGAAGACTTGCATTGTATGATAGCACTTACTTGCTCAGTCAAGAAGACTTTCTTATTCACATTCAACCCTCTTTTGATAGTACGCAAGCCCTTTAGGAATTTTGCATATGTTGGAACTTGTTTAATCATATCCAGCAATGGAATATTGACTTTCACTTGTCTCAATACTTCAAGAATTTCTGATGCATTTCTGATCCCCTTTTTCCCATGCAAAGCTTGAGAAAAAGGTGGAGGTGTGTTTTTTCTTCATCACATATCCCTTGATAAGTACTTTCTTTGGATTTGCATTCACTATTGAATCATGGTCCTCTTTCCCTTCAATGATATCTTTCTTCTTTCCTCTGATTTCCTCCCTCTTCTCTGTCTCTTTTTCTTCTTCCTCTTCAACATGTGGCTTGGGTGTTGGCAGCTCAACCTTTTTACCACTCCTTAGAGTGATCAAGGCTTTGACATTTCTCACCTGAGAAGATTCTCCCTCATGAGTTTCCGCTTCATGGATACCCTTGGGGTTTTCATGAGGTTGAGAAGGAAATCTACCCTTCTCTTGCACTGTGTTCAGGTTAGTGAGCCTTGAGATTGAATAATGAAGATTATCTATCTTCTGAGATAAGTCATTTTGCATCCCATCCATCCTTTTATTCAATGTATTCTCTACACTGTCAATTCTTTAACTGAGTTGAGCATTGATGGATTTTTGGTCTCCAACAAAATCTCCCACAACCTTGCTTAGATTCACTATTGCTTGTTCAAGATTTGAAGCTTGTTGAGATGGTTGAGCTGGCTGTTGGAACTGAGGTGCTCTTAGCTACCAGGAGAAATTTGGATGGTTCCTCCAATTTGAGTTGTAAGTATTTCCATAAGAAGCATTGTTGTTGGGCTTGAATTGTCCAATGACATTTGCTTGATCTCCAAACATTTCCCTAGTAGTTGGAATTGTAGAGCACTCCTCCACCAAAAGTTCATAAGATTGACAAATAGGACATGGCTTGACTTGCACTGGTGTTTCAGCAACAGCTTGCACTTCATGTATCTTTTTTAGTTCTAGCTCCTCCAATCTTCTTGTCATAGCTGCAAACTTTGCCTTCATATCAACATCTTCATGTATTTGAATGCATTGAGATTATCCTGGTGACCATGGCGACTATGCTGATCTTCAGGTGTAGCTTCCATGATATTCAAGCTCAATTCCAATTCCTTGTTATGAGGTGTTTCACGTTTCACAAGCCTTCCTCCACTGTCTCGTATCCAATTTGGCATACACAACTAGTATCAACTGTAACAAAAACAAAAACAAAAGAAAATAAAAGAAACACAAGACTACAAAAAGACTAAGATTAACTAAAACTAAATTAAAAGATATGTTAGAATATGAACAAGTAAAAAAAACAATTAAAAGAGTTAGTAAAATGAAAGAAAAATCATCAAACTTGTGATGAAGATCACAAGTACTCTGAAAAGATAATATCACTGCGAAGTTGGAAACTTCCCCGGCAACGGCGCCATTTGATTCCGTGCCTAGCTGGTGTACCTTGATTTTGGCCCTCAGACAGGAGTAATAAAAAAAAAATTATAACCTATATCACCATGTACTAGGATAGCCTCAGCTAGCATAGCATAGTGGCTCTAGGATCGTTCACTGGGAAGGGTTTTCAACTTACTATTGACATTAATTCAAAGTTGAATTGATGTTTTTTCATTTCAAGGTTAGCTTAAAAAGAAAACATAATCTTTGGTTGAAAAATGATTGGTTTTAAGCTAACAAAAAATAATAGTAACTGAGATTACTAATAAAGAAAAGTGTTTCTTGGAGTTTTAGGCTCACTGGGGTCAGACTCCTCATACAAAAACAGAGTTCCGGTCACTTGAGTCTTTTCCTCGCATTAAAGAATTAACAAATAGTTATTTCTCTAATCGGTGTGGTATAGATGCTTCCCCTTAATGGGTTCAAACACTAAATCCCTCTCACTGATGCATCTTGCAATGGCTCGTGCCTCTCACCTAGCATTTACCATTCAAAGTGATCATTAACCTTGGATTTCCCTTCTCAAACTCGCAAGAGATAACTAATGGATGTCTCCTTAGAGTCCAAAAGCTTACCAAGTGTTGGCAATTCTAGAAAATCCTACCTTCAAGTCACCTCTCAAAGGCTCGCAAGAGGCAAACTAGTGCATCTCAATGGACGGAGATCACTTGCCTTACCAAGTGTTGGCCCAGGTGATTTAAAGGCATTTTAAGTTAACTAAAAACATAAAAACCATTAACGGAACACACTTTCTCTTCATTAATAGCTGAAACAACAAAACCACCAATTCTTGCACTTGGCACCTTACCTAGCTACCTTAGCTCCAAGAGACAAAAATTCTAGCCACCCATTCTCTGAGGAAACATCCTCAGAGCTTGTTTGGCTAGTAAGAAAAATACAATCAAAGCGAGTAGGTAAGGTAGAGCAAAGCTCTGTATATTACTTTCTTCAAAACTATACAAAAAGTTGTCTCTGAGAACAAGCTCCCAAGATGATGTTTGTGTAAAGAAAATTACAAACTATATATAAGAGGTTATTCACCCTTTGTTCTTACTTATTAACTAAGGAATCCTATGATTGGTGGATTACAAGGAGAAAATGGGGATCTAAACAACAAATATCTGAAGAAAAAATCTAAAAGTGTTGGTCACAAATATCTGGAAGCACTCAGGAGGATTTCCCAGGCATGCAAGATGGGCTGTGAAATTTCGCAAGCTGATGGTCTCCATTTCGCAGCGATCACCTTGTGATTTCGCAGCTACGAAATTGGCCTTCAGCTTGGTGTGATTGGATTCTAATGGATATAACTTCTTCATTTCAACTCCGATTCATGCACTGTTTGAAGCATTGGATTCCTAACTTCCCGAGCTTCAAAACGAAATATAGTATGCATAAAATGGACTCCAGAAAGTGCTCCAAAAGTGTCCAACAGTTTCTGTCCTCTTGAATTCTTCATGTTAGATTTCGCTCTTTGCTTTCCCTTCTTGTATTCATGATTTGCTTTTAGCCAAGGACTATAAAGCTTCAAAGCTTAGGTTCTTCATGTAAATGAGCTTCCAATTGCTTTGCCAAGAATTCTATAGAGCTTTCCTCAATCTTAGATTGCTTTGGTGATCAAAATACTATCAAAAGCACCAAAACTTAACACAATTTGATTAGAAACGATTGCAAAGGTCCTTAATATGCTAATTGAGTTAAAAAGTAATAACTACTACTCAAAAGTGTTTAAAAGAGTTAATTACAAGCTACAAAATAACACTTTTTGAGTAGTAATCACATCCTCAGAGGTTGTTTGACTTGAAAGAAAATAAAAACAAAATGAGTAGGTAAGGTAGAACAAAAGCTCTCTATATTTCTTACTAAAAGAATGTACAAATCTCCAGAATTTTTTTTGAGATGCATTTACAAATGTTCTCAGGAATTTCTTCTGAGATGTATTTACAAGTGTTCTCAAGAATTTCTTTCGAGATATTACAAAAGAGATATTTTAAGATATATAGAGAGAGATATTTTTAACCCCTCATTTAGATATCCTAAATATCTAAAAATATCTTTAGCTGATTACAAGGAGAAAATAGGTAATTACACAAAATATCTCAAGATAAAAATCTAACGGAGTCGGTGCAAAAATATTTGAAAATTACACAGGAGGATTTTCTTAAGGCTTGTGAAATTTCACACAGGGTGCGAAATTTATTTTTCATAGTCTTGCTATCTGTCCTGCAGCTTGTACTCTTTTTGGCATTTCGCATGCTATGTGAAATTGTTGGATGTTAGATTTCTTCTCTAATTATCTTCCTTGCATACTTGATTGATTTGGCAAAGGCTACGAAGCACTCCAAAACTTGGATTCTTCATGTGTTTGAGCTTCAACTTGCTTTGCCATGGACTATACAAAATTCTCCCTCATTCTTGGCTCATTTTAATGATAAAAAAGCTATCAAAAACACCAAAACTTGCCAAAAAACTGATTAGAAAAAGTTGCAAGGGTCTTTAATGTGTCAATTGAGTTAAAAGGTAATAAATACTACTCAAAAGTGTTTAAAAGAGTTTATAACAAGCTATAAAAGAACACTTTTTGAGTAGTAATCACTCCCTCTAACCGACATATTGCTAGTCCCTTAGCAATGAAGGAGAGAAAAAACAAAAAATAGACAGTAAAATAATTTACACAATCATGTTGATCACTCCAAAAAATTTTCAAGTGGCATGATGTAGAGCATACTCTCTCATGGAACATGAAAGAAGCAAAACTCAACCTTCAACAAGTGTTTATCAAATATCTTGTCTGATCACAATTCATAAAAAGTAGGCATTATGCATATTTAATTATTAAAAGGATTTCAACTCTCATAGGCTCAATCATTACTCTTCCATAAAAATCTATGTGTTAAGCTTATTAGTTTTCGATTATAGTATGTCGGACTATTCTCTCCCCCCAACCTAGTTCTTTCTCAAACTTTAGTAAACTGACCAACTCTAATAGGCTAAGAATGCAACTCTTTTATTTCACAATTTTTTTCATTGTAGGTGTGCAATGCTAAAGGTATTGTTTTTTTAAAGTATCTATGTAACAGGGATCCATCGATGACTCCTAACCAATCAAGGTTTAGGGCATCAAGCTTTAAGGGTCTTTCGACCACTAACTCTTTAGATTTTACCTCGGACTTTTGAGAATGAAATTTAATACCCAAGCACCTACAATATGTTAAACTCCACTTATTCACCCTTTTAACGAGCATTGAGGTCGGTGACTCCCAACCAATAAAGGTTTAGGGCACTAGGTTTTAAAGACTTTCGCCATATACCCCTCGAACTTTGCTCAGGTTTCAAAGCAAGTGCAACACTTTGTTCTTTCTTATTTTTTTCAAAGGCTCATTGGCCTTTTATAAGGTGTTCCAACACTATTAAAACGAGGTCAAAGGTACCAAGTCAAAATTTTCTTAAGTTCAGGGGGGCAAATAGTTTTTCATCTTATAAACGGAACCTAATGTGCCCAGTGTGTGGCAAGATTAAAGTGGAAGAAATAAAGTTGAAATCAATAGGAGTTTCAATAATTCATCAACCTTGATAAGCATAATACAAACTCTAATATTTAAGTAAAAAGGTAAGAATTCAATTTATCCCATTTCATTTTGAGAATTTATCTTTAATAATCATGGAGAGTAGAGTAAAAACTTTAAAAATTATTAAAAATTTAAGCAAAAACAACTAAATTAACAAAATAACCTAGTTTTATTAACAAAACTTCTTTCCTTAACTCTCCTCCCAACCAAAATCAACATTGCCCTCAATGTGGCAAGAACAATTGCAAATAAAGGGGGAAAGTGGTACCTCCTGAGTGAAATGGAGTCTGAGTCGTAAAGGAGAACCCACATGATTAAAAAAAAAACAAAAGAGTAATGAGTAGAGGAAATAGAATAATGAAAAATATAATAAAAAATTATGTGTATATATTACTTTGAGAAAGTATAATGTGAGATATGATCATGTAATATATCCAATCCCATAATATAAAACATCAAAACAAGAAATTATGTCTACTAATATAATAAGTAAATATAAGAGAATAAAGAGACGATCAAGTAGTGGGGGCCTCTGGTGGAGATGATGGCTTTGTGGCTGCTTCCTGAGTGGGCTGGATCGGGACATCGGCTCTGGTGGTTTCCTCAGTTGGAGCTATGGGCTCTGATGGTCCAGGAATGTTAGGCTGAGGTGGTGACAGAAGTCCCAGATGCTGGTGAATTTGACGAAGGATAGCAGTATGCTGGTTCTACTGAGCACGTATGTTGGCCATCTGCCGGAATAAAGCAGTGTGTGTAGTGGTCAGTGTCTGGAATGTATGTACCATGGCACAAAACTCTATGGCAGAAATGGTGATAGAGACCTCAGATGTAGAAGGTGTAATCGGTAAAACAATAGAAGTGGTAGGAGAAGTAGTATAAGTGGCCTCAAGCATAGGTGTGGCAGGGTGTGGACCCGCATTTTTCACGTGCGTCCCCACTTGATCGGCGAGACTCGCTTTTTTATTTGTGAAAAATTAATTTTTGGAAAAAAGTTGGAGTCGCCACTTATTTTATTTTTATTTAAAAGGGAAAATAAAACAAGAAAGAAAAACCCTAAAATGTGACTCCATAATTTTTGGAAAAACATGTCTTTGAAAAAACCCGAGTCTTGGTCCGGGGATCAGGTTACTTATTGGGAAGGTACCTCTAGGAGGTAGCACCCCTCTAAGCCCTAAAAAGGTCTCTACTGACTAAGTTGAGGGAAACGTGGCAATTAATCGGTTAGTTATGGATACCTAAGTAGGCTAGGTGATTTTGAAAAATAGCATGCTTAGCAGGAAAACCAATCACTATCATGAAGAAGATTTAGGGTACGTACCTGGACTGCTTCTTAAGTGCTATCACAAGACATCAAAGTTAGTATAGAAGTACCGCACACAACATGTATTTAATCATAGCGAATCTAGCATACATCTAAGCACCTAAGGATTATCAAACATATGCATATTTCACAATGACATGATTGTTTACAAAAATTTAGAAAGTAGGTGATAAGGGACGTACCTGGATAACATAGATGACTTACAATGCGCTTCCATAAGACATGAAGGGTTAGATAATAAATAATAAAATATAGAAATCCTAGCATGCTCGTTATCTAATTGGCATAGCAAAAATTATCAAAGTATATGAAAACACTAATTATCACACTCATCTTATATACAATTCCTAAAGAAAAATAGACATAATTTCAACAAGTGACAAAAGTGGCAACAAAAATAATTTTTGAAAATATTTTCTTATGTAGGGGTTTCACCAATTCCCCAATTGATATACACGAATTGAGCCTAGAATTATCCCATTTATTTGGGACCACAAGCTTTGATTCGTGTTTTGTTTAAAACTGTAATTTTATTTGAAAGATGTGAACCGATCAAAACATGGTTGCACATTATTTTAAAAAATGAGATTTTGATTCTAAGAATCCTAAAGGAATTTTTGAAATGGTTTTTTTTAAGGAAATGAGATTTTGAGAATATTGTTATGTTTTAAAGATAAAAGAAGTTAATTTAAAAACAATAAAATGTATGGATCAAAATACCAAGCAAAAGAAAAAAAAGAACAAATCACAAAGTAGAATTTTTGACAACAGATAAAATTGAAGTGGTGGGAATGGAGGCCAATCTTCACTATTTTTCGATAGCCTCTAAAAATTGATTTTGACAAAGGATGACTAAAGTGATAAACCAAAACCTTAGATCTTACAAGCACTGAAACTTTAACAACATTTAATCTTAAGATAAACTTAATCAAGCACTAAATATTATGTGACCTTTAAAATAGTACAAACGATACATATCAACTAATATTAACGATTTGGAGTCATAAATTTAATCGGCTAACTAAACAATTGAATAAAAGAAAACAAACACAAACTAAATAAAATTAGTCAAAAACTAAAATGAACTATTTTTAAACACAAAATGATAACATGGGGATGGATTAAACTAATTGTCTACAATTCGAAATGCATAGAATTAATGGAAAAATGGAATAAAAAAAATCTTAACATAAACTAAACAATATGAAACCAACCAAATTAATTAAAACTCTAAAAAAAATATCAACTAACACAGGATCAGTCAAAACTAAAATAATTAATTAATTAATTATTTATTTATTTTATTTTATTTTATTTTATTTTAAAACATGAATATATCACGCGGAATGAAATAAATTAACCAACTTAAATTCTAAAACTAATAAACTAAAAGGATGAATCATGAATTAAATTTAACAACCTTTAGATATGAAAAGAGTGACATGGAAGCAATTGAACTAATAAACTGAATTTTAATAACATTTAAACTAAAAGATAAATTAAAACTAAACTAAAAGAAATTATGAATTTCCTAATTGAGAACAAAAATAATGCTAATCAAAATTCTAAATTTTTAACTATCATCACAAATTATCTAAACTCTAAAAAAAAAATCCTAACTTTTCCATTATTAACAAAAATTACCCAAACCAATACTAAAAAAAACTAATTTGTCAAACTAAGAAAATGAGTTGTAACCACATTAGACAAAAATCATAATTTTCAAGATGGAATAATAAATCAATAATAATTAATTAATTAATTAATTTATAGTTGGATAAATATATATATGATCAATTATTTTAATGAACTAAAATTTTATAAGAGTGCTTAAATCTAAGGTAAAATTAAAAACTAACAAAAATGATTTTTAAAACTAAATCTCTAACCTATAGAATCAATTTATAAAAACGATTTTTTTAAAAACTAAATCCCTAACCTATAAAATCAATTTTATTTATAAATAGATAAATTTATATATATGATCAATTATTTCAATGAACTAAAATTTTATAAGAGTGCATAAACCTAAAGTAAAATTAAAAACTAACAAAAATGATTTTTAAAACTAAATCTCTATCCTATAGAATCAATTTTATTTATAATTAAATAAATTACAAAACATTAAATTGGTAACAAATAAATAAATAAACAATCAATAATTAGATGAATTAAAACCATATCAAATGAAGATTAAAATATATATATATTTTTCATGTGAAGCTATCTAAAATCATATTTTATGAACTTAATATAATACATTAAAACTAACCTTTAACGTGATGAATAAAGAAAAAATAAATAAACAATTGCCATATTAAAGCAAACACGTATTGGAGCTCAAACAAATCAACCCACTCAACCCCATATAATAATCCGAAAATGGTACATCAGAAGACATCAAAGCTCCACCAAATGCAATAACTTAAACAATTAAACCACAAGCAACATTTTTTTTTTATTCAAATGAAAACGTGCTGGACCCAATAAACCATTCAACCTAATATAATAATCTAAACTGAAATGAAACCAGATTTTTATATATATATATATATATATATATATTTTTCAAAGCAACCCAATGTAGAAAACAAATCAACTTACCAACGGCTAGGTGCGTGGGTTGCTTGTTTCTCCAAATGACAGCCGTGTGAATGTATCTCCTTTACATGGAGATATGTGTTGAATCTTCCTTCAAAGAAGTGGTGCGGCTGGTTCTCAATGCGTGGTGCGGCTATGGTGAGTTCCTCGTCAACTTGCAGCCGTGTGGGTACTCTCTGGAAAATTGCCTTCCTCCCTCTGGAATCAAAAATTTCCTTTTTCTTTCTCTATTTCAGCCAAAAATAATATTTCTCCTCCTGTGGCTCTCTCTAACCTCAGAAAATAATCTCTCTTCAATTTATATGGCCGCCTTCTCTTCTGGAATCTTCTTCTTTTCCTTTTGGAGATGTAGGTAAATATGGGAAGCATGGGTCGCTTGGAGATTCCCAAGGATACAGCTGCATGTTGTTTTGGTAAGTGTTTACATCAGTTGACTTTTCTTTCTAAAAAAAAACCAAAAGGAATCTCCCCTTAAAATAATATATCTCTCCGTGTTCCCCATCCTTTCTGCCCGTTCCTTGCCATATTTTATATGATAGCCCGCCTTTTCTCTCGAAAAATCTGGGTAAACCCCTTAATGAATGAAAACTTTCCATGACCTATGCGTGGACTCCTCAAAAAAATTTTGGTGCGTGTATATTCCTCCCAATGAAAATTCTAGCATGTCCCTCCTTCCTCCCCCCATGGTGTTGTGTTCCGGAGCCTCTCTATGTAGGAACGTGGCCCATTTTCCTTCAAAATCTGCAGCTGTATTCATGTCCACAGTCCTAATGGTTGCAACTGTGTGTTTGGTGCACCTAAGAGCCCTTTCTGATGATGAGTTGTGTCCACAAAAAATTCAATCTTCAAGAATCCACCTTTTGCATGAAACTACCTTCAAAGGAACTCTTCATATGCAACCATATATTCTGATGGTGCGTGATGGCGATTGTTGATGATGCATGCTGATTCCTCCTACAATGATCCAGACTGATTGTTCTTCAATGGATGAAGTTCTGCTGATGAATCACAATCTGGTGCATCTCATGATGGTGTGTGTTGATAGTCTTCAAAGAAAAATAGTTGAATGCATTCCTCGATTCTCACCAATCTGCAGATCCTTAAATTTTTTAAAATTCTTCCCTCCACTTATCTAAGAAAATATGCCATTTGATTCCTTTTTTTTCTTTTCTCATGGCGCCTGAATCTGCTCCCCAATCTCCATGGAGCATGTCTAGAATGCCTGCTGGTTGTGTCATCCCTTCCGTGATGATGGATTTTTCTTTATGGATGACGATCGGTGTAGACTGATGGTGTGTGTCGGAGCCTTCCCACGAGTGGTGCATTGTGTCTTGTTGAATCCTTCACCAAGCCAGAATCATGGTGCGCCCTCACAATTTGTATCACATGCCATCTCCATCATCCATGGAAGAAACATAGCAATCCGCGTGTGGGAGCTCATTAAAAATCCCTTTATGGCAGCTTTTATTATTTCCTTCAAAGTTTCCTATGGATCCCTTTTTCTTTTCTCGCAGCCCCGCAATTTGCCCCTTCTCACGTGCAGCTGCATCAGCTTCATCCTCTTTTTGAAGTTCCTCTCCCCATGCAAAATAGAATAGAATAATAGTATCAAAAATAAATAAATAAATAAATAAGTAAATAAATAAAAGAAAATTAAAGAAACTAATGAAATTAGTAATAAAATAGAATATGATTTCAAAGAAAAAAACAAGGGAATAAGGAGAGATTAGATAATATCATTTCTCGTTCAATAATGAGGTCACATGCATATTTAAAGTATAAACAATTCAAGCAATTTTTTTTTTTATTAAGTAAATAAATAAATAAAATAAAAAATAAAGACAATTAAATACATGAATAAATAAATAATAAAAAGTAAAAGTAAAACTGAATAGCTAAAATAAATGTAATTATCAAATACATGCCATAATAATAATAATATTATATAAAAAAATAAAAATAATAATAAAATGTTGAGCCTCAACGAAATGTCTAAGTGGACCTATTCTGAAAAAAGGTGTCTAAGTGACCCAAGTGACATGTGTGTAGGCTAAAAGGTGCCTAGGTGGGTTTAAGCGGGTCAAGGTGAATCTAAGTGTCCTAAAGTGATCGGGATATTGTCTAAGTGGCCTAAACATGCTTAAGAACTATCCTAAAAAGGAATGGAAAGCTTAAGTCTAAATCAAATCTGCCAAGGGTCACAATAAAAGGGTTAGGCAATCCCTTAACCAGAGTCTCCAAGGTGACAGAAAAGGTAAGTAGTATGAGTAGCAATGGGCCACCAAGGGACTACTGTGGAGCATTGAAAACGAATTTAAAGACATGTGCTAAAGGGGCAAAATTGAGGGTCTACACAGGGGCAGGTGGTACAAATTCCATGGGAAGCTCATCCTATTATGTCTGCTCAGCCTGTGGTGGCACTGGAGGTGCTGGCCTGGGTGAAGCTCCTAGAGGTGCCGAATAGCCCACCAACTGTGTCCATTTGTCGAGAGTGAATTGTTCTCAACAATGGTGGCAGCGCTCAAGGTGGGGCTCAGTAGGGTAGCCCATATGCTCCAATATGTGATAGAGCAACCTAGGAAACAGTAGCAGAATAGTATCAGCCCTTTGGAGCTTCTTTCTATGAACCTTCTCCTCAAAGTGGAAGAGAGAGGCCATAATCAAGTGATGTGGCCCAAAATAAAAACCCTCTGATATCTAGAATAAAACGTTCAAGATAGCTTCTCACCTCTGCACTAAATGCTGAAGAGGAAAAATGTTGAACCGCAACAACACATCTACTAGGAGCATCCCAGGTGGAAGCTCCTTACGTAGAAAGACTGAATCTCAAAAGGTCCCCCTGGATAAGATGTGGACCATGTCCCACTGAGATACAAGGGACCACTCCCAGAAATCTGCTCGATTCACTGGCTAGGACATCTTCAATCATGCCTCTTGGAATCTTCGCAGATCTATCTGCTAGAGATAGAGTGATTGATGTCGACTTCAACTCTCCAAGTCCCAATTGCTTGTAGACAGAGTAGGGTAGCCAATTCACACTTGCCCCCAAGCCCAACAAAGCTTTCTCTACACACGTCCCTCCAATCATCACTGAGATGGTAGGACAGCCCGGATCTTTGTATTTCACTAGAGATTTGTACTGTATAATTGCATTTACTTGCTCAGTCAAGAAGGCTTTCTTATTAACATTCAACCCTTTTTTTATAGTGCACAAGTCCTTCAGGAATTTTGCATAAGTCGGAAATTGTTTAATCATGTCTAGCAAAGGGATATTAATTTTCACTTGCCTCAACACTTCAAGAATTTCTGATGCATTATTGATTCCCTTTTTGCCATGTAAAGCTCGGGGGAAAGGTGGAGGCATGTGTTTCTTCATCATTTCTTCCTGGTTGATGGTTCTCTCCGGTTCTTCATTCACAGTAGATTCAAGGTCCTCATTCTTTGCACTGACCCATTTTCTCTTTCCTTTGATTTTTTCCCTCTTCTGTTTCTCTACTTCACTCTCTGGTTCATGCTCTAGCTTGGGTGTAGGCAGATCAACCTCTTTACCACTCCTTAGAGTGATCACTACTTCGACTTCCCTCACCTGTGAAGATTCTCCCTCATGAGCCTCCACTTCATGGATACCCTTAGGATTCTGATGAGGTTGAGAAGGAAGCTTTCCTTTCTCTTGCATTGTGTTAAGGTTGGTGAGTCTTGAGATTGAGTACTGGAGATTATCTATCTTCTGAGATAGATCATTTTGCATTCCATCCATTCTTTTGTTCAATGTACTCTCTACATTGTCGATTCTTTGACTGAGTTGAGCATTGATGGATTTCTGGTCTCCAACAAAGTCTCCCACGACCTTGTTAAGATTCACAATGGCTTGTTCAAGATTTGAGGCTTGCAGAGGTGCTTGGCCTGGTTGCGTGTACTGAGGTGCCCTTGGCTTCCAAGAGAAATTTGGATGGTTCCTCCAATTTGAATTGTAGGTGTTTCCATATGAAGCATTGTTATTGGGCTTAAATTGTCCAATAACATTTGCTTGATCCCCAAGCATTTCTCTCATAGCTAGAATTGTAGGACACTCCTCTACCAAGTGCTCAAAAGATTGACAAATGGAACACGACATAGCTTGCACTAGTGTTTCAAAAATGGCCTGCACTTCTCGTATCTTCTTCATTTCTAGCTCCTCCAATCTTCTTACCATAGTTGCAACTTTTGCTTTCATATTGATGCCTTCGTTCATAGTATACATCCCAGCCTTAGCATTAGGAGCATTAGGTTGAGACTTCATTCTTCCCATTTCTCTGGCATTCGGCTCATCCCATCCTCTTGAAACTTCAGCCACATAACTCAGGAAATCCATGGCTTCCTCTGGATTCTTACTCATGAAGTCTCTTCCACACATAGTTTCTGAGAGTTGCTTCATTGAGGAAGACATACCGTCATAAAAATAACTCATAGCCATGTATCAAAGCCATGGTGAGGACAAACATTGATAACTTCCATGTATCTCTCCCAACACTCAGCATTTCTCATTCTCTTTAGCTAAGAAGTTTGAAATTTGCCTTTTCAAGCCATTGGTCCTATGAGTCGGGAAAAATTTCTTGACAAATTCGGCTTGCAAATCAGTCCAATTTTGGATACTCCTTGGCCTTAAAGAATTAAGCCAGACCTTGGCCTTATCCTTTAAGGTGAAAGGAAATAGCTTGAGCCTCATCAAGTCGATTGAAGCTCCTCCTTCTTGGAAAGTATTACAAACCTCCTCAAATTCCTTGATATGCGCATAGGGATTCTCACTTTCCATCCGTGGAAAGTAGGTAGAAGTGGCACAATCTGTGGTCGGATCACTAGCTGCTCTATAGGTGGCACTATACATGACGGTGCACTCATACAAGGTGGATGCATGCGGTCCCTCATGGATCGGTATGCCTTGAAATTCTCCTCCTGAGCATGTTGACTATGCTGATCTTCAAGTGTAGCTTCCATGACATTCACGCACAATTCCAACTCTGTTTCGTGAGGAGTTTCAATTTTCACAAGTCTTTCTCATTGTCTCATATCCAATAGGGCATGCACAAGTAGCAATAACTAAAACAAAAATAGAGAAAAGAAAGAAAAAAAAAACAAAATAAAAACAATTCTAGAGAAAAAAAAAATTAAGGTTAACTAAAAACTAAATAAAAGATAAACTAAAAAAAAAAAAAAAAACAAATAAAAAGGGTTAGTAAAAGAAAAGAAAAATCACCAAACTTGTGATGAAGATCACAAGTGTTATATAAAGGTTATATCACTGTGAAGTGGCACCATCCCTGGCAACAACACTATTTGATTCGTCCCCAATTGGTGTACTATTTGACTCAGTCCTTAGACGGGAGTTATCAACAAAATTTATAAACCTAATTCAACATACACTAGGGTAGCATAGCTAGCATAGTATAGTGGTTCTAAGATCATCCACAGGGATGAGTTTTCATATTACAAGTGATATTAGTCAAAGTATTGAAATGATGTTTTTTCTTGTATGAGTTACCTTTAAAAGAAAACATAATTTTGATTGAAAATGGTTGGTTTTCAGTTAACCAAAAATAGTAACTGAGATTAATTACAAAGAAAAGGTTTCTTGGAGTTTTAGGTCACTAGGTTCAGGTTCCTTAGACAAAAGAGGAAGATTCTGGATCTTTTTCTTGTGTTGGGGATAATAACATAAATAATGGTTATCTCCCGAACCGGTGTGTATTTAGCAATCAAGATTTGATCCCACTGGTCCATGAAAAACTGTAGTTGCTTCCCATTAATGGTTTCAAACACTAAAGACCTCTCACTATGAATCATCTTTCAATGGCTCGTAAGAGATAACTAATAGACATCCATAGATTCCATGGAGCCCGAAAAGCTTACCAAGTATTGGCCATTCAAGGTGATCCTAACCTTGGATTACCCTTCTAAGGCTCGTAAGAGATAACTAATGGATTTCCAGGGAGTCCGAAAAGCTTACCAAGTATTGGCCATTCTAGGTAATCCTACCTTTAAACCACCTCTCAAAGGCTCGTAAGAGATAACTAATGGATCTCCAAGGAGTTCGAAAAGCTTACCAAGTATTGGCCCAGGTGATTTGAAGGGATTTTAAGTTAAACCTAAAAATAAAAACCATTAACGGGTAACAACTCTCCTCATTTAAAGCAAGGAAAACTCCCACCTTTGTATTCGGATCCCTTACCTAGCTTCCTTTAGTCCAAGAAATGAAAAACCTAGCTACTCATCCTTTGAGAAAACATCCTCAGAGGTTGTTTGGCTAGAAAAAAAAAATAAAAACAAAATGAGTAGGTAAGGTGATTCATGCCTAATTGGTGTCTCAGCTGATGTATGTCCAGCTGGTGCTCCTTGATGGCAGGTGTAATCAACAAAATTTTTAACCTATAACACCATGAACTAGGGTAGCAAATACAAAGCTACTATAGCATAGTGGCTCTAGGATCGTTCCACTGGGAAGGGTACTCAAGATTGAAAATGATACCAATTCAAAGTGAATTGGTGCTGTTTCATTTCAAGATTAGCTTAAGAAATAAAACACAAACTTAGGTTGAAAATGGTATGGACTTAGATTAACAACACAACAAGTGATGAAAATAACTTAAGAAGAAAAGCATTCCTTGGAGATTCAGGTATACAGGGGAGGTTTCTCATGCAAAAGCATAGCTCCGGTCACTTGGTTCAATTCCTCACATTAGAGAATTAACATAAAGTCAATTCTCTAACAGGTGCTGCATAAATGCATCCCTCAATTGGATTTCAGCTCTAATTCTCTCACTGATGCAACTTGCAATGGTTTGAGCCTCTCACTTAGCTTTTACCATTCAAGGTGATCTTTAACCTTGGATTACCCGTCAAAAGCTCGCAAGAGGTAACTAATGGATGTCTCCTAAGAGTCCAAAAGCTTACCAAGTGTTGGCTATTCTAGAAAATCCTACCTTCAAGTCACCTACCAGAGGCTCGCAAGGGGTTAACTAGTGCATCTCCATGGTTGAAGATCACTTGCCTTACCAAGTGTTGGCCCAGGTGACTCCAAGGTGTTTTAAGTTAACTAAAAACATTAGAAACCATTCACGGGACACACTTACTCTTCATTCTTAGCTGAAACCACAAAGCTTCTGATTCTTGCACTTGGAACCTTTCCCGGCAACCTTAACTCCAAGGAACTAAAAGATTTAGCTACTCATTCTCTGGGGAAAACTCCTCAGAGAGTGCATAACTTAGTAAAAATAGTAAAATACAAAGAGAGAAGGTAAGGTAGTGAAGAGCTAAGGCTCTTTGTATTTCTTTCTTTTAAACTTACAAAAGGTTCAACAACCAGAACACCCTCAGAACATGCTCCTCG
This sequence comes from Vitis cinerea var. helleri x Vitis riparia, assembly GCA_946000715.1. NCBI lineage: Eukaryota > Viridiplantae > Streptophyta > Magnoliopsida > Vitales > Vitaceae > Vitis > Vitis cinerea var. helleri x Vitis riparia. The sequence continues at coordinate 17,232,669 of OX254005.1, read as the reverse complement.
GGCTCCCTTTATACCAAAAATCACAATGATAGCTATTACCCTGATATTTTGCCAAATTCCTAACTTAAAAGCTAAGGAAAACTATCATTGGTGACTTACAAGGAGAATTTAGGCATTTAGGCAACAAAAATCTAATGAAAAATATCTCCAAGTGTCGGTTACAAATATCGGGAAGCACTCAGGACCACTTCGCAGGTGACAAGTGAGGTCTGCGAAATTTCGCAGGTGCACAAGAAGAGCTGCGAAATTTCTTCATAGCAACCAGCTGCTTCAACACCTTTGCAAAGTGGACTTCCAACTTGAAGTGTTTGGCTTCCATCGCGGCGTGAAGCTTCAGGGGAACTCCATATCACTGTGCAAAAAGGCTGCGAAATCACTTCGCAACAAAAATGGTGATTTCGCAGCACTTTTCTGAAGCCTTCCTTCCTTCAGCTTGGAGCAGTTATCTTGCAAAGGCTGTAACTTCCTCATTTCAGCTCCAAATTGCACACGGTTTGAGGCATTGGATTGTTGACTTCCCAAGCTTTCAAATGACATATTGTATGCATAAATTGGACATTAGGAAGTGCTCCAAAAATAGCTCCAGTGACTGTCATCAAGAGTGCTCCACGGCTGAATCCTCTTTGCTTCCCCTTTTGCACTTCCACTTTGCTTATGGCAAAAGAGCTTCAAGGCTTTGATTCTTCATTCCTCTAAGCTTCCCATTGCTTGCCAAGGATTCCATATAACTCTCCTCAATCACATAATGCTTTGGTGATCAAAATGCTATCAAAACACCAAAACTTAAGGCAATTTGATTATAATTGATTGCAAGGAGCCTTAACATGCTAATTGGGTTAAAAGGCACTAACTACTACTCAAAAGTGTTTTAAAAGGATTATTTAAAAGCTATCAAATAGCACTTTTTGAGTAGTAATCATAAGGCAGAGCAAAAGCTCTCTGTATTTCTTACTAAAAGAATGTACAAATCTCCAGAATTTCTTCCGAGATGCATTTACAAGTGTTCTCAGGAATTTCTTTCGAGATGTATTTACAAGTGTTCTCAAGAATTTCTTTCGAGATATTACAAAAGAGATATTTTAAGACATATATAGAGAGATATTTTTAACCCCTTATTTAGATATCCTAAATATCTAAAAATATCTTTAGCTGATTATAAGGAGAAAATAGGTAATTACACAAAATATCTCGAGATAAAAATCTAACGGAGTCGGTGCAAAAATATCTGAAAATTACACAGGAGGATTTTCGCAAGGCTTGTGAAATTTCACACAGGGTGCGAAATTCATTTTCCTCAGCTTTGGTTTCGCAAGGCTTGCAAAATTCCGCACATGGTGCGAAATTCATTTTTCTCAATCTTGCTCTCTATCCTGCAGCTTGTACTCCTTTTGGCATTTCGCATTGCCATGCGAAATTGCTGGATGTTAGATTTCTTCTTTGATTCTCTTCCTTGCATACTTGATTGATTTGGAAAAGGCTACGACGCTTTCCAAAACTTGGATTCTTCATGTGCTTGAGCTTCAACTTGCTTTGCCATGGACTATACAAAATTCTTCCTCATTCTTGGCTCGTTTTAATGATCAAAAAGCTATCAAAAACACCAAAACTTGCCAAAATTTGATTAGAAATACTTGCAAGGGTCTTTAATGTGCCAATAAAAGGTAATAAATACTACTCGAATGTGTTTAAAAAAGTTTATAACAAGCTATAAAAGAGCACTTTTTGGGTAGTAATCAATGATGATTTTCCAGAGGAGTCTCTCATGTTGGTGGAAGTTGCCCCTTGGTATGCTCACATTGTGAACTACCTAGTCACAGGAGAAGTTCCAAGTGAGGGGAAAGCACAAGATAAGAAGCACTTCTTTGCAAAAATTCATGCCTACTATTGGGAAGAGCCATTTTTATTCAAGTATTGTATGGATCAAATAATCAGGAAGTGCGTTCCTGAAGAAGAGCAATAAGGGATCCTTAGTCATTGCCATAAAAATGCATATGGAGCCCACTTTGCTTCTTAGAAGACAGCCATCTGGGTGTTGCAATTTGGTTTCTATTGGCCATCACTTTTCAAAGATGCCCGCACTATGTGCAAGAGTTGTGATCGATGCCAAAGGCTTGGGAAGCTAACACGCAAGAACATGATGCCTTTGAACCCTATTTTGATAGTTGATCTTTTTTATGCTTGGGCCATTGACTTCATGGGACCATTCCATATGTCTTTTGGCTACTCTTACATCTTGGTAGGAGTAGATTATGTTTCCAAGTGGGTTGAGGCAATCCTATATGTAAGCATAATGACCATAGAGTGGTTCTCAAGTTTCTCAAGGAGAACATCTTCTCAAGATTTGGGGTGCCCAAAGCCATAATTAGTGATGGAGGTACTCATTTTTGTAACAAGCCTTTTGAAACTCTCCTAGCCAAGTATGGGGTGAAGCATAAGGTAGCTACACCTTACCACCCTCAAACTAGTGGGCAAGTTGAGTTACCAAACAGGGAGATTAAAAACATATTGATAAAGGTGGTAAACACAAACAGAAAAGATTGGTTAGCCAAGCTCCTTGATTCACTATGGGCATATAGAACAGCTTACAAGATCATTCTTGGGATGTCTCCTTATCGCCTAGTCTATGGCAAAGCATGCCATCTTCCTGTGGAATTGGAATACAAAGCTTGGTGGGCAATCAAGCAGCTCAACATGGATCTGAGTAGAGTTGGGTTAAAGAGGTTCTTAGACCTCAATGAGATGGAGGAATTGAGAAACGATGCCTATATCAATTCAAAAATTGCAAAATAGAAATTGAAGAGGTGGCATAATCAGTTGATTTCCTGTAAGGAATTTCGAAAGGGACAAAGAGTCTTGCTCTCTGACTTTAAGCTCCACATCTTTCCGGGCAAGCTGAAATCAAGGTGGATAGGTCCATTTACCATTCACCAAGTGCATTCAAATGAAGTAGTGTAACTACTCAACTCCAACAACACCGGAAGCTTCAAAGTGAATGGCCACCATCTCAAGCCCTTTGTGGAGCCATTTTCTCGCGACAAGGAGGAATTCATCCTCTTTGATCCACATTAAGCTTAACAACACCAGTTTTTTTGATAAACTTAGTCTTTTTAAAGACTAATCGAGTCCATATCTTTTTATGTTATTTCTGATTTAAGAGTTTTCCTGTAATATTACTTGTTTTGATTTCGATTTCTCATTTTAATTTTATTTTGGTTTGATTTAATATAGGTTTTTGATGATCGATTGCAGGGGGATTTCAAGCAGAGGAACAAGCAAAACAAATTCTCACACCTTACGAAATTTTCGCAGGGCATGCAAAATCAAGGAATCATTTTGCACACCCTACGAAATTTTTGCAGACCATGCGAAAAATTTTCAACACCCAAACTAATTTCTCACATTGTGCAAAACCCAAAGGAGTATGCGAAGTAATTTCGTACCCCTAAATTCATTTCGCATACTGTGCGAAACCCAAGAGGCGCCTATGAAAATGAAGAGCCACCCGTCCATTTCTTTTTAAACCCCCCTTCTGATTGTCCATTTCTTCATTTCCTCATTTCGCAAACACCAAGCACCCTGCGAATCCCTCATTTTCCTCTGCCACCTTGCGATCTCATCCCTTCTCCATTCAATTCTGAGCCCCGCGAGCATCTCATTTAGAGGATTTGATACCACGCCCCCTCAAAGCACGGACCCGAGGCTCCTTTTTCATTTCTGACATGGCGCGGACCCAAGAAGCCCCTCCCGCCCTTTCACCGAGACGCACCACGAGGCAGAGAGCCTCCTCGACTCAAGTGTCGAGTGATTCCCCCTCTCAGGTAGTAGAGGCCTCGAGGATTCCACCTTTCGAAGGTGGAGAGGCCACTGGACCTTCCTCACCCGCTTCTCAACGTAGGTACGAGACGAGGAGACCACCTACTACCCCAAGGGCGACTACTTCACTCCTCGAGAATTTAGTACGGCACTCTCCGGCCAAGAGGGCTAGGACTTCAAGTCTTGGGGAGTCATCTAGAGCTTCTGAGCCTCCGACAGATTCTGAATTACTTTCTGCCTTGTCACCGGAGTCGATTATCAAACATCCGATGGTCACAACACCGCCCATTGAGGGCAACTCAGATTGTAGAGCCATACCTTTCCACTCAGAGCTACATTTTGATCAGGAGGCCATGTGACAACAGCACGAGCTTCGAGATTCGTACAGCCTACTGAAGAGGTACCACATTGAGCACCTCATGACTCCTCATGAGTTTTTCTATCCCAGAGTAGCACTAGACTTTTACCAGTCTATGACTCCTCGTGGCGTCTGGAGTCCTACCACGATTCACTTCAGTATTGATAGATGTCCTAGTGTCCTCGAGGCGAGACATATTGCAGAGGCTCTACAGATTCCTTATGAGTCGGAGGATCCATCCGTTTTTCGACAGTGGTCCCCCGTATCTCAGAGGGACATGGTCCACATATTATCCAGGAGGACCTTTATTGATTCGATCATTCTACAAAAGAAGTTTCCACCTAGGATGCTCCTCGTAGACATGATGTTGCGCTCCAACCTCTTTCCCTTACAACATTTAGTACAGAGGAGATAAGCTATTTTGGACATGTCATTCCATATATCCGAGGGCTTGTACTTTGGCCCACACCACTTGATTATGGCCTCCCTCATCCACTTTGAGGAGAAGGTCCATATAAAGAAGCTCCAGAGGGCCAACACCATTCCACTACTATTCCTGAGATTGTTGTGCCAGATCTTGGAGTATTTGGGATTTCCTACTGAGCCTTGGCTCGAGCGCCGCCGCCTTTGTCGAGAGCTATTCACTCTCGAAAAATGGAATCAGTTGGCGGGCTATTCTGCACATCTTGGAGCCCCTCCCATCGTAGCACCACCGGTACCTTCACATCCAAAGCATGGAGAGCTCCTGGCAGAGACCATACCACCAGTGCCCACACCTAAGGCTACTTCTGCTGCTCCGCCTACTACTCCTACTATTCCACCAGTCGCACCGACTACATCTGAGCGATCCATTACCATATCGGCTTCTGAGTTTCACGCCCTGGTGCATACCTTTCAGACACTCACCACCACCCATTCTGCTCTCTTTCAGCAGATGGCTGAGATGCGTGCCCATTAGGACTAGCAGACTGCTATTCTCCGCCAGATTCAGCAACACCTAGGACTCCTGCCTCTGCTTCAGCCTGACCTTCCCACATCCTCAGCGCCTATAGCTCTCCAGTTGAGGAGACTACACCAGTAGAGGTCCGGATTCCACCACCTCAGGATGAGCCTCCCATAGTCATAGATACGCCTGAGGATGCATCATCTCCACCTGAGGCTCCCACCGTTTGATCATAGGACATCTCTTTATTTTATTGTATTTACATGTTATATAACTGGAGATTTGACTTTGTTTTTATACTTTATATTCTGGGATTGGATGTATTACATGATCATATCTCATATTATACTTTCTCATATTAATATATAGACATCATGTTTTTTACTATACTTAGCATTTTCCTATTCCTTCTACTCATTACCCTTTTGTTTTTTGACTCATGTGGTTTCTCCTACACGACTCAGACTCCATTTCACTCAGGAGGTACCACTTCCTCCCTTTATTTTCAATTGCTCTAGAAACATTGAGGACAATGTTGATCTCGGTTGGGGAGAGAGTTGAGGAAGGAAGTTTTGTTAAATAATGCTAGGTTAATTTGTTAAATTAGTTACTTTTTGCTTAATTTTAAAAGTTTTCATTCGGCTTTTCATGGTTATTAAGGAATTCTCAAAATAAAATGGGAGAAATTGAGTTCTTGCCTTTTTACTTGAATCTTAGAGTTTGTATTATGCTTATTGAAGTTGATGAAGTATTGAAACTCCTATTGAATTCAACCTTATTTCTTCCACTTTAATCTTACCACACACTGTGCACATTAGGTTCCGGTTATAAGATGAAAAACTATCTCACCCCCTGAACTTAGGAAAATTTCGACTTGGTACCTTTGACCTCGTTTTAATAGTGTTGGGACACCTTATAAAAGGCCAATGAGCCTTCAAAAAAAAAAAAAAGAACAAAGAACAAAGTGTTTCACTTGCCTGGAAACCTGAGCAAGGTTCAAGGGGTATATGATGAAAGTCTTTAGAACCCAGTGCCCTAAGCCTTTATTGGTTAGGAGTCACCGACCTCAATGCTCATTACAAGGGTGAATAGGTGGAGTTTAACATATTGTAGGTGCTTGGGTATTGAATTTCAATCTCAAAAGTCCAGGGAAAAATATGAGGAGTTAGTGGTCGAAAGATCCTTAAAGCTTGATGCCCTAAACCTTGCTTGGTTGGAAGTCATCGATGGATCCCCATTACATGGATGCTTTAGAAAACAATACCTTTAGCATTGCACTCCTACAAAGAAAAAAAATTTGTGAAATAAAAGAGGTGCGTTCTTAGCCTATTGGAGGTTGGTCAGTTTGCTAAGGTTTGAAAAAGAACTAGGTTGGGGGAAGAGAATAGTTTGACATACTATAATCGGAAACTAATAAGCTTAACACTTAGATTTTGTGGAAAAATAAGGATTGGACTTTTGGGAGTGTAAATTCTTTTGATGCTTAAATTTGCATAATGCCTACTCTTTATAAATTGTGATTAGGCAAGAGATTTGATGACTCTTATTGAAGGTTAGGTTTTGCCTCTTTGATGTTCCATGAGAAAGTATAATCCACATCATGCCACTTGAAAATTTTTTGGAGTGATCAGCATGATATTGTAAATTATTTCACTATCTATTTTCTTTATCTCTCCTTTATTGCTAAGAGACTAGCAATATATCGGTTAGGGGGAGTGATTACTACTCAAAAAGTACTCTTTATAGCTTGAAACTAACTGTTTTAAACACTTTTGAGTAGTAGTTAATACCTTTTAACTCAATTGGCACATTAAGGAACCTAGCAAAGGTTACTAATCAGTTTTTGGCAAGTTTTGGTGTTTTTGGTAGCTATTTGATCATTGAAACAAGCTAAGAATGAGGGAGAAGTTAGTGAAATCCATGACAATGCAAGTTAAAGCTCAAATGCATGAAGAATCCAAGTTTTGGAGCATTTCATAGCCCTTTGCCAAGCCAATCAGAGATACAAGGAGGAAAGCCGGAGGAAGAAATCTAACAAGCAGCAGCTTCGCATAGCTGTGCGAAACCTCTTGAGGCAGCCAGAGGATTTCGCACACCATGCCAAATTTCGCATGGTATGTGAAATCTTCCTGTGCACCGACTCCGTTAGATTTTTATCTTAAGATATTTTGTGTAATTTCCTAGTTTCTTCTTGTAACCAACCTAGATATTTTCTTTTATATCTTTTTATTTATCTTTTAGGTAGCAGATATATAAGGAGAGAGATATGTGTGATATTATTATGTATGTTTTTCATTAAAAACACTTGTAAATTCCCGTACTAAGAAATATACAAAGCTTTTGCTCTACCTTTCCTTCTCATTTTTGTTTTCACTTTTCTTGCTAGCCAAACAACCTCTGAGGATGATTTCTCAAGGGATGAGTGGCTAGGTTTGACGTTTCTTGGAGTGATGGAAGTTAGGTGAAGGACCTGAATGCAAAGGTGGGAGTTGTCCTTGCTTTAAATGATAGTAGTTGTTAACCATTAATGGTTTTTATTTCAAGGTTTAGCCTTAAATCCCTTAAAATTACCTTGAATGGCCAATACTTGGTAAGTTTTTCGGATTCCATGGATTCTTATTGCTAGATCCATGGATGTCTATTAGTTATCATTTACGAGCCCTTGGATGGTGGTTCAAGGTGAGAGTCTTTAGTGTTTGACGCCATTAATGGGAAGCAACTATCATTTTCCATGAAACCTTTGGATCAAATCTTAATTGCTAAATATGAAACCGGTTCGGGAGATAACCATCCTTTATGTTATTATCCCCAATGCGAGGAGAAGATCTGGAATCTCCCCCTTTGCCTACCAATCCTAGTAACCTACAGCTCCAAGAGACCTTTTCTTTATAGTTAATTTCACTTATTGTTTTTGCTTAACTTAAAATCAATCTTTGCAACCACAATTCCATTTTCTTTTAAAGCTAACTTTCATAAGAAAAAGTACCATGTTATTTCCTTTAGTTAAGTCAATTGTACGATGAAAACTCATCCTTATGGATGATCCTAGAGCGACTATACTATGTTAGCTATGCTACCCTAGTGTGAGGTGATTTAGGTTTTATAAATTTTGTTGATAACACCCGTCTAAGCCAGAATCAAATGGCATGACTGCAATAGGGACGAATAACCACCTACTAGGGTTTTTTGTATAAATATATTCTACATGGTTGAAAAACTAACACCTTGAATTGTAATTACCATTATTATTTTGTGCATTCTCAATATTCTCAGGAGCCTCACTCATATTTAAAGCAGAGTTGTAGCGATTGATTGTATCTTCTCTAATAATTGCGGAGTTCATTAAGGAGTAAGGGATGTTGCATCGTAAATGTGAAGGCAAGTATAAGTGTTAGTTAGTGAGTGTACAATCCTTGGAAGAGGTTCATGTTTCATTCAATTAAATTTGTATACTTATTCTTTTAGAATTAGTGAATTTTTTATATGATCGATTTGCCTTATGATAATTGTTTTAGGAAGTATTAGACATGCATGTTATCTTTCATATAAAGTGTTCTATTTACAAAATACATTTTAAAGTGGTTTTTGATGAACTCAAGGACAATTTTAGTCTTTAAAAATTTTATTAAACCCAATTTTTCTTCCTCTTTACTTTTTCAAAGTGTAAATATATGACATCCATTAGGTGCACCTCATGTTTAGGAGTTTTTATCAAGATATTCTTATAAATTGACTACAATTTAGGAAGCTTTCTCAAATAGGGACAAAATAATTTTGTCTAGTAGCCAAAGATGGTTGGACATTTTTTGCTCAAACTAATCTCTTTCTCACCATTTTTATAGTTTTTGCATATTAGGAGATGAAAGAACCTCTCATTTCTTTGTACATACAAGGGTTTTGATGGACCCCTTCTCCTTTTCTAATGTAAATACATGGAAATTTGTAATCCCCAAAATGCTTAGACAAACAGAAGAAAAGGTGGCCAAGAAATGAACTCAGGATTTAAGTAAAGTTTCAGGAGCGCAGAAAAGCAAGGCAGGTACCTCAAATAAAAGGAAGTTACTGGGAAAGTGGGCATTACCAGAGGTATGCCATCTCTTCCATCCACCCCAGATATTTGGCAGACTGGTGAAATTCTTAAATTTTCTGAAACATGCTTTGAATATGAGTAGGTGCACTTTATATAAAAAGTTTTTCCCATCAGCCACCTGTCCTGCCACTATAAATGAGTTGCAGTCATTTCCACCTCTTATATACACGTTTGTAAGTGTGCCATAAATTATAGATCGACAAAGGACAACTATGAGGCAACACTTAAAGTCCTTGAGGAGACCCGGCATGGCATGAACGATGAGACTTTAAGATCCGTAACTTTCATGTGAGGCCATTTGGTACGATATTGAACAAGTTGACAAGCCCTTTCTCGATCAACTCGGCACACAAGTTGACAAGCCCTTTCTCGATCTACCCCCCTTCCATATACTTTCGCTTTAGTTGTATGTATGAACCCCACATTTACAAAAATCGTTAAACCCAAGGCCACCGAAATGGATTCAGAAATTACAGCGAAAGGTCCAAGTTATCTACCTTCATTTTGATGTATGTACTGACCAAGGTACATGCATGCAAGGGACAAAGTGGGCAACTTGGTTTCCCCCATTAATATAGGCTTTCAAGAGACCTTTTGAGCAGGGCATTAAATTGATTGCTCTGGGTGCTTGGACTATGAGTCAGGTTCCATTTAACTCCAGCATTTTCAAACCGTAATCTCAAAATGGTTATGTGAAAAGTAAGCTCGCCAACTCAAAAATTTAATCAACAATCAAAATTTTGTTGGAGCAATGAGATTGAAAAGCGCACAAACAATTACCCAAAGAAATGAGTGATTAAGAGAAAGTATTAAAAAAAAAATTAATTTTCTTCTATCAATGTTCAGATATTACACAATTACTTATTTATGGATATTTTCATACCTAACAAAAATAGAAACTCTTAAAGACACCAAAAATATCAATACATTATAGGATTCAACTACTTAAATATAGAAACTAAATTTGAATAATAAAAGAGTGTTTGATAGAAGAGTTAATCACTTGTAAATGAAAAGAGGGAGGTCTTACATTTTAAGTGTTTATTTTAAATCATTTAACACTAAACACCACTCAAAAATCACAAAATTTGTTTAATGAAGAGGACTTTCCCATTGTGGCAAACGCTAGTGAATCTTAAAATTTTACAAATTTTCCTCTATATTTATCCTTTTTAGAGAAATAAAGATTTTTATTATTGAATAATTTTATTCTAAAATATATCTTCTTTTAAATTAAAATTTTTATTATTAGTTTCTTAATATTAGAAAATTAATGTTTTTTTTATGAAAAAAAATCTATTTTAATTTATGTATGGGAATTAAATTGAATCAAACTCTATTTTTAAATTATTTATGTAGAAATTGAATTTCTTTTAAAATAAAATATTTTATTATTACATTATTTTAACACAAAATTCATTACAAAGTTAATAAAAAACTTTAAAAAAATTAAATTGGAATTATATTTCTTTATATTATTTTGATAAAAAAAAATAAAGATAATGATGAAATAAATTAGGCAATACATTATTTAATTAATAATAATGAAAAAAAATAAGGTAATAAATTATTTTTATTTGTTATATGCTTAATGACAAGAAAATGGAGTTATAGTATGAGCTTTTAGAAGGATTAAAAAAAATTCTATCACCAAATTAAATGGATAGCATCTAAAAAGTCTGAAATAATGACACGAAGATTAATAATCTCAACCAAGTAAATGTTGCCACTAAAGATCTAGCTTTTGGCGCAAAATTAAATTATCATTGCTACCATAAAAGGCATATATTCTATGGATGGCTCATGGTTGTGATAAGCCCTTTCCCACAAATACAAGCCTAATATGGTCGAGGCCGTTTAGGCTCGCTACCATATAATAGGCTCATATCCTTTATCTATGTTTGAATCACACTCACGAAAGTATCACATTGTACACCCCTAAATTTGTCCCAAGCCCACTTTATTTTATTTATTTTTTATTATATTTTTTTAGGACCTATTTGCTTAGTGTTTTTTTTTTCTTTAGACTCATTTGCTTTTATATTTGGCCCTTTTTTTTTTCAGGTCCTATAGGCTTAATTTTTTGGCCCATTTTAAGGCTGAATCTAGGCCATTCATTTTTTTTTTTTCATTTCAACCATTTATCTCATAAAAAAATAAAAATAAAAATAAAACAAAAAACAAAACAAAACAAAATAAAAAGACAAAACCCCTCAATCATTTTTAGTTATTTCTTCATCTTTTTTTTTTTTTTTTTTTTTTATTTCTTTACTTTCCTTTCTCCTACTTTCCGTCTTCTCCACACAACCATTTCCCCACCCCTTTTCTCTCTCTTGTTTCCTTTTTCTTTCCCCATTCCTTCTATTTTTCTTCTTTCCCTTCCCTATACTTATGGCCACTTCCACATGCCATCTCATTGCCAGTGACATGTCACTGTTGACGACACACCATTGGCGTCACCCCTTTCTGGTCAAGAAAACCTCTTTCCCTTCCTCATTCTCTATTTTCTTCTCTTTCTTCATTTCTTTCTCTTTCCTTTCTCATTCTCTCACATTTTTCTCACCATGGCAACCACTGTTGTTTGAAGGATATATATATATATATATATATATAATAAACAATGAACTTGACCTAGCCTAAAACAAGCAAACAAAAATCAGAAAGGGGAAACATAACACTTATCGGTATAAGTCAGTTGAGGCATGATAATGCACTATCCTTAAAGTAGATCCACCCTCCACAAAGACAAGCTCAGTACACTAGGGAATCAGTGGTCTACCTTCAGGATACAACAACCAATTGAATCTTGCCTAACGTACACTTGGTAGGCAAGATTCGTACAACTTGGTATTTCAATATAACCCTCCAAAGAGGTGGAGTAGGAAAAAGAACAAAGATGGAGTAGAGCAGCAGTAGTGGTGGATGCAACAACTACAACAATGAGTGCAACTATAGTAGTATTGATGGATGAAGAATGAAAAGCAAATGGTTGTAGGTGCGGAACTGCAACAAAGCTCTGAAGGCAATAAGACTTTAAAACACCAAGAAAATGCAAGCTCTAAAACACTCAAGGAAAATCAGGAGAACTCTCTAAAAATTGATGTGTTAAAAATTCAAGGAGAGTTTTGATTACAGAGAAAATGGGTTGTAGAGGAATAGAGTGCTAAGTAGTAAGTTGCAGAGGAATAAAATGCTAAGTAGTAGGCTATAGAGGAGTGGAGTGCAAAGTGGATGGGTGAAAGTCTCTTTATAGGCCGAAGAGTCTAACGGGACTCCCTACAAAATGTTGAACTACCACAACAAGAAATAAAATAAAAAAATAAAAACGTTGCACCCACTCTAAAAAAATAAAGAAATAGTCAAAGAGAGTTACAAAAATCATGCACTCTTCCTATAATCCCCCATAGAGTGTATGATAGATGAAGGGAATGACTGAAGGAAACTAGAATCCAATGGATTAGTACTGGTACCTATAGGCTATGAACCAATCCTAGGATAATTAAGTATTGAGTTATAGAAAAACTGGTGAAAAAAAATTTCTATGAATCAATGTTTGTGTAATTCAAGGAACTTATTATCCACATTGGTTTTCAACTATGAGTTGTACATAACGAGTTGATGCAAATAGGCCATAGCCCTATCTGGCTATTCATGAGAACTCTAGAGAATTTGCCTAAGGTCTCATAAGAAGTAGCCCCACCTCCACTCTCATATAGGTGAATCCATCAAGTATGTTTTGCGCTAAACATACCACCCATAAGAAATGTGGTATTCATTAAGAATAAATACTCAACCTCAATCAATACAGAATACACTCTATCTAAACTATAAGGATATACTATCAAATAAGCATAACTGATAGAACACCTCATAGCCAACAAGTGATTTGTTCTTACCCATATGAACTTACTTCATGGGATCTCCATTCTAATAGGTTGGGTTACCATCACTCTTGACTTTTGTAATAGGCATAAGTTTTACCCCCCTCAATGTTTCTTCCATTAATTTCCTATTTAATGGTTTGGTAAAAGGATCGGCCAAATTCAGCTCTGACCTCACAAATTCCATAAATGCAATCCCTATTTCAAGCAATTGTCGCACAATGTTGTGCCTTAGGCGGATATGCTTGTTCTTCCCATTAAATATTTTACTCTTAACCTTAGCAATTGCAACTTGGCTATAGCAATGCATAAACACGAACAGAGTTAGTCTCATCCATAAAGGTATATCTACTAAGAGGTTTCTAAACCACTCAACCTCAAAACCTGTCTTTTCTAAGGCAATAAACTCAACCTCCATAGTAAATCGAGTAAAGCAAGTTTGCTTGGTAGACTTCCAAGAAACTACACCTCCTCCAAGGGTAAAAACGTACCTACTAATAGATTTCATCTTATTTAAATCAAAGATCCAATTAGCATCACTAAATTCTTCAAGGACACTTGGAAACGCACTATAACACAGTCCATAGTAAATGGTGCCTCTCAAGTACTTAAGTACTCTACGAATAGAAATTTAGTAATTCTTATTAGAACTCTTAGTGTACCAACTCAATCTTCCTACTGTATAAGCAATGTCAGGTCTAATAAAATTTGCTAAGTACATTAGGCTCCTAATGATATGGGCATACTCAGTTTGGGCAGCACTATGTTTTTTATTTTTCTTCAACTGTGAGCTAGGATCATATGGAGTTGATGTTGGTTTATAGTTAAAGTGTTCAAACTTCCTTAAGATTTTCTCAACATAGTGTTCTTGAGACAGTTTAAGCCCATTAGGTGTTGTAGTTATCCCAATCCCTAAAATCACCTTTGTATTTCCTAAATCTTTCATGTCAAACTTAGATCCTAGAAATTTCTTAGTCTCACACACAACATGTAGGCTAGTTCCAAAGATAAGCATATCATCGGCATATAAGAAAAATGACAACACATGTTATTCTCAACCTTGCTATAAATGCATTTATCAGTGTCATTAATGAAAAATCCATTAGATATTAACATATGATCAAATTTGTCATGCCATTGTTTGGGTTTTTGTTATGTCATTGTTTGGGTTTTTGTTATGCCATTGTTATGCTAGGTTGTGAACGAAAGCTAGTGCAATCAACAGCCTAATTGAGGAAAGTCTTGTCATAAGAGCAAAAGTGTCAAAGTAATCTACATCTTTCCTTTGTTTAAAGCCTTTGGCAACTAAATATGCCTTACATTTTTCTATAGACCCATCTGGTTTTAACTTTCTTTTAAAAAATCCATTTACACCCTATAATTTTCTCACTTGGAGGTAAATCCACTAACTCCCATGTATGGTTATACTTGATCAATTCAATTTCACTATTAATGGTCTCCTTCCAACAAGGTGCATCAGGAGAAGTTATAGCTTGTTTGTAAGATTTAGGATCCTCGTCTATTAAGAAGGTGTAGAAATCATCTCCAAGATTTGTTTCTTTCCTGTCTCTTTTACTTCTTCTTAGTTCAAGTTCAAAAGGTTCATTAGACTCATTTCTAATTGTCTTTGAATTTGTTGTTCACAACTTGGTTTCATAAGAAAGATGTTTCAAAGAAATTTATATTCTTTTTTTCTATAATGGAGTTTACTTCTACAAGACTATTTTCTAATTTAATAACAAGAAACCTGTATGTTGCATTATTCTCAGCATACCCAATGAACATTTCATCAAAGGTTTTAGAATTGAGTTTTCATTTTTTAGGTTCAAGAAAAAGTACTTTAGCCAAACACCCCCACACTTTCAGGTATGCAATATTAGGTGCATAACTCTTCCACAACTTATAAGGTGTTTTACCAGTTTTCTTGTAAGGTATTCTATTTTGTATATGACAAGCGGAGAGGATAACTTTCCCTCATAAGTTCAAGAGTGCTCCTAAACTTACCAACATTGCATTCATCATGTTTTTTAAGGTCCTATTTTTTCCTTTTAGCTACTCCATTGGAATCAATGGAATAAAAAGGAGTAGTCTCGTGAATAATCCCATGATCTTCACAAAATGAGTTAAAGGGATTGGAATCATACTCTCATCCACTATTAGTTCTAAGTCTTTTTATTTTCTTACTTAGTTGATTTTCTACTTCAACTTTGTATTTTATGGAAGCATTTTTTGCTTCATCTTTGTTTCTCAAAAGATATACCCTTGTATATTTTGAGTAATCATCTATAAAAGTTATATAAAATTGTTTACCACCTCTAGTGATTGTATTTTTTTAGGTCTCCTAAGTCACTATGTATTAGACTTAGTAATTTAAATTCTCTTTCTACCGATTTACAAGATTTCTTTGTAGTTTTAGATTCTATGCATGATTCACATTTCCTAAGGTTGTCTAAGGACAATTTAGGAATTAAACTTAGATCAATCATTTTTTTTATATATGAGAAGTTCACATGCCTAAGTCTACCATGCCAAATATCACAAAAGTCAACCATGTAAGAAGAAGAAAATGTATTTTTATTGATAAGTTCTAAAACATTCAACATAAAAAAACCTTTGTTACAATAACCTTTTCCAACAAACACATCATTCCTAGTCAATACTATTTTATTAGAGCCAAAAAAGATCTTCACTCCTACTTTCGCAAGTAGATATACTGACACTAAGTTCCAATGGATATCTATCACATGAAGAACATTATTGAGGGTGAGCACTTTTCTCAAGGTTAGCTTGAGAAGAACCTTCCCTTTGCCAATCACTAGGAAAGATCTAGAATCACCCATGAACACATGTTCCTCTTCTTTCTTTACCATGGTATAGGAAGTGAATGGGCTCTATTGCCATGGATGTGCCTTGCAGCCTAAGAGTCCACCACTTAGTCCTTCACATTGGTGACCATGCTCACCATAGAGGAGATTATTGTTGTGATCACCTTTGTTTCTACCAAATTTGCCTTTGATTTTGTCTTCTTAGTTCTCTTCCTATGGTAGCATTGAGTTGCATGGTGACTAGGTTTGCCACAAACAAAGCAATTACCCTTTTTTTAAATGGTTGGGTTATGGGCCTTGTTCATTGAGTTGGGCTTGGTCTTAGAGTTCTATTTTCTAGACCTACTGTTTTTGGGTTTGGATTTTTCTTCTACCACATTAGCCTTAGAGGACATCTCTTAGCTTTCTCAGCCTTGTCATTTTTTTTGGTTTTGTTCCTCAATCCTAATATGGATTATGACATCTTCTAGGGATTTTTGTTTCCTTTTGTGTTTCATATTATTTTTGTAGTCTTTCCAAGACTTTAGAAGAGTCTCTATTGAGTAACCTGACACCAAAGGTTTGGGCAACTTTATTTCTTCATTTTCTAAGTCACTAATCAACATGTGGTAGTCATGGATTTGAGATGATACATCTCTATCCTTGGTCATGAAAAGGACAACTCCTAAACATCCAATTTGGAAACTTCTAAAATTCCCTATGGCACATTTATGAGTTCTCGTATCTTTCAAAATATATTTTTTATGAATTGCATCCCAAATATCTTTTTCAATTTTGTATTAGCAGTAAAATCAAACAATTCATTTGTAAGCGTACTAAGAATGGTATGTCTAACTTGTTTGTTTCTAGTTTCCCAGGTAAGAAAAATTTCATAATCGTCTTTTGGTTTTAGGTCAGCCAAAATATGTCCTAAGTTCACTACATCAATTGTTAATAAAACTTTTTCTTGTCATCTCTTAAAGAATGTCCTGTTGAAGGGATTAATCTTAAATGTGTCAGGACGTGTGTGAACTACGAAAGCTTCCATAAGGATCTACCTTAAAATTGTTGTTTGAATGATGAAAAATAAAAAAATAAAAAATAAATAAACAATGAATTTGACCTACCCCAAAACAAGCAGACAAAAATAAAAAAAAGGAAACAGAACACTTATCATATAAGTTAGCGGAGGCATGATGATGTATTGTTCTTAAAGTAGATCCACCCTCCATAAAAATGAGCTCAATGCACTAAGGAATCATTGATCTACCTATAAGATACAATATCCAATATAATCTTGCCTAAGGTGCACTCGGTAGGAAAGATTCGTATAGCTCAATATTTCAGTATATCCCTCCAGAGAGGTGGTATAGGAAAAAGAACAAAGATGGAGCGGAGAAGTAGCAGTGGTGGATGTAGCGACTATAGAGATGAGTGTAATTGCTATAGTATTGATGGATGAAGAATGAAAAGTAAACAATTGCAAGCGCAAAACTACAACAAAGCTCTAAAGGCAGCAAGACTCTAAGACACTAAGGAAAAGCAAGCTCTAAAACACTTAGGGAAAATCTGGAGAACTCTTTGAAAATTTGTGTTGAAAATTGCAGGAGAGTTTTGATTGCAAAGAAAATGGGTTGCAAAGGAGTGGAGTGCTAAGTAGTAAGTTGTAGAGGAGTAAAGTGCAAAGTGAATGGGTGAAAGTCCTTTTTGTAGGCAAAGGAGTCCAATGAGACTCCCCATAAAATGCTAAACTGCCACAACAAGAAATAAAAAAAAGAAAGATAAATAAATAAAAACATTACACCCACCTTTCTTGACTCATTCCACACAGGCTCCTCTATTGGATTTAGTCTAAGACTCCAATAAATAAAGAAATAGGAAAAGAGAGTTGAAGAAATCATGTTCTTCCTACAACCACCACATGTCATACCACATCCCCTCTCACTCATCCCGATCTCCATCTCCTTCACCCACCAGCATTAGTTACACATTCATGTTGGTCCCCATGGCCACCAATTTCCCATTATTGCATCTTTGTCCATGGATTTAGGATACATATAAGTTCATTTATTTATTTATTTTATTTTAATTCCCACAATGCATATTTTAGATTTGGGATTGAATGGTGTTTACTTAGGCTTGTGTTTGGTGTGTTTATTTCATTTGGGCCTTGATGATTTGGGTTGTTGCTTGGTATTGAGCCTTAAATATTATTGATTTTTGCTATTGAAAATTTTCATTTTTTATATAGGTTTTTTGTTCTCATTTTGGCTTGCTTTCATTTTCTTGGTGTTTGGATTGCTATTTTACGCATATTGTTAAGAGCGGGAAGAGGGAAATTTGTAGTAGATTGCTTGGAGGTAGGTGAAGTGGTTGAAGGCAAGACATGGATAGGAGCAAAGGTTGAGGGGAACTTGATTTGATCAAAAAGGGGATTTGGGCAGAAGATTAAGGGGAGGAAGACGACTCTCTTTCTTATTTTCTCTCATTTTTTTTTCTTTTAATTTTTTTATGGTGAGAAAGAGTGTATTTATTTGTATGTTTAAGATTTGTTTAGGAAGCTAGAGAGAGTTATTATGCATTGGGATTGCACTATAAAGGTTACTTGTTCATCCTTGTTGTCTTAGTTCTTTTGTTGTATACATTTGTTTTATTTTCTTTGTTATACATGTAAATACATTATTAATGTGTGGTTTTTTTTTTGTATATAGTTGTTTAAGTTATCTAATTATTCTATAAATATATTCCCATTATTATTATTATTTTGCTAGTCAGCTTTTAAAGCTACTGTTTTATTGTTTAATACAATAGTATTTGTTTTAATTTATTGTTTATTTTTCTTTATATAGAATATGTTGTTTATTTATTGATTGATTAATATTTATTTATTTGCAGCTTAAAAAAAATAGTTTTTATTATTTTTTTTTCTAATGATTCTGAAACTTTTTAAAAAATAAAATAATGATATGAAATATCTCAATTTTTTTTTTTTAAAAAAAAAACCTAAAAATCCTTTTTTATGTATATTAATATTTTGTTCCTTTATACAAATCTAGGAATGCCTTTTTTTTTCATAGAATCTAAAAAGGATTCCCCTATAAAGTAAACCCCAAACCTTTGTGTTTTTTTTCCCCCTCAAAAAATAAATACAAATGCTTTTTCTTTCAAAAATAAATTTGAAACCTTTTTCAAATAATAAATTTGAAACCGTTTTTCTTTAAAATTGAAATAACGTTTTTTTTTTTTACAACAAATTGCAAGAATCTTTGTAAATAAAAAGGATTGAAATATCTTTTGCAAATAATCGTAATTGGATAAAAATATTTTTATAAAATTGTAAAATGATATTCTTTTAACAGTAGTTAAACAAAAATTCTTTTTAGATAAACTTGTAAATTAATTAATTATTTTTTTTTTTTTTGAAAAAAAAAGAGAGAATTTTTTCCTAGTCAAATGCCTTTTTTTTTTTTTTTTTTTTTTATCCAAAATCCTTTTTTCGGGTAAAACAAATTTTTTTAAAGCAAATTTTCTCTTCCAATAGAAATTTAATAAAAATTTGATTTTTTTTTTTTAATGTGAAAGCTAAACAACATTCTTTTTCTAAATAAATTGTAAGATTCTTTAATTGGATTGTTTTTGTGAATGAAATTATGAAAATCTCTTTTTTAACAAAGTTGGATAAAAATCCTTTCTAGTTTGTTTTTTTTTTCAAATTTAAAAATTTCTTAAAAAATGAATAAGCAATAAATTTAAAACCTCTTTTTATAGAATCAAGATAATTTGTAAAGGTCTATTAATAAAATTGAAAAAAAAAAAAAGTTTCTTTAAACAAAATAAAGATTTTTTTTTTGTAAATATTTTTTTATAATATCAAATAAAAAACCTTTTTAGTAAATAAAAAAGAGATTGAAGTATTTTTATTTTTTTTTTGTAAACAATTTTGTAAAATGTCTTTTTCCTATTAAAAATCATTGTCACTAATAAAATTAAATTAGATTTTAATTCTTTTGTAAATGAAATTGTAAAAAATTTGTTTTTCAATAAAAATAACAAAATTAATAAATTCTTTTAATAATAATGAATGCAAATAAATTTCTTAAAAAAAAAAAAAAGTTGAACACAAATAAGATTGAATCAAATCATTTGTTGAAAATAAGTTGAAATTTTGTTTGTAAATAAATAAATGAATTTTTTTTAATGTAAATAAATTCCTTTTCAAAATTTCTTGAAATTGTCTTCTAATCTTTTAAAAAAAATCAAATCCCTTTTTTAATCAATTTAATAATTTGATTTGTGCAATTCTTGTGTTAATTAATTTTTATTTTTGTCATCTAATTTATGTTATATCTTGTTGTAAATTGATTTGTATCATTCTTTTTCTCAATATCCATGATTATTTAATTAATAAACTATTGTAATTCTCTTCACTTACTTAGTAGAGACCTTTATTAGGGTTTAAAGGGGTGCTACCCATGATACCTCACATTAAGTAACCTGATCCCTAAATTTGGATTTGATTTTTTGTAAACATGTCTTTTCCTTATAAAAAAAAAAAAAAAAAAAAGAGTTAAATAGGGTTTTATTTCATATTTTGTTTTTCCTTTTTAAAATAAACAAAAATGAGTGGTGCTCCAATTTTCACGTAAAAACAAATTTTTCCATTCAAGTGGGAATGCACATGAAAAATGTGGGTCCATAAAATGATGACTCCACTATGGAATATTTAGAGGGTCAAACTTGAACTCAGGTTGAGAGAAATATAACATTTGATTAGTTAATCAATGGATACCCTCTTATTGTGCCTTTGTTGTATCTTTGCATGTCTTAGGGTATGTTAGAGTTGACATGATGATTATTTTGTGTATAAATTGCATGTGTCTTACTATGTATCACTTCTTATTATCATGTGTGCTTGTAAATATCTACTCATATTTGTATATATTTATTTTGCATGGCTATGTACTACATGACTACCTTGTTTCTACATGGTGCATGACTTGCTTGTCCATGTGGGACACACATTTATCCCCCTACCTCCAACTCCCTAGTCTTGGTCAATATTTTTTTCCTTAAACTCGTATTTGGCATTCCAACTATTGAGAACCCCGAATTACTGCATTCTCATGCCCTGGATCTCGTAGGGCGCATGAATATATCTTTAACGCTCTTTAGATCTAATGCAACGGAAAATAATGGCTTCAAAAACCATTATAAAATAAAGATCTAGAGGTTTCAAACTCATATCCATGATTTCGATGTTCCCAAATCAAAATCCACCTGTTGCAGAACATGTCTAGAAAAATTTGAGAGTCTATCACCTCATGTTGTTGCCCACATGCGCGTCCCATGCAATTCCCATGCATGCAACCTATGTGTGTCCCCTGTAGTTCTCGTGCATACGGATTGTGCGTGTTTGGTGCACTATAGCCTTGCATCTAAGAACGACTCATACACCCAAGGTCTTCTGCCTAATGACTCGAACCATGATCTTAGCACTCCAAAGTGTGGGCTTTAGAAGAGAGAAGGGTATGGCTCTCTCTCTAGAGTGTTGAGATTGAGCCCTTAAAAGCAAGACATGATGTAACAAAGTTAGACTTAATCATCCCCTTGTTGTCCTGTTAATGTATTGACATTGACTTGACCATTCAGTCCATGTCTCTTGCATTGTACATGACTTGGGTTCATTAGGAGTTACA
The DNA here is from genome assembly GCA_946000715.1 of Vitis cinerea var. helleri x Vitis riparia. Taxonomy (NCBI): domain Eukaryota; kingdom Viridiplantae; phylum Streptophyta; class Magnoliopsida; order Vitales; family Vitaceae; genus Vitis; species Vitis cinerea var. helleri x Vitis riparia. The sequence continues at coordinate 17,211,084 of OX254005.1, read as the reverse complement.
CAAAAGATACAAGTAATGGGTTCCTTGTAAGTAGATAAGTTGTCCACAGTTGGTTCATGGATTTGGGTAATCCAGTAGAGATTGTAGTACACCACCTCCTAATTGGAGGGAGGGATTGTCTTAGCCATTAGGATGGGTTTCCAATGGTGAGTGCACTAGTGTATTTGATGCACATTGGATAGGAACTACGGTGAATCATGATGCAGGGATATCAATTGTCATAATTCACTAATCTACTATACTGCATGGAGTCTCAAACTTAAGAGGATATTGAGTTTGTGCCAAAATCAACAAGAGGCTTTAACCTTTGGGTGAGACCTTAAAGTGGTCATATATCTCTATGGATTGGGTTACTATTGATGAAGGCTTGTGGCAATTAGTATTTTCAATATAGACACCATGATATCTCATGGGATTGAGACATTATGTTCTCTTGGATGATCCAAAGGACATATGATCATGAAATCTGTGGCCATAGTAATTCTTTTAGTGGAATTTGACATATACCCCTTGGAGTTAGAGTATGTCATTTGATCAAATAATAAGTGGTATTTGTAACTCAAGGATTTGAGAATTAATCTTGATAGGTGATAACACTACCTTATTAGATTGTGGACAACAGTTCATGGGGAGTCTACATACAGTGGATTTCACGAAGCCAAGCACTTAGTGTCTTGTTGTTATTTACATAGGATAATAGAATTCAGTTGATTCTCTATAACAGGATGTTGAATCAACTTCAGAATTAGATTATGAGAGAGTTAGTACTCTTATAGGTCCTAATGGTCCCCACTCTGAGTTCATATACGTTGTTGGCATGGATCATGAGGGTCAAATTAGCTATAGGTTCACTTTTATGCCTAAGGGCACTTTGGTAATTATGCAAGGTTGCACAAGGGTAAGTGAACAAGGTCTTTGGATTGGGCTAATTGATTAATTAGTAGGCCCTGTTGAGTTAATTAATCAATTAGGACCTATTTTGGGCTAGATTAAGTGATCCAAGCCCATATGGGCTCAAGTCACTCAAGCCCAATTAGGATCCCTATAAATACCCTCTAAAGGTTAGGGTTTCCATAACTTTTATCTTCCACCATCTAGAGAGAAAGAGAGCCACAACCTCCACCCTCCACCCTCCTTTCCTCCCCACTGGAAGTGTGCCAAGAACAAGGTTGAGTCATTAGGCAAAAGATTGTGGGTTTATGTAACTTCCAACAACTTCAAGGTCGTCTTCAACACTTGGAATTTAAGGTTTGAGAACATACAAACCTAAAGGTTAGTACTTTAACTGATTCGTTCCCAATTGGTGTCTCAGCTGATTCATGTCCTCTCAATGGTCCCTAACAGTGGTGCCATTTGATTTGTGTCCAGCTGGTGTCCCTTGATTGTGGTCCTCTGGGAGTAATCAACAAAATTTATAACCTATTACACCATGTACTAGGATAGCCTTAGCTAGCATAGCATAGTGGCTCTAGGGTCGTTCATTGGGATGGGTTTTCATTCTACAATTGATATTAATTCAAAGTTGAATTGGTGCCTTTTCATTTCAAGGTTAGCTTTAAAAGAAAACATAAAGATGTTTAAATGAAAAAGGTTTGGTTTTAAATAACCAAAAATAGTAACTGATTTTACTTACAAAGAAAAGTGTTTCTTGGAGTTTAGATCACTAGGTTCAGGTTCCTCATACAAAAAGGAGAGATCCGGTCACTTGTTTCTTTTCCTCGCATTAGAGAATTAACATATAGTTAATTCTCTAACCGGTGTGGTACAGATGCTTCCCCTTAATGGGTCCAAACACTAAATCCCTCTCACTGATGCACCTTGCAATGGCTCATGCTTCTCACCTAGCATTTGCCATTCAAGGTGATCTTTAACCTTGGATTACCCGTCAAAAGCTCGCAAGAGATAACTAATGGATGTCTCCTTAGAGTCCAAAAGCTTACCAAGTGTTGGCTATTCTAGAAAATCCTACCTTCAAACCACCTCCCAAAGGCTCTCAAGAGATAAACTAGTGCATCTCAATGAACGGAGATCACTTGCCTTATCAAGTGTTGGCCCAGGTGAGTTAAAGGCATTTTAAGTTAACTAAAAAGATAAAAACCATTAACGGGTCACACTTTCTCTTCATTAAAAACTAAAACAACAAAACTTCCAATTTATGCATGAGGAAACTTACCCGGCTTTCTTCACTCCAAGAGACAAAGAGCCTAGCCTCTCATCCTCTGAGGAAAAATCCTCAGAGTTTGATTGACTAGTAAGAAAACTAACGAGAAAACAAAAATATGAAGAAGAAACAGAGCAAGTGCTCTGTTCGTCGATTCCATATATATCTTTTTTAAAGAAAATTACAAACTATATATAAGAGGTTATTCACCCCTTTGTTCTTACTTAAGGACTAAGGAATCCTATGATAGGCGGGTTACAAGGAGAGTTTGGGGATTTAGACATCAAATATCTAAAGCAAAATATCTCAAAATGTCTGTTGAAAATATCGGGAAGCTTCAGGAGAACACCGCGGCACTGTGCAAAATCCGGTTAATCTGAAATGTCGGCCGCGGATGCTCTCCGGGTAAGTGCTATCAGAGGATCCGGACATGTCTGACCGGGAAAGTTGAAACGTCCTCCTCTCCCATCCGGCTGTGAAATGTCGGGGGACGGAATTCCGGATGTGAAATGTCCGGAGAAAGTGGAATGTCGGCCGGATTGAAATCTTCACCGGGTGGAATAAGCTATGTCGCAAGGGGGACCGTCTGCGTGTGCAAGGTGTAGGAACCCTCTCCCGGATGACACGGATGCGCATGGCTATCCGGATCAACTCCATCCGGATTCCCCAAGAGGACATGTGGTGCGCTCCCCTATCCGGACTCCCTCAGGGAGAAGCACACGGTACTCGTGAACATCACACCCGGATGATAGCATATCCTATCTGGATATGTTGTCCGGATCATTGACTTAATGTGAGCAAGTCTTTGGTACGTCATTCCGACAGCCTGCCACAGCCCATGTTCCGCCGCCATCCTGTTCGGACATCTTTTGCTCCTTGCATTCCGGATTTGCTTATGGCAAAGGACTTCAAAGTTTCGGTTCTTCATGTTTCTGAGCTTTCCATTGCTTTGCCATGGATTCCAAAGAACTCTCCTCAATCTCTGATTGCTTTGGTGATAAAAAAGCTATCAAAACACCAAAACTTAACACAATTTGATTACAATTGATTGCAAGGGTCCTTAATATGTTAATTGGGTTAAAAGGTGATAACTACTACTCAAAAGTGTTTAAAAGAGTTAATTACATGCTATGAAATAGCACTTTTTGAGTAGTAATCATTAACACTAAAAGATCAATTTAAAAAAAAAAAATGGTATTGATTTCCTTGCTTAGATCTAAGATGCCAACATGGAGTTGGAAGACAACTCTTACCAAAGGTTATTAGGAAACCCTAACCCATAAAATGGTATTTATAGGGTTGCCCATTGAGCTTAAGTAAATTAAACCCATTAAGGCTTGGGTCACCTAATCTAGCCCAAAACGAGTCCTAATTGATTAATTAACCACATAGGGCCATCTACTTAATCAATTAGTCCATACTAAAGACCTTGTTCATTATCCCTTGTGCAACCTTGCAAAATTACAAGAACACCCTTATGCACAAGAATGAACCTAGAGTTAATCCAACCCTTATAAACCATGTCATCATGGATATGAGCTCAAAGCGAAGACCACTAGGACCCATAGGAGTACCGACTCCCTTAGAATCCAATTTTAAGTTGATTTAACATTCCATTAGCCTTATCTATTGCATGTAAACCCCATAAGAACTGGTGTTCGTAATCTAACAAGGTAATGTTATCACCTATCAAGATTGTCTCTTCCATCTTGAGTTACAGATTCCACTTATTATGTGATCAATTGATATACTCTAGTTCTAAGGAGCATATCTCAAATTCCACTAAAGGAATTGTATGTCCTTTGGATCACCTAAGGGGACATACTGTCTCAGTCTCATGAGATATTATGGTGCCTTTATTGAGAATACATATTGCCACCAACCTCCATCAACAGCGACCCAATCCATAGGGATATATGACCACTTTAGGGTCTCACCCATAGGTCAAATCTTCTTATTGATTTTGGCACAGACTCAATATCCTCTCAAGGTTGAGAGTCCATGTAGTATAGTAGCTTAATGAGTCATGAAAATTGATAGTCTTTCATCATGATTGATCGTAGATCCTATCTAGTGTGCATCTCATATACTAGTACACTAACCATGGGAAACCCATCCCAAAGGCCAAGACAAGTCATCCCTCCAATTAAGAAGTGGTGCACTACAATATCTACTAGATTACCCAAATTCATGAACTGATTGTGGACAACTTATCTACTTACAAGAAACCCATGACTTGTATCTTTTGTGCAACTCCTAATGCACCTAAGTCATGTACGATGTAAGAGACATGGGCTAAATGCTCAAATCAATGTCAATACACCAAAGGGATAGCAAGGGGACAATTAAGTCTAATTTTGTTACGTCATGTCTTGCTTTTAGGGGCTCAATCCCAACGCCAACAAAGCTAGTGATTAGGAATAAAGTCTAATAGTGGGCTATATGTATGTTTGGAAGCATTTAGAGCATTGTCATCACATCATTAGCATCATGAGATCCCACCTTGAAGCAAATTGCCACATTGTCATTCTTGCCACATATCATCTTCCACATTTTCATCTTATCCTAGTCTTCATCCCACTTTGCCACATTATCCTACCTTGCCACATCATTTCTACCTTATCACCATCCTATCTTCTCACCTTATTCTTACCTTCATCCTTCTTTGCCATATCACCACACTTTATCACTTCATCCCACTTTTTTTTTCCATGTCATCATTTTATCTTATTGCATCATCATCTCACCTTGGAGAGTACCGCCACATGATTGGATAGGAAAAACCTGGATCTATTTGTCTCTTAAGCTTGGATCAGGTTAGGGACACTGATGTGCTAGTTCGCAAGTATACGAATCGTTCAAGTAATATAATAGTACCTAAGTACAAATATTGAACCCACAAGGACTATGCTACTAATTACTAAATTTTATTATTCCCACTACTATTTGATCAACTGAATTTTTAAAGTTGCAAAAGAAGGTAACTTAATTAGTTAAAGAAAATAAATTCAAACTCTTATGATTTAAATGATCTAGGGCTTTTGATTTCACTACAAACAGTTTCATGCAATTGATTGCTTAACCTAATTTCTGTTATGCTTTATTTTGAGATTTAATTCCCTAAGCCAACCAATATTTTCTCTCGAAATATATCATATTGCTCCTTAAATTACTAACCCAGCATATCTCTATGTGAATTTAAGTCTAAAGGAGTAATTAAGATCTATGGAATTATTATAGATTTAACTATTAATCTCTTAGAACATGGTAATGTATCTCTACCAGTCATTCATTCTAATGTAATCTATTCTATGGATCTAATTTAGATTCTAACTCTCGTTATCAACTTAAATTATAAAATCAATCAAAACTTGGGCCCTTAAGAATTGAGAGCATTAAGTGCAGAATAGATACACAAATAAATTGATGCAAAACAGATAATTAAATTAAACTAATCAAAAACATAAATCATGATTGAGTTACATCTCAGCCCTAGACAAAGGAAATTAGTTCATGTTAAGATGAAGAACAAACATCCTCAATTACGATCATAAAGAAAATGGAAGAATAAACCAGAAAAATAGAAGGAAATCTGCAAATCTCTTTCTTGTTCTCTAAGCTCCTTCCTCTCCTAGCTCTCTAAGCTCTCCAAAATAAACCCTACTTTTGTCTATTTATAACCCTAGTATCACAACCTGACGTTCCACCTAATTCGGACCTAAATACAATGAGATAAGAAAGAATAATTTTCAAATTTTAACTATCGGGTCGTGGCGCTCAATGCCTCCCATCGTAGCGCTTTAGTCTCGGGTCCTAAGGATTTCTGAAATTCCTTTGGGCGCCACGGCGGACAAGTTCCTCCCTCCATAGTGGTTTTGTCTTGGGTCCCCAACTATGATTTTCCACATGCATGCATCGCGACGCTTAAGTCATACCTGTCACGACGCTTTCCTCTCAGGTAAGTTATGCAAATTGTCACGTAAGAGGCTGCCGCGGTGCTTGAGAGCTCCCGCCATGGTGGTTCTCACATTTTTGCAGAACTTCATATTTTTCTTCCAATTTTGCCTCGTATTGCTCCCTTTTCGTACTCTTGGCTATTTGAGACCTAAAATAATAAAAATAATGATTGTTGAGATAAAATTACTCTTAAACTAATGAAATATCAAGTTAAATCATAGATAATAAGTCGCTCTAAATCGACTTATCAGACACGCTTAACTATCCTAGGCTTTTCTAGATCCTATGCATAAAAGAAAAATAACATTTTTAAACATAACATGGATTCAGAGAGAGAAAACAAAAGACATATCTTAGATTTAGATGTTCCTTAATTGAATCCATACGGTGAAGATGAAGAACGAAATCATAAGAAGTCTCATAAACCCGGAGTCTTTTACTCGATGACTTAAACCTTGATCTTGATACACTTCCAATTAAGATGAAAAATATAGTGTAAGCTATGGCTCTCTCTCTCTTTCTCTATCGCTCTTTCTCTTTCACTCTTTGAAGGTGGAAAATGACTCTCTAGAAAAAGTTATGAAAACCCTAACCTCTAATGGGGTATTTATAGGGTTTACTACTAAGCTTAAGTGACTTGAGCCCACCAAGGGCTTGGTCACTTAATCTAGCCCAAAATGGGTCTTAATTGATTAATCAACCCAATAAGGATTACAAATTAATCAATTAGCTCAATCCATAGACTTTGTTCACTTATCCCTATGTAACTTTACATAATTACCAAAATACCCTTATGCACAAAAGTGAACTTAGAGCCAATTCGACCCTTATAACTAGTGTCAACATGGTATATGAGCTTAGAGCGAGGACCACTAAGACCCATAGGAGTACTGGCTCCCTCAGAATCCAATTTTGAAGTTGAGTCAACATCCCACTATAAAGAATCAACTAAACTCTAGTATCTTATATAAATAACAACGAGACACCATGTGCTTGAGTTCGTGACTTGCTATCCGTTACGTTTAGTCTCCCTATGAACTGGTGTTTATAGTCTAACAAGGTGAATGCTATCAACCTTTCAAGACTACCTCCACAATCCTTAAGTTACCGATCCTCTTTTTGTGTGTTTAGTTACATTTCTTAGCTCTCCAAGAATATAATGTCAAGTTCCATTTAAGAAACTACTATAGCTATGGTTTTCATGAATACACCGTCTTAGGATCACCCAAAGGGACACACTGTCTCAATCTTATGAGATATCATGGTGCCTCTATTGAGAATACCTATTACTACCAACTTTCATCAATAGTGACTCCATTGGGAATATATAATTACCTTACAATCTCACCCATAGGTCAAAGCCACTACTAGCTTTAGCACAAACTCAATATTCTCTCAAGGTTGAGAGACAACACAATGAAACAACTTGGTGAAGTCATGACTACTTGATAACCTTAACTCATGACTCATTATAGGTCATGTTTAATGTGTAACTATACATACTAATGCACTCAACATGGGAAACCCATCTCGATAACCAAGACCAACCATCCTTTCGATTAGAAGATGGTGCACTATAGCTTCTAATGGGCTCCCTAGACCCATAAACCAATTGTAAACAAGTCATCTATTTGTAAGGAACCTGTGACTGGGATCTTCTATGCAACTCATAATGTCCCCAAGTCATGTACAATGCAAAAAATGTAGGCTAGAAATGCTTACAAGGTATATTGCATGGAAATAGGATAGAAAAAAGTGAATTGAAACTTCGTTAATAAATAATAAAATTCAGAAGTTTATTATATTATGTCATGATTTTCAAGGCTTTATCCTAGCAAATACTTTCCTATGGCTTTTTAGGATCTTATTTCATAATTGATAATAAATTTAGGTAAAATACAAATCATCAAAATTATCAAAAATGCCAACAACCAAAATAGGGTTTGAAAATAGGAAAACCCTATAAACAATATCCCAAATAATCGTGACCAATACTTAAACACCTAAAATTTTCTTAAGGTTGCTTGAAACAAATTAGAGAGCTTAAGTCTTTCAGGCCACTCAAATGTTAATTTAGGTGATCCAATGCTGCCATTTGCGGTTGCACACTCGAGAGCTTTCCTCTATCTTTTTCCGCTACTTTTCCACCAAAAACCTCACATTTGCTAGTTGGTTTCCTCACCATGGATGTGATTGATGTCACATATTGCTTCGTCTTGTCTTTTAAGTTACAAAGATGGGAAAAAAAATGAATTTTTATATAGGAAAAATAAACCTATGCTCCTTCAAACTAAAGCTTACAACCCATCTTGTAAAAAAAGAAATTTTTTACAATAGAAGATATTCTTAGGCTCCTAACCACAGAGCTTACAGCTCAACAAAAAAACAGGCAAAACATTTAACCATAATCACATATATTCAATATATGAATTATTAATAATTTAAATATCCTTTCACCCCTTAGGGTCATAGGATGAATCAACATACCCTACAATTCAAAGTAAGCACACCTTAGAATGGATCTAGCACACAAAAACTTAGCCTTAGGCTTTGATACCAATTATAGGGAACCCTAGATCTCTTTGTTCCTTATCCCATGATCAGGTTAGGTACAAGCAAATCTTCCTAGGCTTTTTAATCTTATATACAATGGAAAAATAGCATTTTAAAACTTTAACAAGATATAAAATGTGTAAATGAATTCAATACCTTAGATTTGGACGTTCCCAAATCTAATACCCTTGGTAATGATGAAGAACAAATCCTCCTAAAGTCTCGTAGATCCAAAGTCTTCCGCTCAATGACTTGAACCTCGACCTCAGCACACTTTCAATGGAGGTAAGAGAGAGTGGAGGCTATAACTCTCTTTCTCTCTAGAATTTGAAGAGAACTTTCTAAAAAAACTCTTGAAACCCTAACCCCTAAGGGGGCATTTATAGGGTTTCCATTGAGCTTGAGTGACTTGAGCCCACTAAAGACTTGGGTCACTTAATATAGCCTAAAATGGGTATTAATTCATTAATTAAACCCATTAACGCCTACTACTTAATCAACTAGCCCTATTTAGAGATTTTGTTTTCTTAACTTTATGCAACCTTGCATAATTACCAAATCGTCATTATGTCAAAAGTGAACCTAAAGCCAATCTAACCCTCATAACCCATGCTATCATAGTTTATGAGCTCAAAGTGGGGACCATTGGTGCTCATAGGATAGTACTAGTTCCCTTTGAATCTAATTCTGAAGTTAATTCAATATCCCACCACAGAGAATCAATTGTACTCTAATACCCTATATAAATAATAACAAGACACTATGTGCTCAGGTTTGTGACCTATTATCCATTGCGTCCAATCTCCTTATGAATTGGCATTCTTAGTCTAAGTATGTGATAGCTATCAACCTTTCAACACCATCTCTACCATCATTGAGTTATAAATCCTCTTATTGTGTGTTTAACTAACATGTCTTAGCTCTAAAAAAGCTATGTCTAATAGGATTGAGGCCCTAAAAGCAAGACATGATGTAACAAAGTTAAACTTAACTGTCCCCTTGCTATCCCTTTAGTGTATTGACATTGATTTGAGCATTCATCCCATGTCTCTTACATTGTACATGACTTGAGTGTATTAGGAGTTGATAGAAGATACAAATCATGAGGTCTTTGTAAGTAGATAAGTTGTTTAGAGTTGGTTCATGGATTTGGGCAATCCAATAGAGACTGTAGTGCATCACCTCCTAATTGGAAAGGTGACTTTTCTTGGTCGTCAAGATAGGTTTCCCAAGTTATGTGCCCTAGTGTATGTGATGCATACTACACAGGACCTACGATGAATCATGATACAAGGCTATCAGTTGTCATAATTCACCAAGCTACTATACTCCATGGACTCTCAATCTTGAGAGGATTTGAGCTTGTGCCCAAATCAATAGGAAGCTTCATTACAAGAAAAAAAGGCTTTCATTGACAGTTTTTCACAATCAAGGTAGGGTATATCTGTCAAGGTATCTTACCAATGAATATGTCATCTATGCCAGTGTCAAGAAAAGTTTAAAGCTACCTTGACATTTACATATATCTTGTTTCTGTTTCTACTAATGATGAAATCTTTGTTAGTATGACATATATCAATGTTTCTTTCACTTTTGTCAAGGTTGGATTCAACATATGTCAAGATTCCTTGATCTTATGTTAATGTTAACTTATTTTTCTGTTAAGGTTGCTACAACAAATGTCAAGGATAAGTATAATATGTCAATGTTTCTAGCTATTACAGATGTCAATGTTGGGCATTAGCCATCTCTCAAAGTTGCCTATGAAAAATTTAATATTATTTTATTATAATTTTTAGTTTTTAATGGAAAATGAATCCATTACCATGTGAAACTTGTTTCCAAATTAAATTTGGTACATATTTAATTATGATAATAATAATTAAGTCTTAAAACAGTGTAAATAAACTATTACCCAAGGAAAAAATTATTATATATACATTTGACTATTAAAAACACAATGAAATAAATATTTTTCTAGTTACAAACATTCAATTAAGATAATATACAAACTTAAATTCAAAAGTACAATAGTATCTTCATAAGAGGGTCTCTAATTCTTCATAATCTTCTTCTTTTTCCTATATTTCTTGGATACCTAATAGGATAGACACAACATTAATAGAAAAGTAAGCAACAAGTATCAAAATAGCAATTCTCAAATTGTAAGGTACTTTCAATTACAAGAATACATCAAACATATATGCAATTTGTAGATACCATATCTCTAGCATTAATCTTCAAGCATCGCCCTCTAGAAAGACCCCAAAATTGCCAACACCTCTATCTCAAACCTATGATATAAAAAAAAAAACCATGTTAACAAAAAGAAAACTCAAATTGAGAAATTAGATATCTAACTACAATTAAATGTTTTTAAGAATGAATTCTAAGTTTAATTATTGTGTTTTTATATTATGGACCTAAATAACTATAAAAATATACTTCTTTTTAGTTTCTAAAAGGTATGCAAAAAGGAAAAGAGAAAAAAAAGTTTAAAATGTATCTTTAATGTTATTTTGGCTTTTAAATAAATAAAAACTCACATTATCCAACAAATCGTTGAAATTAAAGTTGAGTTGAAATTTTAATTATTTCAATCATAAATAATGAAATATCTAAATTCAAATTCATAGAAATCATACTCACTATTAAATTCATACATCAAATGCATCTAAACTTAACAAAATAAAAAATCAAGGATATTCTCCTTCAATTCTAATAAGGTAATAGATATTATGTGTGCAAATTTTGTCTTTATTTCAAGAATTAATAAATGCACAAGCTATATAGTTGAGAGCTTAAATCTATAAATTTTGAAAAGAAATAAGTTAATTAATAAACAAAAAAGGTCTAAGAAATGGAAAATCTCCCAAACTAAAGAGAAAATCAAGTTTCATAAATAGGAAAAAGTTATGCAATATGTTGCTATTCTTTTTGTGTGTCAAAATATACAATTTTGTTTCTTCAAATTGCATTAAAAATCAAATGGTATTACTATACACCTACAAAGGAAATAGTAGAGATAAAATTTAATGGTAATCTACTCATAATTATTTCAATTAACACATCTAAATATTGTAAATCAACATAAAAATCAATTTAAAGAAAAACATCAACCTTTACCAGCAAAAAATGAAAACAAAAGTCAAAAAAGAAAAAAATTCATTAGATATCACATTATTTTTGGAGCAACAAAAATGAGACACATAATTGCATTAACCATTGATGCCTATAAAATTAATTTGAAACATAAAAATGAAATTGAACATGAATTTCAAGCTTCAAAATTGTGAACCAAATAAACACTTTTCTTGCTTACGATAAAATGTTAGAAAAGAATGGGGAAAAAAAAATTATAAAATAGGATATTCCAAGACATTTTTTTTTGGTAGTTTTCTTCTTTAGTTTTTCTATAATCAAAGAGAGTAAAAAGGGAAAAATGATAGAGAAGATAACAAAGTAAAATTCACCAATCATCATAATTGCAATAATTTTTACAACAACAAAACATGACACAAGATTACATGAAAAACCCATAATTTATTGAATTAATTCCACATAGAAATGACAATTAAACCTTCAAATTCTGAAAACAAATTATCATATGCATGATCATTGTGAAATCTTACAAAAGAACAAATTCAAACTTTCAGAATAGAATATTCAAAGCTCTCACTTTATTAGTTCTTTTTTCCTATTGTTTCTCCACAAGCAAATACAAAGTTGGTGGCAATGTGGTGAGGTGAGGTGGTAGAAGCCTGAACTCTCAAGTTTTTCTAGACATGTTCTGTAACAGATGGATTTTGATCTGAGAACATCTAAATCATAGGTATGAGTTTGAAATCTCTAGATCTTTATTTTATAATGGTTTTTAAAGCCATTATTTTTCATTGCGTTAGATCTAGAGAGCTTTAAGGATAGATACATGCACCCTACGAGATCTAGGGCATGAGAATGGTGTAATATGGGGTTCCCAATAGTTGGAATGCCAAATACGAGATTAAGGAAAAAGAGATTGACCAAGACTAGAGAGATAGAGGCAGGAGGATAAATGCGTGTCCCACATGGACAAGCAAGCCATGCACCATGTAGAAACAAGGTAGTCATGCAGTAAATAGCCATGCAAAACAAATATAAACAAATATGACTAGATATTTACAAGCACACTTGATAATAAGAAGTGATGCATAGCAAGGCACATGCAATTTATACACAAAATAATCATCATGTCAACTCTAACATAGCCTAAAACATGCAAATATACAACAAAGGCACAACAAGAGGGTATCCATTGATTGACTAACCAAATGTCATATTTCCCTTAACTTGAGTTCAAGCTTAACCCTTTAAATAATCCACAGTGGAGTCGTCATTTTGTGGACCCATATTTTTCATGTGCATTCCCACTTGAATGGAAATATTTGTTTTTATGTGAAAATTTGTTTTTTTTTTTTTTTTTTTTGAAAATTGGAATGCCACTTATTTTTGTTTATTTTAAAAAGAGAAAACAAAATAAGAAATAAAACCCTATTATAACTCATTTTTTAAGGAAAAGACATGTTTGTGAAAAATCAAATCCAAATTTAAGGATCATGTTGCTTAATGTGAGGTATCATGGGTAGCACCCCTTTAAGCCCTAATAAAGGTCTCTACTAAGTAAGTGAAGGGAATTATGATAGTTAATTAATTAATTAATTAATCATGGATATTGAGAAAAAGAATGATACAAATCAATTTACAATAAGATATAACATAAATCAGATGATAAGAACACAAATTAATTAACACAAGAATTACACAAATCAATTTATTAAATTGATTAAAAAAAAGGATTTGATTCTTTTAAAGATTAGAACACATTTTCAAGAAATTTTCAAAGGATTTTTTTTATATTAAAATTTTCATTTATTTATTTACAAACAAAATTTCAACTTATTTTCAACAAATGATTTAATTCAATCTTATTTGTATTCAACTTTTTTTTTTTTTAAGAAAGTTATTTTCATTCATTATTATTAAAAGAATTTATTAAATTTTGTTATTTTTATTGAAAAACGAGTTTTTTGCAATTTCATTTAGAAAAATATTAAAGCCTAATTTAATTTTATTAGTGACAATGAATTTATTTTATAGGAAAAAGAGATTTTACAAAATTGTTTACAAAAAAAATACTTCAATATCTTTTTTATTTACTAAAAATGGTTTTTTATTTGATATTATAAAAAAAATATTTACAAAAAAAATTGTTCTTTATTTTGTTTAAAGAAAGTTTTTTTTTTCAATGTTATTAATAGAACTTTACAAATTATCTTGATTCTATAAATAGAGGTTCTAAATTTATTGCTTATTTATTTATTTATTTATGAAAATTTTGAATTTGAAAGAAAATTAATCTAGAAAGGATTTTTATCCAACTTTGTTAAAAAAGAGATTTTCATAATTTCATTCACAAACAATCCAATAAAAGAATCTTACAATTTTATTTAGAAAATGAAGGTTGCTTCGCTTTCACATTAAAAAAAAAAAAAAAATTATTAAATTTCTATTGGAAGAGGAAATTTGCTTTAAAAAAAAATATTATTTTATCCAAAAAAAAGGATTTTGGATAAAAACAAAATGCATTTGACTAGGAATTTTTTTATATATATATTTTTTTTAAAAAAAATTAATTAATTTACAAGTTCATCTAAAAAGATTTTTTGTTTAACTACTATTAAAAGAGTATCATTTAAAAATTTTATAAAAAATATTTTTATCCAATTATGATTATTTACAAAAGATATTTCAATCCTTTTTATTTACAAAGATCCTTACAATTTATTGCAAAAAAAAAAAATTATTTCAATTTTAAAGAAAAAAGGTTTCAAATTTATTTTGAAAAAGATTTCAAGTTTATTTTTGAAATAAAAAGTGTTTGTATTTATTTTTTGAGGAAAAAAAAATACAAAAACAAAGGTTTGGCGTTTATTTTATAGGGGAACCCCTATTAGATTCTATGAAAAAAAGGCATTCCTAGATTTGTATAAAGGAACAAAATATTAATATACAAAAAAAAGGATTTTTAGGTTTTTTTTTTTTTAAAAAAAATAAGAGATGTCATATCATTATTTTATTTTAAAAAAAAGTTTCAAAATCATTAGAAAAAAATAATACAAACTATTTTTTTATGCTGAAAATAAATAAATCAATAAATAAACAACAGATTCTATATAAAGAAAAATAAACAATAAATTAAAACAAATACTATTGTATTAAACAATAAAACAGTAGCTTCAAAGACCGATTAACATAATGATAATAATAATGGGAATGTATTTATAGAATAATTAGATAACTTAAACAACTATATACAAAGAAAAACCACACATTAATAATGTATTTACATGTATAACAAAGAAAATAAAACAAATGTATACAACAAAAGAACTAGGACAACAAGGATGAATGAGTAACCTTTATAGTGCAATCCCAAGGCATAATAACTCTCTACAACTTCCCAAACAAATCTTAAATATAAAAATAAATACATTCTTTCTCACCATAAAAATCTAAAATAAATAAAAAATGAGAGAGAAAACAAGAATGAGAGTTGTCTTCCTCCCTTTAATCTTCTTCCCAAATCCTCTTTTTGATCAAATCACATTCCCCTCAACCGTTGCTCCTATCCATGTCTTGCCTTCAACCACTTCACCTACCTCCAAGCAATCTACTACAAATTTCCCTTTTCTCACTCTCAACAATATGCCTAAAATAGCAATCCAAACACCAAGAAAATGAAAGCAAGCCAAAATGAGAACAAGAAGCCTATATAAAAAAGGAAATTTTCAATAGCAAAAATCAATAATATTTAAGGCTCAATACCAAGCAACAACCCAAATCATCAAGGCCCAAATGAAATAAACACACCAAACACAAGCCTAAGTGAACACCATTCAATCCTAAATCCAAAATATGCATTGTGGGAATTAAAATAAAATAAATAAATGTACTTATCTATATCTTAAATCCATGGACAAAGATGCAATAATGGGAAATTGGTGGCTATGGGTGTGTAACTGATGCTAGTGGGTGAAGGAGATGGAGGTCAAGATGAGAAAGAGGGGATGTGGGATGGCATGTGGTTGTAGAGAATATCATAAGGGTTTTCAGTATTCTCCTTTCTTATTCACTTTGTATTGTTACTTATGCTTTTAGCTTCAATTCCAACAAATTAGTATCACATATGGAGGGATACTGGATTGTGTTCTACAATCGTCGTGCTAATTATTCGTAGGAAACATACAAACCAAACCACATGAGTTGGCATGGTGTAGTGTTCCTGAGCCATGAGCCTTAACTTCTTCCCCAAAATCCAGTCTTGATCGAGCAGTGCAAGTTTGTGCTTGATTGCTTTAAGCATTGTCCTTGCAATAAGGTGTACGGACAAATGGGAGTTTTAAGTCCAAAATAATCCTTTTAAAGAAAAAAAAATAGTGAGAATAGTGCTCCTCCCAAAATATTTGTCAAAATAATCTTTTATGTCCACGTAACTATCCATGTGGGGGGTTTTTTTTTTTTTTTTTTTAGTATAAAAAACCACCGTTGGTGACTATGGTTTTAAAAGTTTCAGAAATATCCTTAAAACCACAGTCACAGACTATGGTTTTACAATTTAAACCCCATCTCGTTTCAATTTAAAAACATAATTTTCTTTAGTATTGTGATTTTAAAATTATTTTTAAAATCTTATTTATCGTAATAACCATAAAACCATAGTCGCGAACTGTGCTTTTACAATTTTCTTTAGAGCCACAATTACTAATTGTGGTTTCAAAAATATTTTTAAACCATGTCTCGTTTCAATTTTCAGTGGTTAGTATTGTGATTTTAACCATGGTTTCAGAAATATCCTTAAAAATAGTCATAGATTGTGGTTTTACAATTTTCTTTAGAACCATAATTACTAATTGTGGTTTCAAAAATATTTTTAAACCATGTCTCGTTTCAATTTTCAGTGGTTAGTATTGTGATTTTAATCATGGTTTCAGAAATATCCTTAAAAATAGTCATAGATTGTGGTTTTACAATTTTCTTTAGAACCATAATTACTAACTGTGGTTTCACAAATATCTTCTCGTTATAATTTTCAATATTAAGTATTATGATTTTTAAATTATTTTAAAATCTTCTTTAGAACCATAGTTAGTAACTATGGTTTCAAAAATATCATTTGAACGACACTCGTTACAATTTTTCATTGTTAGTTTAAACTTATTTTTAAAAATTTGTTTTTTTAATTTTTTTAATTTTTAAAAATGTATTATTTAAAAAAAATATTTTAAAAATTTTCTTTAGAACCACAGTTACTAACTATGGTTTTAAAATTATCCTTAACAAACTTTTTCTTTATGACTATTTCAAAATTATTTTTTTTATCTTTTTTTTTTTCAAAATTTCCTTGAAATTTTGAGAAAATAATTTCACCTACATGCACATTTACATATTTATGGTAAATAAAATATTTATTTTTTTTTTATGAATTTTATCACATATGAATTAAAGAAAACTATTTTTTTTTATAATATTTTATTGTTTATATTATTTTAAAATTTTATATTTTCATATGAAATTTAAAATGTATAATATTTTAATTATATGAAAGAAAAATCGGTTATGGTTCTAACAATTTGTTTAGTTAAAATTTCTTTCATTTAGGCCTTAGGATGCATTTGAGTCTTATTTGTTTGAATTATAAAGGAAACGGGTGAATAACTTAGTGTAGACCCTCATTTTGGTCTATAAATCTTTAGGATATTTGAGGGCTTATTTTCACCACTTTGAGGAGCTTTTGGCAGCTGGTATGAGAGGGTGGCATGAGAGGAGTGATCTTAGAGGTAAGAAATCAGGGATTGACACGTTGCATGGGGATATTCTGGCAGTAGTGAGGCACGTATTATTTATGTTAGAGGAGATGAGCTAGAGAAGAAAGGATTTTTCTGGGGGCTGGCTGTTGGCTTGAGAGGAGAGAACCTGAGAGAAGATAGAGCTTTCACAGGAGAGGTTTGCTTTTTGGAGACTGCTGGTGAGAGAAAAACAGAGCAGGTTTTTTTAGAGAGTTTAGCTGAGGGAGGTGAGTCTCGAAGAGCTTAGAGAGAGACATTCTTGAGAAGCAAGCTGAGAAAACAGAGCATGGGATGGGAAAGAGAGTAGAGTTTAGGTGAAAGAAGGGAGAAACTGGGGGTTACAGGTCGCTTGAAGGAGGGTGATTCTTGTGACTGGTTGTTTGAGAGGAAAAGCAACTGAAAGCTAAAACAGAAGAAACAGAGGGAAGAAACCCTCAGGTACGTTTGCTAGACCATATTTTAATTGCCATTGATGTCTTTTGTTTTGCTGTGACTATGTGATGAAGTATCCATACTTTGTTCTTCAGTGGAAATTTGTTTTAAAGTAATCTGTTTCCTTTATATCTCTCATTTGGATATTTGAGTCATATCTTTGAGATCTTAGTTCCCTTTGGTTTTTCCCATCCATGCATAAACCCATTAACTCCAATATGAAATGGAGCTCGGGTCGGTGTTTCCTTTGGTTTTAGTTGCTACTTTGTTTTTGTGCTTGCTCCTTTGCTGTTTTCCCCTGTTCTTGGTGCTCTGCCATGGTGAGTATCAGATTTCTCATCTCTACCTAAAAGAGTAAAGCATTGCCGGAGGAAATCTGGTTTGGGGTGCTTCTGAAGGAGCTCAGCATCAGAGTCTCTAGTAGATATCTGGACAAGGAAAACAGATGGGATTGCTCAGACCGTTTAAGTTGATGAATTTGTTGAAGTTGCAGATTCTGCCTTGTGTGGATCAGTAGCAGTATTTGGGTGTCCCTGATGCAATATGTTCACTACCTGCTAGTTGACTTGCCTCTGGTCCATTGTCCATCCTTTGGATAACTGATTGAGGAGTTTGTGATCCATGACCAGAGTGCTCCTGGAGAAAATGAATTCATGAGATTAGCAGCCCTAGATCTTCCAAAGGGAATTTGCACAGAATAAAGCAAGCAAAGCTGTCCTCAAATGACGCCGGCGGCTTGCCGCCGGCGGCGAAACGCCTCCGCCATCACCGGGACGCCAAGCAACCATTGAAGCTCCTTCACTTTCCCTCTCCTTTGATGGCCGGCGAAAAACTTAATGATGCACCTACTCACAGCTGGTGGCCTCTGCAAAACCAAGATACTGTGTTTCCTTCTCATATTTCTGCAGCAATATCATCACGATCATGTGCATGATTTTGCTGTCTCCAGTGTCATTATAGTTCCTGAAGGAACCCTTGACCTTGATGAGAAATGTACTGAGAGTCAACGGGAATTGCTTTAGTACAGGACACAGGCTACCGAGATCCTAAACAGAATGGGAAGGAATTACTGATATCAACCAAACTACTCCATTGTCTCATCCTCACTCAGGGGCAGGGGCTTCCTCAGCTTCACCCAATCCAAGAGACTTCCATGAAGTTATGCATGCTGAATTATATCGAGGAAATAACAGTCAGACATCAGCTGGCGCCCTTCACTGGAGCAGTTTATCCAACACTTTTGTGCCTCTGCTACCTGGGAATGAGGCCCCACAAGAACTCAGTTCTAACAGTGGGCAACATGCCTTGACAAACGATGATGATGCACCAAAGACACTTAGCTCTTCCCTCAACGGACCAATGAAAGCTTGCTCATCAAATCAGAAGTGCGTGTCTCCTCCACAAATTCAATTGAAGGATATGAGTTTAAGACCTTCACCAAGCTTGACAAATGAACAGACAATCATAAGGCTAGATGGATGGTGTCTGGGTTTCTGTTGATCAATCGAATGGCTCTCAACTACGTCACCAAGCGCCTCTGTTTCGAATGAAGGTTTGTAAGTGTCGGCTCTATCACCTGTATCGTCTTCTTTTTCATCCTCTCCTAGGTGAACTTTTTTTGGAGCTTATGCTGTCCAGAAAATTTAAGTGTTGCAAGGATCAATCTGTGTAGTTTGAGCTATGCAAGTCCATGGTCCGTTAATGGATCTATGGAAGTTTGATAATGAGATGATGGAACTTTAGTGAGGATACCCTGATGCTTCGTGATTTAGACAATGTGGTGATTGAAAAGGTGCCGAGTTTGTAAGCTTGTAATCCAGGCCGTGGGGATAATTTGCTCTATACGTTCAATGAAAAACATCACAAAAGTTACTCAGCCTGTGTTCGCGAGGTTAACAGTGGGATTGGTAAGTGACTGGAGGATGGCAGAGAGGAAACGACAAAATTCCATTAAAAGTGAAAGAAACGAGTTTGATTTTATAGGCGCATGAGGGTTTCCCTCTGCTTTCTCCATGCATTCTGACATGAACCAGAAGTTTAATTTGAAGGATTTCCTAGTCGCCTCAAGCCGTCGAAGTGGTCAACATGATTGACGCATTTAGGCTTCAGGAGCAATCAGCATTTGACGAGAAGTAGTGTGTCACTGACATGAAGAGGTGCATCACATTGTTGACAATCTGAGCATGTGGAGGGGATTACCCAGATTTCTGAAGCTATAAGTCAGTTTGCTACACGGGTGAACTCGTAATCGTTCACTTATGCGTTGAATTTTCTGATAAAAAGAAAATATCCTCCAATTTGACCAGCTGCATAACGTGGAAATCCCGATATTGTGAAGAGGCTTGTGCGGTATAATCTTGGACTAGGCTTAGAAAAGAAAAGCCATGGTTTTGTTGCCGAGGTGGCTGCCCAGACTGCAGCAAAGCCGCCATGCCGAAACATCACAAATGATGACAGTCTCGGTTGCATTAGTCAAACGAGGTTGACGATACCACCAGCCAAAATTCAAGGGAGTCTCATTTGGGGTTTTGCATGGCCACGTGGCACATTCCTACTTCTCTATCATTATTCTGTTGTCATAAGTGGTTTCTCACACCCCTAGCTCTCAAATGATTTCTATTTTTAAATTCTTATTTCCTTAAATAATTTTCCAATTTCCAAATCCTTCAAACAATTTTGTTTTTCAAATTTTCATCCTTAGATTTATTTTTAGAGTCCTATTATTAATAAAATTTTGCTGCCATTTTTCTTTCTGGCATGCAACCTTCATAACTTCCATGATTTTAAATTGTTTTGAAATAAGCAAAAATCAAATTCCGTAATTCCAAATGATGGAATTTATGGAATTAATTCATGAAAAAATAAACGGGCTTTGGTGGGGGCCCCACATATGATTTTATAAATTGATTGATTGATTGATTGATTAATTTAATTGTCATGCGTGATTTATTTTTTTATGCTTTGTGATACGTATATATTCTTCTTATATTGATTTACTAACCCCCCTCTTGATAGCGCATATTGGTTCGCCTCCCAGGTACACACTCATTCTTATTCTGGTCCCGCTATATGCATGTTTTGATATTCATATGTGCATGATTGATCTGAGTATTCATTGATTCTCTCATTGGTCGCCATGTCAGCTTCATTTTATTAGTAGAGACCCGACTTTAGGGACTTAGAGGGGTGCTACGGTCTCTACCGTACCTTCCCGATAAGTAACCTGACCCCCGAACCCGATCCGGTTTTTCGTAGATCACCTTTTCCAAATAAGGAGTCACACTTAGGGTTTTTCTTTCTTATTTTGTTTACCCTTTTAAAAATAAAACAAAAATAAGTGGCGACTCCAAGTCATTTTTCAAACAATGAATAAAATCAATTTTTCAAATAAAAATCGAGCTCGCCATCGAGTGGGAAACGCATGTGCTAGGAATGCGAGGTCCACACTTAGCATCACTAATTTGAATTGACATTTTATATAAATTTAAATGTATCAACCAAACTATTATAGTTCTACAAACATGAAAAAAGTTCTCAATGTGTCCCATATGATGGAATCTTTCTTTTTCGTTGTGAACTTCTATGGTAGATGGTCATATTTATTGGATTCATCTGTGCTATTTGAAAAGTCTCCATCTTTATAGATTGTGATATGCCATCTACATGAGCTATTGAGTAAGATGAAATTGATGGAGGTAGAACTCGACGTATATGTGGAGCCCGATGTCCTCTATGTATCGATACATGTAATTGTGCAACATGAGATGTCCCTTCAAGAACAAGTGTAGGTGTAATGGACTCTGTAATAGGTGGGGGTGCATCAAATCATATAGATGGATGGGGTGGAGGTGGAAGTGAAGAAGTCAGTATAGATGTCACATGAGAGGGGAAAAGGTAAGTATAATGATATAGATGGCTTAACAGGGGTAAAAGTAGATGGCATGGTAGTCTCTGGTCGTGGTGAAGAGGCTGGTAGGGATACATCAGGGGGAGAAAGTGGTGGATCTAATGATATAGATGGCTGAAATAGAAGAAGGATAGATGTGGCAGGTGGATGTGAGGGTTGTACCAATGTAGATGCCAAAGGTACATGTCGTTGACCAGCTCAATGACCACCTCTCCCTCGACCTATAATGGGTGGTGCCCTAACAAGCGCAATCAATGATGGTGGTCTCATGGATGGCCTTGAAGATGGGGATGGCTCTTGTATTGAGTTGCATGTGATGGTCCTCTCCGATAGCACATAAAACATTAATAGCAATTCGATGAGTTTTCTCCAAATCATCTGGAATAGCCATCCATGGTACGATAGTGATCTGTATAAGGAAATGAAACATGAGGCATTTGCACATAATTTAAGTTTAACATTCATTCAAAAATGGTTTTATATCTCAAGTGGTCTCACCAATAATTCAGTGGCAGAAACTGTACTATGGAATCTCATATGATCTCTATGCAAAAAAGGTGTGATCAGACGTCATGTGATATGTTGATACCATTGCATATATGGATCATAGAAATCCATGGTAGTAATAGCAAGTGGTGCTGACGTAGTATGCTCAGAATGAGTAGCCCAAAGAGAAATATATTAAGTATGAAATGTCACCCAACCATACTGATATCATCCTCACCTATCCACTAAATGTAGCTCCATAGCTATCAAACAAGGTGAAGATATCCCTTGTCGCATACCAAACTGGCGTAAAACTCACTTTGGTCTATGTCACTCGATAACATCAAAACAAATAAGAGGTGACATAGTTCACCAAATGTCTTGGTCAGCCTGACATATAGTCAAAAGATGTGCAATCAAATCTGTTATATGTGGCTCCCATAATACTTGTAATAAAAAAATTAATTAGTCACATTGGTGCAAAATGTTGCAAAGGTAATCTTATGCATCAATACTTTACTTGATCTTGTGTCTAGGCATCCAATTGATCTTAATAGAATGTTGACACATGTGGTGATGGGTTATGAGACCAAGACAGAGGTACTCTCCACTTGTGGCCCAATGGATTGACTGGGAATGCCTCATCTAGCAATAGATGATCATGTAAAACATCAATTACATCATCATGAACATGTGGGACTGCTATAGGCACTCGAGGACGACTGAAATCAGGTCGACCCACATGAAGTCTATCCCATGACCACAACTACAAAATCAGATAACATTATCAAAATTGGACAACTTACAACAATAATGCAAGCAATTAATTATAATAGATATTTATTTCGTAATACCTGTAATAGTGTGATAGGTCTAGAAATCTCTGTGGCACTATCCAAACTCGCATAACATAGCTCTCTATATAGGTTTTCCAACACTACACTACCCCAACTATAGTGAGAAATCTTAGTGAAGTCTCTTAATAGTGGAAGATGACATAACTGTACATGTGTGCAAGTTTTGTTTGTGAACAATGCTCCACCCAGTAGTGCTAATATGAAAGCATGATCATAACACTATAAAATAACATCATCGGCCCCTATTGGTGGATATGAGAACTATTCATGCAACCATCGTACTAATATACCTGAAGCTCTAATTTGAGATGGAGGTGAGAGCACACCTAAAAGCTTTGAATATAGTAGTGACCAATCTATGTCACATGTGCCAATGATAGGAGGCTTGTGAATACGCAATCCTAGAATCATTGCTACATCCTATAAAGTAACAGTCATCTCTCCAATAGGTGGATGAAACGTATGTGTCTCGAGTCGCCATCGCTTAACAAGACTTGTGATCAATGGCCAATCTAATGAAATGTGTCTAACACAATATACACCATAAAAACCATATTGCATCACATATGGCTGAATACGAGGGTTCATCTCCCACTCTTGCATGAATGTCCAAGTTGAATTTGAATCCCAAACTAAAATAACCAAAAAAATTTCCTTATTTACCCAAAAACAAATTACTTCAAAAACTTACCTTCACTGAAAGACAATGTTGGTGGGAACCCCTATGGGAGTTGTTGGTGGGAGCCATAGATGGTTGGGAGAGAAAATGATAGTTAGGGTTTGGGATAAAAAGAAAAAAAGAAAAAAAAAAGGGCTTTAGGATAAAAATCTTGCTGAATGGGAAAAAAAAGTAAAAGAAAAGGTTGATGATGTGGACTCAAAAGACTACTTTGGTAATTACTTTCAAATATGCACTATTTCTGTTTTTTTTTTAAATAAGAATTATTTTGGCTACAAACTCGACAAATGGATCCTTACTTACATGTGAAATCAGTAAGGATGAGATGTTACAACCACGTTATACTTGTCACTATGTGGCTAAGAACTCACTATGCTACATCACATTAAATTTGACTAGACAACCATAATCATCACATCATAGTATAGGTCATTTTCACATAAAATGACCACTACCCAAGGAATACAACCTCTTATTGGGAAATTGGTCCCAACTTTAATTGGCCAAAAAATACAATTATTGGGGTAAAACCATTGAAAAGATGAGATGATGTAAGAGAAAAAAATTTCATTAATATATAATTATTATGATTTTTGATCTCTCTTGTATCCTTGATTGTTGTTTCATCTATTTTTAGTTTTAAAATTTTAAAAATGTAATGAAAAATTATAGAAGAAAATTAAACCAAATTTATCCTTGAGACATTCAATTCTTAAACAAAAAATAAAAATAATTAATAGTTGTATAGTATTGGATAAAACCCTTAAAAACATAATATGATGTAACAAATTTGGAATTGATTATTTATTTACTGATATTCTAGTTTCACTTTTATTTATATTTATTCTATGCATTATACTTTATGAACATTTTCGCCTAACATTTCTTACATTGTACATGACTTGGATGCATTAAGAGTTGTATAGAAGATCCAAATCATGGGTTCCTTAGAAGTAGATGGTTTGTTCATAGTCAATTAATGGACTTAGGCAATCAATTTGAGATTGTAGTGCACAATCCCCTAATTTGAGGGATGGTTATTAAGTTATTAGGACGAGCTTTCTATGGTGGGTGCACTAGTGTGTACAGTTACACATTGAATAGGATTTATGATGAGTCATGTTGTAAGGCTATAAAATAGTCATGATTTCACTAAACTGTTATGCTATGTTGTCTCTTAACCTGGAGAGAATATTGAGCTCGTGCGAAAGTTAGTAGTGGTTTTAATCTACGAGTAAGATCCTATAGTGATCATATATTCTCTATGGATTGGGTCACTATTGATGGAAACTAGTGGCAAAAGGTATTCTCTATAGAGACATCTTGATATCTCTTAGGATTGAGACAACATATTCCCTTGGGGGATCCTAAGGATGTGTGTTTAAGTAAACTATGGTCATAGTAGTTCCTTAAGTGGAACTTGACATAAGCTTTTTGTGAGCTAGGATATGGCTATTGATCACACTATAGAAGGATTTGGAACTCAAGGATAGTAAAGGTAATCTTAAAAGGCTGATAATTTTTACCTTGTTAGATTACATATACTAGTTCATAGAAAGACTGTATACAACGAATAGCAAGTCATGAACTCGAGCACTTAGTGTCTCATTATTTAAATAAAGTATTGAAGTATAGTTGACTCTCTATGTAATGGGATGCTGAGTTAACTTTAGAATTGGATTCTAAGGGAGTCAATATTATCTTATGGGTCCCAATGGTTCTCACTCGAGTTCATAAACCTTAGTGGCACCGTTTATGAGAGTTAGATTGGTTCTTGGTTCACTTATACACATAAAGGCATTTTGGTAAATACACAAGGTTGCATAGAAGTTAGTAAACAGTTTCTCTAGATAGGGCTAATTAATTAATTAGAGGCTTTTTAGGTTATTTAATTAATTAGAAACCTTTTTAGGCTAGATTAAGTGACTCAAGGCCAAGGAAGGCTCAATTAACTTGAGTCTAATAGGAAGCATATAAAAACCCCCTTAGGGGTTAAGGCGTCAAACTTTTTTGTTTTTTTTTTTGTCACTCTTTCCTTTTAATTCAAAAAGAAAACCCTAGCCTCCAATCTAGAGATTTCCACCATCTTAAAGCCTAGACTCAAAGAGGAGTCATTGGGTGGAATACTATTGTGTTTATGAGATCTTTTGTATTTTTGGAGTTTTCTACATTGATAGGAATCGATATGGGAATATCCAAATCCTAGGTATGATAATAATATCTAGATCTATCGTATTATTATTAGTTTTGAATGCCTTGTTTCCATTGTGCTTAGATTTAGAGAAGTTTAAGATAGATTTTATGTACCTTAATGATCCATGGCCTAGAAATGGAGTAATCTAAGGTTCTCTATAGTTGGTATCAAAGCCCTAAGTTAGGTTTTTGCATGCTAGATCCACTATAAGGTGTGCTCACTTTGATTTGTAGGGTGTGTTTATTCATCACATGGCTTAAAGGGATGAATGAATGTTTAAGTTATTAATAATTTATATATTGAATATGTGTGATTGTGATTGAATGCTTTCCATGGTTAGGAGCATAAGAATCTCTCCTGTTTTAAAAGTTTTTCTTTTTTACATAGATGGGTTGTAAGCTCTAGCTTGAAGGAGAATAAGTTTATTTTTCCTATGTAAAAATTTGTTTTCCCCATCTTTGTAACCTAAAAGATAAGAAAAAGCAATCCATGACATCAATCACACCCATGGTGAGGAAACCAACCAACAAAGGTGAGTTTTTTTTTTTGTTGAAAAGTGGCTAAAAATGATGGAGGAAAGCTCTTTAGTACACAACTGCAGGCCACAACGCTGCAACACTTAGATTAACATTTGAGTGGCTTAAAACACTTAAGCTCTTTGAGTTGTTTCAAGCAATCTTTAGAAAATTTTAGGCAATGTTTTTAAAATCGGACCAGACCAGACGGTTTAACCGATCGTACCATCGATCGGTAGCCTCTCTAATCCAGCTCAATGGAATGGATTGCTTGGGAGTTGGACCATCGTTGAACCATTTGAACTAGTGGTCCAACCATCAAAGTGGACAAGTCGGTTAATTTTGAATGGTCAATTGGTGTTTTGCCAAAACACATGGGGAGGTCATTTTGTCTTAAGATGAAGCCTAATTGTCCTAGCCTCCAACCAGCTTACAATGGCAGCACACATGGAATGTATTTATTCTATAGATGGATTTCATAATATTCCGATGTGGGATTGGTTGTAATACAAAGAAACAAAGAAAAGATACTCTGCATGATGAGGGCTCGAGCCTTGGACTCGTGTTTAACAAAATGAGTATATGACCACTGAGCTACTCAAGCACTTTGTTAAATAATATGCTAAAGTTCTATGTATAAATATTGTTTATTAATCTTTATCATATAAAACATTTAATCAAATATAAATATTTACATTTGTTTTTATTTTTATAATAGTAATTAATAAGAAGTATGAAAATATTATAAATTCATTTATATAATAATTTTAAAAATTCTAAAATAATAAATTACATAGATATATAGATAAAATTAAATATTATAATTCTTCTCATCTTAAATATATCTTCATATTTAAATATTATACATATTTTATTTAATAAAATTTAATATATTAATACATTTATATTTATCTTTATGATTTAACTTGACATATCAATTACATAGAATGAAATATTATTTAAATATTGAATTATATCTATATATTTTTATTTTCTCAAAATTAATTTTAATTTTAATAAAATAAAAATTATATATTTATGATGCCATTGGTTTGATTGTGGTTCAATCATCAGTTAGACCATTGAACCGTGAACTAATAACTTTTCAAGTTCAATGATCGGTTTGATTTTTAAAACATTTATTTTAGGTGCTTAACCATTGGTGACAATTGTTTGGTAGTTTTGAGATATTTTTTCTAGGGTTTTTCTATTTTTCTAACCTATTTTTTGTTATAGGTATTTTCAGTAATTTTGTTGATTTGGATTTTACCCAAATTTATTACCAATTATGTAACAAAATCTCTAAATGCCATTGGGAAATATTTGTTAGAATAGAGACTTTAAAAGCACGACATGATGTAATAAACTATTAGTTTTTATTATTTATTAATAAAGTTCTAATTCACTTTATCTATCTTATTTCCATGCATTATCATTGTAAGCATTCTAGTTTGTATCTTTTGTATTGTATGTGACTTAGGTGCATTAGGAGTTGCATAGAAAATGTAAGTCGTGGGTTCCTTGTAAATAAATAACTTGTTCACAGTTGGTTCACAAGCTTAGGTAACCTAATAAAGGTTATAGTGAACTACTTTCTAATTTGAGGGATGACCGGTCTTAGCCATTGGGATGGGTTTCCCATGATGAATGCATTAGTGTGTATGGTTACACATTGGACAAGACCTACAATGAGTCATGACTTCACTAAGTTGTTTAATTGTGTTCTCTCAACCTTGAGAGAATATTGAGTTTGTGCTAAAGTTAGCAATGACTTTAACCTACAAGTGATGTCGTAAGTTGATCATATATTTCCTATGGATTGGGTCATTATTGATGGAAGCTGGTCGTAGTAGGTATTCTCAATAAAGACATTGTGATATATCATAGGTTTGAGATAGAGTGTCCCCTTGGGTGATCCTTGTTGGGATTAAGCCCCTAAAAGGAAGACATGATGGGTTTTCCATGGTGAGTGCACTAGTGTATGTGATGCACACTAGACAGGAACTACGATGAATCATGACACAAGGTTATCAATTGTCATGATTCACTAAGCTACTATATTGCATGGACTCTTAACCTTAAGAAGATATTGAGATTGTGCCAAAATCAACAAAAGGCTTTAACTAATGAGTGAGACCCTAAAGTGGTCATATATCCTTATGGATTTGGTCACTATTGATGAAGGCTAGTGGTAACAGGTATTCTTAATAGAGACACCATGGTATCTCATTAGATTGAGATAGTGTGTCACCTTGGGTGATCCAAAGGACACGTGAACATGAAATCTATGGTCATAATAATTCCTTTAGTGGAATTTGACATATGCTCCTTGGAGTCAGGCTATGTCAATTGATCACGTAATAAGTGGGATCTATAACTTAAGGATTGAAGAGATAATCTTGATAGGTGATAACACTACCTTATTAGATTATGGACACCGGTTCATGGGGAGTTTGCATACAGTGGATAGTAGGTCACAAACTCGGAGTTTCGTCTTGTTGTTATTTACATATGATGCTGGAGTGCAGTTGATTCTCTTTAGTGGAATGTTGAATTAATTTTAGAATTAGATTCTAAGGGAGCCAATACTCCTATGGGTCTCAATGGTCCACATTTTAAGCTTATATACCATGATGACACAATTTATGAGGTTGGATTGACTCTAGATTCATTCTTGTGCATAAGGTTGTTTTGATAATTACGTAAGGTTGCACAAGGGATAATGAACAAGGTATTTAGACTGGGCTAATTGATTAATTACATGAACCTATTTAGTTAATTAATTAATTAGGACTCATTTTGGGTTAGATTAAATGACCTAAGCCCAAAGTCAATTAAGCTTAGTAGAGAAACCCTATAAATACCCCTTAAAGGTTAGGGTTTCCATAACTTTTTGGTGAGAGTTGTCTTCCACCTCCAAATAAAAAGAGAGTAATTACTTCTTCCATTCCATTGCCCATACTTTGAAGTACTAAGATCATGGTTTGAGTCATTGGATGGAAGATCTTGGGTATACAAAACCTTTGGACTCTTCAAGCTTCTTCTTCAACGGATGAATTTTGATATGGGAACATTTAGATTACAAGAATGAGTTTCAAATCTCTAAATCTTAATTCTAAAATGGTTTTGAAGTCATTATTTTTTGTTGTGTTAAATCTAGAGAGCCCAAAGGATAGATGCATGCACCCTACGAGATCCAAGGCATGGGAACGAAGTAATCCAGGGTTCCTAACAATCTTAAGGAAGTGTGTTCATGTAAACTATGACCATAGAAGTTTCTCAAGTGAAACTTGACATTATTGGGAACCTTGGATTTCTCCATTCCTTGTCCTTGGATCTTGTAATTTGTATATAAACTATCCTAGGAATCTTTAAATCTATCGTAGTAGAAACATATGACTATAAAAACCATATCAGGATAAAGATTTAGAGATATAGTGCTCATACCTGGATTTGAATGTTCTCAAATCAATTCCTCATGATGAAGAACATGGTTGAAGGTCTTGTAAACCCAAGGTCTTCCACCCAATGACTCCAAGCATGATCTTGATACTCCAAAGTGTGGGCTTTGGAAAGGATGAAGTCATGGCCATCTCTCTCCCTAGAGGTGAAAAAAGGCTCTCACCAAAAAGTTATGAAAACTCTAACCCCTAAGGGGTATTTATAGGGTTATCTTATTATGCCCAACAAGAAGCCGATTAAGGCTTGGGTCACCTAATCTAACCCAAAATGAGTTCTAATTTATTAATTAACCACATAGAGGCATCCAATTAATCAATTCATCCATACTAGAGACCTTGTTCATTATCCTTTGTGCAACCTTGTAAAATTACCAAAACACTCTTATGCACAAGAATGAACCTAGAGTCAATCCAACCCTTATAAACTATGTCATCATGGATATGAGATCAAAGCGAGGACCACTAAGACCCATAAGAGTACTGACTCCCTCAAAATCCAATTTTGAAGTTGATTCAACATTCCATTAACTTTATCTATTGCATGCTAACCCCACAAGAATTGGTGTTCGTAATCTAACAAGGTAATGCTATCACCTATCAAGATTACCTCTTCAACTTTGAGTTATAGATTCCACTTATTATGTGATCAACTGATATACTCTAGCTCCAAGGAACATATGTCAAATTCCACTAAAGGAATTGCATGTCCTTTGGATCACCTAATGGAACACACTATCTCAGTCCCATGAGATATTATGGTGCCTTTATTGAGAATACCTATTGCCACTAGCCTCTAACAGTGACCCAATCCATAGGTATATGTGACCACTTTAGGGTTTCACCCATAGGTCAAATCCTCCTGTTGACTTTGGCATAGACTCAATATCCTCTTAAGGTTGACAGTCCATGTAGTATTGTAGCTTAGTGAATCATGAAAATTGATAAATTTGCTTCATGATTGATCGTAGGTCCTGTCTAGTGTACATCTTAAATACTAGTGCACTAACCATGGGAAACTCATCCCAAAGGCTAAGACAAGCCATCACTCCAATTAGGACTTGGTGCACCACAATCTCTACTAGATTGCCCAAATTCATGAATCGATTCTGGACAACTTATCTACTTACAAGGAACCCATGACTTGTGTCTTTTGTGCAACTCCTAATGCACCAAAGTCATGTATAATGTAAGAGACATGAGCTAAATGCTCAAATCAATGTCAATATACCAATGGGATAGCAAGGGGATAATTAAGTCTAATTTTATTACATTATGTCTTACTTTTAAGGGCTTAATCCCAACACCAACAAAGCTAGTGATTAGGAATAAAGTCTAATAGTGGCCTATATGTATGTTTGGAAGCATTTGGAGCATTGTCATCACATCATCAACATCATGAGATCCCGCCTTTAAGCAAATTGTCACATTCTCATTCTTGCCACATATCATATTCCACATTCTCACCTTATCTTTGTCTTCATCCCGCTTTGCCACATCATCCTACCTTGCCACATCATTTCTACTTTATCACCATCCTACCTTCTCACCTTATTCTTACCTTATGATAAAGAAGATTTTAAAAATAATTTTAAAATCAAAATACTAAAGAAAATTGTGGTTTCAAAATTGAAATGAGACGAAGTTTAAAATAATTTTCGAAACCACAGTTACTAATTGTGGTTTTAAAGAAAATTGTAAAACCACAGCCCATGATTGTGGTTTTAAGGATATTTCTGGAACTTTTAAAACCACATTCACCAATGGTGGTTTTTTACATTAAAAAAAAAAAATCCATGTGGATAGTTACGTGGACAGAAAAGATTATTTTGACAAATATTTTGGGAGGAGCACTATTCTCACTATTTTTTTTCTTCAAAAGGATTATTTTGGACTTAAAACTCCCATTTGTCCCTACACCTTATTACAAGGACAATGCTTAAAGCAATCAAGCACAAACTTGCACTACTCGATCAATGCTGGATTTTGGGGAAGAAGTTAAGGCTCATGGCTTAGGAACACTACACAATGCCTACTCATGTGGTTTGGTTTGTATGTTTCCTACGAATAGTTAGCACGACGATTGTAGAACACGATGCGGTGTCCCTCCATATGTGACACTAATTTGTTGGAATTGAAGCTAAAAGCGTAAGTAACAATACAAAGTGAATAAGAAATGAGAATATTAAAAACCCTTATAATATTATCTACAAGCCCGCGAAATGAGGCTAAACGCTATACTATATTTTGTCTTCACCTATTGGAACAAAATTTGGAATATAAATTAAATATTTAATAAATTAAGCTATATATGAGTGACGACCTTGGGAAAATTAATCTCTCTATCTCAAATGAGGTGTTGATGTGTCTGAGATGACGAAAATTAAGCTTTTATTTAATTTTAATTTTAATTTTTTTTATCCGAGGAGCCAGAATGATGTCGGACTTACAAATCCAGACCTTTGAATTTGTGCATTAGAGAACATGGCTGGTTTTACCCCTTGATGTCACATTCACAGCTGTTCTAAATCTACCTTTCCCACAAAAGAGAGACATTGAAAGAACATTGAAAAGAAAGGAGAAAAGATACAGATGGAGACATATAATTAGAGGATATTTTCCTATCCCATATATAGCGGATGGGAATTATGTGGTGGAGGAAATTCTAATAATAGTGTTCACTGGTCCAAGAACTCTGGATGAGAATGTTAATTCACTAATGTAAAATGTTCTTATTTTTGCAAGGAATATTAAGATAAATGTTAATTTGTCTTTCAGGAGTAATTTATATTTTGCGAATACTTGCCATGAAATAAAAAGCAGGAAAATGGGACTAACAGTTGAGCCCTCCAGGAGACTGCTTGAAATGATGACGTGCTCAACTTGCATACGAGTGAAATCTGCATAGAAGTTGGAGCAAGTGGACCAGTCTACTCGCTCCCCTGAGATGCATTTAAAACAGAAACGTGCTAATACTATTACCAGAAATTGCCAAAAATGTCATAACTAACAGTTCAGATTTGGGGGTTGGAAGGTTGGGGAGGGGTGAGGGTGGGGAGTAAGGTGTGGAGGTTGGAGGTGGGTGGTGGGTGCTTGAATAGACCAGGACTTCTGTGTTTTTCCGACCCTACCTGCCTATTCCCCAAGGGGTGCAACCCAATGAAGAATCATTTAAAGAATGGTTTAAGTGCAGGAAAAAGAGAATCAACTGCCCAAGATGAACATTGGATTTTATGCGGAGAAGCATTCGAAGTCTGACCAAGTTCAAGAGATAATAAAATTGAATCTTCCAAACATCTTATGAACATAATACGTACTCTCTCTCTCCAGTGCACATATTATTTACTCAGGACCTAAGGTATATATACGCAAGTTGAAAATGTATTTATCAAGTTAAGATAAGCTTATTACATATAAAATGTTAGTAATTTAAACAATTCATTCTTAAGAATATGAGAAAATTAAGGTAAGCCTATTACATATAAATCTTATTAGATTCTCATATTATTTTATTGTCTGTATTTTTAAATTTTTTTAAATTTTCATGTGAAAATTAAAGTCGATGATTATGGTTTTATCTTTTTGCATATAGATTTAATTTGACTGGGATTTTAACTTTTTTCTTGGTTAAAATATTTAACATTTTTAATTAAAGAAGATAAAAACTTAATTAAAATTTTAACATTTTGCTTTGTTAAAATTTTTAATTTTTTATTTATATAAAAAATAAAATATATTGTTTTCATAAAAAGATGTATTTAATCATTTATATTAATTTTCTCTTGATTTTATTAAAAATTAAATTTTTTGCATGTTGAAATTGCACACTGATAGACATAACCCTTAAAAAATGTGTTAAAAGTATCACTATGGTGGGAATGATCTACTACTTTTTTTTTTAATTTATGGTAAGGTATGTTATTGCCTATTACATGTTTGACGTTTTATATAATGATGAAATAACGTGAATTGAATGAATATTATTGCGCAATAACGTAACATATCTTATCATAAACCAAAGAAAAGTTATACGTTCAATGGTGATTTTAATACAAGTCAATGTTACTTTTTTCATAAAAGAGTGATACCCTCTTTTCCAAAGGTTGTGTCAATCGGTGCATAACTTCAATATGCAAAAATTTAATTTTTAATAAAATTACAATAAAATTAATATAAATAATTAAATAAAAATTTTATGAAAATTATATTTTATTTTTTATTTTATATAAATAAAAAATAAAAAAACTTAACAAAGCAAAATATTAAAGTTACAACCAGGTTTCTATTTTCTTTAATTAAAAATATTAAACATTTTAATTAAGAAAAAAAATTAAAAATGTGGTCAAGTTAGATCCATGAGTAAAAAAACTACATGTGTTCATTATGTACGTATTTTTATATTAATTTTTCATTAATTATTTATTATATATTTGTGGGAAGCTTCCCTCCACATGTCATTCACAGGCTCAAGACCTTTTGGTCAAAGATAAGCAAATAATCCATTTGGGAGCAATCCGTCAGGACCAAGACAAGCTCTATTTGGCGTAAAAGAAAATATAAATTTCTTTTTTCCCTAATGCTAGACGGAATGGATAGACCAAGCAGATTGGGAACTTCTTGACGGATAAACCAAGTCACTTGGAAATTCCAAACATTGGATAGATGATCAATCACCACCTATGCTTGAGCGACAATAAAGACTGCATTTACACCCAAAAATTAATGTCACCTAATCGTTACATGTAATCGGTGGCATTGGCAAACGTAAATGCATAGACAACAACATAGTT
Source organism: Vitis cinerea var. helleri x Vitis riparia (assembly GCA_946000715.1). NCBI lineage: Eukaryota > Viridiplantae > Streptophyta > Magnoliopsida > Vitales > Vitaceae > Vitis > Vitis cinerea var. helleri x Vitis riparia. The sequence continues at coordinate 17,176,210 of OX254005.1, read as the reverse complement.
TGAAATTCTTGCACGACAAACAACAAATGACAACAATCAATAGCTCTTATTTGGTATGATTGTCCAATCCGCTTTGAGAAAATGGCGTTGATTATCTTATTAAGGCATAGTATCTGCCACTACGACATTCATTAGCGTAGGAAAGGCATGAATGTACAATCAACGTTGCGACGATGGTGCCATACGTTGTATAAAAACCCCTCCAGAAGCATGAAAAGGTACATGCACACATAGCCATTCAAAAAAGTTGGATTCACTCTTACTAGATTTTGACTTAAGCTTTGGAGATGCATGCCCGGACCACATGTCTAGACATCCTTTTGTGTAGGAAAGCAATCTGTCTAACTCTAGTGAAGCTAGACAGACTTGTATCTAGTTGGCACAACACCAACATTGGCGCCGTCTGTGGAAAATGACTAAGGATGTCCACACCCTCCAAAAACCAATCATCAACTATGGGTGACGAAGACTGTTTTTTCTGGCTCAAAAGGATGGATAGACGCCAACGAGAAAATAAGCGGCGGATGCAAACTATGCTCCACTAAACAGAACAACTAAGAAAAGAGAACAAAGAGTTGTAGGCTCAATGTTAACAATGGGCCCCTTTCAAAGTCGGCACAATCAAAGTTAGCAAAAAGCCTCATGACGAACTATTGAGGCATCTTTCCTTAGGGGCACAAAGCTCCCATCCGGTAGCTACTCAAGACGATCGAAGGAAGAGCCTTTGTCGACTCGTCAAACACGGTCGGACAAAGGCACCAGCTCTACCCAGGCATCAAGGAAAATGAGGTGTAGTAAAGGGTCACATTTATTTAACGCGATGCGAGCTTGATTGGGACACCAAGCACTAGGCATGGAGGAGTAACTGCACATGCGAGAGACCCTAAGGGCACGTCTAGGTCAATCAACCACAGTAACCATATCTAGATGGCCCCCTCAACCACCAAGGCAGCAATAGACAAGAATGGCAGTAACATGAGCCCCGCTCGACTCTATCAGTCGATGATTGGATGACATGTTCTCAACGTCGATGGGCCCCCATATCATTAGCTATGAGCCACCCAGAGGGTTCATGGTGCCTAAATTCACAATATACGACAGAACGAGTGATCCATTTGACCACATCATGCACTTTAAGTAGCTCATGACCCTCGACATAAGGAATGATGAACTGATGTGCAAGGCCTTTCTGGCCAACCTACATGGCTAAGCTCTCTTTTGGTTTCACTGCCTCCCACAGAATTTCATGAACACATTTCGAGACGTCTCGAAAGCCTTTGTAAGACACTACCTATGTTCCGCTTGCCAAAAGTAGAACATAAGCACCCTGTAGAACATCAAGTTACAAGAAAATGAAATGCTAAGGGATTTCATGAAGCGGTTTGAGCAAGCAGTGCTTCAAGTTGAATCATGCAATATGGACACCATCTTGTAGATCTTCAAACGAAGCATCAGTCTAGGCACTCCATTTTTCAAGTCCTTGCGAAGAAACCGCCCATAACAATGATGACCAATTCAAGTGGGCGAACAAGTATTCTATGCTCGAAGATGATATCCGAGTAGCCTCTCAACAAGTCTTGGTCACCAATCAACTAGCCAAGCATAATAAAGCAAGGAGTTCTAAGTCTTCTAACCAAACGAGGCAAGGTAGCGGAAGGCAAGACAATCAACAACAGTAGGAAAGACTCACTCCCCTAAATATCTCCTACAAGAAACTCCTCCTGCATATCTGTGACCTGTTAAACTTCAGATGGTCAGAGCCAATCAAGATAGATCCGAATATATGAGACCGGAACTGAAGGTGCTCTTACCATTGGGATCATGGCCACACCATTGAACAATGCAAGAGTCTGCATTACTTGGTAGAAAAACTCATCAGGGTCGGGCACCTTAAGTAGTATGTCCGCACAACAAGCGAGCAAAGAAATGCGGTAAAGACGAAAGTTGCTTTATACGACCCTGCATCTTCGAAAGCCCCTAAGGTTATCATTAACTATATACATAGAGGTCCAATAGATGACAAACACAACTCTAGGCGATAAAGGAAAATGTTGCTTCATACGACTACTACAAGAGAATAGATTAGCTTCGTCCAGTACACCTTCGTAGAAGGAAGTGTGTCTAATAAATGACACAATCACATTTTCTTCTATAGATGTCAATCGGGTGTTGCAATCATAGGAAGACGTTTTGATCTTAACGTTGGGGGTGGGCGGATTCGACGTGTGAAGCATCTTAGTTGATCCAAGCAGTTTAGCTAATCTCTTTCAAATGTTTGCATATAAGCTAATGGGCTATTCGCCACCTACTCTAGAGAATCCAAGACATCTGTTATCTGGATTCAATGGAGCTACAACAACTTCCCTAGGCGATGTTGTGCTGCCCATCCAAGCCGGCCCAGTCACATTAAGTGTGCAGTTCTCGATGGTCGATGATTTTTCTCTATGCAATGCCATTAAGGGACATCCATGGCTTCAAAAAATGAAAGTCATTCCTTTTACATACCATCAAATGGTGAGCTACCTCACAGAAGTGAGACAAGTCGATCTCCTTGGCAGCCAGCTAGCCGTGTGATAATGCTATCAGGTGGCATTGGAGTCCAGACATCTGGTCGGTAATGAAGCACATCCAAAGGCATCAAATGCAAGGAAACAATAGTTGTTACTGAGTCCATCGGAGAAAAATCCACCCGCGATTGATTCGCTCCAACCATTGCTCTTCTCACATGACATGGATCAAATCACCTACACCAATTCCTTATTTGTGCAAGATAAACTAGAACTACTAAGGAATATGCTTCAGTGCTATAAGGACATCTTCGCATGGACTCACTTGGACATGCCAGAAATCCATCTGATGGTGGCCTCTCACAAGCTCAACATTTCACCCACCTCGCAGCCTATCCGAAAAAAAATCCGATGTTTTTATCCAAACAGACAAAAAATCATCTAGACTGAAATTGACAAACTATTGGAGGCTAGATCCATTAGAAAAGTAAAATATCTGGATTGGTTAGCACCCAAAGAAAAATGGAAGGTTTCGAGTCTGCATTGATTACAACAACCTGAATGATGTCTGCCTAAAGGATAACTTTCCTTTGCTACGAATAAATCAGGTAGTCGACACCACCGCCGGGCATGGGATGCTCTCGTTTCTAGACGTCTTTTTTTAGTACCACCAAATCCTATGTTCTAGCTAGATGAGGAAAAAATAGCCTTTGTCACACCACAAGGACTGTATTGTTACAAAGTCATGTTGTTTGGACTCAAGAATGTTGGTGCTACCTACCAGAGACTAATGAAAAAAATATTCAAGCCCCTAATCGACCGAACCGTGGAAGTCTACATTGATGACATTGTTGTAAAGAGTAAGACTTGAGTTAAGCATGTCCAACACCTAGAAAAAGCATTTTGTTTTATGCGGGCATACAACATGAAACTCAATCCAGCTAAATATGCGTTCGATGTCAATATAAGGAAATTTCTTGGTCTTATGGTAACCCAAAGGGGAATTGAATTTAATCCAGCTCAGGTGAAATTCGTCCTTGAAACACCCACTCCAAGTAGAAAAAAGGAATTACAACGCGTCATAGGTCGTCTCGCGGCTTTGGGTCGTTTCATAACTCGTTTCATAGATAATCTATGACATTTCTTCCTCACACTTAAGGGAATAAGCATGTTTAGTTGGACAAACGAGTGTAAGGAGACATTTGAGGTAGCCAAGCGCTACCTCACTGAACCACCTATTCTAAGCATACCCAAGTCCAGGAAAGAACTCTACATGTAAGGCCTTATCTGACCACGCTATCAGCGCCGCTCTATTTCGACATATACAAGACAGGGAGCAGAGACCCATCATTATGTGAGCAAAGCAATGATAGATGTTGAGACATGATATTCCTGAGTATAGCAGACTGCTCTAGCATTGAAGAGTGTCGCTCAAAAGCTCGGCCCGTACTTTAGCCAAACACCCCCACACTTTCAGGTATGCAATATTAGATGCATAACCCTTCCACAACTTATAAGTTGTTTTACCAATTTTCTTTTAAGGTATTTTATTTTGTATATGATGAGCGGAGATGATAACTTTCCCCCACAAGCTCAAGAGTGCTCCTGAACTTACCAACATTGCATTCATCATGTCTTTTAAGGTCTTATTTTTCCTTTCATCTACTCCATTGGACTCAAGGGAATGAGAAGGAGCAGTCTCGTGAATAATCCCATGATCTTCAAAAAAATGAGTTAAAGGGATTGGACTCATACTCTCCTCCCTTATTAGTTCTAAGTCTCTTTATTTTCTTAGTTGATTTTCTACTTCAACTTTGTATTTTATGAAAACATCTCTTGCTTCATCTTTGTTTCTCCAAAGATATACCCTTGTATATTTTGAGTAGTCATCTATGAAAGTTATATAAAATCGTTTACCCCCTCTATTGATTGTATTTTTTAGGTATCCTAAGTCACTATGTATTAGACTTGGTAATTCTAATTCTACCAATTTACAAGATTTCTTTGTAGTTTTAGATTCTATTCATGATTCACATTTCCTAAGGTTATCTAAGGACAACTTAGGAATTAAACTTAGATCAACCATTTTATTTATATATGAGAAGTTCACATGCCCAAGTCTACCATGCCAAATATCATAAGAGTCAACTATGTAAGAAGAAGAAAAAGATGTATTTTTATTGATAAGTTCTGAAACATTCAGCATAAAAAAACCTTGGTTACAGTAACCTTTCCCAACAAACACATCATTCCTAATCAAGAATATTTTATCGGAGTCAAATAAGATCCTCACTCCCACTTTCCCAAGCAGAGATACTGACATTAAGTTCCAATGGATATCTGGCATATGAAGAACATTACTAAGGGCAAGCACTTTTCTCAAGGTTATCTTAAGAAGAACCTTCCATTTGCCAATCGTCGGGGAAGATTTAGAATTGCCCATGGACATTTGTTCCCCTCCTTTATTTACCATAGTATAGGAAGTGAATGCAGTTATATTGCCATAAATATGCCTTTTAGCCCTAGAGTTTACTACCTAGTCCTTCACATTGGTGACCATGCTCGCCTTAGAGGAGATTACTACTGCGATCACCTTTGTCACTACCAAATTTGACTTTGAGTTTGTCTTCTCAGTTCTCTTCCTATGGTGACATTGAGTTGCATGGTGACCAAGTTTGCCACAGACAAAGTAGTTACCCCTCTTTTTAATAGTTGGGTTCTGAGCCTTGTTCGTTGTATTGGGCTTGGTCTTAAAGTTTTATTTTCTGGATCTATTGTTTTTTGGCTTGGGTTTTTCTTCTACCACATTAGCCTTAAAGGACATCTCTTTAATTTTCTTAGCCTTGTCCTTATTTCGGTTTTGTTCCTCAATCCTAATATGGATTATCACATATTCTAAGGACTTTAGTTTCATTTTTTGTTTCATATTATTTTTGTCGTCTTTCCAAGACATTATAAGAGTCTTGATTACTACTCAAAAAGTGCTATTTGATAGCTTGTAATTAATCCTTTTAAACACTTTTGAGTAGTAGTTAGTGCCTTTTAACCCAATTAGCATGTTAAGGCCCCTTTCAATCAATTCTAATCAAATTGTGTAAGTTTTGGTGTTTTTGTTAGTATTTTGATCACCAAAGCATTATGAGATTGAGGAGAGTTATATGGAATCCTTGGCAAGTAATGGGAAGCTTAGAGGAATGAAGAATCAAAGCCTTGAAGCTCTTTTGCCATAAGCAAAGTGGAAGTGCAAAAGGGGAAGCAAAGAAGATTCAGCTGTGGAGCACTCTTGATGACAGTCACTGCAGCTAGTTTTGAAGCACTTCCTGAAGTCCAAATTATGCATACAATATGTCATTTGAAAGCTTGGGAAGTCAACAATCCAATGCCTCAAACCGTGTGCAATTTGGATCTGAAATGAGGAAGCTACAGCCGTTGGAAGATAACTGCTCCAAGCTGAAGGAAGGAAGGCTTCAGAAAAGTGCTGCGAAATCACCATTTTGTTGCGAAGTGATTTCGCAGCCTTTTTGCACAGTGCTATGGAGTTCCCCTGAAGCTTCACGCCGCGATGGAAGCCAAACACCTCAAGTTGGAAGTCCACTTTGCAAAGGTGTTGAAGCAGCTGGCTGCTATGAAGAAATTTCGCAGCTCCTCTTGAGTACCTGCGAAATTTCGCAGGCCTCATCTTTCACCTGCGAAGTGGTCCTTAATGCTTCCTGATATTTGTAACCGACTCTTGGAGATATTTTTCATTAGATTTTTGTTGCTTAAATGCCTAAATTCTCCTTGTAAGTCACCAATGATAGATTTCCTTAGCTTTTAAGTTAGGAATTTGGCAAAATATCAGGGGATAGCTGTAATTGTATTTTTTTGGTTTAAATGGAGCCCGAGGAGCCTGTTCTAAGGGGCTGGGGGATGAACCTTTTGTAAAAGTTTCAAAACAAGAAATATACAGAGCTTGAGCTTTGCTTTACCTGGTCAATTTGATTGTATTATTTTTATTTTAACTTAGTTATGCACTCTCTGAGGAGTTTTCCCCAGAGAATGAGTAGCTAAACCTTTTAGTTCCTTGGAGTTAAGGTTGCCGGGAAAGGTTCCAAGTGCATCAATCAGAAGCTTTGTGGTTTCAACTATGAATGAAGAGTAAGTGTGTCCCGTGAATGGTTTCTAATGTTTTTAGTTAACTTAAAACACCTTGGAGTCACCTGGGCCAACACTTGGTAAGGCAAGTGATCTCTAACCATGGAGATGCACTAGTTTACCCCTTGCGAGCCTTTGGTAGGTGACTTGAAGGTAGGATTTTCTAGAATTGCCAACACTTGGTAAGCTTTTGGACTCTTAGGAGACATCCATTAGTTATCTCTTGCGAGCTTGTGAAGGGTAATCCAAGGTTAAAGATCACCTTGAATGGTAAAAGCTAAGTGAGAGGCTTGAACCATTGCAAGTTGCATCAGTGAGAGAATTAAAGCTGAAATCCAATTGAGGGATGCATTTATGCAGCACCTGTTAGAGAATTGACTTAATGTTAAGTCTCTAATGTGAGAAATTGAACCAAGTGACCGGAGCTATGCTTTTGCATGAGGAACCTCCCCTGTATACCTAAATCTCCAAGGAATGCTTTTCTTCTTAAGTTATTTTCATCACTTGTTGTGTTGTTAATCTAAGTCCAAACCTTTTTCAAACCAAAGTTTGTGTTTTATTTCTTAAGCTAATCTTGAAATGAAACAGCACCAATTCACTTTGAATTGGTATCATTTTCAACCTTGAGTACCCTTCCCAGTGGAACGATCCTAGAGCCACTATGCTATAGTAGCTTTGTATTTGCTACCCTAGTTCATGGTGTTATAGGTTAAAAATTTTGTTGATTGCACCTGCCATCAAGGAGCACCAGCTGGACATACATCAGCTGAGACACCAATTAGGCACGAATCAAATGGCGCCGTTGCCGGGGAAGGTGTCAAGAATCAGTGGTACTATTTCAGTGTACTTGTGATTTTCATCACAAGTGTGGTAAAGTTTCTTTAGCTTTATTAATTCTTATTATCTTTGTTTTACTAACTCATAATCTAAATTTAGCTTTTAAATTTAGCTTAGTTTTATTTTGTCTTTGTAGCCCTGTTTTCCTTTGTTGTCCTGTATTTTCATTTTAGTTTTAGATAGTTGCTAGTTGTGTATGCCAAAGTGGATACGTGGCAGTGCAGGAAGGCTTGTTAGAATTGAATCACCTCATACTAAGGAATTGGAATTGAGCTTGAATATCATGGAAACTACTCCTGAAGATCAGCATAGTCACCAAGTTCGTCAAGACAATCTCAATGAATTTAGATCGATGAGGGACCGTATGCATCCACCTCGCATGAGTGCACCATCATGTATAATACCCCCTACAGAGCAGCTAGTTATCAGACCATATATTGTTCCACTTCTACCAACTTTCCATGGAATGGAAAGTGAGAATCCCTATGCACATATTAAGGAATTTGAGGAAGTTTGTAATACATTCCAAGAGGGAGGAGCTTCAATTGATTTGATGAGGCTTAAGTTATTTCCTTTTACTTTAAAGGATAAAGCCAAAATTTGGCTTAATTCTTTAAGGCCAAGGAGTATCCGTACTTGGACTGACTTACAAGCTGAATTCCTTAAGAAATTTTTCCCCACTCATAGAACAAATGGCTTGAAAAGGCAAATTTCAAATTTCTCAGCTAAGGAGAATGAGAAATTCTATGAGTGTTGGGAAAGATATATGGAAGCTATAAATGCATGTCCTCACCATGGCTTTGATACTTGGCTATTGGTGAGCTATTTTTATGATGGGATGTCATCCTCAATGAAGCAACTCCTGGAGACAATGTGTGGAGGAGATTTCATGAGCAAAAATCCGGAGGAAGCTATGGATTTCTTGAATTATGTAGCTGAAGTTTCAAGGGGATGGGATGAGCCAACCAAAGGAGAAGTGGGAAAGATGAAGTCTCAACTGAATGTTTTCAATGCTAAGGCTGGGATGTATGCTTTGAAAGAAGAGGATGATACAAAAGCAAAGTTTGCAGCTGTGACAAGAAGATTAGAGGAGCTGGAATTGAAAAAAATGCATGAAGTGCAAGCTGTTGCTGAATCACCAGTGCAAGTGAAGCTTTGTCCTAAGTGTCAATCCTATGAACACTTGGTGGAGGAATGCCCTATAGTTTCAGCTGAAAGGGAAATGTTTGGAGATCAAGCAAATGTTGTTGGACAATTCAAGCCCAATAACAATGCACCATATGGAAATACTTACAACTCAAGTTGGAGGAATCATCCAAATTTTTCATGGAAGCCTAGAGCACCTCAGTACCAACAGCCGGATCAACCATCTCAGCAATCTTCAAGTCTTGAACAAGCCATTGGGAATCTCAGCAAGGTAGTGGGAGATTTTGTTGGAGAACAAAAAGCCATCAATAATCAGCTTAATCAAAGAATTGACAGAGTAGAGAATATTCTGAATAAAAGGATGGATGGAATGCAAAATGATATGACTCAAAGATTTGATAATTTCCAGTACTCAATATCAAGGCTTACAAATTTGAATACAGTGCAAGAGAAGGGAAGATTTCCTTCCCAACCCCACCAAAACCCCAAGGGTGTCCAAGAAGTGGAAAGCCATGAGGGGGAATCATCACAGATGAAAGATGTCAAAGCCTTGATTACTCTAAGGAGTGGTAAAAAAATTGAGCAGCCACCACCTAAGCCACCTGTTGAAGAAGAAGAGACAAAGAAAGAGGAGGAAATGAAAGACAAAGAAGGAGAGATCAGTGATAAGAGAGAGGACTCTGAGGTAACAATGAATGCAAATCCAGAGAAGGAACTTCTGAAGGGAGAAATGCTGAAGAAATCAACTTCTCCACCTTTTCCTCAAGCATTGCATGGGAAGAAGGGGGTTAGAAATGCAGCTGAAATCCTTGAAGTATTGAGACAAGTTAAAGTCAATATCCCACTGTTGGATATGATTAAGCAAGTCCCAACATATGCAAAATTCCTAAAGGACTTGTGTACTATCAAAAGAGGGTTGACTGTAAATAAGAAAGCCTTCTTGACTGAGCAAGTAAGTGCAATCTTACAGTGTAAATCTCCTTTGAAGTACAGAGATCCGGGAAGTCCTACCATTTCAGTCATGATTGGAGGAAAAGTAGTGGAAAAAGCTTTATTGGACTTGGGAGCAAGTGTGAATTTGCTTCCATATACTGTCTACAAGCAATTGGGGCTTGGTGAGTTGAAGCCAACAGCAATTACTCTATCTCTAGCAGATAGATCAGTAAAAATTCCCAGGGGAGTAATTGAGGATGTCTTGGTTCAAGTTGATAATTTCTACTATCCAGTGGATTTTATTGTTCTTGATACGGATCCTACTGTTAAGGAAGCTAATTTAGTTCCTATTATCCTGGGAAGGCCATTCCTAGCTACCTCAAATGCAATCATCAACTGTAGGAATGGGCTCATGCAACTCACTTTTGGCAATATGACACTTGATCTCAATATCTTTTATATGTCTAAAAAGCAAATCATTCCGGAAGAAGAAGAGGGTCCAGAAGAAGTGTGTATTATTGATACTCTGGTTGAGGAACACTGTAATCAGAATGTGCAGGACAAGCTGAATGAAAGTTTTGAGGATTGTGAGGAAGGTTTGTCTGAACTTCCTAAGGAGCTTGCTACTTTACAAAGTTGGAGGAGGATAGAAGAAATTCTACCCTTGTTCAATAAAGAAGAGGGAGCAGATGCTGAAAAAGAAATCCCAAAACTCAATTTGAAGCCTCTACCTGTGGAGCTGAAATACACATATCTTGAAGAAGATAACCAATGCCCTGTTGTAATATCTTCATCTCTGACCAATCATCAAGAGAAGTGTTTAATGGAAGTTCTCAAGAAGTGTAAGAAAGCAATAGGATGGCAAATATTTGATTTGAAAGGCATTAGTCCTTTAGTTTGCACACATCATATATATATGGAGGAGGAAGCTAAGCCAATTCGTCAATTTCAAAGAAGATTGAATCCTCATTTACAAGAGGTTGTGCGAGCTGAGGTGCTGAAGCTACTTCAAGCAGGTATTATCTACCCTATATCTGACAGCTCTTGGGTGAGTCCTACTCAAGTGGTACCAAAGAAGTCAGGGATCACTGTAGTTCAGAATGAAGAGGGGGAAGAAATCACTACACGTCTCACTTCAGGGTGGAGGGTGTGTATTGATTATAGAAAGTTGAATGCAGTAACCAGAAAAGATCATTTTCCATTTCCATTTATTGATCAAGTTTTGGAGAGAGTTTCTGGCCACTCTTTCTATTGTTTTTTGGATGGGTATTCAGGGTATTTTCAGATTGAAATTGCTGTGGAAGATCAGGAAAAAACTACTTTTACATGTCCATTTGGAACCTATGCTTATAGGAGAATGCCTTTTGGTTTATGTAATGCACCTGCCACTTTCCAAAGATGTATGTTGAGTATCTTCAGTGATATGGTGGAGCGAATTATGGAGGTTTTCATGGATGACATCACCGTATATGGAGGTACATTTGAGGAGTGTTTAGTCAATTTGGAAGCAGTTCTTCACAGATGCATTGAAAAAGACTTGGTGCTTAATTGGGAAAAATGCCATTTCATGGTACAGCAAGGAATTGTCCTTGGTCATATCATATCTGAAAAGGGCATTGAAGTTGATAAAGCAAAGGTGGAGCTTATTTCCAAATTGCCATCCCCAACAACTGTAAGAGGAATAAGGCAGTTCCTTGGCCATGCAGGTTTTTATAGGAGGTTTATAAAAGACTTTTCAAAGCTTTCCAAACCTCTTTGCGAGCTTTTAGCTAAAGATGCTAAGTTTGTATGGGATGAAAGATGTCAAGATAGCTTTGATCAACTGAAGAAATTTTTGACAACAACTCCAATAGTGAGGGCCCCTAACTGGCAATTACCTTTTGAACTAATGTGTGATGCCAGTGACTTTGCTATAGGAGCTGTGCTGGGTCAAAGAGAAGATGGGAAGCCATATGTGATCTACTATGCAAGCAAAACATTGAATGAAGCCCAAAGGAATTACACAACTACAGAAAAAGAATTGTTAGCTGTGGTATTTGCCTTGGACAAATTTCGTGCTTATTTGGTAGGGTCTTTCATCATTGTTTTTACTGACCATTCAGCCTTGAAGTATCTATTGACAAAGCAAGATGCAAAAGCAAGGTTGATAAGATGGATTCTTTTGTTACAAGAATTCGATCTTCAAATCAAAGATAAGAAAGGAGTTGAGAATGTGGTAGCTGACCATCTCTCAAGGTTAGCTATAGCACATAATTCTCATTCCTTGCCTATTAATGATGAATTTCCTGAGGAATCACTTATGTTCGTAGTCAAAACTCCTTGGTATGCTCATATGGCTAATTATTTAGTCACTGGTGAAGTTCCAAGTGAGTGGAATGCACAGGACAGGAAGCACTTCTTTGCAAAAATCCATGCTTATTATTGGGAAGAGCCTTTCCTTTTTAAATATTGTGCAGATCAGATTATAAGGAAGTGTGTGCCTGAGGAAGAGCAACAAGGAATTCTAATCCATTGTCATGAGAATGCATGTGGAGGTCACTTTGCCTCTCAGAAAACAGCTATGAAGGTGTTGCAATCAGGCTTTACTTGGCCATCTTTGTTCAAAGATGCCCACATCATGTGTAGAAATTGTGATAGATGCCAAAGGCTTGGCAAGTTGACAAAAAGAAATCAAATGCCCATGAACCCTATACTGATAGTTGAATTATTTGATGTGTGGGGCATTGACTTTATGGGACCTTTTCCAATGTCTTTTGGTAATTCTTACATCCTGGTGGTGGTAGATTATGTTTCTAAGTGGGTTGAGGCAGTCCCCTGTAAACAAAATGATCATAAAGTGGTTCTCAAGTTTTTGAAAGAGAACATTTTTGCAAGATTTGGGGTGCCCAAAGCTATAATCAGTGATGGAGGTTCTCATTTTTGCAATAAGCCTTTTGAAAGTTTGTTAGCCAAGTATGGAGTGAAGCATAAAGTAGCTACACCTTATCATCCACAGACTTCTGGCCAAGTTGAGCTAGCAAACAGGGAGATAAAGAACATACTGATGAAAGTGGTGAGTACAAGCAGGAAGGATTGGTCTGTTAAGCTTCATGACTCGTTATGGGCCTATAGAACAGCTTATAAGACTATTCTTGGCATGTCCCCCTATCGTCTTGTCTATGGTAAAGCTTGTCATCTCCCTGTGGAAGTTGAATACAAAGCTTGGTGGGCAATCAAAAAGCTGAATATGGATTTGATTAGGGCTGGGGCAAAAAGGTGCTTAGACCTTAATGAGATGGAGGAATTGAGAAATGATGCTTATATCAATTCCAAAGTTGCAAAACAAAGGATGAAGAAGTGGCATGACCAACTGATTTCTACCAAGGAATTTCAAAAAGGCCAAAGAGTTTTACTCTATGACACAAGACTCCATATTTTTCCTGGAAAGCTTAAGTCCAGGTGGATTGGTCCATTCATTATCCATCAAGTACTTAATCATGGAGTAGTGGAATTATTGAATTCCAATGGCGAGGAAACCTTTAAAGTTAATGGATATCGTCTCAAGCCATATATGGAGCCGTTCAAATCAGACAAGGAGGAGATCAACCTCCTTGAGCCTCAAAAAGCTTAAGCCAAGAAGGGTTTGCTGGACTTGGTTTTACCAAAGTCCAAAATTTTTGTAAACTTTGTAAATTTTAAAGTAATATATTTACTTTTGATCTTAGTTTTTGATCTTAAATTGTATGTTTTTGTGTAATTTCATCTGTTTGAATGATTTCAGATGGGAGAAATTGTAAAGGAAAAAATCGGGAAGAAATTGGAGCCGAAACAGAGCTGAAACAGAGCAAAAACAGGGGAGAATAAGAGCTCTGCGAGATTTCGCAGCCAAAGAGGATTTCTCTGCGAAAATGGTTTTTTTTGTTGCGAAACCACTTCGCAATGCTTTTAAGCCCTCTGCGAACGATTTCACAGCTGCGAAACCGGTCTTTGGCACACGAGTGCCACTTCGCAGCACAGGAACTCCCATTTCGCAGCTGCGAGATGCTCTGCGAACCGCTAAGGCTTAAAAAACGCCATTCCGCAGCGATTTCTCAGCGATTTCTCTCTTGCGAAGGATGTTCCGCAGCTGCGAAACCGGTCTTTGGCACACGAGCGCCATTCCGCAGCACAGTGACTCCAATTTCGCAGCTGCGAAGTGAGCTGCGAAAGCGATTTTTGAATCCGAAGCGCCCAATTTTGCTGCGGAGCCGTTTTTCTTCTGCGAAACCCCAAATGACCTTTCATATTCTTGTAACCGTTATAAATACCGGTCATTTGGGCTGTGAATCCATTTCAGAAAAGGGCAAAAATCGCAGCGGCAGACCGTTCGTCTCCTCTCCATAGTCCGACGCCGTTAGCAGTTCCAATCGCCCCCTCCGTTCATCGCCGCCGTCCTAACCCTCGTCAGTTCGCAATGGCACGAACCAGGGGCGCGAAGTCTTCATCCCCTTCCACCCGAAAGCGAACGCCGCGCGAAATGCCAGTGCAAGCTTCAAGTTCTGAGCCGCCGCGGCCAGAAACCGTTCAGCCGCCGGCAAAGCCCTCGCCAAAGAAGAAACAGGCCAAACCACCATTGCAAACCCCTCCGGCGAGGCGCTACCTTACCAGGTCAGGGGGCCGGCCCCTCCAAAAGCGAGCTAGGGTAGAAAGCTCGGAGCCTATCGATTTAACAGGGCAATCCCCTGTTCCGTCCCCTGCTGCGTCTCTTGCCCCGTCTCCAATTCCATCTCCGGTGCCATCTCCGGCACCGCCTGCGAAGCTTCCAGCAATCCAGCCGCCGCCTGCTGTGCCTCAAATTCCATCCGAACCAGCTCCGGAAGCGGTGATTAGGCGGCCAATTCTAGCTCAGCCTCCAATTGAAGGCAATTTGGATTGCCGAGACCGGCCATTCCATTCGGAGCTATGCTTTGACATAGCTGCTTTCCAGCTGCGCCCGGAGCTTGAAGAAACATTCCAATTGCTGCGAAGATACCGAATGGAGCAATTTCTGACTCCACGAGACTTCTTCTACCCCAGAATAGCAATGGACTTCTATCAATCCATGACTACTCGACAGGTCAGGGATCCTACCTCAATTCATTTTGTTATTGATGGTAGACATGGTATCTTGGGGGCTCGGCAAATAGCTGAAGCTTTGAACATTCCATATGAGCCCAGTCATTTCGATGACTTCAGAGCTTGGGCCAATCCATCTCAGCTGGAGATGGTGCATGTTTTGTCTGGAGGAGCATCCAGAAACCCGTATCTGCTGAGGGGGGAACTTCCCCCAAAGATGTTTCTTATTGATGCCCTGTTGAGGCATAGTATCTATCCCCTTCAACATTGGACTCAGAGAAGGGGAATTATGTTGGAGACCCTGTTTAAAATGTCTGAGGGCTATTATTTTGGCCCTCACCACCTGATCCTGGCAGCCCTTCTCTATTTTGAAGAGAAGGTGCATAGAAAAAAATTGCAAAGGGCTGATTCCATCCCCCTTCTCTTCCCACGACTGTTGTGCCAAATCCTTGAGCACTTGGGATACCCAGCAGAGCCTCAGCAGGAGCAAAAGAGGATCTGTAGAGATGTTTTTACTTTTGAGAAGTGGAGCAACATGACAGCTTACAAGGTGGAGCAACAAGAACTTCCACAGCCAGTTCAGGCTCTACCTGCCAGGAGAGTATCCCCACGCTTCATACCTGAGGGTATGCCTGCAGCCTCTCCCTCCATGGCCAGTGCATCTCCAGTTCCTCCAGCAGCTCCAGCTTCAGCACAGCCTTCTACATCAGCCGGGCCTAGGATGGCTGTCCCTATTTCTGAGTATAGGGATCTATGCCAGGCATTGGAGACATTGACAGCCTCTCAGAGCAGACTTGCTTTAGAGATGGCAGCTTTGAGATCTCACCAGCAGAAGATGATGGCTACTCAGGCTCAGCATACTTTCATTCTGAGGCAGCTTCAGCAGCATCTTGGCCTCCCATCAGCTGAGGAGGAGGCCACTCCTACCACCACAGAGCCTCATGCCCCTCATCAGTCAGCCACTCCAGAGGCAGAGCCATCTTCATAGGCTATCAGCTCTATCACTTCCCTCCTCTGAACATTTCTATATCTTTGATATATTACCTTTTTGTGTATTTTGTTTTGGTTAGTCTTTTATGAAATCTCCTACATTTTGATAATATTTGTGGAGATTCTTTGGATTGTTGTATTACTCCCTTTTTATAGCTGTTTACAAATGAGTAAAGTAATACAAAATCTAATTTTTGTTGTTAATTCTTAGCATCAATTTACTCTTACTCCCTTTGCTCACATCGTTTATTCTTTTTGAAACATGTGGTTTCTCCATTCAATATTCGAAATTGAAATCGATCAGGAGGTACCACTTCCTCCCTTTATTTTTCGATCACCCATATCACATTGGGGACAATGCTCAGCTCGGTTGGGAGGGGGGGGGGGTGAAATGAGGAAGGAAGTTTGCTAAGTTGAAGGAAGTATGCTAAGTTGTTTTGATATTTTAGCTTTGTCTAGTAAAGTAGTTGTAGTTGTTTTGCTTGTTACTATAATCTCCATGGATTTTGAGGAAAAATTTTCGAATTAAAATAGGAGAAACTGAACCTTTGCTTTGCATCTAACTTAGAGTTTGGATTATGCTTGCTAAAGTGGTTCAATTGTTGAAACTTCTATTGAAATCAAATTTAGTCCTTCCACTTTAAGCTATCCACATACTGTGCACAATAGATTCCTTTTATAAAATGAGAAACTATTTCCCCCTTGACTTAGAAAATTTTGGGACTTGGTATCTTTGACCTCATTTTAATGATATTGAGACACCTTATGAAAGGCCAATGAGCCTTTGAAAAAAGAAGAGAAGAAAAAGAAAGAAAGCAAAATGTTTGCTTGCCTTGAAACCCGAGCAAGGTCTGAAAGGGTATATGGTGAAAACCTTTTAAACCTGGTGCCCTAAGCCTTCATTGGTTGGGAGTCACCGGCCTCAATGCTCGTTACAAGGGTGGAAAGGTGGAGTTAGCATATGATAGGCAAAAAGGGTATATGAAAAAGTCCGGGGAAAAATCCGAGGAGTTAGTGGTTAAAAGATCCTTAAAGCTTGATGCCCTAAACCTTAATTGGTTGGGAGTCATCGATGGACCCCGTTACATGGACAAAACCCCCTTAAGCCTGTTACTTTAAAAAAAAAAAAAAAAAAAAAAAAAAGTGTGTTCTCTGTTTATTGAATTTGGTCAGTTTGCTAAAGTGTTGAAAAGAGATAGGTTGGGGGGAGAGATTAGTTTAGCATGCTATATTTGGAACCTATCATATTACACTTAGATTTTTGTGGAAGATTAAAGTTTGGTTCTTTGGAAGTGAAAATGATTCTAAAACTTCAATTTGCATAATGCATTCCCTTGATCAGTGGTATTTAGCAAAGTTGCTGATTTCTCTTGTTGAAATATTGAAGTTATAGTTCTTTAATGATCCATGAGAGAGTTTTTCAGTCATGCCTCTTAAATATTTTTTGGAAGTGATTAGCATGATTTGTAAATTATGGTAATTTTGTTTTGTTTTTCTCTCCTTCATTGCTAAGGGACTAGCAATAAGTCGGTTGGGGGGAGTGATTACTACTCAAAAAGTGCTATTTGATAGCTTGTAATTAATCCTTTTAAACACTTTTGAGTAGTAGTTAGTGCCTTTTAACCCAATTAGCATGTTAAGGCCCCTTTCAATCAATTCTAATCAAATTGTGTAAGTTTTGGTGTTTTTGTTAGTATTTTGATCACCAAAGCATTATGAGATTGAGGAGAGTTATATGGAATCCTTGGCAAGTAATGGGAAGCTTAGAGGAATGAAGAATCAAAGCCTTGAAGCTCTTTTGCCATAAGCAAAGTGGAAGTGCAAAAGGGGAAGCAAAGAAGATTCAGCTGTGGAGCACTCTTGATGACAGTCACTGCAGCTAGTTTTGAAGCACTTCCTGAAGTCCAAATTATGCATACAATATGTCATTTGAAAGCTTGGGAAGTCAACAATCCAATGCCTCAAACCGTGTGCAATTTGGATCTGAAATGAGGAAGCTACAGCCGTTGGAAGATAACTGCTCCAAGCTGAAGGAAGGAAGGCTTCAGAAAAGTGCTGCGAAATCACCATTTTGTTGCGAAGTGATTTCGCAGCCTTTTTGCACAGTGCTATGGAGTTCCCCTGAAGCTTCACGCCGCGATGGAAGCCAAACACCTCAAGTTGGAAGTCCACTTTGCAAAGGTGTTGAAGCAGCTGGCTGCTATGAAGAAATTTCGCAGCTCCTCTTGAGTACCTGCGAAATTTCGCAGGCCTCATCTTTCACCTGCGAAGTGGTCCTTAATGCTTCCTGATATTTGTAACCGACTCTTGGAGATATTTTTCATTAGATTTTTGTTGCTTAAATGCCTAAATTCTCCTTGTAAGTCACCAATGATAGATTTCCTTAGCTTTTAAGTTAGGAATTTGGCAAAATATCAGGGGATAGCTGTAATTGTATTTTTTTGGTTTAAATGGAGCCCGAGGAGCCTGTTCTAAGGGGCTGGGGGATGAACCTTTTGTAAAAGTTTCAAAACAAGAAATATACAGAGCTTGAGCTTTGCTTTACCTGGTCAATTTGATTGTATTATTTTTATTTTAACTTAGTTATGCACTCTCTGAGGAGTTTTCCCCAGAGAATGAGTAGCTAAACCTTTTAGTTCCTTGGAGTTAAGGTTGCGGGGAAAGGTTCCAAGTGCATCAATCAGAAGCTTTGTGGTTTCAGCTATGAATGAAGAGTAAGTGTGTCCCGTGAATGGTTTCTAATGTTTTTAGTTAACTTAAAACACCTTGGAGTCACCTGGGCCAACACTTGGTAAGGCAAGTGATCTCTAACCATGGAGATGCACTAGTTTACCCCTTGCGAGCCTTTGGTAGGTGACTTGAAGGTAGGATTTTCTAGAATTGCCAACACTTGGTAAGCTTTTGGACTCTTAGGAGACATCCATTAGTTATCTCTTGCGAGCTTGTGAAGGGTAATCCAAGGTTAAAGATCACCTTGAATGGTAAAAGCTAAGTGAGAGGCTTGAACCATTGCAAGTTGCATCAGTGAGAGAATTAAAGCTGAAATCCAATTGAGGGATGCATTTATGCAGCACCTGTTAGAGAATTGACTTAATGTTAAGTCTCTAATGTGAGAAATTGAACCAAGTGACCGGAGCTATGCTTTTGCATGAGGAACCTCCCCTGTATACCTAAATCTCCAAGGAATGCTTTTCTTCTTAAGTTATTTTCATCACTTGTTGTGTTGTTAATTTAAGTCCAAACCTTTTTCAAACCAAAGTTTGTGTTTTATTTCTTAAGCTAATCTTGAAATGAAACAGCACCAATTCACTTTGAATTGGTATCATTTTCAACCTTGAGTACCCTTCCCAGTGGAACGATCCTAGAGCCACTATGCTATAGTAGCTTTGTATTTGCTACCCTAGTTCATGGTGTTATAGGTTAAAAATTTTGTTGATTGCACCTGCCATCAAGGAGCACCAGCTGGACATACATCAGCTGAGACACCAATTAGGCACGAATCAAGTCTCTATTGAGTAACCTGCCACAAAAGGTTTGGGCAACTTTATGTCTTCATTTCCTAAGTCACTAATCAACATATGGTAGTCATGGATTTGAGATGATACATCTTTATCCTTGGTCATGAGAAGGTCAGCTCCCAAACATCCAATTTGGAAACTTCTAAAATTCCCTATGGCACATTTATGAGTTCCCGCATATTTCAAAATAAATTTTTTATGCATTGCATCCCAAATATCTTTTGGAATTTTGTATTAGCAGTAAACATTAAACAATTCATTTGTAATTGTACAAAGAAAGGTATGTCTAACTTGTTTATTTCCAGTTTCCCAAGTAAGCAAAATTTCATAATCGTCTTTTGGTTTTGGGCTAGTCAAAATATGTCCCAAGTTCACTACATCAATTGTCAATAAAACCCTTTCATGTCAGCTCTTGAATTAATAATAATAATAATAATAATAATAATAATAATAATAATAAACAATGAATTTGAGCTAGCCCAAAATAAGCAAACAAAAATTAAAAAAAGGAAACAAAACACTTATCAGTATAAGTTAGCGAAGGCATGACGATGTACTATTCTTAAAGTAGAACCACCATGCACAAAAATGAGCTCAATGCACTAAGGAATCATTGATCTACCTCTAAGATACAACAACTAGTAGAATCTTGCCTAAGGTGCACTCGGTAAGAAAGATTCGTACAGCTTAGTATTTCACTATATCCTTCCAGAGAGGTGGTGCAAGAAAAACAACAAAGATGGAGCGGAGAAGCAACAATGATGGATGTAGCAACTACATAGATGAGTGCAGTTGCTACAATATTGATGGATGAAGAATGAAAAACAAACGACTGCAAATACGAAACTACAACAAAGCTCTAAAGGTAGTAAGACTCTAAAACACTAAGGAAATACAGGCTCTAAAACACTGAAGGAAAATTAGGAGAACTCTTTGAAAACTTGTGTTGAAAACTGCAGGAGAGTTTTGATTGCAGAGAAAATGGGTTGCAAAGGAGTGGAGTACTAAGTAGTAAGTTGTAGAAGAGTGGAGTGCAAAGTGGATGGGTGAAAGTCCTTTTTATAGAAAGAAGAGTCCAATGTGACTCTCCACAAAATGCTAAACTGCCACAACAAGATATAAATAAAATAAATAAATAAATAAAAACATTGTTCCCACCTTTCTTAACTCGTTCCACATAGTCTCCTCTATTGGATTTAGTATGAGACTCTAATAAATAAAGAAATAGTAAAAAAGAGTTGTAGAAATCATGCACTATTCCTACAACCACCACATGCCATCCCATATCCCCTCTTTCTCATCCTGACCTCCATCTCCTTTACCCACTAGCATCAATTACACACTCATTATTGCATCTTTGTCCATAGATTTAAGATACAGATAAGTTCATTTATTTATTTTATTTTAATTCCCATAATGCATATTTTGGATTTGGGATTGAATGGTGTTCACTTAGGCTTGTGTTCGGTGTGTTTATTTCATTTGGGCCTTGATGATTTGGGTTGTTGCTTGGTATTGAGACTTAAATATTATTGATTTTCGCTATTGAAATTTTTCCATTTTTATATAGGCTTCTTGTTCTCATTTTGGCTTGCTTTCATTTTCTTGGTGTTTGGATTGCTATTTTAGGCATATTGTTGAGAGCGGGAAAAGGGAAATTTGTAGTAGATTGCTTGGAGGTAGGTGAAGTGGTTGAAGGCAGGACATGGATAGGAGAAATGGTTAAGGTGAATGTGATTTGATCAAAAAGAAGATCTGGGAAGAAGATTAAAAGGAGGAAGACGACTCTCATTCTTGTTTTTTCTCCTTTTTTTTTCTTTTAGTTTTTTATGGTGAGAAATATTGTATTTATTTTTATTTTTAAGATTTGTTTGGGAAGTTGTAGAGAGCTATTATGCATTAGGATTGCACTATAAAGGTTACTCATTCGTCCTTGTTGTCCTAGTTCTTTTCTTGTATACATTTGTTTTATTTTCTTTGTTATACATTATCAATGTGTGGTTTTTCTTTGTATATAGTTGTTTAAGTTATCTAATTATTCTATAAATAAATTCCCATTATTATTATCATTATGTTAATCGGTCTTTGAAGCTACTGTTATATTGTTTAATACAATAGTATTTGTTTTAATTTATTGTTTATTTTTCTTTATATAGAATCTGTTGTTTATTTATTGATTTATTTATTTTCAGCATAAAAAAAATAGTTTGTATTATTTTTTTCTAATGATTTTGAAACTTTTTTTATAAATAAAATAATGATCTGAAATCTCTCATTTAAGAAAAAAAGAAACCTAAAAATCATTTTTTATGTATATTAATATTTTGTTCCTTTATACAAATCCAGGAATGCCTTTTTTTTCATAAAATCATTTACCACCTCTATTGATTGTATTTTTTAGGTCTCCTAAGTCACTATGTATTAGACTTGGTAATTCTAATTCTCTTTCTACCGATTTACAAGATTTCTTTATAGTTTTAGATTTTATTCATGATTCACATTTCCTAAGGTTATCTAAGGACAATTTAGGGATTAAACTTAGATCAACCATTTTATTTATATATGAGAAGTTCACATGCCCAAGTCTACCATGCCAAATATCACAAGAGTCAACTATGTAAGAAGAAGAAGAAGATGTATTTTTATTGATAAGTTCTAAAACATTCAGCATAAAAAAACCTTGGTTACAGTAACCTTTCCCAAGAAATACATCATTCCTAATCAAGACTATTTTATCGGAGTCAAATAAGATCCTCACTCCCACTTTCCCAAGCAAAGATACTAACACTAAGTTCCAATGGAAATCTAGCATATGAAGAATATTACTAAGGGCGAGGATTTAGAATCACCCATGAACACTTGTTCCCCTCCTTTATTTACCATGGTATAGGAAGTAAATGCAATTCTATTGCCATAAATGTACCTTTTAGCCCTAGAGTCTACCACCCAATCCTTCACATTGGTGACCATGCTCGCCTTAGAGGAGATTACTACTGCGATCACCTTTGCCTCTGCCAAATTTGACTTTAAGTTTGTCTTCTCAGTTCTCTTCCTATGGTGACATTGAGTTGCATGGTGACCAAGTTTACCACAAACAAAGCAATTACCCCTCTTTTTAATGGTTGGGTTCTAAGCCTTGTTTGTTGCATTAAGTTTGGTCTTAGAGTTTTATTTTCTGGATTTATTGTTTTTTGGCTTGGGTTTTTTTCTACCACATTAGCCTTAGAGGACATCTCTTTAACTTTCTTAGCCTTGTCCTTATTTCGGCTTTGTTCCTCTATCCTAATATGGATTATCAAATCTTCTAAGGACTTTTGTTTCCTTTTGTGTTTCATATTATTTTTGTAGTCTTTCCAAGACTTTAGAAGAGTCTCTATTGAGTAACCTGCCACAAAGGTTTGGGAAACTTTATGTCTTCATTTGCTAAGTCACTAATCAACATATGGTAGTCATGGATTTGAGATGATACATCTCTATCCTTGGTCATGAGAAGGTCAGCTCCCAAACATCCAATTTGGAAACTTCTAAAATTCCCTATGGCACATTTATGAGTTCTCGCATCTTTCAAAATAATTTTTTTATACATTACATCCCAAATATCTTTTGCAATTTTGTATTAGCAGCAAACATTAAGCAATTCATTTGTAATTATACAAAGAAAGGTATGTCTAACTTGTTTATTTCCAGTTTCCCAAGTAAGCAAAATTTCATAATCGTCTTTTGGTTTTAGGCCAATCAAAATATGTCCCAAGTTCACTACATCAATTGTCAATAAAACCCTTTCATGTCATCACTTGAATAATGTCCCATTCAAGGGATCAATCGTAGAGGTGTCAGTATATGTGTGAACTAGAGAAGCTTCCATAAGGATCTACCTAAAGATTATTGTTTGAAGGATAATAATAATAATAATAATAATAATAATAATAATAATAATAATAAACAATGAATACGAGCTAGCCCAAAATAAGTAAACAAAAAAAAAAAAACAAAAACAAAACACTTATTGGTATAAGTTAGCGGAGGCATGACGATGTACTATTCTTAAAGTAGATCCACCCTTCACAAAAATGAGCTCAATGCACTAAGGAATCATTGATCTACCTCTAAGATGCAGCAGCTAGTAGAATCTTGCCTAAGGTGCACTTAGTAGGAAAGATTCATACAACTCAGTATTTCACTATATCTCTCTAGAGAGGTGGTGCAAAAAAAAGAACAAAGATGGAGCGGAGAAGCAACAGTGGTGGATGTAGCAACTATAGAGATGAGTGCAGTTGCTACAGTATTGATGGATGAAGAATGAAAAGAAAACGACTGCAAACGCAAAACTACAACAAAGCTCTAAAGGTAGTAAGACTCTAAAACACTAAGGAAATGCAAGCTCTAAAACACTCAAGGAAAATCAAGAGAACTCTTTGAAAACTTGTGTTGAAAACCGCAGGAGAGTTTTGATTGCAGAGAAAATGGGTTGCAAAGGAGTGGGGTGCTAAGTAGTAAGTTGTAGAAGAGTGGAGTCCAAGGTGGATGGGTGAAAGTCCTTCCTATAGGCAGAAGAGTCCACTGGGACACTCCATAAAATGCTAAACCTCCACAACAAGAAATAAAATAAATGAATAAAAACCTTGTTCCCACATCTCTTGACTCCTTAAAGCTCTCTAGATCTAATGCAGTGAAAAATAATGGCTTTAAAAACCATTATAAAATAAAGATCTAGAGATTTCAAACTCATACCTGTGATTTAGATATTCTCAGATCAAAATCCATCCATTGCAGAACATGTCTAGAAAATCTTGAGAATCTATGTCCTCATGTTGTTGCCCACATGTGCGTCCTATGTATACAGCCTATGCATGTCTCATGCATGCAGACTGTGCGCGTTTGGTGCGCTATAGCCCTGCATCCAAGAAAGACTCATACACCTAAGGTCTCTGCCCGATGACTTGAACCATGATTTTGGCACTCCAAAGTGTCGGCTTTGGAAGGAGAGAGGGTATGGCTCTCTTTCTCTTTAGAGTGTTAAGATTGAGCCCTTAAAAGTAAGATATGATGTAACAAAGTTAGAATTAACCATCCCCTTGTTATCATTTTGGTGTATTGACATTGATTTGACCATTCAGTTCATGTCTCTTAAATTGTACATGACTTGGGTTCATTAGGAGTTACACAAAAAATACAAGTCATAGGTTCCTTGTAAGTAAATAAGTTGTCCACAATTGGTTCATGGATTTGGGCAATCCAATAGAGATTGTAGTACACTACCTCCTAATTGGAGGGATGGATTGTCTTAGATGTCGAGATGGGTTTCCAATGGTGAGGGCACTAATGTATATGATGCACACTGGATAGGTCGTACAGTGAATAATGACGCAAAGCTATCAATTTTCATTATTCACCAAGCTACTATACTACATGGACTCTCAACCTTAAGAGGATATTGAGCATGTGCCAAAATCAACAAGAGGCTTTGATGTTTGGGTGTGACCCTAAAGTGGTCATAGATCTCTATGGATTGGGTCACTATTGATGGAGGCTTATGGCAACTAGTATTCTCAATATAGGCACCATGATATCTCATGAGATTGAGACAGTGTGTTTCCTTGAGTGATCCAAAGGACATGTGATCATGAAATATGTGGCCACAGTAATTCCTTTAGTGAGATTTAACATATATATGCCCCTTGGAGTTAGAGTATGTCATTTGATCAGATAATAAGTGGGATATGTAACTCAAGGATTTGAGAGGTAATCTTCATAGGTGATAACAGTACCTTATTAGATTATGGACACCAGTTCATGGGGAGTCTGCATGCATTGGATTTCACGAAGCCGTGTACTCAGTGTCTCATTGTTATTTACATAGGATACTAAAGTTCAGTTGATTCTCTATAATAGGATGTTGAATCAACTTCAAAATTAAATTCTGATAGAACCAATACTCTTATGGATCCCAATGGTCCCCAATCTGAGCTCATATACCTTGTTGGCATGGATTGTAAGGGTTGAATTGGCTCTAGGTTCACTTTTTGTGTATAAGGGTGTTTTGATAATTATGCAACATTGCACAGGGCTAAATGAACAAGGTCTCTGGATTGGACAAATTGATTAATTAGTAAGCCCAATTGGGTTAATTAATCAATTTAGACACATTTTGGGCTAGATTAAGTGATCCAACCCCATATGGACTCAAGTCTCTTAAGCCTAGTTAGGATCCCTACAAATACCCCCTAAGGGTTAGGGTTTCCATAACTTTTGTCTTCCACCATCTAGAGAGAAAGAGAGCAACAACCTCCACTCTTCTTTCTTCCCCACCGAAAGTGTGCTAAGAAGAAGGTTGAGTCATTGGGTGGAAGATCGTGGGTTTATGAAACTCCCAATGACTTCAAGGTCGTCTTCAACACTTGGAATTTAAGGTTTGAGAACATCCAAACCTAAAGGTTAATACTTTAACCCTAAAAGATCAATTTTTAAAAAATTGGCACTGTTTCCCTTACTTAGATCTAAAATGCTAACATAGAGTTGGATGAAAACTCTCACCAAAAGTCATTAGGAAACCCTAACCCATAAAAGGGTATTTATAGGGTTACCCATTGGGCTTAAGTGAATTATGTCCATTAAGGCTTGGGTCACCTAATCTAACCCAAAACGAGTTCTAATTTATTAATTAACCACATAAGGGCATCTAATTAATCAATTAGTCCATGCTAGAGACCTTGTTCATTATCCTTTGTGCAACCTTGTAAAATTACCAAAACACTCTTATGCACAAGAATGAACCTAGAGTCAATCCAACCCTTATAAACCGTGTCATCATGGATATGAGCTCTAAGCAAGGACCACTAGGACCCATAGGAGTATTGGCTCCCTCAAAATCCAATTTTGAAGTTGATTGAACATTCCATTAACTTTATTTACTGCATGCAAACCCCATAAGAATTGGTGTTCATAATCTAACAAGGTAATGCTATCACCTATCAAGATTACCTCTTCAACCTTGAGTTACAAATTCCACTTATTATGTGATCAACTGATATACTCTATCTCCAAGGAACATATGTCAAATTCCACTAAAGGAATTACATGTCCTTTAGATCACCCAATGCGACACACTATCTCTGTCCCATGAGATATTATGGTGTCTTTATTGAGAATACTTATTGCCACTAGCCTCTAACGGTGACCCAATCCATAGGTATATGTGACCACTTTAAGGTCTCACCCATAGGTCCAATCCTCCCATTGATTTTGGCACAAACTCAATATCCTCTTAAGGTTGAGAGTCCATCTAGTATAGTAGCTAACTTGGTGAATCATGAAAATTGCGTCATGATTGATCGTAGGTCCTGTCTAGTGTGCATCTTATATACTAGTGCACTAACCATGGGAAACTCATCCTAAAGGCCAAGACAAGCCATCACTCCAATTAGGACTTGGTGCACTACAATTTCTACTAGATTTCCCAAATTCATGAACTGGTTATGGACAACTTATCTACTTACAAGGAACCCATGACTTGTATCTTTTGTGTAACTCCTAATGCACCCAAGTCATGTATAATGTAAGAAAAATGAGCTAAATGCTCAAATCAATGTCAATACACCAAAGGGATAGCAAGAGGATAATTAACTCTAACTTTATTACATTATGTCTTACTTTTAGGGGCTTAATCCCAACACCAACAAAGCTAGTGATTAGGAATAAAGTCTAATAGTGGGCTATATGTATGTTTGGAAGCATTTGGAGTATTTTCATCACATCATCAGCATCATGAGATCCCGCCTTGAAGCAAATTTCCACATTGTCATTCTTGTCGCACATCATATTCCACATTCTCACCTTATCTTTGTCTTCATCCCACTTTGCCACATCATCCTACCTTGCCACATCATTTCTACCTTATCACCATCCTACCTTCTCACCTTATTCTTACCTTATGATAAAGAAGATTTTAAAATCAAAATACTAAAGAAAATTGTGGTTTCAAAATTGAAACGAGACAGAGTTTAAAATAATTTTCGAAACCACAGTTACTAATTGTGGTTTTAAAGAAAATTGTAAAACCACAGCCCGTGACTGTGGTTTTAAGGATATTTCTAGAACTTTTAAAACCACAGTCACCAACGGTGGTTTTTCTACATTCAAAAAAAAAAAAATCCACATGGATAGTTACTTGGATAGAAAATATTATTTTGACAAATATTTTGGGAGGAGCACTATTCTCACTATTTTTTTTTTTTTACTTTAAAAGGATTATTTTGGACTTAAAACTCCCATTTGTCCGTACACCTTATTGCAAGGACAATGCTTAAAGCAATCAAGCACAAACTTGCACTGCTCGATCAATGCTGGATTTTGGGGAAGAAGTTAAGGCTCATGGCTCAGGAACACTACACCATGCCAACTCATGTGGTTCGGTTTGTATGTTTCCTATGAATAGTTAGCACGACGATTGTAGAACATGATGCGGTGTCCCTCCATATGTGATACTAATTTGTTGGAATTGAAGCTAAAAGCGTAAGTAACAATACAAAGTGAATACAAGAAAGGAGAATACTAAAAACCCTTATGATATTCTCTACAAACCCGCAAAATGACGCTAAATGGTATACTATATTTTGTCTTCACCTATTGGAACAAAATTTGGAATATAAATTAAATATTTAATAAATTAAGCTATATATGAGTGACGACCTTGGGAAAATTAATCTCTCTATCTCAAATGAGGTGTTGATGTGTCTGAGATGAGGGGGGCTCTCTTTCCATGTGCACATTCCTAGTCACATAAGAAATTTTCCACTTTTAAAAATAGGTTTATAGTAATTTTTAGCCTAGGAAATTTAATATTTATTTTTTTTAAAGATATTTTTACATCAACTTATTAAAAACCGCAGGATTGTGTTCTTCCTTGTATTATATGAATGTACAGTCTGTTTGTCTAGGGTAAGTGAAATTTTTAGCTCCAATGATCTTACCATATGAAATTCATTAACTGCAATCATAATTTCAGGTAGATTAAGGATTCTTTGGCTTCCAAAAACCGAAGTTGAACGGTTGAAGAGTGCTTTTATTTAATTTTAATTTTAATTTTTTTTTTTTTTTACCCGAGGAACCAGAAAGATGTCGGACTTACAAATCCAGACCTTTGACTTTGTACATTAGGGAACATGGCTGGTTTTACCCCTTGATGTCATAGTCACAGCTGTTCTAAATCTACCTTTCCCACAAAAGAGAGACATTGAAAGAACATTGAAAAGAAAGGAGAAAAGATACAGATGGAGACATAATTAGAGGATACTTTCCTATCCCATCTATAGTGGATGGGAATTATGTGGTGGCGGAAATTCTAATAATAGTGTTCACCGGTCCAAGAACTCTGGATGAGAATGTGATGTTCTTATTTTTGCAAGGGATATTAAGATAAATGTTTATTTGTCTTTCAGGAGTAATCTATATTTTGCGAATACTTGCCATGAAATAAAAAGCAGGAAAATGGGACCAACAGTTGAGCCCTCCAGGAGACTGCTTGAAATGATGACGTGCTCAACTTGCATATGAGTGAAATCTGCATAAAAGTTGGAGCAAGTGGACCAGTCTACTCGCTCCCCTGAGATGCATTTTAAAACAGAAACGTACTAATACTATTACCAGCAATTGCCAAAAATTTCATAACTAACAGTTCAGATTTGGGGGTTGGAAGGTTGGGGAGGGGTGAGGGTGGGGAGTAAGGTGTGGAGGTTGGAGGTGGGTGGTGGGTGCTTGAATAGACCAGGACTTCTGTGTTTTTCCGACCCTACCTGCCTATTCCAGAAGGGGTGCAACCCAATGAAGAATCATTTAAAGAATGGTTTAAGTGCAGGAAAAAGAGAATTAACTGCCCAAGATGAACATTGGATTTTATGCGGAGAAGCATTTGAAGTCTGACCAAGTTCAAGAGATAATAAAATTGAATCTTCCAAACATCTTATGAACATAATACGTACTCTCTCCCTCTAGTGCACATATTATTTACTCAGGACCTAAGGTATATATACGTAAGTTGAAAATGTATTTATCAAGTTAAGATAAGCTTATTACATATAAAATGTTAGTAATTTAAACAATTCATTCTTAAGAATATGAGAAAATTAAGGTAAGCCTATTACATATAAATCTTATTAGATTCTCATATTATTTTATTGTCTGTATTTTTAAATTTTTTTAAATTTTCATGTGAAAATTAAAGTCGATGATTATGGTTTTATCTTTTTGCTTATAGATTTAATTTGACTGGGATTTTAACTTTTTTCTTGGTTAAAATATTTAACATTTTTAATTAAAGAAGATAAAAACTTAATTAAAATTTTAATATTTTACTTTGTTAAAATTTTTAATTTTTTATTTATATAAAAAAATAAAATATATTGTTTTCATAAAAATATGTATTTAATCATTTATATTAATTTTCTCTTGATTTTATTAAAAATTAAATTTTTTGCATGTTGAAATTGCACACTGATAGACATAACCCTTAAAAAATGTGTTAAAAGTATCACTATGGTGGGAATGATCTACTACTTTTTTTTTTAATTTATGGTAAGGTATGTTATTGCCTATTATATCTTTGATGTTTTATATAATGATGAAATAACGTGAATTGAATGAATATTATTGCGCAATAATGTAACATATCTTATC
This sequence comes from Vitis cinerea var. helleri x Vitis riparia, assembly GCA_946000715.1. NCBI lineage: Eukaryota > Viridiplantae > Streptophyta > Magnoliopsida > Vitales > Vitaceae > Vitis > Vitis cinerea var. helleri x Vitis riparia. The sequence continues at coordinate 17,146,401 of OX254005.1, read as the reverse complement.
ATAAACCAAAGAAAAGTGATACGTTCAATGGTGATTTTAATACAATTCAATGTTACTTTTTTCATAAAAGAGTGGTACCCTCTTTTCCAAAGGTTGTGTCAATCGGTGCATAACTTCAATATGCAAAAATTTTAATTTTTAATAAAATTAAAATAAAATTAATATAAATAATTAAATAAAATTTTTATGAAAATTATATTTTATTTTTTATTTTATATAAATAAAAAATTAAAAAAATTAACAAAGCAAAATATTAAAGTTACAACCAGGTTTTTATTTTCTTTAATTAAAAATATTAAACATTTTAATTAAGAAAAAAATTAAAAATGTGGTCAAGTTAGATCCATGAGTAAAAAAACTACATGTGTTCATTATGTACTTATTTTTATATTAATTTTTCATTAATTATTTATTATATATTTGTGGGAAGCTTCCCTCCACATGTCATTCACAGGCTCAAGACCTTTTGGTCGAAGGTAAGCAAATAATCCATTTGGGAGCAATCCGTCAAGACCAAGACAAGCTCTGTAGGGTGTAAAAGAAAATATAAATTTCTTTCTTCCCTAATGTCAAACGGAATGAATAGACCAAGCTGATTGGGAACTTCTTGACGGATAAACCAAGTCACTTGGAAATTCCAAACATTGGATAGATGATCAATCACCACCTATGCTTGAGCGACAATAAAGACTACATTTACACCTAAAAATTAACGTCACCTAATCGTTACATGTAATCGGTGGCATTGGAAAACGTAAATGCATAGACAACAACATAGTTCGAAATTCTTGCATGACAAACAACAAATGACAGCAATCAATAGCTCTTATTTGGTATGATTGTCCAATCCGCGTTGAGAAAATGGCGTTGATTATCTTATTAAGGCATAGTATCCGCCACTACGACATTCATTAGTGTAGGAAAGGCATGAATGTACAATCAACGTTGCGATGATGGTGCCATACATTGTATAAAAACCCCTCCAAAAGCATGAAAAAGGTACATGCACACATAGCCATTCAAAAAAGTTGGATTCACTTTTACTACATTTTGCCTTAAGCTTTGGAGATGCATGCCCGGACCACATGTCTAGACATCCTTTTGTGTAGGAAAGCAATCTGTCTAACTCTGGTGAAGCTAGACAGACTTGTATCTAGTTGGCACAACACCAACATTGGCACCGTCTGTGGAAAATGACTAAGGATGTCCACACCCTCCAAAAACCAATCATCAACTATGGGTGACGAAGACTATTTTTTCTGGCTCAAAAGGATGGATAGACGCCAACGAGAAAATAAGCGGCGGATGCAAACTATGCTCCACTAAACAGAACAACTAAGAAAAGAGAACAAAGAGTTGTAGGCTCAATGTCAACAATGGGCCCCTTTCAAAGTCGGCACAATCAAAGTTAGCAAAAAGCCTCATGACGACCTGTTGAGGCATCTTTCCTTAGGGGCACAAAGCTCCCATCCGGTAGCTACTCAAGACGATCGAAGGAAGAGCCTTTGTCGACTCGTCAAACACGGCCGGACAAAGGCACCAGCTCTACCCAGGCATCAAGGAAAATGAGGTGTAGTAGAGGGTCACATTTATTTAACGCGATGCGAGCTTGATTGGGACACCAAGCACTAGGCATGGAGGAGTAACTGCACATGCGAGAGACCCTAAGGGTACGTCTAGGTCAACCAACCGCAGTAACCATATTAAGATGGCCCTCTCAACCACCAAGGCAGCAATAGACAAGAATGCCAGTAACATGAGCCCCGCCCGACTCTATCAGTCGATGATTGGATGGCATGTTCTCAACGTCGTTCGACCCCTATATCATTAGCTATGAGCCACCCAGAGGGTTCATGGTGCCTAAATTCACAATATACGATAGAACGAGTGATCCATTTGACCACACCATGCACTTTAAGTAGCTCATGACCCTTGACATAAGGAATGATGAACTGATGTGCAAGGTCTTTCTGGCCAGCCTACATGACTAAGCTCTCTTTTGGTTTCATTGCCTCCCACAGAATTTCGTGAACACATTTCGAGACATTTCGAAAGCCTTTGTAAGACACCACCTATGTTCCGCTTGCCAAAAGTAGAACATAAGCACCTTGTAGAACATCAAGTTACAAGAAAATGAAATGCTAAGGGATTTCATGAAGCGGTTTGAGCAAGCAGTGCTTCAAGTTGAATCATGCAATATGGACACCATCCTGTAGATCTTCAAACGAAGCATCAGTCTAGGCACTCCATTTTTCGAGTCCCTTGCGAAGAAACCGCCCATAACAATGATGACCAATTCAAGTGGGCGAACAAGTATTCTATGCTCGAAGATGATATCCGAGTAGCCTCTCAACAAGTCTTGGTCACCAATCAACTAGCCAAGCATAATAAAGCAAGGAGTTCTAAGCCTTCTAACCAAACGAGGCAAGGTAGCGGAAGGCAAGACAATCAACAACAGTAGGAAAGACTCACTCCCCTAAATATCTCCTATAAGAAACTCCTCCTGCATATCTATGACCTGTCAGACTTCAGATGGTCAGAGCCAATCAAGATAGATCCGGATATATGAGACCGGAACTGAAGGTGCTCTTACCATTGGGATCATGGCCACACCACTGAACAATGCAAGAGTCTGCATTACTTGGTAGAAAAACTCATCAGGGTCGGGCACCTTAAGTAGTATGTCCGCACAACAAGCGAGCAAAGAAATGCGGTAAAGGCGAAAGTTGTTTCATACAACCCTGCATCTTCAAAAGCCCCTAAGGTTATCATTAACTATATACACAGAGGTCCAATAGATTACAAACACAACTCTAGGCGGCAAAGGAAAATGTTGCTTCATACGACTACTACAAGAGAATAGATTAGTTTCGTCCAGTACACCTTCGTAGAAGGAAGTGTGTCCAACAAACGACACAATCACATTTCCTTCTATAGATGTCAATCGAGTGTTGCAATCACATGAAGACGTTTTGATCTTAACGTTGGGGGTGGGCGGATTTGACGTGTGAAGCATCTTAGTTGATCCGAGCAATTTAGCTAATCTCTTTCAAATGTTTGCATATAAGCTAATGGGCTATTCGCCACCTACTCTAGAGAATCTAAGACATCTATTATCTAGATTCAATGGAGCTACAACAACTTCCCTAGGCGATGTTGTGTTGCCCATCCAAGCCGGCCTAGTCACATTAAGTGTGTAGTTCTCGATGGTCAATGATTTTTCTCTATGCAATGCCATTAAGGGACATCCATGGCTTCAAAAAATGAAAGTCATTCCTTTTACATACCATCAAATGGTGAGCTACCTCATAGAAGTGAGACAAGTCGATCTCCTTGGCAGCTAGCTAGCCGTGTGATAATGCTATCAGGTGGCATTGGAGTCCAAACATCTGGTCGATAATAAAGCACATCCGAAGGCATCAAATGCAAGGAAACAATAGTTGTTACTGAGTCCGTCGGAGAAAAATCCACCCGTGATTGATTCGCTCCAACCATTGCTCTTCTCACATGACATGGATCAAATCACCTACACCAATTCCTTATTTGTGCAAGATGAACTAGAACTACTAAGGAATATGCTTCAGTGCTATAAGGACATCTTCGCCTAGACTCACTTGGACATGCTAGAAATCCATCCGGTGGTGGCCTCTCACAAGCTCAACATTTCACCCACCTCGCAGCCCGTCCGGAAAAAAATCTGATGTTTTCATCCAGACAGACAAAAAATCATCTAGACTGAAATTGACAAACTATTGGAGGCTAGATCCATTAGAGAAGTAACATACCTTGATTGGTTAGCAACCAAAGAAAGATGGAAGGTTTCGAGTCTGCGTTGATTACAACAACCTAAATGATGTCTGCCTAAAGGATAACTTTCCTTTGCTGCGAATAAATCAGGTAGTCGACACCACCGTTGGGCATGGGATGTTCTCGTTTCTAGACGTCTTTTTTTAGTACCACCAAAATCCTATGTTCTAGCTAGACGAGGAGAAAATAGCCTTTGTCACACCACAAGGATTGTATTGTTACAAAGTCATGTTGTTTGGACTCAAGAATGCTGGCGCTACCTACCAGAGACTAATGAAAAAAATCTTCAAGCCCCTAATCGACCGAACCGTGGAAGTCTACATTGATGACATTGTTGTAAAGAGTAAGACTCGAGTTAAGCATGTCTAACACCTAGAAAAAACATTCTGTTTTATGCGGGCATACAACATAAAACTCAATCCAGCTAAATGTGCGTTCGATGTCAATATAAGGAAATTTCTTGGTCTTATGGTAACCCAAAGGGAATTGAATTTAATCCAGCTCAGGTGAAAGTCGTCCTTGAAATACCCACTCCAAGTAGAAAAAAGGAATGGCAACGCGTCATAGGTCGTCTCGCGGCTTTGGGTCGTTTCATAGATAATCTACGACATTTCTTCCTCACACTTAAGGGAATAAGCATGTTCAGCTGGACAAACGAGTGTAAGGAGACATTTGAGGTAGTCAAGTGCTATCTCACTGAACGACCTATTCTAAGCATACCCAAGTCCAGGAAAGAACTCTACATGTAAGGCCTTATATGACCGCGCTATCAGCGCCGCTCTATTTCGACATATACAAGACAGGGAGTAGAGACCCATCTATTATGTGAGCAAAGCAATGGTAGATGTTGAGACACGATATTCCTGAGTATAGCAGACTGCTCTAGCATTGAAGAATGTCGCTCAAAAGCTCGGCCCGTACTTTAGCCAAACACCCCCACACTTTCAGGTATGCAATATTAGGCGCATAACCCTTCCACAACTTATAAGTTGTTTTGCCAATTTTCTTTTAAGGTATTTTATTTTGTATATGATGAGCGGAGATGATAACTTTCCCCCACAAGCTCAAGAGTGCTCCTGAACTTACCAACATTGCATTCATCATGTCTTTTAAGGTCTTATTTTTCCTTTCATCTACTCCATTGGACTCAAGGGAATAAGAAGGAGCAGTCTCGTGAATAATCCCATGATCTTCAAAAAATGAGTTAAAGGGATTGGACTCATACTCTCCTCTCTTATTAGTTCTAAGACTCTTTATTTTCTTAGTTGATTTTCTACTTCAACTTTGTATTTTATGAAAACATCTCTTGCTTCATCTTTGTTTCTCAAAAGATATACCCTTGTATATTTTGAGTAGTCATCTATGAAAGTTATATAAAATCGTTTACCCCCACTATTGATTGTATTTTTTAGGTATCCTAAGTCACTATGTATTAGACTTGGTAATTCTAATTCTACCGATTTACAAGATTTCTTTGTAGTTTTAGATTCTATTCATGATTCACATTTCCTAAGGTTATCTAAGGACAATTTAGGAATTAAACTTAGATCAACCATTTTATTTATATATGAGAAGTTCACATGCCCAAGTCTACCATGCCAAATATCACAAGAGTCAACAATGTAAGAAGAAGAAGAAGATGTATTTTTATTGATAAGTTTTGAAACATTCAGCATAAAAAAACCTTGGTTACAGTAACCTTTCCCAACAAACACATCATTCCTAATCAAGAATATTTTATCGGAGTCAAATAAGATCCTCACTCCCACTTTCCCAAGCAGAGATACTAACACTAAGTTCCAATGGATATCTGGCATATGAAGAACATTACTATGGGCAAGCATTTTTCTCGAGGTTAGCTTGAGAAGAACCTTCCATTTGCCAATCGTCAGGGAAGATTTAGAATTGCCCATGGACACTTGTTCCCCTCCTTTATTTACCATGGTATAGGAAGTGAATGCAGTTATATTGCCATAAATATGCCTTTTAGCCCTAGAGTCTACTACCTAGTCCTTCACATTGGTGACCATGCTCGCCTTAGAGGAGATTACTACTGCGATCACCTTTGTCACTACCAAATTTGACTTTGAGTTTGTCTTCTCAGTTCTCTTCCTATGGTGACATTGAGTTGCATGGTGACCAAGTTTGCCATAGACAAAGTAGTTACCGCTCTTTTTAATGGTTGGGTTCTGAGCCTTGTTCGTTGTAATGGGCTTGGTCTTAAAGTTTTATTTTCTAGATCTATTGTTTTTTGGCTTGGGTTTTTCTTCTACCACATTAGCCTTAAAGGACATCTCTTTAATTTTCTTAGCCTTGTCCTTATTTCGGTTTTGTTCCTCAATCCTAATATGGATTATCACATATTCTAAGGACTTTAGTTTCATTTTTTATTTCATATTATTTTTGTCGTCTTTCCAAGACTTTATAAGAGTCTCTATTGAGTAACCTGCCACAAAAGGTTTGGGAAGCTTTATGTCTTCATTTCCTAAGTCACTAATCAACATATGGTAGTCATGGATTTGAGATGATACATCTCTATCCTTGGTCATGAGAAGGTCAGCTCCCAAACATCCAATTTGGAAACTTCTAAAATTCCCTATGGCACATTTATGAGTTCCCGCATATTTCAAAATAAATTTTTTATGCATTGCATCCCAAATATCTTTTGCAATTTTGTATTAGCAGTAAACATTAAACAATTCATTTGTAATTATACAAAGAAAGGTATGTCTAACTTGTTTATTTCCAGTTTCCTAAGTAAGCAAAATTTCATAATCGTCTTTTGGTTTTGGGCTAGTCAAAATATGTCCCAAGTTCACTACATCAATTGTCAATAAAACCCTTTCATGTTAGCTCTTGAATTAATAATAATAATAATAATAATAATAATAATAAACAATGAATTTGAGCTAGCCCAAAATAAGCAAACAAAAATTAAAAAAAGGAAACAAAACACTTATCGGTATAAGTTAGCGAAGGCATGACGATGTACTATTCTTAAAGTAGAACCACCATTCACAAAAATGAGCTCAATGCACTAAGGAATCATTGATCTACCTCTAAGATACAGCAACTAGTAGAATCTTGCCTAAGGTGCACTCGGTAGGAAAGATTCGTACAGCTTAGTATTTCACTATATCCTTCCAGAGAGGTGGTGATAGAAAAACAACAAAGATGGAGTGGAGAAGCAACAATGATGGATGTAGCAACTACATAGATCAGTGCAGTTGCTACAATATTGATGGATGAAGAATGAAAAACAAACGACTGCAAATACGAAACTACAACAAAGCTCTAAAGGTAGTAAGACTCTAAAACACTAAGGAAATGCAGGCTCTAAAACACTGAAGGAAAATTAGGAGAACTCTTTGAAAACTTGTGTTGAAAACTGCAGGAGAGTTTTGATTGTAGAGAAAATGGGTTGCAAAGGAGTGGAGTACTAAGTAGTAAGTTGTAGAAGAGTGGAGTGCAAAGTGGATGGGTGAAAGTCCTTTTTATAGAAAGAAGAGTCCAATGTGACTCTCCGCAAAATGCTAAACTGCCACAACAAGATATAAATAAAATAAATAAATAAATAAATAAAAAATTGCTCTCATCTCTCTTAACTCGTTCCACATAGTCTCCTCTATTGGATTTAGTCTGAGACTCTAATAAATAAAGAAATAGTAAAAGAGAGTTGTAGAAATCATGCACTATTCCTACAACCACCACATGCCATCCCATATCCCCTCTTTCTCATCCTGACCTCCATCTCCTTCACCCACTAGCATCAGTTACACACCCATTATTGCATCTTTGTCCATAGATTTAAGATACAGATAAGTTCATTTATTTATTTTATTTTAATTCCCATAATGCATATTTTGGATTTAGGATTGAATGGTGTTCACTTAGGCTTATGTTTGGTGTGTTTATTTCATTTGGGCCTTGATGATTTGGGTTGTTGCTTGGTATTGAGCCTTAAATATTATTGATTTTCGCTATTGAAATTTTTCCATTTTTATATAGGCTTTTTGTTCTCATTTTGGCTTGCTTTCATTTTCTTGGTGTTTGGATTTCTATTTTAGGCATATTGTTGAGAGCGGGAAAAGGGAAATTTATAGTAGATTGCTTGGAGGTAGGTGAAGTGGTTGAAGGTAGGACATGGATAGGAGAAATGGTTAAAGGGAATGTGATTTGATCAAAAAGAGGATCTGGGAAGAAGATTAAAAAGAGGAAGACGACTCTCATTCTTGTTTTTTCTCTTTTTTTTCTTTTAGTTTTTTATGGTGAGAAATATTGTATTTATTTTTATTTTTAAGATTTGTTTGGGAAGTTGTAGAGAGCTATTATGCATTGGGATTGCACTATAAAGGTTACTCATTCGTCCTTGTTGTCCTAGTTCTTTTCTTGTATACATTTGTTTTATTTTCTTTGTTATACATGTAAATACATTATCAATGTGTGGTTTTTCTTTGTATATAGTTGTTTATGTTATCTAATTATTCTATAAATAAATTCCCATTATTATTATCATTATGTTAATCGGTCTTTGAAGCTACTATTATATTGTTTAATACAATAGTATTTGTTTTAATTTATTGTTTATTTTTCTTTATATAGAATCTTTTGTTTATTTATTGATTTATTTATTTTCAGCATAAAAAAAATAGTTTGCATTATTTTTTTCTAATGATTTTGAAACTTTTTTTATAAATAAAATAATGATATGAAATATCTCATTTAAGAAAAAAAAAACCTAAAAATCATTTTTTACGTATATTAATATTTTGTTCCTTTATACAAATCTAGAAATGCCTTTTTTTTTTCATAAAATCATTTACCACCTCTATTGATTGTATTTTTTAGGTCTCCTAAGTCACTATGTATTAGACTTGGTAATTCTAATTCTCTTTCTACCCATTTACAAGATTTCTTTATAGTTTTAGATTTTATTCATGATTCACATTTCCTAAGGTTATCTAAGGACAATTTAGGGATTAAACTTAGATCAACCATTTTATTTATATATGAGAAGTTCACATGCCCAAGTCTACCATGCCAAATATCACAAGAGTCAACTATGTAAGAAGAAGAAGAAGATGTATTTTTATTGATAAGTTCTAAAACATTCAGCATAAAAAAACCTTGGTTACAGTAACCTTTCCCAAGAAATACATCATTCCTAATCAAGACTATTTTATCGGAGTCAAATAAGATCCTCAATCTCACTTTCCCAAGCAGAGATACTAACACTAAGTTCCAATGGAAATCTAGCATATGAAGAATATTACTAAGGGCGAGGATTTAGAATCGCCCATGAACACTTGTTCCCCTCCTTTATTTTCCATGGTATAGGAAGTAAATGCAATTCTATTGCCATAAATGTACCTTTTAGCCCTAGAGTCTACCACCCAATCCTTCACATTGGTGACCATGCTCGCCTTAGAGGAGATTACTACTGCGATCACCTTTGCCTCTGCCAAATTTGACTTTAAGTTTGTCTTCTCAGTTCTCTTCCTATGGTGACATTGAGTTGCATGGTGACCAAGTTTACCACAGACAAAGCAGTTACCCCTCTTTTTAATGGTTGGGTTCTAAGCCTTGTTTGTTGCATTAGGCTTGGTCTTAGAGTTTTATTTTCTGGATTTATTGTCTTTTGGCTTGGGTTTTTTTTCTACCACATTAGCCTTAGAGGACATCTCTTTAACTTTCTTAGCCTTGTCCTTATTTCGGCTTTGTTCCTCTATCCTAATATGGATTATCACATCTTTTAAGGACTTTTGTTTCCTTTTGTGTTTCATATTATTTTTGTAGTCTTTCCAAGACTTTAGAAGAGTCTCTATTGAGTAACCTACCACAAAGGTTTAGGAAACTTTATGTCTTCATTTGCTAAGTCACTAATCAACATATGGTAGTCATGGATTTGAGATGATACATCTTTATCCTTGGTCATGAGAAGGTCAGCTCCCAAACATCCAATTTGGAAACTTCTAAAATTCCTTATGGCACATTTATGAGTTCCCGCATCTTTCAAAATAATTTTTTTATACATTACATCCTAAATATCTTTTGCAATTTTGTATTAGCAGCAAACATTAAACAATTCATTTGTAATTGTACAAAGAAAGGTATGTCTAACTTGTTTATTTCCAGTTTTCCAGGTAAGCAAAATTTCATAATCGTCTTTTGGTTTTAGGCCAGTCAAAATATGTCCCAAGTTCACTACATCAATTGTCAATAAAACCCTTTCATGTCATCACTTGAATAATGTCCCGTTGAAGGGATCAATCGTAGAGGTGTCAGGATATGTGTGAACTAGAGAAGCTTCCATAAGGATCTACCTAAAGATTATTGTTTGAAGGATAATAATAATAATAATAATAAACAATGAATTTGAGCTAGCCCAAAATAAGCAAACAAAAATAAAAAAATAAAAAAAAACAAAACACTTATTGGTATAAGTTAGCGGAGGCATGATGATGTACTATTCTTAAAGTAGATCCACCCTTCACAAAAATGAGCTCAATGCACTAAGGAATCATTGATCTACCTCTAAGATGCAGCAGCTAGTAGAATCTTGCCTAAGGTGCACTTAGTAGGAAAGATTCATACAACTCAGTATTTCACTATATCTCTCTAGAGAGGTGGTGCAAAAAAAAGAACAAAGATGGAGCGGAGAAGCAACAGTGGTGGATGTAGCAACTATAGAGATGAGTGCAGCTGCTACAGTATTGATGGATGAAGAATGAAAAGAAAACGATTGCAAACGCAAAACTACAACAAATCTCTAAAGGTAGTAAGACTCTAAAACACTAAGGAAATGCAGGTTTCAAAACACTCAAGGAAAATCAGGAGAACTCTTTGAAAACTTGTGTTGAAAACCGCAGGAGAGTTTTGATTGCAGAGAAAATGGGTTGCAAAGGAGTGGGGTGCTAAGTAGTAAGTTGTAGAAGAGTGGAGTGCAAAGTGGATGGATGAAAGTCCTTCCTATAGGCAGAAAAGTCCACTGGGACTCTCCATAAAATGCTAAACCGCCACAACAAGAAATAAAATAAATAAATAAAAACCTTCTTCCCACATCTCTTGACTCATTCCACACAGTTTCCTCTATTGGATTTAGTCTGAGACTCTAATAAATAAAGAAATAATCAAAGAGAGTTGTAGAAATCATGCACTCTTCCTACAACCACCACATGCCATCCCATATCCCCTTTTTCTCATCCTGACCTCCATTTCCTTCACCCACTAGCATCAGTTACACACCCATAGCCACCAATTTCCCATTATTGCATCTTTGTCCATGGATTTAAGATACAGATAAGTTCATTAATTTATTTTATTTTAATTCCCATAATGCATATTTTGGATTTGGGATTGAATGGTGTTCACTTAGGCTTGTGTTTGGTGTGTTTATTTCATTTGGGCCTTGATGATTTGGGTTGTTGCTTGGTATTGAGCCTTAAATATTATTGATTTTTTCTATTGAAAATTTTCCATTTTTATATAGGCTTCTTGTTCTCATTTTGGCTTGCTTTCATTTTCTTGGTGTTTGGATTGCTATTTTAGGCATATTGTTGAGAGTGGGAAAAGGGAAATTTGTAGTAGATTGCTTGGAGGTAGGTGAAGTGGTTGAAGGCAGGACATGGATAGGAGCAACGGTTGAAGGGAATGTGATTTGATCAAAAAGAGGATTTGGGAAAAAGATTAAGGAGAGGAAGACGACTCTCATTCTTGTTTTCTTTTTTTTTTTCTTTTTTTCTTTTAGTTTTTTATGGTGAGAAATAATGTATTTATTTTTATTTTCAAGATTTGTTTGGGAAGTTGTAGAGAGCTATTATGCATTGGGCTTCCACTATACATTTGTTTTATTTTCTTTGTTATACATGTAAATACACTATTAAAGTGTGGTTTTTCTCTGTATACGGTTGTTTAAGTTATCTAATTATTCTATAAATAAATTCCCATTATTATTATCATTATGTTAATCGGTCTTTGAAGCTACTGTTATATTGTTTAATACAATAGTATTTGTTTTAATTTATTGTTTATTTTTCTTTATATAGAATCTGTTGTTTATTTATTGATTTATTTATTTTTAGCATAAAAAAATAGTTTGTATTATTTTTTTTCTAATGATTTTGAAACTTTTTTATAAATAAAATAATGATACGAAATCTCTCATTTAAGAAAAAAAAATCTAAAAATCTTTTTTTATGTATATTAATATTTTGTTCCTTCATACAAATCTAGGAATGCCTTTTTTTCATAGAATCTAAAAGGGATTCCCCTATAAAATAAACCCCAAACCTTTGTTTTTGTATTTTTTTTTTCCTCAAAAAATAAATACGAATGCTTTTTATTTCAAAAATAAATTTGAAATTTTTTTCTTTAAAATTGAAATAACTTTTTACATATATATATATATAATAAATTGTAAGAATCTTTGTAAATAAAAAGGGTTGAAATATCTTTTGTAAATAATCGTAACTGGATAAAAATCTTTTGATAAAATTTTAAAATGGTATTCTTTTAATAGTAGTTAAACAAAAATTGTTTTTAGATAAACTTGTAAATTAATTTTTTTTTTTCAAAAGAGAAAAATTCTTTTTTTTTCCTAGTCAAATGCAATTTTTTATCCAAAATCATTTTTTTGGATAAAATAATTTTTTAAAAAGCAAATTTCCTCTTCCAATAGATATTAAATAAAAATTTGATTTTTCTTAATGTGAAAGTGAAGCAATAATCCTTTTCTAAATAAAATTGTAAGATTCTTTTATTGGATTGTTTTTGTGAATGAAATTATGGAAATCTCCTTTTTAACAAAGTTGGATAAAAATCCTTTCTAGATTATTTTTTTTTTCAAATTCAAAAATTTCTTTAATAAATAAATAAATAAATAAGAAATAAATTTAAAATCTCATTTTGTAGAATGAAGATAATTTGTCAAGTTCTATTAATAACATTGGAAAAAAAAAACTTTCTTTAAACAAAATAAAGAATAACTTTTTTTTGTAAATATTTTTTTGTAATATCAAATAAAAAACCATTTTTAGTAAATAAAAAAGACATTGAAGTATTTTTTTTGTAAACAATTTTGTAAAATGTCTTTTTCGTGTTTAAAAACATTGTCACTAATAAAATTAAATTAGACTTTAATATTTTTGTAAATGAAATTGTAAAAAACTTGTTTTTCAATAAAAATAAAAAAAAATTAATAAATTCTTTTAATAATAATGAATGCAAATAACTTTCTTAAAAAAAAAAAAAAAAAAAAAGTTGAATACAAATAAGATTGAATCAAATCATTTGTTGAAAATAAGTTGAAATTTTGTTTGTAAATAAATAAATGAAATTTTTTTAATGTAAATAAATTCATTTTAAAATTTCTTGAAAATGTGTTCTAATCTTTAAAAAAATCAAATCATTTTTTTAATCAATTTAATAAATTGATTTGTGAAATTCTTGTGCTAATTAATTTGTATTCTTGTCATCTAATTTATGTTATATCTTTTGTAAATTGATTTGTATAATTCTTTTTCTCAATATCCATGATTAATTAATTAATTAACTATCATAATTCCCTTCACTTACTTAGTAGAGATCTTTATTAGGGCTAAAAGGGGTGCTACCCATGATACCTCACATTAAGTAACCTGATCCCTAAATTTGGATTTGATTTTTTACAAACATGTCTTTTCCTTAAAAAATGAGTTACAATAGGGTTTTATTTCTTATTTTGTTTTCCCTTTTTAAAATAAGCGGTGCTCCAATTTATAAAAAAAAAAAAAAATCAAATTTTCACATAAAAACGAATATTTCCATTCAAGTGGGAATGCACATGAAAAATGAGGGTCCACAAAATGACGACTCCGCTATGGATTATTTAAAGGGTCAAGCTCGACCTCAAGTTGAGGGAAATATGACATTTGATTAGTCAATCAATGGATACCCTCTTGTTGTGTCTTTGTTGTATATTTGCATGTTTTAGGGTATGTTAAAGTTGACATGATGATTATTTTGTGTAAAAATTGCATGCGCCTTACTATGCATCACTTCTTATTATCATGTGTGCTTGTAAATATCTACTCATATTTGTATATATTTGTTTTTCATGGCTATGTACTGCATGACTACCCTGTTTCTACATGGTGCATGACTTGCTTGTCCATGTGGGACACGCATTGATCCTCCTACCTCTATCTCTCTAGTCTTGGTCAATATTTTTTTCCTTAATCTCGTATTTGGCATTCCAACTATTGGGAACCTCGGATTACACCATTCCCATGTCTTGGATCTCGTAGGGTGCATGCATCTATCCTTAAAGCTCTCTAGATCTAATGCAGTGAAAAATAATGGCTTTAAAAACCATTATAAAATAAAAATCTAGAGATTTCAAACTCATACCTATGATTTAGATATTCTCATATCAAAATCCATCCATTGCAGAACATGTCTAGAAAATCTTGAGAATCTATGTCCTCATGTTGTTGCCCACATGTGCGTCCTATGTATACAGCCTATGCGTGCCTCATGCAGTTCTCATGCATGCGGACTATGCGCATTTGGTGCGCTATAACCCTGCATCCAAGAAAGACTCATACACCCAAGGTCTCTGCCTGATGACTTGAACCACGATTTTGGCACTCCTAAGTGTCGGCTTTGGAAGGAGAGAGGGTATGGCTCTCTTTCTCTTTAGAGTGTTGAGATTGAGCCCTTAAAAGTAATATATGATGTAACAAAGTTAGACTTAACCATCCCCTTGTTATCATTTTGGTGTATTGACATTGATTTGACCATTCAGTTCATGTCTCTTAAATTGTACATGACTTGGGTTCATTAGGAGTTACACAAAAAATACAAGTCATGGGTTCCTTGTAAGTAAATAAGTTGTCCACAATTGGTTCATGGATTTGGGCAATCCAATAGAGATTGTAGTACACCACCTCCTAATTGGAGGGATGGATTGTCTTAGATGTCGGGATGGGTTTCCAATGGTGAGAGCACTAATGTATATGATGCACACTGGATAGGTCGTACGGTGAATAATGACGCAAAGCTATCAATTTTCATTATTCACCAAGCTACTATACTACATGGACTCTCAACCTTAAGAGGATATTGAGCATGTGCCAAAATCAACAAGAGGCCTTGACGTTTGGGTGTGACCCTAAAGTGGTCATAGATCTCTATGGATTAGGTCACTATTGATGGAGGCTTATGGCAACTAGTATTCTCAATATAGGCACCATGATATCTCATAAGATTGAGACAGTGTGTTTCCTTGAGTGATCCAAAGGACATGTGATCATGAAATATGTGGGCACAGTAATTCCTTTAGTGAGATTTGACATATGCCCCTTGGAGTTAGAGTATGTCATTTGATCAGATAATAAGTGGGATATGTAACTCAAGGATTTGAGAGGTAATCTTCATAGGTGATAACAGTACCTTATTAGATTATGGACACCAGTTCATGGGGAGTCTGCATGCATTGGATTTCACGGACCCGTGCACTCAGTGTCTCATTGTTATTTACATAGGATACTAGAGTTCAGTTGATTCTCTATAATAGGATGTTGAATCAACTTCAAAATTAAATTCTGATAGAGCCAATACTCTTATGGATCCCAATGGTCCCCAATCTGAGCTCATATACCTTGTTGGCATGGATTGTAAGGGTTGAATTGGCTCTAGGTTCACTTTTTGTGCATAAGGGTGTTTTGATAATTATGCAAGATTGCATAGGGCTAAATGAACAAGGTCTCTGGATTAGACAAATTGATTAATTAGTAAGCCCAATTGGGTTAATTAATCAATTTAGACACATTTTGGGCTAGATTAAGTGATCCAACCCCATATGGACTCAAGTCACTTAAGCCTAGTTAGGATCCCTATAAATACCCCCTAAGGGTTAGGGTTTCCATAACTTTTGTCTTCCACCATCTAGAGAGAAAGAGAGCAACAACCTCCACTCTTCTTTCCTCCCCACCGAAAGTGTGCTAAGAAGAAGGTTGAGTCATTGGGTGGAAGATCGTGGGTTTATGAAACTTCCAACAACTTCAAGGCCGTCTTCAACACTTGGAATTTAAGGTTTGAGAACATCCAAACCTAAAGGTTAGTACTTTAACCCTAACAGATCAATTTTAAAAAAATTGGCATTGTTTCCCTTACTTAGATCTAAAATGCTAACATAGAGTTGGATGACAACTCTCACCAAAAGTCATTAGGAAACCCTAACCCATAAAAGGGTATTTATAGGGTTGCCCATTGGGCTTAAGTGAATTATGTCCATTAAGGCTTGGGTCACCTAATCTAACCCAAAACGAGTTCTAATTTATTAATTAACCACATAAGGGCATCTAATTAATCAATTAGTCCATGCTAGAGACCTTGTTCATTATCCTTTGTGCAACCTTGTAAAATTACCAAAACACTCTTACGCACAAGAATGAACCTAGAGTCAATCCAACCCTTATAAACCGTGTCATCATGGATATGAGCTCAAAGCGAGGACCACTAGGACCCATAGGAGTATTGGCTCCCTCAAAATCCAATTTTGAAGTTGATTGAACATTCCATTAACTTTATTTACTGCATGCAAACCCCATAAGAATTGGTGTTCAGAATCTAATAAGGTAATGCTATCACCTATCAAGATTACCTCTTCAACCTTGAGTTACAAATTCCACTTATTATGTGATCAACTGATATACTCTAGCTCCAAGGAACATATGTCAAATTCCACTAAAGGAATTACATGTCCTTTAGATCACCCAATGAGACACACTATCTCTGTCCCATGAGATATTATGATGTCTTTATTGAGAATACCTATTGCCACCAACCTCTAATAGTGACCCAATCCATAGGTATATGTGACCACTTTAAGGTCTCACCCATAGGTCCAATCCTCCCATTGATTTTGGCACAGACTCAATATCCTCTTAAGGTTGAGAGTCCATCTATTATAGTAGCTAGCTTGGTGAATCATGAAAATTGCGTCATGATTGATCGTAGGTCCTCTCTAGTGTGCATCTCATATACTAGTGCACTAACCATGGGAAACTCATCCTAAAGGCCAAGACAAGCCATCACTCCAATTAGGACTTGGTGCACTACAATCTCTACAAGATTTCCCAAATTCATGAACCGGTTATGGACAACTTATCTACTTACAAGGAACCCATGACTTGTATCTTTTGTGCAACTCCTAATGCACCCAAGTCATGTATAATGTAAGAAAAATGAGCTAAATGCTCAAATCAATGTCAATACACTAAAGGGATAGCAAGAGGATAATTAAGTCTAACTTTATTACATTATGTCTTACTTTTAGGGGCTTAATCCCAACACCAACAAAGCTAGTGATTAGGAATAAAGTCTAATAGTGGGCTATATGTATGTTTGGAAGCATTTGGAGTATTTTTGTCACATCATTAGCATCATGAGATCCCGCCTTGAAGCAAATTTCCACATTGTCATTCTTGCCGCATATCATATTCCACATTCTCACCTTATCTTTGTCTTCATCCCACTTTGCCACATCATCCTACCTTGCCACATCATTTCTACCTTATCACCATCCTACCTTCTCACCTTATTCTTACCTTATGATAAAGAAGATTTTAAAAATAATTTTAAAATCAAAATACTAAAGAAAATTGTGGTTTCAAAATTGAAACGAGACGGAGTTTAAAATAATTTTCGAAACCACAGTTACTAATTGTGGTTTTAAAGAAAATTGTAAAACCACAGCCCGTGACTGTGGTTTTAAGGATATTTCTAGAACTTTTAAAATCACAGTCACCAACGGTGGTTTTTCTACATTCAAAAAAAAAAAAATCCACATGGATAGTTACTTGGACAGAAAAGATTATTTTGACAAATATTTTGGGAGGAGCACTATTCTCACTTTTTTTTTTTTACTTCAAAAGTATTATTTTGGACTTAAAACTCCCATTTGTCCGTACACCTTATTGCAAGGACAATGCTTAAAGCAATCAAGCACAAACTTGCACTGCTCGATCGATGCTGGATTTTGGGGAAGAAGTTAAGGCTCATGGCTCAGGAACACTACACCATGCCTACTCATGTGGTTTGGTTTGTATGTTTCCTACGAATAGTTAGCACGACGATTGTAGAACACAATGCGGTGACCCTCCATATGTGATACTAATTTGTTGGAATTGAAGCTAAAAGTGTAAGTAACAATACAAAGTGAATAAGAAATGAGAATACTAAAAACCCTTATGATATTCTCTACAAGCCCGCGAAATCAGGCTAAACGCTATACTATATTTTGTCTTCACCTATTGGAACAAAATTTGGAATATAAATTAAATATTTAATAAATTAAGCTATATATGAGTGACGACCTTGGGAAAATTAATCTCTCTATCTCAAATGAGGTGTTGATGTGTCTGAGATGAGGGGGGCTCTCTTTCCATGTGCACATTCCTAGTCACATAAGAAATTTTCCACTTTTAAAAATAGGTTTATAGTAATTTTTAGCCTAGGAAATTTAATATTTATTTTTTTAAAAGATATTTTTACATCAACTTATTAAAAATCGTAGGATTGTGTTCTTCCTTGTATTATATTAATGTAAAGACTGTTTGTCTAGGGTAAGTGAAATTTTTAGCTCCAATGATCTTACCATATGAAATTCATTAACTGCAATCATAATTTCATGTAGATTAAGGATTCTTTGGCTTCCAAAAACCGAAGTTGAACGGTTGAAGAGTGCTTTTATTTAATTTTAATGTTAATTTTAATTTTTTTTTATCCGAGGAACCAAAATGATGTCGGACTTACAAATCCAGACCTTTGACTTTGTACATTAGGGAACATGGCTGGTTTTACCCCTTGATGTCACATTCACAGCTGTTCTAAATCTACCTTTCCCACAAAAGAGAGACATTGAAAGAACATTGAAAGGAAAGGAGAAAAGATACAGATGGAGACATATAATTAGAGGATACTTTCCTATCCCATCTATAGGGGATGGGAATTATGTGGTGGCGGAAATTCTAATAATAGTGTTCACCGGTCCAAGAACTCTGGATGAGAATATGATGTTAGTTAATTCATTAACGCAAAATGTTCTTATTTTTGCAAGGGATATTAAGATAAATGTTAATTTGTCTTTCAGGAGTAATTTATATTTTGCGAATACTTGCCGTGAAATAAAAAGCAGGAAAATGGGACTAACAGTTGAGCCCTCCAGGATATGAGTGAAATCTGCATAAAAGTTGGAGCAAGTGGACCAGTCTACTCGCTCCCCTGAGATGCATTTTAAAACAGAAACGTACTAATACTATTACCAGCAATTGCCAAAAATTTCATAACTAACAGTTCAGATTTGGGGGTTGGAAGGTTGGGGAGGGGTGAGGGTGGGGAGTAAGGTGTGGAGGTTACATTTTTCTTTTTCCTTTTTTATTCTCCTTCATAATACCTCCACCTTTTTACATTTTTTTAATGTGTTGGCTTCATGATGAAATCCTTTTTAATTTCAATTTTTTTTCCAAAACTTTATCTTTTCATATTTATTGATTTTAATTATTTATAAACATTCTAAACATAAAATAATAATATATAATAAATAATTAATAAGAACAAACTTAATATAAAAATAAATACATAATAAACAAATTTAGTGATTTAGGACGTTAGATTTACTATATTCCTACTAAAAAACTGTTTATTTATTTTATAAATCTTATTAGATTGTTATATTATTTTATTGGCTGTATTTTTAAATTTTTTTAAATTTTCATGTGAAAATTAAAGTCAATGATTATGGTTTTATCTTTTTGCTTATAGATTTAATTTGACTGGGATTTTAACTTTTTCCTTGGTTAAAATATTTAACATTTTTAATTAAAGAAGATAAAAACTTAATTGTAGTTTTAATATTTTGCTTTCTTAAAATTTTTAATTTATATAAAAATAAAATAAAATAAAATTTTCATAAAAATATGTATTTAATCATTTATATTAATTTTCTCTTGATTTTATTAAAAATTAAATTTTTTGCATGTTGAAATTGCACACTGATAGACATAACCCTTAAAAAATACGGTATAACTCTTTTATGAAAAAAGTAATTCTAAAATGTGTTAAAAGTATCACTATGGTGGGAATGATCTACTACATTTTTTTTTAATTTATGGTAAGGTATGTTATTGCCTATTACATGTTCGACGTTTTATATAATGATGAAATAACGTGAATTGAATGAATATTATTGCACAATAACGTAACATATCTTATCATATAAACCAAAGAAAAGTGATACATTCAATGGTAATTTTAATATGATTCAGTGTTACTTTTTTTTGGAATTTCAAGTTCTCCTTAAAAGTAGTTTTTAGTTTCCTCCAAAAACTCAATTCTACTTTGAAGATATAATTTGTTTTAAGTGGTTCAAAGTTGAACACAAAGATTTTTGCAACTGAAAGATCATTTATGTTCATGCTATACAAATATAATTAATTAGTACTAAGAAAGTATATCCTTAATTTAACTTCATTCTTTTTATAACTACTGCAAAAGAAAGAAAAAAAGAGTTTTTCTTCATTCTAAAATACAACAAGGTAGCTTTACAATACAGCCTAAACATATCTAACACATAGTTGAGTACATGTCAAGTGCCAATCCTCAAGCTTTCAAATAAAGCATCAACATTAGCACATTGAACCCTTTCAATTGTCGACCAAAGTATTTTAAAGGGCAAGCTAACATAGCTTAGCAAGGAATAACCTCATGATTATCAATACTGACTCAATTCATTTTAAACGATTAGAACATTATGAGCAACACAAGATAAGTAATTCAATGAAATTATGCTTGTTTATTCTCATTAAGCACAACTAGTAGTGGAACCGAACTTATTGATTACTCTCTAGTTAACCCTTCTAAAATGAGTTGGAAAAGTGAGAAGTATTAAAAGCCTTGGCTTGAATAGCAAACCAAAGACGTCATGGAAACTTTATCAATTCTCAACTAAAAATTAAAAAAATCAACAACTAGTATAACAATTAGGTCATCTCCATAGGGAATTAAATCTTTTCTCAAGGGCAATCAAACTAACCGAGTAACTAAATCTTCCTTCAAAGAATGATAATAAGAGTGGATTGAAAATATGATTGATTTAATAAGGTTAAAAATCAATATTATGAGGAAGATGGAAGAAAATGAATGTTAAATCTTTTTTTTAGGTCTTCTCCCTTCTTTCAAGATCATCTTAATAGTCATTTGATCTCAAGGTTAACTTAAGGTATTAGATAAGCTAATTAAGTGAGTATTTCATTATCACTTCAATTTATTGTTAGGGTTGCTTGACATGTGATCCTTCTAGCCTTGTATGGGCTTTTGTTATAGCTTTAAAGCAGGTGTGCAACCTCAAGTGCTCTAGGTGCACCACTTTCTTATTTCTCCACTAGCCTTGCCCAAGTTTCCTCTATTTATACTTAGGACTTTTTTCTTGAATTTCTAAGAAAAAACAATTAGTTCAAGCCAAGGCGTACATCATAGCATGTACACACCATAGCGTACATCAAACTTTCAACTATCGAAGAATATGGAATGATTAACATATCATTGTTTTCTTTCTCTGTAAATGGACAAGACTTCTTGCTTAATTTGAAATGTTCAGCAAGTGGAGTAAAGACTGGCTTTGAATATTTCATATTGAACCTTTCTAACATTCGTTCAATATAACTTTCCTATGATAGTCATAGTTTGTCTACTTTCTTATCTCGTAAGATCTTCATCCCCAAGATATGTTTTTCAATACCCAAATCCTTCATGTCAAATGTCTTTGACAATTCCCCTATTAGTTTTCGGATCATGTCTACATTTTGTCCTACAATCAACATATCATTGACATATAATAAGAGAATAATGAATTTTCCATCAGGAAATCTCCGGACATATACACATGGATCTACAACTATTCTCTTGTACTCCTCACTCATCATGAAAGAGACAAATTTCTTGTACCATTGTCTTGGCACCTATTTTAGTCCATATAGGATTTTTTTTTTTTAACTTATAGACCATGTTTTCCTTTTCTTTAACCTTGAAGCTTTCTGGTTGCTCCATAAAGATCTATTCATCAAGATCACCATGTAGAAATGCAATATTTATGTTGAATTGCTCCAATTCAAGATTCATACTTGTTGCTTATCCCAATATAACTCGAATTGAACACATTTTCACAATAGGTGAAAATATTTCATCAAAGTCAATACCTTGCTTTTGACCGAATCCTTTCACCACTAATCGAGCCTTGTGCTTCAGTAACTTGTCATTGTATTTCTTTAGTTTGAACACCCATTTCTTCTTAAGTGCTTTCCTCTCCTTTGGTAGTTTTGTCAACTCGTATGTATCATTCTTCTACAAGGAATTCATCTCTTCTTGCATGGCTTTTATCCAACAGTCTTTGTCTTTGTGAGATTGCACTTTCTAGAAACTCTTAGGGTCCTCCTCATAAGTAATTAAAATATACTCTAAACTGGGATACCTTGTAGATGGTTGATGTTCTCCATTAGTTTGTCTCAATTGAGGTCCTTCTTCTGGTGGAAGGGTTTGTTTTCCATGATTAGCACCTCTTGTATTATTTTCATCTACATTTTTCTCATCCCCGATGGTTGGTTCTTCAATTTTTGTCCCTTGTTTTTATCCTGGCATCTCTGTTTCATCTGTGGCACCCTCTGATGAAGCATGTCCTAGTGTTAAATCTACAACACCTTTATAGGTGAGTTTTGCACCACCCGCATTTTTCTCCATATCTTCAATGGTCTCATGTTCATGAAACATGATATCCCTGCTTCTAACTATATTCTACTTTTTTGGATCCCATAACCTATAGTTGAATTCTTGATCCCCATATCCAAAAAAGATGCAAGGAATTGCTTTATCATCAAGCTTTGATCTTTGCTCATTTGGTACATGCATAAATGTTTTTCATCCAAACACTCTCAAGTGAGAGTATGAAACATCTTTTCCAATCCAAACTCTCTCAGGAATATCAAAGTCTAAAGGAACTTACGGTGATTTATTAATTAGGTAAATGACGATGTTGACAGCTTCACCCTAAAATGACTTAAGAAGTTTAGCCATTTTCAAAATACACCGAACTTTTTCCATAATAGTCCGATTCATCTGTTCAGCAACATCGTTGAGCTGTGGCGTACCAAGAACCGTCTCCTCATGCATGATTCCATACTTTGAGCAATATTCTTTAAATTATTTGGAGACGTACTCTCCACCATTATCTGTTTGAAGAAACTTTAGTGGATTTCCCCTCTTTCTCTTTACCATGGCATGAAATTGTTGAAAATACTATAATACATGATTTTTTTTGTTTACGCATTAGGTATACCCACGTCTTCCGTGAAGCGTCATCAACAAAAGTAACAAAGTATTTGTTACTGCCCAACGAGTTTGCTTTTATGGGTCTACAAACATCATAATACACTAATTCCAATTTCTCTAATTTTTATTAGAATTCTTCTTAAATGAAACTTTGTGATGCTTTCCAAATAGACAATAGTCATAGGGGTTTGATGATTTACCTTTGGCCATAGGAATAAGGGATTGTTTGGCCAAAAGTTGTAACCCCTTCTCACTCATATGCGCCAGTTATCTATGTCATAAATATGGAGAAGCATCATTCTTAACTACATTTAGTTGACCTTCACACAAGTACAATGAGTAACATAATTTGCCCCATGACACCACCAAAGATCCCTTGGTGAGTTTCAAATTGCATTTGCCAATAAAGTGGCTATATCCATATTGTCTAGCATATGTACAAAAACCAAGTTCAAACACAAATCTGGAATTTGTTGCACATTTTTTAATGTTAATGTGCACCCTGTACTTGTCTGTATACAGAGGTCGCCAAATCCCATAATCTAAGAAACACTTGTGTTTCCCATTTTCACAACACCAAAGTCCCCGCTTTGTATATGGAGAAATTTTTTTTTTTTTGGGACACGGTGGTCTGATATTGCTGAGTCCACTATCCACTCGTCATCTTAAACTACTACATGAAAACAATCTTCTTGGTTGCAAAGTAAGGTCACCTTGTTTTCATTGGTAGAGGTGGTAGTAGTGGTATTCCTGTCGTTTACCTGCTTCTAGTTTTTGTCTATTCCCTATTTCAGGAATTTACGGTTCTTTTTCATGTGGCTTAGTTTACCACAATGATAACATTTCATCTTCTCTCTAGACTTGGATTTGCCTCTTGATTTGTTTTGCGCATAAGGTCCTTTGCTTCTACTTCTACCCTTGTTCTCCGTGACAAAGGCATGTGTGCCATTGCCCACTAAGTCCTTCCTTTGAATTTTCTCATTGAATAGGTTATTTCTAACCATACCCAATGTAACTTTTCCTTCTGGGGTTGAATTTCCCAAAGATACCACCAAAGTATTCCAACTATCGGGTAATGAACGGAGTAGTAGGCATACCTGGGTTTCATCATCAAGAAAAAGGCCTGCAACAAATAATTAAGCGACCAAACCTTCAAAATCATTCAAATGTTTAGCAATTGATCATCCTTCCTTTATCTTTAAATTCATCAACTTCCACATCAAGAAATTTTGCTTGTGTGTTCTTTGTCTCGTACATGCTCTCCAAATTCTTCCAAAGAGTTTAGGGATCCATCTATTTGATAATATGGTTGTAGAGACTAATATCCACCCACTAGCGAATAGCACCTAGTGTTTTCTTCTTTACTTTCTTCCAATCTACATCTGATATTTCACTTGGCTTGGCATTATCTCCCTCAATAGGATAATATAAATCCTTGTAATTGAGGTGATCCTCCATCATAGATTTCCATAATGAGTAATTTGTAGCCATCAATTTAATCATGGGACCCGAATAATTTTCGACCATGATTCCACCCAAACTTGAACTTTCGAACCACGCTCTAATACCAGTTGTTGGGAATGCATGTGACCTATTAAATATTACAACAAGTAACATTTAGATGGCTTTGCCAATCCACAATAGTTATCAATTAGTAATTGGGTGGTAATGTCAATCCATAGGAAATTAAATGAGAAAGTTGGGTGGCTATACCAACCTTTAGAAATTTAAATAGACAATTGGGTGGCTACACCAACCTTCAAAAATTTAAATAAGCAACTAGGTGGCTATACCAACCTTCAAAAATTTAAATGAGTAAATGGGTGGTAGTGCCAATCCACGGAAAATAAAAGTGTAGTTGGACGGCCATGCCAATCTGCAGAAAAGAAAGTGGTGCAAAAAAACACCCAATTTACGTGGTAAAACCCTCAAAATGAGGAAAACCTTCATGAGGCAAAGCCGAGAAAAGAATCTACTATGTGATAAAATTGGGACAAAATATTACTCAAGTATTGCCCTTACTTGAGTTTCACATACCCTAGGATATGCTCACAATCCTCACTATTTTATTACTCAGTACTCTCTCTATGGAGCACTAATTTTTCTCTCACACACTCTCATTAGTGTGATACTTGCCACTCTTTTCTCACTTTTCTACACAACTCTCTGTGGTTGGAAATTTTTTTGTATAAAATGATCCCTGACAACCTGTATTTATAAGCAATTTTGAAGGCCGATGATGGCCTTCATTGGTGGGAACTTAGGTGGTTTTTAATTTGAAGAAAAAACCGTAACATTTTATTGGCGTGAAAAGGGGCTTAGGCGGTGGCGGCATGGAGCAAACATAAACCAAAAATATTTTTGGTTTTTCAAGATGACTGCCTCTTATTGTCTTCATAATGGGGATGGACCCCCACCAAACTTAAAGTTAAAACTAACTTTAAGCAATAAGTAAAAGCAATTAATTTATTCTTAAATACACATCTTTATTTTATCTTTTAACCTTTATTTGTCCTAGTTACCTTCACGATCTCTTTCACTACTCCACAACTCCTATTGTTGTTCAACCTCCTTTATCCTAATAATAATTTATAAGAATAAATATGTCAATTTGATGATTTAGAATAAATTTTAAGTTAATTTTGCCAAACAACCTTAATACTTAAAATAAGAATTAAGCAAGAAGTTTTAAGTTAATAACTTAATTATAATTCCACTTTAAGTTAACTTAAATCATTCAATAATAAGTATTAAGTTTTACCAAACACCCCCTAAAATTCATCCTCTTTCTTATTCAATCTTTGAGGGTTTTAAATTTATTTGCAAACCTATTTTTGTGTTTTAAATGTTTGGTAGATGTTTCTAAGTATTTGAAACCAAAAGTAGTCAAAATGAGGAGCAAGAGACCAAAAATCAGGACAATTTTGCCAATCCTAGGCCAATTGTCGACAAGCCGGTTTAGTCGGTTGGCTCTATGAAATTTTCATCCACTCTCTACCTTTCATGCACAAAGGCCCTCTTTTCCATGGCTGATTGGAACTTCATTTCTAATGATTAATTTATGTTGAAATCATGGCTTTTATGTCTTTTTGAAAAAAAAATTTATCCTACTTTGCTCTTTTTCAATCATTTCTTTTTTTATTTTTTCTAGGGCCTCCAAACGTGGTTTAAAAATTTGCTTAGAATTCCAATTTATGACTAATTCTTTAATCTTTTCAAACTCCTTCACTTTTGCCCTCTTAAATTTCGTTCTCCACCATTAAATTTTGATTTGGTGAGTCCTCTTGTGGAATCACTTTTTATATTGATGTTTGATTATGTATTTATGATACTTAATTTATCCACTTTCTCAAGACACAACATCCATCATATTGGTCGTTTCTCCATACCAAGACTTGTTTGTTCCATATACAAATAACGGATGAATGTTTCTCGTAAACTATTACAGTATTTTTATAATTATTTTAGGATGGAACTTGCATGGAATATTATCTATTTTTCAACCCAATATAAACTCATGCATGACTTTTAATTAACTTGAATTGATTAATTCACTTTTGTAGTTATTATATCACCATGCTTTTGTATACTTATTTTTAAATTTATTTCATTGATATTCTCTTTATATTTGTCAAAGTTCTCCCAATCTAATATTAGGTATCAATTTAGGATGTAGAGGGGTGTTACAACTTAAATTGTACTTTCCTAATAGGTAATATGAGTTTGAATCATCATTGACTTATAGATTTGTCTTTTCCTTTAATAGTCACTCTGAGGGCTTGTTTAGCAACTGTTTTCAATAATAGTTTTTTGTTTAAAAAAAAACATAATAACACGTTTGACAATCAAAAAATATTTTTTATTTTTTGTTTTTTAAAAACAGAAAACAAAATGTTTTCAGATAACACGTTTTAGTTATTTTTTGTTATTTTTACTTGTTTTCTAATAATTGTTTTATAAAATAATTATACAAACATGTAGAATGATTAAAAATAAAACACAGGATAAAAAAATTATTTTTAAAACATATTTAAAAATATTAAAAACAAGTTAAAAACATTTCATGTTTTCAAACAGACTTTTGTTGTACAAAACATTAAAGAATAGTTTTTTAAAAAAATTATCAAATAGGACCTTAGAATTTACTTTATAATTTTGTTTTACCTTAAAAATAAGTGATATTTGCAATTTTTTGGATAAAAAAAATTATTTTTCTTAATAAAATGAGTCTTGTCATCAAGTGAAAATGCACGTAAAAAATAAAGGTGGACATATGACTTTTAATTGACAAAGTGAGCACACATATAATTGTGTTATTTCCGTTATGTAACCATTCTCTTTTTTTGTTGGGTTAATTGATTAATTACCCAAATGAATTCAATTATGCTAAAGAAGGAATTTGTAACCATGTTCAGTTATGCTAAGTTATACTAGAGGTAAAATTAATCAATCAAATTAACACTTCATCTCTTTTCGCTTCTTGTTTAAATAGTCATGTTCTATATTAAGAATGTGTTTCTCAATAATTTTGAAAAGTGTTTCTAATCTTTCTAATTTTTAAAAAATAAAAAATTTTAATTATTAGAAAAACTAAAAATATTTTCTAAAATCATTGTCAAACGCACTCTAATTCTCATTCAACATCTTATTTTATTTTTTTGCAACGTTACAATAACATAAATTATCATACGGTTAGGTGATTCAAATAGTGTAATCTTCTTAAAGTTAGACAATGTGATACATTGCCTAATTTTAATTTTATTGCCACTTAAGAAAAATTATTCTTGCTGAAATCACCATGACAATCATATAAACTAAAGTTTTTATTTGGTACGGATCGAACCACCCCTTTAAGTTGGCAACTTGATCGACCCCTTTAAGACAAAATCACTTAAATGTGTTGGAACTTCAAGGAAGCAACATTAATTATACAGTCATATTCAGCTATTTTTATTTATTTTTCTTACAATTTAGCAGTGGATATACGTACAGCCATTTCTTATCTTACAAAGATGAAGAAAGAAAAACCACTTAATCATATTATGCTTTCCGTGTATCATGCATTTATGAGATCCCAGAGGTGGTCCATATCGAAAGAGCAATCGTTCCATTCAATTTGGCCATTTGTAATAGAAGTCTTCCCTACTTCTGGCATTGCTGCAATTTGTTCATCCCAGAGGCAAGAAATGGACTCATTTGCTGACCTCTCTATGGAACACGTGATTTCTTTATTCTCTTCCTTGTCAGAAAATAAGCTTTCCCACCATGAGTTCAGTCCATCCTCCGATGGAGGGGTCGAGGAAAAGGGTTTGCGAGGAATATGAAGTTCTGATTGATCATTCTCTAGAAGTTCTTTTCTTTCTAACCAGTATAGGTTCTTAGTGAAGGTCCGAGGACGAGGCCTTATAGCATTGATTTTCACTGTCTCCTCAACTTCATCTTTCACCATCTTCTTGCGCAGATGGGTGTTCCAATAATTCTTCACATCGTTTGATGTTCTTCCTGGAAGTCTACCTGCGATCAATGCCCATCTGTACGAACATAATAAGTTGATATGTATACTGTAAGTTAAGCTCTGCGCCGAATTTCTATAGGGTTGTTGAAATTTCAATTGCATGTACTGTTCCCAAGTGGAAGCAGTTGCAAGCAAGTTGCTGCTTCTAATAGACTGGTAATGCCATGGTGCTAGCTTCTCCAACTTAAGGCCATGTTAGTACGTGTGGGAATGAGAAACGAAAATGTTTTATTTATATTTGTTTTTCTCCATAGATAAAAATCAATTTTATTATTTCAATTCTTGTAAATATAAGATTGAAATAATTATTTGCTTCCATTTTAATATTTGATAATGATAGAATTACGGATAAAAAAATATAAATTAATAATAATACCCCTACACATAATTTAAAATATATATATATATATATATATATATATATATATATATATAAATAAAGAACATTAATTAAGAGTTTCTTTTTTTTTCTAAATAATAAGAATAAGGAAAATAATATTTGCTTAACAAATAAAAAGTCAAAAATTTAATGAAAATGTGGGATAAAATAGTAATTTAAAGATATTATAAATCATTCATTATATAAAAAGAATCAAAATACCTCTATACCTCCTCATGGAGATCAGTGAGAATCCCACTCTGGGATTTTATTCCTATCAAAATCATCATTGAGTATGGTCCTTTTATTATTTAAGTTATCCAAAGATAGGAATAGATGGAAAAATGAATAAAATATTTATTTCCCCTTTTGAATCTCTCGTAATGACCTCCTCATTATTTGTGCCTTTTTCATTGAAATAAAAATTTTCTTAAAAAAAATACTCCTCACCTGCCAGCATTTTCAAAGTTGTTATTGATTTACCAATAAATGAATAATTTATTAATTTATAAAAATTATTACATATTTTTACTATTCAATATTTAAATATATGATTTATAAATCCCAAAATAAAATATGTGATCAAAAGTTAATTTATAGAAGTCTAAAGACACCCTTAAAAAGAAGAAATAGTTATGAACCACATAAAATTGAAAGACTCTAAAAAGAAAAAAAATTTGGTATAAAAACTTAATATTATAAAAACTAATGGGCTTTCAAATATGTAATGATTCGGGAAGAGTTGAATTGAGAAAAATAAAATTTATGAAAAACTATTCAATCCTATATTATTAATTTTGTTACTATTTTCTCATAGAGGTCATCAATTATTAATTTATATTTGATAGGAATTTAAATATTTTCAAAAAAAAAAATTAATATCTTGTGTATTTGGCAAGGTTATGAATTTAGTAGACTAACTCAAATTAAAATTAAAATATTTTATTATTTAAATAAAATTATTAATTTATTGAACATTTATTTATGGAAGTAATTGTATTGTATAGGAAATAGATCTAGAAAGAAGGGTACCAACAACAAATCAAAAGGGGGCCTTTGACAAGGACGGTAGACCTAACAACAAATAATAATTTTTTAATGATGTAAATAGAAGAGGTGAAATCAAGGCCATGGTTAGAGTAGATTATTTATTCTATTATTGTTTTTGAAGGAGAAAGGAAAAACCAAAATCAGGTATGATGGTTGTGGTTCACTAAACAGGACCCACCAGACAAAACAAGAACTGTCCTTTGTTTTTTGGGTGGGGGTCTAGGGCACAGAAAAAAGTCCACGTGGCTTGTTTTCCATACTAGTGTCCTTTTTTCTTCTTTTTTTTTTTTTCCTATTTTGGCATGCAGCGGCAGGGACAAAGGATAAGCTAGCATTTTGGTCAAGCTCAAGCTCAAGCAAAAGCCTATCGATTCTTTCACAATAATTAACTCTTAAGAATCTGTTTGATTCCACGAAAAATCATGGGAAAAAATGTTACAAAAATATTTTCTTTTTTATGTATTTGATTTATGATCATAAAAATGTATAAAAATAAATAAATTATAATTCAAACATTGAATTAAATTATAATAAATGTATAATTACGAGACACAGAGTCTGTAAACTGAGCTTGCCTGTTGCCTAACAGCTTGTGGAGCCTCATCATGAGATCAACTTCATCAGCCGTGAATTTCCCTCTTTTGATATCTGGCTTCAGATAGTTCAACCACCTCAGTCTACAGCTTTTCCGGCAACGGTTCAAGCCTGGAAACACACAAGAATGAAAATACTTTCTCAGAAAAGAGCTAGCTAAACGAACACATTAGAATTCACTGTCTCAACGTACCACTACCCCAGCCATTACCTGCTCGAAAAGGAACCTGATGCCACTTCCCCTCTCCATACTTTTCTACGCACTTTCTTAGCAGATGATCCTCTTCACTAGTCCAAGCACCTTTCCGCAGACCTAAAGAGCCCTCCATAAGCGACCTAGTAATTCGCAATCAACAATTAATACTGATTAAAACCATGTATGAGTGATTCTACTCCTTGCCAAACTTCAAAGCCTTCAAGTCCATTTATATAAGCTGCATCTTTGTCGGCACTTCTTCCATTTTGTAAGTTCGAATCGGCAGCACGACGTGTACTTCTGGGAGCCATAGAAGAGAGATTTCCACTGGATAATAACAACACTGGATAATAACAACAGTGCTCCTCAATCATCAATCACCTACCCGTCCAATCATTCCATCCCTCAACACTTACCTCTCTATTGTACTTCTTGTTTACATTTTATTTACTATATTTTAATAGAATTAATGGGTGAAAACGTCACTACAAGGAAAATGTCAAAAGATAACAGCTTTTTAAGTGTCAAGATAGATATAAGATGACGCTTTCCAAAAGCATCATATCTTAGACTGTCAACTTATGAATTTCCAATTGTTGATGCTTTTCACAAGCGCCATCTTTTTTTGCGGTTAACCATGACACTCATAGAAAGTGTCATTATTCTAAACCTTATCGCTCTATAAGCGTCATTATGGGTCTGCAATTTCATTCATCTCAATATTTACACTCAGTAAAGTGTCATTGTATAGGTAAGAGCAACATTGACACTCATGATAAGTGTCATCTTATAGCAATTTTCAACCTTGACGCTCGAAAAAAGCATCATGTTTTAAAATCCTCAACCTTGATGCTTATGAAAAGCATCATTGTATAGGTGTTGACATTCATAATAAGTGTCATCTTTTGCCTTTAATATCCTATGAGAACAAAGCATGACGCTTTAAAAAAGTGTCATCTTATCTCATTCGAAATTTTAATAACCCATAAAAGTCCTAATTATGCCATGTTTTATAATTTTGCACAAACAATGATTGAGTAATAAAAAGTTAATTTAAGAAATTCCTAGGAGAAAAAGTACTAATTGTGGTGTTTCTCTTTCACTATTGAAATTTACCAATAAACGTCAGACATAATCAATCATGAATTTGCTTAGCATTAAATTTAGTTGAAATTGTTCAAAAAACCAAAAATTTTGCAACTTCTTTTTCAACTTTGAGTCATTCATAGTCTTTTGTTGCATCTAGTTCTACATCATCTTTCTTCAAAATGCATAAGGATGGTTACAACTCACGTTCTAGATGCTCAACCTGCAGAAATAATTGAGAAGTTACATATAACTAATATTGAAAAATAGTAAAGAAAACAACTCTATAAATGAAATGTGTATATACCAATTTTTTAAATTTCCAAGATATATTTCTTCCACTGCAATAAATTTCAACATGTTGGAAGAACTGAACAAACCCCAATAATTTTGTTACACCAAATTTCTAAATATTCCTTGAACTCTTGTTATGTGTTTAAGAAAACAAAAAAAATAAACCACTTTCTAGTGTTTTCCCAAATGCAATATTTGATTTTGTCTAACTTGGGTTGAATGCAATAATTAATTTTGTCCAACTCATATTATCATTCATATTTTAATCCATGAGTGAATGATGACTTGCACCCATGGTTATCAAAATATGTTATAAGTATATCTAACTTGGGTTGAATGCAATAATTAATTTGTCCAACTCATGTTATCATTAATGTTGTAACCATGAGTGGATGATGACTTGCACCTATGGTTATCAAAATATGCTATCAAAGTATTGGGGCTTGCCCTAAGTCCAAGTAGGTCTTAAATTTAAAGCATGTATACACTTAATCATTTACTTGGACTAACTCATTATGGAAAGAATTGAACCAATTAAATAACTAGGTTAGGTTGTTTCCCTTCATCAAAGAAGATGGTATATCCATGTGGTTGCTTTCTTCCCTAATTAAGCATTACTATGAATTACAATTAGCTAAAGGACCCATTGTTCATTAACTATCTCCATTATATAATGATCTTTTAGCCCTTCCACCCAATTGGTCTTTACAAGTCATCAATTATATGTATAAACAAATGTCTCTGACTCTTAACAAACCCAAAAAAAAGAAAAGTCTTTATCTTAGTGACTATTTTGGTATATTTATATCTTATATATGAAACTTCAACCATTAACATCTTTTCGTCCTTCTTATAGGTCCTACAAGACACTAGATGTTTTGCAAAGGAAGTAAGTAATGAATTAAAAGGAAAAAACTATAAGTCTAAAAAATTCTGAAATTGTAATTTAAAATATCTATGCAAAATTATGAAATTGTATGTCAAAATATCTATGTTCTTCCTATTGTTAATATCTATTATACATGAAATTTACAATTTATTGGTTCTATCTATTTAACCAATTAATGTAGTCAGTATGAAGTATAATGCCAAGAGAAGAGCTAGATTGCATGGGTATATTAACATCTAATCATGTGAGGATATCTATTATCTTAAGTACACATCCTAAATATGAAACATACATGAAATGATTTTCTAAACATGGAATTTATTCATAAAACTAACAATAACCTAAACATCTTACCTCAATATTCTTTTATGAAAATTTCAACTATTGCAGGGTGTCCTTTATGTCATTGATCATGTTCAGGTCAGAATAACCAAGAGTAGTAGTGACGTACTTAAGAGAATGACCTATGTCTTTTAGTACAACCTAAAGAATATACAATAAACAATTTAGCAACAAATTAGATTCTTAAAAGTTTTAACACATTAAATTCAATAAGCTTATTAATTTCAAAGAAGGTTGCTAGGCAAAGGTAGTAGAATAATTGAGATAAAGAAAACTAGGAATGTTGAGAAATTAATTTAAGCTAAAACATTATAATTAAATTGATCTTTTAACTTGACATGTTATGAATCCATGAAAAATAATACATTGGCAATACTTTATTGATTAAAAGAGTAAAATAACACCAAAGATAGCAAAAACTACATGATATGGACAAATGGTTTATTTTTGTAACAGTGATCAGCAGACTAAAAGTAAAAGGGCCTTGGTGGAGGAAAAAACCATTATGTTAGAATGACTAGTTTCTTTCCTTACAAATATGTTTAGATTGAGGAGCAAGTATTCAAGTTGATACCCTATTTTAGACAAGGAGGCTTTGGAGGCCTATTTAGGGAGAATGAGGTGCTATTTTTTTTTTTCCATAGGCTTATTTGTAAGAAGTCTTAATCTAACTTCCTATTTTTTAATGTCAAAGAAAATATAAGTACAAGATATTTTAAACTTTAAGCCCACTAGTTTAGGAGGAGGCCTCTACAAATTTAGATTGAAAAAAGTTATAAAGCAAGTGATCTTAAGGATCCAAAATGGTTTTTTTTTAGGATAGACATATTCCTAATGCATGCACATGTAATGAGACTAAAGACTTTACAAAAAAGAGTTTGAAATGCATGAATTTTTGTACCATTACAACACTAGGATTTCTACAAATCCAACTAATAAGGATGTGTACAAGAAATACACAAATGTTGTGACACCTACCATGTCTACTAGGCTTTACCTCTCAATTTTCCAATTACACATCCATCAAAATAGAGCAACCATTGCATGATCCATATTGAAAACATTTCCAACTAGGAGTACTAAGATATACATTAACAAATCATGACTAAGAATAAATTATAAAATTAACATTAACAAAATATTCACTAAATCTTTAGAATAATATGAAGTTATATTAGACTATAGGTCATACAAGGTACCTTCAAGCATGAGTAGTGATTAATTGAGTCATTAGCATAGCCCAATCTGAGCGAACTTCATTAATCTCCATTTCACTATATGTTTTTCTCCCATTAAACTGAAATGGAATAGCATACACCTTCACTAAGTTGAATTGACAAATCAAATGCTATAGTAAAATGACCAACCATATGAATTGCATTGCATACAAACCTTTGATGCTAGTTGGTTTGGATTAGCAATGATTTCTTTCATGTATCTCATCACGTAATACCCACATTCCACACTACCTAGTTGTCTTGGACATTATGGCAAATGTATCAATAATTACAACAAACGTAGAATGATGTTCTTACTTCTTTAGTATCTAACTGATCATCATATTAATAACCATCCATTTCCTAATTTTGTGTAGTGAATTAAGTGGTCAAACAATATATTTTAATCTAAAGGAATAAGTACTTACAACTACTTTCACCCAAGTTGGCTCTCTCTTTGATGTTTTCTGTTTTTTTGGTGGGTTGATTCTAATTGCCCTATAAAAAAGAAATAATGTTCTATAGACAATATGCATTGTATTAAAATATTAGAAGTACACACTTACATGTTAACTATCTCCCTAAGATCATCACATGGTTGACAAGCCATTGGATCAAGGTAATATGCGATCATTCTTTTCATCTCTAGTTCCACTAAGACCCAATGGAAACTAAAGAAAAAAGAAAAAAATTAATTTTGTAATATAATATCCATAAATTAATACATCATAAACTAACTTATATACACCATATCGAGATTTGAGATAAAAGGTTACTCTGGATTGTATGGAATAAGCATATATTCAGCATGTTTTGCATTCCTTAGTCAATCCATAATGACCCTTGACATGTTTTCTTTACTTCCCTCTCCCATTCTAGCTTTTGAAACCAATGCTGGATTGACAAAAACATATCGTTCAACCTACTTTCCATCAATCAACTTTCTATGCAGGTGCCTAATTAAATCCTGCATAATAAGTTATCAACAATCATTATAGGTCATTACCAAATAAGCTTTTACCTCAAAAAGTGTCAAAAGTAATTAAAAAAAATCATAAAATCCCTCACCAAATGTAGTATAAGATACAATTGGATGACACTTCTTTTGATGATATAATCATGTCCATATCTTCTTTCATTAGGAAGGTCTTGAAACTCTCACTAAAAACATCATTTGGTAAGTCAATAGGTTGTACTCTTGAGGTACTCAACATGAGGCCAACCAATGTCTCAAAATTCTTGATATTTTGTGCTTTCTCACCCTTAGATTTGACTTCATTTTCTTTTTGTTTCTTTCCTTTCTTAGATGTCTATACAATTAAGAACCATGGTACAAATAAAATCAACTAGTTGAATGTACAAAAAAAATGAAAAAAAAAATTAAGGTTATCATAAAGCTTGGTAATTAAATTTACTTACCAAGATAGGAGTATGAATGATGACTAAATGAGTTGGCCACAAAACTTGGTAACCAATTGCAGCCCTAACAGTAGTAGTTTGTCCAGGAGTAGGAATGGGAAGGGGTGCACTTGAATCATAAGGAGTATCAACAACTTTCAAGTATAATTGTGCCACCAACCACTATATTTTCCTTGGTCTCCATGGCCAACTCACATTTTCTAACCTACAAAATGAAGTTATATTATTAGATATAAGCCAATATTTCTCTATTTCATTCTTTCAAGTCTACATCTTCAAATTAACATTGGTGAATATTGAAAACCATCTATAAGGTATAAGAAAAAATTTGAGATATGAAGTAATTTTAGATAACATTGGAAAAATTGAATTGAGGCATGCAAATTATTATGTGGTTATATTAAGAATAGCTATTCTTAAAATAAAAGAGGTTAGTAATGCATAATAAATCAAAATAATTACTGAATATTAAAAAGTTTCATAATATATGAAATAAAAATCCCCTATGATCTAATTATGTAGACAACAAAATTATATTATCTATTTTGCGAATGCACAAAATGCTAAAATATATTTTTGACGACTTTTTGATTTTCTTATATTGCACCACATAAAAGAAGACCATATATGTGCCACCAACAATTGAATTAAATTCAAACAACAAAATTTATGTAAATTATATCTCCTATTACAACAAACATTATCATCAAATTAGCTTAACTAGATAAATACATTTTTCTTTGGTTCTATTGGCACTGGTGGGGCTGCATCTTCACCTCTACAAATTGGCTTCTCAACTACTTCTGGTGGGAGAAACTGTTTTTGTTTCATGTTCGAACTGCTAACATCAAATTAGGGAGTGACTGCTCCCACTTGAGACAGTTTTGCTAGCACTTCTGCCTAAAAGTTTCTTTGTTCTTCTTTAGATGCTGCTATAAAATCCCTAACAACACGATCTACAACACTATTAAAACATTGACGAGGTGTGTGGTGCTTCCCTTTGGCCCTAACTCGACCATTGTACTCAGAAGTACCCAATGCTTCTACAAGCATATCATTACTCCCACTGACACTCCTACCATTCTCTTGAGACTCTTTCAATAGCTTATCCTTAAAAAAAAAAATGTTAATTATGAAGTTCAATTACAAATTTGTTATCATAAATTAGCTATTATAAATAAATGAAATTAAGGTTTAAAATATCCACTTACTATTTTCTCAATCACTGGTATGGCCACTTCATCAAAGGTGTCATCCTTTTTTTCTCTTGCTTTCTTCCATAATATGTTTCGATCAATAGTTTTAGTTAACCCACTTGCAACCATCTTTTAAAAGGAGACAATGTATAATGTAATAAGCATATAACACTATTATGTATTATGTATAAAATAATCAAAAAACTATTAATTAATATAAACTTACCATCTCTTCCTCAAGACCAGCATATCATTTCCTACTTAGATGGTGATTATAAATATGTTTCTTTCTTCTTTCTTTTTGAACTTCTCGATATTCCTATAAATTAAAAATGTATGATTAATGAATGTGAATACAAGATATGTAAAGATTTGTAATTATACCTTAAAGCTATCAGAAAATCGATCTTTAACAAACATTGTCCAATCTTCATCCTTAATAAAATATATTGAATTGGCGGTTTTTTTAGGAACTCCGGCCGGTCTTTGAAATGAAGAATGTACTTCACTATTAGCATGTTCTTAAATGATTGAAAACATTTTCCAATTGTTTGCATACAATTCCTCCTACTTTTGTGATTTAATGAAAAAACACCCTACACATTAATAGCATACATGTTAGTAACTTCATGTGGTTAGGAATGATTGATGTTTTGCATAAAGGTGATGCATGTAAGAATGTGTTACCTCAATGATGTCCCATAAGTTATCTTTCAACTGTTTAGGTACAATGTACCAAGTTTGATATCTTATTGGCACCATAGTGCGTGATAATACGCTTAAATAACTTGTTAGATGAACTGCCAATTCTCCTATGAAAATGTCATCGAGATTGTACTTAACCTGCAACTTGATCCCTTTGCTCCTGTCTTGATAATCATGGACTTTCGTGTCATTACTCTATACTTCCTTTTTGTGGGTTTTTCTCCTTTCTCTAGATTCATTCTTGTAATAAAAAAATCAAAACCAATAAATATTAGTTAACATTATATTATATATAACCTTGTTAGAGAAGAGTTGTAAAAAGAAAATTTTAGACAAAACAATCCCTCATCATTGCTTAATGAAAGGGCCTAATATTCTCAATTTCTTATTCACTTGTGCCATAAAAGTGAGACAAAAAAGTCTTTAATTAGCTTCATTTAATTGTGTGCTTCAATTATTTATACCTTTTGTTGTTTCAAATATTTTTGTTTTTTTTAGTGAATTGTCTGTATTCAGATCATAAATTTCATGGACCTCCTTTTGGAATGGTTCATCACATAACAAAGTTGACATTTTAGTTTAGCTATTTTTTCTCCCTCTTTCTTGCTCATTTGATTTATTTTCATTTAAATTTATTTTATTTGGTGAACTTGTATATTCTAGTATGTATTTCTCTTATTATTTTTGCTAATCCATTGTCATTTTCTTTTGCATTTTCCTATGAGAGCCTTTTAGAATTGCATATTTAACTTACTGAATTGTTAACTGGTTCATATCAAAACTAAAAAATGCATATAACTTAATGATTACATTTTATTTTTTACAAACAAGAATTTTACAATAATCATACTAGATATTTGCTTTAGTATATTGAATTTTAATGACAAGAAATGTCAAATGTAGAAGCAAAAAATTAATAATAATAATAATAATAATAATAACATCAAAATAGCAATAAGGCAATCAACTTGTTGTTCTCTGGAAACAAAAAGAATAAAAATTACCTATTTTGTGGGATCTGCAACCCACTCGACATCCTTTATTTGTACATCATTATTAGAAGTTTACAATTCAGCTACGTAGAGGATTTGTTCTCAATCCAAATATCC
The DNA here is from genome assembly GCA_946000715.1 of Vitis cinerea var. helleri x Vitis riparia. Lineage (NCBI taxonomy): Eukaryota > Viridiplantae > Streptophyta > Magnoliopsida > Vitales > Vitaceae > Vitis > Vitis cinerea var. helleri x Vitis riparia. Next base: position 17,107,241 of record OX254005.1, on the reverse strand, counting down.
TCACAGTCACCTCTTATACATATTGCATTTGAGTCATCCATTGCATTAAACACTTCAACTTCTAGCAATACCCTTATAAAGGGATGGTGTTCAATAGAATTGTCCACAAGGTCATCACCTCCCTCCTTATCTAAGAAATCTTTTTGAGGAGTTGACAAAACAACTGACCATCTTTGGATCAAATTGGTCTTGCACATAAAATACTTGCTTGGCTTGAGATGCCAAAATGAAAGAATATAATTTATGAGCAATTTTGTTAAAGTCAACTAATGCAAAGCCAAGATCATCAACTTTTATGTCATTCTTATTATCAACCCAATCACACTTGAAAACTAGTATCCTAAACATGGTATAATCAAGGTCCCAGATCTCGTTAATAATCCCGTAGAAACAAAGCTCACCAATCATTGGCTTTTGATCCTTGGCACTTGAAACTTGCATTGTTGAAGCTACAATACTAACTCCACTATTTTGGGTGGCTTGTAAGTCATCACGCCTCTTGCTATGGTATCAACATCCATTAATGACATATCCATGATATTTCGAGATATAGTGGCTAGGACCATGAGCTATCCACTTAAGAGTTTCAGATATAGGTTCATTGTTACCAATTGCAGCTTCAATCTGTAATTATAAATAATAGTTACTATGTATGTTCAACATTAGTAAAAAGAATAGTTCAAATTTTAGCACCAATTCGATACCTTTTTTCGAAACCAGTAAGCAAATGTTCGCATCTATTCATCCTGGAGCCACTTTTGTTTTTTAAATTGACGAGGATTTTTCAATTTCAACCATTCCATATGCTCTCTATGCAATTACTTATAAGAAGTTCAAAGTTATTGTCCTGTAGTTAATTTAAGTATAATAGATAAATATTAAGTGTTAGTAGTTCTTACTCAATATAAGATTGGACAATAGTTGTATTCTCTAAAACATAATGATGTGCATGCAACCACAAATTAGAAGCAACGATCACAACTTGACCTCTAGGTATGGGTGCCCCAATTTTTTGGTTAATGTTTATACTAACAGGAATCCCAATTGCATCTACATTTGATAAGTAATCTGTACAAAATTCAATAGCTTCCTTCGCAATATAGCATTTGACAATGTAACCTTCGGGTAGGTTATGATTTCGTACATACCCTTTCAAAACTTTCACGAATCTTTCAAAAAGGTACATCCACCTTAGGTAAATTGGTCCACAAAGTCTAACCTCTCTTACAAGATGCACAATAAGATAAAGCATGATATCAAAGAAGGAATGTGGGAAGTGCTTCTCAAGTAAGCATAATGTCACCACTACATCATTTTGTAACTTATCCAATGCAGGCACGTCAACCATTTTGCTATAAAGAGCATTGAAGAAAAAACTCAATCTACAAATAGCATGTCTTACATGCTTTAGCAAAACTGATCGTAATGACACTAGCAATAACTGTTGCATTAATGCATGATAGTCATGAGATTTAAGACCATAAAGCTTCAAGTCTTCCATTAACACAAGGTTTCTCATGTTATAGTAATAACCTTCAAGAACCTTTAATTGTGATAAAGTTTGGCAAAAAAACTTCTTCTCCACTTTAGATAGTGTGTAACATGAAGGTAGGAGATAAGTTCGATTTGATTCAAACCTTAGCCCTAATTCACACCTTAAGCCCATCTCCATAAGGTCTAAACGAGAATTAAGTCCATCCTTTGTCTTACCTGGAATGTTAAGTAAGGTACCGATGATGGTTTCACAAACATTTTTCTCTATGTGCATTACATCCAAGTTCTAACGAACATGTAGGTATTTGCAATACTCAAGATTGAAGAATATGGACTTTTTCTTCTAAAAATTTCTAGTTTTGACCTTCAACTTAACTCAAGTGATTGTATTTTGTCCCCATTAATTACAAATGACATCAGTTTTCCTTAGAATTTCCTCTCTACTCAATGGTTGTGGAGGTGACCGAAACTCTTGTTCCCCATTAAATGTCTTTTTTTGTTTCCTAAAAGGATGATTGCAAGGAAGAAATTGTCTATGACATGTATATGAGTTCTTTTTCCCATGCTTCAATCTATGAGAGTATGTATCTTACCCACATATGGGGCATGCAAAATATCCTTTAACTATGCAACAAATAAGTTTCCATACATAGTAAAATCATTGATTGTCCACAATAGAACAACTCTTAATGTAAAGACCTCTTATTGATGTGCATCATAAGATTCAACCCCCACCTCCCACAACATTTTTAAGTCATCCAATAATGGTGCTAAATAAACATCAATGTCATTTTCAGGTTGTCGTGGACCCGATATTAACAAAGACAACATCATAAACTTCATTTTCATGCATAACCAAGGAAGAAGGTTATAAATGACCATTATAATAGGCCAACAACTATGTCTACTACTCGTTGAACTATGAGGATTTATACCATCTGTTGAAATGGAAAGTCTAAGGTTTCTAGGTTCAGAAGCAAAATCAGGTCATCTGTGATCAACTAGTTTCCATGATGGGGAGTCGAATGGATGATGCAATTTGCCATCAAATTCTCTTTCTTGGGCATGCCATATGAGGTCTTTTGCAACTTTTGGGGACCAAAACATCTTCTAAATCTTGGAATAGGAGGAAAATACCACATTACTTTTGCAGAGACTCCCTTACTCTTTTTAGTTTTTGTTCTATCTAACTTCCATCATGAAATTCCATAAGTTAAACATGAAGATGCATCCTTCAAATCATTCCTATACAATATGCAATCATTCGGACAAGCATGTATTTTCTTAGATTCTGTTCCCAATGCATTCAATGTCTTTTTTGCTTCATACATAGACAAAGCAACTCATTGTTTAGAGGTAACATATCTCTAACAATTTCTAAAAGCTCTGAAAAACTTTTATCAGACCATCCATATTGTGTTTTCATGTTGTATAATTTCACCAATGCAGACAACTTTGTAAAGTTTCTACAACCAAGATATAAAGGTTTTTGGGCATCTTCAAGTAATGTTTCATAAAATTCTGGGTCATTCTTACAATCATCATGTGCAGCTTGAACCATTTCTACTATACTATCCACATTAATAAATTGAACCTTATGATGACATTCTGCCCTACTAGTTGGTGGTCCACTTGGTGCAGCATCTCCATGCCAATACCATGTATGGTAACTCTGATCAATTCCATAGAAAAATAAATGCTCTTTAATTTTTTGAGAAGTATGGAATATCATATTACCACATTGAAGGCATGGGCATTTAATGAAGTTTTTATATGCGGAATGTTTTAATGCGAATGCGATAAAGCTTTCTACCCCATCCGCATAATCCTTTGATCTCCTATCTTTTGACATCCAAGAACGATCCATTTGATGTACAAGAGAGAAACAAAGCTCCTAGATACCACCAACCACTAAAATTATTAATAACTATCCTATTAATAGCCTCAAAATATATGATCCACCAATTTCAAATTTCAAACATTGTCACAAAAACTTTTACCAATCTAAAAAACAACAATGTGTAAGTCATCTAACTATAAGCAATATGACAACAAATATAATTAGTATATTAGGTTATTAAAAAATTAGAATAAAAAATGGATTTGAATTCCATAATTATGTTTGGTTTGTCCATGAATAGGAATCAAAAGTTAGATGTAACTATCAATCTTGTGTTCTATTCTCAAGTACACCAAGTTTGAAATTTTAAAAGGTTTGAAAAATACAAAAACACGTAATTTTGTAATGCCACAAGATGAGCAAGACATATGGATGGAAATATCTTTTTAATTATGGGTTGAAAATCATTTCTTTTAAATCTAAGTATCTTCTTAACATCATCTTAATTGTTGAATAGTATCAAAAATAGACATATGAAAAAGTAATAATTGAGATCATTCCAACTAATATATAAATATCACTATGGAAAACAACAAAAGTTTCCAAATGTTTCAATTAATATGAAAAAATGGGCTTACTCCATCAAAATTTGATAGAGTACTTAAAATGAGACTTAAAAGTTTGCTTGTTCGATGAAGCACAAAATAAGAAAGGTAAGTAGAAGGATGATACTCAATGATAAAGATTTCAACAGTTTCATTGAATTTGCTCCCAAATGAGACAATGATACCATGAATTAAAAAAGTGAACTGATGTGGCTAAGCTTTCGATGAGTAGAAACCAGCGATTTATGCATGATTTATGCATTCTAACATCTCCAACATCCTTAATTAGGTAGTGGTTCCTATCCCATATAGGAATACATAATCCCTATGTATCAATTGCTAATGTACTCAATTCAATTTTAAAGAAATTTCAGCAACATTTTCCTATAGTTCTCCAAGTACACAAAATGGACAAGGCACAATATGTAACCTTGTCCAAATATGCACCTAGAGAACAAGAGGAAAGACTACCAAACTTTCTAAAAATTGAATTAAGAACAAACAATTAACTTCATAGATATTATGTTTTCCTATATTGTCCAATTGGACAATTCAAGCATCATTTGTAGAGAAAAGATCTTTATCACATGCTAGACAAATTTAAAACTTGTCAACTTGAAATGGCCTAGATAGACCATTTTCACCATTTGACAACTTAAATGTCTTTATTATGTAATAAGAGAAACTTTTGTCTTCCAATGATACTTGAATGGGAACTCTAAGGTTTTATGCATGCACGTTTGATTAAAATTAAAGCATTATAATGATTTATTGAATTATTATAACATAGCAACATAACTTTCATTCTATCATATTTATCTCAAATATATAACATTTAAGATGGAGCCATAAGAACCTTTTCACAACTTAGACCAACATCTTCTACAAAAAGGGTTCACACTAAATATAATCAAATTAATATGATTTGACAATTTTAAATGCACAATAAGTAATTATATTACAAAACAAATAATAAGGCAACTAAAAGAAAACCATAGTGACATGATCATACAAATGAATTTCACCTATAAAACAAGTAATATGAATGCCACTACTTATAATAGAATATAAGGCTCAAGAGGAGGTGGATAAGCATGCAAAGGAAAAGTCATGACTGATAACCCACTTGTTGGTTTTAGTACCCATGGCCAACATGTTCGCTATCCTAGGCACGTAAGGAACTATTGCCCACTAATCCATGAGTACCATGAACTAGCCTAGCAATTTTTTGACATCCAATTCATCATGACATGCATAGACAGAGTCTAAACTTCACACTCAATAATCACAATGAATTAACTTTCTCATCCACTTGTACAATTGTCTAATAAATTTTAGAAATGCATATGAGCCATTCCATGTAGTATGTACAAATTGAAATACACAAAATTAATCTATAAGTGAGTTGTAGGCATACCTAAACTATGCTTATAGGCAAAAATGATATATCCTTGTAGACTCGGAGAACTTTAAAGAATAAAGATGCTAAACTAGGGTACTCTAGGCAAGGATACATCTACAATTATAGAAAAAAAATGAATTATATCATCAAAGAAAGCTTCTATTTGCAAAACAAAAGGAGGTAAGATAGTAGAGTTTTCAATGAAGCTATGAAAGAACCTCTAATCTACATGCAGAAACTATATCAAAGAAAAAATGTGTCCGACCAATTAAATTTCACATATCAAATATAAGACAAATAAATGAAGGAAATGGTGTTGCTCTCTGTCTTTACTATTTAAATAAATAGATTTACTTTTCAAAGTATTAAAGCAAAAAAACCATGGTTTGTCCCTCTGTTAACTACAACCATCAACAAAAGAAACATGTGAAAAATCCAAGATAATCCAGAAACTGTTAATTAATTTGTAATAAATAATTGATTGTTAATTAAGATGAGATTGTCAATTTGTAATAAATAATATTTATGATTCAATAATGTCACTCTTCCGAAATTATAAACTAATTAATTTTATTCGTAATTAATTTATTATTTTCTAAATAAAAACAAGATGAAATAGAAGAAAGACAAAAAGCAAATTAGGATTGTTGTTTAATGTATAATCTAGGTTATTTTGTCATTTGTAATCATTTTAGCAAATAAGAGATTTTTAGAAAATAATGTCTTTTTCAAATTCGATATGATGGCAAATTCACAAAGAAAGTCATTCTATAAATTAAGGGATGACTTTAGTAGCTATTAATTCTCCCATTGACGACCGCCATTCCATCACTTTTTACTAGTGATGATCCTTGTAGGTTTATTTTGTTTAACATTAAGTACATTTTGACAAGTTGAAAACAATATATATATATATTTACAAATATAGGCAGCATATTAATTACCATGAAAAATTAAAACCTCCAGCTCACATCACACTAATACCTTCACCCATATCTTTTCACATTAGTAAATACAGTTCAAATACAATACCAAAAAACATGTACATGCATGTACTTAGCCAATATAAGTTGATCCCATTATTTTATATTTTGATATCATTATTTATATTTGATCTTAATTTCATTTTGTTTATTTTAATCTTATTATCTATACCATCATCCAACTATTTACGTTTTATCCAAAAAATTTAATGGTTGAGATGTAAAATTCAATATGTATTTCTTTAAGATTTTCCTAATAAACGTATAATTCCATAATAGTATAGTGGAATTATATAGGGATATAAACTGGTGGCTCATTTAGGCTCACTTAGGCACACTAGGCCCATTTGGACACCCCTAGGCCCTTTTAGGCACATTTGGCCCATCTAAACTCACTTAGGCCCACTTAGGCACACTTGGCCTATCTGGATTCACTTAGGCTCACTTAGGCCCACTTAGGCACACTAAGCCCGTTTGGACACTCCTAGGCCCTTTTAGGCACATTTGGCCCATCTAGACTCACTTAGGCACACTTAGCCTCGCTTAGGCCGGCTTAGGCTCACTTAGGCCATTTGGACACCCCTAGGCCCTTTAGGCACATTTGGCCCATCTAGGCTCACTTAGGCCTACTTAGGTTCATCTAGGCACACTTAGGATCACCTAAACCCACTTTAAGCACACATAGGTCACCATTTAGGCATTCTTTACGTAACTTGCATAGTTGCATGCTTGCATGACCCTCAATTTATTTATTTAATTTTATTATTATTATTATCAATCTCTTATTTTTTATTTATTTGTGATTTTTATTTATTTATTCATTTATTCATTTATTTATTTATTATCTTGTCTTTTCTTTATTTTTATTATTATTATTTTATCATTCTCTAAAAATTTTATTCATTTATTTCATTTAGTAAATATGATGCTCTTGTAAGGAAACTTACCAATAAAAAAAATTCATGTCGGAATATTTTATTTTTTAATAAAAAAAATTAGCTTTATTGTTGTTATTATTATTGTTATTTAATTTATTTATTTATTTATTTATTTATTGGAAAATAATGTTTTTTAAATGGAGAGATTAAGTTTTAAATTGAAAAATCAGGATATTTTTTAAATGGAGGAGTTGACACTTGAATGTTATTTTTTTTTAAATAAAAGATTAAGTTTTTAGATTGGAAAATCAGATTTTTTTAAAAAAAATAATAATAATAATGGAGATGATAAATTTTAAACTATGAAAATGAAGTTTTGAAAATTTGGGGGACTTTTTCTGGTGGAGGAGATATGGAATTCTAAGAGAGGAGGAATCCTCCAAAGATACACGACTGCCAATTGCCATAGAAAATGGGGGCTAGTGGCTTTAGAGAGTGAAAGAATTTCTTTTAAAATGGACTTTCAACACGCATAGAAGGAGGGGGGAATAAAAAAAATGAAAGAAAATGGGGTGAGAAGACACAACCAGGAAAGATGACGTCTTTGAGGGCGGAGAAAACACACAGTTTGCCTTGGGAACTCTCCACTACCAACCGCCACAAGAAAAATAAAAAAAATGTGACCAGAACAAGGCATGAATGGGTAAAACAAAATGAACTAACAAAAGCCACATTTCATGCCTAATCAACAAATCAAGAACAGGTAATACAAATTGAGAGAATTATTATGATTATCAAATACCAAACCTAAAGATAAATTCATCTATTTACAAAAGGAAATCAAAGAATCCAAAATGTGACCAGGACAAAGCATGTATGCAGACAATTAGATTCAGTCAAAGCAACCAAATAACTTCTGATATCCACACCAATCAACAAGATAACACTCGTAAATCTGCAGAAAATAAAATAAAACAGTATTGAAAACAAGAAAGAAATGAAATTCATAGTGATCTACTTGGAAGGCTCCCCCCTGATTTTATGCATGAAGTTATTGCATATTAAAGATCTTAGAGTGAATCGTGTTTCTTTTCCATTATAGCCCATACAATTAGGGCACGATTTGCAAGGGGAAACTCGACCGACATCAGAGCACTTGCAATAAATGAGGAATATGAAGTTAAAAGAATGGAGAATCACCTGATTTGTCGCTCGATGGTGGAATTTGTAAGAGAAGAATGGAGTTTCAGTGCTTATTCTCTGTTATGAGAGTCACAAAATGGAGATTCAAAAATGATCTCCAGTTTTTTATACTCAAGATCTCACACTAGGGCTTGGAAACGCACTGTGTGACAAAATCTCCAGTGTCAAGAGCCTCATCTAGAGTCATTGATCGATATCGATTGCAATTAACTGGGCTCCAAGGGTTTGTTGGGGTTTTGCAAAAATAAAGGGAATGTTTGGCGCACTATGAGGTCATGGGTGAGAATGGGAAATATGTGAGCCATATATAAAGGTGTTATTTTGATGTCACTTTTATAGAGCGCCAAGGTAAAAATAAATAATAAAGATGCTTATAGAAAACGTCGTGCTATAGGAAGTGCCATTATCTTTCAACATAAAGCACCATGGTCTAACATTTTCCTTTTAAGCGCCAACTTCAATCACTTATTTACTCAATGCCCCATTAAAAGCCAAGTAATGACGCACTTTTTTGAAAGCGCCATAAATTGTGTTTTTTTTAGTAGTGACGAATGAAATGATCCCAAATTTATGATCTAACTCAATCTTTTCATGTTATTATTTAAAAAGTAATCAATTTTTTATGTAAATATTTTTTATAATTTCAAGTATTTGCACGTAGGTTTTATAATAGAGTTATTTTTACAATAATAATAATAATAATAAGAGCATATTTGTCCAAATGAGACTAAAAAATGATAAAAGGTTAAATTTTAAAAATTGAATTTTCAATTACCATTTTAATCAGATAACTCATTTTAATGTATATTCAAAAGTATCATTGTATAACAAAATAAGAATTCACTCTAGCCTAGGATTTTAAAGCATAAAGTTTTAACTGAACATGATAGCATAACCAATACTACTACAACTTTTTGCAACAAATTATTTTTTGGGAAAATTTGGATATGCAATGATAAAATGTACATATTTGAAAAAAAAAAACATGCATAATTTTTTTCGCTTTCTTTAGTTAAAAATGATTAAAAAGCATTTTATTTTATATAAGGTGACTAACTCATAATTCTTAAACATAACACCTAAAATATCCTTAATTTCATATTTTTATAATTTTTCAGCTTGTCTCACCTAGGAGGTGGGAACAGTTGAGAACAAAGTGGCGAATGGGTGCATAACGCATGGGAATCCATCAAACACTTTGGGCCAAATCCTATAGAAAGCTAAAAAGCGTTGTTTGATGAGCCTGTGTAATATTAGGTAGTTGGTCAAGTCAAGGCTGACCAAGCCAATGATGCTTAGTTGATCTTTTCGAATGATCAACCATATTGGGATTGAGACAACCCGGACTCTCATGGGAGGTAGCAGTGGGGAATCTTGGACAATGGGCGACAGGAAATCACTCATGTATATCATTTTTCAATAAGAGACTTTATCTCTTTTATTTCTTTTCTATATTTGAATCCAACAGTGCTTTAGTTATTAATTTTAAAACAAATATTATTTTTTTCAATATCTTTCAAAACTTAAAAGACAAAGATTTAAAAAAAAAAAATTCTAGATTTTTTTTATATTATACAAAAAATCAAATTTTAATCATCATATATTTTGTAATAAACACTTTTCACAAATTTTATTCACAAAATTTATATTTATGACCAAAAATTTTAACCACTAATTGTTAAAATCCAAAAAAGATTCAAGGAAAAAAAAATCTAGAATTTCTTATTATAAATTTTCTTAAAAAAAGGTACTGGCAAACAAATCTGTAATCTGTTTGGAAGAAGGAACAAGTGGAAGTCTTATATTGAAGGTGATGATGAGTGAAATGACAATCAATCTCAATATAGTTGGTCCTTTCATAAAAGACAAAGTTGTAAGCAATCTGAACATCATACTATTGAGAAAATCCCTTAGCAACCAATTCAGCTTTGTACTACTTAATTTAAGTACAAAATACCAAGTACCAATTTTATGCAAAGCTGGGAGTTCCTCAATCATAGCCTAGAAGATGCTGAGAAGAATGTGGGGAAGGAGAATCCATAATCTTAGAAGGTATTGGAGTAACCATAGGAGGAGGAAGGTGCATGGCAATCAAAAACCAAAGCACCTATATTTGCATGAAAACTATTTATATCATCTAAGAAATGATCAATGCGAACAAATTCAAACTTAGAGACATTATGAGATTTAGTATGAATAGAAAATAAAGGTATATGTTCAAGGAAGAAAACACGACAAGAAAATGAGCTATATGCTCAAAGAAAAAATAATAGAAGACATAAAACTAAAACTGTTAATGAAAGAAATAAGAAGAAAAACAAGATACAAAACTAAAACCATCAAAGAAAGAGAGATAGAAGTCGACATAAAACTATCAAAGAAAGAAAGATCAAGGAAGAGAGACAACAGAAGATACAAAACCATAGAAAAAAGATAAGTAAGCAAAATTTGGATTCATATCCAATAGATGAAGATAGACAAAATTAATTTGGATTCATATCCAATAAATAAAGATAGACAAAATTTGGATTCATATCCAATAGACAGAGACATTAATTTAGATTCATATCTAACAAACAAATAGGGGAAATGCAAAATTAGATTGTGTATACAATATTTCCAAATGTTCCTAAATCTTCTTGGTAGTTTCATACTTCGCCAATTGCATGTGATCAATTGATTTTTCGTTGTTTATTGGATCAAACAAAATTATAACCTAATTCAACTATGCTCAGGTAACTCTTGCTTGATCAAAAAGGTTTTTTTAGCAAAAGCTACTGTAGTATAGTGGTCTTAGGTGTCATCCACTAGGATGGATTATTCTCAGTAATTAAGGCTTAAATGGGAGGAAAAGAAATTATTGTGCTTAAATAAAATTGATTTGACAATTCATGATAAAAGTTCAAAATAACAATGATTTCAAATTGTGAGGAACAATAAAATGTAAAATAAAATGAAATTAATGAAAAAAACTCTCGGAGTTAGGATTTTCTTAAAAAACAATCTCTAAGGTGAATAGATGTTGAGATCTATTTTTCATCAAGTTAGATTGAAAATCTAAATTCTCATTTAAATTGATTTTTTATTTAGATTTAGGTCCAAATGTAATTTCTCTTCGAATTAAGTTATTCAATCCAAGAGATCAATTCAAATCATATATTCAATTCATCTTAAATTATCTTCCAATTATTCAGACAATGCAACTATTCAATCTCATCAAATCTAGCTTTAAGAATTTAATGAATCTACCTAGTTTGCATTATAGCAGTTATTCAAGATAATTTGAAGAGAAAAATCCCCAAAATTCAATTAATCAATCAATTGGATCAAATTACCTTTGCAATTAAAGTCCATTTCTCTAATTCATCATAGATCTTGTCTTTAGATCCTCCTTCCTTCGAGAAAAATGATTAGCCACTCATGCTTGGAGATTTGGTCTTACAAGGCATGTTTGGCTAATAAGAAAATGAAAGAAAATTGAAAATTCTATTACGAAAGAGAATCTAGAAAATTCTACAATTAGAAGTGTCAAAAAGCTCTCCACATGAGAATCAAGTTTCTATTTATAAGCTAAGGTCAAGTGGACACTTGTCATCATCTAAGAGGTTTTCTAAAAGCTTCTTTATCAAGCAATCTGAAGTTTAACAACAAAATGACCATTTCGCACGAGCTCAACCAATTTCGCATGGTTGTGCGAAATCAAGAATTTATTAGCAGCAGTTACAGCCTCCTAGTCCATTTCGTATGACTATGTGAAATTTTCGAATGATCATGTGAAATCAGCTTGCACATCTTCCTTAGCCTGCAGCCAATTTTCCTCATCTGGTCTATTTTGCACAATTATGCGAAATTTTCGCATGATCATGCGAATTTGCAACATTTGGTTTTTGAGCCTCCCTTTGTCATTTCTTTCATTTTCTTTTTTTTATTTCATCTTAACTACCTCCAATTAGCTCAAATCCCGATCCAAACCAATTGCATTACTTCTTTCATTATGCATTTGGATCATCATCAACATTATTTGTTCTCTTTAATTTGTTTCATCTCTTTTGTCACCAATTTATCAAAATCATACCTTGAAATGACTTCAAAACTTCATAAAACTTGTTAGTAACTCTTGCAAAGGCAACGACATGTTAATTGAGTGTTTTAGACATAATTACTACTCAAAAGATGTGAAACTCATGAGAATTATTATCTAAAATGTGCTCTTTTTGAGTAATAATCAATATGTATATCGAACTATCAATGGAATTGGTGATCCAAATAAAAATTTTCGAATTGCTTACTTCTTAGACATCTAACTATTTTACATATTTATCATCATTTTCATTCATAGGTTTGCGTAGAGTGTTGTAAACCCTCCATTTTGTCTTCCTAGCACATGTCCTATTAGGTATTTGTCTGGAACTTTACAGCAATTCCTTGGTGACCCATTACTACTCGTGTAGTCTATCTTTTCTAAGCCACCTTGGGGATTTTGGTTGAGAGATTTATCTAACCCCGTTGTGACTCTTAGCAGCCTTAATTTAGACTTAGGCTCACTTAGGCACCATAAGCCCACTTAGGCACCTTAGGCCCACTTAAGCACCATAGGCCCGCTTAGGCACCTTAGGCCCATTAGGCACCACCCTAGGCCCACTTAGGTCACTTTTCATGTAATTCTTGCATGTTTGCATGATTGGTATGGATTGCATTTTTCGTATGACTTGCATGGCTTGCACAACTCATTTATTATAAAGTTGCATGACTGGACTTTTTATTATTTTATTTTTATTTATTTTATTTATTATCTCATATATTTCTTCCTCTATTTTATTTTCCTATTATTTTGTCACTTTTCCATAATGTTTGTCCTTACTTATTTATGTTAATTTAATAATTTTGTTTAATTATCTTCTTAGTACTATTATTATTATTATTATTATTATTATTATTATTATTATTATTATTATCATCATTATTATTACTACTCCTTTTATTGTTATTATTATTTATGTTCACTTTTGTTATTATTATTATTCTATTTAATTTATTTTATTTTAAAATTTTGTAGGTAAGTCTTTTACACTTGGAGGAGATCCTTTCTAAACAATGAAAGGTCTTTAAATGATCTCAATGTGATCTCACCAATCTCTATGATCTCTAACCCTCAAGGGGTTAATAGAGAGGCATTTATAGGAAAAAGCCCTAAGAGTTTCAGTTTTGGAAGAGTTCTAAATCATATTTGCATGAAAAATCTTAGTAGAATCTGCATGACTGCTCGAGCCAACTCACCTACTGCTTGAGCACCTTGGGTTCTTAAGCGATATGGCTCACTTGAGCACTCTAGGCCGCTTGAGTTATCCTACCATGTTTCAAAAGTTAATTTTAAAACCTTTTAAGTTCAAAACAAAATTGATCCTCTTAATACCTCAACATAGCTTAATTTGTCACAAGTCAAACCTCTTTAGTACCTGTGACTTCTTGATTAGACGAAGAGCAACCCTTAATCTTCTATGGAGAGCAAGTCACTATAGACTTCTATGGACAAACATAAACAAGAACAAAATTGTCAACATAAAAACAAGACTTAATGTCCTAAAACACCTAAACTGAGGATGTCCTATTTTTCTTGCAACGCATGCATAATGATAGATTTTTAGGAGATGTTGCTTGGTTAGGGGTTTCATATTTACTTTGACAAACATAGTTTCTCCACTAGAGGGAGTTTCATTCTTATTAATGCACCCCAAACCTCTTTTATCAGCATGGGTTTTACATTTATCAAGTATTTCATTATGCACTTTAGTTCCAAGGTGAAAGATCTCATTCATAGATGAAGAGGGCTTACTACTTTTCATCTCTTGAGTGAAAGCATTATTTTTCTCAAGAAGATAATGATGCTCAAACTCAAGAAATCTATGTTTTTTTCCAATTAAATTAGTTCTCTCTTCTTTTAGCACATCAATCTTGTATTTGTAAGCTTCAAGTATATCATGGTCTATTAGATAATTCTTAATCAGTTTTTCATGCTCAATAAAAAGAAGATTATTCAAAAATGCAGCCTTTTGATCATTAGTGAATTCATCATCACTAACATTATCACATTCACTATCATGCACAGATTCCACAGATGCAATAAAAGCTAAAAAGTCAATAAGAATCATACCTTGCATCTTTAGAAGTTGTATAACCACTTTCTTCAAAGCCTGTGTCACTCCAAGTAGCCTCCATAGACTTTTCAATATCTTTAGGATTAGAATAATCAATAGCAATGTGTCCCAAACCACCACTGTTAAAGCATTCAATTTTCTTACATTTGGAGAACCCTTTATTCTTTTCTTTGGATGATTGTTCATTAGGTCTTTTTCATTTTTTAGATTCTTGATTTTTGTAAAACTTTTTGTTGAATTTCATGACCTTTTTAATTCTTTCAGCCATATGAGCCAATTCATCCCTAGTTATGTTATGTGGCATTTTGTTATATTTTTCTTCATTCTTAGAAGCCTTAAAGGTAAAGTCTTTAAGCTTTTGAGAGCTAGGTAGGGTCACCTCATATGTTTGTATAGAGCTAACAGGTTCATCAACTCTCATCGAATCAATGTCCCTACTCTTCTCTATGATAGTAACTTTAGGTCTAAACCTCTCTAGAAGAGATCTCAATATATTTTCTTACTACTTTTGAGTTTGGAATAGGTTCTTCAAGGTTAAAAGAGGAATTAACTATATCACTCAATTCAAAATAGAAAGAAGAAAAGTTTTTATTTTCATGCATCCTAATATTCTCAAATTTAGTGTAAGCATTTGCAATTTAGAGACTTCAACAATAAGCATACCTTCATGAGTGACTTGAAAAATATCTCATGCTTTCTTAGCACAAGCATAATTTGCTATCTTGTGAAACTCATCTAGACAAACTCCATTTAAAATAATACTAAATAAAGCCCTTACATTGGCTTCACTACCTTCATTATCACCTTAATTTATCTCAATCTTATTTAGGTTTTAGTTTTCCTGTTGATCTTCCATGGACATCAAGAATCAATGGGGGTCTCATCCATATTCCAATGAATTTCATACCCATTCACCTTGCATTTTAAGAAAGAACTTCATCCGAACTTTCAAGTGGGGATAGTTACTCCCATCAAAGTAAGGTGGACTATTAATCAAAGGAACCTTAGTTTTTTATTGTTCTATATTGGACTTATAGAATCAATAAAAATTTGATTTTCATACTATATGATCAATAAAAAAAAAAAAATTTAATCAATATTATCAATAAAATTTTGATTTATAATCAATAGAAAAAAAAAATCAATTTTTATCCTACTCTGATACCAATCAAAATATTGTCATGATGACACTTACATGACAACTAAAAAAGGATGACTACCCTCCAAAGCCAAATAAGTGAAAACAAATTCAAACACACTCACTCTCTCTCTCTCTCGACCCTCTTTATTACCCATGGCTGACTTGATCATTGGGGAAGGATTGATAATTGGCCCACTCCTTTATAACTTTTTGTGCAGATCTGTACACAAAAGAATTCTAGAAGCCACCCAAAACGGAAGAGGAATGCAATCGAAAACACCAAAAGTTTATCAATTATATCTTTAATTCCAAAATTAAATTTAAAAATGTTTGGTAATTCTAGATTTGTTTCTTTTAAAAAAATAAAAAATAAAAACATGTTTTATAATTATATAACAATAATTAGAAAGAAAACTATTTTGATGTTCTTTTAGCAACTTCCCAACTGTAATTTGTCAATGTTTACATGAGAGACATCATCACTCTTGGTTTGTTAAAAAATAGCAAGTGTGAGTGGCACGTGAGTAGCTACTCATTTTAAAGTTTGTTTAAAAGAATTTGAAAACAATAATCTTTTATACCCTTTTTTTCTTAAAATTTATGCTATAAAATTTTAAAAACAAAAAAATAAAACAAGTTACCAAACATAGTCTTCAACACTAATTTCAAATTTTAATTAAAAAACAAAATTTGAGAAATGAAATAATAACTAGGCATACCCAAAGCATTTTTGCTTGCTTTCTTTGGTGTCAACAATAACGAAAATAATAAGTGGATGGGTGGGCCTCTTCTCTTCACCTGCCCAGCTTTGAAAGAGACTGTGTTATCAGGAGATTTCCGTGAGCTTATAATGCATTGGTCAAGCAGGCACCGGCCTCAGTTGTCTCGTCTCCATCACTAGCACGTGATGCATCTTTTATCCCTTGGGCTTGCTTTGTAAAAGCCAGCCGGGCCTGCAAACCTGAAACAGTTTGATGGTATGTGGCAAAAACATCTACCGTTGGTGGCTTCTTCGTCTTCAGAATTACCCAGGCCCATTACGGAGAATAAGTGGCCCTCTAAAGGCTTATTTTTCAATTCATTTAGCATAATCATAATTTTTATGAACTGTTTTGTTTTTTTCCTCTCTCTCTCTCTCTCTCTTTGAATAGACGGATTGATTAATGAGAGAGGCCATGTAGCAGTGATTTAAAGAAGCTTAAAAAATGTTTTTGAAAAAAAAAAATAGGTGTTTAACTAAATTTCGAAAATATTTTTAAAATTTTGAAAAATCATTTATAGTGTTGGAAAATCACTTGCAGTTTTTTGGAAAAAAAAATCTCATATAAATGCTTTCAAAGAAAATACTTCAAGTGTGTTTGGCAATAATTCTAAGAAGTATTTGTACCATTTCTAATACTTGAAAATTTTTATTTTTCAAGTATTAGAAATATTAGAAACACTTCCTAAAATCACTTTCATGCTAGGAAACACTTTCAATAGTTGTAAAACTTCAAAAATTTATCATTTAAGTATTAGAATGATTAAAAATGTTTTCTATAATCATTACCAAATGCACTTAAGAGTGTATTTGATAGTGATTTTAGGAAGTGTTTTTACAATTTTTAATACTTGAAAAATGAAAATTTTTAAATATTAGAGTATGTTTGACAATGATTCTTGAAAGTATTTTTAACATTTTTAATATTTGAAAAATAAAAAAAATTTAGCATTAAAAAGGTTAAAAACATTTCTTAAAATCACTATCAAACACACTTTTAGAGCCCGTTTGACTATGATTCTAGAAAATGCTTTTAATATTTCTAACATTTGAAATTTTTAATTGTTTAAGTATTAGAAATATTATAAATGTTTTTTAAAATTACTCCTCAACACACTCTTAGAAATGTTAAAAACACTTTCTAAAATCATCATCAAACACACTCTTCAACTCTTCAAGTAGAAACACTTCAAATATGGCTTTAATGAATTAATAATATGTTCAGTGTTGTTTTTATTTGAAGTATTTTTAATAAAATTATTATATATTAAGAGTCATTTGGCAATGATTTTAGGAAACGTTCTTATTCTTTCTAATGCTTGAAAGACAAAAAATTTTAAAAGTGTGTTTGGTAGTGACTTTTAACAATCTTAGAACTTGAAATTTTTTATCTTTAAATTGTTAAAAATATTAAAAATGTTTTATAAACTTACTATCAAGCGCAGTGCTAGAAGGATTAAAAACATCTTTTAAAATCACTACTAAAAGAAATTTAAGTATTTATTATGTATAAGTAATTTTTTTATTTTTTAAAAATACTTTTTGAATTTAATCAAACGCAAAAACATTTTATATGCTATAAGTGCATTTAAAAACATTGTCAAAAGGAATCTAACTTTTATTTAGTTTTTGTTTTTCCCTTTTCTTTAACTTGAGTCTTGAAGCAACTTAAAGATTTAAGACATACAATTTTTTTTACTTACTAGTTATTTCAAGACAATTTTGTGATAATAAATAAAAAGTTAAATTTAAAAGCCCCTTTCCCTTTTTTATCTTTTCAACCTTAAAATTTTACACCACTCAAATCTCAGTGCCCACTCAAAATAAAACCAAATTTATTTTTAAAAATTCATATTAATTCTTGGCTTAAATTAACAAAATCATCATTGAAAATTGAATATAACATATCATAAGTTTCGTCTTTTTTTTTAATCATTTTTTTATCTTAAATATAAAATTTTCCGAAAAAAATCCTCACTCAAAAATCAAACTAATAAAATAAGAAATAAATAAATCCATACATAAGTCGTAATCATATAATATCCCTTAGAATAAATCATTTCAATTAATTTTGAAAAATAAATGGTAATCTAAATATTTGCTAGAATCATTCATTTCAATTAATTTTGATAAATGTTCTTAATTTCGTAATATCAAAAACCCCAATATTAATGAATTAATTTATATCACAATTGAACACATATTTCAATCATAAAGGCATAGATTCAAATATACAACACAAACAAATCAATAAGTAATGGATGAAATTTAATCTTAAAAATTTCCAACATTTTCTTGTAAACCAAACATAATTAGAAACCCTATTTATTGTTCAATTTCCAATTTTTTAATTAATTACATAGTTCCATTATAAACTTTTTGTTTCATTTTAATATTAGGATATTTGGAAATATGCTAAATTATATTATTTTCAAATTATTAATTTGTTTAATATCATATATTGATGATAAACAATAATATGATAAATTTTGGTATTTTGAGATATTAAAAAAATATATGAAATTACTATTTTTTAAAATGATTAGTTTTCAAACATTTTTATAGATAAGAAAAAACAAATAATTATTTTTTGTAAGGATAAAATATCTATTTAACATAAAATAACATTAAAACATGAATAAAAATAAATAACTTAACACTTAATCAAATTCATTGATTAATAAAAGCAAACAAAGAAAGAAAAAAAAAACGCCACCTTAATTTACTTTATTAAATACATTAAGTATATTTGATGAAATAATTTAATATTACTATAAAAGAAGAGTTGGGAATGTAGAGTAATGATTGTGTAATACTTTCATTAAATATGGGCACGTGAGGCCAAAGAGATTTGAGATTAAGAATAAATAAACCATTTTGACTTGATACTTAAAATTATTTTTTGCTTTAGGTTATTACATCAAACATGATCGATCTACTTAATAATTTAAATAAAGTTATTAAGTCGATTTATCAAATACCCTCTTAATATTTATTACATAATGACTTAAATGGATCTAACTTAAATTATTCTAAAGCCATCAACTAGAGCATTTGGGAAAAACTTAATACTTAATATTTAATATAAATTTTATTAAGTTTTTAAATCATAATAGATTGTTAAGTTTATTTACTAAATCCAATTTAAATTTTAAGTTAGAATATTAAAAGTTTGTTTGACAATGCTTTTAAAAAAACATTTTTGAAGAAAATAAGGTGGTTTGCAAAATTCAAATATTAATTTTTAAAAGTTGAAAAATCATTAGTAGTGTTTTATCGAAAAGTAAATAATTTTCCCAAAAACAATTCTTGAAAAAACACTTCTACTAAAAACACCTTAAATGAAAAAACTATCAAATGCATTCTAACTTTGTGTTTAACAATGTTTCTATTGAAAAGTGCTTTTAGTGGAAGTGTTTTTTCTATAAATTTTTTTTGCAAGAATTATCTATCAAGCACTTCTTACAAACTTTTTAAAAGTGTTTTCTAAATTCTGTCGAACGTTGATTTTTCTTCAAAATCACTTTCAATGCTAGAAGTTCTTTAAAAATACTATCAAACAAACTATTAGAGTGTAGTGATTTTAGAAAAACATTTCTAAAAAAGGTATTTGATAATTTAAAAAACACTTCAATTAAAAGTACTTCAAATAAAAACACTCTCAAAATACTCTCAAACACATTCTTATAATGTGTTTAATGATTTAATATAAGTTATTAAGAGTCTGTTTGATAATGATTTTAGAAAATACTTCTAATATTTTTAACACTTAAAAAATTTTATCATTCAAGTGTTAAAAACACTAGAAATGTTTTATAGAATCACTACCAAACACATTCTAAGTCATATTAAATCAATAAGTTAATTTATCAAACACTCTTAAATTTATTTAATTTTAACGGTTAAGATTGTTTGGTAAAATTATCATACTGATATATTTAAAAATTTCACTTAATTTTAACTAATATTTACACTTATTAATTTTAAATAATAAATATATTTATTAAAAGTATTATAAACAAATTAAGCATTAAATACTAAAAATCCTATTAAATCATTAAACATTAAATATTAAGTTGTTTTATCAATGGACACTTAAAATTGTAACATTGATTATTTTATTAAACATTCTTAATATTCCTAATAACTTAAATTAAATCATTAATTTCATTTCACGTATGATTGAAGCACTTTAATAATTAGAAGGAAGTTGTACCAAATAGTAGGGAGTTGAAATTTTCTTTAAGCCTAACAAGATTTTGATTTTTTTTTTTTTTTTTCAGCGAATTGTTCTCTTCCTGTCAGGAACTTCCACCTTGTAACTAGGTGAAAAGAGAGAGATTAAGAGTAGCATTGGTGTTCTTCTTGCTTAGTTTAAGAGTCTCCCTCTCTTCACTTCCTCTTTTTGGGTAATAATAATATAAATGGTACATTAAGTGGCTGCAGATGAACCCCAACCCTCATCATACACTAATTTCATATTGGAAAAATAAAACCCACATGACATTATACTATAATATGATTTAAAGAAAAGTGAACAAAAATATAAACAGCTTGTAGCTAAAAAAGGTCACACAGCTTAGAAACACATATATGGATTGCCTCTTGACTAGTGAGACTCTGCAAACCTTGTCTGTACACAAAGTAGCAAGAAGATAGAGAGAGAGTGTGTGAATATCTATAAGCCCCTGGAGCCCGGAATATCAATCCACTGTAATTGGAGTTCCACTTCACCACTCTCGACATTTCTGAGCCTGAGAACCAGATTTTGGACCACCTTCCCTTCGGTCCAGATAATGCAGCTCTCTTCTGCGAGGCAATTTTCCCTGTTGGGTTGAACTCTTGTTATTATGGTTCCACTTGGAAGCCCATTCAACTCCTTCCTTAGCGCTTCTACGAAGGGGCCGATTTGAAACTCTGCGTCCCCCATTTTGTCATCCAGACTGAATGTGTCTCTGTCATACACAAACTGCAACCACAAAAATAATTACTCCAAAGGTCCTTTTTAACAAGATCCAAACCAACTGAATTCAGAATCGTGTTTGCAAACCCTAAGATACTTACAATCTTGACTGGAAGATTTGTATCGTCAACAGAGAGAGTTAAGTCTTCATTCCACTCGGGATTTACATTCTTATTCACCACGCGAGTCTTCAGTTTCTGAGTAAAAAAGGTTAGATTTAAAGAATGTCAACGGAGATGAACATCAAATGAACAAAGCCATGGGTACGTATCAGATACCATATCATATTTAAGTGCAATTCCTACGCATATACAACCCATTAATAAGACTGTTTCTACATCCAAAGCCATTTGGATGCATTTTTCCTTTTTCCTTTTTCCTTTTTCCCTTTATTTATTTATTTATTTTTTTGGGGTATTTCTGAAATTTGATTAATGAGTTCCCTTTATACAAGGAAGATAAAAGGAATGTTCTCTGAAATTTATGAAAATTTAGCAACAAAATAAAGTGACTGGCCATGACCATGCTAAAACATAAGTAGTCAAACACAAGGAATAAAGTGGGACATATTCACCAAAATCTAGTGGTTTAGTTGAATTTCCGAAACCACTGTGATCCAGAGAGACAGAAACTAAATGGTTGATTAGAGATATTTCATGGATTGATCAGATAAACGGAAAATTTATGGGAGTGATTCCACTGCTTAAAAAGGAAAAAAATAAAAATAGAAAGCCTAAGATCCAAGAAAAATTAAAATCGAGAAAGAAAACCAATAGGATTTGTGTAGCCTTTGGCTCTGTTGACCCTCTTCACGTATTTCTTCCCTTCTGTTTTTAACTTCTCAGCGTTGATAACAACGGAAATGGTAAGAAAATACAGAGTGAAGATTGACCAGGCCTCTCTGATTTTCATCTAGAGATATAAGAGCAAACACTGGATGATCAAACTTGAAAAGCTGACGAAGTTAAAGGATCAGAAAAGAGTGAAGATTCCGAGAGGAAAAACGATATGGAATCGAGAATTAATCGCAGAAAATCAAGCTAAAAAATCCAGCAGAACAACCAGATCGAAGCTTTGAGATGAAAGAGCTGAGAAAAAAAAATACCTGTTTGCCCATTCGAACAATGACGTAGGGGTCGCTGCTTAGAACGTCTCTCTTTGCGAGATTGACGCCTCTGTGGACGTGAATTCTGAGCAGGCCATGGAGGTGCTCCATCGAGTACAGCGTCGTTAATCGTCCGAAGGAGTTGGAAACTTGGACGAGGCTGGAGGAAGAAAAATTACCGAGCAGTCCTGCCTTTGAACACAGCGGCTAAATGAATTTGATTCTTTGGCCTGCCCTCTTCTGCAACCTTCTACCTATATATGCAATACGCCCGCTGCCCCGGGCCCACACTCGTCTACTTGGTCACCCAACCTCTGCTTCTATACCATTTCATCTTACGATCCCTCACGCGCTTTTGGACTCTTTCTTAGGCCTATGCTGTTGACTACGGACCAAAATTATGCCTTTACATGGCTCTCTTCTTCTCTATATTAAATGAATTGGGGCGTTCAGTTGATTTTACCTTTTTACTTCTACTAATTAAATTGGACAGAATTGACCGCCCACGGCCACTGGCCACCGGCGGCTCCAGATCTGACAGCCGCCTAATTACTGCTTCGCTCTCGTTTGACCGATGAGAGTTGGGCTTCTCTATATATAATTAAAAAAATATGATCGTGAAAAAAACATATGTGAAATAACTCATTTTAGTATATTTTAAATTATTAGTGTTCGGTATTAAAGGAGGAAGGGAAGTTACGAAAGATGAGAGACATTTGATCGGGGAATTTCATTTTTGGCGGTCGATTAGAGGTTGATTCAATAAAAAAAATATATTCAAAGTAAGTGAGTTTGATTGTGATTAATTTATTATTTTGTCCTTTATAAATTATAATGTGATTTAAGGATGACAACAAACTGGGTTTGGAATTGGTTAGTCCATCTCGGTCTTATTTATTTATATTTATTCTCATCCTCATCTAAAAGACATGTCTCATGGGTATTTATCGTAAATTCTTATATTCCTCCCACTATTTTAAAATTTTTCAATAATTATAAAAAAGTTTCAATTATAAATATAATTTATACATAAAAATATTATAAATATTTATAATTTATTTTATAAAAATTAATATTTTATTTATGTTTAAAAAGTTGAAAAATGAAAAAAAAATCAATTAAAATAACTTTTTTTTAAAAAAAATTATATATAATCAAAGTAAGACAAAGTCACACCAAACTTGCCCCAATCTCATCTTGGTTTTTAAAAACTTCTCAAACCCATCACAAACCTGTTTATTTTTATTCTAAACTATTTCCATTAGAGGCAAGAGGAGTACCTGAAAAAACTCATCTCATTATCATCTCTATTATGCTTTTAATTAATTAATATTTAGTTATTCATAAATTTAATCGTCATAATGATGATATTGCAAATAAGGACATAAAAGAAGGAAAATACCAATGTTTATTTACTTATTGTTTCATTTGGCAATTTGAAGAAATGGTGAAAATTTTAACCTAAATGTAAATTATTAATTATATTAGTTTTCTTATTCATCATATAAATTTTAATGTTATTATTGTTGGAAACATGATAAAGAAAAAAAATGAAAGCAAAGGAAAGCTAAAAGAGAGAAAAGTAAAATTTATTTGATAGTGTTTTTAGAAAGCACTTCTTACATTGTTGTGTAAGAGGAAACTTCAATATCAACGAGTTATTTTAATAACATAAAAATAAAACAAATCGACTATATAAGATTTAACATAGTTCGACCAATCATACCTACATTCATAAACGACAGAGAACATTTCATCATATGATAAAAAAATGTTATAAAAGATAAATACAGATACAATTATTGAATATCAAAACATCTCACTTTTTCCCACTTTTTGTATCTTCATCCTAAATTATTGGTCATTTTGTTTAACGAGTGTCTCTTACTTTTTCTTATAACTCTATTCATATAATGCTCACATATCTATATTCTAATTAGGAATTTGAGAAATCATTTAACAAATATAAATTGTTTTTTTTTTTTTTTATAAAAGAAGACATTCAATCTGTTAATAAAAATTAGAACATATTTTTTAAAAATTAAAAAATTACCTATAATGCTTCCTAGAAAAGTAACTTTGAATAGAAACACTCTTAACACACTCCTGGTATTAAATTGAAATATTGCATAATGTGCATTTATAAGCAATTATTTTTAAAAAGAAAAAGGAAAAAACCACACACTCAAGGTTCAAAAAATTAAATTTGTATCCTCTTAAAGATTTAAAATTTAAGATATTTGAGTATGGTGTAGAAAATAATTACATCAACTTTACTAAATTGTCCTCGTATTTTATTCTTTCAAAAAAAAAAAAACAAAGTTGAAACCAATTTTTTTGCTTTTCCTATAATTGCTTAAAACATGTATGGAACAAATTTTCCTAACATATTTACATTTTTTACTATGTTTGGTTCTCAAAATATTTAAAAGAAAATATAAGAGAAAGAAAATAGAGATCAATTTGTTGAAGAAAAAAAAGATTGAAAATAAATAAATTATTTTTATATACATTTTAAAACTCATTTTATATTTTTTTTATTGTATAAAGATTAAATATTTTAAAATCTATAAATTTTTAATTAATTTTAATTATATTTAATATTTTTTTATAGTGAAACCAAAGCGGACAAAATCATTTTTCTTTCCTTTTCTTGTAACCAAACATGGTATTAGAAAACAAAATGTGCCCATGTGAGAAAAGCTTCTAAGGTACAATTATACCCGCCAATAGGTGAAGGTTGATCGATTCATCCGTGTTGTGATGAATAGCTTTTGCCCTCACTTATCATTTTCTACTTATATTATCCAATCCCGAACTAATTGAATCTTTAAAACTTAAAAAATTAAAGAAAAGAAATAATATTAAATAAAAATTTAGAAATAAATATTTTAAAATTTAATCTACATTTTTCCAGTTTTTTTTTTTAATTTAATTAATTAATTATTTATTTATTTATAAAATAAGACTATAAAATAGAATATTTACAAATATGATTGAAATGTAGTCACAAGTAAATTTCAAAATGAAACTACTTAATATTTTAAGAGAAATTTGACCACTAAATAATTTATTATAAATTACAAATGCCTTTCTTCGTAAAGTAATTTATTGTTCTATTTGTTTCCCTATAAATACGACGACGATCATAAATACATAGATCTTGAGATAACTTCCAAATATTCTCTATTAATAACATAATAGAATTAGAAATATTACTCTTTTTTATTATAACAATCTTTAACAATTTCGAGTCACCCTCAATCTTTAAGTTTGCGAACCTATTATTCTTGACAGTTAACATGTCATCTCTTAAAACCATATATTTTACAATAATTATTAAAATATTACTTATATGTCTACTAGCAACCATTTTTATGGTATCATTCGAGTCTCTAATAACTTATCTTGAAGTACTTTTATTCTCTATCATTTAACCATCAAAATTTAATTTGAATCTTCCATTAATCGAAGGAATCCAACGAATCCATTTTTCAACCGTTCAAGAGACATTGCGTCGTTCGATTTGAAGATAGGAGTCAATTATATAATTTTGAATATTTTAAAAGTTTAAAGTAGCTTAATGACGAAGAAGGGGTTAAGATGGATCTTCTTAAATAAAGATCCACATTATGAGAATAATAAATGGTCCCCAAAAATCGAAATCATATTAATGTCTAAACATTATGAAGTATGGAAAAGCGAAAGGATCATTGATTGATGTGGTTTGGGTTTATTACAAGCCACAACTTAAGGAAGAAGTTTTCTGGTTTTGAATGAAAGCTTTCACAAATCATGACTGATAGCCAAAAAGAAAAAAGCTTCAAACTTTGCAACATCTTTTTTCTACAAATAGTATTCAGCAGTCTCTTTCTCTTACATCTCATCAAAAGTGTCTTCATTTCCTAGTTAAAATTTTAGACCTGTGTATTTCTGAATCTTTTGTTAGATTTCTACTTTTAAACAATACAATGATGGTAGGTGAATAAAAGTGAATAGACTTTTTCCTCTAAGTTTTACTTATGCCTAGTAATAATTATAAGGAAAAAAGAAAAAGAAAAAAATAATATAAGAAAATATAAGGAAATAAAAAAGATATAAAAAAATTATAAAATTTGATTATCCATGAAAAAGATTAAGGAGTAAAAAAATTATCAAAAAAATGTCCTCCAATTTTTTCCAATTTCTCTCGGTAGAACTGTATGATATGATTTTTTTATAATGCCAAAAATACCTAAATGATATGAAAATGATATAAAATGAATTTATTCTGCGAGCATGTTGTATCATTTCTCATGCACCCTACTTTTTTTTTATTTATGCTTTAATTTTCTAGTGATTTATTTTTTAAAATAATAAAAAATAAGTAAATTAAACTACGTGCAAAGTAAAATTTTGATTTGAAAAGTTTATTTAATAACATTAAATTATTTTTCAAAATAAAATTTAAAATGAAAATATTAAAATTACTTTTTAAATGATTTCAATATGATTTTTTATTTCATATAATAACAATATTATAAGATGAAAATTCTAAAATATATATGAAAAAAAAAAAATATATATATATATATATATATAAAATTAATGCTGTCTTTCAAATATATAAAAATTTCATTTTAAAAATCATATTATTAATATTAAATTTTAATAAAAGTTTTATTAATCACTTTCAACAAAATTACTAAAATGTTGTATTATTAATAGTAAAATAAAAAATAAATTTAAATTATAGAAAATATTTTTTTTACTTAAAATTAACTTATTCAATTATAAAATATAAAAATTAAATTAAATTAGAAAAATTAAAAATTAAAAAGGTATGACTAAAATTCTATTAATATGAATATTGTGCTTTCCTTTTACCAAAGTTTTTTAATAAAAAATATTAAAATGTTTTTAGAAAATAAATTAAAAAGGTGTGATAAATCATAAATGTGATAAAGGTAAATGATTGAGAATAAAGAAAAAGTAAAGAATATATAAAAGTCAAGGAATCAAAAGGGTGGATTCATAAACACATTTATTTATTTTTTTTTAGGGTATTTTTGGTCTTTTATATTTAATATTTTTAGCATTATCTAGTTTAACTAGTCCTAAAAGGAGAAAAGAAATAAACGGCAAAATTTTGTCTAAAAATATTGCTAATGTAAATAATTGACTAAAAATATTTATAATAAACAGGCTAAAAAAAAAGGAAAGAAATTTAAAGAAATAGATGCAGGGGAGAAGCTTGAACAAATTCTAGACGCCAAGATTTGGTCCCAAAACTGAAATTTTCAATGACTGGATTTGGAGAAAAAATCACGTGGGCGGAAATTATTTTGGACAAAACTCTCATTCCAAATCCAATTCTCTCTTACATTACAAAATGAATTAAGACAGTTTGTTTCCATACCACAATCCCCGAATCCTAACTAGAGAAAAAGTTAATCATATGATTAAATACACGGTCTCTGCCCAAACAGGACGTGGTGATATTAAAATATGAGCAGGAAACCTAATGAAAATGTCAAAGTCTTGACTCCATCTTCGTCCTGTTTTCATGTGACTGGGAAAGTAAGTGGAATCGTGTTTCCTATTTATCTGAAAACTGATATTTTTATTCCAAATGAAACTTCAATAATACTTATTTGGAGTAACGACGATGATGATGATGATGGCGGCGATGGTGATGGGAAGTGAGAACAGAAGATCCAAAGACTGAAAGTGGGCGACTCGAGTGGGGAGGAACGCGCACCCAGATGGTGGATGCATAAACTTCAATGATGAAGGGCGTGGTCTGCGGAGCAACAGTGCAAAACAGAAGCCTCTGTTAGCATCTTTTCTCACATTTCATTGTCAAGGGGGTCTGCTATGACTAATGAGGCTAACGACGTAAATTTTGGAAAGATGATCGGGCGGTTGCGATCTTTTCTGCGTCAATCATTGATGAAGAGTCAGCATTATTTGCAAGTAGCACGGCCTTCGGATCTTCGGAGCTTGGACATGATCAATTTGCACTTGTTTTCTTGCCTATCTTTCTTATACAAAGACATGACAGCTTGACACGGGGAGGTTGCATTAAAGCCTTTTGTTTTTTTGTTTTTAAAAAATGCTACAGTTATAACCAGTAGTAACTAAATATATACTTGTTTAAAGTTACTTGAATTGAATGGTTAACTCACGTCAAATAATTCTATATATTTTATATAAAATATAAATTATATTATAAAAATAAATAATATAGGTTGGTTCAGGTTTGACGAGTTACAATACTTAAGAATGCGTTCGAGAATAATTTTCGTAAGTGTTTTTAGCATTTTTAATATTTAAAAAATAAAAAATTTCAAATATTAGAAATATCAAAAATACTTTTAAGAATTATTGTCAAATGAACTCTTTTTTTAATCCTAATATCTTTATATAGGTATTTTTCTAACCCAAATCCTACTCTTCACATTTCACTTAATGCAACCCCAAGCTTGGGTTGGACGGATTAGAATGTCACGACACTTACTTGCCGCCAAATTTGATCATCCCATTTATTTTCACAAAATAAATACATTAAAATTTTCATTTGTTTTATTTTTTTTTTTCAAAGTAACTTACATTTTTATGTCATGTGTTTGAAAACCATAAATTAATTAAATTGTATACCAACCATTTAAATATGTTCAATTATTCTATAAGTTAAGTTTCATATTTTTTTCTTTTTTCTTTTTTTAAATTATATTTGCATAAAATCATGACCCACAACAACATATTTTAAATTTAGATCACAAATTTATCTTCAACCTAATTGCAATTCTTTCAAATTAATCTTATTAGCCACATTTGAAATCACAATCCCTAATCTCCTTACAAAACTTAGTCGTATGAATTCAAATGAGAAAAGTATGGATAGAACTGGCCCACTTATCATTCCCACAATATATATCTAACACATATTTTTGGGCATATGATATATCCCTAATTGGATAGATAAAGACCCATTGAAAAATTCGAATGAGTCTAAAAACCTAACAATCACAACCGTCTTAAATTCAATTGAATGGTTGTTCAAAAGATCATAATTCCTGTTGCACACATCCGTATTCTTTTGCATCATATTCATATTCCAAATTAGTGCTAGAACATTTCAAGGAGAGAAATATCTGAATTTAATTTTTATTATTTATTTATTTTGGTTAACTCCACAGTTTAGCAAGTGATGATTTGAAAGCCATGTGCTAGTGTTCAAACAAAATAAGGGGCTCATTCGTCAATTCACTATCCCATAATTTCAAAACTACCCTTCATGGCATACTAATTGCAAAATTAAACATTCCATCCATATAATAGGTGTCATCCGAAAAATGGGTTGGCCATAAAAACAAAAAACCGAGAAAGAGGTAAAAGGTAGGGATGACAACAGGGCGGGTCGCCCCATCCCAATTCCGTTCCGGTTTATTTGAAACAATTCTCATCCCCATTCCATTTAAAAAATTAAACGGAACGGGACGGGGCAGGCGGGTATGATAAATTCTCATACCCACCCCGTTTAACTTTTTTTGAATTTGAATTTGAGTTTTTTTTTAAATTGCTTTTAAATTTTTTAATTATATTAAAATAAATATATTTTATAAATAATTAAATTATTATATTTTTTATAACTTATTTTATTAAAAATATTTTATTATTATCTATTTATTAAAATTAGTAAAATAAAATTTAAATTAAATTAATTTTAAATTTTAAATTAAATTAATTTTAAATTTTAATTTTATATATAATTGGGGCGGGATGGGGCAATACCCGAATCCGCCCCGAGTTTTAAAAAAAATTCTCAAACCCGTCCCAAACTCGTTTATTAAACTTAAACCACATCCCATTAGGGACGAGACAAGGCGAGTACCCAAAAAGATCCGCCCAATTACCATCCCTAATAAAAGGTAGGAATGCCAATTCTCAAAATTTTCCTTTGTCATGTCACCTAACCATACCTCTAGAAATTTATTCTCAATTGATTACAACTATTTCACACTTTCATTAATTAATGTCAATTAGATATCACCCAATTTGGGAAGAAAGAGCAACCTTAATTAAATGTACCATTACTTACAAGTTAATTTGTTGGACAACCTCGGACACAACCATAACTATAGTTAGACATGTCAAATCCAACTTGCTAGCCCTAAATTTTTTTGGTAGGCAAATAATAAAATGTTTTGATAATAACAAAACATAGATTAATAAATAATATTTTAAAATAAAGTCATGCAAGATAAATGCGTTTCAAATTGAAGGTATCTCATTCAAAAACGACAATGCAAATCATGTCGGGTATCTCATTCAAGGGGACAATGAAAATTATGTCAAGACATCAAGTTCAAGAGCACTAGTTGTTTATTTCGTTCTTATCCTTGTAAGACTAAAAAAGGGTGTACTCATTATGGGTCTTGAACTTTAAATGAATGGTTTTTCAAAATTATTTATTGACAATAAATTTTTTTCTGAAGAATGTTTTATCAAATTATTTTTTAAAACTGAGGTATTTATAACTTGTATAACTTAAAAAGGGTTTTTAAAACCCAGACAATCACTCCAAAATACGTATGGAAATTCATTTTTTGAAAAAACATTTGGCAGTACGTTTGACCATTAGATCCATCGGGTGCCCAATGACTTGGTGCCTCTTGTGCCAAAAACTTCTAGAGAGTTACGGAGAGGTTTTTGGTCGGCCAAGCTATTGATCAATTACACTTGTGTCTACTACAACCTTTACTTATTATGCAATGAATGCTTTAATGGCTAGCCAGTTGGTCGACAAGACATACTATTAAATTTGTTTAAGTGTTGGCTTATGTCAAATCACTTTAGAGTGATTAAAATTCTTTTATCATGTGAGTTAAGGGTGATAGTGTAAAAGGAGTTGAGTGATACTCTTTGCAAATTTGTGTAAGTAAATTTGTGTAAGTTCATTCGAAATCCAAGTGAACTTATTCAAGACTTGGGATTGAAACCTTTAATATTAGTGGAACCTTCACTTAGTTAAGAGATTGAGAACATATGAGATAGGTGAATTGTCGAACCATTATAAAATGAGCTTACATTTCTCTTCTTTCTACTATCTTTAATTTTCTTTTTTTATCTTTTACTTTTTCTCTTGATATTTAATTGTTTTTCCATTAAATTTGGAAGAAAAAAAAATTCCACCCTAGATATATAACTAGGTTTGAATTAACTTGTCTTCACACAACTACTTTGTATGAAATTGAAATCACTATAGATATTATGTATGTCTCTAGAAATTGTAAAGTCAATTGAAAGTTTCCATACAAACAATTAAATATCATGATATTGTTCACCAAGAAAAGAGTCATCATTTGCATTTAATAGTGAGTCTAATAGCTCAATTCATAGTTTTGCAGTTTTGACTATAATACTGATGATTTCTGTTACATATTTGTGCAAATAACCAAAGATGAAAATATCACTTTTTAAGAAATACTAGTAATCGAATTTTATGAATGAAGACAAAAATATCAATGAAATAGAAATTGATCAAAATTCATAACAATATTGAAAAAATAAAAAAAAGAATAATACATATATTAAAATTATTTTATTGAAGTTATCATTGTCAATACCCATGCCACATAAGGTAATGTCATAATTACCCATTACAAGTTGGTCTAATATTGCTTGTACCAAGCAAGTACCCAAGCAAGTATAGATTTTTCCATGACCATTTGCCCCACTTTAGTTGCACTTCCTCCTCCTTAACAATACAATACAACATGTGAATTTACATCGTAAGATTTCAATATAATAATTGCATAGTAATTATCTTCAGACTTAGAATAAATGAAAAGGGAAAAAGTGTTTTTTATGATGATTTTGTTGAGCTTTCAAATTTCTACACACCATTATCATCAACTTTGCAATTCCAACGGTTTAAGATGACCAAAATTGCAATAGAAATTGGTACATGTTAGGAAGTAACCGTATATTCCTTGCAAAGTTTCACAACGATATACATATCACAATGTGAATCATGAGAGAAAAATCCATGGACGATGGGAAGCAATATGTAGAAATTAAATAACATTTGGCATTCTCATTATAAATGATCATCTCAAAACAAATTAGAATGGAATCATGGTATTTAGATCAGATGCTTCACACCCTACTAACATGTTATAAATGAGCAACTGAGTAGCACAGTGGTACCAAGTGTCCTCTACTTGTATGGTTAAAATCATAGGTGATTAAGAGAGACTGGTGAGAATTAAAATGGTGGAGATTAAGTCAAAATTTGATGACAAATCATGACAAGAAACTAAAATTGGCCACAAGTAAAGTTGAAATCTATCTAAAGAAAACTCTTGGATTTAGAATTCATTAGAGATCGATCTTCATGGTCACTTGGGTTATTATGATATACTATTCATTAAGTTAGATCAAGATCTAAAAATCTTTCTTAATATGATATTTGATTTAACTTTAGTTCTATATCAATTTAATTCTAAAATTAGGAATTTACAGACTCGTATTTTTCAAGTATGTTTTCACTAGAAGATGAAACTTAAATTTAGAGGAAAAATATTTTATTTTTAAAAGCTTATTTTTTTTTTTGAGATTGAAATCCTCATTTATTTTATTTATTTTCAAAAAAAAAATATAAAAAAAATTATTATGTAGCTTTATATAAGAAAAAAAAAAAACAAAGTTATAAATCATGCTGATAAACCATAACACCCTTCAAATTTATACCCTACGATCTCCAATGAAAAAGTAGATAAATTTTTAACATTCAGTTGGTTAACTCATATATATATAAATTACATCATATTTTTAAAATGTTTCAAAAATATTTTATTAAATTTAAAAAATTCATTTTTATGATTTTGATTTATATATTTATTATAAAATGTTAAAAAATATTTAAAAATAATAATAATTAAATTTTAAGTTAAATTTTTTTTAATACAAGAAATACATTTTTAATTAATTATTTTTACTCTTCTAAAAAATTATCACATATCATAACTTAATGAGACAAACAATTCAATGCAGAACTTCAAAGTATGTACCATCCTGTGATAAGCTATGAGTTGTAATATTTAAATTCAAGAAAAACTAATAAGACTTCTCGTAAGACCCGGCTTCTGACTCTTTCTCGGCAAAAGAGAAAAAAGTCAATTATTTAAACCCCTAAAAAATGGGGGAGGGTCAAGGATACCATCATACCAGTAGAAAGAGTCAGAATTTGCGTCGTCCACTCATTGTTGAGATGGTCCGCTCCAGACCACCACATGCAGAGTTAAAGGAAGCGGGGGCTAGGTCGTCCCACCGTTGATGGCATATAATGCAGTCCATGGCCCCCTCTTGTGTACTATCCCTTTGAATTGAAATCTCACCAACCTAATAATGATTCAAGTCAGTACAATAATCATTGCTCTCACTACTATTTCTATTTATTTTCTTACTTTATTACAATTTGAACCGGATGGAATTTGGCTTGCACATATATGGATAATGGTCCTTATCACCAGTTTAGTCGGAACATGCAAGATATAAGCATATTTTATGGTCGATAATCGCTTAGAATATGTTTGTAGAAAACATTTCTAATATAAAAAGCATTTTTGAAGAAAAATTAATGTTTGATAAAATTTAAAAAATATTTTTAAAAAATTAAAATTTTATTTATTGTACTTCTTTCAAAGAGAAAAATAATTTTGATTTTGACTTTGTTTGACAATATTTTTAAAAAACACTTATAATATAAAAAAATATTTTAAAATAAAAATTAAGGCTATGTTTGGTTCCCGGAAAGTACAAAGGAAAGAAAAAAAATGCTAAGGAAAATGATTTTCTCATGTTTGGTTGTCCTATGAAAAATATCAAAGAAAATCAAATATAATTAAAACTAATTAAAAACTTATGTATTTTTAAATTATTTAATCTTTATATTGATGAGTTAAAATAAATAAAATAAGTTTGAAGTAACAAAAATAATAATTTATCAACTTTTAATCTATTTTTTTATTTTCCTTCACTTTTTCTTTCCTTCTACTTTTCCTTTGTATTTTCTTTCCCTCGCATTTTCCCTCAAATTTTCCGGGAACCAAACATAGCCTAAGTGTTTAACAAAATATAGAAAACACCTTTGAAAAGTTGAAAAATTACTTGTGATGCCTCCTTAAAAAGTACTCAACAGATGATTTTTCTAAAAATATTTGTAAAAGAAAACACTCCACTGAATACTATCAAACAGCCTCTTAATTAACTATTATTCAATTACTATTTAATTGGTATGAATTTAAAATCTTATAAAACATGTGGAATGAAAATCAATTTAGGGAGTGAATGTAAAAGGAAAGAGGGCTACTATCTTTAGAGAATATTAAATCAATGTTCCCATGATATTTTATTTTTGAAAATGAGGAGAAAATTACCCTTTCATTTTTATTTTTATTTTAAGAAAGAGGTAGGGTAAAGAGAGAAATAACGGGATCAATTAATATTTTTCTATAGGAAAATGATTCTAAAACTAATTGAAGAATGCAAAGTTAGAAAAGAAAAATAGAAAATTTACATGTATAACTTATTTGTATGCAAATGATAGGTTTTTCTGACCTTAAAAAGAACTTTTTGTGAGCAAAAGCATAAAAATTAAACAATTTTAACCTATAGTTAAGTTATTACCCTTTTTGTAAATAATGGTGAAATTCGTTGAAGATTTAATATAGTGATAGTTAAATATGCTAGTTTAGCATTTCAAAGGAATGAGTGTAGATAAAGGATAAGAGAGAGTTGAAAAAGAAGGAAGAAATTTGTGAGAGTTCATAGAGGTGTCAAAATTCAAGAGTTAGTACCCTTTTGAGCTAGATTAAGTTACCTAAACCCAAGGATGACTCCAATTAATTAATTAGTCATATTGGGCTCCAATTAATTAATTAGTAAAATCCAAAAAGATTATTCATAAGATCTAATGCAACCTTGCATTTTTACTAAAATTCCCTTATGCACATAAGTGAATTACAAACCCAAATCCCTCAAATAAAATGTACTACTATGAATTAGGAGCTTGAACAGGGACCACTAAGACACGTAGGAAAATATTAGCTGCCTTAGAATCCAATTTTCAAGTTGATGCAACACTTCACTAGAGAGAGTCAACTATACTCTAATATTCTATGAAATTACAACACAAAGATCGGATTTGTGACTTACAATTCATTGCATGCACACTTCCAATGAACTGGTGTTTGTGATATAATGAAGTAAAAGAGATCATCCTCTTAAGATCACCTCTCAAATCCTTGAGTTATGAGCCCTCTTTTTATGTGATTAATTGACATATTCTACCTCATAAAGAGCATACGTCAAATTTCACGTAAAGAATTATTGTGGTCATAACTTTCATGACCATATGTTATTAGGATCACCCAAGAAGACATGTTGTCTCAATCACATGAGATATCATGGTACCTCAATTAGAAATACCTATTGTTGTAGCCTCCGTCGATAGTGACCTAATCCATAAGGATATATTACCATATTAAAGTTTCACTTATAGGTCAAAGTCTTATGTTGATTTTAGCATAGGTTTGGTATCTTCTCAAGGTTAAGAATCAATGCAATATAGTAGCTTAATAAATCATGATAACCTAATAACTAAAGTCATGATTTATTGTAAGTCATGTCCAATGTTAAAAATATGGATGAAGCTTCTTATGACATTGGCATAAAGATTGAAGAGACAAATCTTAAGGGACATTAGGATTGTCTTAAGAAGCCTATGCTAATAAAGTTCTAGAGAGATTTCATATGAAGGATTGTTCATTTGTTGTCGCATTGATTGTAAAAAGTGACGAATTTAGTTTGAACTAATGCCCATGAAATGATTTAGAAAGGAAAGAGATGGAGAACATTCCTTATGCTTCTATAGTTGGGATTTTAATGTATGTTGAGGTGTGTATAAGACTTGACATTGCATATGAAGTGGGAATGCGGGTAGATATCAAAATAATCTAGGTTTGGAATACTAGAGAGCAACAAAGAAAGTCATATGATACTTTTAGGGGACTGAATATTATAAGCTTATGTATAAGTGATCTATAAATCCACTATAATATTTTTTTTTCCAAGAATAATAAGAGTAAAAGTTATAGTAAACACACTGACATAAAGTATTTAGCTATTAGAGAACATGTCAAATTAAGTAAAGCGATTGTTCAACACATCAACACTAGATTGATGATTGCAGATCCCTTGACAAGAGGTTTACCACTTAAGGCATACAAGGAGCATGTTGAGCATATGAAACTCAATTTTATTTTGCGAATTTCATGTAATTGAGATACTGTTATGTTTGTCTCGCATTTCGGTTGACATGAAAAGTTCCACTAATTTCAAATTTATATTCTCATATTCAATTGTATATATAAAGTTTAGAGAATGACAATTTGGATATTTGAATATTAAGTAGATCTTGAATGAGCATTTGAAAGCTTATTTATGAAGATATGTACCACATAAGGTCCTTGTTCAAAACAGAAAAATTACATTGTAATATATGAAAGGTATACTTGCTTTTAGAGGACTTATCGTCATGATTCGTGTGATTTAACTTCTTTTGCTTGGGTATAAGGATATAAAAGGAAACATTTTTATTATGTATTAATCTTATATTAATACATATTGTGATATATGGACCAAGTGGGAGAATGTTATGCATGTGTGTATTCATGTGACCCATTATTAAAGAATTTAAATTTCATTATCTTCTAACTAACAATTATTTTCTCTGAGTAAATGTTGGAGGAGGAGATAATTGCCCGTTCAACTTCTTTTTATCTTCTTTGATGGGAAGAAGACATCAGAGAAAAAAAAGAAAATAATATGAATACTAGAGGGATAAAGGTTTAGTCTACAATATAGCTTATAATTTTATCAATTTCTACATGGATATCAGGTCTTAGATAGACTAGTGAAAATTATTTCGGATAATATATACCGTAGATTATTGATTATTTTCTAAGAAAGGTTGTCATTGAATTTGATTACCATGACTAGAGGTAAGATGTATGGCTTATACTTGAATTTGATTGCTAGGTAAAATTGTGTTTATAAAAAACTACTAACATGGTCATCCGTAGCTTCCAGAACACCATACCTTCTCATAACACTATAATTTCTCATAGCTTCTACTTTTACAAGACTCTATATGGATATTAGGTCTTGGATAGATCAGTGAAAATCGTCTCAGGTAATATATAATATATATTATAAATAATGTAACCAATCTTATCATTGAATCTGATTGCTATGATTGAGAGTATGATCTACGACTTCCAATTTTATAATCAAGTGTCTAAAAAATTACTAACATGATCATTCATAGCTTCCATAACACCATAATTTGTCATCACACTAACTTCCAATTTCATAACAGAAACAACTCTATCAACAATATCAAATAACAAATAAAGATAACATTATCATCAAACAAATTTAAAATCAAAAGGTATATTTAGAAAATCAAATCCAAAAATAATCATTAGGTGGAAAAAAATCAAGTTGAAATGGATAAAATTTGAAGTGGCATATGATGTTGGAAATTAGGATTTAAATATCCGAACAAAATTGAGTTTTTTAAGAGGATCGATAACTTAAGGTTTCATATAAGAGAGTTTGTAGATGATATAGGTAGGTTAATAAGTTATTGTTTGATTATGTAATGTTCTATATTTAAAAATAAAAATAAAAATATCTCTTTTTTGGGGGTAAAATTAAAAAAGGTTATAATGTAAATTTAAGTGATGAATTCTTTCTACGAAAAGAAAATATATTTTTAATTTTTATTGAAAAATAAAGAAAATATAATATATTTTTTAAAACATTTTCTTGTTGTTACACATGAAAATTTTCCCTATTATTATTTTTAAAATTTAATTATTAGTTCCGGTACCGACATTTGGTTCAACATTTTGGTGAGAGGAAATAAGAAAAGTATTTGCCCAACTCCATAATGCAAAAATTAGGCAACAAACTAATTAAAACAATCATGCTTTCAGGGCTGATCCCTTTGTCTGAAAAGGAGAAGAAAAAGGGAATCAAGATCTCACTTGTATAGTCTGCACATCACATGGAATTGGCAGCGGAAGTTGACCATTTTTATTTTGAAAGGGACATGCAGTGAGAGAGATGAGGTCTAAATTTCCATCCTTCACAAGGAGGCAACAGTAGTGATAATTCCCAAGCGTAATTGCGTCTGGGTGAGTTCCAACTTCCAACTTCCTACTCACTACTTTCAACCAAATCCCATGCTTTTTTTTGTTTTCTTGATTTGGAGTTTCCCACTTGGCTTGAGCTTCTGACTGCCATTATAGACCACCGAAAGTCTCACAGCTCTAGAAATTCCGTGCCCAGAGAGGCCTTCTTCTTTGGTCAAATAGATGCTTATTGGTGGACTGTCTTCTTCAAAATGGTTGTATTTTGAAAAGAGAAGCACCAAAATTTTAATTTATGAATATATGATGTGACATTGCACAACAACCTTATTCTAAAATACTATTTGGTCCGCTTGGACAAATATTGATATAAAACGATACATACTAAGTTGATGCAATACGGTTTGAATGCTAATTTAGACTAAAATTTTAAAAGGAAAGACATTTAGAGTCAAGCCAGATGGTTTGGGATTTTGAAATTATGGGTTGTGGGCCACTAAGAAACATGTTTCATTCAATCTCAAATTTCCTACTTAAAATAGCCTAGTAATTGGCAGATGAACATTTTGTCATAATTTTTGCACTTCACTTTATTCAGATTTTAAAAAGTT
Organism: Vitis cinerea var. helleri x Vitis riparia; assembly: GCA_946000715.1. Taxonomy (NCBI): domain Eukaryota; kingdom Viridiplantae; phylum Streptophyta; class Magnoliopsida; order Vitales; family Vitaceae; genus Vitis; species Vitis cinerea var. helleri x Vitis riparia. The sequence continues at coordinate 17,067,896 of OX254005.1, read as the reverse complement.
TTACATATTAATATTTTCTTTTCAAAAAAAGTATATAATAAAATATAATTTAATATTTATTTTTAAATAAAAAAATAAATATTATTTTGTAAGACATAAAAATATTAAATCAAATTTAGGTTAAACTTAGGTTGTCCAAATCTTGATTTGAATCCAATTAAAGTTGAGGTGAAATTGAAAAAATATAACTCAAATCTAATCCCAGATTGTTAAAATATCTTCAAATATTGGGTTGGATACAGGCTACACTGAACAAACCTGCTCAGGTCACACCTCTAACAACTACCCATCCCATCCCACCCCACCCCCCTCCCTTTTTCTTCTATTCTTTTTTTTTTTTTTTTTTTTCCTATTTTTAATGAATTTTACTGCCATACTTTTTCTATTTTTTAATGAATTTGAAGTGGAAGATGACTCTTATGTGTTTGAATACAAGAAAAGGAAATGGAGAAATAAAGGTTAGGGGGCGGACAATTTGATAATTTCTAATCCTTTCCATTCCATTTTGACTTTTTTTTCAAACTAAACCTACCAACCAGGACGCATTCCCACATCTCCACATGGGAATGGGAGAGGGTGAAATTAGGTACAAAATTCTACAGACGCTTGTATGTAGCATTCTGTAAAAGTTCCAGAATTTTGGGAGGTTTAATAAGTTCCTTTGTAGGCATAAATACGAGGAAACTTTGGCCGAGCCACTAGGATCTTGAGAGCTTCTAAGTCTTGTAAAATACAAGTTTCATCCTTCCAAATGTACAAATGTTGGTTTCATTCTTCCAAATGGTACGTGTTACTTATTTTTTTGCATCGCAAGCTTTGTTTAGCCTAATGAATTAATTAAGATTGGAGAAATGTTCACTTGAAAGGCCGGGCTTGAATTGTCTAAATGTTAGCATGTGAGTTCCGAAACAAATTGGAGTTCTTTTATTTCCTGTGAAGAGAGCTATGTATCACAACCTGCCTAAGATGATTTTCAGTTGAACTTTACAACTTGTATAAAAAATTGTATGGAAAATTCTAAAATGAAAGGAAGTTTATGAGAGTTCCCTCGTGTCTATCTAAGAGGTCCTTTTCTTCAAGACACTAAGGGCTTGTTTGGTAATTATTTTTAAAAATAATTTTGAAAAATAGTTTTTAAAAACTGTTATTTGATTTTTGTAGAATATAAAAGTTTGACTGGAAACCTAAAATATTTTTAACTCATTTTTAATATTTTTAAAAATAATTTTTATATGTAGTGTTTTATTTTTAATTATTCCATATATTTGTATAATTATTTTTTAGAACTGCTCTCAGAAAATGAATAAAAACAATAGAAAACAACTAAAAGATGTTTTATAAAAACACTTTATTTTTTGTTCTTTCTATTCTCTAGAACTAAAAAAATACAATAAACATGTTTGACAACAAAAAAAAATCATTCTAAAAATAGTTTCCAAACAAGCCCTAAATATTTGAGAGTCTTGAGAATCTTTCAAATCTCGTAAAGTAAAATGTTATTATGCAAGTTTCATTCTTCCAAACTTTTCAAGTGTTGTTTGTTTATTTGTTTCAAGCTTTGCTCATCCTAAAAATTAAGATTAGAGAAACGTTGACTTAGCAAATACTTGAATTATTTAAATATGTAAACTTAGGAAATAGTTAGGTTTTTATTTCCCTGGTTTTTAAATAGAAAAATAATTATTAATTAAAAAAAAAGCTTATATCTCCAAGTTATCAAAACTCGTTAATCATAACCAAGGGAGTTGACATCTACTCAATCTGTCTAGAATTTGATTAGAAAACTTACCAATACAATAAATTAATGACAATAAATCTTACCATCCGCAAAGCATTCAATGTGAGATGAAGTAGTCAACTTCATGGCTCCAATGCATTCTGATTTTTTATATTCATTAATGGTGGAATATAAGTTTCGTTTAAAAATCATGTCATTGTATTGATGTCAAGTGCCAAACCACTTTCAATTATTGAAACGGACTGCTTTAATGTATAAATTATGCTGCAAGAATCCTCTATCCCTCATATGCTTTAATAATTACTTGGGTTAAGACTCATCTCCCAAGTCAATTTGATTGAAATTTAAATAACTTCATTCTCGTTTTCAAGGTTTTTCCTTTTATGAAAATTAGGAGCCTATGCGCTATTGCCAATTTTTAAATTCGAGTTCTACATCATCATCTTTTTTTATCCTTGCTACGTGGACCGGAGATTATAAAGCTATTTTGTTTGATATAGTAAGATGAAAGCACCCATTATATTAAGATAAGATTAATGTCTAATAAACTTGCATAAGGTCTTTTTTGCAATGTGTCATATGGGGGTCATGATAAGGAATTCCAACAAACAAGTTTTAGATGCATTACCCATCACTTTCTAATAGCTATCTAAAAATAATTAACATTTTATGCACTTTTTTTTATTATCAAAGATACTACCTTTAACTATTTAGGTATTACCTTTTAATGATATGGTATTACATTTATCTATCCTAGGTACTACCTTTAACTAGTGAGTGTATGAAATTTGAATTATTTTTAGAAGGTTCTTATTTTATAATTATTCCAACCCGTGAGTGTAAACATAACATCCTTATTGTATTCCATGGGACCAACCAAACAAATAGCAGGACTAAACAAACTTTTACACTAGGGTCAAAGATTGATTCTAATATCATTTGTAATAGTTCACTTTTAACTATGTAGATATTATTTGCTTTGAGCCCAAGGAACCCTCACAACTTTAATATGTGTTTATAAGATTAAAAAGAGTTTATACACATATAGCGCATGTCGTTGGGATGGAGCCCCTAAAAGCAAGATATGATATAACAAAATTAGACTTAACTATTCCCTTACTATCCCTTTGGTGTATTGACATTGATTTGAGCATACAACCCATGTCTCTTACATTGCACATGAGTTGTGTGCATTAAGAGTTGCATAGAAGGTACAAGTCATAGATTCCTTATAAATAGAAAATTTGTCCATAATCAATTCATGAATTTGGACAATCTAGTAGAGATTGTAGTGCATCACCTCCTAAATGGAGGGATGACTTGTCTTGATTGTTGGGATGGTTTCCATGGTGAGTACTAGTGTATGTGATGCACACTAGACAAGTCCTATGGTAAATCATGATGCAAGGCTATCAATTATCATAAGTCATCAAACTACTATACTATAAGGACTCTAAACCTTGAGAGGATATTGAACCTATGCTAAAATTAATAGGACGTTTTGACTTATGGGTGAGATCCTAAAGTGGTTATATATCTTTATGGATTGGGTCATTGTTGATGGAGGTTGGTGACAACAAGTATTCTCAATAGAGGCACTATGATATTTCATGGGATTGGGATAGTGTGTACCCTTAGGTGATCTAAAGGATATGTGATCATGAAATATGTAGCCATAGTAATTCCTTTAATGGAATTTGACATATGCTTCTTGGAGTTAGAGTATGTCATTTGATCACATAATAAGTGAGATCAGTAACTCAAGGATTTGAAAGGTAATCTTTATAGGTGATAACACTACCTTGTTAGATTATGGACACCAGTTCATGGGGAGTCTATATGCAGTGGATGGTAGGTCACGGACTCAATCACTTGGTGTATCATTGTATTATACATAGGGTACTAGAGTGCAATTGACTTTCTATAGTGGAATGTTGAGTCAATTTTAGAATTTGATTCTAAATGAGCTAATACTCGTATAGGTCTTAGTGGTCCCCACTTTGAAATTGTATTCCTTGATGGCACGGTTTATGAGGGTTGGATGAGTTTTTAGTTAAATTTTGAACATAAAAGGTATTTTAGTAATTATGCAAGGTTGCACAAGGATAAGTGAGTGGCATCTTTAAATTGGGTTAATTGATTAATTATGGCCTTGTATGGTTATTAATCAATTAGTGACATTTTTTGGGCTAGATTAAGTGACCCAAGCTCATGGTGGGCTTAAGAAGCCTAGTTGGAAGCCTATCAATACCCCTTCAAGAGTTAGAGTTTCTATATCTTGCCATTTTCCTCCTATAGTCTAGAGAGAACCCTAGTCTCCATCCTTGAGATCTTACCATTTCAATGCTTAGACACAAGGAAGAGTCATCATGTAGAAGATCACGGTGTTTACGAGATCCATTACGACTTTACAATTATCTACATCAATTGGAATTGATCCAGAAACATTCGAATCAAAGGTATGTGACTTTATTCTCTGAATCTATAATTTCTATGATATCCATATTGTTTTTGAATTCCTGTTTATCATTTGCGATAAATTTAGAGGGCCTAGGATAGATTTACATGCACCTTACGCAATCTAGGACATGGGAACCGAGTCATCCGAGGTTCCTAACAACTGTTATCAGAGCCTTAAGGTAGGTTCTAGCATGTTAAATCTATTCTAGGGTGCTAACTCTGTTTTACAGTTGTCTTATTCATCCCATGGCCCTAAGGGATGAATGAATGAAACAATGAAATATATCAATATATTTAGATTGATTGATTATAATTGTGATATCATCCATGCCTTTTCATTCTCTAGATTAGGTTGTACACCCCATTAAGGGGCATAAGATTTTTATTTGGTTGTGAAAAAATTTTATTTTCAATAAATAGGTTGTAAGCTCCATTATAAGAGCATATAAATTTTTATTATTGCAAAATTTTTAGTTTTTTTTTTGTATCCATCTATGGTGACCTAAGAGAAAATAAAGAATCTTGAAAGTTCTTTTTGAGATTTTATGGTGGTTAAAGAAGAAAGAAGGATTCTTGGAAGTTCTTGTTTTGAGATCCATGGTTACATAATGATATCAAATTAAACTTAAAATTGGGACTACCTTCCAATAGTTTCTTAAGGCAAGCGAACATATGGATTTAAAGCTTAGGAAGTCACAAATTCAATTGTTCAAGCGAATAGCAATTTGGAGTTGAAATGAGGGAGATATGGTAAATTGAAATAAGGCTGCATAAAGTGCATTACAACATAGGGACGTCCATTTTGAGCCAAAGTCGGGACCTCTTACACTGAGTTTCCTATGGAAAATGACCTATGGTTTTGAAGCTTAGGAATTCAAGAATCCAACGCTTCAAACAGATCACAATTTGGAGTTGAAATGATGGAGATATGACCAATCAAAGCAATACTGTGCAAAAAGCATGTCGTTATTGCATTGCATACGGGCCCAATTCCTTTTGGTTGTTTGGGATGAATTTTGGGCCTCTCCTTTTGGGCTCATTTTGGTGGCAATTGGGCCTTTTGGGTTTTTCAATTTTCATTAACCTTATCTTTGGTTGTATGACTATTTTTGGTAATTTGGATTTTATTCAAATTTTAATCACCAAATATTCAACAGGATCCCTAAAAGCCATGAGAAAAGTTTCTATTTATTTATTCATTTGTTTTATTATATGCTCTTGATTAATTGCATATGTGACCTCAAGATATTTTGGTATTCTTAATTGAAAATAAATTTTCTTGTTTTTTCAAAATTGGAAAACTTATTTAAATGAAACGTGCATGGTTATGAAATTTTATTTAAAAAAAAAAAGTTGGAAAATGATTAAGAGCTTTCTTACCTTTTTAAAATTATTTTTTTTATATATTTTAATTTTATTTAAAATCTTCTCAAATCTTTGAGATCTCTAAGACTAAAATCTCTTTTTTAAAGAAAAACTATTATTTTTTCCAAATCTTTATAAAATAGTATTTTTCCTATTTTGCACAAGATTCCGATTTAAAGAAAATAAGTTATTTTTGGAAATTCGTGATCAATGATTTATAATTAAGAATGGTTACCAAAATAAATATTAGCACCCAAAGAAAGGTTTTTTTTTTTTTTGGTATTCTTAATTAATTTTCATGAGAAAATATTTTTCAAGATTATTTATTTAAACTGGTTATTGCTAAGAAGATTGTTATTTCTTTAGAACTATTTGTTTATTAAACTTTAGAAGGTTTCTTGTTTTTTCTTAGTGAGAGAAGGAAAACTATATTTATAGTTGGTCCTCTAGGCTCTCCCTCCAGAAAGAAGGAGGAAACCGTTCTATTTGAATAGTTCAATGATAAGGAATAATAAAACAATTCTTTTAGTATAGGAGTCTTGATTTAAAAGATAAATAATGGATTTGGAAAATCTCATGACAGAGAATTTATGATAAAAAAGGTTACCAAAATAATTTTGGAAAGTTTTAGAAATTTTATGGAGATATAAAATATTTTGAAAAATACTTTATATAATGGATTGTTTAATTCCTTTTTGGAAATAAACATTTTTTGGGAGTTTTTCATAGAGAATATTTTTTTCATTAAGGAATTACAAAAATGTTATATTTTTGGTAGTATTTAACGGAATAAATTATTATGAAATTCCACTACAAATATTTATTAAGTGGAAAAGTGTAAGGAATAAGGAAAGTAAATCTTATGAGGATTTTTTACTATGAGAAGCAAAAGTTCTTTTCTTGGATAAGGTTCTCTCAAGATTGGTAATTTTCTTATTATACAAGAGCTTCCAATTTGGAAAATAAATATTTTGGAAATATTCATTAGAGATAATTTATCATTAAAAGATTATTACCAAAAGGCTTAGTAATTTGATGTAAATAAATTTCTTTGAAACATTTGCTAAATAAAATATTTATTAATTGAATTGTGTATAGAAGGAGAATTTTATGAAAATAGATTTTAAAATTTTGAGAGTGGATATTTTATCAAAATTCTTTTTGAAAATTAATCTCATGGAAATTTTAAATTTTTCATGTTGGTATTCTCCTATTACACTAGGTTTCCATTTAGGAAATAAATATTTTTTAAGAATTTCAAAGTAAATAATTTATTCATCAAGGAAATTACTGATGATTTTAAAATGTTCTTATTTATCTCAAAAGATTAAGTGGGAGAGGACATTAGGCAAGCTCACGACCTCCATAGTTGAGATCATCTTGATTTGGGTTCATCACCACCTCACCGGCAGGTTGGTCCTAGGAATCAAGGGGTATGGACTCCTCATTAGGATGAGATTAGACATATCTATAGTGGAAGCAACCACCCTACTGGTAGGGTTCCTTACTTCTTGACATTGATAGTTCAAAGACAATGCTTATACACTTATCATTGGATTTGAAGTGGCCGAATCACCCACTATAGTCCCACCTGCATAGTCCATGGGCCAAATAAAAGTTATATTGATTTTACCATTAAATACCTTTCATGGTCAAGGAAGGAAGATCAATCTGAGAGGGTTTCTAACTAGAAATTAGGTCATGACCTGCCCATCCTAGACTTGATTCTTATGATACTAAAATACCTTACAAAAATATATGTAATTTGAGAGCACTATATTTTTGCTAAATTAATTACCAGTTGCTTTGAATGCTCAATTATGTCATATGCTTGGTTATATTCTTTCTTACAAATATCATGTTGGTTTTATCATCACTCTTTTTCTCACAATAGACCAAGCCCAACTAATGAATTGGACTCATTTTATTCTAGATATAGTAACTAATGACATAGAAGCTAGTTTAAGAAGAGCTAACCTTATCAACTAACTCAACAAAAGGAAAGATTGGTATATCAAGGTGATATTAGATGGATCAAAAGACCAAGTGTCTAGTATGGATAATGTGTTGCAATAGCAAGACATGTCTATTATTAGAGACTTTGACATTCTCTTTCTAGTTTGCAATAGTTATTTGGTGATAAGGGTAGGTCAACTTTGACAAGCTACTCTTAGGATTGTTATGGACACCAGTATTCATATGATCTTAAAGACCTTGTCATTTTCCTTCGGGATGGCTAAGAGGATTCTCAAAGATTAAGGTGTTCATATGGAAGTCAAAGGTTCTTTAGGTTCTTTTATCAAGAAGAAGAATAACAACAACAAATAAGGAAAGTTCAAGAGTAGGAATAAGAAAACAAGCTCAAGGGCAAGCGATTCCTTTGTGACCTTTTAGGACACTAGAAAGGGAATGTACAATTTACTTAAAGGAAAAAAAAAGTATACATCATTTTCTCGTTATTGAATATTTAGTGATGAATTTCACCATTTATGGTGAATAGATTTCAGGCCCACTGTTTGTAAGTCCTTATAGGATATTCAATAAGTGAGAAGGTTAAATGATGGGATTATACTTACCTTAGTTTTAAAAGCAAAGTTAGTTATGCAGGTTAGTGGGAGGTAATATCCTCTTCTTTTATTTTTATTCCATTATCACTTTGCCAAGTGATGAGAATAGTTAGATCTTAGGATTGAACCTAGCGCTAATTAAACATTTGGTATCTAGACCTAGGTCATATTAATCTAAATAGGATTCAAAGACTGATAAAGTTTGGACTCTTTGATTCCAGAAGATCTTCCAATCTACGAATCTTATATAAATGGTAAAATAATCAAGAAGACTAGAGTCAAGGAATGTTTGGAGTTAGTGCATACTAACATGTATGAAACTTTTAGTGGTCATGCATGGGGAGGGTATGGGTATTTCATCACTTTTAGCGATGATTACTCTAGGTTTGGATATGCACATAAGAAATATAATTCCTTAGATACACTCATTAAATTTAAAGCGGAATCGAATAACCTATTAGATATACATACCAAGTTACTTTGATTAGATCAAGGTGATATGTCTAGTAAGTTTGATTCCTTCCGTTAAAGCACGACATTATTTCCCAGTTATGTGCACCAAGGTCTTTATTTCAAAATAGAGATGTGGAAATAAGATATCAACTTGGATGAACATAGTGAGATTATGGATAGGTTTCTCATTTTTTTCCCATATTCTTTTAGGGATATGTCTTATAAATTGTGTAACACATCTTTTTCTTAAGAGGTTTATCAGTTTATAGGATATATAAGAGGTTTTTTGGGTTATTACCTTTACAGTCAGGATCATCAGAAGATATTTGCTAACACAAATGTCAAATTTTTTATGAAGACTATATGATGAGGAATAAGGCAAAGAGTGATCTATTAGCAAATAGTCCTACATTGCATAGGATACTATGGATCTAGAGGGTTAAAGGCATACCATTCCTATGATTTCTAGTACACCAGTGCCTCATCGTAGTAGAAGGTTTATATCCTATAGATTATGATGAAGTAATGAGTAGTGTTTGTGCTCACTCAAGGCAATGAGCTATGAAGAGGTAGTTAGAATCTTTGTATTCTAACATAGTTTGGGTTCCTATAGAAGCACCTAAAGGGATAAGGCTCATGGTGTAAAATGGTCTACAAGAGGAATATAGGAGTAGATAGAAAGCTTGAGTTTTATGTGGTTAAGACTGTAGCTAAAGGTAATATTTTGAAACTTTGTTTCAACAATGGAAAACCTTTTCAACAATGGTCATACTCAAATCCATTATAATACTCCTATCTATTATAGTGTGTCTTTTTTATAAGATATAACAACCAAACATTTTCATAGCAAAGGGTCTTGTGTGTACAAGAAGGAACAAGGAAGCATGGTGATGCTCTAAGATTTTATAGGTAGATGACAATCTACTCATTGAATATGATGTAGGAATATTGTCATCAATCAAGATCTGATAGTCTACTTAGTTCTAGGTGAAAATCTAGAGGAAGACACAATATATTCTTAGGGTTAAGGTCTTTTAGGACCATAAAAATAAGAAAATTGTGTCATGTCACCTACATTAATGAGCATTTGGTCAAGTACATGATGCAAAACTCCAAGAAGGGTTTGTTACCCTTTGGGTTTTGGGGTTGTCTTTATCAGGATCAATGTCCTTGGACATCAATGGAGAGAGATCACAATAAGGCGGTATCTTATGACTCTATGATGGATAGTCTTAAGTATGTGATGCTGTGTGCTAGACTAGATATTTGTTTTGTTGTGGGAATAATGAGTAAATATTGGTTCATTTCCTTATTAGAGCTTTGGGTGCATCTCAAGCATATACTCAAGTATCTTTAGAGAACGAGGGATAATATGCTTGTTAGTCTTTGCGATGAGTTGATACTTTTTTTGTACTAGGAATTAGACTTTCAGTCTAATGAGGACTCTCGTAAGTCTATCTCTAGGTATGTATAGACTCTAAGTGGTTTTTGTTGCTTCTAGAGTAACAAATGAAACCTTTTGGCTTATGGGTAGTTCCTTTGGTTATATCATCTAATATACTGTTATGTGATAACAGTAGGACAGTGGCATAGTCTAAAAAATTAAAGTACCATTAGAAAAGAAAACACATAGAGAGCAAACACATAGAGAGCAAATGATATCTTGTTGTAAGATAGTATAGAGAGGTGATGTGACTGTGGAGTAAATTCTTTCTATAGTACCCAATTTGCTTTTGGGGCTAGTAGGAGTTTGTTGGGATTGTGCCCCTAAAAGCAAGATTGATGTAACAAAGTTAAACTTAACTATTCCCTTGCTATCCTTTTGGTGTATTGATATTGATTTAAGCATTCAACCCGTGTCTCTTACAATGTACATGACTTGTGTGCATAGAAGTTGCATTATAAATATACAAATCATGGGTTCCTTGTAAGTAGATAAGTTGTCCACAATTGCTTCATGGATTTTAGCAATCCAATAGATACTGTAGTGCATCACCTCCTAATTGGAATGATGGCTTGTCTTAGTCGTCGAGATGGATTTCCCATGGTAAGTGCACTAGTGTATGCGATTTACATTGGACATGACCTATGGTAAAATCAATTGTCACAAGGCTATCAATTATCATGATTCACCAAGTTACTATACTAAATGAGCTCTCAACCTTCAAAGGATATATTGAGTCTGTACTAAAATGAATAGGAGACTTTAACTTATGAGTGAGAACCTAAAGTGGTCATGTATCCCTAGGATTGGGTCATTGTTGATGGAGGCTAGTGACAATAGGTATTCTCAATAGAGGTACTATGATATCTCATGGGATTAAGATAGTGTGTCCCCTTGGCTGATTTAAAGGACATGTGATCATGAAATATATGACCACAGTAATTTTTTTTAGTGGAATTTGACATGTATTCCTTGAAGTTAGAGTATGTTATTTGATCAGATAATAAGTGGGATCAGTAACCCAATGATTTAAGAGGTAATCTTTATAAGTGATAACACTACCTCATTAGATTACAGACACCAACTCATAAGGAGTTTGCATGCAATGGATAGTAGGTCATGGACCCGAGCACTTGGTGTCTCGTTGTAATATATATAGGGTATTGGAGTGCAGTTGATTCTCTATAGTGAGATATTGAGTCAATTTTAGAATTTGATTCTAAGAGAGCCAATACTTCTATGGGCCCCAATGGTCTCCGCTTTGAGATCATATTCCTTTAGGGCATGGTTTATGAAGGTTGGATAGGTTTTTAGTTCACTTTTGTGCATAAGGGAATTTTGGTAATTATGCAAGGTGTGTAGGGATAAGTGAGTGGTGTCTCCAGATTGGGCTAATTGATTAATTACAAGCTTGTATGGTTAATTAATCAATTAGTAACTTTTTTTAGACTAGATTAAGTGACCCAAGTCTACTTAAGCCTAGTAGGAAGCTTATAAATGCCCCTTTAGAGGTTAGAGTTTCCATGTCTTGCCATTTTCCTCCTACAGTCCAGAGAAAGAACCCTAACCTCCACGCTTGAGATCTCTACCATCTCAATGCCTAGACATAAGGAAAAGTCATCAAGCGGAATATCATGATGTTTACGAGATCCATTACGACTTTGGAGTTATCTACATAGATTGAAATCAATCCAAGAACATTTGAATCAAAGGTATGTGGTTTTTTTTCTCTAGATCCATGACTTCTGTGATATCCATATTGTTTTTTAATATCTGTTTATTCGCTACGATAGATTTAGAGGGCCTATAATAGATTTGCATGCACACTACACAATCTAGGGCATGGGAACATAGTTATCCAAGGTTTTCCCCACACCTATATGGGGTTGATTGTAATATGTCACATGGGATAAGAAAAAAGTTTTTTACGTTATTATGTACGAATTCTTCTTAACTGTATAATCACATTTTAAAGTTGTGAGGATCTCTTGAACTTGGAGTAGACAATATCTACATAGTTGAGAGCGATTCATTACATTAAGTATATTGAATTTTTTAAGTGAATGTATTAATAAGATAAATTCCTCTTTATGACAATCTCTAGATTCACCATTAATGACTTTATCTTTATTATTTAAATACATATTATATCATCCCAAATCTATAATGAACAAGGTGAGATGAAACTAGAAAATTAACTCTTATATCTATTTAAAATTTTTAGTTATATTATAATAAATATAATTTACATATTAATAAACTTATATAAATTTTTATATTTTATTTTTATGAGAAATTAACTTGTATTTTGATCTTATGCAAGGCAAGAAAAGAAAAAAATTTATTTAATTTATTTTACATGTAATTAGGGCAAGGAGGTATAATACCTTAACCAATCCAAGATTTTAAAATAAAATTTCCAAATATGGTCTTACTCTTAATATACCTATTCTTTAAGGGTGTAAAGAAGGCCAATTTGGTCAAGCTTTTGGGTAAAGAATGAGCCAAACCGATATAGTTGGTTTTATATGTGATAAAAACTTAACTGACTAGATTTGAAGTAAAAAACCTTAACCAAACCAATCCTTTTGAGGTTGATTTGATTTGATTTTCATGGATTGGTTTCAATCTAACGTAATGGCCTTTTTTAGTCCTCAACTAAGTTGTAGATTTGTATTTGTTTTGAGCTTAAAGCTTATTAATTTGTGTTTATATTATACCTTAAATCTAATTTATTTTTAAAATTATATGAAACCAATTTAGATTTGATGTTAAAATATATTAAATGCATTTAGAATTAATTCGACCATAATATACAAATAATGAATTACTTTAATAGAATCTAATATTAAAAAAATTATCAAATATTAAACAAGTATATATAGCCTTTATAATATCGTTTAGTTTGCTTTTTACTGGTTTGGAGACAAGAAAATTGAAAATTGAATTGATAAGGTCAATTTTCAAAATTCTCAAATCAAACCAACCTTTTTTATTATTGACAATTGAACTAATATGATCAGTTTTGATTGCTTTAGATTGGTTTGTCGGTTTTTTCGATTTTGCTTACACTTCTACCATTTATTAAAAACTTTATCTCTCTTCCATAACGCTTGTTCAACTAGTCGAGATTGAACCTCAACTGGTTAAGGTTCGATCGAGTTCTGGTTAAGGGGTGGTCAAGGTCCAACGGTCACCTGTCAAACATTAAATGTTAATGGCTAGTCAATCGGTTGACCCTCAGCTCAATCGGTCAAACGCCTAAAGACTAATTTAACATTTTTTTCCTTTATAAAAAGGTTCCAATCTTCATTGTTTCGAGAGCTTAACTTTCATAAACCTTTCTTGAATATATTTGAGCATTGGGAGAGTGTTTTTGAGTACACCATTGTTCTAAAACTTGCATATCATTAGTACACTTTCAATCCTAGTTTTGCTTGTACATTTAAGAAAAAACGTTGTACTAGGATTTTGTGATATTATTTTTAATTTTTTTAAATCTTTGAGATGAAGAATCTAAGTGTGAGGTATCACTTAAAGATTCTCAAGTGTGGGGTATCCCTTGAGGGGTTGTTCAAGAGTGAGATATCTCTTGAGGATTTTAAAGGGTGCTTGGAGCCAAAAGTCCAAGATGGTGGATTGGAACCATAATCCAATTGTATTGCTTGAAGGTTTGGTTTGGAAGCCTTGAATTAGTGGAACCTTAAGCTTGGAATTGAAGTTACAGGAGAGTGGACGTAGGTCAGGTTACGTCGAACCACTATAAAAATCTTGTATTTGCATTCTCTCTTTCCTACTCTTTTACTTTATATGCAATTGTCTTTATATTGTTTATTATATATTTACATATAATTGTCTCTTGTATTCACATAAATTAAATTTGCAAAAAAAGACCATCACTCTATTTACCTCTCTCTCTCTCTCTCTTCCCCCCCTCCCCCCTCCCTTCTCCTAAGGTGATTACCTTAGGTTGGATTAGCCTAATTTTTCTAACACTAAGGACAGACGATCATGAAAACTATAACCACAATAGTTCCTTAAGTGAAATTTGATATATTCTCTTAGAAAATTAAAGTATGTCAGTTGATTACATAATAGGAAGATCTGAGACTCAAGGACTATAGAGGTTAATAGCATTCACTTCATTAGATTATGAATATCAGTTTATGGGAAGCTTGCATACAGTTGTTAGTAAGTTTTGAATCCAAGTTTCCTATTTCAATATAATATTGTAGGATATTGGAGTACAATTGACTCTCTGTAGTGAGATGTTGAGTTATCTTTAAAATTAGATTTCAAAGGGGTCAATATTTTCCTATGAATTCAAGTGGTTCTTGCTCGAGTTCATATTCCTTGATGACACATTATTTGAGGAATATTTGAGTTTTTTTATTCATATATGTGCATAATGGGATTTTAGTAAATTTGTAAAGTTGCATAAGAGCTTATGAATTGTCCTTTTAGACCGGACTAATTGATTAATTGGAGCCTAATATGGTCAATTATTAATTATGACCTAATGGGTTAGATTAAGTGACCCAAGCTTAAAATGAGCTAGAGTCACTTAAGCTTACAAGTAAGCTTATATAAACCCCCTAAGGGTTTACGATTTGGAACTTTAGCTATTTAGTCTCTTAGAAAGAGAGCACACCATTCTCACATGCCAAGGTCCAAGAGAGAGTTATCCGATAAAAGATTGTAAAGTTTTTAAAAATAAAAATAAAAAAATTTAAAAATTGTAACTTAAGAAAATCAATGTCTAAGAAAGTTATCTTTTGAAAGCAACATCATTAATGAAAATTAGGTATTTATAAAAAATTAAGCTTTCATTTTTTTTAAAAAAAACAACTTTGCTGAAAATTATTTATATTTTAATATTTTACTATTTCATTTCTTTCATAAATCAATTTACTAATTGTTCATGGAAAAGACAACTCTTATAAAAAGAGTTTTATTATTCATATTAAAGTTGTTTTTTTCAAAGTTATATGGAATTTGTATTTTCCTATGTTAAAAGTATAAGCATTTGGCACAAGACCTAATTGCATTTTGTTATTTCAATGTAAATATGAATTATATGGGAGTTCTCACTTGAACAACATGGTCAAAACCAATTTAGAATACAAGTGGATTTCACATTATTTTTATTTGAAGTGCATTTAGTAAATGCTTGTTCATGAAATGTTGTATGAAGTTTTTTCTCCAAAAAAAATTGATTTTTCAACATTATAAATAATTTTTAAAATTTTTAAAAGTGTTTCCTAAATTTTCTGACACTTGATTTTTTTTTTCAAAAACACTTTTTAGGCTAAAAGTATTTTTTAAAAACACTATTAAATGGATTCTAAGAATATATTTGATAGTTATTTTATAAAACGTTTTTAATTTTTCTAACATTTGAATGATAAAAAATTTCAAGTGTTAAATTTTTAAAAAGTGTTTCTAAAATTACTATCAAATGAATTCTAAGTTTGACAGTAATTCTAAAAAACGCTTCTAATATTTTTAGTACTTAATTTTTTTTTTAACCGAAAAGTTATTTTTAAGTGTTAAAAAAAGACTAAAAACCTTCTTAAAATAACTGTTAAATAAACTCTTAAATTCCTTATACTTCTACAAATAACCCTTTTTAATTTTTTTTTTTCAATTTGAAATTTTGGAATAACCCATTTGATAAAAAAATTATCTCTCTTTTAAAACTTATATTCAATATGATATTTTTTCCATCATGTGAGTGCCACATCATCTTTCCACAAAAATAAAGTCTTAATTGATAATTGAGATTTTAGTTAAAAAATAAAATCGTAATTGCCAATTGAGACTTTAGTTCAAAAACGAAACCTTAATTGTTAATTAAGGTTTTATGTTAAAAAATGAAATTCAATTAACACCTAGGTTTCATGTTTTAATTGAAGTCTCAATTTACAATTGAGGTTTTGACTCTTATGTGATAATGAAAAAATCATTTTAAATATAAGTTTGGCAAAGTGATTAAATTAAATTTTTTTTGGTAAGGGTAGTTTGGCCCAAAACTCTTCGATTTGCCTTGGATACTAAAAATAAAAAATGCCCCGGATGCCAACCAAATTACTATTCATATAAATATTTTATTACAATTTATTTTCCCCATCTCGCTGGCACGTGCATCGGCTCTTTTTTGTGAAGCAAGAAGCTGCTATCTCACAAAGTGTCACGTGGCGAGAAGATATTCGAAGCTTGTGTATTTCCTGAGAGTTGTGCTTCTCTGCCACACACAAGCCCTATACCTGTGCCTTCAGCTGCTGCTACTCCTATGAACTCGTTGATTCTACAAACTGCACTCCAACCTGCCTTGTAAGTGCCTTAATATATATTTCTGTGGTTTCTATTTCTGTGTTGAGAAACCAATAAATTTTTGCGCTTTCAATTGCTGCATAGATTGGTATTGATTTCGTTTTATGTTTTAGGTTGTTTGTTATTGGAACTTCAAGTTAGTTCACCATATGTTTGAATAAATGCCAATTCCAAAAAAGGGGTTGTAATTTTGGTACTAGTTTGAACTAAAGATTTTCAAATGACGCGTTTCACGGACGCCCGTTTCTGGGTTTTGTTCATTATTGAAGAATTAAGTAAAGGTGGGTGGTTTGAGGAAGAATGGGGTAGGACTAATGCGAACCAAGGGAATGTATTTTTATCATTTTGGCCCATGCAATAGTGGGGTTTGTGCCTCCTGTTCATTCGCCTAATTCACTGCAAATGTAGTGCACCCTTAATGTTGGGAATTCATCTTGAGTTCTTATTTTGGTTGGGTTTCTTTTTATGGAGTTTTTCTTTATATTTGGGAAGGTTATACTCTATCTTCCAGAGAGTTTCCAAGGACAGTGGAATTTATCTAGTGATTTTGGTAGGCTGTTGACGAATTTTTAAGTTTTTTGAAGAACTTTTTTTCACCCACCCTTCCTTTAATTTAAAATTGTTGCACCAATTTTCTAGTGGTTTGTGTTGTGCATTCCATTGCATGTTCCTCCTTTTTTTACTCTTAATTTTATTTTTTCAATTTTCTCACTGTTGGAGTTAATGCTTTGTGTATTTTGAAACGAACCAACAGACCAAGAAGCGGGGAATCCCAAGTTCTCTTGTTTGGTTTGAAATGAAAAATATTAAGGAAAATGGAATATAATAAAAGTTATTTAAAAACTTTACATTTTCAGTTTTGTTTGTTCTCTATGTGAAAGGGGAATAAACTTGGAGAAGGATTGAAAGAAAAATTTATTGAACTCCAGATTATCTCTTTACATCCTTCACATTTTATTTCTTTCATTTTTCCTTTCCTTGATGTTGTGTATCATACATTTTGTGATCTAAATGGAGCCTAAGGATGGTTTATTTGCTCCTGAGAGTAGCAGGTGAATTGGAAGAGTTTAGACTTCCAAAGTTAGTACTTTAATCCTTTTTCTTCAACTAAAAAAATGGCATTGTATTTTGGTTATTCAGCTCATACATTTTCAAGAAGGGTTCACTTAATATAATTGTATATATGAATGTCTATTTGTTTGTTTCTTTATTTATTTACTTATATTTATATGGTGGAATATTTTATGGTAGGTCATGACAATGGTGATATTGTTGTTAGAAATGGGGGAGGTTGGTTTGGCTGCTGAAGACTTATTGCTAAGAACACTCTTGGTAGTGATGGTCATGCTGAAAATAGACTTGGCTTCAGTTCGTTTTTCTTGTGTTTATATTTTATGCCCAGAGGGGCTATAGACAAATTTAAAAATTAGAAATGTCCATACATCTAAAGATGGAAACACTGTCAACCTGGTTCAAAGGTGAAATAGGTTATAAACCTGCACAAACACAACTCAACACAGCCTTTATTTTAACTGCATGGATCGGCTGCATGAATTCGTTTTTGCTATACAACTATATCCAGGGTCATATCTTCTGTTAGGGATAATCATATTGTTCTGAACAACCTATGCTGATGTCATTCTTGGCTTACTTGGCCTTAAATATAGGCCAAATAACTCATCCATACAAATGCATTTGCATGTCCTTGTTGAACTTGTTAAATCATCTTAAAATTATATGCAGGAGGTGATGACAACTAGAACAGAAGTAAAAGATAGGGGTACATAGGGAGCTGGAAGATGGGATTTTCTTTAGGGCTTGACAATTATGGTGTTCTCTACTGTAGTAAAATATTGTGGTGGATCTTCTCAATCATCGATGTAGGTAGGTTTTGATTAAAATACATTAAAGCCTTGTTTGGGTAGTTTCTTGCTTCTGGCTTTAGTTGAAAGCTAAAGGTGAAGTTGGAACCATAATTTCAACAGAGGCAACCCTGATATTACGAAAGTTCCATTGGAAAGTAAACAGATTCCTGGTGAAGCCAAAAAAAGTTTCCATGAAAAGCGAGAATTTTCTTGCTGCCCTATTATGCTCTTTTTCAAGCTAAAACCTTTTCAATAATATATCCAAATACTGGTTTTTAAAAAACTATTTGAATTATTAAAAGCTTTTTAAAAGCTCTCTCTTTTTTTTTTTTGATTGGTAAATTTTTGTCCCCATTTTAAAAGCTTTTTAATAATATAGAAAGCCCTTATTGGGCTTAAGGAAGAGCTTCTGGCTTTCAAAAAGCCAATCCAAGCAGGGCCTATGCTTTCTTTCTCTTGTATTTGCATTCAATGTTTTCTAGTTATTGTATTACTGGTCTTATATAATCTGCTGTTGGGCTGGGTTGTAACACAAGGGCCATAATTTGGTCTATACTTGCTCATATGTAAAGGAGAACAAAACAGAAACATAAGAATGATCAAGGAAAGGAACCCCTGGTTTGAAATGTTTGCTTTTTAGCATAAAGTTGTTATATGCTTAAGCATATTTTCCAATAATCATGTTGAACTATTCTGCATATACTACTGGAATTCAGTGCTGTATAGAGTGTTCAAAAGTTAACAACTTGATCCCAGCTTCATGGATTTTGAATCTGTATCTCAATTTTGGGAAGAATACATTCTTGGTTTTAGGTTCAACCCCCATCATAGCTTTGTGGACTATATGTAGGTGAATTTCTAAGAGATCGTTACAAAGTGTTAAGGAATATCTCCCAACATGGTTATTTCATGGTGAATTCAGTGTCCAAGTCCTGAGAGATCTTAGTCATGTCTGAAAAATATTCTAACTAGAGCATGCTGTCAAATTGTTTTTGATACATAATATAATGCACTTGTTTTCTGTACATGTATTACCAGTACATGCCTCATGTCAAGAGTATACTGGAATACATGAATGGTACACTATGGTACAATGCTATCAAAAAATTTATAAAATTGATGAATCCCTATACTTACGTCTTTTAACCATATTGTCCTTTAGGAAATTGATTATACATTGTTTTGTACAATTATACTTTTTCTTGCATATATTATGGTTGATGTATGTAAACATTTTTTTTTGTATTTATTTATTATTATTATGTAAAAGCTTACAATAAATGATAAGATATAATTCTAATGCAACAATAAAGTAAAACAACATAGGATATGATCTATGAATTGAAAACTATGATCTAGAGGCATTGATTAACTCAGTTTCTTGGAACATGCATCAATTACTCAGTTGCTTCACATTTGATACTAGCAAATAATATGCTACATTAATTTTCAATGCCTATTTGTAGCAGCTTCACTCTTTGTTAAACATGGGTTTGTCACACTTTAGTGGCCTTCCATCCTTGATTGTAGTACTGTTGTATATCAAGCAGTTCTGTTTGAATTCATGAGATTTCTAATTTAGTATGTTTACTTTCTTAAAAAGTTTTCAATATGGAGTGCCATATGGTAGGTATTTCAAGGTAAACATCTTCAATGTGCACTTGAGAACTGAATTTACTTTCCGTTTTTAGAAAGTAATCTTGCCTTTTCTGCTATATAAAGTTAATATTATACAAAAGTGTTAGAAAAGGTAAAACCTAGGTGTGGTGGTAAAGATGAAGCACCCATTACATTTAGGAAATTACAGAAATTCAACGAAAAATCAAAACATCAACGGTGCAGGATATACCACCCTTGGCATCTTAAATTGCATACAAAAATCTCAACAATTTCTTTGAGCTTGATTACATAGTTTTTAACTCGCTCAAAGATTTCTCTGTTCCTTTCGTTTTAACATGCACCAGAGACCTTCTTCTATTGCTACTGATCAATTATCATGCGAGCTTTCTAGCAACTTTCTGATCAATGTCAGATGCAATGAAAATCCCAAAGAGCACTAAAAGTAGCCCACAAATACTAGGCAATTGGACAATGTATCAAAAGATTGATTAACTGACTTGTTACTTGATTTGCACATACACATGCAATTTGCCATGCTCCATCCACTACATTAAAAGGGATCAATAGTCAAAATCTTCTCTCAAACTGCTCTTCAAACAAAGAAGAAACTTTTTGGAGGAATTAAATCTCAAATCTCTGATGCTGGTAGTGATGCAAAACCACCATCCTTTAGAAGCTTCCAATCTCAAGCCTTCCTCCCCTACTCAGGTAGGCTGAATGCCATATGTGACCTTTATATACTCCACCACCATGCCCAACTCTTAATCCCGAAACTCCCTCATAGAATGTGGATTTTGATGTGCAATAGTCCACATGCTTCTTCATTTCACGACTTCCTGTGGTGTTCTGGGAATCTCACCTATAGAGGGCAAGTCCTACAACATTCATCATGTTAAAATTTTATTCCTTGCCCATTGCTCAGCAAGAAGGAAACAGATATGGAGAACTCCTGAATCTTGTGCATAAATCTTTCATGACAAATCTGGGGAATTACCTTCTAAACTTAAACAAATGTTTTGTTATATTTTGATCGTTTGATAATAGTTTACTGGCTTCTCTGCCTTCTGCTCTAATTCTCTTAACCAAGCCTTTACTTATTGTTCGGAAAGGTAAAAGTTATATGGATCTCAATTTAGCAATATTATTAATATCTTTACCTTCCACACCCCTCTTCTGCTTTGCTTTTGATAGGGGTTGTCCTGAAAATCAAGTGTCATGGTTTTCATGGAAATCAACAAATTTAGATTGGGAGGATGTGCGTGGTCTTCGATGTAATGTGACTCGCTGGAATTTAAGGGTGGGCTCTCAAAAGTGTGCTCTTACATGTCAAGCTTTTGTTGGGAAGCAGTCCATGCACCAGAAATTGTGGAGAACATATTCTATGCCCATTAATTTGGATAAGGAATCTTCATCACCATTTTCGCAAGATTATTCAAGTGATAATGAAAATGCTTCTGAAGATTCACCTGAGGAACTTCTTGACCAACCGCTGGGCAGTGATGAGGTAAAGTTTTACTAACTTTACTTTTTATTTTTTATTTTATTTTTATACTGCATTGGAGGTAGGGTGTTGTTTCTGTGATGTTGCTTGCCTTGGTTTTGTAACTCTATATGGCTTGTCTCATTTTCCCTTGCTTACTAAGACATGTCAATCTTGGATCTTCGAAAAATGCTCTTTTACCAAACTGGTTGTGGACTTGGCGACAAGTTTGGTCTATTTCTTGATTGGTGCTGAGAAAGGATATGATTGAGTAGTACACTGTAATCATGGATTATTTTCTTATCTAGGACTTCTCCCTTTGTTACTTGTGTTGCTCAAGAGTAGAAATAATCTGCCTTGTGTACTCTCTCTCTCTCTCTCTTCTCTCTCAATTTCTCCCTCCCTCCCTTGGGAATTATCTGCTGATGTCACTATACTTATTTTTTTTTTTGATGAATAAAGAGAAATATATTAATAAAAAGAGGCACTTCAAGGAAGCACCCCAACGCATACAGGAGGTATACAAAAAAGAGAGAAAAAAACCTTTACCCATGGCCTAACCAATCAACAAAATCTACAATGAAAGTGGGACCAGAAACAAAAAACCCCCTGGTCCACGCCCACAGATTACAAAGTAAAACCGATTTACACCCCTGAATCGAATGCTCTACATTTTCAATAGCCCTACTGTTTCTTTCCTTCCAAACAATCCAAAGAAGGCACAAGGGAGCTGAATGCCACACTTTCTTCCTTTCCTTTCCCACACAAGGCCCCAACCACCCTAATAACGCCTCTCTTATTGAAGAGGGGAGCACCCACGAAACTCCAAAGAGGAAGAAAAGTAAGCTCCATAAACTTCTGGCCAACCCACAATGCAAGAGAATGTGATCAATAGATTCTTCCTCTACCAAACACAAATAGCATCTATTAGCCAAGGAGAACCCTCTTTTTTGAAGACGATCCAAGGTTACGGACTTTTTCCACGTGGCCTCCCAAGTAAAAAAACTTACCCTCGGAGGCACCAAAGAATTCCAAATGATGCTTGTAGGAAATTCTTCACGTCTTTCCGGATCCAATGCCTTGTAAAGAGACTTAACTGAGAATCTTCCGTCCTTTGCCTTAGTCCAAATTACTTCATCTTCCACATCACTATAAACCCTCCTCCCTTGCAACCTCAAAAGAAGGCGTTCCACCTCGATCACCTCCCAATCATTAATTCGCCTAGAGAACCTAGGAGCCCACACTCCCCCTCCAGAATGACTTACAATATGTGCATCTTGTAAATAAGTTATATATGACTTACTTATTTATATACAAGATTCACATATATAACCATATCTGCATCATGCATCCATAAATATGTGTAATTGCTAGTTTAGATAAAATAAGTTAAAGGCTATGTTACATGCACTTGGATACACATTTTGGTGTACGTCTTTAGTAGTTGCATTCTTTTGTCCTTCCAATTCTAGGACACTGGTAGAGAAGCCCTGTTTGGGAGGTTTTCTCAAATGCAAAAAGTAGCATTTGAAGGTTGAAGGCAAGTTGTAAGAGTGTTTGGATTGGATCCTAAACCACAGGATCCATATTTCCTGATGTAATTTATCTGCGTTTTGAAGAAGCTGGAAGGTACAAGCTTTTCCTCAAACATGATGTAGGAAACATACTTTATTTAATTATAAATTTTTAGAAATGTCATAATTATCTTTATATTTGATAGAAACATTTATAAAATATAGTGCCCAAACATAAACTTAATCGCATTGCAGTAGTAATTTCTTTTACTTCTTTTTCTATTGTTAAATGTGGAAGTTAAACACCATCCCAAACTAGCTATATAGCCTAGCCATGGTAATATCTGCTGATGTTAGTACACTTATTTGTTTACAAGATTCACAGATGTAACCACATCTTAATCATGCGTCCACCTATATATGTAATTCTTGATCTAGACAAAATAAGTCCAAAGCTATGTTATGCATTTGGATACACATCTGGATGTCAGTTTGTGCCTAGCAGTTGCATTCTTTTGTCCTTCAAATCCTACAACACTGGTAGATAACCTAGTTATGATGAAAAGAAGTTTCTGCATGACATGGCATTCTACACTTATAAATATCACTCATCTTGACATTATTATGTGATATACTGACGTGGTAAGAAATTATAATTTGGAAAGTAACAATTTAGCAAGGCATTCTTCTCTTTCTTTGTTGGACATTCACATTCTATACTTATTAAATTAGGATTGTGCCAATATATAAATTTAGACCCACGTCTGCATTGCATACCTGAAATGTAGTATGTGCTTATCAATTTCTATAATTTTAAAAGCAAATGCTATAATATACAGACATTTCTCTTTGTTCTTGTTTGTCATGAAATTTGTCTCCGTTTCCCCCTTTATTATAACTAGTGACATTTTTTTGAAGGTAATATGAGACTGAACCCACCCCATATACCTTATGATTGTAGAGTAGCACAAGAACCAGCTTAACTATGCTTTCACCCATAGCGGTTCCTTTTCACGTTGATTTTATTAACTATGGTGCAAAATTTCTTAACAGTTGAAAACACTGCTGGTTGATTCTGAAAGAACGAAACTTATTAAGAAACTTAGTGAAGCCAATCAACAGAATCGAATCCTCAAACGACAGGTGTGTATAGATTTCGTCTGGACTATTGTTTCTTCTAACTAATTTATTATGCAATTTCATATTCATAAATGCTCAGCACCCACATTACAATATTTACCTTATTTTAATGGATTTCAACATGCAATAAAAACTATTATGCAATATTGCCTGTATCATGCAGGATGCCTATACCATGAACATGATGCCTAAATTAATTTTTGCACGGCCTAATGGTTGAGAATCAAACATTGAAAAACTTCCTCTTTTGCTGCAATAGGCAAGCCCTTTAAATGATTATTTCTCTAGGATTTTTCCATTTCTTAGAGGGAGAAGGATTTTCTGATACCTAGCATGCCAATCTGGAAATTTAATATTTTGGAACCTCAACCCCATCATGGGAAATTTATAACTTCACTTCCCTCCGAACTCTGAAAAATTTTCTCCTAACAAAGTACCAAAATGGTAGTCGGTGGTTGCTTCACAGTAGAGGTGTGTTTAATAGGCTTCTAACTTTTGAAGCCTCAATTATCTTTTATCTAATTAACTTGATCTAGAAACCCAACATTCCACCTAATATTGAAGTTGTTGCTTAGCTGTTGGTCTATAACAAAGTAAATCCTAATGTTAATTTTTAAGCCAAGAGATTGTTACGAATCCCTCAACTTGGACATACATACTTACATACATGCATATATATATATATATAAAATATATGCACAACAAAAAGAGTCGGTTGACATTTTATTTATCAATATCCTTTCTGCTATGTAGTATGGTATACCTTCTTTTCTTGGCAGGCATTCCCTAGTAGCTCCAAGGGAGATTATTTGGTGCTTGTAAATACCTTAGGAGGGCTAATGAAGAATGAGACAATTAAATTGCATGTTTTCCTCACTTGTGCTCTTTTATCCACCGTTTAAGGAATTTGGTTTGAGAGAAAAGCTAGTGTTTCTTATGAGAAGGATGTGCCCTTAGAGATCTAGGATCATTCCTTCTGCATGGCCCCTTGGGACTTAATAACTAGAGTTTGAGGAAATCTTTCCCAGTATTATTATGATAGACTGAATTAGTGTTTGACAATATAATTTTTATTGTTAAGGGAAAATTACACTTACCATTCTTGATGATTCTAATGCCTCCTGTGGTTTTAAATGTTACATAGACACCCCATTAAGTTTTGGTCAACTAACATGAAACATGAAACATGATTGCTGCATGTGTCATGGAACCATTTACTGAGGCAAGTTTTTTCTAAACTCAGCCCTTCTTTGTTGCTGGAAAATGCCCCAAATTTTTATTTTCAAACTAAACGTAATTCAGCTTGTAACCAAACAAACCAAATAAAAAAATTGTAACCAAACAAAGAGGTACATTAGGATTAGCTCCAAATCATTAATTAAGCTGACTATTAATTAACCCTAAATCATTCCTAAATTTTCTTCTCCTTCCCCAAAATTCCATCCGAACCTTACCTTTTGAAACTAGGATCAAATAATCAAATGGCGGAATTCACTTCTTCTACCTCATAGCATAATACAATTAAAACTGTAATTAAGAATTTAAAGGAAAACAAAAAAGAAAAATAGTAGGTACCTCCCTGGCTGTCCAACTGTGACTGCATCTGAGCCATAGGTTGAATTACGTTTTTATATTTAAAAATATTAATAATTTTATTTATAAATTTATATTTGTTTTGTATTTAATTATTATGTAAAAAACATAGTAAGAAAATTAAAATTAATTTATTTATATAATTTTATATTAATCTATTTATAATATATAATATATAAAAGAATGTCTATGTATGCATATATAATTTTATGTGCATGTTTAATAGCAAGACACGTTTAAGGTCTCTGGTTCAAATCCCTTCATCTACTTGTTTAAGTGGTTTTTCTATTTAGCATTAAAAAGGTCATCCCACGGAAATTGAAGAGAAAGTAATGCCATATTTAATAGGCAAGTGCCCCAAGAAAAGCCACAATTGACTTTGGGCTCAGGTCTGCAAGTGCCTGTATTCTACATTTGGATGGACCACTCATTTGGTTCCATGGTCTGAACAGATTCATTCTGCCATTTATGATCTTTTTTCATACATATTCTAAGTGTCCCACTTGTGAACTTCTGCTTTTAGCTATAACTGGTTGTTAGAGATTGTTCATTCTGTGATAGTGTGAATTTTCAAAGTGCTATGGGATTGATTCATTACTTACAGTGCCATGCTTCATTAACTTTATCCCTTCTAAGGTGTTAATGTTTTTTGATTGGATTCTAAGGTGTTAATGTTAAAACTTTAAGATCTCTCTAGAGGTCCTGTGTCCTTAATCATTGTTGTTTATTTGCCATGGATGTTTGATTGTCTGTTCCACTGATGCTAGTGAGAGAGTTAGAGGTAAACTTAAACTTAATCCACATGTTCTTAAGTATATTTTGTTGGCATGTTTCTGTTATTTAGAAAGGATACAACTGTTACCAACCCTCTTTGAAGAAAGGTTTTTAGCTTAAATGTTTACCTTGTTGAGTCTACTGCCTACTGCATCCTCACTGCTCAACATGTTTGTAGAGGAGAGTGCAAGTTAAGAGTTTCTTATTCTCCTTGCCCTCATTGTACAACACTTTTGCCGAGGAGAGTGATAGGGAAGAGTTGTCTCATGTAGTTCCTTGCATCTTTTTCTCCTCAATGCGTGACACTTTTGTAGAGAGTGCAAGGGAGGAATTGTTTCATGTAATTCCTTTCCTTGAACCAGTTTTTACCATTTTTCTGGTTTGTTTTGATTGTTGTCTGCAATCTCAGCTACACACACACCACAAAAAAAAAAAAAAAAAAAAAAAAAAAAAAAAAAAAAAAAAAAAAAAAAAAATTTGTAGAAAGGCATAGATGTTTCAATGAGTCTGTGTTAGGTGTTTGAGAGGTAAGGTCACTGAGGCTCTTCGACCTCCATGTCAATCATATTCTTCAGATCCAGCCCTTATTGCCTCAAATATTCATTCTTCCATTTCTCCTTTATTAAATTATTGTTTTCATTGGAAACAAATATTTCATTACCATGCAATTGGTAAATATGAAGGAGGATGAGAAATCCTTTCCTAAGAACACAATCAATTGTACAAAATCTGCCCTAAAGAAAGAAAATAAGTTTGTACTGCTCTAGAAAACAAAACTAACTGCAGAAACTGAAGGCGGTTAAGTATCTATCCAAAAATCACTTGAAACATCTTAGCGAGGTACAAAATTCCCCACAAAAGAAGTCAATGCTTTGCTCCCCACTTCGCTAAGTGCATGTCACGTGATTTGCTAAGCAAGGAACAAAAAGAACACCCCAACTCTGAAGTAATATAAAAAATTGGGCAAAACCACTTACCAGACTTCCCTGAACCTGTTTCTTTCTCAGTCAATAAGACCGTGAAGGGGTAAAATTTACCCATTAATTAATTGTATGCATAAATAATGGAGAAGTCATAAGATGACGTGTGTCCAAAAGTGGCTAAATTAGAAATTGTGACATGTCACAGGACTTATGATGCAAGACACATCTAGCAGATAGAACTCCAATGGGATTTATGTCCTTTGAAATCAAATGATATCTCATGTCATAAAGCATATGAGCTAAGACACCTAGGGTATATCAAGAGTTGCCATGTGGTATTGGGTCCCTTAAGATAAAAAAAAAAAAGAAGGGGAATTCCATGTGTCACATGGGGGGGGGGGGGGGACACAGAAATTTAAGCCAAATAAAAATTGATTATTTAATTAATTAAAGTGTGATTGCTAGTTAATTAATTTGATAATTAAAAAATAAATAATCATCTTAATAATTGTAATTGTCCCTAAAAATTATGGGTAGTATTTGAGGTTCAAGACAAGCCAAAAGTGAAATAGCAGGACCTCCTACAAAGCCTTCAAATTATACTTCAGCAGATTCAAAATGGGCATGCCTTCAAGTTTCTCCAAGTTCTTCAAGATTGTTTTTAAGATTTTTCTAGATTCTTCAAGTTTCATCAAGTTCTTCAAGGTTTCAAGCTTGGGATTTGAAGCTTTTTGTAGATCGAGATTGAATATTCAGAGGTTTTCAAGAACAAATTCAAAAGTGGAAGATCCTCAATTCCAAATTCAAGTCCAAAGCATTTTTTTTAATCCATAATTACAAACTATAGTGATCGAGTAGACATTTTCATATTTTCTAAGGGAGAATAAGGGGATAGATTAGGGATTATATTCAAGTCTATTACTTAACAAATTTCCAATTTTTTCAACTATTTTAATTAACAAGAAATCTTTGTGTATACAAAGACAGTAGCAAAATCTTCCTCCACTGGAAGGTCGGAAAGATCCGTGGTGTTGGCCTGCTTTAGACCCTCCAACAAGGACAAAATCTCAGTCTAAAGTCTAAATCCTCTCCAGTAGGTCTAGAGAATGCCTTTTATCATTATACCAAAATTAAAATTTTACTGATACATGTTGACTATCGTTCAAATTGCAGATGCTATTCCTAGTTTCAGATATTTTGCAAAAGTAGTCAAGGGAAAAATGGGCATTCTTCTAGAGAAATAAAGAAATCAAAACTAGTTTACTCTAATGTGTCATGTGCAAACCTTACTTATGCCCAATTTGTATAGTGTACCCTGTTTGATTGAAAAGTTATGCTGTTACCTGGTTGATCCCTTGACGATTGATTGGAGCAGGATTCAAACTCTGGTATCATGATTTGAAGGATACACCTTTTAGCCTTTGGGATCTGAAACCAAGGCGTATTGAATGACAAACTCTCTGTTAGAATTTTCAGTTAGGAAAACCACCTTTCTACTGACACCATATTTTAATATTTGTTCTCTACAGTTGTACATAAAGGAAGATGCACTGGTTAACTTCAAAAGCGAACTGGCTGTCATGGAACTTGAAGTTCAGGTCTACATCTTTAATAACTGTTTCATCATCCTTGTCTTTGTATTACTCAGTGTAGGATATGAATATCTTCTTGTCATTTGCTTTATTAATTGGTACATCCTATCGTAGTTGTTAACTCGTAAAACATATAGTGTATTGCTTTTCTATTTTTTTAATCGTGTATCGTAAGTTTTTTTATATAGTGAAAAATAAATAAATAAATATATATCTATATACACTATTGAAAGTATGAAGTGTGAAGTAATATATAACCAATTTTATGAAAGATAGTGGAATCTAAAGAGTTAAACTATATCATATCATATAAAACATAGAATATTAGTGTTTTGACAAGTTTAAATTAACAAAATATGACTTTAATATACAGATTCATCACATAATCCACAAATATAAAATTTTTAAATTGTTTGGCTATGATTTTTAGTTACAAATTCTAACTAGGCATATGCAGTTATTGTGTTGTTGATTGATATATTTATATATATATATATATATATATATATATAGTTCCAATTTTATCATGTTTGTCATCCTTTCTTCCCCATTGAAAAAGAAATTAAAAAAAAATCTAATATATTAAGTAAAATAATTTTATTCCATAATTACTATCATTTTCAATGTCAACATTTAAACCATTCAAATGAAAATTCTTCAATATTCGTTGTAAAAATAAACTTACTCGACTTCTAATCTAGAATTTGACAACAAGAATATAGCTTTTCATATAAGATTATTTTACCTATGTCTTCTTTTTATGTTCAATTTTTAATCTTTTAGTACATTTTAAACAATTAATATAATAAATTCTTTTTTTTTTTTAAAAAAAAAAATTTGATTTTTCTTAAAAATTATGGAAAATAATTGAAGATATATGTATCATTGTATTGTTATATCATGTATTGTATTGTGTATCTTATATGTACCATAAGATATGCTTTAAGATAAGATATATATTGCTATAAGTATCAATTTCTATAAGAGATTTATCGTATCATGTATCACAAGTTTTTAACAACTATTCATCTTATTGTGAAAAATGGTTAATATACTATTATTATATGATTATGCTACATGAATATATTTTTTTTGGTTTGCCATATCTAACAAAATTCAAATTACTTATGACAAGTCACTTAGTCCAAACTTTCTCAAAGATCACTATTCTTGGTTCTGAGGTTGGCTTTATCAAACCTATTGGTTAGTTATTTGTAACTCAGGATTACAATAATTAAAGATCTTTTTGGAAGGACCAGAGAATCCTAGTATTGATTATTATGTCATAGGGAGCACAATGATCAAGTTTGGCTGCTGAAACCGATATTGTGTAATTGGTCAGTACTTGTTCTTTTGGCTGATGGTATTATTCAGAAACTACTAACGTTTAGGCCTTATCTGACTTAAAGATATTCCTCTGCTGCTATCATGCTGCAAACCTATATGGCCATGCCAAGCACACCTGCTTTTTCCATGCTAATAATGTAGCTGCTGTGATCTGGACTATTTGGCAGGATAGAAATGCTTAATTTTTATGAAAGGTGGAGATCCATGGAGGCTTGGGACTTTGGTTTTATTTGTATACTTCTTTGTGGATCCCTAAACATAGATACCTTTGTTGATATCCAGCTTATTAATGCTAGGTTGAAATCTCATGCCTAGATCCAAGAAGTTGATGGGGAGAATCAACCTAAGTTGTTTTCAAAACCTCCAGTAGGCTCTATTTAAGTTTAATTTTGATAGATTTTCCTTGGGTAATCCAAGACAAATTGGAACTGGAGTGTTTGTTTTAGATATCATTATGGTACAATGCTTAGAGCATTTTCAAAATAGGTGGGAAAGAGTATAACTATTAAGGTAGATTCAAGTTCTTTGAGGGATTGTTGCAAACCAAAGCTTTGAGATCTTTGAATTTATAGGTTGAGGGTGACTCAACTATTGTCATTTCGTGGGTGTCCGAGAGGAAATGAGGTCCAAGGAAGTATGAAGGGTGGATCCATCAAGTTACCAATCTAGCAAGCAACCTGATATGTCTTTTTTTTTCTCTCTCCTTTCTTAGGCTTACTGTGTTGCTAACCAAGAAAAATGGGTTAGTTAACTAAAAGGAGGGCTATTTTCAGTCAAATCTTTCTATTCAGTCTTGGAACCCAGAAGGTCAATTCCCTTTCCAATGAACATTATTTGGAATCTGTGACTCCTATCTAAAGTGAGCTTTTCACTTAGGAAGCCAGTTGGAGAAAAGTTGACTGTAGATCAACTCTAGAAAAGAGGGCGGGTGCTAGTGAATATATGTTTTCTTTGTAAACTTGAGGGGGGTCCATTGATCGTATTCTACTTCAATGCACTAAAGCACGAATTCTATGGCAACTGGTGTCCAAACTTGTCTCCATACCTTTTTACAAGAGAGACTCCACAGGTTTCAGATGTCATTGTCCTTGCTCATAGGTGATACATTTGATATCCACATTGCTCTTTTTGTCAGGAAAGTAATGACCTTGAGCACATATTGATTGAACTAAGAGTAAAGCAAAAGGGAGATGTTTGTTGTAGAAAATAATTTTTATGGTGAGCATCAAAAGGATTGATCTAAATTATCATATTCCCTACTAAGACAGGAGATACTGGTGATATTTTTGGAACCTTGAGTCTGGTGTTTTCCAATTACTCCCCCAAAAATAGTTATAATTTTTGCGCTAATAAGAATCACCACCCAGGCAAAGAATTGAAGTGTTATGAAACCTACCTCCATGAATGATTTTAGCAAATTGAAGAATTAAGAGTTATGAAACGAGTTTCATCATAGATATACCAGTATCAAAAGGTTTAAATCCCATTTGCTTGCCATGGATCTATAAGACCTAAAGAGTCCTGTTTCAGTGGTCCTGATCCTCCAAGAAAATAGCCTGATTCAACTTACCTTTGAATTCTGCATTTGCATTGGAGAGGAAGTTTCCTGATATCAAGAAAGGTATTTAGTACTCGGGAATAGGAGATAGTTAACTTTTTGATATTGATAAAACTTGGAAAATTGACTGAAATTTATTTGAAAACAAAAAAAAATATAGATTTAACTTCAACAAGTGTTAATCAAGACAGGAATTCATTCTTTAGATTAAAAAATGATGCAAAATACCTGTATGCATGTTATAGATGTGTTATGCAAAGTGCAAAAAGTGTTTGCTATCACCCATACATAGAGCACCGATCGTCATATGTTTTCTAAATGTCATACCATGATCACCATGATAAGATACAATCTTTTTACACATTAGAAACATGGAAAAATCAAACAAGAACCAGATGAAGTTCCTTGTGGCTTTGGATATGTCCATTTATTGGGAAAGAGACCTTGACCATGAAGAGATCTTGAGATATGTGGAGAAGGGATCTCATCCTTCTTGAGGAGACGGAAGACCATTACTTAGAATCTGTCTGCAATTGTACGTTCCCTCATCAACTTATAAAGTAGATTCCACAGAATTCATTGTGCAGATGCTTGGTTTTTCTGGGCAGTATCAAGTCAATGGCTCTCTATTTTTTTTTTATCTTTTATTTTTATCTCATGACAGAACAACATGCAAATTATTTTTCATCTTATTTGTTACTCACTATTATTTTTATTGCCAGGCTTTGGTTTCACTGGCCGAAGAAATAGCTAAATCTGGAATCCCAAAAGGTTCAAGAAAGATTAATGGGAAATACATTCAGAGTCATCTCCATTCTCGGCTAGAAGGTATGATTAACCTGCCACGTTTCTTTGAATGAACAACCCTCTCTATCGTAATTAAGCATTGTCACTTTATCTTGTACTTCCATATGATGATTTTAAGTGGTGAGACTGACGAGGCATATTGTAGGATATTAAAGCTACATTTAGATCTTGGAAGTAATAATGAAAGAAAAGGAAAATGCGGAAATTACTAAGAATGGATTTATTTTCCAATCTATTTTCAGAATTTTCATTTTCTCCTCGTTCTTTCAGATACTTAAATGGAACTCATGGATTTTAGCCTTTCTTTTGCCTATATTGTTGTGGGTATGACGGACGTCAGCATCAATATGGACTTCCAAAATAGTATTCTATGGGTTTGATTTGAAATATGATAGGTTTTTGCACACGAACTTGGCAATATATACTTTATTAGGTATCTCAAGGCAATCAGGTACTCTCCTTGATAAGATACTGCAATTGTTAGAACTTTCAAATGCTTTATTAAATGTGTCAGCAATCTTCAATTTTGCTTTATACAGTACACCCCTGTAGTCTTAACATAAACTGTGTTGGATTTTTCCATTTAAAGCTGTACATGAAAAATTGAAGGAACAGATAAAAGATGTAGATGCTGCGCAATCCAAGGAGGTTTCCATAATCTGGTGTGGCATGGCAGAGGTATGTTGCAGAAAGATCTTAACCTCACACTTCAGTTCTATCTTCACTCATGAAAATAGATTTTTTCTTTGTTTATGTTTGCTTAGTTTGCCCTGTGGAAATTTAAGTCACCAAGAAGAAAAAGAAAAAAAATGGAATTTAATGTTGAGCTTAGGTTATTGCAAAGTAAAGGTCAAGCCATAACCTAGAAATGCTTTAGGCAATGCGATATAAATAAATAACACACAGATCGATGATTTTCAATTGGACTTGGTAATTCAACCAATAGGTTCACAGATTTATCTTGATTCAGTCACTCCTATAACCTCAAACCTCAAGTTTGAACATAAATTGAGAACCCTGAACTGAGTTAAATCTTTAAAAAAAGATTATGACCCCAAACTCCCACCCATGCTAGGATGATGAGAGACTGCCGATAAAATAATAAAAAATA
This sequence comes from Vitis cinerea var. helleri x Vitis riparia, assembly GCA_946000715.1. NCBI lineage: Eukaryota > Viridiplantae > Streptophyta > Magnoliopsida > Vitales > Vitaceae > Vitis > Vitis cinerea var. helleri x Vitis riparia. Next base: position 17,034,212 of record OX254005.1, on the reverse strand, counting down.
AATAAAAATAAGCATAAAACCAAATAAATATATAATAAATAATAAATTAATAAATGTAAGAAAAAAATGTTGTGAAATTAGAAATGAGATACTCCACCCTCTATCTCAATTTTGGACTGTTTTATGGTTGCCTTCAACCCTTGACTTTCCACAATTTTTTTTTTGATAAGTAAAAAAGAACTGCATTAAGCCGATGGAAAAATGTTCTCCTGGGGATGGAACAAGTATGGTCAGGTATAATGCTCAAACAAACATGAAGTATAATTTGAAGTGCTTTTAGTTGAAAAGCCTCATCCAACGGAGGCTGTTTACGCTGTCTTGTGAGAAGCAGAAGATCGAAGTGTTGCACCAATTAATGAGTTGTGATGGGAACATGGAGGTGTTAGTGAACAGAACTTCCGTTATTGAATTTCTCTGGCAGTAGTGTCTGTGTTTTGAATCTTGTTTGAAAAAGATGATTCGTGATCAGTCGGTTGTAGTGGAGAGAAAGGTTTTCCAGGTGAAGTCTGAAGATTGCAATGGAGGAACGTGGATTTCAATAACAGAGAGAAGTCGAGGTTTTGTGGTTTCTTTAGGTTTTGGAGAGGAGTAGACGGGTTGGTTAGTGGAGCAGTTAGAGAAAGCTGTGGATTTGGAGGCTTTCAGGGGTTTCATTCGAAAAATGAGGGGCAAGACTAGGACTCATCTGATGGAGATATGTTTTAATAGCAGAGGGAGATATATGAAAATCACAGGCTCGACCCTTTGCTTCTGCCCCAGCATCATATGATTCCCTTGGTAAATCTCCATGAAAAGTATAAAGATTTGATACATTGAATATGGGAGATATGTTTAATCCTTGTGGAAATGCCACCTCATAAGCATTTTCCCCAAACTTGCGCAATATTTTGCAAAGGCCCCACTTCTTGCTCATTAACTTATGATAAGTGCCAGCAGGGATCCTTTCTTTCCATAAGAACACCATGACCCAATCTCCAACTTAGTATTCTTTGAATCACCTATGTTGGTTTGTAGCTTCTTTATAGTGCTTATTCATCAAACACTTTTCCGAATCTCCTTTAAATTCTCTGCAAAGGCAATACCATCATCGCTAACTTGTGGGTGGCTGTGGATCTGTATAATGAACAGTTATAGACAAATTCAGCTTGTGGTAAAATTAAGTCCCATTGCCTAATGTTGTTCTTTGAAAGAAATCTCAACAAATTACCGAGGCTACGATTTACTACTTCTGTTTGGCCATCTGTTTGCGGATGAAATCACTACTAAACTATAGTTTTGTAGCCAATAACTTCCACGAAGTTCTCCAAAAAATGGCTAAGGAACTTTACAGGTCTGTTTGGTAATTGTTTTAAAAAACAGTTTTTGAAAACTATTCTTTGATTGTTGTAGAACAAAAATCTGTTTGGGAACTTAACATATTTTTAATCTTTTTTTAATATTTTTAAAATATTTTTTTATATCTTGTATTTTATTTTTAATCATTTTACATGTTTGTATACTTATTTTTTAAAATAGCTCTTAGAAAACAATTGAAAACAATAGAAAACAATTAAAAGATGTTATTTTTAAAACACCCTGTTTTTAACAAAAAACAAAAAATAATTTTTGATTGTCAAACATGTTTTCCTGTTTTTTGGTTCTAGAGAACAAAAAACTGTTTTTCAAAACAGTTGCCAAACAGATCCTACATCTCTATCAAATGTGATTATTTTGGGCACTCCATGTAGTCGAACCACTGCCCAAAAGAAAAGATTTGCAACATGGGTTGCATCAAGGGCCTTTTTACATGCTATAAAATGTGTCATTCTAGAAAACCTCTCAACCACAACAAATACTGGATCTGCACCTCTTGTTGCATGAGGCAATCCTAATATAAAATCCACACTAACTTCCATCCAAGGGACTGTAGGTACTGGTAGAGGGTTTTATAAGCCAGTATATTGTTTCTGGCCCTTGGAAACTTGGCATACACGGCATCTATCTACATGCCTATACACATCTCGTCACAAGGTAGGCCAAAATTACCTTTCAGAAACTAAATTCAGTGTCTTATTTCTGCCAAAATGTCCCCCTAAACCACCACCATGCAATTCTCCAATCAATAGCTCCTTCAAAGAACCTTCAGGTATGCACAATCTAACTCCCTTGAACAGATAACCATCATTAAAGACCAATTCTGCAAGTACCCCGCTATCTTTGGCATCATATTTCTCAAGCACTTCTGGGAAAAATGAGTCTTTCATGTACTGCTCCTTGATAGCCTCCAGCCCAACCACACTGTTAGTCATTGTTTGCAATAAATAAACCCTTCTACATAACGCATCAGCCACCCTGTTTTGTGAACCAGCCTTGTATCTAAGTGTGAACGTGTATTTTTGCAAGTATGCCACCCACTTTGCATGTCTATGGTTCAGCTTTTGTTGCGAGTTGAGGAACTTCAAAGCCTCATGGTCTGAATCTAGAATGAACTCCCTCTGAATTAACTAATGACGCCAAAACTTCAAAGCTTGAACAATAGCATAAAATGCAACATCGTAATTTGAATAATTCTGCCGACTCCCATTAAGTTTTTCACTAAAGTATGCAATTGGCCACCCCTCTTGATTTAAGACACCCCCGATTCCAACTTTGGATGCATTACTCAAAGACCTTATCAAGATCTAGTAAAGCTAGAACTGGTGCTTGTGTCATCCTTCTCTTAATCTCTTGGAAACTTTTCTCAGCTTGAGAGTTGCATCATCTGTATTGGCCCCCCTTAAGGCACTCTGTAATTGGTGCCATTAAAATGCTGAAATTCTTAATAAATCTCCTATAAAATGTGGCCAAACCATGAAAACTTCAAGTTTCAGTTAAGGTTTTTGGAGTGGGCAAACTTGTAATAGCTTCAACCTTGGCTGGATCAACATTTTAAGCCCTTTGCTGAAACTACAAATCCCAGAAACTCCAATCTATCCACCATAAAGACATACTCCTTTATGTTGGCATAAAGCTGATTTTCCCTAAGAAGCTATAACACAAACCTCAAATGCTGAACATGAGTCTTGGAATCTTTGCTATAAATCAGCATGTCATCAAAATAAACTACAACAAACTTTCCATGCATGGTTTAAGAACCTGGTTTATAAATCTCATAACAGTGGTCAGGGCATTTGAAAGACCAAACAGCATGACCAACAACGATTCATAGAGTCCATCCTTATTTGATGGTAGCCACTTTTCAAGTCAATTTTTGAGAAAATCTAAGAACCTACTAACATATCCAGCATGTCATCCAACCTTGGTATTGGAAATATATATTTAGTAGTGATCTTATTTATAACTCTGCTGTCAACACACATTCTCCAAGTTCCATCCTTCTTTGGTGTGAGAAGAGCTGGGTAGCACATGGATTTAAACCCTCTTGAAGAAAGCCTTTCTTAAGAAGCTCCACAACTTGTCTATGAAGCTCCTAATGTTCTTTCGGGCTGATTCTATAGTGAGGCAGATTTGGAAGAGTGGCCCCTGGCACAAAATCAATGTGGTACTGTATTTTCCTTGGAGGACGTGACCCATTAGGCAATTCAGTAGGCTTTACATCTATACACTGATCTAACAATCCCTACACACTTTTTGGTACCATCTGAGGCTTGATGTCTTCTTTTCTGACGGGCATAAATAATTTCAGCCTCCTTACTTTCCTCCACAAAGTCGCTTAAATTCAAAAACGAAACTTGTTTTCTTTCTTGGCAGCCACCTGATCTCTCATTGGTTTCAACACAAACTTCTTTCCCAAGTAAAAAGAAAAGGTATTCTTGTCATCATGGTGGACTGTTTTCCTATCAAATTGCCATGGACAACCTAGAAGAATGTGGCATGCATCCATTGGTACTACAGTACACCTGCTCTTTAAAAGAATCCCCAATTGAAAAGTTCACAAGGCACTTTGATGACACAAGTACTTCATTTCCTTTGTTGAACCAAAGAATGCTATATGGTTGTGGATGCTTCTCCATTTTCAGCTTTAGTTTGTCTACCATCTCTTGAGAAACCAGGTTCTCACTGCTCCCACCATCAATAATGAAATTACAAAGTTTACCTCCTGAGGTGCAACTTGTTCTAAAGATATTCTTGTGAAGCCAATCATTCTTTTCTTGAACAGGAGGTGCAAGCATGGACTGCCAAATGAGCAGCACATCACCTACCATGTCACCTTTGATCCCCTCTTCTTCATCATTAGTACACTAGTACCTTCACTTTTCCCAGGTTGTTTTTCCTCCTCTTCAATTACAAAGTTTTATTTATAATCTTCCTCTTGATCTTCTGCAAAATTAACTTGAACTTCAAGTTTTCTCTTTGGACATTCATTAGATTGATGCCCAAACTCTGCACACCTGTAGTACTTCATCAAATTTTTTTCCTTGAGCATTGTTGTATGTTTGAACTGTATTTCCACCTGTTCTTGTGGGGGCCTTTCTTTGTCCTCCTTGGTTAATATTATTTGTTTTCCTAGTTGTTGCCCTACTACATTCAGGTCCAGATTTCTTGGAAGAACCCCAAATAAATTGAGCTTCAACTTTAAGAGCAAGTTGATAAGCATCACTAACCTTGTATGGACGTTGGAGGCTCACTTGATCTTGGATTGCTAATCTAAGACCATTCATATGATGATTGACTTTCTGGTTTTCAGTTTCAATCAAGTTGCTTCTCAATGTCAACTGATGGAACTCGTGTATACTCTTTCACAGTCTTGTCACACTACCACAAATTCTGCACCCTTTGATACAATGTTTGCTCATAGTCTCGAGGCAAAAATTGTGCTTTCAGCTTATCTTTCATCTTGCTCCAACTTCTGATTTTTCCTTTACCCCTCATTTCTCTATCATTTTGATAATGTTTCCACCAAGTAGAAGCTGCTCCTCTCAACTTTGCTCCAACAAGCTTAACTTTCCTCTCCTCTGGCACTTTTTTCCAATCAAAATAGGTTTTAATGCTGTCAAGCCAGTCCACAAACTCTTCCAGTTCCATCCCACCATCAAATTCTGAAATTTGAGCTTGTACACTGTACTCCCTTGAATTTGTAGGGCCTGTATAATGCAATCTTCCCATCATTGAGGTCTCATATTTCGTTGCACTGGTCTCCTTACATTGTTTGCTCTGTCATCAAAAGAGCTGTCACTTTCTTTCAGATAACTGATAGAGTGCCTCTTCCTCTTCCCTTGAATGATCTGGGTCACGATTACGACCATTGCCACGATTACCAGTTACTTGTTCAAATGCAGCAGCCAGTTGTTGGATTTGCTCCTGCAGCTCTTGAAACATCTCCATTGTGACATAATTCCCACCTCTACATCCTCTATGTCCACGTGCATTCCTTGCAGCCATAGCTTCCCAATATTCAGACCTTTTCGCTCTGATACCAACTAATGTAAACCAAGTGCGGTAACAAGTTGGTGGCAGATTGCTGACCTCTCGCGCAATATGCGGCGGTGAGGGACTGGAAGATGCCACAAGGTTGACTCCTCAAACCTAATCTTCCTCCAATGCTGGAAACAGCCCTTCTTGTCAAGAGAAAATCTGGAAAAAAAAAAAAAAAGGAAAAAAGATCTCTTTCCCTTTTCTTTCTTCGTCCCTTTTTTTTTTTTTCAAAGAAAAAAAAAATTAAAAAATTGATTACATCCCCCATCTGAGACCTTCATATTCTCAGCTTTCAACCACCTATTTATGTTTTATGGAAAGTCTATAATATTCCTTATACTTTCTAGAATGATTTAATGTTTTTATATAACCTAGATTGACCCTTTGACTACCTACTTAATAACAGCCAAGTCAAAGAAAATAGAAAGACTTCAAAAAAAAAAAAAATACAAAAATGCAAAAATGCTTCCATCAAAATGGCACAATCCTTTGCCTTGTGGCATTGACAAACCCTTTGATATATTAGGATAAAGCTGAATTATCAAGTTTTTGGTTGGATTGTGTGGAAGGAACTGAAGAAAGAACATATTTTGGATATAATATCATATTTCTTTTCTTGTTTTTATTTTTTGTTTTGTTTTGTTTTGTTATTATTGTTATAATTCTTTTGTCTTTTTTGGTGGGCAAAAGAGTGTGCAAGTAATGGGCACCTTTGATGGTTGGAGTCAAGGAGAGCACTTGTCACCAGAGTACACTGGTTCTTTCACTAAATTCTCGACAACGTTAATGCTTAGACCTGGACGGTACCATTTCACCTTTTTCTTTTCTTTTTTTTCATCATCTTGTTATCTTCATGATCCTCATCTTCTTCTAACCTAATTTTGCATTTCAAAGGTATGAGATCAAGTTTTTGGTGGATGGAGAATGGCAGCTATCGCCAGAATTTCCTACTGTTGGTGAGGGTTTAATGGAAAATAACCTACTGATAGTGAAATAACTCGAGTTCTGTAGGTAGTTCTTGTCACCCTTTAATATGCAGAGCAATTGATAATTCAGCCTTCCCACTTTAAGTTGCTTTGATTTGAGTATATATTTCTTCTTAGTTATCGTTTGATCTCGTGTTTAGTTTTGTAGAAAATCTGTAAAACAGAGAATTTTCAGGCCATTTTAGTAGATAAAAGAAAAGGGGGGCAGAATCCAGTCCTGCATTACATTTTTAAAGTATTGGGCCAATCTTTTATTGCTTATTTATATTGTTTAGGAGCAGTAACAAGGTTTTAAGTTTTAAGTTTTTTTACTTAGATAGTTATTGTTTTCCTAATTCTGCTGCTCTGACAAGCGAACTGCTCAAAATTTTGAATCAATTTTGTTTGGTTTTATGAGCCTTTACATTATGTTCATATATAGTTGTCAAAATTTGGGATTTTATTTATTTATTTGGGTTTGTTTTTTGTGAGGGACTTTGAGATGGAATGAGTTTAGTGCAACTAGAATGGTCTTTGATAATCTATCTTGATGGGATATCTTCCATACTATCTTTTCTTGCTTTCTTTTATCTCCTTTCCTAGCTCTAAATGCTGCAATCTCAATGATTGCTAAACTTAGCATCATTCACAAATTTAGGAATGTTGAGACTTCTTTCTGAAATAATAGGGTAAGTTTGTCCTACAACTTTGCAAGAATTTTGACTTGAAAAAGTAGCTGTCGAACTTATTCCAATTCCAAGATCTTGGGTCGAATGGATACATCGAATCAATATCGATTTGATGCGAATGTGAAGGCTAAAGTCTTACTTTTGGAATCTAGCTTGGGAATTAAAATTTAGGAAATGCTCCTCTTAGAAAATTGAGTGCAGCAGGAATGAGGAGTTGGGTGTTGAAAGATGCTTAAGCGACAAATTAAGAAAAAGTAGAATAAAAAATGAACAGAGCAGGCTAAATGCAGCAACGGTTGAGGATAGGACGCGGCCGAATCATTTGGCATTATTGGGAGAGAGGGATTGGAGATATTGAGATTTTAGTCTAAGGTAGCATATCCTACTGATTAGTGTAAGAATAAACTCATCGCCTGATATCTAAAGAAAAATATTGTCAATTTTGAGTGATGTACTTTAATTAAACTATTACCAGACTAATCTGATTTAATGCAATTCACTTGGAAGACAAAATCTGAGACAAAATTATTTCAATTATCCAGAAGCTCAGCTATTTCTCTCAAAGGATCTCTCACCATTCTAAGGAGTTTGAATTGATCTAATACAATTGCTAATTTGCAAATCACCTAGCATCTATTGATAGACATGACATGAAAATTTTCTTTTTATTTATTTATTTTAAATAGAAATGAATTGGATGATTTTAATTTTGTGTTTGGATGTATATAAGAATGTCAGAGTGAAATAATTATTTATTTTAGTTTCGTATTAAATAAAGGGGATGAGGATGAAATAAATGAATAAATTGACAATAATATTTATACAAATAATTTTTTTTTTTTCATTTTTGAAAAAACTGTCATGCTATAAATAGTTTAAAATAATTTTTTAATTTCATTTATAAAAAGGAACACCTTTGAAAGTATTTTTAGCTAAATAATAAGAACCCATTTGGACTTGCAATTTGAAAATAATTTCTTTTTTTTTTTTTAAAAAAAGTTAATACTTGGTTTTTGTTCTTGATAATCAACAGTTTTTAAGTTGCATTCCTCTACTGACTTGATCATGAGTGACTTAAATAATAAATAAATCCTATTACCTGTGTTGATTTTTTGTGCAGAGGCTTTAGGCCAAGCATAGAAAGGCTGATTGCAAAATGGTTGGTTATGACTTGTGACAATAAAAGAAACTCATGTATACGAAGAGGATAAACAAATTGTCGTCCTTCTTGATTCTTTGTTTTCTCAAGCCCATTCTCAACCACTCATTCTCAGTCCATTGAAGGCACAATGCCACAATCACTCTTAGCCCATCCCTAGGCCCATTCTCAATCATTCATTCCTACCCTATTCACTCTCGATGGTCCAATATGATTTTAGCCCTCTTCTTCTCTAAGCCCATGTGCATTTTTTATTTTATTTTTACCTTCATTTTAGTTTTAATGGTGCATTTTGTTCTACTCTTGTGGGGAAAAAAGATGAGGGAAGGTTGAATTGGAAAAACAGAAAGAGATGAAATTTTTTAGTTAGCAGGAAGAGGGAATTAGGATGAGGATTTTGAGAGGAGGTTGACAAAGGAAAAGGAAAAGACGAGGGGAGCATAAAAGAAAGATCTTGCTGACTTTTTAACTTCGTTTTATATCAATATTAACAAAAATTAGAAAATGATTTTTATCAACTAATTTTGTAAGGTTATAAATTAAAAAAAAAAATTTATTGATTTATTTTTTTTTTATTTTATTATTATAATTTTTTCTACTAATTCTTTAAATTGGGAATTTATTTCATTGATCAATTTTCTACCGTTCTATAACTTAAACCAAATTTTATTCTATAAATTGATATTTTGTGAATTGATGTTAATAAAATCAAAACTGAGTTGTATAAAATTAAGCTCCAAATCAGAAGTTTACTCTATCAATTGACTTGTATAAAATTTTTATTAAAAAAAAAAACTTGAATCTTGTCTTTTAAATTGATTATTTATAAAATTTAAAATATTTTTGTTTAATTAGATATCATTTATACAAATAAGAGCATGCAATTCACCATGCTTCTTTGATATATATGTTTTATAATATGTCATTGTCCACTTTTCATATTGTATCCATAAATTAATTAATTGAATGTCAAATTTCCTCTGTTCATTAATAGAGACCGAATTAGTCTTGGGCTTAAACAGGTGTTATGATTTATCATCCTGTTTTCTTGATAGCTAACTTGATATTTGAATTCATTCTTCATTTGCAAATTAGTTTTTCCCTAAATGGAATTGGACATAGTTTTTCTTTTTTAATTTGTTTTTCCTTTATATATATATATGAGAATTCCAAAATCTTTTAAAAAACCAAAATAATTTTTATTTTTATTTTTTACAAAAAAGAAAAAAGAAAAAAGAAAAAAAGAAAAAAAAACTATTTATAATAAAATTGTCTCACCATCAAGTGGGGATTGGAGTAAAAATGAGGGTCGACAAATGATTTATCCTCTATTTTTTCATAAAGGAAAATAATTCCTTTAGGCTATATTTGGTTTTTAGAAAATTTGATAGAAAATGCAAGAGAAAATAAAAATAAAAAATAGCTTTAAAATTAATAAATTATTTTTATATACAGTAACCCATTTCCCTTATCTTAACTTTTCCATATAAAAATTAAATAATTTTAAAAAGTATAAGTTCTAATTAATTTTAATAATATTTTATTTTCTTTGGTATTTTCCAAATCACAATCAAAATCATTTTTCTTAATATTTTTTTCGTTTTCTTACTATATTTTAGGCACCATAACCTTAGTTACCCATGTATATAATTTATGTATACTACATTGGCTTTTCTTAATAGACGCATATCCTCCTTTTCATCTTCTTTTTTCCCATGGATGTCTTTTTTATTTTTTATTTTTTATGATTTGGATGGATGACTCAAAATAACTATGAAATTGTAAAAATGAACTCTCCCTTTAATTTTGCTAAGAAATAACCCTCTTTGGACTCTATTATCCATTTTGACTTTGTTTGTAATTAAAGCCACAAATTATGCTCTAATGGCATATATAGGAATGAATTATAAAAGTGTAAAGACTCAATTCACCCAACTTAACTTGAATTGTTGCTAAGACCCTAACCATAGATTTAACATATATCTTGAGCTAAATCTTAGGTCTAAAGGATGAAAATGATGCAAGTTGAAAAAGTCATTTTCAATCATGGTAGAGAAGAGACTAGATATGCTTAGAATGAGTTCCAAGAATTTGAAACATAAGAAAAGTTTCAAAACATGAAAATGGAGCAATTCGTAGCATGAAAGATAAGAAATGAAGGTTATGGAAAGAGTTGAAACGCAAGCGAACATGAGAAAGAAGGTTAAAGGATATAGCTTGAAGTTCAAACATTCCAAGTGAAACTCAAAATTTGATAGCAACATATACTATGAATTTGAGGTGAAATCTAGAGTACTTCTTGATGGGAAAATCTTGGATCTCTTCATCTCCCAAGTTCAGATCAAGTTAAAAACATGCTTAACCATCCTATGCTTTTTCTAAATCCTATGCATAAAAAAAAAATTCATTTTTAAACTTAATATAGATTCAGAAAATGCTAATGATAAATGTACCTTATATTTAGATGTTCTCAGATTGAATCCACGTGGTGAAGATGAAAAACAAAGTTGTAGAAGTCTCATAAACCCAAAGTTTTCCACCCAATGACTTGAACCTTGACTTTGATACACTTCCGGTGGGAATGGAAGAGAAGGTGGAGGTTATGACTTTCTCTCTCTCTAAATATGGTATGGAAACCCTAACCCCTAAGGGGGATTTATAGGATTTACTACTAGACTTAAGTGACTTGAGTCCACTTAGGGCTTAGGTCCTTTAATCTGGCCCAAAACAGGTCCTAATTGATTAATTGATCTTACATGACTTATTAATTAATCAATTAGCCAAATCCAGAGACCTTGTTTACTTATTCCTATATAACCTTATGTAATTACTAAAACACCCTTATGCACAAAAGTGAACCTAAAGCTAATTTGATCCTCAAAACCCTTGCCAACAAGGTATATGAGCTCAGAGCAGGGACCATTAGAACCAAGAGAAGTATTGAATCCCTCATAATCCAATTTTGAAGTTGATTCAACATTCCACTATAGATAATCAATTGAACTTTAGTATCCTATGTAAATAATAATGAGACACTATGTGTTAGGGTCTATGACCTATTACCCATTGTGTTTAGTCTCCCTATGAACACTTGTCCATAGTCTAATAAGGTGAAAGCTATCAACCTTTCAAAACTACTTCTACTATCCTTAGGTTACAGATCCTTTTATTGTGTGTTCAACTAACATATCTTGGCTTTATAAGAGTATAATGTCAAGTTCTACTTAAGGAACTACTATACACATAGTTTCCATGAACAGATCTCCTTAGGATCACCCAAGGGGACACTTTGTCTCAATTCTATGAGATATCATGATGCCTCTATTGAGAGTACCTATTGCTACCGACTTTCATCAATAGTAACCCAATTCATAAGGAGTATATGATCAACTTACGATCTCAAATCATTGCTAACTTTGGCATAAACTTAATATTCTTTCAAGGTTGAGAAACAACACAATGAATCAGCTTGGTGAAATCATGACTAATTGATAGCCTTAAGTTATAACTCATTGTAGGTCCTATCTAATGTGTAACCATACACACTAGTGCACTCATAATGTGAAACCCATCCCGGTGGTCAAAACCAAACATCTCTCCAATTAGGAGGTGGTGCTTTATAACCTCTAATGGGTTGCATAGACCCATGAACCAACTGTGAACAAGTCATTTATTTGCAAGAAACTCATGACTTGGATCTTCTGTGCAACTCCTAATACACTCAAGTCATGTACAATGCAAAAGATGCAGGTTAAAGTGCTTACAAGATATAATGCATGAAAATAGGATAAACAAAAGTGAACCAAAACTTTATTAAATAAATAATAAAACTGCACATGTTTGTTACATCATGTCATGTTTTTAATGGCTCTATCCTAATACTCCCCAAGGTCATTTTTAGGATTGCTATATATATCGTTTTGAAGCTCATGAAGTCAGGAATCGAACGCTTCAAAAAATTGAAGCTAAAACAAGGAATATATGGGTGATTGAAGAGAATTGCGCAAAGAGAAACCAAAGCAGTGTCAATTTCAAATGCTCATGTGAATTTTTGCATGAATGTGCGAAATGGACCAAAGAACTAACTTTTTCTTTTTTTCTTTTTGAGGAAAAACTTTTTTATCTTCTTTTTACTTTTATTTTTTAGGAGAATGACATTTCCAACTATGAATTAAGAAAATATAACACCCCTAAACATTAGTATGGATATATGAGTCTCACAAAACCATCAACCTATAGTAAGGTGTATTAACTAATTTTTATGTGAAAATAATTAGTTTAAGAGATTATTTTGGATGCATAAAACATAATAGATATAAACACTAAAAAAAAAATGACATAACAATGATTTTATTCTTTCATTGATCATACCATAACACTTTTGATATGAGCCTAAGTCACCTTTTGAATTGTTTTTTATTAAGATCTTCAACTCATTATTCTTATATAGTGAATGAGTCACTTGTGTAGTGCATGTTGTTATAAGTAAAACAACCAAAATATAATAATAAGAGTATGGCTTGGGACCTTAACCTTATAAAAGAGATTTGTAACTCTTAGTCTTCCTATCATAGACTACAGAGGAGTTATACTTTTCATTTGTGAACATTATGCACAAATTAATGAATAATGGTGGGTTACCACTTTTCTTGTGCCTAGCTCCATAGGAGGAGAAATCAGGTGGAAGGACACTAGGTAGGCGAGCTTTACTATGTTTTCGACAACTTTGGATTTGATATTCACCACACAAATTTGATCTAGGAACATCTAGATCTCGGTATGAGTTCTTCTCTTTTCTAGATTTGTTAATCTTAATCGTTTTTAAAAGCCATGTTTTTGCTATGATTATTTTCTAGAGAAGCCTAGGATAGATGCATGTACCCTATTAGATCCAAGGTTAGGGAACGAAGCAATCCTGAGTTCTCAACAAAAATAAATTTCTTAATAATAAGGTTACAAAAGTTGTAACACTACATTCATGTAAATGAGAATTCCCTAAATTCTCATTTATAATTTTAGTCTTCTATATACAAGACTCTTTGATGTCCTATCAATTGGTTTACCTATCTATCATTGATATATTCTTAATTATGAATAACCTACTATTATGGAATAAAAAAAAAAAAGCTAACAATCTCCCACTTAGATTAAATAATTATATTTATAATAGATTAAAAACATAATATGACCACAACAATTTCTCAAAAAAATGGGCATCTCTTATGTTAAGATTATGTTTCATATACCACTAATACCAAATCATTAAAATGATTGTATCACACAATGATCCAATATTCTTCAAAGATTGTAGTGCTAGCACCTCCACTAACATGAATTGATGACTTTTATGATATTAGCAACATTATGGTGATAATGCTAATTCATCCACAAAATGGTCCCATTAACTCTTAATCATCTAGATTGTGCACAAAATTGATGTATAAAAGTAATATAATTATAATCATCAGTATATCATAATGAAGAACTCTATTTACTTTTTAATGTGATCACATACATTACACTCTTAATCATTCTAAAATTGACAAACTTGGCATTAAGCCCATGCATGCAACATAATCCTTAACAAGCTTACGTGGAATCCCTTTAGTAAAAGGATCTGCCAACACGAGTGTATTTTCAATATGTTTAATAGAGACAACTATATTTTGAACTCACTTCCTTACAACCAAATACTTAAAATCAATGTGTTTTGATCCTCTTGTAGTTTTATTTTAATTATTATTATTATTTTTGAAGATTTGCACAACAACGTTATTATCACAGTATATTCTCAATGGTCTCATTATCGAATCAACATGTAGCCTTAAGACAATTTTTTTCAACCATATTGCATGACATGTGACTTTGTAATATACTATATATCCTACCTCCAATTTTAAAAAAGCTATAAATGATTATTTATGATTTTTTTTTTCATGAAATAGGTTCATCAAATAGCATAAAAATATAGTTAGATGTATGTCTTATAGTATCTTTATAGTCAGCATAATCAGAAACAAAATAACCAATAATCCCTAGATTATTTGTTCTTCTGCATGTAAGCATGTAGTCCTTAGTGTTGGGGAACCTTGGATTACTCTATTCTTATGCCTTGGATCTTGTAGGTGCATGCATCTATCCCTAGAGATCTCTAGATCTAACACAATAGAAAAAAAAAAAGGATTCAAACCACCATCACAAAGAAATGATAATATGCTTACCTAGATCTATAACTTAAATGCTATCATAAAACACCAAAGTTAGTTCAAGTATTATATTACTCAACATGCATTTTATCAAAGGAAATCAAATGAACCTCAAGGAACCCAAAGTCAATATCAAACAAGCATATAGTTCTTAATGACATACATATTCATGGAACTTTAAAACGGGAAGATAGAAAGCGTACCTATGATTCTATAAAAATGAGGTTAATTCACCATTAATAATGATAAGAATAAAGAATAATAAATTAAAAAAAAACTAAACCTATATATATACACTTTAAAATGGGAAGATAGAGAGCGTACCTATGTAGCCAGCGTAAGTGATTCTATAAAAATGAGGTTAATTCACCAATAATAATGATAAGATTAAAGAATAATAAATAAAAAAATAACTAAACCTATATATATACACTTAGCATGTCTCAAGTCAAGGAAAGTTCACAAGTATGATCAAAAGTGACTAAATTATCAAAAGCCAAGGAGATATCATTAAAATGGTGGAATATTAGTTCACAATATAAACTCCAAATAAATATCAAGAAAGGTTATCTCACCAAAATAAAAATTAGGTAACATCTTTAACATGTCTAGATAAACATCCAATAGGCCAAATTAATAGATTATATTCCAATCAATAACAAATTTATTCACAAAGGGGTTACCTCATAGAAAAAAGTCAGCAAACGATTAGAATAGAAGACTGTACAAAATAAATCTAAAACAAATACCTAGAAGTTAAGTTTTATCAAGAAAATTTTTAGAGAACATCTCCTATATGTCTAGTTTATCATCTAAGTGACCAAATTAATTAACCAGCCCTCATTTAGTACCAGATTTCATGATGATGATAATAGGTCCAGAACAGAGCATTTTTTAAAAGTATTCAACAATTGATTTTTACAATTAACTTATAGATGTCA
Organism: Vitis cinerea var. helleri x Vitis riparia; assembly: GCA_946000715.1. Classification (NCBI taxonomy): domain Eukaryota; kingdom Viridiplantae; phylum Streptophyta; class Magnoliopsida; order Vitales; family Vitaceae; genus Vitis; species Vitis cinerea var. helleri x Vitis riparia. The sequence continues at coordinate 17,018,858 of OX254005.1, read as the reverse complement.
TAAAATCATACGAAAATTCAAAAAACTATCTTAATGTGTTTATTTTATATTAAAAATAATATTAGGAGATAACACATTCATAACATATTTAAAAAATAAATAAACATATCTTAGCTCTAGAAGAGCACTCATGCAGTGGGTGCAAGAATAAAAAATTATATCTTTTATTTTAGAAATTATTTATTAATATTTTATATAAAAAATTAAATTAAGAGGTCTAGAATAATAGAAAAATGTTCAAAGAAATTAAAGAGATTATTTAGTAATTTAATTTTGTAAAACAAGATTGAGTGTAAAAAATAGAGTGAAAACTGAACCTTCTGAAAAATATCTCCTAATTGGAGAACCATATTTGACCCAAGAAATATTCTAAAATCAAGTTCAAGGAGCCTGGAATGTCCTAGAATAGTTAGAAAAATTTAAAAGGGTTTCTAAGTTGTTAGATTTCAATTTACAGATGTAGAAGTATAGTGCACTATAATGAAAAATTCTAAACTAACTAAAACGAATTAAGATAAATCAAGACAAATTTCAAAATAAAAACTGCATCACCTAGGAGCCAATTTACCAAAAATATAAGAAATAATCAAACTAAAAGAATGGGATCAAACCAAATCAAAGTATGAACTATAACACCAAGGATCGATTAAATTAATGATGAAAAATCATAAATGGACCTAAACTAATAGAACCAATTAAACTAAACTAAAACAAGAATTTAAAAAGAGAACTTACCTTCCACCATGTAAGAGGGGCTGTTGTTAGAACGCTCTTAATCCTTCCAATCTGATGCTTTATCTGTTGCATGTTCTAAAAGAAAATCCCGAGACATCCTCAAAGTGGCAGCTTGTTGTCATCTTCTTTTCATGGTATGGTTGCCCTCAAAATTCATCAAAAATGTGGATGCCTCTTGCAGAGGAGCGGGATGGCTGGGAGGTGCAAAGGGGTGTTGCTTGAGGGACTAGAAAAACTTGAGGGGAAAATCAGTTGTAGAAAAAGAAAAGCTTGAGGGAAAGAATCAGAGGAAGAGAGGTGAGCTGAATGGGTTTTATTGGTTTTGCGAAGAGAAGGAGAGCTCGAAGCCAAGCGAGTTTCGCTTGAGATGAGGTTTTTCAGGTAAGGACCTTGTATTCACCATTATTCCTATTCATTATCTTCTCCATCTTGCTTTTGGATGTTATTTTTTGTTTTGGGTGTGGATATCAGGCCATATGTTTAGCTTTCATTAATATCTGGAATGACTATGGATTTGTTGTCATTGTTTTATCTTCTATTCTTCTTGGTTTTGCTAGAGAATAACTTGACTTTGTTTTAGTTCCACTGTGATATATCTCAGAATTCACATCCCTGATTCTTATATGAACTTATGGTCTCTCAACCAGCTTGCAAGCCTGTGGATAACTCATGAAACGAGGCTTCGTTTAAGGCCCTTTTGGTTCACTTACTCTTGTTTTTTTTTTTTTTGTTAATGTTCCTTGTTTTATTGCTTCTCTACTTCTGGTATCCGTCTGTGGTACACTTGGATTTATACATCTCCACCTGAGGGTGCTTGGTCTTCGTTTGGCTGGTGTCCTATGCTAGTAGAGATGCTGGATTTGCAAATCAAAGTCATGGACATGGAGGGTATGGTGGAGGTGAGGGATCTTACGAAAATCCGACTAGTTATGGTTCTGTTGGAAGTGGTCCAAATAGAAATATTGGTGGGGAAGACTTATAGAATGAGAAGATCCTCCACTCTATTAAAAGGTTTATCAAGAAAACCTCTCTAGATATTCTTTTGTATCTTGATACATTGGACAAGCATAGCAATGATTTTGGGTGACATGTAGTTGTTGTGCACACCAGTTGAGATATTTGGGCTATCAATATAGTTGTAGACCCTCAATTTCGTCCTCCTAGCACATGTCCTATTAGATACTTGTTCGATACTTTACAGTAGTTCCTTGGTGGCCCATAGCTACTCACATTACTTACCTTTCTTGAGCCACCTTGGAGACTCTGGTTGAGGGATTGCCTAGCCCCTTATTGTGACCTTTGGTAGTTTTGATTTAGACTTAAGCTTTCCATTCCTTTTTAGGATAGTTCTTAAGCATGTTTAGATCACTTAGACAATATCCCAATCACTTTAAGACACTTAGTTCATTAGGCACCACTAGGCCCCAACCCATTTAGTTCATTCATTAACTCACTTTCTTAGATGGTTGCATGATTGCATGGCCTACATGACTTGTGTGACTTATATGGATTTCTTTATCATTTTTATTTTATTTTATTTTATCTTATTACAAGTTTTCTAAATCATATTTCTTGGCTTTTGGGCATGAGGAAATGGGCTGCCATTTATTTGGAAGGAGAATCAACAGAATTTTGAAAAAAATGAGATTTTGTTTTTTAGAAGGATAGCACATATATTATTTCTATGGGGGAATCGGTTATAAAAAGGGAAGAAAATAAGAAAGGAAAGTAGATTTAAAAAAGGAAGAAAGGAGGGGATTTTTCTCCAGCAGATTTGGAGGGTCTCTTTTAGAAAGACTGATATATATATGTGAGAGAGGAAGAAAACCGGGGGAATTTTTTGGGGATTCTTTGATTGTCAAGGGCAGAAAAGTGCACGAGGGTGGAAGAGGAGCAATTGCAGCCGACTTTGTTCAGGTATGCTTTTGGTTACTCTGGGTGTTCTGACCCATATTTGATTTCTCCATTTTGGTCATTTAGAAATATTCAATGTCTTGTCGTTTGGTGTGGATGGAAAGGGCCACAAGTTGTTCTGCTGGGATTGGTCGTTTACTACTCCACCTTGTTTCGATTTTGATTATTTTATGTGTCATTGATGTCTTTGGAAATATAGAACTCCATGCTTGAATGTTATCACGCTTGATTTTTTTCGTTTAAATCCTATTCTGCATGGTTCCCTCCGCTCTTAACCCATGGATTAATACTTGAAGTGGGATTATTTATGCTTACTGATCAACATCTTCTACTCCACCTTCTTCGGATATCTCACGTCTGGAATTCTGTCCGGCCAATGCTCCACCTTCTTCGGATATCTCACGTCCGAAATTCTGTCCGGCCAACGTTCCACCTTCTCCGCATATCTCACATCCGGAATTCTATCCGGCCAACATTCCACCTTCTTCGGATATCTCACATCCGGAATTCTGTCCGCCGGCATTCCACCTTCTCCGGATATCTCACATTCGGAATTCTATCCGGCCAACATTCCACCTTCTCCAGATATCTCACATCCAGAATTCTGTCTGCCGACATTCCACTTTCTCCTGATATCTCACATCCGGAATTCTGTCCGCCGACATTCCACCTTCTCCGGATATCTCACATCCGGAATTTTGTCCAGCCAACATTCCACCTTCTCCGGATATCTTACATCCGAAATTCTGTCCGCCGACATTCCACTTTCTTCGGATATCTCACATCCGGAATTCTGTCCGCCGACGTTCCACCTTCTCCGGATATCTCACATCCGAAATTCTGTCCGGCCAATGTTCCACCTTCTCTGGATATCTCACGTCTGGAATTCTGTCCGCCGACGTTCCACCTTCTCCGGATATCTCACATCCAGAATTCTGTCTAGCCAACGTTCCACCTTCTCCGGATATCTCACATCCGGAATTCTGTCCAACTGACGTTCCACCTTTTCCGGATATCTCACATCCGGAATTCTGTTGGGCCGACGTTCCACCTCCTCCTCTATTTGCTTCTTTGATTGGGAATTTATTGTTTTTAAATTGAATTTTTGAATCATTTTTCAACTAAATATTCTCAGCATTAAAAAAAAAATCCATCTTTAATAATCCTTTGCTGCCATTTTTCCTCTCGGCATGCACTTTCACTATTTTCTTTGACTTTCAACCATTTTCTCGATCTTCTTGATTTTTCACAAGCATGAACAAAATTCATGGTTCTAAATAATGGAATTCATTGAACCGATTCATGCAAAAGCAATTAGGGCTTTGGTGGGGGCCCGACATTCATGATATTCTCATCAAAATTGTTTGCTTGATATTTGATTGATTGTGATTCCTCTTTATGGCATTGAGATCATTTCGCACTTACTACTAAGCAAACTTGTTTCCCATAGAGGAATATTAGCTTGCTATCCGAGTACACCCTTCTTGCCCTCAAACTCTAAAATTCTATGAATGTGTATGTAATCATGAGCCATATCCATGTTTGATGCCATAATTGATTGCCTTGATGCTTGTTTGATCATATTTGATGCGTCATATTTTTAAACTAATCTTTGATGTCTTGTGATAGCGCTTAAGAAGCAGTCCAGGTACGTACCCTAAATCTTCTTCATGATTGTGATTGGTTTTCCTACTAAGCATGCTATTTTTTGAAATCACCTAGCCTACTTAGGTATCTATGATTGATCGGTTAATTGCTATATTTCGCTCAACTTAGTCGGTAGAGACCTTTATAGGGCTTAGAGGGGTGCTACCTTTTAGAGGTACCTTCCCAATAAGTAACCTGATCCCCGGACTTAGACTCAGGTTTCCCAAAGACATGCTTTTTCCAAAACTATGGAGTCACTTTTTAGGGTTTTTCTTTCTTGTTTTATTTTCCCTTTAAAATAAAAATAAAATAGGTGGCGAATCCAACTTTTCTAAAATTAATTTTTCACAAATAAAAAGCGAGTCTCGTCGATCGAGTGGGGACGCACGTGAAAAATGCGGGTCCACAATAGTGCAATGCAGTTGTGGTTCTAACTCATACAACATCTACTCCACCACTCTTATCCCCCTCCTTTGTACTCATCATTGGTAGTTTTCCCTACACAATCTCACCACCTTCCCATCCTACTAACATTCATGCCTCATCATACCCATCACTATTCCTATCTTCATCTTTCAATACCCATCAAACCCATTTCCCTCACTACCTTCCTCCACCTATTCCACCATTCATCTCTTACTTCTTTATTTTCTATCTTTTCTTGTACATGAAGTCCCATGCACATCGCCTCCTTCACTTCACCATCCTTCTAATCTTAATACCCTAACACACCCATCACCATACACATATCTCCATCCTTTATCCTATCATCAAATCCACTTCTCTCACTATCTCACATTTTGTCAGAGTATTTGGCACGGTCTGTTCTGAAGTCAAAGGACATGAGACCATATATTTCTCTTCTCATCAGTGTTTCATTGCAAGAAACAAACCATGTCTTAGGATCTACATCGACTTTTTTTGTTAGCGAGTTTTCCATCTTGGAAATAGGCAAGAATTTAGTGTAGTTGGATTTGACAGCAGGCTTTAACAAGACTATAATAACCATTTTGGGGAATACAGATGTTGATATCCACTGGCATGAGCGGGATTTTAAATGATCAATCTTGTGCATAAAGAAGACTTTGGGATTGGTGGGTTTGCAAAATATGAGGTCAAAGTTATACAGGCCAAGAAATTCAAAGATAAAGTGATGATCTCGCCCCGATGCACGTTAGCACCACTGATCCTTTGCCTTACCTAAGCATCAAGGGCACTCCCATTGAAACTTCTTCTGCCTAGTACATATTGCAACAATACACAACTGTCTCTAGAGGACAAAAACTACAGAACTCAATTCGAAATGCCAAAGCCATGGGAAATGTGAAGATGATAGCTTATGACTTTGAGATTGCAACTAGGGTTTTGAAGAACCGGGATGCCTCAAAAGATGCAGATTCAGGTGGGTTTGTGCTCTGGTAGATGAATCCAGACATGTGGTATGTTGAACTTGCAGTTGGGGGTAGCAAGGTTCATGCTAGCTGTAATGGCAAGCTTGTCTGGAGGCACACACCCTAGCTGGGAGCGTATTCTGCAAAGGGCCCTGTTAGGCCATTGAATCGAGTTCTTTAGGGCCTTGATCCAATGACCACTGCTACTATGTTTGCTGATGCAAGATGCATTGGAGAAAAGAAGATCAATAGTGAGGATCGCTTTATCATCAAGCTATGTGTTGACCCTCAGACATTGAATGCCAGGAGTGAAGGCCCAACATAGATCATAAGACATGTTTTGTTTGACTACTTCAGCCAGAAAACGGGTCTTCTTGTTCACGTGGAGGGTTCCCATTTTACCCGCATCCAATCCAATGGTGAATATGTTATTTACTGGGAAACCATAATCAATTCATTCCTAGAAGATTATAGGCCAATTGAAGGGATCGTGGTAGCTCACTATAGGTGCTCAATCCTTTTCAAGTTTGGTGATGATGGCAGCTACAATCACCAACCTTATAGTGTAGTACTAGTGACACCCCAGGCCCACTCCTAGAGGGCCATGCATGGCCACCATTCCTTGGCCCATTTTCAAAGCCTACGTCCTTTAAAAATTGATTTTTTTTTTAAATCCAGTTTTCAAATAATTTAATTCGCAACTTCTCATTCATCTTTAGTGTTTAAGTTCATCAAAATTTTCATTTTTCAATAAAATTTTGCTGCCACTTTCTTTCCGACAAGCATCATTTCACATTTCTCCCTTGTTTTTTAAAATATTTTTAAAATAAGCATGAATATTGTAGTTCCAACTAATGGAATTTATGGAATTGATTCATGCAAAATAAATTGGGTTTTGGTGGGGGCCCAACATCAGTGAATGTTTTCTTCTAAAAATAAATTTGAGTGAAGTGTGATATCTGTTAGTGATGATTTTTTACTTTTTTTTAGTGACATGTGTGACATACTTTGTGTTCATTATTGTGCACTAACCCCATTTCATGATAGCGCATTAGTGCTTGCTGCTAAGGTACACTCGCACTCTCACTATGACTATCCTCTATGCATGTTTTGGTTTCCAATGTGTGATCATTTTGGTATCTCTTGATATACTAGTTAATTGTCATGTTTAATTCATTTTATTTAGTAGAAACCCATTTTAGGGGCTTAGAGGGGTGCTACGGTCTTTACCGTACCTTCCCAATAAGTAACATGACCCCCGAAACCTGATTTGGTTTTTCACAGACTATCTTTTCCAAATAAGGAGTCACACTTAGGGTTTTTTTTTTCTTATTTTGTTTTTCCTTAAAAAAATAAAGCAAAAATAAGTGGCAACTCCAAGTCATTTTCTAAAAAAAATAAATCTTTTTCAAATAAAAAGCGAGTTGGCCATTGAGTGGAAACGCATGAGTAGAAATTCGGGGTTCACAAAATGGTGACTCCACTGGGGATCACTAGAAGGTCAAGCTTGAAATTTAGATGAGGAAAATTTGGTGTTTGATTGGTGTATCAGTGGGTACCTACCTCTCTTTGTGCTTCGGTTTGCTTGACTGTTGATTACACATTGAGAGTTCTTGATATCATTATCCTTGATGCATGCTTGGTTATTGTATTCGTTTGAGGCATTGACATGTTGATTATATTGATTGATCATTTTGCTTATCCTCATATATTGACTCTCCTTGTTGTATGATCACTCTACTCACCTTGACATGTACATTACTCTTGTTGCTTAACTTTTTCATCTCGACATGATTGTTTCTCTTGGTTGTATATTATCATGATTGTTATTAAGCATGCTATTCTTGCTAGATATTTATCTCGATTAGCTTGTGTGTGGACATGGATGATATACTTGCGCTTTGCTTGACTGCCTATTGCATGACTGCTCTTCTCCTGCGTGATTGCATGTTTCTTGTCTGTGTGAATCACACATCTATCCCCTTACCTCCAACCCTCTGGTTTCGGTCATTTCCTTCATTTTTGCTCTTACTTTTGCGAACATGAGGCCTTGTGTGTGCTTGTTTTTCTGACTTAGCTAGAGGTTAGGAGTAGGGTCTAGTGATGAGCTATATCGATGTTTGGGAGCATTCTAGAGGAGGTCGACACATTGATGCTAATTGGAGTCTGATCTTCAAAGACATGTATAGCCTAGAGCTAGGTTTCATGGATATTTGTGTGACCAGTGTGTTTCTCTTTCTACTTTAGCTTCATAGGGTTTTCAGATGCACCCATACCACTCACTGTGCACTTTAGTCGACTATTGAGTGTTGAGAGTTACGAGAGCTTTCACCATAGGAAACCCCTTAGGATATTGAGGTAGTGCATGTGTGGAGGTGATGACCACCTTGCATGGAAGTGTCTCGTCTCTTCGGAGGTGTGCAGAGGGTTGCGTACCGCTGGAGGATATGATCGCTTTTGCTAAGGATCTTTTAAAGTCCACCATTCTCTTTTTAGAGCCACCTTGACCTTGTAGGTTGAGCCTCAAATCCTTCGACTAGAATTCTCCCCTACATGTAGGTGCATCTGAGGGCCTTTAAGGGCCTTTTGGTTATAGTTTGGGTCTAGTACTCCCTCATTTAGTCTTCAATTGAGAGGGCACAGAGATCAGTATGAGTTTGAGTTACAGTCGGATAGTCTTCTACAGTTTGATGCCTTGCTCATTTTAGTTTAGATTAACATTTTTTCCATGTTTTCCCCATTCCAAACCTTTATTTTGTTCTTCATGCTTTCTAGGATCAATTCTTTGTTCTTAGTCTGGATTTACAATCTTGGGTCAGAGTAGAGGGGAGATTAGTTCATTTTTATGAGAGATCAAACATGGATTAACAGGTTGTCACAGTTGATCAGTTCACGGCTGCCATGGCTTCTATTTAGGAGGCCTTAGTGATTCATCCCCAATTGGTGTACTATTTAATTCAGTCCTCAGATGGGAGTTATCAACAAAATTTATAAAACTAATTCACCATACACTAGGGTAGCATAGCTAGGATAGTATAGTGGTTCTAGGATCATCCACAGGGATGGATTTTCATATTACGAGTGATATTAGTTAAAGTACTGAAATAATGCTTTTTCTTTTATGAGTTAGCTTTAAAAGAAAACATAATTTTGGTTGAAAAGGGTTGGTTTTAAGTTAACCAAAAATAGTAACTGAGATTAATTACAAAGAAAAGGTTTCTTGGAGTTTTAGGTCCTAGGTTCAGGTTCCTTAGACAAAAGGGGGAGATTCCGGATCTTTTCCTCGCGTTGGGGATAATAACATAAAGAATGGTTATCTCCCGAACCGGTGTGTATTTAGCAACCAAGATTTGATCCCACTGGTCCATGAAAAACTGTAGTTGCTTCCCATCAATGGTTTCAAACACTAAAGACCTTTCACTATGAATCATCTTTCAATGGCTCGTACATGATAACTAGTAGACATCCATGGATTCCATGGAGCCCGAAAAGCTTACCAAGCATTGGCCATTCAAGGTGATCCTAACCTTGGATTACCCTTCAAAGGCTCGTAAGAGATAACTAATGGATCTCCAGGGAGTCCAAAAAGCTTACCAAGTATTGGCCATTCTAGGTAATCCTACCTTTAAACCACCTCCTAGAGGCTCGTAAGAGATAACTAATGGATCTCCAGGGAGTCCGAAAAGCTTACCAAGTATTGGCCCATGTGATTTTAAGGGATTTTATGTTAAACCTAAAAAATAAAAACCATTAACGGGTAACAACTCTCCTAATTTAAAACAAGGAAAACTCCCACCTTTGTATCCGGATCCCTTACCTAGCTTCCTTTAGTTTAAGAAACGAAAAACCTAGCCACTCATCCTTTGAGAAAACATCCTTAGAGGTTGTTTGGCTAGAAAGAAAATAAAAACAAAATGAATAGGTAAGGTAGAGCAAAAGCTCTATGTATTTCTTACTAAAAGAATTTACAAATAAATCTCTCTTATTTTTTCCGAGATTTCCCCTATTTCTTACAAAAAGATATTTTAAGACATATATAAAGAGATATTTTTAACCCCTCACTTAGATATCCTAAATATCTAAAAATATTAGTTGATTACAAGGAGAAAATAGGTAATTGCAAAAAATATCTTGAGATAAAAATCTAACGGAGTCGGTGCAAAAATATCTGGAAATTACACAGGAGGATTTTCGCAAGGCTTGCGAAATTTTGCGCAGGGTGCGAAATTCATTTTTCATAGTCTTGCTCTTTGTCCTGCAGCTTATACTCCTTTTGGCATTTCGCATGCTATGCAAAAAGTTCGCATAGCCATGCGAAATTGTTGGATGTTAGATTTCTTCTTTGATTCTCTTCCTTGCATACTTGATTGATTTGGCAAAGGCTACGAAGCTCTCCAAAACTTGGATTCTTCATGTGTTTGAGCTTCAACTTGCTTTGCCATGGACTATACAAAATTCTCCCTCATTCTTGGCTCGTTTTAATGATAAAAAAGCTATCAAAAACACCAAAACTTGCCAAAAACTAATTAGAAACATTTGCAAGGGTCTTTAATGTGCCAATTGAGTTAAAAGGTAATAAATACTACTCAAAAGTGTTCAAAAGAGTTTATAACAAGCTATAAAAGAGCACTTTTTGAGTAGTAATCACTGCCCCCAACCGACATATTGCTAGTCCTTTAGCAATGAAGGAGAGAAAAAAGAAAAATAGACAGTAATATAATTTACAAAATCATGCTGAACACTCTAAAAAATTTTCAAGTGGCATGATGTAGAGCATACTCTGTCATGGGACATTAAAGAAGCAAAACTCAACCTTCAACAAGAGTTTATCAAATATCTTGTCTGATCACAATTCATAAAGAGTAGACATTACGTATATTTAAGTATTAAAAGGATTTCCACTCTCATAGGCTCAATCATTATTCTTCCACAAAAACCTATGTGATAAGCTTATTAGTTTCCGAATATAGTATGCTGAACTAATCTCTCCCCCCTGACCTAGTTTTTTCTCAAACCTTAGCAAACTGACCAACCTCCAATAGGCTAAGAACCCACCTCTTTTATTTCACAATTTTTTTCCTTGTAGGTGTGCAATGCTAAAGGTATTGTTTCCTAAGGTGTCCATGTAACGGGGATCCATCGATGACTCCCAACCACTCAAGGTTTAGGGCATCAAGCTTTAAGGATCTTTCAACCACTAACTCTTCAGATTTTACTCCAGACTTTTGAGAATGAAATTTAATACCCAAGCACCTACAATATGTTAAACTCCACCTATTCACCCTTGTAATGAGCATTGAGGTCGGTGACTCCCAACCAATCAAGGCTTAGGGTACCGGGTTTTAAAGACTTTCACCGTATACCCCTCGGACCTTGCTCGGGTTTCAAGGCAAGTGTAACACTTTGTTATTTTTTTTTTCCAAAGGCTCATTGGCCTTTTATAAGGTGTCCCAACACTATTAAAACGAGGTCAAAGGTACCAAGTCGAAATTTTCCTAAGTTCAAGAGGTGAGATAGTTTTTCATCTTATAATCAAAACCTAATGTGTACAGTGTGTGGTAAGATTAAAGTGGAAGAAATAAGGTTGAATTCAATAGGAGTTTCAATAATTCATCAACCTGGATAAGCATAATAGAAACTCTAATATTTAAGTAAAAAGGTAAGAATTCAATTTCTCCCATTTCATTTTGAGAATTTTTCCTTAATAATCATGAAGAGTAGAGTAAAAAATTTTAAAATTAAGAAAAAAGTACTAAATTAACAAAATAACCTAGCATTATTAACAAAACTTCCTTCTTCAACTCTCCCCCCAACAAGATCAACACTGCCCTCAATGTGGCAAGAGCGATTGAAAATAAAGGGAGGAAGTGGTACCTTCTGAGTGAAATGGAGTCTGAGACGTATAGGAGAAACCACATGATTAAAAAAAAAAAACAAAAGAGTAATGAGTAGAAGAAATAGAAGAATGACAAATATAATAAAAAATGATGTGTATATGTTACTTTGAGAAAGTACAATGTGAGATATGATCATGTAATACATCCAATCCCAGAATATAAAACATCCAAACAAGTAATTATGTCTACTAATATAATAAGTAAATACAAGATAAAGAGATGATCAAGTAGTGGTAGGATCATGTGGAGATGATGGCTCTGTGGTAGCCTCGTGAGTGGGCTGGATCGGGACATCGACTTTGGTGGTCTCCTCAGTTGGAGTGGTCTCCTCAGCTGGAGCTATGAGCTCTAATGGTCTAGGAATGTCAAGTTGAGGTGATGGCAGAAGTCTAAGATGCTGCTGAATCTGACGAAGGATACCAATATGCTGGTCCTACTGAGCACGTATGTCGGCCATCTGCCGGAATAAAACAGTGTGTGTAGTGGTAAATGTTTGGAATGTATGTACCATGACCCGAAACTCTGTGGCAGAAATGGTGATGGAGGCCTCGGATGTGGAAGATGCATCCAGTGGAACAACGAGAGTGGTAGGAGGAGCAGTAAAGTGGCCTTAGGCATAGGTGCTGTAGGGGCAAGTGGTATAGACTCCATGGGAAGCTCATCCTGTTATGCTTTCTTAGCTTGTGGTGGCACTGGAGGTGCTAGCCTGGGTGGGGCTGCTAGAGGTACCGAATAGCCCGCCAACTGTGTCCATTTGTCGAGAGTGAATCGCTCTCGACAATGGTGGCGACACTCAAGGTGGAGCTCAGTAGGATAGACTATATACTCCAATATGTGACAGAGCAACCTCGGAAACAATAGTGGAATAGTGTCAGCCCTCTGGAGCTTCTTCCTGTGAACCTTCTCCTCAAAGTGGAGGAGAGAGGCCATAATCAAGTGATGTGGCCCGAAATAGAAGCCCTCTGATAGTCGGAATAAATCATCCAGAATAGCTCCTCGTCTCTACACTAAATGCTGAAGAGGAAAAAGGTTGGACCGCAATAACACATCTACTAAGAGCATCCCAGGTGGAAGCTCCTTACGTAGAAGGACTGAATCTATAGAGGTCCCCCTGGATAAGATGTGGACCATGTCCCGTTGAGATACAGGGGACCACTCTCGGAAATCTGCTGGATCCATTGGCTTGTATGGTATATGTAGAGCCTCTGCAACGTGTCTAGCCTTAAGGATACCCTGGCGCCCATTAACACTGAAGTGAATGGCGGTAAGACTCCCGACGCCATGAGTAGTCATAGACTGATTGAAGTCTAGTGCCACTCTGGGGTAAAAGAACTCCCTAGGAGTCATAAGGTGCTCGAGATGGTACCTCTGGAGTAGTCCAAATGAATCCCGAAGCTCCGGTTGCTCTGCATGACCTCGAGGTCAAAATATAGCTCGGAATGGAATGGTTTGGCTCTACAATCTGCATTTCCCTCAATGGGTGGCACGATGACCATAGGCCTCTTGATAATGGCTTTCGGGGACATGTCGGAAGGACGCTGAGAATCGGCAGGGGCCCGAGGTTCAGGTTGTGAGGGTCTAGACGAATCTCCAGGGCCTGAAGTCTTGGCCCTCTTAGCTGGAGTGCGACATATTGAGCTCTCAGGGCACGAAGAAGTCGCCTCGGGTGTAGTCGATGGTCTCCACGTCTTATATTTGCGTTGAGGAGGATTAGAGGGCACTCCACCCTCAGAAAATGGAATGGTCGGGGATGACCTCCTCTAATCCATTCCATGTGAGAAATGGAGTGAAAGGCTCATGGGGCGTCCAATGGAGAAAATAACTATGGAAGTTGGGGCATTGCAAGGTTTTGGAGGCTTTCGCAATGGACAGATGGGGTGTGTGAAATGAAAACAGGGCCTGAAGGGGTTTAAATAGATTTTTCAGTGACTGTTGGAATTCGTACAGGGCTTTTGGAATTCGTACAGGGTTTGCAAAATGGGTTCTAGGGTTGCGAAATGGGTTCGCACACCCTCTTTGATTTCACACAGCTTTTCGTAAAGCAAAGTTGGGTGTGCGAATTTTTTCGCATGCCCTGTGAAATTTTCGCAAGGTGTGCTAAATTTTTGCACCCCTTGCGAAATGGTATTTGGAATGTTCTCAAGCCCTGTGAAATTTTCACGAGATGTGCGAAATGCTCTGTTTTTATGGTTTTTCCCTCTCCAACAAAGTTTTAAGGTTTTTCCCATTTGTTTTGAAATCCACCTGTAATTTATCATCAAAAATTTAAATTAAATCACAACAAAATAAAATTAAAGCAAGAAATCACAGTTAAAACAAGTATTAAATCAATAAAACTTTAAATCAACATTAAAACAAAAAATTATGGACTTAATGTCTTCCGACAGACTAAGTCCATCTAACCACTTGTCTTGTTAAGTTTGATGTGGCTCAAGGAGGATGATTTCCTTCTTGTCTTGAGAAAAAAGCTCCACAAATGGCTTGAGACGATGGCCATTGACTTTGAAACTCCCGGTGCTGTTGGAATTGAGTAGTTGCACTACTCCATTTGAATGCACTTGTTGAATAGTAAAAGGACCTATCCACCTTGACTTTAGCTTTCCCGGGAAGATGTGGAGCTTAGATTCATACAACAAGACTCTTTGTCCCTTCTAGAATTCTTTGTAGGAGACTAACTGATCATGCCACCTCTTCAATCTTTGTTTTGCAATGTTTGAATTATTGTAGACGTCATTTCTTAGTTCCTCCATCTCATTAAGGTCTAAGAACCTCTTCATGTCATCTCTGCTCAAATTCATGTTGAGCTTCTTGATTGCCCACCAAGCTTTGTATTCCACTTCCATGAGGAGATGACACGCTTTGCCGTAGACTAGGCGATAAGGAGACATTCCAAGAATGGTCTTGTAAGCTGTTCTGTATGCCCATAGTGAATCATGAAGCTTAACAAACCAATCTCTTTTGCTCGTATTCACCACCTTCATCAGTATGTTTTTGATATCCCGATTTGCTAACCCAACTTGCCTAGAAGTTTGAGAGTGGTAAGGTGTAGCTACCTTATGCTTCACCCCATACTTGGCTAAGAGAGTTTCGAATGGCTTGTTACAAAAATGAGTACCCCCATCACTGATTATGGCCTTGGGTACTCCAAATCTAGAGAAGATGTTCTCTTTGAGAAATTTGAGAACAATTCTGTGATCATTAGGTTTGCACGGGATCGCTTCAACCCATTTAGAAACATAATCTACTCCCACCAAGATGTAGGAGTAGCTAAAGGACATAGGAAAAGGTCCCATGAAGTCAATGCCCCAAACATGAAAAAATATCAACTATTAAAATGAGGTTCAAAGGCATCATGTTCCTGCGTGTTAACTTCCCAAGCCTCTAGCATTTATCACAGCTCCTGCACATAGTGTGGGCATCTTTGAAAAGTGATGGCCAGTAGAAACCCGATTGCAATACCTTCATAGATGTCTTATGAGAAGCAAAGTGGCCTCTACATGCGCTTTCGTGGCAATGACTGAGGATCCCTTGTTGCTCTTGTTCAGAGACGCACTTTTGTATTATTTTTTCCGCACAATATTTGAATAGAAATGACTCTTCCCAATAGTAGGCATGAATTTTTGCAAAGAAGTGCTTCTTATCTTATGCTTTTCACTCACTTGGAACTTCTTCGGTAACTAGATAGTTAGCAATATGAGCATACCAAGGAGCGGCTTCCATCAACATGAGTGACTCCTTTGGAAAATCATCATTAATGGGCAAACTATGGGAATTATGTGCGATGGCTAGCCTTGACAAATGGTCGGCCACCACATTCTCCACTCCTTTCTTGTCTTTGATCTGAAGATTGAACTCTTGAAGCAAGAGAATCCATCTAATCAGCCTCACTTTTGCATCCGGCTTAGTCAGCAGATATTTCAAGGCCGAGTGATCAGTGAAAACCACAATGAAAGACCTTACCAAGTAAGCGCGAAATTTGTTTAAGGCAAAAACTACAACCAACATTTCTTTCTCTGTGGTTGTGTAGTTTCTTTACACTACATTCAAAGTTTTGCTCACATAGTAGATCACATAGGGCTTTCCATGTTCTCTTTGCCCAAGAACAGCTCTTATAGCAAAGTCATTGGCATCGCACATGACTTCAAAGGGCAATTTCCAGTTGGGAGCTCTCACTCTTGGAGCGGTCGTTAGAAATAGCTTCAGTTCTTCAAAACTATGTTGACATCGATCATCCCATACGAATTTAGCATCCTTTACCAATAGTTCACAAAGAGGTCTTGCAAGTTTAGAGAAATCTTTGATAAACCTCTTATAAAACCCAGCGTGGCCAAGGAATTTCCTTACTCCTTTGACTGTTGTTGGCGATGGCAACTTGACAATAAGTTCAACCTTTGCTTTGTCCACTTCAATGCCTTGCTTTGAGATAATATGCCCAAAGACAATTCCTTGGTGTACCATGAAATGACATTTCTCTCAGTTAAGCACCAAGTCTTTCTCAATGCATCGGTTCAGAACAACTTCCAAGTTGACTAAGCATTCGTCAAACACACTTCCATATATGGTGATATCATCCATAAAGACTTCCATAATACACTCCACCATATCATTGAAAATGCTTAACATGCATCTTTGGAATGTTGCGGGTGCATTGTATAAGCCGAAAGGCATTCTTCTGTATGCGTAGGTTCCGAATGGACATGTGAAGGTGGTCTTCTCCTAGTCTTTAACATCAATTTCTATTTGAAAATACTCGGAGTAGCCATCCAAGAAATAGTAGAATGGATGGCTAAAGACCCTCTCAAGCACTTGATTAATAAACGGCAACGAGAAGTGGTCCTTTCTTATTACAGCATTCAACTTTCTATAATCAATACACACCCTCTAACCTGAAGTGAGACGTGTAGAAACTTCTTCTCCCTTATCATTTTGCACCATCGTGATCCTTGATTTCTTTGGCACGACTTGCGTAGGACTCACTCATGGACTATCTGATATGGGGTAGATAATACCAGCCTGAAGTAGCTTAAGCACTTCAGCTCGCACCACCTCTTGCATGTGAGGGTTCAACCTTCTCTGAGGTTGACGAATTGGCTTAGCTTCTTCTTCCATGTATATATGATGGGTACAGACTAAAGGGTTGATCCCTTTCAGATCAGAAATTTGCCACCCTATCACCTTCTTACATCTTCTTAGGACTTCAAGTAGACAATCCTCCTAAATGGTAAGAGATGAAGAAATAACAACAGGGCTTTACTTGTTTTCTTCCAGGTATGCATACTTCAAATCCGTGGGTAATGGCTTAAGAATAAGCTTTGGGGGTTCCTCCTTAACAACTTCTTGTGTCTCCTCCTCATTGAATAAAGGCAGAATTTCTTCCCTCCTCTTCCAAGGGGGCAGAGTAGCAAGCAAATATGAGGGTTCAGGTAACCCCTCATCAAGATCCCCAAGACTCTCGTTCAAATCTTCGAGCATTTTCTGATCACAATGCTCCTCCACTAAGTTGTCAATCATGCACACCTCTTCTGGTCATTCTTCTTTTTCCGGATGGAATTATTTCTTGTACAAATAGAATATGTTGAGCTCTAATGTCATGTTACCAAACGTAAGTTGCATGACTCTATTCCTACAATTGATGATAGCATTTGATGTAGCTAGGAATGGTCTTCCAAGTATGATAGGAACATAGCTAGTTCCTTTGGCAACCGGGTCCGTATCAAGAACAACAAAATCCACTAGGTAGTAGAATTTGTCAACTTGAATTAGGACATCTTCAATCATGCCTCTTGGAATCTTCACAGATCTATCTGTTAGAGATAGAGTGATTGATGTTGGCTTCTGATTCATGCCCAATCGGTGTCTCAGCTGATTAATGTCCAGCTGGTGCTACTTGATGGAGGGAGTAATCAACACAATTTATAACCTATTACACCATGAACTAGGGTAGCAAAGAAAAAGCTACTATAGCATAGTGGCTCTAGGATCGTTCACTGGGAAGGGTTTTCAAACTGAAAATGATACCAATTCAAAGTGAATTGGTGCTGTTTCATTTCAAGATTAGCTTAAGAAATAAAACACAAACTTTGATTGAAAAAGGTTAGATTTAGACTAACGGCACATCAAGTAATGGAAATTACTTATGAAGAAAAACATTCCTTGGAGATTTAGGTTCACAGGAGAGGTTCCTCGTGCAAAAACATAACTCTGGTCAGTTGGTTCATTTTCTCGTACTAGAAAATTAACATAAAGTCAATTCTCTAACAAGTGCTACACAAATGCATCCCTTAATTGGATTTCAGCTCTAAATCTCTCTCACTGATGCAACTTGCAATGGTTCGAGCCTCTCACTTAGCCTTTACCATTCAAGGTGATCTTTAACCTTGGACTTCCTTTCTCAAGCTCGCAAGAGATAACTAATGGATGTCTCCTTAGAGTCCAAAAGCTTACCAAGTGTTGGCAATTCTAGAAAATCCTACCTTTAAGTCACCTCCCAAAGGCTCGCAAGGGGTAAACTAGTGCATCTCCATGGATAGAGATCACTTGCCTTACCAAGTGTTGGCCCAGGTGACTCCAAGGCGTTTTAAGTTAACTAAAAATATAGAAACCATTCATGGGACACACTTTCTCTTCATTCATAGCTGAAACCACAAAGCTACTAATTCTTGCACTTGGAACCTTTCCCGGCAACCTTAGCTCCAAGGAACTAAAGGTTTAGTTACTCATTCTCTGGGGAAACCTCCTCAGAGAGTGCATAACTTAGTAAATGAAAAATACAATCAAAGTGAGAAGGTAAGGCAGAGCTCAAGCTCTGTATTTTACTTTCTTTCAAACTTTTACAATAGGTTCATCACCCTCAGAACAGGCTCTTCGGGCACTATTTATATGAAAATTACATTATTTGCTATTACATGGATATTTTAGCCTTTTTCCTAACTTAAAAGCTAAGGAATCCTATAATTGGTGGGTTACAAGGAGAATTTGGGGATTTAGACAACAAAAATCTGAAGAAAAATATCTCCAAGTGTCGGTTACAAATATCGGGAAGCACTAAGGACCATTTCGCAGGTGAAAACGTGGTTTGCGAAATTTCGCAGATGAACAAAAAGGGCTGCGAAATTACTTCGCAGCAAACGGCTGATTTCGCACCGCTGCGAAGTGGTCTTTCAGCTTGCGGTGATCGGCTTCCAACTTGTCGTGAAACTTCAGGAGGAATTCCACAGCACTGTGCAAAAAGGCTGCGAAATCATTTCGCAACAAAAGGGTGATTTCGCAACACTGTGCAAAATTCTTCCTTCAGCTTGGAGTGATCGGCTTCCAACAGCTGTAACTCCTTCATTTAAACTCTGAATTGTTCACCGTTTGAAGCATTGGATTTTTGACTTCCTAAGCTTTAAAATGACATATAGCATGCATAAATTGGACTTCAGGAAGTGCTCCAAAAGTGGCTGACATGACTGTCATCAAGAATGCTTCATGGCTGATTTCTCTTTGCTTCCCCTCCTTTCATTCCGGATTTGATTATGGCAAAGGACTTCAAAGCTTTGATTCTTCATGCTTCTGAGCTTTCCATTGCTTTGCCAAGGATTCCAAATAACTCTCCTCAATCTCATATTGCTTTGGTGATCAAAAAGCTATCAAAACACCAAAACTTAACACAATTTAATTAGAATTGATTGCAAGGATCCTTAACATGTTAATTGGGTTAAAAGGCAATAACTACTACTCAAAAGTGTTTAAAAGGATTAATTACAAGCTATCAAATAGCACTTTTTGAGTAGTAATCACTCTCCCCAACTGACATATTGCTAGTCCCTTAGCAATGAAGGAGAGAAAAATAAAAATAAGCAATACTATACTTTACAACTTCATGCTAATCACTTCCAAAAATTGTTTAAGTGGCATGACTGATCAAACTCTCACATGGAACATTAAAGAAATAAAACTCAAACTTCAATAGAAGCTGTCAAAAACTTTGCTAAATACCATTGATCAAGGGAATGCATTATGCAAATTGAAGTTTTAAAATCATTTTCACTTCCAAAGAACCAAACTTTATTCTTCCACAAAAATCTAAGTGTAAGATGATAGTTTTCGAATATAGCATGCTAAACTAATCTCTCCCCCCAACTTATCTCTTTTCAACACTTAGCAAACTGACCAAATTCAATATGCAGAGAACACACTTTTTTTTTTTTTTTAGAAGGTACAAGGCTTAAGGGGCATTCTTTTCTGTTTTGTCCATATAACGGGGGTCCATCGATGACTCCCAACCAATTAAGGTTTAGGGCATCAAGCTTTAAGGATCTTTCAACCACTAACTCCTCAGATTTTACCACGGACTTTTGAGAATGAATTTTTAATACCCAAGCACCTACAATATGTTAAACTCCACCTATCCACCCTTGTAACGAGCATTGAGGTCGGTGACTCCCAACCAATTAAGGCTTAGGGCACCAGGTTTTAAAGATTTTCACCATATACCCCTCAGACCTTGCTCGGGTTTCAAGGTAAGCAAACATTTTTTTTTCTTTCTTTTTCAAAGGCTCATTAGCCTTTTATAAGGTGTCTCATGGTTATTAAAATGAGGTCAAAGGTACCAAGTCCCAAAATTTTCTTAAGTTAAGAGGGAAATAGTTTTTCATCTTATACTCGGAACCTATTGTGCACAGTGTGTGAATAGCTTAAAGTGGAAGGACTAAACTTGATTTCAATAGAAGTTTCAACAATTGAACCACTTTAGCAAACATAATCCAAACTCTAAATTAAATGAAAAGCAAAAGTTCAGTTTCTCCTATTTTAATTTGAAAATTTTTCCTCATAATCCATGGAGATTAAAGTAAAAAAGCAACTAAAAACTACAACTAATTTACTAGGCAAGGCTGAATTATCAAAATAACTTAGTATACTTCCTTCCTCATTTCTCCCCCCCAACCGAGCTGAGCATTGTCCTCAATGTGATATGGGTGATTGAAATTAAAGGGAGGAAGTGGTGCCTCCTGAGTGATATCAATTTCGAATACTAATTGGAGATACCACATGTTTCAAAAGAATAAAAGATGTGAGCAAAGGAAATAAGAATAGATTAATGCTAAGAGTTAACAAAAAACTAGATTTGTATTACTTTAATCATTTGAGTACAATTGGAAAGAAAGTAATACAAGTAATCCCCATATATGATATCAAAATGAGGGGATTTCATATGAGACTAACGAAAATGAAATACATAAAAGAAATATATAATAGATATATATATATATATATATATATATATATATATATATATATATATATATATATATATATATATATATATATATATGATCAAATAGGAGGATGATGCTGGAGCTGATGGCTTAAGCAGATGGCTCTGCCTCTTGGGTAGCTGACTCAGGAGGGGCCTGAGGCTCTGTGGCCTGTGAGTGTGGCACTGCATTGGTGGGAGTGAGATGCTTAGCAGCTGATGGGAGACCGAGATGATGCTGGAGCTGCCTCAAGATGGCAGTGTGCTGAGCCTGGGTAGTCAACATCTGCTCCTGGCGACCTCGCATAGCTACCATCTCCTGAGCAAGGCTGCTCTGAGACGCGGTCAAGGTCTGCAATGCATGGCATAAATCTCTATACTCAGAAATGGGAATGGCCATCCTTGGCTCAGCTGAAGTAGAGGGCTATGGTGAGGTTGGAGTAACTGGAGGGGCTCTGGCTATGGTAGGAGAAGCAATGGGTATACCCTCAGGTATATGACGTGGAGATGCTCTCCTGGCAGCTGGTATCTGAGCTGGCTGTGGAAGCTCTGGCTGCTCCATTCTATACGCTGTCATATTGGTCCACTTGTCGAAAGTAAATACCTCTCGACATATACGCTTGCACTCCAGCTGAAGATCTGATGGATACCCCAGATGGTCGAGAATCTAACATAGCAGCCACGGAAAGAGAAGTGGAATGGCATCAGCTCGCGGCAGCTTCTTCTTATGCACCTTCTTTTCAAAGTAGAGAAGGGCAGCCATAATCAGGTGGTGAGGGCCAAAAAAGTATCCCTCAGAAATCCTGAACAGGGTCTCCAAAAGAACTCCTCTCCTCTGAGTCTAGTGCTGCAGTGGATAAATATTATGACGCAAGAGTGCATCAATGAGAAACATCCTTGGAGGAAGTTCCCCTCTCAATAAATGTGGATTTGTGGAAGCTCCTCTGGACAAGATATGCACCATTTCCAGCTGAGAGGGACTAGCCCATGCTCGGTAATCCTCAAAATGGATTGGCTCGTATGGTATATGCAGGGCCTCTGCTATATGGCGAGCTCCTAGAATGCCATGCCATCCATCAATAGTAAAATGGATTAAAGTAGGATATCTGACCTGCTGAGTAGTCATGGACTGATAAAAATCCATGGCTACTCTGGGATAGAAGAAATCTCGTGGGGTTAGCAGCTGCTCCATGCGATATCTAAGCAGCAATTGGAATGAACCTGCAAGCTCCGGCCGCAATTGGAAGGTGGCTGTGTCAAAGCACAGCTCAGAGTGAAATGGCCGAGCTCGGCAGTCCAAATTGCCTTCAATTAGTGGTTGAGTGAGCATCGGACGCCTAATTAGCACTTCAGGAGCTGTCCCAGACGTAATTTGGGGCTCAGAAAGTGGCGGCTGGTGCTCCTGAGGTTTCGCCGGCGGTGCCGGAGATGGCACCGGAGAAGGCTCTGGAGATGGAACAGGGGACTGCCCTGTCAAGTCGATGGGCTCTGAGCTTTCAACCCTGGCTCTTTTTTGCAGGGGACGGCCCCCTGACCTGGTGAGATAATGCCTCGCCGGAGGTTTCTGTACTGCGGGCTTGGCCGGACGTTTCTGTGGTGCGGGCTTCGCCGGAGGCGAAGCAGCTTCTGGCAGCGGAGGCTCAGAGGTAGATGCTTGAACAGGCACCTCACGTGGCGTTCGCTTGCGACTGGAAGGAGAGGAAGATTTGGCTCCTCTGGTTCGTGCCATTTCGGATTGACGAAATTTGGCCGGAAATGATGACCGGAAGGGATGACCGGGGGTGCACGCGTCGTCGGGCTATGGAGAGGAGGTGAACAGACGGTTGCTATGACTCTTCCCCTTTCTGAAACTCTTTCGCAGCTCAAATGACCGGTATTTATAAAAAATAAAGGAATATTAAAGGTCATCTTGGGTTTCGCAGAAGAAGGTCGATTTCGCAGCAAAAATGGGGGTTTCGCAAGAGAAAACCACTTTCGCAGCTCACTTCGCAGCTGCGAAATTGGAGTCACTGTATCGCGGAATGGCATTCGTGTGCTAAAAATCGGTTTTGCAGCTGCGAAACACCCCGCGGAATGGAGTTATTGCTGCGGAATTGGGATTTTTCACGCCTTAAAGCTTCGCAGCCGCTTTCGCAGCTGCGAAATGGGGGCTCCTGTGCTACGAAGTGGCACTCGTGTGCCATTCTTGGATTCGCAGCTGCGAAAATTTTTGCAGAGGAGTCAAATGTGTTGCGAAATGATTTCGCAACAAATGGCCGTTTTCGCAGAGAATTCCTCTTTGGCTGCGAGATCTCGCAGAACCCTGTTTTTGCTCTGTTTTCACTCCGATTTCTTCCCGATTTCTTCCTTTGCATTTTCTCCCACCTGAGATCATTCAAAAAGATGAAATTACAAATAAATACACAATTTAAGATCAAAAGTATGGATAAAACTTTAAAATTTACAAAATTTACAAAAATTTTGGACTTTGGTGAAACCAAGTCCATCAAACCCTTATTTGCTTAGGCTTTTTGTGGCTCAAGGAGGTTGATTTCCTCATTTTCTGGTTTGAACGGCTTCATGAATGGCTTGAGATGATATCCATTGACTCTAAAGGTGTCTTTGCCATTGGAATCCAACAATTCCACTACCCCATTGATATGTACTTGATGAATAATGAAAGGACCTATCCACCTCGACTTGAGCTTTCCAAGGAAGATATGGAGTCTTGTGTCATAGAGTAGAACTCTTTGTTCTTTCCGAAATTCCTTGTTGGAAATTAGTTGATCATGCCACTTCTTCATCCTCTGTTTTGCAACTTTGGAATTGATGTAAGCATCATTTCTCAATTCCTCCACCTCATTAAGGTCTAAGCACCTCTTTACCCCGACCCTGATCAAGTCCATATTCAACTTTTTAATTGCCCACCAAGCTTTGTATTCAACTTCCACAGGGAGATGACACGCTTTGCCATAGACAAGACGATTGGGGGACATGCCAAGAATAGTCTTATAAGCTGTTCTATATGCCCATAATGAATCATGAAGCTTAATAGAACAATCTTTTCTGCTTGAACTTACCACTTTCATCAATATGTTCTTTATCTCCCTGTTTGCTAGCTCAACTTGCCCGGAAGTCTGTGGATGATAAGGTGTAGCTACCTTATGCTTCACTCCATACTTGGCTAATAAAATTTCAAAAGGCTTGTTGTAAAAATGAGAACCTCCATCACTTATTATAGCTTTGGGCACCTCGAATCTTGAAAAAATGTTCTCTTTCAGAAACTTGAGAACCACTCTATGATCATTTTGTTTACAGGGGACTGCCTCAACCCATTTAGAAACATAATCCACCCCCACCAAGATATAAGAATTACCAAAAGACATTGGAAAAGGTCCCATAAAGTCAATGCCCCATACATCAAATAGCTCAACTATTAGTATGGGGTTCATTGGCATTTGATTTCTTTTTGTTAGCCTTTCAAGCCTTTGGCATCTATCACAACTTCTACACATGATGTGGGCATCTTTGAAAAGAGATGGCCAAGTAAACCCTGATTGCAACACATTCATAGCTGTTTTCTGAGAGGCAAAGTGGCCTCCACATGCATTCTCATGACAATGGTTTAGAATTCCTTGTTGCTCTTCTTCAGGCACACACTTCCTTATGATCTAATCTGTACAATATTTAAAAAGGAAAGGCTCTTCCCAATAATAAGCATGGATTTTTGCAAAGAAGTGTTTCCTGTCCTGTGCATTCCACTCACTTGGAATTTCACCAGTAACTAGATAATTAGTAATATGAGCATACCAAGGAGTTTTTACTAGAAACATAAGTGATTCCTCAGGAAAGTCATCATTAATAGGTGAGGCATGAGAATTATGTGCTATAGCTAACCTTGAGAGGTGGTCAGCTACCAATTCTCCACTCCTTTCTTATCTCTGATTTGGAGATCGAATTCTTGTAACAAAAGAATCCATCTTATCAACCTTGCTTTTGCATCTTGCTTTGTCAATAAATACTTCAAGGCTGAATGGTCAGTGAAAACAATGATGAAAGACCCTACCAAATAAGCACAAAATTTGTCCAAGGCAAATACCACAGCTAACAATTCTTTCTCTGTAGTTTTGTAGTTCCTTTGGGCTTCGTTCAATGTTTTGCTTGCATAGTAGATCACATAGGGCTTCCCATCTTCTCTTTGACCAAGCACAGCTCTTATAACAAAGTCACTGGCATCACACATTAGTTCAAAAGGTAGTTGCCAGTTAGGGGCCCTCACTATTAGAGTTGTTGTTAAAAATTTCTTCAGTTGGTCAAAGCTATTTTGACATCTCTCATCCCATACAAACTTAGCATCCTTAGCTAACAGCTCACAAAGAGGTTTTGAAAGCTTTGAAAAATCTTTGATGAACCTCCTATAGAAGCCTGCATGGCCAAGGCACTGCCTTACTCCTTTTACAGTTGTTGAGGATGGCAATTTGACAATAAGCTCCACCTTTGCTTTATCAACTTCAATGCCCTTTTCGGAGATGATATGGCCAAGGACAATTCCTTGACGTACCATAAAATGACATTTCTCCCAATTGAGCACCAAGTCTTTTTCAATGCATCTGTGAAGAACCGCTTCCAAATTGACTAAGCATTCCTCAAATGTACCTCCATATACGATGATGTCATCCATGAAAACTTCCATAATTTGCTCCACCATATCACTGAAGATACTCAACATACATCTTTGGAATGTTGCAGGTGCATTGCATAAACCAAAAGGCATTCTTCTGTAAGCATATGTTCCAAATGGACATGTAAAAGTGGTCTTTTCCTGATCTTCCACAGCAATTTCAATTTGAAAATACCCTGAATACCCGTCCAAAAAATAGTAGAACGGATGGCCAGAGACTCTCTCCAACACTTGATCGATAAATGGAAATGGAAAATGATCTTTCCTGGTTACTACATTCAACTTTCTATAATCAATACACACCCTCCACCCTGAAGTGAGGCGTGTAGTAATTTCTTCTCCTTCTTCATTCTGAACCATAGTAATCCCTGACTTCTTTGGTACCACTTGAGTAGGACTCACCCAAGAACTATCAGATATAGGGTAAATAATACCTGCTTGAAGTAGCTTCAGCACCTCAGCTCGCACAACCTCTTGTAAACGAGGATTCAATCTTCTTTGAAGTTGACGAATTGGCTTAGCTTCCTCCTCCATATATATATGATGCATGCAAACTAAAGGACTAATGCCTTTCAAATCAGATATTTGCCATCCTATTGCTTTCTTACACCTCTTGAGAACTTCCAGTAAACACTTCTCTTGATGACTGGTCAGAGATGAAGATATTACGACAGGACATTAATTATTTTCTTCAAGGTATGTATATTTCAGCTCCAAGGGTAGAGGCTTCAAATTGAGTTTTGGGATCTCTTTTTCAGCATTTGCTCCTTCTTTTTTATTGAACAAAGGTAGAATCTCTTCTATCCTCCTCCATCTTTGTAGAGTAGCAAGCTCATTAAGGGGTTCAGACAAACATTCCTCACAATCCGCAAGGCTTTCATTTAGCTTGTCTTGCATATTCTGATTACAGTACTCCTCTACTAGAGTGTCAATAATACACACCTCTTCTGGACTCTCTTCTTCTTCCGGAGTGATTTGCTTTTTAGACATATAAAAAATGTTGAGATCAAGTGTCATGTTGCTAAAAGTGAGTTGCATGAGCCCATTCCTACAGTTGATGATTGCATTTGAGGTAGCAAGGAATGGCCTTCCAAGGATGATAGGAACTAAATTAGCTTCCTTTACAGTAGGATCCGTATTAAGAACAATAAAATCCATCGGATAGTAGAAATTATCAACTTGAACCAAGACATCCTCAATTACTCCTCTAGGAATTTTTACTGATCTATCTGCTAGAGATAGAGTGATTGCTGTTGGCTTCAACTCACCAAGTCCCAATTGCTTGTAGACAGTATATGGAAGCAAATTCACACTTGCTCCCAAGTCTAATAAAGCTTTCTCCACTACCTTTCCTCCAATCATGACTGAAATGGTAGGACTTCCCGGATCTTTGTACTTCAAAGGAGATTTACATTGTAAGATTGCACTTACCTGCTCAGTCAAGAAGGCTTTCTTATTTACAGTCAACCCTCTTTTGATAGTACATAAGTCCTTTAGGAATTTTGCATATGTTAGAACTTGTTTAATCATATCCAACAGTGGGATATTGACTTTAACTTGTCTCAATACTTCAAGAATTTCAGATACATTTCTAATCCCCTTTTTCCCATGCAATGCTTGAGGAAAAGGTGGAAAATTTGATTTCTTCAGCATTTCTCCCTTCAGAAGTTCCTTCTCTAGATTTGCATTCATTGTTGAATCATAGTCCTCTTTCTTTTCACTGATCTCTCCCTTTTATCTTCCATTTCTTCCCCTTTCATTGTCTCTTTTTCTTCCGGAACATGTGGCTTAGGTGTTGGCTTCTCAATTTTTTTACCACTCCTTAGAGTGATCAAGGCTTTGACATCTTTCATCTGTGATGATTCTCCCTCATGGCTTTCCACTTCATGGACACCCTTGGGGTTTTGGTGGGGTTGAGAAGGAAATCTTCCCTTTTCTTGCACTGTGTTCAAATTTGTGAGCCTTGATATTGAGTACTGGAGATTATCTATCTTTTGGGTTATATCATTTTGCATTCCATCCATCATTTTGTTCAGAGTATTCTCTACTCTATCAATTCTTTGATTAAGTTGAGCATTGCTGGCTTTTTGGTCTCCAACAAAATCTCCCACTACCTTGCTGAGATTCACTATGGCTTGTTCAAGACTTGAAGATTGTTGAGATGGTTGATCTGGCTGTTGGTACTGAGGTGCTCTAGGCTTCCATGAAAAATTTGGATGATTCCTCCAACTTGAGTTGTAAGTATTTCCATAGGGTGCATTGTTATTGGGCTTGAATTATCCAACAACATTTGCTTGATCTCCAAATCTTTCCCTTTTAGCTAAAATTGTAGGGCATTCCTCCACCAAGTGTTCATATGATTGACAATTAGGATAAAGCTTCACTTGCACTGATGCTTCAGCAACAGCTTGCACTTCATGCATCTTTTTCAGTTCCAGCTCCTCCAATCTTCTTGTCACAGCTGCAAACTTTGCTTTCATATCATCCTCTTCTTTGAAGGTATACATCCCAGCCTTAGCATTGAAAGCACTCAGTTGAGACTTCATCTTTCCCACTTCTCCTTTGATCGGTTCATCCCATCCCCGTGAAACTTCAGCTACATAATTCAAGAAATCCATAGCTTCCTCAGGATTTTTGCTCATGAAATCTCCTCCACACATTGTTTCCAGGAGTTGCTTCATGGAGGACGACATCCCATCATAAAAATAGCTCACCAATAGCCAAGTATCAAAACCATGGTGAGGACAAGCATTTATAGCTTCCATATTTCTTTCCCAACACTCATAGAATTTCTCATTCTCTTTAGTTGAGAAGTTTGAA
The DNA here is from genome assembly GCA_946000715.1 of Vitis cinerea var. helleri x Vitis riparia. Lineage (NCBI taxonomy): Eukaryota > Viridiplantae > Streptophyta > Magnoliopsida > Vitales > Vitaceae > Vitis > Vitis cinerea var. helleri x Vitis riparia. The sequence goes on along the minus strand of OX254005.1, from coordinate 16,990,556 downwards.
ATTTGCCTTTTCAAGCCATTTGTTCTATGAGTGGGAAAGAATTTCTTAAGAAATTCAGCTTGTAAGTCAGTCCAAGTACGGATACTCCTCGGCCTTAAAGAATTAAGCCAAATTTTGGCTTTATCCTTTAAAGTAAAAGGAAATAACTTAAGCCTCATCAAATCGATTGAAGCTCATCTCTGTTGGAATGTATTACAAACATCTTCAAATTCCTTGATATGTGCGTAGGGATTCTCACTTTTCATCCCATGGAAAGTTGGTAGAAGTGGAACAATATACGGTCTGATCACTAGCTACTCTGTAGGAGGCACTATACATGACGGTGCACTCATACGAGGTGGATGCATGCGGTCCCTCATTGATCTAAATTCATTGAGATTGTCTTGACGACCTTGGTGACTATGCTGATCTTCAGGTGTAGCTTCCATGATATTCAAGCTCAATTCCAATTCCTTATTATGAGGTGTATCACTTTTAACAAGCCTTCCTCCACTGCCACGTATCCACTTTGGCATACACAACTAGTATCTATCTGTAACTAAAATGAAAATAAAGGACAACAAAAGAAAACAGGGCTACAAAAACAAAATAAAACTAAGCTGAATTTAAAAGCTAAATTTAGATTATGAGTAAGCAGAAGGAAAAAAAAAAAAAATGAGAATATATAAAGCGAAAGAAACGTTACCACACTTGTGATGAAAATCACAAGTACTCTGAAATAGTATCACTATAAACTTGACACCTTCCCCGGCAACGGCGCCATTTGATTCATGCCCAATCGGTGTCTCAGCTGATTAATGTCCAGCTGGTGCTACTTGATGGAGGGAGTAATCAACACAATTTATAACCTATTACACCATGAACTAGGGTAGCAAAGAAAAAACTACTATAGCATAGTGGCTCTAGGATCGTTCACTGGGAAGGGTTTTCAAACTGAAAATGATACCAATTCAAAGTGAATTGGTGCTGTTTCATTTCAAGATTAGCTTAAGAAATAAAACACAAACTTTGATTGAAAAAGGTTAGATTTAGACTAACGGCACAGCAAGTAATGGAAATTACTTATGAAGAAAAACATTCCTTGGAGATTTAGGTTCACAGGGGAGGTTCCTCGTGCAAAAACATAACTTTGGTCAGTTGGTCATTTCCTCGTATTAGAGAATTAACATAAAGTCAATTCTCTAACAGGTGCTGCACAAATGCATCCCTTAATTGGATTTCAGCTCTAAATCTCTCTCATTGATGCAATTTGCAATGGTTCGAGCCTCTCACTTAGCCTTTACCATTCAAGGTGATCTTTAACCTTGGACTTCCTTTCTCAAGCTCGCAAGAGATAACTAATGGATGTCTCCTTAGAGTCCAAAAGCTTACCAAGTGTTGGCAATTCTAGAAAATCCTACCTTTAAGTCACCTCCCAAAGGCTCGCAAAGGGGTAAACTAGTGCATCTCCATGGATAGAGATCACTTGCCTTACCAAGTGTTGGCCCAGGTGACTCCAAGGCGTTTTAAGTTAACTAAAAATATAGAAACCATTCATGGGACACACTTTCTCTTCATTCATAGCTGAAACCACAAAGCTACTAATTCTTGCACTTAGAACCTTTCCCGGCAACCTTAGCTCCAAGGAACTAAAGGTTTAGTTACTCATTCTCTGGGGAAACCTCCTCAGAGAGTGCATAACTTAGTAAATGAAAAATACAATCAAAGTGAGAAGGTAAGGCAGAGCTCAAACTTTGTATTTTACTTTCTTTCAAACTTTTACAAAAGGTTCATCACCCTCAGAACAGGCTCTTCGGGCACTATTTATATGAAAATTACATTAATAGCTATTACATGGATATTTTAGCCTTTTCCTAACTTAAAAGCTAAGGAATCCTATAATTGGTGGGTTACAAGGAGAATTTGGGGATTTAGACAACAAAAATCTAAAGAAAAATATCTCCAAGTGTCGGTTACAAATATCGGGAAGCACTAAGGACCATTTCGCAGGTGAAAACGTGGTCTGCGAAATTTCGCAGATGAACAAAAAGGGCTGCGAAATTACTTCGCAGCAAACGGCTGATTTCGCACCGCTGCGAAGTGGTCTTTCAGCATGTGGTGATCGGCTTCCAACTTGTCGTGAAACTTCAGGAGGAATTCCACAGCACTGTGCAAAAAGGCTGCGAAATCATTTCACAGCAAAAGGGTGATTTCGCAACACTGTGCAAAATTCTTCCTTCAGCTTGGAGTGATCGGCTTCCAATGGCTGTAACTCCTTCATTTCAACTCCGAATTGCGCACCATTCAAAGCATTGGATTGTTGACTTCCTAAGCTTTAAAATGACATATAGCATGCATAAATTGGACTTCAGGAAGTGCTCCAAAAGTGGCTGACATGACTGTCATCAAGAATGCTTCATGACTGATTTCTCTTTGCTTCCCCTCCTTGCATTCCGGATTTGCTTATGGCAAAGGACTTCAAAGATTTGATTCTTCATGCTTCTGAGCTTTCCATTGCTTTGCCAAGGATTCCAAATAACTCTCCTCAATCTCATATTGCTTTGGTGATCAAAAAGCTATCAAAACACCAAAACTTAACACAATTTGATTAGAATTGATTGCAAGGGTCCTTAACATGTTAATTGGGTTAAAAGGCAATAACTAGTACTCAAAAGTGTTTAAAAGGATTAATTACAAGCTATCAAATAGCACTTTTTGAGTAGTAATCAACTTCAACTCTCCAAGTCCTAATTGCTGGTAGATAGAGTAGGGTAGCAATCATCACTGAGATGGTAGGACATCCCGAATCTTTGTACTTCACTGGAGACTTGCACTGTATAATGGCACTTACTTGCTCAGTCAAAAAGGCTTTCTTATTCACATTCAACTCTCTTTTTATAGTGCATAAGTCCTTCAAGAATTTTGCATAAGTCGGAACTTGTTTAATCATATCTAGCAAAGGGATGTTAACTTTCACTTGCCTTAACACTTCAAGAATTTCTGATGCATTATTGATTCCCTTTTTGCCATGCAAAGCTTGGGGAAAAGGTGGAGGCATGTGTTTCTTCATCATATCTTCCTGGTTGATGGTTCTCTCTGGTTCTTCATTCACAGTAGATTCAAGGTCTTCCTTCTTTGCATTGTTCCCTTTTCTCTTTCCTTTGATTTCCTCCATCTTCTCTTTCTCTGCTTCACTCTCTAGTTCATGCTCTGGCTTGGATGTAGGCAAATCAACCTCTTTACCACTCCTTAAAGTGATCATTGCTTTGACTTCCCTCACCTGTGAAGATTTTCCCTCTTGAGCCTCCACTTCATGGATACCCTTGGGATTTTGATGAGGTTGAAAAGGAAACTTTCCTTTCTTTTGCACTGTGTTGAGGTTGGTGAGCCTTGAGATTGAGTACTGGAGGTTATCTATCTTCTGAGATAGATCATTTTGCATTCCATCCATCATTTTGTTCAATGTACTCTCTACACTGTCAATTCTTTGATTGAGCTGAGCATTGATGGATTTCTGGTCTCCAACAAAGTCTCCCACGACCTTGTTAAGATTCATAATGGCTTGTTCAAGATTTGAGGCTTATGAAGGTGCTTGGCCAGGTTGCGTGTACTGAGATGCCCTTGGCTTCCAAGAGAAATTCAGATGGTTCCTCCAATTTGAATTGTAAGTGTTGTGATATGAAGCATTGCTATTGGGCTTAAATTGTCCAATAACATTTGCTTGATCCCTAAACATTTCTCTCACAGCTGGGATCGTTGGACACTCTTCCACCAAGTGCTCAAAAGATTGACAAATGGAACACGACATAGCTTGCACTGGTGTTTCAAAAATGGCCTGCACTTCTCGTATCTTCTTCATTTCTAGCTCCTCCAATTTTCTTGCCATAGTTGCAACTTTTGCTTTCATATCAATGTCTTCGTTCAAAGTATACATCCCAGCCTTAGCATTAGGAGCATTAGGTTGAGACTTCATTCTTCCCACTTCTCTAGCATTCGGCTCATCCCATCATCTTGAAACTTCAGCCACATGACTCAAGAAATCCATGTCTTCCTCCAGATTCTTACTCATGAAGTCTCCTCCGCACATCGTTTCTAAGAGTTGCTTCATTGAGGAAGACATATCGTCATAAAAATAACTCACCAATAGCCATGTATCAAAGCCATGGTGAGGACAAGCATTGATAGCTTCCATGTATCTCTCCTAACACTCATAGAATTTCTCATTCTCTTTAGCTGAGAAGTTTGAAATTTGCCTTTTCAAGCCATTGGTCTTATGAGTCGGAAAAAATTTCTTGAGAAATTCAGTTTGCAAATCAGTCCAAGTTTGGATACTCCTTGGCCTTAAAGAATTAAGCCAAATCTTGGCCTTATCCTTTAAGGTGAAAGGAAATAGCTTGAGCCTCATCAAGTTGATTGAAGCTCCTCCTTCTTGGAAAGTATTACAAACCTCCTCAAATTCCTTGATATGCGTGTAGGGATTCTCACTTTCCATCCCGTGGAAAGTAGGTAGAAGTGGAATAATATGTGGTCGGATCACTAGCTGCTCTGTAGGTGGCACTATACATGATGGTGCACTCATACGAGGTGGATGCATACGGTCCTTCATGGATCGGTATGCTTTGAATTCTCCTCCCGACCATGTTGACTATGATGATCTTCAGGTGTAGCTTCCATGATGTTCACACACAATTCCAACTCTGTTTCGTGAGGAGTTCACAAGTCTTCCCTCACTGTCTCGTATCCAATAGGGCATGCACACCTAGCAATAACTGAAACAAAAACAAAGAAAAAAAAAACAAAAGAAAAACAATTCTATTAAGAAAAGAAAAGAAAAAATTTAAGGTTAACTAAAAACTAAATAAGAGATAATCTAAAATAAAAACAGATAAAAAGAGTTAGTAAAAGAAAATAAAAATCACCAAACTTGTGATGAAGATCACAAGTGTTTTGTAAAGGTTATATCATTGTGAAGTGGCACCATCCCCGACAACGATGCCATTTGATTCGTCCCCAATTAGTGTACTATTTAATTCGGTCCTCAGACGGGTGTTATCAACAAAATTTATAAACCTAATTCACCATACACTAGGATAGCATAGCTTGCATAGTATAGTGGTTCTAGGATCGTCCACAGGGATGAGTTTTCATATTACAAGTGATATTAGTTAAAGTACTGAAATTGTGCTTTTTCTTTTATGAGTTAGCTTTAAAAGAAAACATAATTTTGGTTGAAAAGGGTTGGTTTTAAGTTAACCAAAAATAGTAACTGAGATTAATTACAAAGAAAAGGTTTCTTGGAGTTTTAGGTCACTAGGTTCAAGTTCCTTAGATAAAAGGGGGACATTCTGGATCTTTTCCTCGTGTTGGGGATAATAACATAAAGAATGGTTATCTCCCGAACCGGTGTGTATTTAGCAACCAAGATTTGATGCCACTGGTACATGAAAAACTGCAGTTGCTTCCCATCAATGGTTTCAAACACTAAAGACCTCTCACTGTGAATCATCTTTCAATGGCTCGTACATGATAACTAGTAGACATCCATGGATTCCATGGAGCTCGAAAAGCTTACCAAGTATTGGCCATTCAAGGTGATCCTAACCTTGGATTACCCTTCAAAGGCTTGTAAGAGATAACTAATGGATCTCTAAGGAGTCCGAAAGTGATTACTACTCAAAAAGTGCTATTTGATAGCTTGTAATTAATCTTTTTAAACACTTTTGAGTAGTAGTTATTGCCTTTTAACCCAATTAACATGTTAAGGCCCTTTGCAATCAATTCTAATCAAATTGTGTAAGTTTTGGTGTTTTGATAGCTTTTTGATCACCAAAGCAATCCGAGATTGAGGAGAGTTATATGGAATCCTTGGCAAAGAATGGGAATCTTAGAGGCATGAAGAACCAAAGCTTTGAAGTCCTTTGCCATAAGCAAATCTGGAATGCAAGGAAAAGAAAGAGAAATCAGCCATGAAGCATTCTTGATGACAGTCATTTCAGCCACTTTTGGAGCACTTCCTTATGTCCAATTTATGCATGCTATATGTCATTTGAAAGCTTAGGAAGTCAACAATCCAATGCTTTAAACCGTGTACAATTCGGAGTTGAAATGAGGAAGTTACAGCCTTTGGAAGATGACTGCTCCAAGCTGAAGGAAGGATTCAGCAAAGTGTTGCGAAATCACCCTTTTGTTGCGGAATGATTTCGCAGCCTTTTTGTACAGTGCTATGGAATTCCCCTGAAGTTTCACACCACGATGGAAGCCAAACACCACAAGATGAAAGCCAACTTCGCAGCGGTGCGGAACCAGCCTTTTGCTGCGAAGTAATTTCGCAGCCCTTTGTGTTTGTCTGCGAAATTTCGCAGACCTCTTTTTCACCTGCGAAATGGTCCTTAGTGCTTCCCGATATTTGTAACCGACACTTGGAGATATTTTTCATTAGATTTTTGTTGCCTAAATCCCCAAATTCTCCTTGTAAGCCACCAATTATAGGATTCCTTAGCTTTTAAGTTAGGAAAATGGCTAAATATCCATGTAATAGCTATTAATGTAATTTTGATATAAATAGAGCCCGAGGAGCCTGTTTTGAGGGTGATGAACCTTTTGTAAAAGTTTCAAAGGAAGTAAAATACAGAACTTGAGCTCTGCCTTACCTTCTCACTTTGATTGTATTTTTTATTTACTAAGTTATGCACTCTCTGAGGAGTTTTCCCCAGAGAATGAGTAACTAAACCTTTTAGTTCCTTGGAGTTAAGGTTGCCGGGAAAGGTTCCAAGTGCAAGAATCAGAAGCTTTGTGGTTTCAGCTATGAATGAAGAGAAAGTGTGTCCCGTGAATGGTTTCTAATGTTTTTAGTTAACTTAAAACGCCTTGGAGTCACCTGGGCCAACACTTGGTAAGGCAAGTGATCTCTATCCATGGAGATGCACTAGTTTACCCCTTGCGAGCCTCTGGGAGGTGACTTGAAGGTAGGATTTTCTAGAATAGCCAACACTTGGTAAGCTTTTGGACTCTAAGGAGACATCCATTAGTTATCTCTTGCGAGCTTTTGACGGGTAATCCAAGGTTAAAGATCACCTTGAATGGTAAAGGCTAAGTGAGAGGCTCGAACCATTGCAAGTTGCATCAGTGAGAGAATTAAAGCTGAAATCCAATTAAGGGATGCATTTGTGCAGCACCTGTTAGAGAATTGACTTTATGTTAATTCTCTAATGAGAGGAAATGAACCAACTGACCGGAGCTATGCTTTTGCATGAGGAACCTCCCCTGTAAGCCTGAATCTCCAAGGAATGCTTTTCTTCTTAAGTAATTTTCATCACTTGCTGTGTTGTTAATCTAAGTCCAAACCTTTTTCAACCAAAGTTTGTGTTTTATTTCTTAAGCTAATCTTGAAATGAAACAGCACCAATTCGCTTTGAATTGGTATCATTTTCAGCTTGGAAACCCTTCCCAGTGAATGATCCTAGAGCCACTATGCTATAGTAGCTTTTTCTTTGCTACCCTAGTTCATGGTGTAATAGGTTATAAATTTTGTTGATTACTCCCGCCATCAAGGAGCACCAGCTGGACACGAATCAGCTGAGACACCAATTAGGCATGAATCAAATGGCGTCGTTGCCGGGGAAGGTGTCAAGTTTATAGTGATACTATTTCAGTGTACTTGTGATTTTCATCACAAGTTTGGTAACGTTTCTTTTGATTTATTAATTCTTTTTCTTTCTTTTCTACTTATTCATAATCTAAAGTTAGCTTTTAAATTTAGCTTAGTTTTATTTTGTTTTTGTAGCCCTGTTTTCTTTTGTTGTCCTGTATTTTCATTTTAGTTTCAGCTAGATACTAGTTGTATATGCCAAAGTGGATACGTGGTAGTGGAGGAAGGCTTGTTAGAAGTGATACACCTCATACTAAGGAATTGGAATTGAGCTTGAATATCATGGAAACTACACCTGAAGATCAGCATAGTCACCAAGGTCGTCAAGACTATCTCAATGAATTTAGATCAATGAGGGACCGTATGCATCTACCTCGTATGAGTGCACCATCATGTATAGTGCCCCCTACAGAGCAGCTAGTGATCAGACCGTATATTGTTCCACTTCTACCAACTTTCCATGGAATGGAAAGTGAGAATCCCTATGCACATATCAAGGAATTTGAAGATGTTTGTAATACATTCCAAGAGGGAGGAGCTTCAATTGATTTGATGAGGCTTAAGTTATTTCCTTTTACTTTAAAGGATAAAGCCAAAATTTGGCTTAATTCTTTAAGGCCAAGGAGTATCCGTACTTGGACTGACTTACAAGCTGAATTCCTTAAGAAATTTTTTCCCACTCATAGAACAAATGGCTTGAAAAGGCAAATTTCAAACTTCTCAGCTAAAGAGAATGAGAAATTCTATGAGTGTTGGGAAAGATATATGGAAGCTATAAATGCATGTCCTCACTATGGTTTTGATACTTGGCTATTGGTGAGCTATTTTTATGATGGGATGCCGTCCTCTATGAAGCAACTCCTGGAGACAATGTGTGGAGGAGATTTCATGAGCAAAAATCCGGAGGAAGCTATGGATTTTTTGAATTATGTAGCTGAAGTTTCAAGGGGATGGGATGAACCGACCAAAGGAGAAGTGGGAAAGATGAAGTCTCAACTGAATGCTTTCAATGCTAAGGCTGGGATGTATACTTTGAAGGAAGAGGATGATACGAAAGCAAAGTTTGCAGCTGTGACAAGAAGATTGGAGGAGCTGGAATTGAAAAAAATGCATGAAGTGCAAGCTGTTGCTGAAGCACCAGTGCAAGTGAAGCTTTGTCCTAATTGTCAATCATATGAACACTTGGTGGAGGAATGCCCTACAATTTCAGCTGAAAGGGAAATGTTTGGAGATTAAGCAAATGTTGTTGGACAATTCAAGCCCAATAACAATGCGCCCTACGGAAATACTTACAACTCAAGTTGGAGGAATCATCCAAATTTTTCATGGAAGCCTAGAGCACCTCAGTACCAACAGCCAGATCAACCATCTCAGCAATCTTCAAGTCTTGAACAAGCCATTTTGAATCTCAGCAAGGTAGTGGGAGATTTTGTTGGAGAACAAAAAGCCATCAATACTCAACTTAATCAAAGAATTGACAGAGTAGAGAATACTCTGAACAAAAGGATGGATGGAATGCAAAATGATATAACCCAAAGGATAGATAATCTCCAGTACTCAATTTCAAGGCTCACAAATTTGAATACAGTGCAAGAAAAGGGAAGATTTCCTTCTCAACCCCACCAAAATCCCAAGGGTATCCAAGAAGTAGAAAGCCATGAGGGAGAATCATCACAGATGAAAGATGTCAAAGCCTTGATCACTCTAAGGAGTGGTAAGAAAATTGAGCAGCCACCACCTAAGCCACATGTGGAAGAACAAGAAGAGACAATGAAAGGGGAGGAAATGGAAGACAAAAAAGGAGAGATCAGTGAAAAGAAAGAGGACTCTGAGTCAACAATGAATGCAAATCCAGAGAAGGAACTTCTAAAGGAAGAAATGCTGAAGAAATCAACTTCTCCACCTTTTCCTCAAGCATTGCATGGGAAGAAGGGGATTAGAAATGCAGCTGAAATTCTTGAAGTATTGAGACAAGTTAAAGTCAATATCCCACTGTTGGATATGATTAAACAAGTTCCAACATATGCAAAATTCCTAAAGGACTTGTGTACTATCAAAAAAGGGTTGACTGTAAATAAGAAAGCCTTCTTGACTGAGCAAGTAAGTGCAATCTTATAGTGTAAGTCTCCTTTGAAGTACAAAGATCCGGGAAGTCCTACCATTTCAGTCATGATTGGAGGAAAGGTAGTGGAGAAAACTTTATTGGACTTAGGAGCAAGTGTTAATTTGCTTCCATATACTGTCTACAAGCAATTGGGACTTGGTGAGTTGAAGCCAACAGCAATCACTCTATCTCTAGCAGATAGATCAGTAAAAATTCCTAGAGGAGTAATTGAGGATGTCTTGGTTCAAGTTGATAATTTCTACTATCCGGTGGATTTTATTGTTCTTGATACGGACCCTACTGTAAAGGAAGCTAATTTAGTTCCTATCATCCTGGGAAGGCCATTCCTAGCTACCTCAAATGCAATCATCAACTGTAAGAATGGGCTCATGCAACTCACTTTTGGCAATATGACACTTGATCTCAACATTTTTTATATGTCTAAAAAGCAAATCACTCCAGAAGAAGAAGAGGGTCCAGAAGAGGTGTGTATTATTGACACTCTAGTAGAGGAGCACTGTAATCAGAATATGCAAGAAAAGCTGAATGAAAGTTTTGCGGATTGTGAGGAAGGTTTGTCTGAACCCCCTAATGAGCTTGCTACTTTACAAAGTTGGAGAAGGATAGAAGAGATTCTACCCTTGTTCAATAAAGAAGAAGGAGCAGATGCTGAAAAAGAGATCCCAAAACTCAATTTGAAGCCCCTACCTGTGGAGCTGAAATACACATACCTTGAAGAAAACAATCAATGTCCTGTCGTAATATCTTCATCTCTGACCAGTCATCAAGAGAAGTGTTTACTGGAAGTTCTCAAGAGGTGTAAGAAAGCAATAGGATGGCAACTATCTGATTTGAAAGGCATTAGTCCTTTAGTTTGCACGCATCATATATATATGGAGGAGGAAGCTAAGCCAATTCGTCAACTTCAAAGAAGATTGAATCCTTATTTACAAGAGGTTGTGCGAGCTGAGGTGCTGAAGCTACTTCAAGCAGGTATTATCTACCCTATATCTGACAGCTCTTGGGTGAGTCCTACTCAAGTGGTACCAAAGAAATCAGGGATTACTGTGGTTCAGAATGATGAAGGAGAAGAAATCACTATGCGTCTCACTTCAGGGTGGAGGGTGTGTATTGATTATAGAAAATTGAATGCAGTAACCAGGAAAGATCATTTTCCATTGCCGTTTATTGATCAAGTGTTGGAGAGAGTCTTTGGCCATTCGTTCTACTGTTTTTTGGATGGGTATTCAGGGTATTTTCAAATTGAGATTGCTGTGGAAGATCAGGAAAAGACCACTTTTACATGTCCATTTGGAACATATGCTTACAGAAGAATGCCTTTTGGTTTATGCAATGCACCTGCAACATTCCAAAGATGTATGTTGAGTATCTTCAGTGATATGGTGGAGCGAATTATGGAGGTTTTCATGGATGACATCACCGTATATGGAGGTACATTTGAGGAATGCTTAGTCAATTTGGAAGCGGTTCTTCACAGATGCATTGAAAAAGACTTGGTGCTCAATTGGGAGAAATGCCATTTTATGGTACGTCAAGGAATTGTCCTTGGCCATATCATCTCCGAAAAGGGCATTGAAGTTGATAAAGCAAAGGTGGAGTTAATTTCCAAATTGCCATCCCCAACAACTGTAAAAGGAGTAAGGCAGTTCCTTGGCCATGCAGGCTTCTATAGGAGGTTCATCAAAGATTTTTCAAAGCCTTCAAAACCTCTTTGTGAGTTGTTAGCTAAGGATGCTAAGTTTGTATGGGATGAGAGATGTCAAAATAGCTTTGATCAACTGAAGAAATTTTTAACAACAACTCCAATAGTGAGGGCCCCTAATTGGAAACTACCTTTTGAACTAATGTGTGATGCCAGTGACTTTGCTATAGGAGTTGTGCTTGGTCAAAGAGAAGATGGGAAGCCCTATGTGATCTATTATGCAAGCAAAACATTGAACGAAGCCCAAAGGAATTACACAACTACAGAGAAAGAATTGCTAGCTGTGGTATTTGCCTTGGACAAATTTCGTGCTTATTTGGTAGGGTCTTTCATCATTGTTTTTACTGACCATTCAGCCTTGAAGTATTTATTGACAAAGCAAGATGCAAAAGCAAGGTTGATAAGATGGATTCTTTTGTTACAAGAATTCGATCTTCAAATCAGAGATAAGAAAGGAGTGGAGAATGTGGTAGCTGACCACCTCTCAAGGTTAGCTATAGCACATAATTCTCATGCCTTGCCTATTAATGATTATTTTCCTGAGGAATCACTTATGTTTCTGGTAAAAACTCCTTGGTACGCTCATATTGCTAATTATCTAGTTTCTGGTGAAATTCCAAGTGAGTGGAATGCACAGGACAGGAAGCACTTCTTTGCAAAAATCCATGCTTATTATTGGGAAGAACCTTTCCTTTTTAAATATTGTGCAGATCAGATCATAAGGAAGTGTGTGCCTGAGGAAGAGAAACAGGGAATTCTAACCCATTGTCATGAGAATGCATGTGGAGGTCACTTTGCCTCTCAGAAAACAGCTATGAAGGTGTTGCAATCAGGGTTTACTTGGCCATCTCTTTTCAAAGATGCCCACATCATGTGTAGAAGTTGTGATAGATGCCAAAGGCTTTGCAAGCTGACAAAAAGGAATCAAATGCCAATGAACCCCATACTAATAGTTGAGCTATTTGATGTATGGGGCATTGACTTTATGGGACCTTTTCCAATGTCTTTTGGTAATTCTTACATCTTGGTGGGGGTGGATTATGTTTCTAAATGGATTGAGGCAGTGCCCTGTAAACAAAATGATCATAGAGTGGTTCTCAAGTTTCTGAAAGAGAACATTTTTGCAAGATTCGGGGTGCCCAAAGCTATAATCAGTGATGGAGGTTCTCATTTTTGCAACAAGCCTTTTGAAAGTTTATTAGCTAAGTATGGAGTGAAGCATAAGGTAGCTACACCTTATCATCCACAGATTTCTGGGCAAGTTGAGCTAGCAAACAGGGAGATAAAGAACATATTGATGAAAGTGGTGAGTACAAGCAGAAAAGATTGGTCTATTAAGCTTCATGATTCATTATGGGCGTATAGAACAGCTTATAAGACTATTCTTGGCATGTCCCCCTATCGTCTTGTCTATGGTAAAGCGTGTCATCTCCCTGTGGAAGTTGAATACAAAGCTTGGTGGGCAATCAAAAAGCTGAATATGGACTTGATCAGAGCCGGGGCAAAGAGGTGCTTAGACCTTAATGAGATGGAGGAATTAAGAAATGATGCTTACATCAATTCCAAAGTTGCAAAACAGAGGATGAAGAAGTGGCATGATCAACTAATTTCCAACAAGGAATTTCAGAAAGGACAAAGAGTTCTGCTCTATGACACAAGACTTCATATATTCCCTGGAAAGCTCAAGTCAAGGTGGATAGGTCCTTTCATTATCCATCAAGTACATGTCAATGGAGTAGTGGAATTATTGAATTCCAATGGCAAGGACACCTTTAAAGTCAATGGATATTGTCTCAAGCCATTCATGGAGCCGTTCAAACCAGAAAAGGAGGAAATCAACCTCCTTGAGCCTCAAAAAGCCTAAGCAAAGAAGGGTTTGATGGACTTGGTTTCACCAAAGTCCAAAATTTTTGTAAATTTTGTAAATTTTAAAGTTTTATCTCTACTTTTGATCTTAATTTTTGATCTTAAATTGTGTGTTTTTATGTAATTTCATCTTTTTGAATGATTTCAGGTGAGAGAAAATGCAAAGGAAGAAATCGGGAAGAAATCGGAGCGAAAACAGAGCAAAAATAGAGCAAAAACAGGGGAGGAAAAGAGCTCTGCGAGATTTCACAGCCAAAGAGGATTTCTCTGCGAAAACGGCCTTTTGCTGCGAAATCAGTTCGCAACACTTTTGAGTCCTCTGCAAAAGTTTTCGCAGTTGCGAATCCAAGATTGGCACACGAGTGCCACTCCGCAGCATAGGAGCCCCCATTTCGCAGCTGCGAAGTGGTCTGCAAACCACTAAGGCGTAAAAAACCCCAGTTCCGCAGCGATTTCTCCATTTTGAAGGATGTTTCGCAGTTGCGAACCCGACTTTTGGCACACGATCGCCATTCCGCGGTACAGTGACTCCAATTTCGCAGCTGCGAAGTGGGCTGCGAAAGTGGTTTTCTCTTGCGAAACCCCCAATTTTGTTGCGGAATCGACTTTCTTCTGCGAAACCTAAAAATGACCTTTAATATTCCGTTAGTCTTTATAAATATCGGTCATTTGGGCTACGAAACCATTTCAGAAAGAGGAAAAGTCGCAGCAACCGTCTCTTCACCTCCTCTCCATAGCCCGACGCCGCTAGCATCTCCGTTCGTCCCTTCCCATCATCACCGTCGCCCAAACCTCGTCAGTTCGTAATGGCACGAACCAGAGGCGCTAAGTCTTCCTCTCCTTCAGCCCGAAAGCCAGTGCCGCGCGAGGCGCCTGTTCAAGCCTCAACTTCTGAGCCTCCACGGCCGGAAGTTGTTTTGCCTCCTGTGAAGCCCACGCCAAAGAAGCGCCAGGCCAAGCTGACATTGCAGACGCCTCCGGCGAGGCGCTATCTTACCAGGTCAGGGGGCCGTCCCCTGTAGAAAAGATCCAGAGTGGAGAGCTCGGAACCCATCGACTTGACAGGGCAGTCCCCTGTTCCATCTCCAGAACCCTCTCCGATGCCATCTCCGGCACCGCCGGCGAAGCCTCAAGCAAGCCAGCCGCCACCTTCTGAGCCCCAAATTCCGTCTGAAACAGCTCCTGAAGCGATTCTTAGGCGTCCAATGCTCACTCAGCCACCAATTGAAGGCAATTTGGATTGCCGAGCTCGACCATTTCACTCTGAGTTGTACTTTGACACAGCCGCCTTCCAATTGCGGTCGGAGCTTGAAGGGTCATTCCAATTGCTGCGAAGATATCGAATGGAGCAGCTGCTGACCCCGTGAGACTTCTTCTATCCTAGAGTAGCCATGGATTTTTATCAGTCCATGACTATTCAGCAGGTCAGAGATCCCACCTTAATTCATTTTACCATTGATGGTCGACATGGCATCCTGGGAGCTCGCCATATAGCTGAGGTTTTGCATATCCCATATGAGCCAAGCCACTTTGATGATTTCCGAGCTTGGGCTAATCCTTCTCAGCTGGAGATGGTGCATATCCTGTCTGGAGGAGCTTCCAGAAATCCATATCTGTTGAGGGGGGAACTTCCCCCAAGGATGTTTCTCATTGATGCGCTCTTGCGCCATAATATTTATCCACTCCAACATTGGACCCAGAGAAGAGGAATTCTGTTGGAGGCTTTGTTCAGAATGTCTGAGGGATACTTTTTTGGCCCTCACCACTTGATCATGGCTGCCCTTCTCTACTTTGAAGAGAAGGTGCATAAGAAGAAGTTGCCAAGAGCTGATGCCATTCCACTTCTCTTCCCGCGGCTGCTATGTCAGATTCTTGAGCATCTGGGGTACCCAGCAGAGCCTCAGCTGGAGCGTAAGAGGATATGTCGAGAGGTGTTTACTTTCAACAAATGGAGCAATATGACAGCTTATAGGATGGAGCAGCCAGAGCTTCCACAGCCAGCTCAGGTTCCAGCTGCCAGGAGAGCATCTCCACGTCTTATACCTGAGGGTATACCTGTTGCCTCTCCTACCATAGCCAGAGCCCCTCCAGTCCCTCCAGTTACTCCAGCTTTAGCACAGCCCTCCACTTCAGCCGAGCCAAGGATGGCCATCCCTATTTCTGAGTATAGGGATTTATGCCAGGCATTACAGACCTTGACAGCCTCTCAGAGCAGTCTTGCTCAGGAGATGGCATCCTTGAGAGCTCGCCAGGAGCAGATGATGACCACTTAGGCTCAGCATACTACTATCTTGAGGCAGCTTCAGCATCATCTTGGCCTCCCAGCAGCTGATGAGCATCTCACTCCTACCACTGCAGAGCCACATTCTCAGGCCACAGAGCCTCAGGCCTCTCATGAGTCAGCTGAAGAGGCAGAGCCATCTGCTTAGTCCTCAAAGCCAGCATCATCCTCCTATCTGATCATATATATGTTTTTTATATATTGCTTTTATGTATTTTGTTTTAGTTAGTCATATATGAAATCCCCCACATTTTGATACCTTATATGGGGATTGTTTGGATTACTTGTATTACTTCTTTTCCAACTGTACTCAAATGATTAAAGTAATGCAAAGTCTAGTTTTTTGTTAACTCTTAGCATTAATTTATTCTTATTTCCTTTGCTCACACCTTTTATTCTTTTTGAAACATGTGGTTTCTCCAATCAGTATTCGAAATTGATATCACTCAGGAGGCACCACTTCCTCCCTATAATTTCGATCACCCATATCACATTGAGGACAATGCTCAGCTCGGTTGAGAGGGGGGGGGGGGGGGGGGGGGGAGAAATGAGGAAGGAAGTTTGCTAAGTTGAAGGAAGTATGCTAAGTTATTTTGATAATTCAGCCTTGTCTAGTAAATTAGTTGTAGTTGTTTGCTTATTACTATAATCTCCATGGATTTTAAGGAAAAATTTTCAAATTAAAAGAGGAGAAACTGAACTTTTGCTTTTCATCTAACTTAGAGTTTGGATTATGCTTGCTAAAGTGGTTCAATTGTTGAAACTTCTATTGAAATCAAGTTTAGTCCTTCCACTTTAAGCTATCCACACACTGTGCACAATAGATTCCGATTATAAGATGAAAAACTATTTTCCCCTTGACTTAGAAAATTTTGGGACTTGGTACCTTTGACCTCATTTTAATGATATTGAGACACCCTATGAAAGGCCAATGAGCCTTTGGAAAAAAAAAGAGAAAGAAAGCAAAATGTTTGCTTGCCTTGAAACTCGAGCAAGGTCTGAAGGGTATATGGTGAAAACCTTTGAAACCTGGTGCCCTAAGCCTTCAATGGTTGGGAGTCACCGGCCTCAATGCTCGTTACAAGGATGGATAGGTGGAGTTAGCATATGGTAGGCAAAAAGGGTATATGAAAAAGTCCGGGGTGAAATTCGAGGAGTTAGTGGTTGAAAGATCCTTAAAGCTTGATGCCCTAAACCTTAATTGGTTGGGAGTCATCGATGGACCCCCATTACATGGACAAAACAGAAAAGAATGCCCCTTAGGCCTTGTACCTTCTAAAAAAAAAAAAAATGTGTTCTCTGTCTATTGAATTTGGTCAGTTTGCTAAGTGTTGAAAAGAGATAGGTTGGGGGGAGAGATTAGTTTAGCATGCTATATTCGGAAGCTATCATCTTACACTTAGATTTTTGTGAAAGAATAAAGTTTGGTTCTTTGGAAGTGAAAATGATTTTAAAACTTCAATTTGCATAATGCATTCCCTTGATCAATGGTATTTAGCAAAGTTTTTGATAACTCTTGTTGAAATTTGAGTTTATATTTCTTTAATGTTCCATGTGAGAGTTTGTCAGTCATGCCACTTAAATATTTTTTGGAAGTGATTAGCATGATGTTGTAAATTATGGTAATTTTATTTTATTTTTCTCTCCTTCATTGCTAAGGGACTAGCAATATGTCAGTTGGGGGGAGTGATTACTACTCAAAAAGTGCTATTTGATAGCTTGTAATTAATCCTTTTAAACACTTTTGAGTAGTAGTTATTGCCTTTTAACCCAATTAACATGTTAAGGCCCCTTGCAATCAATTCTAATCAAATTGTATAAGTTTTGGTGTTTTGATAGCTTTTTGATCACCAAAGCAATCCGAGATTGAGGAGAGTTATATGGAATCCTTGGCAAAGAATGGGAAGCTTAGAGGCATGAAGAACCAAAGCTTTGAAGTCCTTTGCCATAAGCAAATCTGGAATGCAAGGAAAAGAAAGAGAAATCAGCCATGAAGCATTCTTGATGATAGTCATTTCAGCCACTTTTGGAGCACTTCCTGATGTCCAATTTATGCATGCTATATGTCATTTGAAATCTTAGGAAGTCAATAATCCAATGCTTTAAACCGTGTGCAATTCGGAGTTGAAATGAGGAAGTTACAGCCTTTGGAAGATGACTGCTCCAAGCTGAATGAAGGATTCAGCAAAGTGTTGCGAAATCACCCTTTTGTTGCGGAATGATTTCGCAGCCTTTTTGTACAGTGCTATGGATTTCCCCTGAAGTTTCACGCCGCGATGGAAGCCAAACACCACAAGATGAAAGCCAACTTCGCAGCAGTGCGGAACCAGCCTTTTGCTGCGAAGTAATTTCGCAGCCCTTTGTGTTTGTCTGCGAAATTTCGCAGACCTCTTTTTCACCTGCGAAATGGTCCTTAGTGCTTCCCAATATTTGTAACCGACACTTGGAGATATTTTTCATTAGATTTTTGTTGCCTAAATCCCCAAATTCTCCTTGTAAGCCACCAATTATAGGATTCCTTAGCTTTTAAGTTAGGAAAATGGCTAAATATCCATGTAATAGCTATTAATGTAATTTTGATATAAATAGAGCCCGAGGAGCCTGTTCTGAGGGTGATGAACCTTTTGTAAAAGTTTCAAAGGAAGTAAAATACAGAGCTTGAGCTCTGCCTTACCTTCTCACTTTGATTGTATTTTTTATTTACTAAGTTATGCACTCTCTGAGGAGTTTTCCCCAGAGAATGAGTAACTAAACCTTTTAGTTCCTTGGAGTTAAGGTTGCCGGGAAAGGTTCCAAGTGCAAGAATCAGAAGCTTTGTGGTTTCAGCTATGAATGAAGAGAAAGTGTGTCCCGTGAATGGTTTCTAATGTTTTTAGTTAACTTAAAACGCCTTGGAGTCACCTGGGCCAACACTTGGTAAGGCAAGTGATCTCTATCCATGGAGATGCACTAGTTTACCCCTTGCGAGCCTCTGGGAGGTGACTTGAAGGTAGGATTTTCTAGAATAGCCAACACTTGGTAAGCTTTTGGACTCTAAGGAGACATCCATTAGTTATCTCTTGCGAGCTTTTGACGGGTAATCCAAGGTTAAAGATCACCTTGAATGGTAAAGGCTAAGTGAGAGGCTCGAACCATTGCAAGTTGCATCAGTGAGAGAATTAAAGCTGAAATCCAATTAAGGGATGCATTTGTGCAGCACCTGTTAGAGAATTGACTTTATGTTAATTCTCTAATGAGAGGAAATGAACCAACTGACCGGAGCTATGCTTTTGCATGAGGAACCTCCCCTGTAAGCCTGAATCTCCAAGGAATGCTTTTCTTCTTAAGTAATTTTCATCACTTGCTGTGTTATTAATCTAAGTCCAAACCTTTTTCAACCAAAGTTTGTGTTTTATTTCTTAAGCTAATCTTGAAATGAAACAGCACCAATTCGCTTTGAATTGGTATCATTTTCAGCTTGGAAACCCTTCCCAGTGAACGATCCTAGAGCCACTATGCTATAGTAGCTTTTTCTTTGCTACCCTAGTTCATGGTGTAATAGGTTATAAATTTTGTTGATTACTCCCGCCATCAAGGAGCACCAGTTGGACACAAATCAGCTGAGACACCAATTAGGCATGAATCAGAAAGCTTACCAAGTATTGGTCATTCTAGGTAATCCTACCTTTAAACCACTTCCCAAAGGCTCGTAAGAGATAACTAATGGATCTCCAGGGAGTCTGAATAGCTTACCAAGTATTGACCCAGGTGATTTTAAGGGATTTTAAGTTAAACCTAAAAAATAAAAACCATTAACGGGTAACAACTTTCCTTATTTAAAACAAGGAAAACTCCCACCTTTGTATCCGGATCCCTTACCTAGCTTTCTTTAGTCCAAGAAAGGAAAACCCTAGCCACTCATCCTCTGAGAAAACATCCTCAGAGGTTGTTTGGCTAGAAAGAAAATAAAAACAAAATGAATAGGTAAAGCAGAGCAAAAGCTTTGTGTATTTCTTACTAGAAGAATTTACAAATAAATCTCTCTTATTTTTTCATAGATTTCCCCTCTTTCTTAAAAAAGATATATTTTAAGATATATATAGAGAGATATTTTTAACCCCTCACTTAGATATCCTAAATATCTAAAAATATCTTTAGCTGATTACAAGGAGAAAATAGGCTATTACACAAAATATCTCGAGATAAAAATCTAACGGAGTCGGTGCAAAATATCTGGAAATTACATAGGAGGATTTTCGCAATGCTTGCAAAATTTCACACAAGGTGCGAGATTGATTTTCCTCTTTGGTTTCGCAAGGCTTGCAAAATTTCGCACAGGGTGCAAAATTCATTTTTCACAGTCTTGCTCTCTGTCCTGCAGCTTGTTCTCCTTTTGGCATTTCACATGCTATGCAAAAATTTCGCATAGCCATGTGAAATTGCTGGATGTTAGATTTCTTCTCTGATTCTCTTCCTTACATACTTGATTGATTTGGAAAAGGCTACGAAGCTCTCCAAAATTGGATTCTTCATGTGTTTGAGCTTCAACTTGCTTTGCCATGGACTATGCAAAATTCTCCCTGATTCTTGGCTCGTTTTAATGATAAAAAAGCTATCAAAAACACCAAAACTTGTCAAAAACTAATTAGAAACATTTGCAAGGGTCTTTAATGTGCCAATTGAGTTAAAAGGTAATAAATACTACTCAAAAGTGTTTAAAAGAGTTTATAACAAGCTATAAAAGAGCACTTTTTGAGTAGTAATCACTTAGCCAGTCTCAGGCAGAAGATAAGCAGTTAGCAGAGTAGATCGCCTGTAGTTTAGGATGAGAAGCCTTATGATTCATTGTCGTCTCCACTACCACCACCTGGTCTTATAGTGACACAAGCCCCACCCTATATACTACATGGTCATTCTAAGGTTGCCCCACCTGTAGTAGTATAGACCACAGTAATTGAGGATACTCATGCACAAATAGACCATATTGAGCAGTGTATTAGACAATTGAGAGTATCTGACAGTTCTGCGGCTTGGGATGATCTTGAGGGTATACCAGTAACTAGTTTACCGACCAAGTTTAGGATGCCAGACATTGAGAGGTACACGGGTGTTGGTTGTCCTCGCATTCACCTTTGACTTTACAGTACAATGATGAGGACCCATGGGTTAGATGAGTCACAGATGACCACCTTATTCCCATTATCTCTTAGTGGAGTGGCCTAACGTTGGTTCACATCTTTGGAGTCCTCACGACGACGGACATGGGATGACTTAACCTAGGAGTTTTTGTGGTAGTTTTCATTTAACACTGTCGTAGATGTGTCGAGGAGAGAACTTGAGGCTTTGAGACAGAGATCAGATGAGTCCATTTCTTTCTTCATCTCCCATTGGCACGGGAAGATAGTAGAGATTGTTGATAGACCATTTGAGAGAGATCAGATACAGATGGTTTTGAGGAGTCTGCAGCCTAGGATTGCTAGACATGTGGTCGAAGTACCATTTACATACTTTGGTTCTTTGGTTTTAGCTTTGTATGATGTTGAGGATGGAATTTCGAGAGGATTATGGACAAATTCTTCCTTTATTGATGCTAAGGGGGAAGAAACCATCTGGATGGCAGAGATCAACTGATGTGGGCACTATCACTTCTACTAGTCAGAGGCCTACTAGGTGTCATCATCCAGTTCCATAGCCTATTGGGACTCACCCTTCCTATCCTCTTCAACAATATAGGTCACGAGCACTTCCTCAGCCTTATGATCAGGCTTACTTGCCTCTCACACTAGCATGACCTTATTATGTTGCATAGGGCACAAAGAGACCTCCAACTTCATATCCTATCCCAGTATAACCATGCTATGCAACACAGTTTGCAATGAGACCCCCAGCTTCCTATCCCAGACCTAGAGCTTCCTAGACTTCTGTTCTTTTTTCTTTGAAGATGCAAAGACAGTTTCATAGTTGGGTATGTCGTTGAGCCAGGCTCTTTGGAAACTCACAGAGACTGGGTTGTTGACAATTCTTGCTCCCAGGCCATTGTCTCAGCCTATTTTGTCATAGTTCAGGATGGATTTACATTGCGCATATCATCAGGGGCCAGGGCATGAGACTGACCGATGTACTAATCTGAGACATGCCATCCAGGATTTGATTGATCAAGGTTTGGTTCACTTGGGTCAACCAAGTGTAACCATGGACCCATTACCGACCCATACTACATATGCAATTCCCTCTCCGACAGATGGTATACATTTCATTGACTTTGATGAGCTTGATGATCATATCCACATGCTGAGTTGGGATGAGTCAGAGCCAGAGCCTATAGTAGCGGAAGAGATTTATGAGGTAGGTGGAGTGACCTTAGGTCCACGGATTCCTACACCATTCGGATTAGTTCCCGATGTGACACCAATACAGTCGACCATAGTTGAGGCATTGACTTTCCCATGTTACACTGTTCAAACTCTGTTTGTTTTGATTTTGGATGTTGATGAGGTTCATACTCCATATGTTGATGATGTTCATACCCCAAATATACAGTATGTTATTCGCGGAGGTAGGTTAGTACGATAGTAACCCTCCATAACCGCTAGACCCTTGGAGGGTACATCATCTCATGAGGAGGTCAGGAGAGAGGGTGATGAAATCCTGAGATAGTTATAGAGCACCTAGGCTCATATATCTATTTAAAGCTTGTAGGCATTTCTAGCACTCATAGAGATGCATTGATTCAGGCCTTGAGTCAGATTAGAGTCGAGACTACCACTACTCCCAAGAGGTTGATTCTCATGATGATGGCTGGTAGAGACACTTGCATAGTGTTTTTTGACGATGACTTACCACTCGAGGGTTCAGACCATACACATCCTCTGTATATCTCAGTTGGTTGTTCAGGCCATTGAGTCTCATATGTCATTTTAGATAATGGCCCAACCCTGAATGTCTGCCCGTTAGCTACTGCCATTACCCTCGGTTATGCACCTTCAGACTTTGATCCCTTTACTCAGACAGTCAAAGCATATGATAGCACTAAGAGGGAGGTCATGGGTATTTTGGAGACCGAGCTATTGATAGGTCTGACCACATTTCCTACTCTATTCCAGGTTTTGAGGATTCCTTCATCTTTTAACCTGCTATTGGGCTGACCTTGGATTCATAGAATTAGAGCCATTCCTTATTTCCTTCATCAGAAGGTGAAATTCATTCATGATGGGCAGGTCATCATAGTGCAGTCTATTAGAGATATGTTTGCTTCTTCCAAACTAGTATTTCATATCAGTCACAGTGAGGATGACCTATTTCTGACTGTGTTCACATTTGATGAGGTGCAAACTCTAGAGATTGAGGATTTTTGCTGAGAGTTCGTGGCTGTCATTTGATCAGCACGACAGTGCAATGGTACTTGACATGATGAAGAGCATGTCTTATCTGCCTGGCATGGGATTAGTGCGACATCAGCAAGGACCTAGTGATTTTATAACTATCCCTGATCATGATGTACCATTTGGACTCGGGTTCATTCCTACTAAGGCCAATTATCGATATATGGCGTGATTGTGCAAGGAGATGGTGAGGACCCGATTAACACACACACCATTTGACTATCTAGTTCGCCCATACAACATAAGCTTGGCGAACTACTTTGTGAGGTCACCAGAGCTATAGACGCCTTTAGATGGGATTATTGATGGGTTCAACACTGTTTAGGAGGTCGAGCTTCAGTGTCTTGTCCATCAACTGCAGTTGAGTGATGGAGTTCCTAGCATTTCTGTGTCTGCATTAGCTGCCCCATCATTTCCAGATCGTATGAGCCTCATGACACTCTATTTCCTAGATGAGATCGATGAGCATGGGACATTTGCTGAGATTGGGGACATGGTGGATGAAGTTATTCAACACAATGAGTACATTGATAAGATGCTCGCGATGAGTATGAGTCAAATTGATGGGATAGTTCAGCCTGAGCTTGCTTCACCATTTGATCTCTTTGGGGTGTCTACTATTGAGGTTACCGAGGAGATCCAAACTTCTCCTGCTTTAGAGTTTTCAGATGATGTTATAGTTGTTGATGATTTGTTTAAGGACATTATTGGCCTAGTTGAGAGAGCGTCTGACTTTGTGGACCCTCCTCTTTCATTTGATGTTTTATTGGGATTTGTCTCCCGTTTTGACGATGTTCATGACTCTTCATTTATGGATTTGAGCATTTTCGAGTATCTTCCAGTCTCTTGTGATATCACTTTATTTTCACCCACATTAGAGATATTTGATATAGATGATGAGATTGCACGACATGATTTAGATGATAACTCATCTTCTGCTTTTGATCCGAGCCCCATTGATCAGAGAGTTTCACCTGCTATAGGAGATACAAAGGTTATTGATTTTAGTACAACATATCAACCTAAGGAGCTGAGGATCATATTATAATTATCTACAGATGAGAGAGATAGCCTTGTCCAATTACTCAGATCATATTTGGACGTTTTCGCATGGTCTTATGAGGACATGTTGAGCCGTGATCCATCTATAGTTCAGCATCGCTTACCACTTCTTCCCCATGCCAGACCGGTTAAGCAGAAGTTGAGACGATTGCATCCTCACTGGAGTTTGTAGGTGAATGAGGAGATTCAGAAGCAACTTAGTGTGGGATTTTTATCAGTAGTTGAGTATCTCAAGTGGCTAGCCAATGTCGTTCCTGTTCCCAAAAAGGACGGCAAGGTGAGAGTCTGTGTTGATTTCCGAGATCTCAACAAGGCCAGTCTTAAGGATGATTTTCCTTTCCCACACATTAACATGCTAGTTGATAGTACGATAGGTCATTCGATGTTGTGCTTTATGGATGGGTTTTTCGGGTATAGTCAGATTCTGATGGCTCTAGAGGAAGTGGGAAAAATGTCTTTCATTACCGAGTGGGGTACTTATTGCTATAGAGTCATGTCATTCGGGTTGAAGAATGCAAGAGTTACCTATTAAAGAGCCGTGACTACCCTCTTCCATGACATGATGCATCAAGATGTCGAGGTTTATGTAGACGACATGATAGTGAAATCCTAAGATATAGCAGATCACCTAGCAGCATTGGAGAGATTCTTTGAGAGGATTAAACAGTTCAGATTGAGACTGAATCCCAAGAAGTGCACTTTTGGAGTGACTTCTGGGAAGCTACTAGGATACATGGTCAGTGAGAGAGGCATAGAGGCGGATCTAGATAAGATAAGATCTATCCATGACATGCTTGCGTCGAGGACTGAGAGAGAGATCAGAGGCTTCTTGGGTAGACTTCAGTACATCAACAGATTCATTGCTAGATTGACAGACATCTGTGAGCCCATTTTTTGACTCTTGAAGAAGAGTCAACCTACTATTTGGGATGATAAATGCCAACACGCATTTGAGAGAATCATAGAGTACTTGTTGTCACCTCCAGTCTTGGTGCCTCCTACACCAGGCCGTCCTTTACTCCTATACTTGTTAGTTCCAGGCATAGCCTTGGGATGCATGTTAGCTCAGCTCAATGATTCAGAAAATGATTGAGCCATTTATTCTTTGATTAAAAGGATGTTAGATTATAAGACAAGATATGTCATGATTGAGCACTTCTGCTTGACATTGGTTTGGGCTACTCGGAGACTGAGACATTACATGACCGAGTATTTAGTGCAATTGATATCCCGTCTAGATCCTCTAAGATATTTGTTTGACTGGCCCGCTTTGGTCGGTCGACTCATGAGATGGTTGGTACCCCTGACTAGGTTCGATATTCATTATGTTACTCAAAAGTCTATCAAATGGAGCATTGTTGCATATTACTTATCCGCATTACCATTTTTTGATGGTAGGGCTATTGGTGACAACTTCCCGAATGAGGATATTGTTGTTGTGACTAGTTTGTCAGGTTGGCATATGTACTTTGATGGTACGGCCAACCATTCAGGATACGGGATGGGTGTTTTGTTGATATCCCCTCATGGCGACCACATTCCTAGATTTGTTCGTTTGGCATTCTCTGATTGACACCCTGCCACAAACAATATTGTTGAGTATGAGGCCTGGATCTTGGGATTAGAGACAATCCTTGAGCTCAGGATTAGACAGATGGAGGTGTTTAGTGACTTCCATGATTAATATTCTTACGAATACCATTGTTCTTCATTTGTTGATTGAGTCAAGATCTGTTTCTACCTATTTTTGCTTGATTGATGAGGCAGAGTTAGATGATTGTTTGCCTTGGTACCATGACATATACTAGTTTTTTAGACTTGGTGGATATCCTGAGGCCGCCACAACTAAGGATAAGAGAGCATTGAGACAGTTGGCCACTCAATTTGTGATTTGTGGGAAGACATTGTATAGACGATCAGCTAATGGGATGTTACTATTGTGCTTAGATCGCGCTTCTGTCAATCGAGTGATGAGAGAGATTCATGCAGGAGTTTGTGGACCACATATGGGAGAACATATGTTAGCCTGTAAGAACATGAGGACTGGCTATTTTTGATATATAGACCATTGCTAGCCCATTGAGCCTTGCATGTGCATTATAACCTTTATTTCTTATTACCTTGCTCACATTTTTGCACCGGGATAGGGGCTTTTTAGTGTATGCATGCATTGTTTAGGAGACTCATGAGCCTTAGACCTACAGGCACATCTTCCTCATTATTTTTTTTATCATCACGCTGTCACACTTCATCACATCTCATTGGTTGAGTTCTTCATCCCCTCTTCTTTATTCTATTTGTTACTTGTTCTATTTCATCTTCTTCCACCCCGAGTGGTGATCATCTTCAATTCATTACATGGAGGATAGTCATGTCATTTCCATTATCTATTCCATGGACATTAATCCAGAGATTCTCAGTTTGAGAAGGTCATTTCGTCAGAGAGAGTTTATGCTACATCATCATTTGAGAGTATGTTTATCCATTTGTGACCTCATCTTTGGAGCTTCTTTATTTCTGTTTAGAGTATGTGCATTTGTATATAGGTAAAAAAAAATGAAATGAAAAAGAAAAGAAAAATAATAAACACATGTGTGTAGTATTCTCCATCATTAAGTGTGTATATTTATGTTCAATGGTCACTTTATTGAGTATGTTTGTTGATGGGAGTTCGTATGTGAGCTTTCCAAGACCCTCATTTCTTTGTATTCACTTTGTTGTATATTTTGAGAGTGAGATGAGTGACCTTCTCTTAGGAGCTCCAGGTCATTGTCTCTTCCATCATTATGTTCATTGTTGATATGACTTCATTTCATGTTTCATTTGAGCATATCATTACTCCTCTTCGTGTTCTTTGTTTCACCATCATTCTCATTTTTGCTTTTGATCCATTCTCTTCGTTTCACCTCTTGTTCATTTCTTACAACAACCCATTCTAGGTTTGATACTCTCTTTGCATCATCATTGCACCTCTCATTACCAGTTTGATTTGCTTCATTGTTTCACTATTATCATTATAAGCAAATTCGGCATCCTTAGGTTCATGACTCACGAGATTTTCTATACATGTTACATTTTATACATGAGGGCATGGGTTTTGATCATTAGGTATTTGGGCCTAGTTTTTCTTCATTTCTATTACCCTATCACCCTAGCCTACGTTACGTCCCGTGTCTTAAGACCACCCTGAGGCCATGAGATCAGATGTCGTCTTCTACAGCCCCTACTTAGACAGATGTTTGAGGTTTGGTTGATATTTAGATATCATCATGTTTATTCTTTTCGGAGATGCCTTTCTGATGTTTGGATTCAATTTAGCTATGGATTTGGAATACTAGGATCACACATTTGATGATGGATGATTTGATGTTGTCTGATTTTCTGATCTACCACACATTAGGTGTCATATTAGGGCATATTCCGTTTCAGTTGAGATTTATAGATCTTTACGGAGTTGCATGATCACCCCCACTTACGAGATACACGCCGAGACAATGACCTG
This sequence comes from Vitis cinerea var. helleri x Vitis riparia, assembly GCA_946000715.1. Lineage (NCBI taxonomy): Eukaryota > Viridiplantae > Streptophyta > Magnoliopsida > Vitales > Vitaceae > Vitis > Vitis cinerea var. helleri x Vitis riparia. Next base: position 16,963,030 of record OX254005.1, on the reverse strand, counting down.
TTTGTTATCTTATCATGATCCTTTGGTGGAGCCTCTCTTAATCCATTCAGATAGACCCACACTTTTCGACATTTGGATGTCATCGTGCTTCTCTTTCTGGGATACGCCTCTTTGATCTGTGGGTCTGATTCAGTTATGGACGTGGATGACTAGGATTTCATATTTGATGATGGTTGATTTGATGTCATTTGATTTTTCGACCTATCCCGCATCTGATTCCATACTAGGGCATATTTCTTCTTTAGTTGAGATTTTTAGATTCCCCATTGATTTGCATGATCGTCCCCAGTTACGAGATACACATCGAGTTGATGATTTGCTTTCATTTTGTCCTAATTCTCAAGTGGAGTCTTTCTTGAGTCGTTCAGTCAGGCTCAGACTTTCTAATATTGTCATGATTCATTGATGGAGTTATCTTAGGCACATAGACTCCCATATCATCATTTCAGTGAAGTACATGTTAGATCTCTTATACATCCCCATTAAGTTATTCTCGAGTTATCAGGACAGATTGGATGCACTAGTTGCTATACTGGGGCATATTTCCCTCTTTTAGCTATGGAGATGATTGTTTTCTCATAGACCTGTCACAGTCTTCACTACTCAGCCGATGGATATTTATTTACACTATTGGTCACTGTTTCGATGATTTTTGCCGAGATGAGCCTCCAGATGAGCATAACCTTCAGGTGTTGACTGTCCTACTATCCATGACTCTTCAGTAGATTGTTACGTTGAGATCGTGGTAGTTACCCTAGTGGACTATTCTCTTAAGACTTCCCAATGGATCATTCATTTGAAATGATGATGGATTCCTCCAGTAGAGCATTTCGAGTTAAAGACGTTTGACTTATTGTGACACTTCATCAAGCATTATGACTTAGTCAGATGGGTTGTGACACTATATTTATAGTTGATTTGACTAATTCGACTCACCAGCGAAGCATCTTTTGAGACTCATAGAGTATCTTTTAGACCTTTTCAACGGATTGAGAGGTATGGCAGCACGCTACACTGGGGCATATTTTTTCCTCATCATTTCCTTGTAGCTCAGTATTTAGAGCCTCCGTCTATTCTTAATTACGACGTTCAGAGTCGTTCTTTTTAGTTTTGGCGTTTGGAACCACCATCTATTTTTCAATTTGACGTTCAGAGCTTCCATTTCCTTACAGCTCGACGTACAGAGCCACCATCTCTTTATGGTTTGGCATTCAAAGCCATCATCTGTTCCTAGTTTTAGCATTCAGAGCCACCATCTCTTGTTAGTTTTGGCGTTCAGAGCCACAATCTCTTTTCAGTTTAGAGTTCAGAGCCACCATCTCTTTTCAGTTTGGTGTTCAGAGCCAATATCCCTTCTTAGTTATGGCGTTCAGTGCCACCATCTCTTCTCAATTATGGCCTTCAGAGCAACCATCTCTTTTCAGTTTGGCTTTCAGAGCCAACATCCCTTCTTAGTTATGGCGTTCAGAGCCACCATATCTTCTCAATTATGGCGTTCAGAGCCACCATCTTTTTTCAGTTTGGCGTTCAGAGCCACCATCCCTTCTTAATTATGGCATTCAAAGCCACAATCTCTTTTTCAGTTTGGCGTTCATAGCCACCATCTCTTCTTAGTTTTAACATTTAGAGCCACCATCTTATTTCGGTTTGGCATTAAGACCCACCATCTCTTTATAGTTTGGTGTTCAAAGCCACCATCTCTTCTTAGTTTTGGCGTTCAGAGCTCCATCTCTTTTCAGTTTGGTGTTCAGAGCCACCATCTCCTTACAGCTTGGTGTTTAAAACCGCCATCTCTTTTTAGTTTGGCATTTAGAGCCACCATCTTTTCTTAGCTTTTGCGTTCAGAGCCACCATTTCTTCATAGTTTGGCATTTACAGCCACCATCTCTTTTCAGTTTGGCGTTTAGAGCCACCATCTCCTTACAGTTTGACATTCAAAGCCACCATCTCCTATAGGTCGACGTTTAGAGTGGTATCTACAGTTTTGCGTTCAGAGCCATATCCTTAGTTTGGTTTTCAGAGCCGTTGCTTGTTTTTAGTTCAGCATTCAGAGCCATCATGTCTTTCTTCCATTTAACGTTTAGAGTCATATCTTCAGTTTGGTGTTCAAAGTCACACCTTCAGTTTGGCATTTAGAGTCGCATCTTTAGTTTGGTGTTTAGAGTCGTCGTTTGTCTTTAGTTCGATATTTAGAGCCATCATGTCTTTCTTCTATTTGACGTTTAAAGTCGCATCTTCAGTTCGACGTTCAGAGTCGCATATTTAGTTTGGCGTTTAGAGCCGCATTTTTATTTTGGCATTCAGAGCCACATCTTCAGTTAAGCGTTCAGAGTTGTTGTTCATTTTTAGTTTGACATTCAGAGCCATCATATCTCCTTCAGTTTAGCGTTCAGAGCCATATCTTCAGTTTGGCGTTCAAAACTGTATTTTTAGTTTGGAATTCAGAGTTATTGTTTGTTTTTAGTTCGACATTCAGAGTCATTATGTATTTCTTTCGTTTGGTGTTCCGAGTCTCATTTTCAGTTTGGCATTCAGAGTCGCATCTTCAGTTTGGCATTCAGAGTCGTTGGTTGTTTCTAGTTCGACATTCAAAGCCATCATGTCTTTATTCAGTTTGGCATTCATAGCCATGTCTTCATTTTGGCATTCAGAGCCATTATTCAGCTTGGCATTTGGTACCACCATCTTTCTTTGGTTTTGGCATTTAGAGTAGTTATGCATACTCATTCAAGCATTTAAAGTCACCACCTTTCCTCTCTTTTGGCGTTCAGAGCCATGTCTTTATTTTGGCATTCAGAGCCATTGTTCAGCTTAGCATTCGGTGCCACAATCTTTCTTTAGTTTTGGCATTCAGAGTCGTTGTGCATACTCATTCAAGCATTTTGAGTCACCATTTTTTCCTTCCTTTTGGCGTCCAAAGTCATTTCTCCTCAGCCTTGTCATTCAGAGTCATAGCTCCTAGCATTCATATTCATTAGCATTACACATCTTATCTTTGCGATTTCACAATCTTGCTCATTTTTCTCACCTCGTTACCTTGTGCTTATCATTTCTTCACCATGTTATTCTATACTCCATCTTCCATCGCACATGACATAGTCCTTTGAGTTTGCAGCACATATTTCGATCACATTGTTGGGCACCCTATGCTTAGCGTTCTCATGTAGTACACATATAGTCGTTATGTTTGGACGCATTTTTTCCTGTACTCCAAGGTGGTTTGATTGTTACTCATCTTTTACATTGATCTTCAAGTCACTTTTGGAGATGACTTAGAGGGAGTTTGGGTTTTTAGTGATGCTCTTAAGACACTTTGAGAGAGTCATCTTTCTTTGAGGATTAGGGCCCTTTTGTTCATCTGTTGGTTTGAGTTTGTTTTTACTAGTGTCCCTTTGGGGGTCTCCTTTGTTCTTCGATAGAGTTCACTTAATTCCACTCACCATTCACACTTTTTTTTCACTCTAGTGTTCATATTTCTTGCACTCGCGAGCTTTTCCGAAGAAGCGCATATTTGTAGACCCCCACTTTGGGTTTTATTTTTGCAGGTGTTATTTTTGCCACATGTTATGATTTTAGAGGGCCACATGTCGCCTCAGGATTAGCCACTAGGAAATCACAGCAGTGGGCTGAAGATGCAATAAGAAAATGACATGTGTAGGAGAATATTCTTAGACTGTTTTGAAGAAATGGAAAAGAGATGCATGTCGTTATAGAAGAGCAGGTGGTTGCTTGGGAAGCATGACAACTTGAGGGGGATTACGAGAGAAGGTGAGTATAGAGAGGAAAGAAAAGAAAATTTCAGAGAAAGGAGAGAGATAAAGAGAAAAGGTTTTCCTAGAGATAGTTGGTAGGCAAAAATTTTTGAGAGAGTTGAGTATTCTTTGAGAGAATCGGGATGGCTAGGAGGAGCGAAAGTGTTTCTTGAGGGATAAGAAAAGCTTGAGGGAAAAATCAACTGCAGAAAAAGAAAAACTTGAGGGAAAGAATCAAAGAAAGAGAGGTGAGCCGAATGGGTTTTGTTGGTTATTGTTTGTTTTAGGTGTGGATATTAGGCCATATGTTTAGCTTTCAATAATCTCTGGAACGACTATAGATTTGTTGCCATTGTTTTATTTTTTATTCTTCTTGGTTTTGCTGGAGAATAACTTGACTTTATTTTAGTTCCACTGTGATATATCTCAAAATTCACATCCCTGATTCTTATATGAACTTATAGTCTCTCAACCAGCTTGCAAGCCCATGGATAACTCATGAAACGAGGCTTCATTTAAGGCCATTTTAGTTATCTTACTCTTGCTCTTTTGGTCTTTCAACCACAAGTGTTCTTTGAATGTTCAAGTTTGAAGTTGTAGACAACGGTTACAATGCGAAAAAGGAAGATTGTTCTTGTTAATGCTCCAATGGAGACCTTAACAAATGCCCCCATCCCTGCAACATGATATAATTTCCCTGTGAAGTTTAGTAGTGATACTTATGGCCATGATCTAGAAGGCTTCAGGAATTATTTGGGCGTCCTCTTTGACTGTAGGATGGATCCACCTTTTCTCGGAGTATCTGGCATGGTCTGTTCTGAAGTCAAAGGACATAAGACCATATATTTCTCTTCCCATCAATGCTTCATTGCAAGAAACTAACCATGTCTCAAGATCTACATCGACCCTTTTTGTTGGCGGGTTTTCCATCTTGGAAATGGGTAAGAATTTAGTGCAGTTGGATTTGATAGTAGGCTTTAACAAGAATGTAATAACCATTTTGGGGAATACAAATGTTGATATCCACTAGCATGAGCGGGATTCTATAATGATCAGTCTTGTGCAAAAAGAAGACTTTGGGATTGGTGGGCTTGCAAAATATGAGGTCAAAGTTCTATAGGCCAAGAAATTCAAAGATAAAGTGATGATCTCGCCCCGGTGCACATTAGCACCACTAATCATTTGCCTCACCTAAGCATCAAGGACACTCCTATTGAAACTTCTTCTGCCCAGTACATATTGCAACTATACACAGTTGCCTCTAAAGGACAAAAACTATAAAACTCAATTCGAAATGCTTATGCCATGGGAAAGGTGAAGATGATAGCTTTTGTGTTTAAGACTGCAACTATGGTTTTGAAGAACTAGAATGCCTCAAAAAATGCAGATTCAGGTGAGTTTGTGCTCTAGCATATGAATCCAAACATGTGGTATGTTGAACTTGCAGTTAAGGGTATCAAGGTTCATGCTGGTTGCAATGGCAAGCTTATTTGGAGGCATACACCCTAGTTGGGAGTGTATTCTAAAAAAGGCCCTGTTAGTCCATTGCGTCGAGTTCTTCAGGGCCTTAATCCAAGGACCACTGCTAGTATGTTTGCTGATGCAAGATGCATTGGGGGAAATAAGATCAATAGTGAGGATTGTTTTATCATCAAGCTATGTGTTGACCCTCAAACATTGAATGCCAGGAGTGAAGACCCAACAGAGATCATAAGACATGTTTTGTTTGACTATTTCAGCCAGAAAACTGGTCTTCTTGTTCACATGGAGGGTTCCCATTTTACCCGCATCCAATCCAATGGTGGAGATGTTGTTTACTGGGAAACCATAATCAATTCATTCCTAGAAGATTATAGGCCAGTTGAGGGGATCATGGTAGCTCACTCTAGACGCTCAATAGTGACCCTTTTTAGGTTTTAAGAAGATGGTAGTTGCAATCACCAACCTTATAGTGCAGTACTAGTGACACCCCGGGCCCACTCCTACAGGGCCATGCATGGCCACCCTTACTTGTCCCATTTTCAAAGCCCACGTCCTTTAAAAATTGATTTTTTTGAAAATCAAGTTTTCAAATAATTTAATTCACAACTTCTCATTCCTCTTTAGTGTTTAAGTTCATAAAAAATATCATTTTTCAATAAAAATTTGCTGCCACTTTCTTTCGGGCAAGCATCATTTCACATTTCTCCCTTGTGTTTTAAAATGTTTTTGAAATAAGCATGAATTTAATTTTTTAGTTCCAAATGATGGAATTTATGGAATTGATTCATGCAAAATAAATTGGGTTTTGGTGGGGACCCAACATCAGTGAATGTTTTCTTCTAAAAATAAATTTGAGTGAAGTGTGATATCTGTCAGTGATGATTTCTTGCTTTGTTTAGTGACATGTGTGACATAATTTGTGTTCATTATTGCACGCTAACCCTATTTCATGATAGCACATTAGTGTTTGCTAATAAGGTACGCTCGCACTCTCACTCTGACTATCCTCTATGCATGTTTTGGTTTCCAATGTGTGATCCTTTTGGTATCTCTTGATCTACTAGTTAATTGTCATGCCTGCTTCATTTTATTTAGTAGCGACCCATTTTAGGGCTTAGAGGGGTGCTACGGTCTTTACCGTACCTTCCCAATAAGTAACCTAGCCCCCAAACCCTGATTTGGTTTTTCACATATCATCTTTTCCATATAAGGAGTCACAATTAGAGTTTTCTTTCTTATTTTGTTTTCCTTTAAAAAAATAAAATAAAATTAAGTGGCGACTCCAAGTCATTTTATGAAAAAATAAATCCTTTTCAATAAAATGCGAGTTCGCTATCGAGTGGAAGCACATGAATAGAAATACGGGGTCCACAAACGGCGACTCCACTGGGGATCACTAGAGGGTCAAGCTTGAACTTAAGATTAGGCAAATGTGGCGTTCTATTGGTCAATCAGTGGGTACCTACCTCTCTTTGTTCTTCGGTTTGCTTGATTGTTGATTACACATTGAGAATTCTTGATATCATTATCCTTGATGCATGCTTGGTTATTGTATTCGTTTGAGGCATTGACATGTTGATTATATTGATTGATCCTTTTGCTTATCCTCATATATTGACTCTCCTTGTTATATGATCACTCTGCTCACCTTAACATGTACATTATTCTTGTTGCTTATCTCGTTCATCTTGACATGATTGTTTCTCTTGGTTGTATATTATCATAATTGTTACTGAGCATGCTATCCTTGTTAGATATTCATCTCGATTAGCTTGTGTGTGGACATGGATGATATACTTGTGCTTTGCTTAACTACCTGTTGCATGACTGCTCTTCTCCTATGTGATTGCATGTTTCTTGTCTGTATGGATCACACATCTATCCTCTTACCTCCAACCCTTTGGTTTCGGTCATTTCCTTCATTTTGGCTCTTACTTTTGCAATCGTGAGGCCTTGTGTGTGCTTGTTTTTCTAACCGAGCTAGAGGTTAGGAGTAGGGTATAGTGATGGGCTATATCGATGTTTGGGAGCATTCTGGAGGAGGTTGACACATTGATGTTGATTGGAGTCCGATCTTTGAAGACTTGTATTTGTGTGACCAGTGTGTTTCCCTTTGTGCTTTAGCTTCATAGGGTTTTCGGAAGCACCCACACCGCTCACTGTGCACTTTAGTCGGCTATTGAGTGTTGAGAGTTACAAGAGCTTTCACCATAGGAAACCCCCTAGGATGTCAAGGTAGTGCATGTGTGGAGGTGATGACCACCTTGCATGGAAGCGGGTCGTCTCTTCGGAGGCATGTAGAGGGTTGTGTACCATTGGAGGATACGATCACTTCTGCTAAGGATCTTTTAAAGTTCACTCTTCTCCTTTTATAGCCACCTTGACCTTGTAGGTTGAGCCTCACATCCTTCGACTAAGATTTCCTCCTACACGTGGGTGCATTTGAGGGCCTTCAGAGCCTCTTTGGTTACAATTTGGGTCTAGTACTCACTCATTTGGTTTTCAATTGAGAGTGTACAGAGATCAGTATGAGTTTGAGTTACAGTTGGACAGTCCTTCTACACTTTGATGCCTTGCTCATTTCAATTCAGGTTAGCATTTCTTCTGTGTTTTCCTCATTCCATACCTTTATTCCATTCTTCATGCTTTCTAAGATTGGTTCTTTATTCTCAGTCTAGATTTACCATTTTGGGTCAGAGTAGAGGGGAAATTAGTTTGTTTTTTCGAGAGATCAGACATGGATCAGCAGGTTGTCATAGTTGATCATTTCATAGCTGTCATGGCTTTTATTTAGGAGACCTTAACCAGTCTCAGGCAGGAGATAGGCAGTCAGCAGAGTAGAACACCCGTAGTTCAGGATGAGACGTCTTATGATTCATTGTCGTCTTATGATTCATTACTGCCTCTACCACCACCACCTGGTCCTATAGTGCCACAGGCCCCACTCTATATACTACATGGTCATTCTGAGGTTGCCCCACCTGCAGTAATACAAACCACAGTCATTGAGGATAGCCACGCACGCATGGACCGTATTGAGCAACGTATTTGAAAGTTGAGGGTATCTGACAGAACTGAGGAAGGGGAAAGATGATCTTGAGGGTATACCAGTGGCTAGTTTTCTAGCCAAGTTTAGGATGCCCGACATTGAGAGGTACATGAGAGCTGGTTGTCCTCATATTCACCTCCAACCTTACAATACAATGATAAGGGCCCATGGGTTAGATGAGTCACAGATGATCACCCTATTCCCATTTTCTCTTAGTGGAGCGGCCCAATGTTGGTTCGCATCTTTAGAGTCCTCACGACGTAGGACATGGGACGACTTAACACAGGAGTTTTTGCAGCAGTTTTCATTTAACATTGTCATAGATGTGTCGATGAGAGAGCTTGAGGCTTTGAGACAAAGATCGGATGAGTCAATTTCTTCCTTTATCTCCCGCCAATGCGGGAAGATAGCAGAGATTGTTGATAGACCATCAGAGAGAGATCAAATAGAAATGGTTTTGAGGAGTCTACAACCCAGGATTGCTAGACATGTGGTCAGAGTACCTTTTACAGACTTTGGTTCTTTGGTTTTAGATTTGTATGATGTTGAGGATGGCATTTTGAGAGGATTATGGACAAATTCTTCTACTATTGATGCTAAGGGGAAGAAACCATCCGGAGGACAGAGATTAGTTGATGTGGGCACTATCACTTCTACTAGTCAGAGGCCTGTTAAGCGTCATCAGCCAGCTCCACAGCCTACTGGGACTCACTCTTCTTATCCTCTTCAAAAGTATAGGCCACGAGCACCTCCTCAGCCATATGACCAAGCTTACTTGCCCCCCACACTATCATTACCTTATTATGCCGCACAGGGCACAGAGAAACCTTCAACTTTATATCCTACCCCAGTACAGCCATGCTACGCAACACAGTTTGCAACGAGACCCCCAGCTTCCTATCCTAGACCCAAAGCTTCGCAAACTTCTACTCTTTTTTCTTTGAGGATGCAAATATAGTTTTCACAATTGGGTATGCCATTGATTTAGGCTCTCGAAAGCTCACAGAGGCTCGATTGTTGATAGCTCTTGCTCCCAGGCCATTACCTCAACCTATTCTGCCACAGTTCATGATGGATTTACATTGCGCATATCATCAGGGGTCAAGGCATGAGACTGACTGTTGTATTGCTCTGAGACATGCCATCCAAGATTTGATTGATCAGGGTTTGGTTTACTTGGGTCAACCGAGTGTAACCACTAACCCATTACCGGCCTATACTACACATGAAATTCCCCCTCCGGCCGATGGAATACATTTCTTTGACTTTGCTGAGCTTGATGATCATATCCACATGCTGAGTTGGGATGACTCAAAGCTAGAGCCTATAGTAGCGGATGGGATTTATGAAGTAGGTGGAGTGACATTGAGCCCACGGATGCCTACACCATTTAGATTGGTTCCTGATGTGACACTAGTACAGTCGGCCATAGTCGAGCCATTGACTTTCCCATGTTGTAGTGTTCAGACTCTGTTTTTTTATATTCCAGATGTTGATGAGGTTCATACTCCATATGTTGATGATGTTCATACCCCAGATATATAGTATGTGATTCGCAGAGGTAGGATGGTATGACAACAGGCCCCTACAACCGCTAGACCCTTGGAGGGTACATCCTCTCATGAGGAGGTCAGGAGAGAGGATGATGAGATCCTGAGACAATTACAGAGCACCCAGGCTCATATATCTATTTGGAGCTTACTGGAATCTTCTAGCACTCATAGAGATGCATTGATTCGGGCCTTGAGTCAAATTAGGGTCGAGACTACCACTACTCCCGAGGGGTTGATTCACATGGTGACGGTTGGCAAAGACACTTGCATAGTGTTTTCTGATGATGACTTGCCACCCGAGGGTTCAGACCATACACGTCATCTGTATATCTTAGTTGGTTATTCAGGCCACCGAGTCCCTTATGTCATTTTAGACAATGGCCCGACCCTAAACGTTTGCCCGTTAGCTACTGCCATTTCCCTTGGTTATGCACCTTCAGACTTTGGTCCCTCTATTCAGATAGTCAGAGCATATGATAGCACTAAGAGAGAGGTCATAGGCACTTTGGAGATCGAGCTATTGATAGGTCTGACCACATTTCCTACTTTATTACAGGTTTTGAGGATTTCTACATCTTTTAACCTGCTATTGGGTCGACCTTAGATTCATAGAGCTAGAGTCATTCCTTCTTTCCTTCATCAGAAAGTTAAGTTCATTCATGATGGGAAGGTCATCACAGTGCAGTCTATTGGAGATATGTTTGCTTCTTCCAAGCCAATATTTCAGATAAGTCATAGTGAGAATGACCTATTTCTGACTGGGTTCACATTTGATAAGGTGAAGACTCTGGAGATTAAGGATTTTTGCCGAGACTTCGTGGCTATGTCATTTGATCAGCACGACAACATAATGGTACTTGAAATGATGAGGAGCGTGTCTTATCTGCCTAGCATGGGATTAGGGCAACATCAACATGGACATAGTGAGTTTATAGCTATCCTTGATCATGATGTACCATTTGGACTCGGGTTCATTCCTACTAAGGCCAATTATCGATATATGGTGTGATTGTGCAAGGAGAGAGTGAGTGCTCGATTGACTCACACACCATTTGACTATCCTATTCGCCCATACAACATGAGTTTTGCGAACCACTTTATGAGGGCACCGGAGCTATAGATGCCTTCAGATGGGATTATTGATGGGTTCAACACTGTTCAGGAGGTCAAGCTTCAGCGTCTTGTCCATCAACTGCAGTTGAGTGATGGAGCTCCTGGCACTTCCACGTCTGCATTGGCCACCCCATCATCTCTAGATCGTATGAGCCTCATGACACTTTATTTCCTAGATGAGATCGATGAGCAAAGGACATTTTTTGAGATTGGGGACATGGTGGATGGAGCTATTCCACACGACGAGTACATTGATGAGATGCTCGCGATGAATATGAGTCGGATTGATGGGATAGTTCAGCATGAGCTTGCTTCACTATTTGGTCTCTTTGGGTGTCTGCTATTGAGGTTGCCAAAGAGATCTAGACCGCTCTTGCTCTGGAGTTTTCAAATGATGTTATAGTTGTTGATGATTTGTTTGAGGGCACTGTTGACCCAGTTGAGGGAGCGTCCGAATTTGTGGACGGACCTCTTTCATTTGATGTTTTATCGTGATTTTTCTAATGATGCTCATGACTCTTCATTTATGGATTTGAGCATTTTCGAGTATCTATCTGTCTCTTGTGATATCTCTTTATCTACACATTCTTCACCCACATCAGAGATATTTGATATAGATGATGAGATTACATAGCATGATTCAAATGATGACTCATCTTCTGCTTCTGATCCGGGCCCCATTGATTGGAAAGTTTCACCTGCTACAGGAGATACAAAGGTTGTTGATTTTAGTACAGAAAATTAGCCTAATGAGTTGAGGATCAGATTAGACTTATCTACAGATGAGAGAGATAACCTCGTCCAATTACTCATATCATATTTAGACGTTTTCGCATGGTCTTATGAGGACATGCCAGGCCTTGATTCATTTATAGTCCAGCATCGCTTACGACTTCTATCTCATGCCAGATCAGTTAAGCAAAAGTTGAGACGATTTCACCCTCACTGGAATTTGCAAGTGAATGAGGAGATTCAGAAGCAACTCAGTGTGGGATTTTTATCAATGGTCGAGTATCCCAAGTGGTTCGCCAATGTCGTCCATGTTCCCAAAAAGAACGGCAAGGTGGGAGTCTATGTTGATTTTCGAGATGTCAACAAGGTCAGTCCTAAGGATGATTTTCCTCTCCCACACATTGACATGCTAGTTGATAGTATGACAAGTCACTCGATGTTGTCCATTATAGACAGGTTTTCCATGTATAGTCAGATTCTGATGGCTTTAGAGGACATAGGGAAAACTTCTTTCATTATCGAGTGGGGTACTTATTGCTATAGAGTCATGCCATTCAGGTTGAAGAATGTAAGAATTACCTATCAGAAAGTCGTGACTACCCTCTTCCACGACATGATGCATCGGGATGTCAAGGTTTATGTAGACGACATGATAGTGAAATCCCAAGATAGAGCAGATCACCTAGCAGCATTGGAGAGATTCTTTGAGAGAATAAAATAGTTCATATTGAGATTGAATCCCACGAAGTGCACTTTTGGAGTGACTTCTAGGAAGCTACTAGGATACATGGTCAGTGAGAGAGGCATAGAGGTGGATCCAGATAAGATCAAAGCCATCCTTGACATGTCTGCACTGAGGACTGAGAGAGAGATCAGAGGCTTCTTGGGTAGACTTCAGTACATCAGCAGATTCATTACCAAATTGACAAACATCTGTGAGCCCATTTTTCAACTCTTGAGAAAGAGTTAACCTACTATTTGGGATGATAAATGCCAATGCACATTTGATAGGATCAAAGAGTACTTGTTGTCACCTCCAGCCTTGGTGCCTCCTACACTAGGTCGTCCTTTACTCCTATCTTTGTCAATTTCAGACATAGCCTTGGGATGCATGTTAGCTCAACTCGATGATTTAGAAAATAAGCGAGCCATTTATTCTTTGAGTAAAAAGATGTTAGATTATGAGACGAGATATGTCATGATTGAGTGTTTCTGCTTGGCATTTGTTTGGGCTACTAGGAGACTGAGACATTACATGACCATGTATTCAATGCACTTGATATCCCGTCTAGATCCTCTGAGATATTTGTTAATAGGCCCATTTTGGTCAGTCGACTCATGAGATGGTTAGTACTCCTAACTGAGTTGGACATTCATTGTGTTACTCAGAAGTCTATCAGATGGAGCATTGTTGCATATCACTTAGCCTCATTATCACTTTCTAATGGTAGGACTATTGATGACGACTTCCCGATGAGGATATTGTTGTTGTGACTAGTTTTTCAGGTTGGCGTATGTACTTTGATGGTGCAGCCAACCATTCTAGATACGGGATAGGTGTTTTGCTTATATCCTCTCATGGCGACCACATTCCTAAATCTGCTCGTTTGGCATTCTCTGATCGACACCCTGCCACGAACAATATTGTTGAGTATGAGTCTTGGATCCTGGGATTAGAGACAACCCTTGAGCTCGAGATTAGACAGATGGAGATGTTTGGTGACTCTAATTTGGTATTGAGACAGATTCAGGGTGAGTGGAACACTAGAGATGTGAAGCTTAGGCCTTACCACGCATACTTAGAGCTACTGGTTGGGAGATTTGATGATTTAAGGTATACACATTTGCCTAGAGCGTAGAACCAGTTTGCTAATGCCCTAGCTACTATAGCTTCCATGATTGATATTTCTATGGATACCATTGTTCGCCTTTTGCTGATTGAGTCGAGATTTGTTCCTACCTATTGTTGCTTGATTGATGAGGCAGAGTTAGATGATGGTTTGCCTTGGTACCATGACATATACTAGTTTTTTAGACTTGGTGCATATCCTGAGACCGCCATGGCCAAGGATAAGAGAGCATTGAGACAGTTGGCCACCTGATTTGTGATTTGTGGGAAGACATTGTATAGACGATCAGCTGGTGGGATGTTACTACCGTGCTTAGACTACGCTTCTGTTGATCGAGTGATGAGAGAGGTTCATGCAGGAGTCTGTGGACCATATATGGGATGACATATGTTAGCCCGTAAGATCATGAGGGCTGGTTATTTTTGGTTGACCATGGAAATAGATTGTTGCCAGTTTGTTCAAAGATGTCCAAAGGGCGCTGCATGGCTGATGGATCTAGATGGAAACTAATTCTTAGAGCCGACCAACGTAGATCAGCTAAAAATGTACTATGTTTGAGACCATGGTCGCGGGATGGGTGGCCATCATTTCGGTTAGCCATATACCCTTTTACCATTTTGATATATAGACTGTTGCTAGCCCATTGAGCCTCGTATGTGCATTATAATCTTTCTTTCTTATTATCTTGCTCACATTTTTGCACCAGGATAGGGGCCTTTTAGTGTATGCATGCATTGTTTAGGAGTTTCATGAGCCTTAGACCTACAAGCACATCTTTCTCATTATTTTTTTTCTATCATCACGCTATCACACTTCATCACATCTCATCGATTGAGTTTTTCATCTTCTCTTCTTTAATCTATCTGTTACTTATTCTGCTTCATCTTTTTCCACCCCGAGTGGTGATCATCTTCAATTCATTACATGGAGGATAGTCATGTCATTTCCACTATCTATCCCACGGACATTGATCCAGAGATCCTCAGTTTAAGAATGTCATCTCGCCAAAGAGAGTTTATGCTACATTAGCAATTGAGAGTATGTTTATCCATTTGTGACGTCATCTTTGGAGCTTCTTTGTTTACGTTCAGAGTATGTGCATTTGTATATATGTAAAAAAAATGAAATGAAAAAGAAAATAAAAATAATAAGCGCATGTGTGTATTATTCTCTATCATTGAGTGTGTATATTGTTGTTCGAGGGTCACTTTATTAAGTATGTTTGTTGATGAGAGTTTTTATGTGAGCTTTTCGAGACCCTCCTTTCTTTGTATTCACTTTTTCGTATATTTTGAGAGTGAGATGAGTGACCTTCTCTTAGGAGCTCTAGGTCATTGTCTCCTCCATCATTACATTCATTGTTGATATGACTTGATTTCATTTTTTATTTGAGCGGATCATTACTCCTCTTCGTGTTCTTTGCTTCACCATCATTCTCATTTTTGCTTTTGATTCATCCTCTTCGTTTCACCCCTTGTTCTTTTCTTACAACGACTCATTCCAGGTTTGATACTCTCTTTGCATCATCATTACACATCTCATTACCAATTTGATTTGCTTCATTGTCTCACTATTGTCATTATAGCCATATTAGCATCCTTAGGTCCATGACTCACGAGATTTTGTATACATGTTGCATTTTATACATGAGGGCATGGGTTTTGATCCTTGGGTATTTGGGCCTAATTTCCCTTCATTTCTATCACCCTATCACCTTAGCCTACATTACGTCCCATGTCTTAAGACCACCCTGAGGCCATGAGATTAGATGTCGTATTCTACAACCCCTACTTGGATAGGTGTTTGACATTTGGTTGATATTTAGATATCATCATATTTTTTCTTTTGGAAGATGCCTTTTTGATGTTTAGATTCGATTTAGTTGTGGATTTGGATGACTAGGATCACACATTTGATGATAGATGATTTGATGCTATCCGATTTTCTGATCTACCACACATCAGGTGTCATATTAGGGCATATTTCATTTCGGTTGAGATTTATAGATCTTTACAGAGTTGCATGATCACCCCCACTTATGAGATACAGGCCGAGACGATGACCTGTTTGTTATCTTATCATGATTCTTTAGTGAAGCCTTTCTTGAGCCATTCAATCAGACCCACACTTTTCAGCATTTGGATGTCATCGTGCTTCTCCTTCTGGGATACACCTCTTTGATCTATGGATCCGATTCAATTATGGACATGGATGATTAGGATTGCATATTTGATGATGGATTATTTGATGTCATTTGATTTTTCGACCTATCCCACATTTGATTCTATACTGGGGCATATTTCCTCTTAGGTTGAGATTTGTAAATTCCCCATTGATTTGAATGATCATCCCCAGTTACGAGAAACACGTTGAGTTGATGATTTGCTTTCATTTTGTTCTGATTCTCAAGTGGAGCCTTTCTTGAGTCATTCAGTCAGGCTCATACTTTCTGATATTGTCATGATTCTTTGATGGAGTTATCTCAGGCGCATAGACTCCCATATCATCATTTCAGTGGAGTACATGTTAGATTTCTTATACATCCCCATTGAGTTATTCTCGAGTTATCAAGACAAACTAGATGCACTAGTTGCTATATTGGGGCATATTCCCTTTTTTAGTTGTGGAGATGATTGTCTTCTCATAGACCTGTCACAATCTTCATTACTCGGCCGAGGGATATTTATTTGCACTACTGGTCACTGTTTCAATGATTTTTGCCAAGATGAGCCTCCAAAGGAGCATAACCTTTGAGTTTTGACTGTCCCACTATCCTTGACTCTTCAGTAGATTGTTACGTTGAGATCGTGGTAGTTATCCTATTGGACTATTCTCTTGAGACTCCCCAATGGATAATTCATTTGAGATGACGATGGATTCCTCCAGCAGAGCATTTCGAGTTAGAGACGTTTGACTTATTGTGACACTTCGTAAGGTATTGTGATTTAGTCAAATGGGTTGTGACACTATACCTATAGTCAATTTGACCAGTCCAACTCACCAGCAGAGCATCTTTTGAGACTCATGGAGTCTCTTTCAAACCCTTTCAGCGGATTAAGAGTTGTAGCGGCATGCTACACTAGGGCATGTTTCCCCCTCATCATTTCCTTGTAGCTCGGCATTCAAAGCCTCCGTCTATTCTCAATTACAACGTTCAGAGTCGTTCTTTCAATTTTGGCGTTTGGATCCACCATCTCTTTTTCAGTTTGGCGTTCAGAGCCGTCATTTCCTTACAACTCGGCGTTCAAAGCCACCATCTCCTTATAGTTTAGCATTTAGACCCACCATTTCTTATTAGTTTTAGTATTCAGAGCCACTATCTCTTCTCAGTTTTGGCGTTCAAAGCCACCATCTCTTTTCAGTTTGGTGTTCAGAGCCAACATCCTTTCTTAGTTATGGTGTTCAGAGCCACCATCTCTTCTCAGTTATGGAATTTAAAGCCACCATCTCTTTTTAGTTTGGCATTCAGAACTACCATATCTTCTTAGTTTTAGCGTTCAGAGTCACCATCTCTTTTCGATTTGGCGTTTAAAGCCACCATTTCCTTATAGTTTGGAGTTTAGAGCCACAATCTCTTCTTAGTTTTAGCATTCAGAGCCACCATTTCTTTTCAGTTTTGGCATTCAAAGCCACCATCTCTTCTCATTTTTGGCGTTCAGAGCCACCATCTCCTTACAACTTGATGTTCAGAGCTACTATCTCTTTTTAGTTTGGCACTCAGAGCCATCATCTCATTATAGTTTGGTGTTCAGATCCACAATCTATTCTCAATTTTGGCATTCAGAGCCACCATCTCTTCACAGTTTGGCCTTCAGAGCCACCATCTCTTTTCAGTTTGGCGTTCAAAGCCACCATCTCATCATAGTTTGGCATTCAGAGCCATCATCTCCTTATAGGTCGACGTTCAAAGCCATATTTGCAGTTTGACATTCAGAGCCATATCTTTAGTTTGGTGTTCAAAGCCGTTTTTTGTTTTTAGTTTGGCATTTAGAGCCATCATGCCTTTCTTCTGTTCGACGTTCAAAGTCACATATTCAGTTTGGTGTTCAAAGCCACACCTTCAGTTTGGCGTTCAGAGCCGCATCTTTAGTTTGGCGTTCAAAGCCGTCGTTTGTCTTTAATTCGACATTTAGAGCCATCATGTCTTTCTTCCGTTTGACGTTCAGAGTCATATCTTCAATTTGGCGTTCAGAGTCGCATCTTCAGTTTGGCATCCACATTTTCATTTTGGCATAGAGTTGCATCTTCAGTTAGGCGTTCAAAGTCGTTGTTCATTTTTAGTTCGACATTAAGAGCCATCATATCTCTTTCAGTTTGGCGTTTAGAGCCGTAGCTTCAGTTTGGCGTTTAGAGACGTAGCTTCAGTTTGGTGTTCAAAGCTATATTTTTAGTTTGGCATTCAGAGTTATTGTTTGTTTTTAGGTCGACATTCAGAGTCATTATGTTTTTTTTTTTTTTCATTTGCCATTCAGAGCCGCATCTTCAGTTTAACGTTTAGAGTCGTTGGTTGTTTCTAGTTCGACATTCAAAGCCATCATGTCTTTCTTCAGTTTGGCATTAAGAGTCATGTCTTCATTTTGGCATTCAAAGCCATTATTCAGCTTGGCATTCTATGCCACCATCTTTCTTTGGTTTTAGCATTTAGAATCGTTATGCATACTCTTTCAGGCATTTAGAGTCACCATTTTTCCTCTCTTTTGGCGTTCAGAGTCATGTCTTCATTTTGGCATTCAGAGCCATTATTTAACTTGGCATTTGGTGTCACCATTTTTCTTTAGTTTTGGCATTCAGAGTCGTTGTGCATACTCATTCTGGCATTTTGAGTCACCATTTTTTCCTCCCTTTTGGCATCTAGAGTCATTTCTCCTCAGTCTTGTCATTCAGAGTCAAAGCTCCTAGCATTCATATTCACTAACATTGCACATCTTGCCTTTGCGGTTTCGCATTCGTCCTCATTTTTCTCACCTCGTTATCTCGTGCTTATCATTTCTTCACCATGTTCTTCTATACTCCATCTTTCATCGCACATGACATAGTCCTTTGAGTTTGTGGCACATATTTCGGTCACATTGTTGGGCACCCTATGCTTAGCATTCTCATGTAGTACACATATGGTCGTTTTGTTTGGACACATTCTTTTCTGTACTCCAAGGTGGTTCAACCGTTACTCATCTTTGACATTGATCTTTGAGTCACTTTTGGAGACGTCTTAGAGGGAGTCTGGGTCTTTAGTGTGGCTTTTAAGGCACTTTGAGATAGTCATATTTCTTTGAGGATTAGGGCCCTTTTTTTCATCTGTTGGTTTGAGTTTGTGTTTACTAGTGTCCATTTAGGGGTCTCCTTTGTTCTTCAGTAGAGTTCACTTCATTCCACTCACTATTCACACTTTCTTTTCACTCTAGTGTTCATATTCTTTGCACTCGTGAGCTCTACCGAAGAGGGGTGTATTTATAGACCCCTATTTTGGGGTTTATTTTTGCAGGTGTTATTTTTGCCACATGTTATGATTTTAGAGGGCCATGTGTTGCCTCAAGATTGGCCATTAGGAAATCACAGCAGTGGGCTGAAAATACAATGAGAGAACGACACGTGTAGGAGATTATTCTTGGACTGTTTTGAAGAAATGGAAAAGAGATGCAAGCCGTTATGGAGGAGTGGGTGGTTGCTTGGGAAGCAAGAAAACTTGAGGGGGATTACGAGAGAAGGTGAGTATAGGGAGGAAAGAAAAGAAAATTTCAAAGAATGGAGAGAGACAGAGATGAGAGGTTTTCCTAGAGATTGTTGGGAGGAAAAGAAAAATTTGAGAGAGCTGAGTATTCTTTGAGAGGAGCGGGATGGTTGGGAGGAGCGAAGGGACGTTGCTTCAGGGACAAGAAAAGCTTGAGGGGAAAATCGGCTATAGAAAAAGAAAAGCTTGAGGGAAAAAAAATCAGAGGAAAAGAGGTGAGCTGAATGGGTTTTGTTGGTTTTGTGAAGAGAAGGAGAGCTCGAAGCCAAGCAAGTTTCACTTGAGATGAGGTTTTTCAGGTAAGGACCTTGTATTCACCATTGTTCCTGTTCATTATCTTCTCCATCTTGCTTCTAGATGTTATTGTTTGTTTTGGGTATGGATATCAGGCCATATGTTTAGCTTTCATTGATCTCTAGAACGACTATGGATTTATTGTCATTGGTTTTATCTTTTATTCTTTTAGTTTTGCTGGAGAATAACTGGACTCTATTTTAGTTCCACTATGATATATCTCAAAATTCACATCCCTGATTCTTATATGAACCTATGGTCTCTCAACCAGCTTACAAGCTCGTGGATAACTCATGAAACGAGGCTTCGTTTAAGGCCCTTTTGGTTCACTTACTCTTGTTTTTTTTTTTGTTAATATTCCTTTTTTATTGCTTCTCTGCTTCTGATATCCATCTCTGGTGCACTTGGGTTTACGCATCTCCACTTGAGGGTGCTCGGTCTTCGTTTGGTTAGTGTCCTGTGCTAGTGGAACTGCTGGATTTGCAAATCAAAGTCATGGACATGGAGGGTATGGTGGAAGTGAGTGATCTTATGAAAATCCGACTGGTTATGGTTTCATTGGAAGTGGTCCAAATAGCAATATTAGTGGGGAAGAGTTACAGAATGAGAAGATCCTCCGCTCTATTAAAAGGTTTATCAAGAAAACCTCTCTAGATATTATTGTGTATCTTGATACGTTGGACAAGCATAGCAATGATTTTGGATGACATGTAGTTGTTGAGTACACCAACTGAGATATTTGGGCTATCAATATGGTGCAATGCAGTTGTGGTTCTCACTCATGCAATATCTACTCCACCACTCTTATCATCCTTCTTTGTACTCATCACTGGCAGTTTCCCCCACACAATTCACCACCTTCCCATCCTACTAACCTTCATGCCTCAGCATACCCATCACCATTCCTATCTTCATCTTTCAATACCCATCAAACTCATTTCCCTCACTACCTTCCACCACCCATTCCACCATTCATCTCCTACTTGTTTATTTTCTATCTTCCCACGTAAATGAAGTCCCATGCACATGGCATCTTTTATCTCACCATCCTTCTAATCTTCATACCCCAACACACCCATCACCATACACATATCTCCATCTTTCATCCTTTCATCAAATCCACTTCTCTCACTACCTCACCTACTCATTTCAACCACTCAAACCCACCTTCAAACCATAGGCTGTTCCAAAACACCATTCATTTAATCCCCCATTCTATTTTGTGCATGAGAAAGAAAGAGGGAATGAAGAGAATTGAGAATCAGAAATCAACGATGGAAACATTTGAGAAGCACAAGCAGTTGGGGAAGGTATAACACAAGTGTTCTTTGAATGTTCAAGTTTGAAGTTGTAGACAATAGTTACAATGCGAAAATGGAAGATTGTTCTTGTTGATGCTCCAATGGAGACCTTAACAAATGCCCTCATCCCTGCAATAGGATATAATTTCCCTATGAAGTTTAGTAGTGATACTTATGGCCATGATCTAGAAGGCTTCAGGAATTATTTAGGCGTCCTCTTTGACTGTAGGATGGATCCACCTTTTGTCGGAGTATATGGCATGGTCTGTTCTGAAGTCAAAGGACATGAGACCATATATTTCTCTTCCCATCAGTGCTTCATTGCAAGAAACTAACCATGTCTCAAGATCTACATTGGCCCTTTTTGTTGGCGGGTTTTCCATCTTGGAAATGGGCAAGAATTTAGTGCAGTTGGATTTGACAGCAGGCTTTATCAAGAATGTAATAACCATTTTGGGGAATACAAATGTTGATATCCACTAGCATGAGCGGGATTCTATAATGATCAGTCCTGTGCATAAAGAAGACTTTGGGATTGGTGGGCTTGCAAAATATGAGGTCAAAGTTCTATAGGCCAAGAAATTCAAAGATAAAGTGATGATCTCGCCCTGGTGCACATTAGCACCACTAATCATTTGCCTCACCTAAGCATCAAGGACACTCCTATTGAAACTTCTTCTGCCCAGTACATATTGCAACTATACACAGTTGCCTCTAAAGGACAAAAACTATAAAACTCAATTCGAAATGCTTATGCCATGGGAAAGGTGAAGATGATAGCTTTTGAGTTTGAGACTACAACTAGGGTTTTGAAGAACTGGAATGCCTCAAAAGATGCAGATTCAAGTGGGTTTGTGCTCTGGCAAATGAATCCAGACATGTGGTATGTTGAACTTGCAGTTAAGGGTAGCAAGGTTCATGCTGGTTACAATGGCAAGCTTGTTTGGAGGCACACACCCTAGTTAGGAGCGCATTTTGAAAAGGGCCCTATTAGGCCATTGCATCGAGTTCTTCAGGGCCTTGATCCAAGGACCACTGCTAGTATGTTTGCTGATGCAAGATGCATTGGAGAAAATAAGATCAATAGTGAGGATTGCTTTATCATCAAGCTATGTGTTGACCCTCAGACATTGAATGTCAGGAGTAAAGGCCCAATGGAGATCATAAGACATGTTTTGTTTGACTACTTCAGCCAAAAAATGGGTCTTCTTGTTCACATGGAGGGTTCCCATTTTACCCGCATCCAATCCAATGGTGGAGATGTTGTTTATTGGGAAACCACAATCAATTCATTCCTGGAAGATTATAGGCCAGTTGAAGGGATCATGGTAGCTCACTCTGGACGCTCAATAGTGACTCTTTTCAGGTTTGGAGAAGATGGTTGTTGCAATCACCAACCTTATAGTGCAGTACTAGTGACACCCCAGGCCCACTCCTACAGGGCCATGCATGGCCACCCTTACTTAGCCCATTTTCAAAGCCCACGTCCTTTAAAAATTTTATTTTTTTTTTAAATCCAGTTTTCAAGTAATTTAATTCACAACTTCTGATTCCTCTTTAGTGTTTAAGTTCATCAAAAATATCATTTTTCAATAAAAATTTGCTACCACTTTCTTTCCGACAAACATCATTTCACATTTCTCCCTTGTTTTTTAAAATGTTTTTAAAATAAGCATGAATTTAATTCTGTAATTCCAAATAATGGAATTTATGGAATTGATTCATGCAAAATAAATTGGGTTTTGGTGGGAGCCCAACATCAGTGAATGTTTTCTTCTAAAAATAAATTTGAGTGAAGTGTGATATCTATCAGTGATGATTTCTTCCTTTGTTTAGTGACATGTGTAACATACATTGTGTTCATTATTGTACACTAACCCCATTTCATGATAGCGTATTAGTGCTTGTTGCTAAGGTACACTCGCACTCTCACTCTAACTATCCTTTATGCATGTTTTGGTTTTCAATGTGTGATCATTTTGGTATCTCTTGATCTACTATTTAATTATCAGGTCTGCTTCATTTTATTTAGTATAGACCCATTTTAGGGGCTTAGAGGGGTGCTATGGTTTTTACCATACCTTCCTAATAAGTAACCTGACCCCCGAACCCCGATTTGGTTTTTCATAGACCATATTTTCCAAATAAGGAGTCACACTTAGGGTTTTCTTTCTTATTTTGTTTTCCTTTAAAAAAAATAAAACAAAAATAAGTGACGACTCCAAGTAATTTTCTAAAAAAATAAATTTTTTTCAAATAAAAAGCGAGTTCGTCATCGAGTGAAAGTGCATGAGTAGAATGCAGGGATCACAAAGAGTTTTGTTGCCAACGAGGCTATAACCCACTTTTTTTTTTTACTTTTTAATGAATGTGTATATATTCAAATTCTATTTCATTGATTGTTAAAATTATAAAAATCATTATCAAAATTTTTTAATAAGATTTTCTTTATATGTTTTGTATATTAATTAAATGTATGAGAAATAAAAATTTACAAATACATATATCATCATTTTTTATCATTGAATGTATTCAAATTGGATATAATTTTTGGATATTATTGATGAATATAATAAATTATATTATACATATATCATTTTTTTTCAATAAACAACTTTAATATGTTTATTATTATTTCTTTCATTTTTATTTATTTTTTAATATTTCTATGAGTTTTCATCAATTTCTATTTTATCAATATTTTTTATAAAAATTTCGTTGATATTTCCATATATATCTCAATATATCTATAAAATCCAACTCCTAATATTTTCCTAAAAATAATATTAGTGTTCTTAATAACCTAATTAGTTTTCTATTCTTGGAAGCTTTTTTTTTTTTTTTTTTTTTTATCATCTTCTATGCAATAAATCTCTCTTTCATATAAATATTTCTCTCTCAACCACCACAATAAAAGAGTTTCAAAATATAATTTATAAATTTTAAGCACTATGATCTAACTATTTTAAATCTGACATCATAAATAATGATACCATAAATTATTTTTGTAATAGTAATTACTTGAATAAGTGATTTTTTTGTGAGTGATTTCCACACATCTTAAGACTATCATCACACATATCCTCATGAGATATGCACCAAGATGCTTTTGACATCATTAACAAAACTTTAATGTCAATAAGTTTCATTATTATTTATGATATCACAAAATGCTCCTTTTCATTCTCTCTCTATCTTTTTTTTTTTTCCATCCCATTTTCTCTCTCATCCGTTCCCTTTTAGTGAAATTTAGTAGACATGCTGAAAAACAATGTTAAAAATAACTAGGATCCAAAAAGAAATTGCGGCGTGCTTCTCGTCCGTAACATCAAGATGTAAGTCTCATGCGGCACTTTTGACTTTATCCAAAATGGTGATGTGTTCCATAATGAACATTGAGGAAGTCTGTTTGAAATACGTCAGATTTTCCAAGTATGGATACTTTCAAGAATAGCAAAGACACAGAAAAAGATGTGATGATTGCAAATTTTCTATAGTCTTACGCAAAAATCATTTGGATCCATCGAACTCTTTTCCACCGCAAAGGACGATAAATAATTTCCTATCATTATGCCAACTCGCCGAGCATATGCATGTCTTTGGTTTCCATTCATCTTGAATATAATTATATTTTATCACTTATATTATTTTAATTCTTTTTTATTTTGAATCGCACAATTTGATTAAGGTGAAAAAAACCCACTAAATTAATCAATCCCAATTCCTAAATCGAACCTATTTTAGGAGGCTGCTTTTTTAAAAAAAATTTGTAAATTTAATTTGATGAAATATCAAAATTATAGATTTGATTTAAGGTAATAAGTTAACTTTTTTATTTTAATTTTTCAACCAAAAAATGGTGGATTCATAAAAAATTTATCATTTGATTTATGAATTGTTTTATTATTTCTTGAGTTGTTATGATATTAGAGTCAACTTCTGTTTAAAAACTAATTAATATTATAATTTGGAACACTTTGCAAGCATGATTTAATGCTGAGTTAGTTCAATTCTATGAACGGTTTAATATGTTTAAATAGCGATGTTTGAAAGATAGAAGGATTATATATTTTTAGTCCTATAAAATATCTTTTTTTTTCGATCAATTATTATTATGATTATTATTATTACTTCCTTCATGTAAAGAAATTAAGATTTAAAAAAAAACTTATTTTAGTTGATGTTGATGAATTATATTAAATCAAAATTTGTTTTTAATCAATTTATGTTAAAGTTAAATTTCTTTTAAAATAAAATTTATTTAACATAATAAAATTAGAATTTTAGATAAGCTTTGCTTAATTTATTTATAAGAACAAATATTTCATTAAAGGGATAATGAAAAAATTGAAAATTATAATTATATTTTTTAAAATAATTTTAATAAAAAAGGATGATGAAATAAATTAAGTGATACATTATTTTTATTTAAGTTATATCATTTTTTATTTTATTATAACTTTTATTCTATAATTTATTTTTATCGATTTTTTATTATATATCATTGACAAAAATATTGCTAATATTTTTCCTTTTTTTTTGGTCATTTTTCAAGAACACAACATACTCTAAAAAAATATATTATGATGAGGTAAATTAAATAATCATACTTTTTATTATTTATGAAATATTTTTAAGGTTACTTTAAATAATGTTTAATCTTAAATTTACATATTATCCATTTATTATTTATAATTAAATTATCTAAAATTAAGAAAAAAAATGTTATGATAGGTATTTAAGCTTTTTATAAAAAAAATAAAATTTTATTATATAAAATAAAAATAGAATAATAAATAAATATTTATTAATTAATTTTAGTTTTATAATTAAAATTTTAAAGAACGTTTAATATAATTTTTTTTCTTAGTAAAAGGTAACTACCAAGAAAAATTTTAAATACTTGCATTCACTTTTCAAATAAATAATGGTTAAAAAATAATAGTCACATTACATGTGAAATTATATTATTAAATAAATATTTAATCACTCCATTTTAAAAATATTTTTTTATCTTGATAAGGAATCGTGTAGAATGTTTAAATTTGTAAAAGAGTAAGAAAGAAAAATCATTTTCTAACTTAATTAAGGATAGTAAGAGGACGGTTTCGGGATGAATTGATCCAATTCTAACCCCGCTCTATTTATTCAAAATAATTTTCATTCTATCTCATCAAAAAAAATTTAAATGGGGGCGGGGTATTTATACAAATTTCTCATACTCGCCTACCTTGCCCCTTTTAACTTTTTTTTTTTTTTTTGAAAAATTTTTATTTTTTTAAAAATAATTTAAAATTTTTTTAATCATATTAAAATAAATATATTTTATAAATAATTAAAATATTATAATTTTTTATAACTTATTTTATTGAAAAGTATAACTATTATTATATATAAAATAGGAAAATAAAAATTAAATTAAATTAATTTTATATATAGTAGAGGTGGACATGACAAGACAATATCCTCTAAACTATCCCCGATTTTAAAAAAAAATTATCAAACTCGTACCAAACAGGTTTATTAAAATTTCAAACCTATCTCATTAGGAGTGAGACATAGTAGATACTCGAAAAAACTCACCCATTGCCATTCCTAAACTTAAGCTATTTTTATTATAAAACAATCAAATTACATTTTACACTTAAAAAGACTCAAGATAATATCAAATACTTTTGCTCCTATTAATTCAACACTTACAATTCAAAATTAAGATTTTTAATAACTTAATTTTCAGTTTTATTGAACACCACCTAACTATTTTTTATAATATTTTAGGTTCAATTATCATATTTTTGGATTATATCATATAATTTGTATTGATCATTTATGATATTTTTTTTTTTTTTGGGAAAATATACGTCTAAATATTTTTTCGTAAATTGAATGAACTAAATGGAGTTGATTGTTGAATAGCTAAATCAGTTCTATTCAATTTTAATTCAACTAAATCTATCTCAATGCTTGAGTTAATTAATAACAAACCTGAACTGAACCATGTCAATCACAAATCTAATTAACTACAAAAAAAAACTAATTTTTAGAATAAAATAAAATAATACATAAATAGAAAATTAAATAGATATTCAAAGAAGTGTTGTTCCTTCCTAAATTTGATTTTCTGAAAGTATTAAACAAAAAATATTAAATAAAATAATTTTCTTATATTTAATTGTATGAAAAAAAATAAATAAATATAATAAAAATTTATATATTTAAAATTTTTTTTATTCCAAATCTGGTTGATTCGGTTTATATATATAAAACATATTACATCAATTTTATTCATTTTTTTATATCCAAAAACTGATAAAATCGATTTTATTTACACCTTACTTAGATATTTAAGAGTGAAAAGACAAGTAACATGTATAACATGTTTTTTTTTTCCAAGTTTTGCCTTACAATTGGTTGTTAAGTTTTCATGTTAGCAATAATACCAGTGACAAAATAGGGGTATAGATAATGTTTTTAGAGTAATTAAAAAGATGTATATAATTGTAAAACTTGTTGATGTGATTTGGGACATTTTGAAACCAAACCTATGGCCGCAAATTTTATATAAAAGATATAGTATAAAGCTTTGAGGTTATTACACATATGGTTAAAAAAATTCGTAACAAATATTTGAAATTTATTTTGGGATGATTAAAAAACAATTGTGGTATATATATATATATATATATATATATATATATATATTCATATGAATTATTAAATATTTTTATGTTATGTTTGGTTATCAAAAAATGCACAAAAAAAGAGAAAGAACGTAAAAAGGAAAAATAAAAAATAAATTTAAAGTTAATAAATTATTTTCATATATTATTTTAAATTGATTTTGCTTATTTTTTTTTTTCAATTATATTAAAATTAAATAATTAAAAAATATATAACTTTCTTATTAATTTTAATTATATTTAATTATTTTCCTTATTTTTCACAATGAAATCAAAGATAAGACAACCATTTTGCTTAATATATATATATATATATATATATATATATATATATATATATATATATATATATATATATATATATTAGTATTTTTAGAAAATCAAACATTGAGAAAAGAATTTTATTTTGGGTAAAACAAAAAAATTCACTTTTACTTTCTCTTTTTTTTTTTTTTTCCTTTTACTTTTGTGGAACTAAATACAACTACTAAGATGAGAAAAAGCTTTTACTATGGGTAAAAAGCTCACTTTTACTTTTAACAAAAATAAATAGCCTGGAAAAGGACAAAAGGTTAAAAGTTGGGTCATAAATTATGTGACCACACTATGACAACATTATTTAGCATGTAAAGGTACATTATCATGCCAGTAGTTCACTACAAGCATACCAAATATGAATTGGAAATTGCTTATGGGGAATCATTTTGAACATGTCGTGATACAATTGGATTTAAGAGTTCGTTTGGTTGGGAATGATTTTGAAAGGATTTGGGGGGTTTTATTAATTTCATGCTCCCCTCTTTAAAAGAATCCAGTAATTAACAAGTGGAGCCTTCATTTATCCCATAATTAATTAATTACCCATAAACTCTGAGCCTCTTAATAATGAACGAATAAAGGAAGGGGGAGAAGATTGAAGCGGTGGTTGGAGTGCTTCCACTTGTTGGACGCGAAACCAACAAGCGGCATGGACAAAGGCAAATGGGAAATGGCATGGAAGAGGCAGCATCAAACTCAGCTAACCGCACAACACATGCCCTATACGCATGCACGACACCGCACATGCACCTCCCCACACCCACTCATCAAATATGACAACAGCCCCCAACCCCCAAGCAGAGAGACCTTTGCCCCTCTCTCTCCCCCTTCCTCACCTCCTTTTCTTCTCTTCTTGACTCTCTCTTTCTTTTACAAACCCTAGGACCCTCTCCCTTGGATGCTGCAAACTCCCTTTGCCTTTCATGCCCGTTTGACCTTCTCATCCTTGGACTGGGGCAGCGGCGCGTGCCCTTCACGCGCATTCCTCCTCCTCCTCGATTCCACCGCTTGGTTTTGTTTGGGTAAGGTTTGGTAATGAAGAGGAAGATGTCTCAGAAAATGTTGCGTAGGAGGCAGAAGAAGAAGAGTTTTGAAGAGCAGAATATTAATGGGACTAATAATCGGTTCTTGATCAGCGTCAACGTATTGGGCAGCGCGGGACCCATAAGATTTGTGGTGAATGAGGGTGATTTGATCGCCGCTGTCATTGACACAGCTTTGAAATCTTATGCCCGCCAAGGTCGTCTTCCCCATCTGGGTTCTGACATCAACCAGTTTCTTCTGTACTGCGCCAATGTCGGAGCTGACGGTATTCAATTTATGGTTTTTATTTTTATTTTTTATGTTTGAATAATTTCCCTTTTCCACTTTCCAGACATGACATAACTTTTCATTTATTGAATGTTGAATGTTGTTGTAGCCTTGAGCCCATGGGAATTAATTGGGTCGTGTGGAGGAAGGAACTTTGTACTGTGCAAGAAGCAGATAGAACCTCAGATGAGGGAAACGAGGCCTGAGATGCTTGGTCGGAAGGGGAGTGGCAGCTGGAAAACATGGCTCAACAAGTCCTTTAATTTCAAGATATTATCTCATTGACTCTTTAAGTTTATCATGGGTACATCTCATCTCTTTAGCTAGTCTGCTCAGTGCT
Source organism: Vitis cinerea var. helleri x Vitis riparia (assembly GCA_946000715.1). Lineage (NCBI taxonomy): Eukaryota > Viridiplantae > Streptophyta > Magnoliopsida > Vitales > Vitaceae > Vitis > Vitis cinerea var. helleri x Vitis riparia. Next base: position 16,933,527 of record OX254005.1, on the reverse strand, counting down.
TACCCACATCCTCACTCGTTGGGTTTGTAATTGCAATCACAATTTTCCTGTCCCTTTTGGGCATTTAAATTATGGAAGCAAAGATGTTCTCCCGGGTCCTGCTCCAAAAGAGTAGTGTGATTAATTCACACTATTTTCCTTGTTAGCTGCCGGTCTGCAGTCAAACATTGGAATCATCTTTTTTCAGAAGGTCATTTTATATCTTGCTTCATATAAAGAGCATCATCTTCTCACTTTTTCCCAGTAATGAGCAGATATTCCCGATCTTTCCAGTCTTATTGGTCATTTTCCAAAGTGACAGTTGGATATGGCAACATATTAAGATCATGTATAACGGAGGATGTGAAAAGGGGAGATTATGTAAAGATTTCCTATTTATGAAATATAGATAAATTTAGAACCTAAAAGCAGAGTCATTTTTATTGGAAAATAATTTTCATTTATTTCATGTACTAAAACAATAACTTTTTACCTGTTTTCATGAGTGTCCGACCAAATTAAGGTGGACTACTACCTAAGACAAGTTAACAAAAGTATATTTGATTGGACCCATGTACCTAGCTGTCAAATCACCTACCATCACTTCAATCTAAAAGTAATATAGTTTTATCTAAAAATAACAATACAAATAACTAAAAGTACAATGGTATATAGAAGGATCTACTAACCTATTTATCATTCATCACAACTTCAACCTCTACATTCATCACAACTTCAATCTCTATGTCAAATATGTTACTGAAGATAGTAACTTTGTTTTTACCTAAAAATAACAATATTAATAACTAAAAATATTACTGTAAATAATAGAATGCACTATATAAAAAAAAAAGACATATAATATACTTTTTAAAAACAATATTTATTAAAATAAAAACAATTTTAATGGTTTAAATTTTTAATTAAACAAAAATGTACATTTAAATATAAAAATATTGTGAATGCAAAACAAAATAAAATATTATATATATATATATATATATATATATATATATATATATATATATATATATATTTGAAATCAAAATTATTTAAAATATTAGTATTTATTCATTTATTTATTAGATTATTAATTATTATAGGTGAGTATATTTTTATATTAAAAACTAATTTATTTTAATGCATTAATTACCCATGATGTTAAAATAAAATTTTAAGAAAGAAAATGAAAAAAAATTATGAATAAATGAATTGTATTTTTAAAAAATAAAGTTTACTTTTTTAATTAAGTAGATTTTCAAAAATAGGGAAAAAGTATGAGTATTATTTTACAAAATTAATTAAAATCAAAATATTAAAAAAGAACAAAATTTATTTAATTGTAATATAAAACTTAATTTAATTTGATGAGAAGGTGAGAATGGGGTGGCTAGGAAGGGGAGGGAAAAGGGAAATAGAGAGAAAAAAAAAGGGTGGGGAGGCCCACCAATTGGGCGTTCAAGTGAGGAAAAAAAATTCAAAAAGAAAGGGGAAAAAAAAAAGTAAGGGAATCAACATTGTAGGATAATTTTGGAAATATATATAAAGTTATTATTCTAATGTATGAAATGAGGATTAATTTCTCCAAATGTACTTTCAATGAAAGTGGCTCTTTGAGTTATGAATGTATTTACATTTTATCGATAGAACATCTTTACATAATTCCCCCATAAGAAAATAGGTGAGACGGGCTCCTAGAAAATTGAAAATGTGTAAAATAAAGGATAAATGGCGCATCAACTACTATTTCAGTCATGTTTAACAATATTATGTGACCCTTATTTTTAAGAATGGTGTTTGGTAAATTATTTTTAAAAATAATAAATAAAAAATTGGTTTGAATAAGTTAATTTTAAAAATAATTTTTTATTTTGATTTTATAAAAATATTGTAAATTCAATTCATGTAAATTTAATTTAATTTTTATTTAAAATTAAAATAATTTTATAATTACAAATAAATAGCTTTTATTAAAATATGAATAGTAATATTATAATAAAATCATAAATTATATTTTTTACAAGAAAAATATGGATATTAATGGGTATTAGCAGATTCATTATTTGAGTTTCAAAACTTGTTAATGAATATTAAGTCATATTTAATTTGGTGTTTATTTGCCTAATGAAAAAAAATGAGAAAAATATTGTTATCAGTATAGGAAAAACAATAGTTGTTCCAAACCAACCAATTTTTGCCCATAATTTTTTTGTATAAATTATATTATTGTTTGAGTTTGAAGTTATTTTTAAAAAATACTAGACTTGTAGCCAAAAATCTCTATTATAAATAAAATACTAAAGTTTAAATATGTAATAACTCTAGTTAAAAAAAAAACAGAGATGGAGTTACCATGATCTTGTAGTATTTTGGGCTATCGTTCTTAGGGAATCATAAGATTTAACTAGTTTTGCCCAAACCAAATCAATTAATGATTTTTGTGAAAAGATCCAAATTGTGATTTGATTAACAAAAAATAAATAAATAAATAAATAAACTATGATAATTAAATCCAGAGATTTTCATAAATCCAATTTTTGACTAAGGATGAGGGATAACGAATATTGATTAAAGAATTTTTTTGTCTTCCAAGATTGAATCATTGATATAGCTCATCCAAGTTTAAAACCATGTTTTAAAACTTGAAATTCATTCTTTAATGGTCATTCAATAGATAACTTCATAAAATGTTTTAGCCTTTAAGACATTTAAAATCTAACATTCATTTGGTAATCATATCAAGTCAATTGATGATCATAATTTTATGCATCAAAGGACCCTAGCATACATCCAATGCATCTCTAATAGGGACGAACTAATATAGAATTTAACTTTCAGACGAAATTTAAAGATTAGAAACTTACTACCATGAAAAGATACCACATTTTCTTATCATCACTCTCTTTTGAATCATCCACCTTTATTGTTTTATCTCCATAGAGAGGTTTTAGCCACTCATACTCATATTAACACCATGCATTGAATTAAATTAAATCAAGAGAGATTTTATTCAAAATTAAATGATTACAAAAATTGTATCTAAACTCAAAAGTTTCTCTCTCTCTCTTTGGTTTAAAAATAAAAACTATTTTTAAATTACTATGGAATAGACTCTTACTTTCAATAGATAATCTTACTGCATTATGCTTTAATCATGAGGAAGGTCTCCATACTCAAGGAGGCACTAGCAATGTCATTGATTCATTATTAGGAGGGCCATTTTCACTCTCCCCTTCTTTGCTTTTATTGGATTTGTGATTGCTCATTTCACCGCTCTTACATTATGTTTGGGTTAAAAATAAGTCTCAAGGAAAAGAATAAAATGTTAATATATTTAAATAAATTTGAAATAACTTATAAAAATAATTTATTTACTTTAAATTTATATTTTATTTTTTTCCCTCAAATATTTTGGGAATTAAACATAGCCCTATTGTGTTAATCCAATGAAGAGATTTAAAGTAGGGACAAATTCATCTATCCACCATGAGTAATAATTCATAGGCTTTCCTTACTAATTCATATGCATGCACAAGTATGGCAACAAATTTAGAATATATTCCAGGATATGATAAAAATATATATATTGGTGAGGATCATGACACGGGGGGTTGCGGGAGAATAGAGAAAGTTCCTTCTTCTGCTTGGAGAATAAGAATCCGACCCTGCCAAAGTAGAAGCTCAGTTCTAAAGATTGTAACCTCAAAAAAGAATTTCTGGTTCAATAATAAATCTTCCAAGCTCCATCACTAGTGGAATGGTGATACACCTGCCTCAAAGAATCTTGGGTTCAGTAATAAACCTTACAAGCTCTATCGATTATTAATAGAGGAATGGTGATTTTAATAATATATATACACTTGCCTTGAAGATTTTCTGGTTCAATAATTAATCTTACAATCTACATCATTAATGGAATGGTGATACACCTGCCTCAAAGAATCTATGTATATATTGCCTCAAAGAATATTTAGTTCAATAATAAATCTTACAAGCTCCGTCACTAGTGGAATGCTGATACTCCTGCCTCAAAGAATCTCAGGTTCAATAATAAATCTTACAAGCTCCATCGTTAGTGGAATGGTGATTTCAATAATAAATCTTACAAGCTCCATCACTAGTAGAATGGGGATACACTTACCGCAAAGAATTTTGGGTTCAATAATAAATCTTACAAGCTAAGAATTTCTAGTTCAATAATAAATCTTACAACCTCCATTAGTGGAGTGGTGATACGCTTGTGTCAAAGAAATTCGGGTTCAATAATAAATCTTAAAAACTTTGTTACCTATCACTAGTGGAATGGTGATTTTGATAATACTCGAATACGACTTGAATCCAACACATTTTTGGATTGAGTGTAATTGAGTTAGGATTAAATTTGTGTCTACACAACATGAATTTGACTTAAATCGACTTATTTAATAATTTTATTGATTAGTCTAATTATAACTTTAAACTATTTAACTTATATTTGATTTATTTTAAATTTATTTTTAAATAAATAGATTAATTAAGTAAAATATATTTGGTTAAGACATTAATCATATAAACTTATACAAAATTTAATTCAACCAAATTATTAAATAAGTTAAATAAGTTATACTATATGTTATTTATTTAATAATTAAGTAGTATTTGAGTTTATGTTTTTTACATTATTATTATTATTATTATGCCACATTTGAAATAACCTATATAGTGAAATGCTCTGAGTTAAACACTACACAAAACATTACTTATCGACACGAATTACCAGCCCTACTGCAAGGGCTAATTGCACAAGAGCAGTAAGGCAGTTTGGTTTCACCCTAACTTCCCTCTTGAATTAATCTTTTATAATTTTTCCAAACTTTGATTGACCATTACAGTAAATGTCAAAGATAAACTTTATCCGTCAGCGAATAGATAAATTCTTACTTTGTTTTAAGGGGCATGTGGCACTGCTGCATGCATGTTACCATGAATTGGAAAAACCCGAGCATGCAATTTGCTATTACACTCGTGAGTACTGAAAAAGTGGTAAAGTAGTTGGCCCAAGGCAAAAATTTAATTATATCTCCACTTTCTTCGATCCATCCCCCATCATTAATTAAGTCTCACCTCTTAAAAACCATCTTCTTCATTGGTAATATTGGTGCAGAGAAAATAATGTCACACAAGGATTTCCTGGATTTAGAATTAATGTTTTCTATATATGGTTGTTTCGGCCCATGGCTACTGTTTCAAGCAGAGGTTGCTCAAATGATCAATTCTCTTTCTACATCAAAATTTTGATAAATTAGTTTAATTACCACTAAATTTATGATATAATTCCTCGACCCAACGACTTTGGGTTTGATAAATGTTAATGTCATATCTATTAAACATGTGACATCCAACGTCTCAAAATATGACACTTGACAAAATTTGAAAGGTTATAAAATGAATCTTAATCGGTTGTTTTATTGACAAATTTTCTACTCCAATTCGTGAATAAAACTATAAATGTAATAATCACTCTATTTTTCACAGCATAAGAGCCTTAACTTTCATTTTCATGACAAAAACAATAAACTTCAAGAGAGAAATTGTTTACAAAAAGAAGAAACATGTTCTCTTTCAAGTTTCTTAGAGAGAGTGTGATATATCTTTTTTTACATATAGTGGTAGTTTTTAGGAACTCCCAAAAATTGCTCCCTTATTTCTTTTATTTATTGGAATCGGGTTGGGTCAGCCCACTTTGACACCTAAACCCATTTCCAACATCTCTCATTGCCATAAGATGGGTTGAAATAGCCTAATCAATAATATACAAGTTCATTCTATTATACTTTTGAAAGTCATTCATACAAGCAAATGAGTCATGCAATCATGCAAACACACCAGTAATTTGGGAGCCATAAACTTGTGTACCTATTAGAGATACATAGTAGTTCATTCCCAAAATTTATGAGTAAATAATAATAATTTTGTCTCATTGTACCCTAAACTTATTTAGTTACATTTTTTAATGTATACATTTTACCCCTCAAAGTTGCATACTATACAACATTATAAGTATATTCACAATTATATCTGATATAAAAGCAACATAAACGGTTGACTACAAACACATCTTTGTTAATGTAACTTAACAATGTCTTCCTTTTAAGCTCATGCCTTTTATATTTAAATTAACAGTTTACCTAATATGTCTCATAAGGATAAATTATTTCAATTCCGTCGAAAACATACCAAAGCAACAACATTAATTTGTCACTTTAAAATATAGTCAAAAGTACAAAGAGTACTTTAATGGGTTATTCTAATAGTAATAAGCCCTAAGGATCTCACACAATAAAGATGTAAGGATTACTCACTTACTTTTCTTATTTGTCACATGCAAATACATGTAGTATGAAACATATGGTATGGTGGTTTCTCTTTACTTTAAGATTGTATATCAAGCTTCCATGGTCCACCATATGGACCTTCATCAAAAGCTCTATATTATAGTTTACTTGAGTTTTGAATCTATAACTTTTCTTAAGCTTCTTATGCTAGAACTCAAGTCCAATTTAAACAAGTAAATGTAATTGTGAGCGATTACATTTAGTCAAAATATCATTTATTATAAACCTTATCTCGATACTTAATCAAGGTATACTTTCACTCATTTATCATCATTAGTATACCGTGTCTCATCTCAACTCATAAATATATTGATTCGAGTGGTTGCTTGTGTGAGAGAGCCAACCTATACCTGATGGCATACCTTTAAGATATGTAAGTACCAATTTCATATGCAATGATATGAATAACAAAGATTCATCTTTGTTTTTTTAATTTTTTTTTTATCATGTATAGTATCTTACATCCAATCAATAATGATCTATGACATACAATTAACATAAATTATAATCTACCTAGTCCTAATGACTTTACATGTACAAACAATATGTCTCTTAGAATGGATTTTGTGAATAGATCAACAATTATTTCATGTGCAGGTGAATATTTTAGGATCACCTCCTTTTGTGTAATAATACCTCTTATAACATTATTTTTGGTATCTATATGCTTAGCTCTTTCATGATATTTTGGATCCTTTACTTAAGTGATTGTAGCTTGACCATCACTATATACTATTATTGATTTAAAAACATACTTAACTACTCTTATGCTTTATAAAAATCTTCTCAACCATATAACTTCCTATAATGCAACTGAACATGCAATAAATTCAACTTCAGTGGTTGACGAAGTTGTAGAAGTTTGTTTCTTCTATGGTTGATACCATTATTAAGTAAGAATGTATATCTAGATGTTGATTTGCACTCATCTAGATCACATGCCCAATCGACATCTGAATAACCCACTAAGTGCAATTCTTAGCTTTGATAACAAAGGGAATAGTCTATAGTGCCTTTTAGATACCTAAGAATTCTCTTTACTGTTTACCAATGCATCATTCTAGGATTTGCTTAGTAGTGGCTAACCATCCCAACAACATAACAAATGTCTAGTTTTGTGCACATCGTAGCATATATTAACCTCCTAACAACACTGGTGTAAGGAATATTAGTAATTTTTTTCTTTTTTCTTCTAAAGTCTTTATACGTATTTCTTTGCTTAGGTTTTCATTTCTTGCAAATGAAGTGTCAATAGTCTAACAAGAAGAAGTTATCAACATTTTAAGACTATTTCTACTATTCTTGAGTTACAGATCCTCTTATTGTGTGATCAATTGACATGTCTTAACTCACAATGAGCTTATATCAAGTTCCACTTAAGGAAATAACATGATCATAGCTTATATGAACATACCTACTTAGGATAGCCTAAGAAGACATTCTATTTTAATCTTATGAGATATTATGGTGCCTTTATTGAGAATACATATTACTACTGACTTTCATTAATAGTGGCTTAATCCATAAGGAACATATAATCACTTTACGACCTCACCTGTAGGTCAAAATCACTACTAACTTGGGCACAAGCTCAATATTCTTTTAAGGTTGAAAAACAAAATAATGAAGTGGTTGGTGAAATCATGACTCATTGTAGGTCTTATCTAATGTGTACCCATATACATTAGTGCACTCACCAAGAGAAACTCATCCTAATGGCCAAGACCAACCATCCTTCCAATTAGAAGGTAGTGTACTACAACCTTTAATCAAGGATGAAAATATCGGTAATCACGGATATATCGGTACTTCGATTTTACGGATATGTCGGATATATCGGAGATATATCGACGGATATTTTGGAAAAAAATATCGATAAGCCTAAAATTGATCAAAATTTATAAAAATATAAGAAAAACTTCATAAAAATGTAATTGGAAGTATAATGATATTTTTAAATTGTTTTATTAAATAATTTGATATATATATAATATGATTTATCATATTTGATAATAATATTATATGTGTTAATAAAAAAACTACAAATTTCATAAGTATATATTTTTATTAAATTATATCAAATATTATTCATAATAATATTTGTGATATTTGATTATAATATGTCTAATTTTAAAATATATTTAATATTAAAATTATAATTAATTTAATTTAATTGTATTAAATGATATAAAATAAATGATGATATATGTATAAATTTTAATACTTAATTTTTATATTAATAATATTAAAAATACTATGAAGAAAATTATCACGATAATTTTTATATTTTTGGTATTCGAATAGATGAAAAAAATTTATTTAATTATAAAACAATTATAATTAATTTGTTTTTTAAAACATTTTTAAAAAATTATGTTTATATGATGAATTTGACTTTATATATATTTGGTGCACATTATATGTCAAGGGGCAAACTTGCCCCAGTGGTTGGCTCGTTGCCTGCCAAACCTTTTGGCTGGGGTTCGAGCCCCCGCAATGGAAATCCTGAGGCATTTTTAAAAGTTTGACCGCATTGATACGATATTTCTCTAACGATACACGATATTTTCCTCCTTGCCTTTAATGGCTTGCCTAAGTCCATGAATCAGTTGTGAACAAGTCATCTACTTGCAAGGAGCCTATGATTGAATATTTCGTGTAACTCTTAAAGCACCCATGTTAGATACAATGCAAGAGATGTTAGTAAGAATGTTCATAAAGTACAATGAATGGAACAAGGATATATGAAAATGAAACTAGAATATCACTAAATAAATCATGAATTCCAAATTTGTTACATCATGTCATGCTTTTTAAAAGTTCTATCCTAACTAATAATAACACATATTTGTCTTTATTTCGCTTAATATAAACACAATGGTCCTCATCAATCATTGTGAATTCATAAGAAGTTATTGAGCAATGAAATCTTAAGTACCATTGTTTAGATGATTGTCTAAGGCCATAAATCGATTGATTTTATATGAACATATTGTGCTCTTGGCCTTGGATAATGAAATCTATTGGTTGTTCCTTATAGATTCGTTCATTCAATTTTCCATTACGGAAACTTGCCTTAGCATCCATTTGGTGTAACTTTAAATCCATATGAGCCATTATAGCTAGAATGAGGCAAATCAAGGCAAACTTAACTACTAGAGAAAAGGTTTCCTTATAGTCTATACCCTCTTGTTGGGTATTACCTTTAACCACTAGTCGATCTTTATACAAATGATTCTCAACTAAATTAATATAGCATTTGAAGCAATCTAATGCTTATGACTTATGAAAAATCAAATAAACATGACCATAATGAGTAAAGTCATTTATAACTATGATGAAGTACAAGGCTTCATGCCTTGCTTTAACAGTTATAAGACAATAGTGTTGGGATTGAGCCCTTAAAAGTAAGACTTGATGTAACAAAAGACTTTACTACCTCTTTGCTATCTTTTTTATGCATTAGCATTTATTTGAGCATTCAACCTATATTACTTGCATTGTACATGACCTAGGTATATTAAGAGTTACACAGAGGATATAAGTCATGGGTTCTTTGCAAGATGATCAGTTGTTCATAGTTGATTCATGGATTTTGAGCAATCCATAGAGATTATAGTGCACTACCTCCTATATGGCTTGGAAGAAAAAAAAATATTTAGCTCACATTACATTGTTAAACTATATGTAAGATGATCTCTTGATTGAGTATGAGGTTTACCAAACTGCTCATGAAATGTGGCAAGCTCTAAAGGAAAAGTATGGTGAACTTTCAGCTACTAAGTAGAGAGAACTTGTAATGAAATTTGAAAATTAAAAGATTTTACCAAACCATACAATGAAACAACATCTCAAGGAGATGAAAAGAATGATAAGAGAGCTTAAGACATCCGAACATGTCTTCACTGATGAGCAACAAGTTGAGGTGGTCATCAAATCTCTACCAAAGAGTTGGAAGTCGAGCAACTTATGGAAGCTAGGCCTAATGAAAAAGCTTATGTAGCTGAATCCAGTTCTAGCAAAACTTCTTAATTTAAGTATAATAAAAAAAATTCTTTAAGAAGAATAAGAGATTTGATGATACTTTAAAGAAATGAAAGATTGAGACACATAAGAAGTTTAAGCATGCTAAGAAGGATAAGAGCAAGTTGAAATGTTATAACTATGGCAACAAAGGTCACTTTACTCGTGAGTATACTGAGGCAAAGTAGACTTAGTCACCACCAACCATATAGCTAGAAATAGAGGAACATATGTAGAGTTTCGACGAATTAGGTCCAGTAAAAGATGGATCTATTTAGGAAACAACTCTAAAGTTGAGGTCAAGGGTATTGGAATGTGTCAATTGGAGTTGCGTAGAGGATGTACCCTATTCCTACATAATGTTCTTTATGCTTCAGATATTCGATGAAATTTGGTCTCTATGTTAGTCCTTGGTTTAGGTTTCAATTTGAATTTTCATGACTTAGTAATGGCATTGTATTTGGGAACAACATACTTTGGTTCTCAATTTATTTTGGATGGTTTTATGATTGACATTGATAACTATGTATTGTCTAATACTAATGATAGTTATTATTCGTTAATGACTACTTCTATAAATGTGTGTGATAATGTGATCATATGGCATGCTAGACTTGGGCATATTGGACAAGGAAAAATGAATAGACTAACTAGAGAAAATCTTCTTAGTCAATTCACTAAAATTGATGTGCCAACTTTTGAATATTGTCTAGCTAATAAAACTACAAGAAAACCATTTGGAAAAGGAACTAGAACTGAAACTCCATTGCAATTGATCTATTTTGACATTTTCAATCCTATAAGTATTTGAGCAAGGTATGAGGCCTTGTGCTTCATCACATTTATAGATGACTTTACTTGTTACGACCGTGTTTATCTAATTTCTCATAAGTTCGATGAAAGAAAAAACTCGGATCTCTCTGTTTCCCAAGTCCAAATCAAGTTAGGAACATGTTTAACTATCTAAGGCTTTTTCTAAATCCTGTGCACAATGGAAAATAACATTTTTATACTTTAAAATGATTCAAAAAGTGCCAATGAAAACCATACCTCATATTCGAATGTTCTCGAATCAGATCCACATGGTGAAGATGAAGATTGAAATTGCGGAAGTCTCGTAAACCTGAAGTTTTTCGTCCAATGACTCAAACCTTGATCTTGGCACACTTCTGGTGGGGAGGAAAAGAGGGTGGATGCTATGGTTCTCTATCTCTTTGGATGGTGGAAGACAAAAGCTATAGAAACCCTAACCCCTATGGGGTATTTATAGGGTTCCAAAGTGGGCTTAAGTGACTTGAGCCCACATAGGCTTAGGTCACTTAATCTAGCCTAAAATGGATCTTAATTGATTAATTAACCTAATTAGGCCTATTGATTAATCAACTAGCCCAATCTAGAACCTTGTTCACTTACCCCTGTGCAACCTTACATAATTACCAAAATGCCCTTATGCACAAAAGTGAACCTAAAGCCAATTCGACCTTCATAATCCATGCCAACAAGGTATATAAGCTCAGAGCGGGGACCACTAGGACCCATAGGAATAATGGTTCCCTTATAATCCAATTCTAAGGTTGACTCAACATCCCACTATAGAGAATCAACTGAACTCCGGTATCCTATGTAAATAACAACGAGACACTAAGTGCTCAAGTTCGTAACCTACTATCCATTGTGTTTAGTCTCCCTACGAACTGATGTTTGTAGTCTAACTAGGTGAAAGATATCAGCCTTTCAAGACTACCTCTACCATCCTTGAGTTACAGATCTTCCTATTGTGTGTTCAATTGACATATCTTAACTCTCAAAGAGCCTATGTCAAGTTTCACTTAAGGAACTGCTATGACCATAGTTTCCACGAACACACCTCCTTAGGATCACCCAATGGGACATACTGTCTCAATCCTAAGAGATATTATGGTGCCTTTATTGAGAATACCTATTGCTACCAGCTTCCATCAATAATGACCCAATCCATAAGGAATATATGATCAGCTTACAATCTTACTCGTAGGTCAAATTCATTGCCAACTTTAGCACAAGCTCAACATTCTCTCAAGGTTAAGAGACAAAACAATGAAGTAGGTTGGTGAGGTCATGACTACTTGATAGTCTTAAGTCATGACTCACCATAAGTCTCATCCAATGTGTAACCATACACACACTAGTGCACTCACCATGGGAAACCCATCTCGATAGCCAAGACCAACCATCCCTCCAATTGGGAAGTGGTGCACTACAACCTCTAATTTGCCTAGACCTATGAACCCGTTGTGAACAAATCATCTATTTGCAAGGAACCCATGACTTAGATCTTTTGTGCAACTCCTCATGCACCTAAGTCATGTACAATGCAAAAGATGCAGGCAAGAATGCTCATAAAGTATAATACATGGAATAAGGATAGATAAAAGTGAAACTAGAACATCATTAAATAAATAATGAATTCCAAATTTATTACATCATGTCATGTTTTTAAGGACTCTATTCTAACATTAGAAACATTAGATTGTTTCAGATGCTACATTAATTTAGTTGAGAATCAGTTGGACAAAAATATTAAAACATAAAGAACAGATCGGGGTAGAGAATATCTATCAAAATAATTTAAAGTTTTATGTGATGAAAAGGGTATTAGTACACAATAGAGTATTCCAAGGACTTTACAACAAAATGTTGATGCTAAGAGGAGTAATAGAATGTTGTTACACATGGTTAGGCCAATGGTGGCACAAGCAAATCCTCATATTTCATATTGGGAAGATGCATTGTTGACTACTTCTCATGTACTTAACCAAGTACCCTCAAAGTCTATTACATCTACTCTATATAAGTTATGGAATAACCGAAAGCCCAATCCTAGCAATTTGCAACCTTAGGGGTCAGCGGGCTTAGTGGCTTATGTTCACAATCCTTCTCATAAATATAGAAAATCGAGTCCTAAAGAAAGGAAATGTATATTTATAAGATACAATGAACACTCCAAAGGGTATGTGTTCATAGGTAAGCATGAAGATGGAACAGTAATTTAATTAGAATCACAAAATGTCACTTTCTTAAAATACGATTTCCCATGTACGAGTGAGATTGATAGGGATTTACATCTTTATGAAATGATGAATCCCGACATAAGATCTACACCCAAACAACAAGTGATGTTTGAATCAAGTGGGAGTGAACTAGTACTTGTAGCAAGTACAATAAAAGAGTCAATGTTGAGAAAAAGTTCTCAATAAATTATTCATCGATGGTGATTTAAGATTGAAGGGGAAGTTAATATTGTCACTCAATATGATGATGTTGAGCCTAAGTTAGTTCAAGAGACTCTTACTTGTCTAGCTAAGGATGAATGGAGAAAAACAATAGAAGAGGAATTGGAGTGGATGTGAAATAATCAAGTTTGGGACTTGGTTGATCCGCCTTTAGATTGAAAAGCTATTATGAACAAATGGGTTCTTAAAATAAAATGAAAGACTGATGAATCCATTGAAATTATAAAATTCGATTAGTGGCTAAAGGGTATACCCAACAAGAGGGTATATAAACTATGAGAAAACCATCTCTTTAGTAGTTTGGTTTACCTCAATTCACCTCATTCTAGCCATAGTAGCTCATATGGATGTAGAGCTACACCAAATAGATGCTAAGACAACTTTCCTTAATGGAGAGTTGAATGAAGAAATCTACATGGAACAACTAGTGGATTTCATTATCCAAGGCTAAGAGCACAAAGTGTGCAAGTTAAATTAATTGATTTATGGCCTTAAATAATCATCCAGGCAGTGGTACTTAAGATTTCGTTATGCAATAACTTCATATCTTTTTACAATGATTGATAAAGACCATTGTATTTATATTAAGCAAAATAAAGATAAATGTGTTATTATCTTTATACATGGATGATATACTTATAGCTAGAAATGATTTGGAGTTCGTTTAAACCATTTAAATATGGTTGTCATCTACTTTTGAGATGAAAGATATGGGAGAGGCATCTTACATTCTTGGAGTAAAGATTCATAGTGATCGTTTATCATAAACTAGTGACTCTTTTACAAGAGCACTATATTAAGAATATCCTTGAATGATTTAATATGCAAGATTACAATCCCATTGACACTCCATTTTCAAGAGGTGAAAACCTAAGTAAAGAAATAGGTCCAAAGACTCCAAAAGAAAAGAGAAAAAGAACTAATGTTCCCTACTCCAGTGTTGTTAGGAGTCTAATGTATGCTATGATGTGTACAACACTATATATATATTTGCTATGTTGTTAGGATGGTGAGTCATTACCAAGAAAATCTTAGAATGATGTATTGGAAAACAATAAAGAGAATTCTTCGGTATCTAATAGGCATTGTGGACTATTCCTTTTGTTATCATGGCAAAGAATTGCGCTTAAGGGGTTATTCATATGCCATTTGGGCAAGGGATCTAGATGAGCACAAATCAACATCTAGATACACATTCTTGCTTAATAATGGTGTTAGCTTATGAAAAAAAGCAAGAAACAAACTTGTATAGCTTTGTCAAACATGGAAACTAAATTTACTATTTGTTCAACTGTAATATAAGAAGTCGTATGGTTGAAAAGATTTTTGCAAAGCTTGGGAATAGTCAAAGATGTTTTTAAGCCAATGATAGTCTTTAGTGATAGTCAATTTGGGACCATTTATGTAAAGAACCCAAAATATCATGGAAGAAGTAAGCATATAGATACCAAGAATAATTTTATAAGAGATATTATTGCACAAAAGGAAATGATCCTGAATATTTACCTACATGTTAAATGGTTTTTTATCTATTCATGAAATCCATTCTAAGAAACACGTTTTCTGTACATGTAAAGTCATTAGGACTATGTAGGTTATGATCTATGTGGATCATATGTCATAGATCATTATTGATTGGATATAAGATACTTTATAAATGATAAAATGATATGAGAATTTTCTATTCTAATAATTGAATATGTAATTGGTACTTACATATATATATATATATATATATATATATATATATTAATAGGTAGAGGTTGACTCTCTCACATGAGCAACCGCTCCAATCAATATGTTTATGAGTTAGGATAAGACATAGTATACTAATGATAATAAATGAGTGAATAGAATACAAAAGATGATGAGTGTCGCCTTGATTAAATATCAAGATGAGGTCTATAATAAATGACATCTTAACCGAATGTAACTGCCCATAATTACATTTACCTGTTTGAACCGAACTTAAGTTTTAGCATAAAAGGTTTAAGAAGAACCATAGATGTAAAGCTCAAACAAGTTGCTGGTGTGAAGCTCTTAGTTGAGGTCCGTATGGTGGTAGTTTGACATACAATCTCTAAGTGGAAAGAAACCACCATAGCATGTATTTCATACTACATGTGTTTGAATGTGACTAATAAGGAAAGTGAGTGATTAATCGTTGCATCCTCATTGTGTGAGATTCTTAGGGCTTATTAAAATTGTAATAGCTCACTATTGTATTCTTTGTACTTTTGACTATGCTTTGAGATGACAAATTAATGTTGCTACTTTGGTATGTTTCCGATGGAAATGAAATAATTTATCCTTATGGGACATATTGGGCAAGCAATTAATGTGGATCTAAAAGGCATGAGCTCAAAAGGAAGACCTTTTTTTTAGTTACATTGGTAAAAATGTGTTCATGGTCGACCGGTTATATTGCTTTTGTAGCTTATATAATTGTGAATACATTTATAATGTGGATAGTACACAACTTAGAGGGATTAAGTGTATACATTAAAAATGTAACTAAATAAGTTTAGGGTACAGCGAGACATGATTATTCTTGTTTACTCATAATTTTTTGATGTTCAGCTACTATGTATCCCTAACAGGTGCATAAGTTTATAGCTCCCAAATTTCATGTGTGCTCACATGGTCACTAGGCCCATTTGCCTATATGAATGACCTGCAAAAGTGGAATATAATGGACTTGGATGAGTGATTGAGATAGTTCAACCCATCTTGTGCAAGTGGAAGGTGTTGGAGTTGGGTTTAGTTGCCCAAGTGAACTGACCCAACCTGACCCACCCAAATAAATGAGAAAATGGGGAAGCAATTTTGGGAGTTTTAAAACTACCTAGAAACTGCCACTATTAAAAAAATGTTTTTTTTTTTTATTCTTTCTCTCAATGAGAACTCTGTTCTCTCCCCCTAAAAAAACCAGCTAGAGAAAGAATTCGTTTTTTTTTTTCGTATCTCTCTGAAAATGTAAGTGAAGAAATATGTTTTCTTCTCTCTCCATGAATCAAAAGAAAAAAATACAATTATTCTTTATGAAGGTCTTTTTTCTTAAAGTTATTCATGTTTTTCTCCGTGAAAACGAAAGTCAAGGCTCTTGTGCTATGAGAAAAGAATGGTTCTCATATTTGTAGTTCCATTCATGACTTGAAGCGAGAAAATTGATCAATGAAACAACCAATCTGGATCTTGGACATTTTAGAAGGTAACCGGGAAGCCTTCTTTTACATCAACCATAAACATAATAAAGAGAAAATGAGAAGTAAAGAGAGAATCAAGAGACTATTTAATTTTCAAGAGCAAGAATTGAAAGTTTTTTTGACAGAGGTATAACCTATTTTTTTGTATTTTTAATATTTTTTTTATATGCCCATTGTATTGTTAGGCTTTCTATTGTAATTAATCAGAGAATGCAAGAGTTGCATGGTCTAATTTGTATAAATGAGGTTAGGTTTGATAATTTAGGTAATGATCTCTTGTATCATAAATTTCAATTTTGGATGTTATTTATTTATTTTATTTTATTTACATATTTATGATTGTATAGAAAAACCATTTTTTCATTTTTCTAAAATTAATTTTGTGAGTCTATATGAATTGGGTTGCTTTATATATATATACCTTAATGAAATAATAATAATAATAATAACAATAATAATAATAATAAATTGTTTCTTTTAAATTAATTTTGTGAGATTACATGAATTGGGTGTTTTGTCTTGTGACATCAATAAAATAAGAAAAATATTTTTTTTTTTAATTAATCTTATATGTAAATTGAAGCACTAATGACAGTCAAATCATTTTTTTATTGTGCTAATATTAATAATCATAATTTTTATTTTTTTATTTTTTTGGGTGAGACTATGAATTGAATCAATTTATATATATATATATATATATATAACAATTTTAATCAAAAAATCATTTTGTGAATTAATTTTGTAAGTTCATGAGGATTAAAATTAGATTTTGGACAAATTACATTTTTTTAATGATGAAATTGTTAAAGAAAATCATTTATTCTCATAGTAATAATTTGAATCGAATTTATTACCATTGTCATGTGTATTGAATTTAATGATGCAAAAAAAAAAAAAAGTGTTTTATGGACTTTGTAAATATGTACATTAAATGGGAATTTTTTTTTTATTGTACATTAAGAATGTGTAGATCAAAATCTTATCCTTATTATTGCTGTTATATTTTTACTATTACTTTATTTATTTATATATTTATTTGTTTTATTGATGGATCCTTGTATGACATTAAAATAAAATTCATGTCATGAATCAATTTGGTAATATTTTGTAATTTAAGCCTAATTTTATTTATGCAAAAGACACTCAAATTCTTAAAATTGTTAATTAGATCTTGTTTATGTAAATCAAAACCATGCAATTTAAGGGCACTTTATCCTCTTTCTTGTTATAAAGATTGTATCCATTAATTGGTTAATTCATCCCAAAGTTTCTTCCACTTTCTTAAAGACTATAGGTGAATATACTTAGAAGAGTATTATTACTTATTTATTATACTTTCCCAATAGGTAACCTAACCTTGAACTTATTTCTAGTTGGTAGATTTTTCTTTTTCAAATATAGAGTTAGGTGGTGTTTGTTTTTTTGGCTTTTTGCTGAAATCAATTTGTTTTCAGAATTTAGGTTGTTTGTTTTTCTACTTTTTCATAACTTATTATAAACTTTTTATTAAATAGAAAAAACCAAAATATGTAACTTTTTCTAAATAGAAAAAATAACATAGTTTTTTCTTTACTTTTTAATACTTAATAAAAATAAAATACTACAAAAACAAACAACTTGATATTTAACACTATTAAGCATTTAGAATTAAGTAAAAAAACAAACACCACCTTACTCTTAGGATTTTTCTTTCTTATTTTTATTTTACCTTTTAAAAAATAATAAAATAAGTAATGACTTCGGTGGTGTTTGTTTTTTTACTTAATTCTAAATAGAACCTTAATACTTAATAGTGTTAAATATTAAGTTGTTTGTTTTTATAATATTTTATTTCTATTAAGTATTAAAAAGTAAAAAAAAAATCAATATGTTATTTTTTTCTATTTAGAACAAGTTACATATTTTGACTTTTTCTATTTAGTAAAAAATTTATAATAAGTCATGAAAAAAATAGAAAAACAAACAACCTAAATTTTAAAAACAAATTACTTTTAGCAAAAAGCCAAAAAAATAAACACCACCAACTATTAAAACAAAAATCACAGTTTCACAAATAAAAAAATGAGTCTACTCATTGAGGACAGAGTATGTGAAAAATGTGGGTTCACACAAGGTGAAATCGATTCATCTCTTTAGACTAGAAATACATATTATAGGCTTATTTTGGGCTTGTGGAAAAATCCATCCATTAAGTTATTAAAGTTGTGGCGGATTATTTTAATAGAAAATAGTGTTAGGAAGTTTTCTTTACAATATTAATTTAATGAAGATTTTCAAAGTTTGTTTAAAAAATTTGTACGCAACATTTTATCTTATTTCTTAATTTCTTATGCGGATGAATTTTCTGCAGAAGAAAAATAATTTTTTTCCATGGAAATAAGGTCAGCCAAAATTATCATTAATTATATGACAAGGACAAGGTGATGAAAGTGATCATGCACATATTCTTAAATATAAAATTAGTTACGTAGATAGAAAAGACAATTATTTCCACTTAACTAGGCTTAGAATTTAACTGGCTCTTATGTCAAGAACCTGTATAAGGCGAGATGCATCCATCGCAAACATTAAAATATAAGAAAAAAAGCACCCATCATTGGCTTATTGCCGGTAGCCTGCAGGGTGACGCTTGAAACAAACTAGCTACCCTAGTGTCCGTCACCACCAGGGCTTGGACCAGAGGAGTCAGTGTTTAATGCTCCGAGAGTTTTCATGTTGATGAACACACGTCCCTTCCCCCCAGAGCTTAGACCTTCATTCTCAGTCTCTTTACTCGCAGAGTTTAGAGAGAGGCCAGCATTCAAAGGGCGGGCTTCTGTAATGGGAATCAGGCAGCAGACAATTAGAAGAAGAGTAGGGAAGGAGCTGAGAGACTTGAAACTTGTAGCCATTTGGACGGTAGGGCTTGAAAGCTGGCTTGTGTTTAGAGCAGTGGCAACTGGCAAGCAGAGATCCTATTTTTATAGGGCAAGAAAGGAGATGGTTGCATATGAGATATTTGTACACTTGTTTATATATTGGTACACGGGAACACAAAATTAAGGAAAGATCTGGCCACATTTGTGTCCTTGGTTGTAGGATCACCTGCACGCAAAGGACCTCAAATATGCCTAGCTAATCAGCACCCTTGATTCAGTCAGCATAGAAAAATTCGCAATCAACAACAACTTCGAAATTGGAGCTCATATTTGTACTTTTACTTTTTATTTTCTGAAACTAACATTATGAGGGAAATATAACGTGGTGAATTTTTGTTGTTATTTTGTTTTGATTTTATTTTATTTAAAAGAATTACCGTAAACAATAAAAGGATGCATTAACTAATGTGAAATGAATATAGTTTATACACAAGATAATCATACTTTTTAAAGGCTATTTTTAATATAAACGAAGAGGTTGAGATGAAACTCTTGTATTGAGCCTTAAAACATATCTCAAAATAAATCACGTGCAATATAAATTTCAAATACATTTGGTTTCTCTTTATTAGTTTACAAAAGACACCACAAATGTTAAAAGTTGTTTAACCTTTGATTAATGCATTTATTGTTATAAAAAAATATATATACAAGTATTGATTTTTTGTTTGAGAACTATAATATTTTAAAAATGCTCTTATTATAAATAAAAATATTTTAATATTTTTAAAAATTTTAACTAAATAGAGATCTTCTTCTCCATTGCATTTGGGAAAACATGACTCTCTTTACTTTTTTCATAATGTAAGTAAATTATATTAAAAGCGTCAATATTTGGAGAAAAAAATGGGTTATATTGGCGCTTTAGAACAATGACGATTTTTCAATATTATAATGACATTTCCATTCTCTGGCGCTTTCTAAGAGTGTCATTGTAGGAAGCGCTTCTATTCCTTGGTGCTTTTTAAGAGCATCATGGTAGGATTTTATGTTATGAACAACCTTGGCGCTTCTTAGAACTGCCATTTTATTTTCTCCTATACAAAACCCTTATTTATCATTCCCACCATTGAAATAGGGGTTTTATATAGGAAAAAAATAAAACTTAGAGCACATAAGGAAAAAATAAAACTTAGAGCACATACCCACATTGGCAACCCACCACCACTGCCATTGAAGTCAACTCCCCTCTCGATGCCTTCATCTTCTCCACCCTATATGCTACCATCTTCCTCTCTCTAGTCCTTTGTTCATCACATCTGCCCTTTGATTACAAAAGAAATTGCAAGATCTTAGTGGTGTTGCTCCTAACAAGCTCAAGTCGCCAAGGTTGCACAATTGCATTGTGAGATCAGTGAAAATGACTTCAACCTTGATGTGTTTTTTTTTTTTAATCTTTTTTTTTATTTTTAAATTTATGATTAGGAGAGATTCTTTTTTCTTGAACTTGAATTTTTCCAAAAATTATTTTTTAGATTTACTTTTCCCTAAATATGATGGTTATAATTGTGAATATTTCTTTTTCTCTTAGATTGGGTTGTAAGCTCCATGTTTAGGAATATAGAATTTATCCTTGGTTGTAAACATCATTTTTTAATTTAGTAGATTGATTGTTAGGCTCTCTCTTTGGAGGTGAAAAACGACTCACCAAAAAGTGATGGAAACCCTAATCCTTAAGGAGGTATTTATAGGGTTCCCTTACTAGGTTTAAGTGACTTAAGCCTACCAAGGCTTGGGTCATTTAATCCAAACCAAAATGGATTCTAATTAATTAATTACCCACATAGGACCATCTAATTAATCAGTTAACCCAATCCAAAGAACTTGTCCATTATCCCCTATACAACATTGCATAATTACCAAAACGGTCTTATGCATAAGAGTGAACCAAGAACCAATCCAACCCTCACACACTATGTCATTATGGTATATGAGCTCAGAGCGGGGACCAATAGGACCCATAGGAGTATTGGCTCCCTCAAACTCCAATTCTAAAGTTAATTCAACATTCCATTAAAGGGAATGAAATGTACTCTAGTACTCTATATAAATAATAACAAGACGAAGTTTGGGTCCATGACCTATTATCTATTGCATGCAAACTCGCCATGAATTAGTGTATGTAATCTAACAAGGTAATTTTATCACCTATCAAGATTACCTCTTCAATACTTGAGTTAGAGATCCCACTTATTATGTGATTAATTGACACACTCTAGCCCCAAGGAGCATATGTCAAATTTCTGCTAAATGAAGTGTTATGACCATAGTCTTCTAGATCACATGTCCTTTAGATAACTTAAGAAGATACATTGTCTCAATCCATGAGATATGTTGGTGTTTGTATCAATAATACCTATTGTCACCAACCATCATCAACAAGGACCCAAACTATAAGGATATATGACCACTTTAAGGTCTCATCCATAGGTCAAAGCCTCCTATTGACTTTGGCATAGACTCAATATCCTCTCAAGGTTAAAAGTCCATGGAATATAATAACTTGGTGAATCATGATAATTGATAGTCTTCCATCATGATTCACAGTAGGTTTAGTCCAATGTGCATCACATTTACTAATGAACTCACCATGGGAAAATCATCCCAATGGCTAAGACAATTTATCCCTCCAATTAAGAGGTAGAACCGTACTATAATCTTAGATGGATTGCCCAAATCCATCAATCAATTATGGATAACTCATCACTCTACAAGGAACCTATGACTTGGATCTTCTGTGCAACTCCTAATGCACCCAAGTCATATACAATGCAAGTGATGTTGGGCGTGTATGTTGAAATAATCAATAAATGGGATAATAAAAGGAATCCAGTAAATATAAATAAATAAATTTATGAATGAATCTCTATATGTTACATCATGTCATGTTTTCTAGGGCTTAATTCCAATAGAGGCACAACTCAAAGCTAAACAAACTCAACTAGAAACATAAAGGTGTGGCTCAAAGTTGAATTATAGACCTACATTTTTCATGTATACCCCCACTCGATGGCAAGATTCACTTTTTAGTAAGAATTTGTTTTTTATTAAAAAAAAAAAAAAGTTGCCACATATTTTATTTTTTTTTTAAAGGGAAAACAAAATAAGAAAAAAAAACCCTAAAAATGACTCTTAATTTGGAAAAACGTATCTTTAAAAACCCGAGTCTAAGTCTGGAGTTCAGGTTACCTATTGAGAAGGTACCAAAATGGTAACACCCTTCTAAGCCCTAAAACAAGTCTCTACTAATTAAGTCAAGGTAATTATGGCAATTGATGTGTAAATCAGTGGATATGACAAATAATATATATATAAATCAAAGCATAAATCAAGATATAGCCAATGATCATTCAAAAAAACCAAAACACACTCAATAATTAAGGAGAGGAACGTACCTTATTAGCATGTTAAGCGTTTCCATAAAACAAAAAAAGTTAGTTCACAAGCAAAAATTTTAGAATGTATACAATATGCACTTCACCAAATCAAGATGCAAGGATACAACAATATAGAAATCAAACAAAACAAGACAAATCAATCAGGGGAATTATGTTGGGATTGAGCCCTTAAAAGCAAGACATGATGTAACAAAGTTAGATTCAACTATCCCTTTGCTATTCTTTTGGTGTATTGACATTGATTTGAGCATTCAGTCCATGCCTCTTACATTGTATATGACTTGGGTGTATTAAGAGTTCTACAAAAGATATAAATCATTGGTTCCTTATAAGTAGATAAGTTGTCCACAATTGGTTCATAGATTTAGGCAATCTAGTATAGACTAATAGTAAACCACCTTCTAATTAGAGGGATGACTTGTCTTGGTTATTGGGATGGATTTCCTATGGTGAGTGCACTAGTGTATGTGATGCACACTGGACAGGACCTACAGTGAATCATGACGCAAGGCTATCAATTATCATGATTCATCAAGCTACTATATTACATGAACTTTCAACCTTGAGAGGGTATTGAGTTTGTGCCAAAATCAATAAGAGGTTTTGACCTTTGAATGAGACTCTAAAGTGGTCATATATCCCTATGGATTGGGTCATTGTTGATGGAGGCTGGTGGCAACAGGTATTCTCAATATAGACACCATGATATCTTATGGGATTGAGATAGTGTGTCCCTTTGGGTGATCCAAAAGACATGTGATCATGAAAAATCTGTGTCCATAGTAATTCATTTAGTGGAATTTAACATATGCTCCTTGAAATTAAAGTATTTCAGTTGATCACATAATACGTGAAATCTATAACTCAAGGATTTGAGAGGTAATCTTGACACGTGACAGCACTAACTTGTTAGATTATAGACACCAGTTCATAGGGAGTCTGCATACAATGGATAGCAAGGACCCGAGCACGTAATGTCTTGTTATTATTTACATAGGATACTAGAGTTTAGTTAACTCTCTATAGTAGGATGTTAAATCAACTTCATAATTGGATTATGAGGGAACGAGTACTCCTATGAGTCCCAATGGTCCCCACTTTAAGCTCAAATACCTTGTTGGCACAGATTATAAGGGACAGATTGACTCTAGGTTCACTTTTGTGCATAAGGGTATTTTGGTAATTACGTAAGGTTACATAGGGGTAAGTGAACAAGGTCTCTGGATTTGGCTAATTGATTAATTAGTAGGCCCTATTGGGTTAATTAATCAATTAGAACCCGTTTTGGACTAGATTAAGTGACCTAAGCCCAGTTAAGAACCCTATAAAGACCCCCTAGAGGTTAGGGTTTTTATAACTTTTGTTTTCCACCATCTAAAGACAAAAAGAGCCATAGCTTCCACCCTCCTTTCCTTGCCACCGGAAGTGTGCTAAGAACAAGGTTGAGTCATCGAGCAAAATATCTTGGGCTTATGAAACTTCCAACAACTTCAAGGTCGTCTTCAACACTTGGAATTTAAGGTTTGGGAACATCCAAACCTAAAAGTTAGTACTTTAATCTTAAAAGATCAATTTTTAAAAAATTGGTATTTCTTCCGTTGCTTAGATCTAAGATGCCAACAAATTAAGGATACATACTAATGGAAACAAAAATATAAGGAAATGGAGCATACCTTGTTATCATGTAAAAGTGCTTTCATAAAATGAGGTTAATTCATAAATAATGATAATGAACTAAAAGAAAGAATCATAGGCTAATATATATAACATGTCTCAAATCAAGGAAATGAAATAAGACAATGAATAAACTCAAGAGAGCAAAGTATACCATTTATAAATTCCATATTAACTAATTTATATCCCTCCAAGAGAATCAACCATTATAAAATATCCAATGAATGACTTCAATCTAAAGAAAACTTCAACCAATATGCATATTTCATCTACAATGTGAATCAATGGTCAAAGTGGTTTAAAATAATATTCCAAAGCAATCAAATTGTCAAAACACATGAATTATCATTAACAGGGCAAAATACCGGTTTTCTCAAAATAAATACCTAGAAAGGCTATCTCAGAAAAATAAAAATTAAGTAACATTTTTAACATGTCTAGATTAATATCCAAAGGTCAAATTAATTAAGCATATCCCAATTAATACTAAATTAAACCATAAGTAGGTTATTTCACAGAAAAATCAGCTAGTCGTCAGAATAGAAACTCTACAAAATAAATCTAAGAAATATCTAGAGGTTAAATTTTATCATGAAAAAAATTGAACAACCTCTCCTATATATCTAGATTACAACCTAAAAGACCAACTTAATTAGTTATGCTTCAATTAGTACCAAATTTCATAAAAATTACGACCCGTCCAGAACAGAACAATCTTCTATAGCATGCAAGAATTAATTTATTTCATTAACTTAGAGATGTCCTAACATCCTAAAAAAATTTAAATAACTTGTTTAGTATGTCTTTTTTATGAAAAATAATCATAGGGTAAGATCACATACATAACATATTTAAAATTAAATTAACATCTCTCAGGTCCAGAGGAGTATTTGTGTAGTGGGTCTAAGAAGAAAAGTCATCTCTCATTTTAGGAATCATTTCTTAATATTTTATGTATTGAATATCAAATTTAAAAGTCTGGATTAAGGAGAAAATATCCAAAGAAATTCAAAAAGTCGTTTAATAATTTAATTTTGCAAAACAAAACTAAGTTTCAAAAATTGAGTAAAAACAGAATGTTCTAAAATATTAATTTATATCTTCTAATTGAAAAATTATTTTTGATTCAAAAAAAATTCTAAATTTGAATTCAAGAAGTCTAAAATACCATGGAATAATTATAAAAGTTTGAAAGAGTTTCTAAATGGTTGGATTCCAATTTACAAGTTCAAAGGTACAAGGAACTACTAACAGTGTCAATAGAAAACCAATTTTTAGAAAATTTGATGTGTAAGGATTCTTCACATTGATCCTAAAGATAATTTCAATCATGTATCAAACATTATTTAATATCAATCATTCGCACACTAATCATCAATAATTTTCAATCAAACTTTAATATATGATCATCAATGATTCTCTAAAACTAATATATATATATATATATATATATATATATATATATATATATATATATATATATCAAAAGATCAATAAGCTAATAGTTATCAACATGCAATCTCCAAAAATTCCTCAAACTCCATCAACATTTAAACATCAATGAACTTCAAGCATTCAACCTCAAATTACCTTCACCAAATTCTCAAGATACAATATCAATTAACTACCAAAATTCATGAACATTCACAATATATAAACATTAATGATTCTCAAATATTCAACATCAAACAATCATAAAAAATCCAACACTCCTTGTGGCCTATACGTCCACGCCAAACCTAGTCTAATACATCCAAAATCATAAAAAAAAAAAAATAAATAAAAGTAGGAGAAAAAGAAGATATAGAAAATACAATCAAGCTAGGAAATTAAATAATCTTACCTCAAGGTGTTTCCAAATCTAGTTTTTATCTTGATGTTCTTCAAGTTGATGGTGGTCTCTCAAGTTCTCCATAGCTCTTTCTCAAGTTTTCCATAACTCTCCTTTCTTCTCTCCAAATTCTCCCCAAATTCTCTTTCTCTAGAGACCATTTTTTTTTCTTTTTTCTTTTCTTGGGAATATTGTGTTTTGGACCCATTTGGGCCCAAAAATTAGCCTTAAGTCCATAAAATGTGCCCATTTAAGCCCAAGACCCAACAGAAGTATGGAAACTGAGAAGAATGACATGGAACTTCAATATTTCACGAAATGCCCTTTACTAATTGTGAAAAAACAAAAACACAAAATCCATGTCAGAATTCCATGTATCCTGTTCTAATTTTACTCGTTCCCAACCATTTCCTTTCAGCACACAAACATTGCCCTAATCTCTCTCCCGACTATTCATTTCAGCCCCAAACATTACCCTAATCTCCTAACCATTTCATTTTAGCCCCAAACATTACCTTAATCTCTCTCCCGATTTTTTCTCTCCAATTGTCATTACCTCCTCAATCCTGACCAACGTTGCCCTCCATGCCGACTGTATTTGGATATTTAAGATTAGTTGGTTCTCTAAATCTCACCCTAGATTTGATTTCCTTTCAAAATCACAATGTTGTATACTCTATTTGGATTCTAAGAAAATGTCTAAAAATGTAAGGCATTTAAAAAATTTGACATTGTCTAAATCGTTTTTTGTGTTAGTTCATTAGGCCTTTATCTATTTAATTTTTTTCATTCTCTTCTTTTCTATGCTTTCTTAGGAAACATAGAATAACATATTTCAAATTATGAGATTGTCTGTGTCGGTCCCTTGCAAAAAAGAGAAGGTCAATGCTTAGTTTCAAAGTTTTTTAATGTATTTTTTAAGTGTTGTGAATTTTTCCCTGTTTGGTTGCCAAGAAAATGTTAGAGGATGGAATAATACAAAATTGGAAGTGTTACTATTCAACTAAAAAAAGAGAAAAAAAATATTCAGGTGATAAGGAATGATTTATCAAATCATAGGATTATTGTTGATAGCTTGCGGGATTAGTTGTTTCTTTTTTGGGTAACTTTTGGTAGTTTTACATCTTTATGTTCAAGTTTTTTTTTTTTTTTTTTTTTTTGTCAAAACCTTATATAAGTTTGTTTGACAATTTTGTGTTATG
Source organism: Vitis cinerea var. helleri x Vitis riparia (assembly GCA_946000715.1). Taxonomy (NCBI): domain Eukaryota; kingdom Viridiplantae; phylum Streptophyta; class Magnoliopsida; order Vitales; family Vitaceae; genus Vitis; species Vitis cinerea var. helleri x Vitis riparia. The sequence goes on along the minus strand of OX254005.1, from coordinate 16,905,647 downwards.
AAAGTTACATCCCTAAATGATGTGTTTGTTTACTACTAAACAAAATGCTTCCAACTTTTTTGCCTAGATATATTATCCTAATTTATGTGTTCGATTTGCTTAGTCTTGGGAACTACCTCGAGGGTCATTACATTGTTTAGGAAATTTTAGGCCCTCCTTGGAAATTATTTAAAAAATAGTTCTCATTTCTCAAAAAATAGTTTCTGAGATGAAATCTTAGAAACAATTATCAATTGCGAGATTGTGTAGGAATTGAAATATGAGAAAAAAAAAAACAAAAAATGTTGGGAGTTTTTATTAGAGTCGTCATTTGATGTTGTTTGAACAATAAATCTTGGTGTTAGAATGTTGATGGTACTAATTCGTATGGGAACATTACATACTGTGAGACGAAACAACTTTTCAGATGACATTGAATATGCATAATTGTTTGTTCAACAATATGAAAGTGGGGCTTTGTTTGAATAGGTTGATAGATGCTACAAATATGATATACTGTTACATTTTCGTGGGAGGCAAACTTGTCTAAAAAAATAATGGACAGTGGTAATACATGGATGGAAGAAGCAAAGGTATTCACATATATAAAGGAATGCCATTTGAAGAATTCACTCAAAGAGTCTTAGAGAAATTTTACATCTCCATTGATGTAATGAGGATGCACTACACCCTCAAGTTTAACCCTAGAGTCATCTAAGATTTAGAAAATGAGGATGACTTGGATAACGTGTTTTCCCATAATGATGACTTTGAAAATGTGTACATAGTAGAGTCACCCCATGTGGAACCATTGAAGCAAATATATCGAATACATAGTTGGCATTTAAGTAATGCGCTTTGACATGAATGTCCAATTAAAATATTATGAATATCAATTTTACTCATGATTTGGTTTAATTTTGTTTATGTATGTAATATGTAGAGGTCCACCTTCCACATTTTCTTCCTCTAATGCACCATGTGATGTAATTTCTAATGTTATGATGCTATCAAGAGGTTTTGAATCGTGTTGTACAAAAAGTCAGTACACCCCTTTGGAATCAAATTGATTTCGTAAGGCAATATTGGTCAGGACATACATTTAAGAATGCAGAGAAGTTCCAGAATGCAATATACCAAATTTCATTAGGTGGGAGGTTTTCGTACAAGTACAAGAAAAATTTACCTAATCATATGTTAGTGAAGTGTTCAATTGAGGGTTCATCTAAGGTGAGAGTTAGTTCAAAGAGAGGCGTTGTTGTTGTGGAAAATGTCTTTAGAAAAATCTAGATTATCTTCCTCGTCAAATATGCAAGGATTTTGGTCGTGTTCATGGAGTTGAATTGACATATAACCAAACATAGCACCTTAAAGAGAAGGTAAAGGAGTTCATATATGGAGCTCCCTATGACTCCTACACGTTTTTGCCTTGGTTATGCCATAGGCTAAGGGAAATAAACCCCAAAATTATTGTAGAGTATACTTCTAATGAAGGTCACTTCATGCAATTGTCCATTGCCCTTACATTTTCAATTCAAGGATTCATCATGGGTTGTCAACCAGTATTGGCTATCGATTCTTGTCACCTTAGCGGTCCATATAAGGAAGCTCTTTTATCGGCCACTGCATATGATGTAGATGATAGAATGTTTCCTCTATAGCCCTTGGTGTGGTAAGTTTAGAAAATTATGACAACTAGTATTGGTTCTTAGAGAGATTAAGAGGGGTCCTAGATGGTAGAGAAGTTGTCATTATATCTGATAGACATCAGGGGATATTGCATAGTGTTTCCGAGTTGTTTGGGATAGAAAATCATGCATATTGTTATCACCATGTGAAAGAGAACTTTTCTAGCTTCTTCAATAAGCAAAATATTAGAGGAAAGAATGGGAATAAAGACATTTTATTGCTTTTGGACAACATTGCCTATGCTAGGTTAGATATAAACTACAACGAGGCATTTGAAAAATTTATGTGCTTCAATGAGGACCTAGGAAGGTGGGTTGGGAAAAACAATCTTGAGCATTGGGTGATGTCAAAATTCCTTAAAAAACATTAGGATAAAATGAACACTAACATTGTGGAGTCCTCAATGCGTGGTTAAGAGAGGGGAGTGATACCAAACAATTTATATGTTGTTGATGATGCACATGGATAAGCTTGTGGTCATGTTGGATAGTCATATGCATGGAACAGAAAAATGGAAGAGCGTGGTTGGACAGAAAAACAGAGGAGAAGCTAATGTCAAATATCATGAGGTCTGGTTCGATTACTGTGATGCCCTATTTGGGGATGACATCTAAGTTGTTTACCAGGGAGGTTTATTTGGTTGTGGATATGCAATAACGTATGTGTTCTTGTATGACATGGAAAATGTTTGGATTACCATGTGCACATGTCTACATTGTCATCCGCACGATGAGACATGATGTGTATGAGTATGTCGACCCATATTATCATGTCTCCACTCAACATTTGATTTACTTGGGTCAATTTCAACCATTACCAATGCACAACATGCCTAAAGTTTGTGAGAATGGGAGTTTGCAAGATGGAGCAGGCAACTTATTTCTTGCTCTCCAATCCCCACAAGTGAGACGTCCTCCAAGAAAACCCCGAAAAAGGTGTATTTCGTCACAGTTTAGCCACAAGAGACCTATCATTGCTCTCGATGCAATGGCATATATCATAACCAGTTCAAATGTAATAATTTGTTGTCATGACATGGCCTTTTTTGTGTTTGCAATGTTTTCATCTTTTGTACCATCCCCCATTATTCTATCCCATGGCATATGGTGGCGTGGTAGTTGTTTTGGGAATTTATTAATTATCGTTGTTATAGGTACAATGAACTACATGTGTATTTTGACAATTTTAAGTTCCTTTCAATAATGAATTATAGGGAAAGTGCAATTATAATAGGTATATTTTCACTTGTTGTATAATTTCATTTCCATATTTAAATTATGGCGTATTTACTGTTTTGAGCTATCAAAATTATATTGAATATTAAAAGGGAGTAGGGTTGTTGAGGTTGTGGATCTCAATTTTAATGAATTACAAGGTCTCAGTGTCTTCACAGATTTCATCATTGATGATCTTTGTTGAGCCAGAATCATTGACTTTTAGTGAACCAAATGAAAAAAAGAGCTACACTATGAATTTATAGCTAGTTCTATGCCATCTGGTATGACCAATTTTGCACATTTTGAATGGTCAGATGGAAAACACATCTTTGGTAGTCCAGTGGCTTTTAGTTGGACATGATCCTAGAAATATTCACCTACAAAGTGCAAAAAGCATCTCTTTCTCATATAATTAACTGAACTACAGAGCTAGTTGTAGCAATTGTCCTACTATGTGAACCACCACTCAGGTAAGAAAATAAGTGCACCAAAAAATAAAATTGTACAGTGAACCATGGAAGTGATTGGCATGTCACTATAGAATCAATTTGTAAGTTGTATAAAATTTACTTCTCTTCATTTTAATATGATATTGTTATGCTCTTCTCATCCCTATGGTTCATTATATTGAACTGATACGTATTAGAAAGTGTTAGATTTGTAATTTAATTTAATTACTAATTTCGTGAGAATCCTTTTTATAGAGCATATTGTATAGAGGTCTTTTCCTTTATAACATTCACATGGAAAACAATGCACTTAAAAGTTACAAGAGAAGATGAAGGACTAGCTTCAATTCGCAAACCTTAATTTATGACCCAAATGAGGATCTAAGTTCTCTTGGGACCATAAATAATTAATTTAGATCTTAGCATATGTTTATTTCAGTTAGAGTAATTTGTAATTTACATACCACCAACATGAGGATTGATCTTAATAATTTATTTATCTATTTATTTATTGTTAATTCATATTCTTTTAGCTTCTAATTAGAATCCTTCATATTAGGAAAGAAAGTTTTATTTTTATTAGGAAAAGAAGTTCAATTATTCTTCAAATTCCTTTTATTAATAATAATAAAAATAAAAGCAATCTTTTGGAAAATGTATTCTTTAGGAATGCAGTGATTAATATTGGCTAATATATATATCTCTTAGATATGTTGGTTGAATTTGTTCAGGTGTTTTTTTTACACCTATGAAGATTACTATGAAGACCTTAGAGAGTTTTACCAGCATCTTCCTATATTGTTGAAGCCTAGAGGGATATATTCATTCTTCAATGGCCTCTATAGAGGTAATGCATTCCTTCCTGTTGTTTATTGTCATCTAGTCTCTCTAGAACTTGAGAATTTGTGCTACTCAAGACAGTTAATTCCCTTGCCTATTAAGGATTGTTTGGGAGAAGAAGTTTGGGAGGGTGTCAAACACAAATATTGGAAACTAGATACCTATTACCTCCCTTTTTATCAGTCTTTATAGGATTCCGAATTATGTAGAATTTGCTTTGTTTCTTTAATTATCTTCTTGTTTTAAATCTCCGAAGTGCTCAAAATAGAAACTGGAAGTCTATACTAGTGATTCTATAATCCACCATTTTATAAGCATAGATGGTTAGGAAACTATGACAAATAATCCTTATAAATTCTTTGGCTTATTTTTTGCTTTCTACATCTGATTTTATGTATCTCCTATATGCCCAGGTTGTGCCCCGTTTTTTTGTTGGATGTGTATTTGTACACTTACTCTTAATTTTTCATCCCCTACCCCAAAAAATAAATAAAAATTAAAAATAAAGGAAAATAGAAGAAAGCAAGAAAGAAAAAGGCTTTTGATTTTGCGGTATACAACAAAATACACCTTTTGGCATAACCTAGAATTTATTGTGTATGTTCTGTACTGATGATTGATACCTGATGATCTGTGAAAATGAGATTTTCTATGAAGATAAAGTGTTCCTCTTATAATCCATGAAAGTGTGGTTTCCATATATGATTCGTGAAAATATTATAACACGGAAAATGATCTCGTTTTCGATGTCTTGTTCAAAGGCATAGAGAACAGGTGTTCAACTTAGAAGCCTTTTCTAACCTCTTAAGATGGTTGTTGATCCTTTCCTTGAAAAGGTTCAACCATGTAATTTCTTCAAACTATTAAACTGGTGCATAATCTCTGGGCTCAGGGGACCTATTAATAAGAACTCAAATTACCTTTTGGTGGTTGAAATATATTTGGGGTGAAATTATCTGGAAGACAGGATGTTGGTAATTAGATTATGAGGAAAGCCCATAAACTCTCTACATAATAGCCATTTCTTTAACTTACTGCGCTTCAGTTTCAAGTTTCTTAGATTTATCCACTCCATTTCCTATAAATAAATTAAAAAAAATTTGTACACTCTCATTTCTTATCAAAAAGGATTTACATACTTCCATTTCCTATGAAAACTGATTTGCACACTCTCATCATATTGAGGGGGGTTTTGTTCTATGAACAATATTAATCATTTTTAATACCATTTTGTTTTATGCAATATACTCTGCCCAGAGGAATAAGGAAGAAGGGAAGGGAGCAAGTAGCTTTTGGTGCCTTTGATTTGAGGGCATGTCCTATTTTTCTAGTATGAAAGAAATGAAGTTATAAATGGATGTTTGTTTGTAGATTTTTAGAGACCAACCTGGCTTGAATAAAAAAATCTTTATAGTGCCTTGAGTATTATTATGAGAATAGGAATTCTAAACGGATTCTATAAGAAGACTTGCATTTGATTTCACATGGCCCTCGTTTCTCCTTGTACATCTATAGAATATCATTAGTAAACTTGAAAATTTATAAGAGAAAAAAAAAAACATTAGTAAACATGAACACTAGACCCCTCACAACCTCATCCCAACCTGCCCTTTTTATCACATGAATTTCACATTAACATCCATTGATATTAGTTTGCAAACATATTGGATGATTCCAATAGGGAAGGGAAAAAAATACCAAGATTACATTGAAGGGGGGCCCTAGTTCAATTTAATGGGACTTCCTTGAAAAGTAAAAATAAAAAAAGATGTTTCCAATCATTAGATGAAAAAGTATCTGAAAACACTCCAAAAACTAAAGTTGTAATAATTCCAAAAACTTAGTTACCTATGGACTAGCCTTCTCAAAGTCAAATTTCATTTTCCCTATTAGCAATTAGTTGTGATAGCTGTGGACAAGTGGCATCCCTGATTTCATCCATGGTTTGCTACAATTGAATAATTAAGTGGAAAAAGAAATATTTAGAAACCATAGAGCCATTGTGCCCTGTACCCCTATCCCCTGAAAGAACAACAAAAAAATAATAACAAAATTAATGGTGTTAATGTACGTTAAATAAGTTTACTCGAATCAAAATTTAAAACTTGTTGGGTGCTTACTAGAAGAATTTAGTTTAGCAGATGCAATAGTTAATGAATTATCAAAGAAGAACATAATCATTGTGGAATAAAACATGACCTGATAATTTAGAAATTGACTTCATGTAACAGTAAGTAGTGTATTAAAGGTGAGTGTGTACCTGTTGGATGATCAGCATCAATAGCATCAAAGGATTCAATTTATCTATGAGTTCTATCATAAATAAATTCATATGAATTGCTTTGTAACATGTACGATAGGTCATTAATAGTAAGCTTTGATCCTATTCATGGACATTCCCTTAGACATGTCAAAAACAAATGATTTGAGGATATTCCACTATGTGATCAATATGCCTAAACCACGCATCTCAAATTAAGATCGCTAGGCAATATTACATATAGGAATGAGCCCTGAGGGTTGGGTTTGGTTGTAGTTGCTGTCAAGTTCCACCTTCGAGATAAACAAATAGAAAGAAGTAATCAGGATAGATCATTACAAACCAAGGTGTGTTATGCATCCATTCATTTGATGGAAAAAGTAAATCAAATAAGGAGTATACTAATTCGCTATGGTATCTGACATCTTTTTGCCATTCCTAATTCAAGTGGTGCCATGTTTGTTGAGCTTGATGGAATCATTGTTCAGAAAATTCCCACTAATAGCAAGTGCAACCTAAGTCTTAGTTGTAGAGCAATTTAGTTACACACTTGTAGGTTCTGGATTGCGCCATAGACCAGTGTATTTGATTAGTAGGAGTCGTAAACACAGGCCCATAAATCAATTGTGAGGAATAGTAATGTGTAACACTGAAGTTGATAGGCTCACATTTAAGATCTTGAACATGTAAGTTTGACCTAGAAGGAAAACCAAGAGAAACTTGTTAGTAAAACACAATGTGCCATTGTTTCAAAATTATTAACGAAGCTCATACCATGGAAACTTCTTATCTTTTGAGGAATCAAATAAAAAAAAGAAACTCAAATGCTAATAATAACCTTCATTTTCCCTTTCTAATTTTCTATAAGCTTTGTACATTTTCTGGTACTTTTAGTTTGTAGGTTTTAGTTCTCCTCAAAGGTTAGCCAAAAAATATACCACTATTACCTGTTGAATGATCATTAGGATTATTTGATGATATTGATTGAAGCCATTGCTCACAAATGGCTAGCTCAACATATCTGACCAAGCCAACATTGGCTTACTATGCATTTTTTTCAACACACTCTACTGCATAAGTGACAGTTTTAATTTTTTTTTTCTCTCAAATGCTCTAGCCTTAGTAAACCTATAACTTGTGGCTTGGCATATATGAGATTAAAGCCATATTTGTCATTGACATTTGTTCAATACTAGACAAGTGAAGCAAGGTGACCCATATTCTGATGTGGCCACAATAGAAATTATGTGCTTTTTGCATTACCACTTAAATCAACTCTATATGGCTTTTATCTAAGATCAACCATTTGTACCTATCTTTGCATAACCATGACTGTGGATGGTTTTCAGGCCATTAGAATGGTCTACAAGTGTGTGTACACCTTTGATCATGATACCAGTGAATGATTTTAATTAATAAGCTACTACATTGCATTTGTTGGGGTATTTAATCCATGGACATTCTTGTTATAGTACTACAGTTAGTTATTATGGTTACTTTTGTTCTTTATGATAGTCAGTTGTTATTGTAAATGACCATCTGTTTTTAATCACCATTGTTTGTAGGTTTTCGTTTATTTTGATATTGTATTAAATATATTCAAAGAATTGTTTGATATCCATTTTCTACTTCATTGCCATTTTTATGAGCACTACACATTGGCTTTAGCTTTTAGTTATCATTTTGTTACTAACAACTATATAATTTGTACTAGAATGTAATGTAAGTAATGTATTAGGTGATGTCTGTTAGGATAAAATGTGTATACATATGCTAACAACACTTGACACTTGATACTTGTTAGGCTCTGTAAGATTGGATGAAAATTTTCATTGAGAATCCAGGACTGAATCTAGGATTCCTCTGTGTATCATTAAAAACTGCTGCAAAATTCAAAACATGACCCGGTTACCATTATTTTAATTCTAAAGGGACATCAATAACAATATCAAGATCTGAGTAATAATTTTTGCTACTATAGAATTTTATTGATTTCATCACAATTTAAAAAAACCTTGAATTCTCAGTCATGTGATTTATGTTACCTCAAATGTGTGTGGTTATGTTTGAGAAACATCAGTTAATCATTGGTGTGTTTACCTGCTATTTGTTTGGAAAGTGAAGATAGATTCCTCACTTTCTTACCATCTATCCTACTTCAAGCAAATGAATCACAACCAATCTTTCCTATTTTCTACATTAATTAAAGATATGAGTAGCACCCTTTCCATTTATGATAGATTGGATTATGTTTGCCATCATTTAGGTTTTTGGGTTGACATTCTTTATAACATTGGTCTATTAATGAAGTTGTGCTCTCTAATAAAGTAATCATCATTTTAAATAAGAAACTATTTTATAATGTAGTACTCATAATACAAGAGAAGGATAAAAAATTTTAGTGTTAAATTCCTTGCCATCAAGCATCTCAAAGAATGTGGCTCCATGCTAAGCTAGAAAATATGATCCAGAATTTCTGAATCATGGTTCCATACATCAGGCCTACGATTCAATGGGCAAAATTTGATTTCCCTATAGGTTCCAGTAAATAGTTCCTAACCCTTCTTCCTTCATTATCCTAGTGACAAAACAAAGTTTGACCAAATACCTTGTCAACTATTTTTGAGTGATACTCATAACTTAATAGACATTCCTATTATAACCAATAGTTATTTTCTAATTTCACATGTATAAATGTATTGTCAAATAGTGTAAATTCTATTAGCTGCCATTAATAATATGAAGCATATGGAGCTTTAGATAATTGGAATGCCATCATATAAAACATGTTGCAATTCTTCTCCTGCATTTGCATGTTGGAGCCACATAACAGACCTCAATAGAAATGCAATTGTAAAAGGTTTTTTACTTGCAGTACCAGATCTCTACACAAGTAAATAATTGAATGTTCTTTAGCCACTTTCGTATGTTTATCGGTCCTAATATGGTTACTTTCTTTGGAGTCTTCTATTGCTATACTTTTTACTTATTCTAATTTTCTTGTATTTGGAGGATGTCAAGCTTGAGCCCTTCATCTTGAGGTTATGCTTTCAAAAACCATCCAGTGATTTCTCTATACCTTGTACCCATAGTGGTGAACAATAAGTTGGGGCTTGGAAATTACATATTGAAACCTTTTTTGTCATTGTGACTTGTTCAGTGATAGGCAAGTCAAGCCAGTTCGACCAGATTTGTATGTGATGGCAATTCACATATATACATGCCACTCTCATGTGTATACAAGCAAGATTGCACATTTATCAATCAAAGATAGGCACTTATGTGAAGTTGGTTAAGCCTTTTTCTTCATGTAGTAAACTTAATTTCCTTAGACTGAGTACCATTTTAATTTCTTGATCACAAAAGCAGTATAATTTTGTTTATTTCCATGTTGTGCTATAACTGACATTTGTGATGGTAGCCTCAAACACCTAATGCCTAAGTAGCTTTAGTTTTTTGTTGGATGAAATTGTGTGTTAGGCTTGCAATCTACATTGAGTTATGATGATGATCATTTCATTTTCTATCAAATTCTAGGATATGCTTCTTGTGATCAACATGTTCAATATGACTTTCAAACATATGGTGTTTGGTTTGGTTTGAAATGGTTGAAAGGTTATTCCTTGTGTTGGAAAAATCCATTGAATGCATTTCTTTCTTATGAATGCATTGGTTTCTAACTGTTTGAAAACAAATTGGCTATTTGATAGAAGGGGATATTCCCTTGATCAACTTATAACAAAATCTTTGGATATAATTAACCCATGAATATCAATCTCCAACCTCTATCTTCATCCTAGCTATGTTTCCCTTTCGACTAAAATTCTAATATTAAAACTCTTCTCATTAAACTTTTCTTAATGGAAACTTCTAGTCATCTTCAAGCAAATCTGTCATGTTTCACATATTTCATTATTTTAAACTTCTTATTTCTTTCCATTTCCAAATTGATACTATGCTTCTTCCAGCATTGAAGCATTTGATAGAAACCAAGCCACTAGTAGTAAGGCCTCTGATTTATTGTTTTCTTGCAACATTTGATCTCCTATCAGAGATTATTCATATGCATTAAGGTAGAATAAAAGAAAAAAAAATTGATAAAAATTGTCAAAATCTCTCATACATAATTTGGAGCAAATTCTTTATCATTTCTGATGCAACTTATTCTAAATTCCTTAGGCAATATCCCTCCATCTGGGGGTTGCCAAACTTGCATAAATCATCAAGATCCACTAACAAATATTTTGTCCACATTCAAATCTTCCGTAACTGCTAAGAACTATGTCACCAGAAGCAATGGAAAAAAAGATTCTTTGGAAGAATACATGTTTCCAACTCCTTTCCCAGTTCCATTTCCCTCATAAAATATCTACTAGGGTGGATATTCATCCATCCTTGCAATAGATAAACACAAAAATCATCCATTAACAAGAGTATGGTGTTGAAAATGCGGAATGGTCATGGTGGGTAGGACTACAACGTAGGAATGGTTTTACCTCAACAATGCAGAGGTCTGCAAATGGTTGGTGAAGCTCTAATGTAGACTCTCTACATAGCGTAAAATTAAAAATGGGATCACATCACACAACCACATATCAATCATTAATTAGTCAAAAGAGACAAGGTGATGATGATGATGAAATTTATTCATCTCATTAATTTATTTCTAATTGTGTTGGATACAACCATCATAAGCTATAAATTACCCTCCCGAGAATCAAATCAAAACTCATATTGGTATTTGGTTAATGTCCTACCTAAAACATTCTTTTTTTCTTTCTCTTCTTCTTCTTTTTCTTGATTGAAACCCGAACCATCATTGACACATTCTGGCCTATCCATCTCCAGTTAAAAGATTGCAAGAACTCCCATCCCTGCCAGAACTGGTCCAAGAAAGTACCAACGGTGTGTACAACTGTGATCATCTCCATGAAGGTCCAGACTAATCCCTTTCCCATTATGAGGCCAACACGTGTCCATTTTGCTTTGCTGATGAACCCTTCATTAGCTCAATGTTGTCTAGCTGCACAGCCTAAAAGTACATACCACGACATGTGCCCAAACTTTGAGTCTTGCTTTAACTTTTTCCGAATGATCAACTGCAGGAAATGGAGAAGCAACAAAAGGTTTAAACAACCGAACCCTCAACTAACTACTTTAAAATCAAACACATATATTCTAATTTTGATGGAAAGCAAACAATATTAACAAAATTTCACAAAACCACATCCAAGAATTCCCTTACATTTCCCAACTTAATATCATAATCAATAGTTAAATTGTGAAAGATAATATGATAACAGTCATTGTCATTCTAACTGCATTCCTATCAATTTTTACAATAATAAAAATTCCTATGCTTCTATAAAAGAGCTTACAACCTATTTATTGAAAAGAAAAGATTTTTACAACCAAATAAAAATCTTATACATCTTATGGGGTGTACAACCCAATCTAGAGAACAATATTCAAATATCATATAACAATTATAATCAATCAATCCAAATATATTGATATATTTAATTGAATGAATAAAAACATCTCATCCATCCATCCCTTAGGGCCACAGGATAAATAAAACAACCCTACAAAATATATTTAACACACCCTAGAACAAATCTAACATGCAAGAAGTTACCTTAAGGCATTGATACCAGTTGTTGGGAACTCTGGATTACTTTGTTCCCATGCCCTAGATCCAAGGATTGAAATATCGGTTTTTACGGATATATCGGTACTTCGATTTTATGGATATATCGGAGAAATATCGGTGGATATTTTTTCACAAATATCGGTGAAGTGAAAATTATTTAAAATTAATAGGAATGCTTGAAAAAAACTTCAAAAAATAATAAAATAAGTAAGAATACACATTTTAAAGTTATCTTGTAAGTGTAATTGATATATATATAATTAAGAAAAAAAATATCGTAAATAGAGATATATTGGTAGATTCGATATTTGAATTTTAAAAATAATATATATGAATTTTGAAAGTGTATAAAGTTATAATTGAGTTCAGAAATATTTGATTTTATTGAATAAAAACAATTTATACATAAATATAATACATATGAGATTGCAATAATCCTTATACTAAGAAAGATATCGATGTGATTTCATTATATTGTTAGATGAAGGGAGTTCATCTGGTTGAAAACAGTATTTATTTTAAAATTTTAAAAATACTTTTATTAAAACATATTTTATTATATTTTAAATGAAAAATTAAATTAATTTATATAAAATATATTATTTAAGATTTAATTTTTAAAATTTTATTAAAAATACGTGATAACAACTTTTTCTATTAATATTAATTTATTTAATAATCAAAATAAATGTTGATAATTAATAATTATTTATATAGAGAGTGGAAAATTGTTCTCATGATTTTTTTTTTTTTTTTTTTTATCTCCACTAAATCTAAAAATAAAAAAGGCACCCACTTCTCTCTTGGGCATCAAGAACCCTTTTCTGAAGTTGTCCTCCAACGAGAGAATCCCTAAAAAAAACCCTATTTTCCTCTGCTACTCTCAAATCTCAATCCTCGCAGGTACTAATCTAATCATGTTATTATTATTTTTTTTGGCAACCCCCGTTTGATTCCCAAGAAAATCCATCCCCCATTCGATTTCCGGGAAAATTCATCCTCGTTTGATTTCCGAGAAAATCCATTCAAAACCCCCAAAGAAAACCAAAAAAATTGCTTTTCTTTTGCTCCCTGTGTTTTCTGGATCTGTTTTAGGGGTCTCTTCGCTGTTGTGCCATTGGATTTAAATTTCACGAACCCTAAATCCACGATTTTTGAGCCAGGCTAAAAAACACAACTGCGTGGGCTGGACTGGTAGGAAATATCGGGAAATTTTTTGAAAAATCGGTAAAAATACCTCCGGTTGCTCCGCGCGTAAGATCCACTCGCGATTTTTCTCCGATTTATCGGTGCTTCACCGATATTTCACTGATATATCGGCGATTTTGCAGATTTTTTGGCGATATTTCCGTGGATCGATAATCGGTGGTGATTATCGTTTCGGTGACGACCGATATCCGATATTTCTTCGAAATATCGGCGATATTTCCCGATTTTTCAATCCCTACCTAGATCTCATAGGGTGCATGCATCTATCCTTAAGGCTCTCTAGATCTAACGCAACAAAAATTAATGACTTCAAAAATCATTATAAAATAAAGATCCAAAAAAAAAGTGTTCATACTTGGATTTGGATGTTCCTAGATCAATTCCTTGTGATGAAGAACATGCCTAGAAAAACTAGAGAATCTCTCCTCATGTTGCTACCCAAGTGCGCATCCTATATGATTCCTCTTGCACATGGCCTATGCACATCGCATGCGATTCTCGTGCACGTAACTTGTGCGCATCCCATGTGATTCTCATGCATGCAACCTATACGATTCCAATGCATTTCTCGTACACCCAAGATCTTTCGCCTAATGACTCTTCCTTGTGTCTAGGCACTAAGATGCTAGAGATCTCAAGGGTGAAGGTTATGGTTTTCTTTTTGAAATGGAGAATGGCAAGACCTAGAACCCTAACCGTTAAAGGGGTATTTATAGGTTTCCTATTAGGCTTAAGTGACTTGAGTCCACCATGGGCTTAGGTCACTTAATCTAGTCCAAAAAGGTTGCTAATTGATTAATTAACCATACAAGACCCTAATTAATCAATCAGTCCAATCCAAACATACCACTTACTTATCCTTGTGCAACCTTGCGTAATTAACAAAACACCATATTGCATAAAAGTAAACTAAAAACTCATCTAACCCTCATAAACCATGCCATCAAGGAATATAAGCTCAAAGCGGGGACCATTGGGACCATAGGAGTACTAGCTCCCTCATAATCAAATTCAAAAATTAACTCAACACCCCACTACAAAGAGTCAACGACACTCTATTACCCTATGTATATTAAAACAATACACCAAGTGGTCGGGTTCATGACCTACTATTTACTACATGCAGACTCCCCATGAACTGGTGTCCGTAATCTAACATGGTAGTACTATCACCTATCAAGATTACGTCTTAAATCCTTGAGTTACGAATCTTACTTATTATGGGATCAACTAACATAATTTAGTTCCAAGGAACATAAATCAAATTCCACTAAAGGAATTATTGTGGTCATAGATTTCATGATCACACGTCCTTTGGATCATCCAAGAAGACACAATGTCTCAATCCCATGAGATATCATGGTACCTCTATTAAGAATACCTATTGTCAACAGTCTTCATCAATAGTGACCCAATCCATAGGGATATATGACAATTTTAAGGTCTCACCCATAGGTCAAAACCTCCTATTGATTTTGGCATGGGCTCAATATCCTCTCAAGGTTGAGAGTCCATGCAATATAATAGCTTAGTGAATCATGACAATTGATAATCTTGTGTCATGATTCACTGTAGGTCCTGTCTAGTGTGCATCACATACACTAGTGCACTCACCATGAGAAACCTGTCTTGACGATCAAGACAAGACATATTTCCAATTAGGATTTGGTGCACTACAGTCTCTATTGAATTGCTCAAATCCATGAACTAACTGTGTAACTCTTAAAGATCTAAATCATGTACAATGTAAGAGAGATGGATTGAATTCTCAAATCAATGCCTATATGCTAAAAAGATAGCAAGGGGATAGTTAAGTCTAACTTTGTTACATCATATCTTGCTTTTAGGGGCTCAATCCTAATAGGATTTGTATGTGAGATCCAAGTCATAGGTTCTTTACAATTAGATGACTTGTTCATAATCGCTTCATGGATCTAGGCAACCCACTAGAGGTTGTAATGCACCACCTTCTAATCGGAGGGATAAGTGGTTTTGGCTATCAGGATGGGGTTTCCTATGGTGAGTGCACTAGTGTGTATGGTTACACATTGAACAATACCTATGGTGAGTCATGACTTAAGGTTATCAAGTAGTCATGACTTTATCAAGCTACTTCATTTTGTTATCTCTCAACCTTGAGAGAAGATTGAGTTTATATTAAAATTAGTAGTAGCTTTGACCTACGGGTGAGATCGTAAGTTGATCATATATTCCCTATGAATTAAGTCACTATTGATAGAAGTCGATAGCAATAAGTATTCTTGATAGAGACACCATGATATTTTATAGGATTGAGATAGAGTGTCCCCTTGGGTGATCCTAAGGAGGTGTGTTCAGAGAAACTATGGTCATAATAGTTCCTTAAGTGGAACTTGGCATAAGCTCTTTAAGAGCTAAGACGTATCAATTGAACACACAATAGGAGGATCTGTAACTTAAGAATAGTATAGGTAGTTTTGAAAGGCTAATAGTTTTTACCTTATTAAACTACGAACACTAGTTCATAGGGAGACTAAACATAATGGATAAGCAAGTCACAAACTTGAGCACATAGTGTCCTATTGTTATTTACATAGGATATCGGAGTTTAGTTGATTCTCTATAGTGGGATGTTGAATCAACTTCAAAATTGGATTATGAAAGAGTCAGTACTCTTGTGGGTGCTTTGAGCTTATACACCTTGTTGCCATGGATTATGAGGGTCAAATTAGCTATAAGTTCACTTTTATGCATAAGGGCATTTTGGTAATTATATAAGGTTGCATAGGGATAAGTGAACAAGGTCTTTGGATTGGGTTAATTGATTAATTCATAGGTTTTTTTGGATTAATTAATCAATTAGGACCCAATTTGGGCTAGATTAAGTGACCCAAGCTCATGTGGGCTCAAGTCACTTAAGCCTAGTTAGGAACCCTATAAATAACCCATAGGGTTTAGGGTTTCCATCACTTTATGTCTTCCACCATCTAGAGTCATAACCTTCACTCTTCTTTCCTCCCTACCAAAAGTGTGTCAAGAATAAGGTTGAATCATCAGAAGGAAGATCGTGAATTTACGAGACTTCCATCAACTTCAAGGTTGTCTTCAACACTTGGAATTTAAGATTTGGGAACATCCAAACCTAAAGGTTAGTAATTTAACCCAAAAAAATCATTTTTTTGAAAATTAGTATTGCTTTCATTGCTTAGATCTACGATGCCAATATCCTATTACTTCGAGTACATAAGTGTCTCATCATAGTGGAATGTTTATATCTCACAAATTATGATGAAGCAACGAGCATGTTGGTGCTTATAGTTTGGCAAGAAGCTATGAAAGGAAAGTTAGAATCTTTGTATTCTAACGTAGTTCGGGTTCCTGTAGAAGCACCTAAAGGGATAAAACTCATAGATATAAGTAAGTCTATAAGAGGGACAAAGGAGTAGGTGGAAGAGTTGAGTTTTATATGGCTAAGTTCTAGGTAAAGGTTATAGTTCAAAATATTTTTTCGACCATAGGAAACCTTTTCACTAGCAGCATACTCAAATCTATCAAAGTATTTATATCCATTTCAGTGTATCTCATTTATGAGATATTGCAATAGCATGTTAAGATAGTGTTCTTAAACTATTATCTTCTTATTAATATCTATATGATGTAGCAAAGGGCCTTGTGTGTACAAGAAGACGTAGGGAAGTATGGTGGTGCTTTAAGATCTTGTAGGTAGATAACAATCTACTCGTTAGTAATGATGTAGACATATTATTATAAATCAAAATCAATTTATCTACTTAGTTCTAGATGGAAATCTAGAAAGGACAATATATTATTGGGTTTAAAGTCCTTAGGGATTACAAAAATAGGAAAATTACATTATGTCAAGCATATACTCAAGTATCTTTGGAGAATGATGGATTATGTGCTTGTGTTCCAAAGTGTTGAGATAATATAGATGGTTGACAAGATACCTTCTATAGAAAACTTAGTGGATTCTTTCATCAAGACATTGACAAGAAGAGTCTTTGTTGGTCATAAGGGTAGCATAGGTTTTAGATGAGTATCTAGTATGCTTTGATAACACAATGCTTTTAAAGCTAGTGGGAGATTGTTAGAATAGAGTTCTTAAAAGCATAACATGATGTAACAAAATTGGAATTCATTATTTAATGATATTCTAATTCCCCTTTTACTTGTCCTTATTCCATGCATTACACTATATGAGCATTCTCACCTAACATCTTTTGTATTGTACATAACTTGGGTGCTTAGGAGATCCAAGTCATGGGTCCCTTGCAAGTAGATGATTTGTTCACAACTAGTTTATGAACTTAAGTAATCTGTTTAAGGTTGTAATGCACTGCCTCATAATTGGAGAAATGACTAGTCGTAGCCATCAAGATGGGTTTCCCATGATGAGTGCACTAGTGTGTATGGTTACACATTAGATAGGACCCAAATGAATCACAAGGCTATCAAGAAGTCATGACTTTACCAAGCTATTTCATCGTGTCATCTCTCAGCCTTGAGAGAATATTGAGTTTTTGCTAAAGTTGGGAGTGGCTTTAACCTATGGGTGAGATCTTATGTTGATCATATATTCCCTACAAATTGGGTTACTATTGATGAAAGTTCGTAGAAATAAGTATTCTCAGTAGAGGCACCTTTATATCTTATGGGATTGAAAAGGAGTGGCACATTGGATGATCCTAAGGAGGTGTGTTCATGTAAACTATGACCATATTAGTTTTCTTTAGTGGAACTTGATATAGGCTCTTTGAGAGCTAAGATATGTCAATTGAACACACAATAGGAGGTTTTGTAACTCAAGAATAATAGAGGTAGTCTTGAAAGGCTGATAGTTTTCGCCTTACTAAACAATGGACACCAATTCATGGGAAGACTAAATGCAATTGATAGTAGGTCATGAACCGTAGCACATAGTGTCTCGTTGTTATTTACATAGGATATTAGAGCTCAGTTGATACTCTATAGTGAGATATTAAATCAACTTAAGAATTAGATTATGAAGGAGTCGATACTCTTATGGATCTTAGTGGTCCCTCTCATGTACCTTGTTAGTACGATTTATGAGAGTTGGATTAACTCTAGGTTCATTTTTGTGCATAAGAGAATTTTTCTAATTACGCAAGGTTGCTCAGGGGCAAGTGAACAAGATCTTTAGATTAGGCTAATTAATTAATTAGTACGCCTTGTTGAGTTAAATAATCAATTAGGACCCATTTTGGAATAGATTAAGTGACTCAAGTCCTCAATGGGCTCAAGTCAGTTAAGCCCTTTGGAGAACCCTAGAAATACCCCTTGAGGGGTTAGGGTTTCCATAACTTCCACCTCCAGAGAGAAAGATAATTATAGCCTCCACCATCTCTTCCCCTCATTGAAAGTGTGCCACGATTAAGGAAGAGCTATCAGGAAAAAAATCTTGAGTTTACGAGACTTCTGATGACATCGATTTGATTTTTCAACATTTGGATTATATGTTTAGGAACATTCAAACCTAAAGGTTAGTATTTTAACCCTAAAGATCATTTTTTTTTAATTAATATTACTTTCATTACTTAGATCTAAGATGCTAACAAAAGACTCTACATCTATGAGATCTTCTATGGTTTTTGTTACTCTCTTCACTAGTAGGAATCAATCTGTGAAATCCAGATCTAGGTAAGTCACATATAAATCTTTATATCTAGATCATGAAATAATTTTTATTGTTATTTTTGCTTCCACATGCTAGGATCTAGTAGCCTTAGTAAGATTGCATGCACCTAATCAAATCCAAGGTCAGGGAACAAAGTAATTTGGTATTCCTTACAACATCAAAGTTTGATTTTTTTTTCCATTACTTTATTTTGTAATGGAATCCTAGGTGCACTCAACTGGGATATAATTTCATGCTCCCTAAGGAAAGAATCAAAGCTACTAGAATAAACTTACCACTTCGATATGATCAAAGTGCATGGATATGTTTACCTAATAGGTTATCCAATTTCATCTTAAATTCAATGAATACTCAAGGCATCAAATTATCTACATATTAGGCACACAAATCCAAACCTAGAGTAATCATCAATAAAATTGATGTAGCACTTATACCCTCCCCTTGCATGAACAATAAAAAGTTCATACACATCAGTATACATTAACTCCAAACATTGCTTAACTCTATGTACTTTAGTAGTAAAGATCTACTTGGTCATTTTACCTTCTATATAAAATTTGCATACTAAATGTTCTTTTAAAATCAAAATGCCCAATATCCTAGACAACTAGTCTTTAGATCTTGTTTAGATTAATATGACCTAGGTCTAGATATCAAATGTGTGATTAGTGCTAAGTTCTTTCTTTGTAGTGAGATTTGATTATTCTCATTACTTGGCGAAAGTGGTAATGGTGTAATACATGGAAAAAGTAGTATCTCTCACTAACCTGCACAACTAACCTTACAACTAAAGTTAAGGTAAGTACATGCCTATCATGTAACCTTTTCACTTGTTAAAAGGCTTATAAAATGAAAAAACTCTAGGTGATTTTGGATCAATTTTCTTCTGTCAGAGTTGGACCCTCCATCATCTCCTTTCTTCCTATCACCAGCCATGATGATGCATGTTTAGCTCACAATGGCTCTGATACCATGTCAATCAAGGCTTACCATAATCGGCTTGCCAATCAAGGCTTACCATAATCGCTAATACCCCCCCTCAAGTTGGTGCATGAGGATTCTGAAAGCCCAACTTGCGAAGAAGAAAGTCAAACTGTCGTTTTCCCAAAGCTTTCATAAAAATGTCTGCGAGCTACATAGAAGTATGAACATACTTAGTGTGAATAGCACCATTTTGTATCTCATCACATACAAAGTGGCAATCAACTTCAATATGCTTTGTTCGTTCGTGAAAAATGGGATTAGCTGCTATGTGTAAAGCTGCCTGACTATCACAGTACAAATGCATAGGGTCAGAATGCATCACACCAAGGGTAGACAACAATCCTTTCAACCATTTCAATTCACAAGTTGTGGTTGCCATGGACCTATATTCCACTTCAACCGAAGAGCAAGACACCGAATGTTGCTTCTTGGTCTTCCAAGAGATTGGCAAATTACCCAAAAGAATAAAATAATCAGTCAAAGATCGTCGTGTTAAAGGACAACTGGCCCAATCTGAGTCACAATAAGCATATAATTTCAGGTTGCAATCAGAACACAAAAGGATACCTTGTCCCGGATTGCCTTTCAAATATCGAACAACTCTCAAAGTTGCTTCCCAATGTTCATCCTTCGGTTGCTGCATGAACTGAGCAAGCATATGCACACAATAAGACAATGTTGGCCAAGTAATCGTCAGGTAGATGAGCCGACCCACCAGGCGTCTATATTGTTCAGGATCACGTAAATCAGAATTCGCAGCAAGTGCTAATTTATGGTTTTGTTCAAGAGGAGTCCCAGCCAACTTGGCTCCCAACAGCCCAGCCTCAGAGATGATGTCCAGTGTATACTTGCATTGACATAAGAAGATACCATCTGAGTTCCTCGCAACTTCAATCCCCAAAAAATATTTTAGTTTTCCTAGATCCTTCATATGAAAACACCGACTCAAATAATCTTTGAATTGTTGCACAGCCGTTCCATCATTTCCAGATATAATTAGATCATCAACATACACAAGAACATTGAGTTGAATGTGTTGAGCTTCATAAGTAAATAATGAGTAATCGGAATACGACTGCTTAAATCTATAACTTGTCAGTGTCGCTGCTAACTTGGCAAACCAACACCTGGGTGCCTGTCGTAGACCATATAATGACTTTCGAAGTCTACAAACTTTACCTGGTGTTAGAGACACAAAACCAGGCGGCATCTGCATATATACCTCTTCATCTAACTCACCGTGCAGGAAGGCATTATGTACATCCATTTGATGCAGTTCCCAACCCTTCGCAGCTACAACGACAAGAAACGTTCGCACTATGACCATCTTTGCTGTCGGGCAAAAGTCTCATTGTAATCTATGCCTTCGACTTGTTTGTTTCCAAGAATCACTAAGCGCGCCTTGCATCTCTCGATGCTTCCATCAGAATTACATTTTATCTTGTAGACCCATTTGCTCCCGATTGCTTTCTTCCCAGGAGGCAAGTCTTCTAATGTCCATGTTTCATTGTCTTCAAGAGCTTGTATCTCTTTTCTCATCGCCTCTCTCCAACATTCATCTTTTATTGCCTCAGCATGAGTGCTTGGTTCACACCCTATGGTAACAGCTACTAGAAAGAACCGATGTTGTGTAGAAAATTTATCACATTTCACATAATGTGCTAAAGGATAGGGTGTACCTAAGGATTTTGACTGGAACGATGAACTCACTGAGTGGCTTACTCGAATGGTATGTGTTACATAGTCTTTCAACCGAACAGAAGGTTGCTTAACCCTTTTTCCCTTGCCAAACTGTGACTCAGACACCATAGGTCTTGACACGTTGGTGCTTCCCCTGTCTCCTACTTCAGTATTCCCATCAGTAGCCATCTCCATATTATGACCCATCTCAACATCACTCTTGTGCTCTACATCCGAGACAGAAGCCTGTTGCTCCTCCATGTCATTCTGCATATACGGGTCCTCATCATCTGCAGAGAAATCCACGACTCTATTCTCGGTCAAGGAAGAGTTACCAATATTGTTGAAGTACGAAAATTCTGCTTCAACAAAGATTACATCCCTTGAAACAAAATATTTGCCGTTTTCCAAATCATATAACTACTAACCTTTCTTTCCAAACGGATACCCAACAAAAATACATTTTCGGCTCCAACTAGCAAATTTGTCTTTATCTCGATTCTGGTCATAGGCATAGCACAAACACCCAAAAGTTCGAATGTGCTTATAGGAGGGGGCTTGTCCGTATAAGATCTCATATGGTGTCTTACCATCCAATAAAACATATGGTGTCCTATTAATCAAATATCCAGCTGTAAGAACACATTCACCCCAAAACTCAATAAGTAAATGTGCCTAAAATCGCAGGGCTCTCGCTACATTGAGAATATGACAATGTTTTCTTTCTACACTCCCATTCTGTTGTGGCATCCCGACACACGAAGTTTGATGTAAAATTCCATGTTCAGCAAAATATTTTTTCAAACACATAAACTTGGTACTATTATCACTCCTAACAATTTTCACATTTTTTTCAAATTGTCGTCTCACCATTACGATGAAATTTTTAAGAACACAAGCAACCTCATCTTTTCTATTCAACAAATATATCCACACTGCACATGAACAGTCATCAACGATTGTCAAGAAATAAATACCTCCATAAGAAGCAGGAACCCTATAAGCTCCCCATAAATCACAATGAATTAGGTCAAAACATTCTTTAGCTTTATTATCACTAGAAAAGAACACTTCTCTGGTTTGTTGAGCTCTAAAACAAATGTCACAAAACTTATTCTTCACACCATCATTTCTACCAACACTATCAACTTCATGAATTAAATCTACTACCCTAGAAGAGGGATGACCCATTCTTCTATGTCAGAGCTCATAAGACGCAATACTAGTTGTCTTGTAAGCACGAATAGGAGCCACTCCCTTGAGAAAATAAAGCCCTCGCGTTGTTCACCCGCTCCAATCAGCATCCTCGAATTGTGGTCCTGTATAGCACAAATTTTATTAGTGAATTGAACAACAAGATTGGAATCATCAAGAAGTTGCGACACAAAAATCAAATTGCATTTCAATTTAGGCACAAATAAAACATGCCGTAGTTTCAATTTTTCTCCAAGAGTCACAGTTCCTTCTTTCAAAGCTTTGGCCTCTGCTCCATTTGGCAACCCAACTGGACAAGGCATAATATCGCGCAAGTCATTTAAACATTCATATGTGCCAGTCATGTGATGTGAAGCCCCTGTGTCAATAATCCAAGGCAAAATATTTTGCTTACCTATCAACCTCTCATTAGCACCACCTTTGTGTGAGTTTAACATGGTAAGAAGTGTGGCCCATTGTTCGTCACTCAACCCACTAATTCATGTTCTATCAGAATCAGTCACAACACTTCTCCCACCATTAGTTCCTGACGTTTGAACTACATTGGCTCTAGCAGTCCCTCCACATCCTCGTTCTCCACCTGTGCCCTGCTGAACACCACGTCCACGCCCACCACTACACCCACTTGTGGTTGTACGTGGTCTGTCACCCCACCATTTTGGATAACCAATCCGTTGAAAGCAACTATCAGCTTCATGTCCCTCTGCTTGCAATTTGAGCAAATCATGGTCTTGTCTTTTCCATCCTCCCCTGGGTTTCGACCATCAGCCTGCACTGCAAAACTCATGGGGCTACCTCTTTCTTCCTTTGTCTGAGTCATGATCCGTACTCGTTCTTGTTGTCCGATCATAGCATAAACTTGATTTAGATTCGGTAAAGTTTCAGTGCTCAGGATATTGGAACATACTATCCCATATCCATCTTCATCTAATCCCATTAAGAATTGATGAACTCTTTCTTCTTCCCGCTTTTTCTCCAACTGAGTGGTAATGTTACATTTACACCTAATACAAGTACATACTGGAATTGAGTCATAATTGTTCAATTCGTCCCAAAGAGACTTGAGTCAACCATAATAGACAACTATGTCTTGCCCTTCCTGCTTGCAATTCACAAGATCCGATTTCAATTGTTGTACACGTGGACCATTCCCAATAGAAAATCGCTGCTTGATTTCTTCCCAAAGTTCCTTTACATTTTCCATGTAAGATATGGTTGATCGAAGTGTGGGTTTAATGGTGTTAAACACCCATGAGACAAGCATTGAATTGATGGTCCACCAATCTTGGAATGTATTTACCACTATATATTCAAAAATGAGAATATGATGTGTACTTTTTTTCCTTAAGTAATTCGAGTAATCCTTTTCCAATGTCCTAAAGCCTATAAAGGAATCACTTTCCCTTGAGCTTGCTTTCCCATTCCCTCTCTTAAATTTTCCTTATTTGATGTTCTTCTTCTTGGTAGAAGAGCCTAAAGAACCTTTGACTCTCATATGAACAACTCTCTAATATTTGAGAATCCCCTTAGCCATCTATGTTGTCAGAAGTGTGTATGTGACAACACACTTATGAGTGGCTAAAAAGCCATTTTATGGTTTGGAACATGAAAACCTAGGGCTTAGGTAAAACAATGGGTAAAAATGAAACTAAAATTTGAAAGAATGGAAGGTTGAGACATAATAAATGAAAACAAACATACTCTCTAATGCTAGTTTGAATTGGGAAATGATACAATAGCTCATTACTTGTTACTATTGATTCTTGGTAAATCTTGATCACCAGTTATCATAGTTCTTGTTATCATTACCTATTTTAAGACAAATCTACATAGAGTAGCATGAGTCCTAAATCCTAGATCTTGATCTAAATTTCAAATCCATTCATCTAGATGATAATTTAGGTACTGAATAAAATAAGAAAATTAGGTATCGAATACAACATTGAGTTATGGAAGTTAATATCAATTGAACAATAATTTTGAATAATATAAGATTATCATAATCTAAATACCCTTGTTTAGTCCAATGCTTTATAATGGAATTCCCAATCTTGAATCGAATGAATTTAGAAATCAATACTCAATTTGCTAGTAATTACATTCTTTTAATAATCTTAATTTTAATTAAATCAACTTTGAACATTTTCAGTTTAGGAATTTAGGTAAAAGTAATCACATTTGACCTAGTTTGACAATTTTATACCTCAATTCTCGAGAATGAGACCCAAAATACTACAAAAACCATGACAACTCTTTCTCTAGATTTTCTTGACTAGAGTTCCTACCTAATTTAGCTTATAGTATTTTTGGTACAATAAAGAAATGCAGTCGTCGAATTATGCTATTTTTGCATCCAAGTTTGTTCATACATGCCAAGTCTCTTCTTCTTTTTACTTTTGATTATTTTTTGAAAATTCTAATAATTTGATTAATAATAAAATTAATAATTATATTCAGATTTTCTTCCATGAATTGTAAATCCAAATAATTTTTGTATAGGAAAATCATATTTAAGGGATGAAACCTAAAAATAATAGCTATAAAAACACTTTAGGTAAGGTAATAGGTAGAAATATTGGAGCCAAGTTATTACTATGGTCATTTAACCAATTGAGCAAGCGAAAATGCCATGAAGGCCTTTAAACGAAGGCCTAATGATCAACAACCAGCGTAGACTCAAATGTACAAAGCCCAATTTACAACAGTTGGAAATGATTATTGAAAATTTGGCACTCAGGTAAATCTCAAGAAACCCATAACTCATATGTGATGTAAAAAGCAAGCGTACAAGACATTTTCACCCAATATACGTACTTATACACAGCACAATTATCAACTAACAGGGACAGGAAGTGAGGTAAGAAAATTCCCCTGTTGTGTGACAAGATGTTTATGCGGAGGAATTCAAGACAATGGTTAGAAGTAGATATGGAGATCCATGCCAACCCCAACAAATGACAATGCTGAATAATTGAGGTGGAAGTGGGTTGGCCAACCACTGAACCTTACCAGGTTGCAGTAGTAAATAGCATCAAAGTTGAAGCTCACATGCTCATGCACTAACACTAACTAAGATCCATCTTCTATGTATGGTTGTGAAAACGATCACCTAAAATGGGCCTACTTACTGAACTGAGCATGACTTAATATCCCCTGTAACTCTCAACACACACTATAAAATCCTTCCACTGAAGTCTCGAGTCTCTCAACGGCGCTTAGAATATTAAGCACAGATGGCAAGGCTAAACGTACTGGCTTTTGCAGTGTTGGCCATGGCCACCATGGCAGCCATACCAGCTGCGGATTCAGCCCAGCCCTCGCTACTCACCTTCATCTTCGGTGATTCCTTGACAGAAGTTGGAAACAACAATTTTCTGCAATACTCTCTCGCTAAATCCAATTATCCTTGGTACGGTATTGACTATAAAGGCGGGCAGGCCACCGGAAGGTTCACCAACGGGAGGACTATCGGCGATATAATATGTACACTCAAAAACTGTCCCAAATCTTTTATCATCATTTTCATTACTCTAATTTTTATTTTTGCGGATTATTGCCTGTCAGCTTCCAAGCTTGGGATCCCATCACCACCGCCTCATCTTTCCTTGTCAAAAGCCGAAGATGCGATCCTTAAAGGGGCTAATTATGCTTCTGGTGGAGCAGGGATTCTCAATGAAACTGGACTCTACTTTGTAATTAAGCATGCCCCATTCACTTCCATTCAACCATTTAATGTCACCATGCTGTAACCTCTTTGTTTGGTTTTCCATGTTTTAGATTCAAAGACTAACCTTTTACGATCAAATCAATGCGTTTGACAAGACCAACCAAGCAGTCAAGGCAAAACTTGGAGGAGTGGCAGCAGACAAGCTTTTCAACGAGGCCGTCTTCTTCATTGGAATTGGTAATTATAGCCGCTCTAAATTGAATAATTCACAAAAATGCTCTTTTATTTTATTTTTATTCTTTAAAGTGCTTTATACTACCAATTACTAACAATCACAGTCCAAGACATTCTTTTTATTTTATTTTACTTATTTATTTATTTATTTTCAGGTAGCAATGACTATGTCAACAATTACTTGCAACCTTTTCTGGCAGATGCCCAACAGTACACGCCTGAGGAGTTTTTGGAACTTTTGGTCTCCACGTTGGACCACCAACTTTCGGTGAATATTTCTGAACCCGCCAAACTCTTCTTCTCATGCAAGTTTTCAAAATTCAACAATCACGTTCGCCCTATTTATTGCTCCTAAAAAAACAAATTTAACCGGACAAGGAGGGGATACTGTAGAAAATTCCTATACCCCCTTCAACCTTTTTTTCTTCCAATTTTTAGGGTTTTTTTTCCCCTCAAAATTTTAAATGGTATTAAAGACAAATACAATTTATAAATTAATAAGTATTATAAATATTTATAATTTTTTTATGAAAAGTAATATTTTTTTATTTATTAAAAGGAGTTGAAAATGTTTAAAAAAATCATTTAAAATATCTTTTCATTTAATGTTTTATATAATTTGCAGGACAGATTAAGGTTAAACCCCGATCCGTCTCGAGTTTTAAAAAATATTTCTAAACCCATGATGAACCATTTACGCTTTAGGATGAAGTAGATACTCGAAAAAACACGCGTTCCGTAGTCAATCCTGCTTTTTATGTTTTAAGAGCCGTTGCCCTTAATTTCCAATAAGAACTTTCAAATGGAAGATGAGGATGAAAATTGCCTGAGCACATTTCCCCTCCAGCACCCTACGCTTGCCTTCTTGTGAGCTTCCACCCTCACGGCTCAAGGCCTGAAAGGTTCTTTTTCTAAAGGACCCCATTTCATGGCCTCTTAAAATTAGATCTAACAAAGAACATTTTATTTGGGTAAGTTCGTTTCAAATGACAATCTACTTGCTTAATGTTCTCACAGAGCCTGCCTGAATTTTTGTCTAGCCTTCAGATAGACTTCACATTGTCTGCGTAATGTTCAACATTTGAATTTCAATCAACCTATTGATACTTAAGATAGCTTAACTAGTCAACAATATATGTGGTAGAAATTGTAATAGACCATTTTATATTGAACGTGGTGACTTAAACAGAGACTCTACCTACTGGGTGCACGAAAGATGATGTTCCACGGGCTTGGCCCATTAGGCTGCATTCCTTCGCAAAGGGTTAAATCAAAGCGAGGCCAATGCCTAAAGCAAGTCAATACATGGGTGCTGCAATTCAACTCCAAAGTAAAGAATCTATTGATCTCTCTGAAACGACGCCTCCCAACTGCACAACTCACATTTGTAGACACTTACCAAGATGTTTTGGATCTAATCAACAATCCTGGCGCCTACGGTATGGTAAAATTTTAATGTCATTATAGAAGTAGAACTATTTAGTTTGTCATTGTTTTAATTGGATTTAGTTTTGGGTGCAGGATTTAAGGTGTCCAATACCTCATGTTGCAATGTAGCAAGCCTTGGAGGACTATGTTTGCCTAACTCAAAGCTGTGCAAGAATCGTACCGAGTTCGTGTTTTGGGATGCCTTCCACCCCTCGGATGCGGCAAATGCAGTGCTTGCTGATAGAATCTTCTCCACCGTCTTTTCTCAATCACATTCTCCATCCCCTTCTCCTTCCCCTGCCCCTTCCTCTCGAGGACGCCCTCATCATCCTCATCACTGACCAACCACCAACAATCCATTATACAATTTTATCTATATCTATTATATTAATAGAGAGTTTGCACCCCCTATGAATCGGAGTGGCTTTATTCATCCCTTCAATGTATTTCCAGCTTTAGTAAAATTGACATACATTTCCGCATGGTTTCATATCCTTTCCGATCCAAACAAGATTTTAGATTAAAAATACAAAGGAGTGGCAGAGTGCTCTCAGTGGTAAGGGCCAAAATTTTCCACATTGGACGACTTAAAAAGGGAGGAGAAGCCTCTTAAATTTAGGCACCAAAAAAGCTCCCACCTGAAATGATTGACGACGCCTTCGTCTCGTTTCTAAAAGAAAGAGACTATATATAATCTCTCAACTGCTAGAGAAAAGAGTCATCAAGCATCACCAAGCACAACTAGTAGTTACACCTTTGGTCGCTCAAATATACAAGGCCACGTCCTGCCCCCCTTAGTCTCTTTTCAGTGTGGTTAAAGCAAATCCATCATCATCGAGCATCAAACATATATTAAATGCCACTTTCTTCGAATTTTCCAGGGGGAAAATATCGAAGCAATAACATCCTCACATCACCCATTCAGACGTCGCATGTTAAGTTCTTTAGACTCCGTTAATTAAAAATGAATGAATTTGGATGGAAGTATATCCAAAGAAAAGCAAAAATTGTGCGGAACCTACGAGAAAATGCAGGAAACTGTTGGAAATAGGAATTTGCATGTCCAGAAGTACCTCGGTTTGATTCGATTCTGCATCTCTTCGTATTCCCTCTGCTACCATCAACATAACAAAGCAAAGAGAATGAGAGTTAGATGCTTTCTCGGTGAAAAATTCTTATACCAGTGACAAAGAAAATTTGAGAGAAGAAGACGTTTAAGTTTTGCGGAGGGGTTGGGCTGTGCGGCTGTGCCAAATTTATAACCTCGCACATTAGGGTTTCTCTTGTGGGAGCAAATTTGGGTGCGTGGGCTGCTGAAGGTTAAAGGGTTATTTGGTCAACGGAGAATTGTATTTTCAGTCTAACTAGATCGGGTAATTGAGGTAATGTCCTATCTCTCCTAATTAAACACAAATCCCAATGAAAGAGTAGAAATAAAGAGGAATGATATTGTTTTTAAAAAATTCCTAAAATATCCTTAATTATTAAATGAAAAAACTAATTAATCACCTTGTGGACCCCGCATTTTGGCTCATGCGTTTCCCACTCGATGGCGAGCTCGATTTTTTTATTTCGAAAAAATGAATTTTAGTGATTATGAAAAATGACTTGGAGTCGCCACTTATTTTTGTTTTATTTTTAAAGGGTAAACAAAATAAGAAAGAAAAACCCTAAGTGTGACTCTTTATTTGGAAAAAGGCGATCTACGAAAAACCAGATCGGGTTCGGGGGTCAGGTTACTTATCGGGAAGGTACGGTACAGACTGTAGCACCCCTTTAAGTCCCTAAAGTCGGGTCTCTACTAATAAAATGAAACAGTCATGGCAATTGATGAGGGAATCAGTGAATACTCAGAATGATCATGCACATGTGAGAATCTAAACATGCATACAGAAAATGACCCGAGCGGGTGTGGATGCGTACCTGGGTAGTGATCCATAAAGCGCTATCAAGAAGTGAGGTTAGAGCACAATTAAGGAATAACTTCGAGCATGTCATAAATCAATCATGTATCATAATCAAATCGATCTATCTGTCAATCAATCGATCAATCACATATGTGGGGCCCCCACCAAAACCCGTTTATTTTGCATGAATTAATATCACTTATTCTATTATTCCAGAATTATGAAAAGTTCATTCATGCTTGTTAAAGTCAAGAGGAGCAGAAGATTGTTTGAAAGCTAGAGCGGAATTAAAACTATTCGGGAGAAAATTAGATTTTTGAAATTTATTTGGAAATTAGAGTCTCGAAAATTATTTGAAGATTGGAGTCTTGAAAATTAAATTTAAGAATTGGAATTTCAGATATTAAATTTGAAAGAAATTAGAATTTTGGAAATCGAAAATTAGGTTCAGAAATTGGAATTTTGAAGAATTGTTTAAAATGGAATTTCAAAATAAATAACTAAAATAATAATAATTAAATAGATTAATGAGAATATTGGAATTTTCAGAAATGGAAATTTAATTCGGGAGTCGGAAATTTTAATGAATTGTTTAAAATGAAATTTTAGAATAAATAAATAAAATAATTAAATAGATTAATGTGAATATTGGAACTTTTCAGAAATAGAAATTTAATTCGGAAGTCGGAAATTTTAATGAATTGTTTAAAATGGAATTTTAGAATAAATAAGTAAAAATAATAATAATTAAATAGATTAATGAGAATGTTGGGATTTTTGGAATTGGAAATTAAAATCGGAAGTCGAATTTTGAAGAATTGGATTTTAATTATCAAAATAATAAATAAATATAGAGTAATAATACTAATTAACGAAAATAGCATTTAAACGAGTAAAAATGAATAGTGGAATTTTTGGGATTAAAAGTTAAATTAGGACATCAGATTTTTTTTGAATAACTGAACTTGAATAATTTGAATTTTTAAATGAGATAATTAAATAAATAAGGGATAATAATAATAATAATAATAATAAATAATAATATTTAAATAGATGAAAGCGAATAGTGGAATTTTTGAAATTGAGATTTTAATTCAGAAATTGGATTTTCGGAGAATTGGACCTTATATAAATAAATAGATATGGAATAAGAATTCTAATTAACAAAAATAAAATTTAGACGAATAACGAAATTTCTAGGATTGAAAAATTAAATTAGTACATGAGAATTTTTGAAGAATTGGGCTTTAATGAATAAGATTTTTAAAAGAGGATAAATAAATACACACAGAATAATATTAATAATTAATAAACATAATATTTAAACGAATGAAATTGAATAATGGAAATTTTGGGATTGAAAATTAAATTTGGACGTAGGATTTTTTGAAAGATTATTTGAGAACGGTATTTCGAAAAATTAAATTAATAAATAAAAAAACAAGAAATTTTGAAAAATTGAAATGTTAGAAAATTGTCCCAATATTAAAACATAAAGAAATAGTGAAAGAAAAGGCTTGGGATGGTCTTCATTTGCAAGACTTTCCCACGTGCCCAAAGTGGAAAGCAACCCATTCCCTATGCTGCCAATACACTAAAGAAGGCCATTAGACTACCCCCCATATTACAATAATGCCATTCAAAGCCACTTTTCATGCAAGTCTCAAACAAAGCCACCGAGAGCACCACAAAGCTATTTTTCTTCATGAAATAAAAAATAAACTTCACTCCACAACGCAGCCACCATCTTACCTATCCACCATTCTCACGTGGTACCATGCACATGGATGTTGGGAGGTTAGAAGGAGGTTAAAATGAAGGAAATGGTGAGAAAATATGGAGAGGTGGTGAGATGAAAAATGGGCAGGTCGGGTATTAGAGGATGGTGAGGTGCATGAAGTGTAGAAAATGGGTATGAATAAATCTAGAGAGAGAAATGGATGTAGGTGTGGAATGGAAAGATGGGTATGAAACTAAAAAAAAGGTGATGAGCAGGGGGCGTGCTTGGAACCGTGGTGCATGGATTGGGTGAAGGTGAGTGGTGTGGTGTAGAGAGAGGAATGCATGGGAAAAACATGGATATTGATTAGTTGGATGAGTGGCAGTGTAGTGATAGAAGGAGATATGATGGGCCTCGTGGACGTGGATAGGTGAATTTCAGGATGCTGATGGAGGCTTTGAGAGGAGCTTTGGGCAATGGATATAATAGATGGTGAGGATGGTGATCAAAGGTGGTGAAGGTAGACAATGGGTATAGGATAGAAAAAAAAAAGCTTGTGGGAAACGGGTAATAGAGTGAAATCATCTTTTAGCAAAATCCAAAGGAATAGCAGATATAAAACAATAACAAGCAGCCTATAATCACCTCAAATAGCAACAAGTAGATCAAAAGCATAGCCTCAAGTCCACACTCAACCCAGACAATGTAAAGAAGCTAGTGAAAAGCAAAATAAAGTAATGAAGAAAATGGAGATGCCCTGCTCACACTTACCTTTTGATCTGCCTCTTAAAAGAGTTTGTTTTTGCTTTGAGCTGGCTGTGTCTCCTTGGGAAACCAGTTCCAAAAAGCTCCGCAACCCCCTCACCAGCTTTGTTCTCCCTGAGATTTTTCTTTCCCAGCTGCTCTCCTCTGTCCCAGAAACGCCCCTCTCTAGTCCTCCATTGCCTGCTCCACTTCTGTTTTTCTCCTCCAGCCAGCCATCAACCTCTTTGTTCATGCATCAGCCAGCATGGGCTTCCCTGACCACCAGCATGGTTGTGGTCAGTTGCTCCCCACACGTTTCATGCAGCTGATGTTTCCAAAAAAGGGTCCCCGCCCCAGCCTTTCTCGAGTTGACACGCGTAAAACCTCAGAAATGCTCCACCTGATAAGAAACAAGCTGCAGCTAGATGGGGGTCTACAAATATGCCCCTCTTCGGTAAAGCTCATGAGTGTAAGGAATATGAACACTGGAGTGAAAAGTAAGTGTGAGTGATGAGTGGAATGAAATGAGCTCTATCGAAGAACAAAGGAGACCCCTAAAAGGAACACTAGTGAAACACGGACTTACTCAGGTCAACGGACGAACATAAATGCTCTAATCCTAAAAGAAAAGGATGTCTCAAAATGACTCTGAAGTCTCACTCAGGACCTAGGCTCCATCTAAGACGCCTCCAAAAGTGACTCGAAAGACCATATCGAAGATGAGTAACGGTCGAACCACCCTGGAGTACAAGAAAGAATGTGCCCGAAGGAGACTGCCCTATGTGAACTGTATGAGAATGCTAAGTATAAGGTGCCCAACAACATGATCGAAACATGCGTCACGGACTCAAAGAACTATGTCATGTGTAGTGAAAGGGGAAATCTAGAAGAGCCTGATGAATAAGCAATAAGCTCCAGAGTAGCCAAGTGAGGAAAGTGACTCTAAATGTCATACTGAAACAAAGACCTGGTCGTCGATCTGACCTGATAGGAAGAATGAATGACCGATCTATATGGGTGCGGTCTCGACTCAAACTAAACACAAACTGATAGGAAAATGGCTGATCGATATGGGTGCGGTCCCGACTCAAACAGAACTCGAACTAACACGATAAATGAAAATGACCGATCGATATAAGTGCGGTCCCAGAAACTGCACTGACATGACAAGGAGATCGTCAATCGATATAGGTGCGGCCCCGACTCAAACTCAAACTGATAAGATGATGACCGATCGATATAGGTGCGGTCCCAGAAACACAAACTGACATGATAATGACATGGCCGATCGATATAGGTGCGGCCCTGACTCAAACTGACACGATAATGACCGATCGATATAGGTGCGGTCCCAAAAACACAAACTGACATGACAAGGAGATGGCCGATCGATATAGGTGCGACCCCGACTCAAACAGAACTCGATAATGACCGATCGATATAGGTGCGGTCCCAGAAACACAAACTGACATGACAAGGAGATGGCCGATCGATATAGGTGCGGCCCCGACTCAAACAGAACTCGATAATGACCGATCGATATAGGTGCGGCCCCAGAAACTGAACTGTCATGACAAGGAGATGGCCGATCGATATAGGTGCGGCCCCGACTCGAACTGACCCGATAATGACCGATCGATATAGGTGCGGTCCCAGAAACTGAACTGTCATGACAAGGAGATGGCCGATCGATATAGGTGCGGCCCCGACTCGAACTGACCCGATAATGACCGATCGATATAGGTGCGGTCCCAGAAACTGAATTGTCATGACAAGGAGATGGCCGATCGATATAGGTGCGGCCCCGACTCAAACTGACCCGATAATGACCGATCGATATAGGTGCGGTCCCAGAAACACAAACTGACATGACAAGGAGATGGCTGATCGATATAGGTGCGGCCCCGACTCAAACTGACCCGATAATGACCGATCGATATAGGTGCGGCCCCGACTCGAACTGATAAGATGATGACCGATCGATATAGGTGCGATCCCGACTCGAACTGGACTGATAGGAAGATGACCGATCGATATAGGTGCGGCCCTAGACTCTAACTGACAAGACAATGACCGATCGATATAGGTGCGGTCCCGACTCGAACTGAACTGATAGGAAGATGGCCGATCGATATAGGTGCGGCCCAAAAACTAAACTGACATGATGGTGATCTAATCAAGTGTCCCAAAGCCAAAGGATATCCAGGATAACGATGCAAGCAAATTCAGAAGGAGAGGATATGCCCCAGTATGACAACTCATGAGGATCGACAACTAGGTCAAAAGATAGTGAAGCATGTGAAAGGTCCGATGATCCTAAAGAAGGCTAGAAAATGAGGGTATGCCCTAATATGGAACTCACAGGGGTCAACAACTAGATCAAAAAGGTGAATGAAACCTGTGAAAGGTCCGGTGTTCTCAGCGAAGGGGGGGAATGCCCCAGTATGCGACTCGTAGGAGTCAACAACTTGATCAGAAGGCGAATGAATCTTACTGAAAGGTCTGGTACTCTCGGAGAAAAGGGGTTATGCCCCAGTATGCAATGATGAACAGACAGAGAGGCACAATGTCTCAAAACTACTGTACTCTGAAATATGCTCATCCATCATGTAATGAAAATGTCCAACCTCAGATAGGTGATGCCAAACAGGACCATGTGTCACGACACCATGCTGACAAAACAAAACTAACTGATGAATAACAACAATAATGATGATCAGTGCCCAAAACGAAAAGAGCAAGCAAATCAAGACTCAACATGCCAACTATCAAAATGAAAACATCGTCACTAATAAATCAGCAATCTGTCAGGCCCTGCCATCATGGAAGATGTTGAACCTAAAGTCCGAAAGATGTATGAAAGCACAACCAAAGTGATCAAGGACTGATCCACGTCTCCTCCTAATCGAGATAAGGGTGAGGTCAGGTGTCATGGTGGGATGTGTAGGATAAACTAAGGTGATGATCAGGCTCTGGTATGATAGGAGGCATGAAAGTATCCAGAGTGAAATAACTGAGTACGAGATGAAAGGTATGTATCCGAGATCGTCCAAGTATGCCGAGAAGACTAAACCCGAGGTATCAAGAGCTCCATAATCCATCGAAAAGCAGTAATCACAAACAGGAAGTCAAGCCTCAATGTCAAAACCTCCAACAAGGTGGCTATGCCCCAGTGTGCAGTGAGGACAACATGAAATAATCCAATGATCCATATCATCCAGTAGATGCTCCAACGTAAAAAACCAATCTGATCTCTCTCCAAAATATGGATATGCCCCAGTGTAAAGCAGTGCATCCGAGTCAACAACTGCTGAAGAAGATCATGCTAGTGTATGTCAACAAATCAATCAATCTCTACTCCTAGTGCGAAAACGGAAACATCTCAACATAATCCATATGAATCAGAATCTCAGTGCGCTATGAATGTGAATGAGGTGGCTATGCCCCAGTATAAACCATCTGAAGTGACTATGCTCCAAGGTAAATCAAAGTCCATCACTGATGAGAAGGCTATGCCTCAAAATAAATCGTCATCTCAAAAATCAACCATCAATGAGTGAAATATGTCTCAATGCAGAGTATCGAATAGAGTGACTGTATCTCTAATAAAAGCGCTCTCTGAAACGGCTACACCCCAGTGTAGGGTCATCCCACAACTCCTAATCCATCATAATCCACGCGAAGAAACGAACTGACTATGCCTTAGTGTAAAGCATCATCCCGAAAGAAAACGTCATCGATGAGGAGGGGTATGCCCCAGTGTAGATAGCGTCGCCTCTGAAGATCCATCACTGATAAGAGGGGTATGCCCCAGTGTAATCCATCACCTCGACTCCTCATCCATCATGCTCCGAGAAATAATCTCCAACTAATCTCAAGTATTGCCCATGTGTGAGCCATCAAACACAATGTGAAGTCACGGCCTCAGGGTGGTCTTCAGACACGGGACGTAACGTAGGCCAGGGTAATAAGGCGAAAGAAATGAAAGGAAACTAGGCTCAAAGATCCCAATGATATAATCCCCATACCCCTCGTGCATGAAATGCAATGCATAGAAAACGTCATGAGTCCCGAATCTAGGGGTCCCCACACCAAAAGTGATGATAAAGGGATGAACATATCGAATAAGCAAGAATAAAGTGTAGATGTTGAACTCAAGTCAAACATCA
Organism: Vitis cinerea var. helleri x Vitis riparia; assembly: GCA_946000715.1. Taxonomy (NCBI): domain Eukaryota; kingdom Viridiplantae; phylum Streptophyta; class Magnoliopsida; order Vitales; family Vitaceae; genus Vitis; species Vitis cinerea var. helleri x Vitis riparia. Next base: position 16,868,947 of record OX254005.1, on the reverse strand, counting down.
AGAAGGATGAGAAAAGAAAGAAGTCGTATGAGGTATGGTGAAAATGGAGTGATAAAACAAAGATAAAAGAAGGTAAAGAGATGGGAAAGTGAGTGATGGTCAACTCGCATCAAAGCATAGAAAGTAGTCACATTCGAAATAGATGAAATGATGGATAGAACAAGAATCCAGAGATACTATAGAAAAGTCGCTCGTCTCTCTCATAAAAATCGAATGGATGACTCATACTCTCACCCAAAATATACACCAAGATAGAATCTCAGAAAGAAGCTCTCATACGAACTTTCTCTAACACATGAACCCAATGAAGCAAACTAGCACGTCCATACACATGCCCAATGGAAAATAAAAAAATGAACAATGCGCTATCATCATTTTTTTTTTTTTTTGGTTTTTTTGTTTGTTTGTTTGTTTTTTTTTTTTTTTTTTTTTTTTTTTTTTTGCGCATACTCAGATCAATAATGAATGAACTCCCATGAAAATACATGCCCAAATGATCAAACCCTCTCCACATACGAATGTAATATGAATCCTCACTAACAAGACAACCTCTCAAAATAACATCTCTGAACCACTGCCCATGGGGTGAATGATAGGAAAGAATGTGACAATCCTCCATGCAATGACGTGTGAAAAACCACAACTCAAGGTGAAACACGGATAATGTCGAGTAAGCAATGATGAAAGAAAAGACAGAGAACGAATATCACAAGAGGTGATATGTGATATCGAAAAATAGTGATGAAATGATGTCCGAGTGGAAAAATCACAATGAAGAGTGAAGAATGAGGCTCGAATATTTATGTCAGGTCCGGAACTCATGACGTATCCAAACATAGCATGCAAGCACTACAGGGTCCCCAACCCGGTGTAATAGGTAAATGAGGTGATGAAAGAAAAGGTTATGTGCTCGTGTGAGGCTCAAAGGGCTAGCAACGGGTAACTCTATATGTGAGGGTGATAAAGTAAATAGGCTCATGAAATGATGGCCACCCATCCTTTAACCAAAACCTCGAACATCGTGCTTTTGAGATCTCACATGGCCAATACTAAAGACTGGCATCCATCCAACATAGTCATGGCGACCCCTCTGAAGTCGTGCGAAAGCTCCCACTGATGCTCTATGATAACCATTAATGTACTCTAAAAATCAACTCACTCTGTCATCATGAGCCACTCACCATCATCTCATAAAATCACCATGTCTAATCATCCCGACTCTCTGAAGTCATGTGCAATGACTCAAATCTGGATGCTCCATGATAACCCCTCTATCTCAACAATATCGTCAAACAGTCAAGCCACTCCCTCATCATGATCCATCTATCATCGTGTAAAGCTCACCCCGGGTCTAACCATCTCGGACTCTACCTAGTCAGATCAAGGAAATGATGGAAAGGAAAAGCAATGGTACTGTAGCATGATAAGGCGAACAAGGGTAGTAAAGTCGTGTAATGGTACCAAGGGGTGGTGTCATGTCAGGTTCAAAATGGGTAAGTCAACAAGTCTGAAAAGTCAAGATATGGATATAGATATGACGCTGCTCTGATCAGAATGTGAAATGGGTCATAATCTCAAACTCCCTAGGTCGATCTCCTGATCCCAGGTCAATAGGCTCAATATCCTCCATGATAGGTCAGGCCAAAGTGATCATGATGTATAAGTGAAAATCTGTCTCAAATCAAAAGCATAGCACACATCAACGCAAGATATGCAAAACATACTCATTAAAAAAGAGAATAACACACACTCAAAATAAAAAGATCATATCACTAAATGAACCAAATGAGTACATCATGTGTGAAGCGATAGAGGACTACAAAAGACTAGACTCCCAGCATGAACTATAAACAACAACTCTGAACCAAACTGGACTCGACAGAACGGGAACGACTCTGACGACGACCATAAATCAAAATGAAAGATGCTCTGAGCTAAACCGCTGCAAAATGATGTACCCATGTCAACTGAAACAAATCCCCAACCCGAGATGTCCCAAAATACTATGCGATCATCGATACCATCAACATCCAAATCAATCTACTGAAGATCGGGAGGAGGAGGAACTGCATGTGTAGAATGCGTAGGCAGAGGATTGGTGGTCACACTTGGCCCAGCCAAGTTGACCAACCCTGAATCGATCAAATCCTGTATCGCATGATGAAGTGCTGAACAACGCTCAGTATCGTGCCCCGGAATCTGATGATACAAGCAGTGCTCATGTGAACGAAAATGAGGAGGAATAGGATGGGGCAAAGGCCTCGGCACCAAAGGAACAATCACTCCAGCGTCCCTGAGCTTCTCAAAAGCTCTAGTCAAAGTCATGCCTAACGGAGTGAACTGTCTCGCGGGCCTCTGTGCATATGGTCTAGGCGGTGGGTGAGTAGCGACTCTCGGATGTGGTGGTCGCGGCTGCATGCTAGTCTGAGCAATGTAAGGCTCCTGAGCATAATCCAGCTGATACTGATACTGTGGAAGAGAGAAAGGAGCTCTGACTAGAGGAGGTCTGTAAGGCGAGTGATGTGCGGGCCTTCGATACTGATAGCTAATAGCACCAACCTCTCCAGATCTACCAAATGATCCAATCGGCTTCTTCCCCTTACTGTCAGGGGAAGGAGTAACATCCGTCCATAATCCTCGAGCGATGGCCTCCTCAACACTGAAAGCTGCCTGAACCAGACTCTTGAGGTCCTGAAATGGGACGCCCACAAGACGTCTCGCGAATCTCGGCTGTAGGTTCCGAAGAACCATATCAATCTGATCCTGCTCCTTAGGCCGGTCTATCATACTAGCCACCTTTGCCCTCCAACGAGTGACAAAGGAAGAAATAGACTCGTCTGGCCTCTGCCTGGTGGCCTCCAACTCTCGTCTAGATACGTCAATATCAACACTGAAAGCAAACTGAGTCAGGAACTCATGAGCCACATCCCCCCAGGTGCGGAGTCTCGAAGGCTCAACCGAAGCAAACCACCTCTGAGCTGCTCCACTAAGTGACATAGGGAAGAGGGCCACCAACTGCGCATCATCGATACCATGTGCCCTCATGACCGTGCTGAACAGTCTCAAGTGGATCTTGGGACAACCAATCCCACTGTAACGCTCGATGTCTGGCATGCGAAACTTGGCGGGCAAGCTAGCCACCGGTATGCCGTCTCTGTCATCCCAAGTCAAACCTCTGTCCTGCAATCTGATCCGTCTCATCATGGACTCAAGCCTCTCAACCTTGGCCTCCTGCTCAGCTAATCGAGTATCCTCAATAGTGGGAACCATGGGAGGTGGCACTGTGACAGTAGGTGGTGGAATGGTCTCATAATGATCTGCCAGATGGAATGGAGTACCAAGTGAAACCCCAGGTGGACGAGTCTGTGCTGTCTGAGATGCATGAGGAATCGTCTCGTCAGTGACCATGCCAGCCGGATGAGGATCCTGGCGAGAACTCTCTATCTGATCCAAGCGTCTACTGACTCCGGCCATGAACTCCTGAAAGGAAGCAAGTGTGGAAGCTAGCTCGTCCGACATCTCAACTGAACTGTCTGAACTCGGATATGAATCTGCTCTGATCAATCGTCCTCCAACTCTCCTCCAAGAATGTGACTCCAGATTCAAACAACTCCTAAACTGACTCCCTACAATGCAAACAAAACGGATGAAGGACATTAAATAAAACTCCAAAAGGCGACAATACAACATAAAAGCACGTGGTCCTAAGGTGGCAATAAAAAATCTGGATACATGACGAAAACTCTAAAGTCATAAAGATATCCACTGCGAGATGGCTACAAACGTGACCAAAGAATCTCCATCAATAATCCGAGATAAAAGAGGTGCGAAAAACACACTATCACGAGATCGGTACTCCATCAATAAACATATATCTTTAACTCAACTTTCGACTCGAGCTCCATAAGAGAAAAAATGGTAAGGTGATCAAGGCAACTCTCTCGAAAAAAAGTGTGAATGTAAAAACGTGTCTTTCACCTTTCTGTAATGATAATATGAGCGTCGAGTCGAAAATCGAACTAAGGATCAAACAAAGAATGAGGTACTGAGCCCGTGATAGGTGCACAGTGTAAAAAGATGATCATGATAGATGAGCATGTCCCAAAGCATCAAGTAAGTGTCAACAAAGTGAAAGGATGGGTCGAGCCAAGAAATGAGAACGAAAGCCCTAGGGAGAAAGCATGATAAACTCCTCGAGTAAAAAACATAATCTAGAGCGACGAGACGAAAGGCGATCCAACCGATACTCAAACTCATGCCGATCTCCGAGCACTCTCAACTGGAGACTAAAAAGAGGGAATACTAGATCCGAACTGTAACTAAAGAGGCTCTGAAGGCGCTCAAATGCACCCACGTGTAGGGAGGGAGTCCTAATCGAAGGATCTACGGCTCAACCTACGAGGTGAAGGTGGATCTAAATGAATATGGGTGGATTTTAAAGATCCCTAGCAGAAGCGATCATACCCTCCGGCGGTACGCAACCCTCTGCACGCCTTCGAAGAGACGGGGTGCTTCCATGCAAGGTGGTCATCACCTCCACACATGCACTACCTCGACATCCCAGGGGAGGTTTCCTATGGTGAAACCTCTCAAACTCTCAATGCTCGATAGTAGACTAAAGTGCACAGTGAGTGGTGTGGGTGCATCCGAAAACCCTAGGAATCCTAAGCAGAAGAGGAAACACACTGGTCGCACAACTATCCATGAAACCTAGCTCAGGGCTATACAGGTCTTCAATGATCGGACTCCAATTGACATCAAAGTGTCGCTCTCCTCCAGAATGCTCCCGTACATTGATATAGCCCGTCGCTAGACCCTACTCCTAATCTCTGGCTCGGTCAGAGAGCAAGCACACAGAAGGTCTCACACTTGCAATAGTGAGAACCAGGATGAAAAGAATGACCGAAACCAAGAGATTGGGAGGTAAGGGGATAGAAGTGCGACCCACATAGACAAGCAGCATGCAATCAAGCAAAAAAATGGCAGTCATGCGACATGCAGTCAGGCAGAGTACAAGATATATCACTCATGCACACATACAAGATATGACAATCAGATGAAAAAGTGATACAAATATCATGCTCAAAGACGATCAAGAGAATATATAAGCCAGAGAATCGACATGTCAAATCAAACGATATACAATAACGAATCCATATGTGCAAGGCGATCAAAACAATCATGGCAAGTCAAACGATGTACAATAGTGAGTCTATGCATGTGTAATGAGCAGAATAATCAGGAAGAAACAGAATCGCTATACCAAGCAAAACAAGATGAGCAATCTATGATAATCGGCATGTCAATGTACCAAACTAATCTAGCAGTGAAGTGCAGAAAAAAAAAAAAAAAAAAAAAACGACATCCTAAGTCCCAATCAAGATAATCAATCATATCAATGTCACAACACAATATCCAAGCATGCATCAAAAACTCCCAATGTGCAATCAAGAGACAGGTACTCACTAATCGACTCATCAATCGCCACGTTTGCTTCATCTTAAGTTCAAGCTTGACCCTCTAATGATCCCCAGTGGAGTCGCCATTTTGTGGACCCCGCATTTCGGCTCATGCGTTTCCCACTCGATGGCGAGCTCGATTTTTTTATTTCGAAAAAATGAATTTTAGTGATTATGAAAAATGACTTGGAGTCGCCACTTATTTTTGTTTTATTTTTAAAGGGTAAACAAAATAAGAAAGAAAAACCCTAAGTGTGACTCCTTATTTGGAAAAAGGCGATCTACGAAAAACCAGATCGGGTTCGGGGGTCAGGTTACTTATCGGGAAGGTACGGTACAGACTGTAGCACCCCTTTAAGTCCCTAAAGTCGGGTCTCTACTAATAAAATGAAACAGTCATGGCAATTGATGAGGGAATCAATGAATACTCAGAATGATCATGCACATGTGAGAATCTAAACATGCATACAGAAAATGACCCGAGCGGGTGTGGATGCGTACCTGGGTAGTGATCTATAAAGCGCTATCAAGAAGTGAGGTTAGAGCACAATTAAGGAATAACTTCGAGCATGTCATAAATCAATCATGTATCATAATCAAATCGATCTATCTGTCAATCAATCGATCAATCACATATGTGGGGCCCCCACCAAAACCCGTTTATTTTGCATGAATTAATATCACTTATTCTATTATTCCAGAATTATGAAAAGTTCATTCATGCTTGTTAAAGTCAAGAGGAGCAGAAGATTGTTTGAAAGCTAGAGCGGAATTAAAACTATTCGGGAGAAAATTAGATTTTTGAAATTTATTTGGAAATTAGAGTCTCGAAAATTATTTGAAGATTGGAGTCTTGAAAATTAAATTTAAGAATTGGAATTTCAGATATTAAATTTGAAAGAAATTAGAATTTTGGAAATCGAAAATTAGGTTCAGAAATTGGAATTTTGAAGAATTGTTTAAAATGGAATTTCAAAATAAATAACTAAAATAATAATAATTAAATAGATTAATGAGAATATTGGAATTTTCAGAAATGGAAATTTAATTCGGGAGTCGGAAATTTTAATGAATTGTTTAAAATGAAATTTTAGAATAAATAAATAAAATAATTAAATAGATTAATGTGAATATTGGAACTTTTCAGAAATAGAAATTTAATTCGGAAGTCGGAAATTTTAATGAATTGTTTAAAATGGAATTTTAGAATAAATAAGTAAAAATAATAATAATTAAATAGATTAATGTGAATGTTGGGATTTTTGGAATTGGAAATTAAAATCGGAAGTCGAATTTTGAAGAATTGGATTTTAATTATCAAAATAATAAATAAATATAGAGTAATAATACTAATTAACGAAAATAGCATTTAAACGAGTAAAAATGAATAGTGGAATTTTTGGGATTAAAAGTTAAATTAGGACATCAGATTTTTTTTGAATAACTGAACTTGAATAATTTGAATTTTTAAATGAGATAATTAAATAAATAAGGGATAATAATAATAATAATAATAATAAATAATAATATTTAAATAGATGAAAGCGAATAGTGGAATTTTTGAAATTGAGATTTTAATTCAGAAATTGGATTTTCGGAGAATTGGACCTTATATAAATAAATAGATATGGAATAAGAATTCTAATTAACAAAAATAAAATTTAGACGAATAACGAAATTTCTAGGATTGAAAAATTAAATTAGTACATGAGAATTTTTGAAGAATTGGGCTTTAATGAATAAGATTTTTAAAAGAGGATAAATAAATACACACAGAATAATATTAATAATTAATAAACATAATATTTAAACGAATGAAATTGAATAATGGAAATTTTTTTGGGATTGAAAATTAAATTTGGACGTAGGATTTTTTGAAAGATTATTTGAGAACGGTATTTCGAAAAATTAAATTAATAAATAAAAAAACAAGAAATTTTGAAAAATTGAATGTTAGAAAATTGTCCCAATATTAAAACATAAAGAAATAGTGAAAGAAAAGGCTTGGGATGGTCTTCATTTGCAAGACTTTCCCACGTGCCCAAAGTGGAAAGCAACCCATTCCCTATGCTGCCAATACACTAAAGAAGGCCATTAGACTACCCCCCATATTACAATAATGCCATTCAAAGCCACTTTTCATGCAAGTCTCAAACAAAGCCACCGAGAGCACCACAAAGCTATTTTTCTTCATGAAATAAAAAATAAACTTCACTCCACAACGTAGCCACCATCTTACCTATCCACCATTCTCACGTGGTACCATGCACATGGATGTTGGGAGGTTAGAAGGAGGTTAAAATGAAGGAAATGGTGAGAAAATATGGAGAGGTGGTGAGATGAAAAATGGGCAGGTCGGGTATTAGAGGATGGTGAGGTGCATGAAGTGTAGAAAATGGGTATGAATAAATCTAGAGAGAGAAATGGATGTAGGTGTGGAATGGAAAGATGGGTATGAAACTAAAAAAAAGGTGATGAGCAGGGGGCGTGCTTGGAACCGTGGTGCATGGATTGGGTGAAGGTGAGTGGTGTGGTGTAGAGAGAGGAATGCATGGGAAAAACATGGATATTGATTAGTTGGATGAGTGGCAGTGTAGTGATAGAAGGAGATATGATGGGCCTCGTGGACGTGGATAGGTGAATTTCAGGATGCTGATGGAGGCTTTGAGAGGAGCTTTGGGCAATGGATATAATAGATGGTGAGGATGGTGATCAAAGGTGGTGAAGGTAGACAATGGGTATAGGATAGAAAAAAAAAAGCTTGTGGGAAACGGGTAATAGAGTGAAATCATCTTTTAGCAAAATCCAAAGGAATAGCAGATATAAAACAATAACAAGCAGCCTATAATCACCTCAAATAGCAACAAGTAGATCAAAAGCATAGCCTCAAGTCCACACTCAACCCAGACAATGTAAAGAAGCTAGTGAAAAGCAAAATAAAGTAATGAAGAAAATGGAGATGCCCTGCTCACACTTACCTTTTGATCTGCCTCTTAAAAGAGTTTGTTTTTGCTTTGAGCTGGCTGTGTCTCCTTGGGAAACCAGTTCCAAAAAGCTCCGCAACCCCCTCACCAGCTTTGTTCTCCCTGAGATTTTTCTTTCCCAGCTGCTCTCCTCTGTCCCAGAAACGCCCCTCTCTAGCCCTCCATTGCCTGCTCCACTTCTGTTTTTCTCCTCCAGCCAGCCATCAACCTCTCTGTTCATGCATCAGCCAGCATGGGCTTCCCTGACCACCAGCATGGTTGTGGTCAGTTGCTCCCCACACGTTTCATGCAGCTGATGTTTCCAAAAAAGGGTCCCCGCCCCAGCCTTTCTCGAGTTGACACGCATAAAACCTCAGAAATGCTCCACCTGATAAGAAACAAGCTGCAGCTAGATGGGGGTCTACAAACCTCACCTTTTTTATTCCCTCTCTTACTCTTTTACTCTTCTTTCATCTATTTAAGAACCAAGTTGAATCATTTTTCTTCATCAAATTGAATATGAAATATAGTTAAAAATTATTATTACCAAATGCATTTTTTAAATGAATAACTTTTAATACCTCATCAAAAATTAAGCTTTGCAAACGGGTTGGGTTGTGCGGCTGTGCGGTTGTGCCAAATTTATATCCCTCGCACACTAGGGTTTCTCTTGTGGGGAGCAATTTGGGTGCGTGGGCTGCTGAAGGTTAAAGGGTTATTTGGTCAAGGGAGAATTGTATTTTCAGTCCAGCTAGGTTGGGTAATTAACCTCCTCCTATCACTCATAATTAAACCCAAAACTCAATGAAAGAGTACAAAATTGAGACGAAGGATATTGTCTTTAAAAAATTCCTAAAATATCCTTAACTATTAAATGAAAAAATTAATCAATCACCTCACCTTCTCATTCTCTCTTTGACTTTTTTACTCTTCTTTCACCTATTTAATAAACCAAGTTGAATCATTTTTCTTCATCAAATTGAATATGAAATATGGGTAAAAATTATTATTACCAAATGCATTTTTGAAATGAATAACTTTTAAATACCTCATCAAAAATTATTCTTTTTTCAAACTTACATAATATAATAAATATTTTTTAAATATGTTGAAAACTTACATAATATATAATAAATATTATTCTTTATTTCAAACTTATATTATTTCTCATATATATTAAATAATTTTTAAACACCTCATAAAATATTAGTATTATTTGTTTGTTATAATTTGTAAATTATATATCATCAAATATTATTTTTTCAAATATATAGAACATATAATAAATACTTTTTAAATACCTCATAAAATATTATTATTTTTTTTTTCTAACTTGCAAATTAGACACATGGTGTTTATTATTTCTCATATTATTTCGAAAATAATGTAAACAAATAAATATATATATATATAGGGAATTCTTTTTTTTTCCTTCTTTCTTTTCCTTTCTTCTTCTTACCACCCTGAGAATGAGTTGTACTGGGCGGCTAGATGGGACAGGAAGTGGGTTGTTTTTGGGCCGCCAGATGGGACGGGAAGTTACAGGGAGGAGGAGGACTGGAGCAGGGGGCGAGTAGCAGCATGGCATGAAAAGAAAGAGTGGGCAAGAGAAAAAGGGGGCAGCAGCGAATGAGGATTTTTCTGGGAGGAAAATCTAGAGAGTGGGTGTTAGGTTTATGTGGCAACTAAGGGATTTTAGAAAGATGGAAAAAAAGAAGAGAAGTGAGCTAAAATTTGAGAGTGGCATCTGAAAACAGAGCAAGAGGCACAACTGAACAGAAAGGAAAAAAAAAGTTGGTGGAGAGGATTGTCGGGAAAGAGAAACGCAACTGAAGGAACCGAGAGAAGCTGAACAAAAAGATACTGAAGAGTGTGGTCAACACCCTGTTCTGGTGCCAATCTCAATTTTTCTCTCCAAATCTTGCCAACAGCGATCTCTCATAATCTCTGGTCAATCAATCTCATTATTTTGTAGGGTTTTCGAAATTAGGCATCAACATGTTGAGTTTTTTTTTTTTTTTTTTTGGTATTGATTGTTGAAGAAATTGGGGATCTTTATTTGATTGTCGTCAAAGTTTAGAAAAGAAAGAGAAATTTTCTTTGGAATATTGCAATGGTTCTCAAGAGTATTTAGGTTGATGATGAGGTTTTTAGTGGCTCCAAAATTTCTGCAGCTTGGTTGTTAATTTGGAGACACATTTGTTGTGTTATTGTAGCAATGGAATGTTCTGAGCTTATAGGGGTTAGTGTTCATGGCGACCTTGGTATGCCAACTCCACCCAGTTCAAAAGCCCCCCTCCAAAACTGCTCAAAATGAGAAATGCCACCCATCCCATGAACCCAAGAACGCCTAACTTCGCATTTGTAAAAAAAAAAAACAGAAGGGCGGAAAAGGTTCAGTTACATGATTAATAGTGGGTTTAATCTAGATGAGTATTTGAGGAACATGTTTTTTTTTTTATGCATGTAAAATATGGGATGATGACTGATGCACATATATTGTTTGATGAAATGTCGGAGAAGACTACAGTAGGATGGAATTCCTTCATTGTGGGTTATGCACTTCATGGTTGTAACGGGAAGCATTGAGTGTGCATTATGGAATGTGGGGACCACACATGGCCACTCTCCTATATTCATTTCCAAAGCCCACTTGCTTCTCGTATTCATTCATTTTCATGCCTGCTTCCAAAAATGGATTTTTAAAATTTGTGTTTTCAAATGATTTTTTTTAATTCTTCAATCTTTCTTTCTTTATTTTTAAAATAAATCCAATTTTTAATAAATCATTTGCCACCATGTGTAGCCTTTGTTGAGGTCAAGGCTATCGTGTTTTCTTGAAATGCATGCCACCCTCAATGTTTGACCCTCTTAATTCTTCATATTTTAACGTTAAAAATTTAATTTTTATAAAAAATTCTATTCCCAAATAATTTTCCAAAATTCCTATTTTCATAATTTCCATTTTAAAATTTAATTTTCAAAACCTCAATTCTCAAATAATTTTTAAAATTCTAATTTCTTGCAAATTTAATTTTTAATTTTCAAAATTCCAATTTTCACATTTACTTATTTAATCATTATTATTTTCGTTATTATCATTATTATTTTTATTAATTTATTTACTTTTAGATTTCCATCTTTAAATAATTCTTCAAAATTTCGATTACCAAATTTAATTTTCAATTTCCAAAATTCCAATTTTCACATTTACTTATTTAATCATTATTATTTTTTGTTATTATCATTATTTTTTTTATTAATTTATTTACTTTTAAAATTCTATCTTTAAATAATTCTTCAAAATTTCAATTACCAAATTTAATTTCCAATTTCTAAAATTCCAATTTTCACATATACTTATTTAATCATTATTATTTTCATTATTATCATTATTATTTTTATTAATTTATTTACTTTTAAAATTCCATCTTTAAATAATTCTTCAAAATTTTGATTTCCAAATTTAATTTCCAATTTTCAAAATTCCAATTTTCACACTTGTATTATTATTATTATTATTATTATTATTATTATTATTATTATTATTATTATTTAAATTCCATCTTCAAATGATTTCCAAGATTGCAATTTCCATAATTTAATTTTCAAAAATCCGATTTCTTACAAAATCAGTTTTCAAAACTTCAATTCCTTATTTTAATCTTCAAAATTCCAATTTTCAAAATCTCGATTTCTTTCAAATTTAATTTCCAAAACTCCATTTCTTAAATGATTTTTAAAATTCCAATTTCTTTCAAATTTAATTCCCGAAATTCCAATTCTTGAATTTAATTTTCAAAATGCCAATTTTCGAATAATTTCCGAGCTTTCAATTTTTGAATAAATTTCGAAACTTTATTTTTCTTTCAAATAATTTTACTTTTCCTCCAATTTTCAAATATTTCTTTAATTCTACCACTTTTCATCATTCATTAGGGTTTTAAGTCACTAAAAATCCCGCTTTTAAATAAACTTGCTAACTTTCCTTTTAGGTAAGCACTTTTCTCAAATTTCCTTTAATTTTAAAATAATTTTTCGTTTTCCTTGATTTTTAATAAGCACGAATGAATTTTCGTAACTCTAGAAACAATGGAATCCATGAGATTAATTCGTGCAAAATCAATTGGGCTTTGGTGGGGGCCTTACATATGAGTTTTCTCTTCTGATTGATAGTTGTTATGCTTAATGAGTATTGCTCGATCTTTGTCTTGCTCTTTGATATGCATGTGATGATTTTATACTTAAGCTAACCCTGTTTCCATGATAGTACGCTACTAATTGCTGCTAAGGTACAATCTCATTCCTCACTTCGCTTATTCTTATGCATGATTCGCTTTATTATTTGATTATTTCATTTTGGTATCCATAATTAATTAGTTAATTGCCACAATTCCCTTAATTTGTTTAGTAGAGACCATATGTATACGGGCTTAGAGGGGTACTACGACTCACCACCGTACCTTCCCAATAGGTAACCTGACCCCCGGACCCAGACTCTGTTTTTCACAGACCTGTTTTTCCTTTAGGAGTCACACTTAAGGTTTTTCTTTCTTATTTTGTTTTTCCCTTAAAAAATAAAACAAAAATAAGTGGAGATTCCAAGTCTTTTTAAAAAAAAATCATATTTTTCACCAAACAAATAAAAAAAATGAGTTTTGTCATCGAGTGGAAGTGCATGCACGAAATGTGGGGTCCACAAAATGGCGACTCCACTAGGGATGTTTTGAGGGTCAAACTTGAACATAAGTTGAGGCAAATGTGTCGCTTGATTTAGTCGATTGATGGATACCTTCTCTTTGTGCTTTTCTATGATTGGGTGTTCATAGCATATTGAGAGTTTCGATATGACGATTTTCCATGCCTAATTGCTATATCCATTTGGGACATTGACATGCTGATGATATTGATTGATTATCTTGCTTGTTTTAGTGTATTGAATATGTTCTTGCCATGATTATCCTGCTCACTTTGACATGTGTGTTCACTTTGTTGTATATCCTATTTTTCTTAGTGTTGATTTTCTTGCTTGTATATTATCTTGATCATCTTGGAGAATGCTATCCTTGCTATATATCCATCTCAATTATCATACTTCCTGCTTAGCTTGTGTGTAGATTTGGATGATATATACATGTGTTTTGCATGACTGGCTGTTGCATGACTTCTCTCTTTTCGTGTGATTGCATGAGTTGCTTGTCTGTGTGGGACACACACCTATCCTCTTATCTCCAAGTTTCTAGTCTTGGTCGAACTAGTTTCCCTTGATCTCATATTTGATATGAGACTTGTTGCTTTGTTTGCTCTTCAACCGAGCTAGTGATTAAGAGTATGGTCTAGCGATGGGCTATATCTATGTTTAGGAGCATTTTGGAGGTGGTTAACACATTGATGCTGATTGGAGTCCAACCTTTGAAGACTTGTATAGCCTAGAGCTAGATTTTATGGATATTTATGTGATCAATTGTTTCTTTTTTCTGCTTTAGCTTCATAAGATTTTTTGATGCACCTACACCACTCACTGTGCACTTTAGTTGACTACTAAGTGCTGAGAATTATGAGAGCTTTTGCTATAGGAAACCCCCTAGGATGTCGAGGTAGTGCATGTGTAGAGGTGATGACCACCTTGCATGGAAGCGCCCCGTTTCTTCGGAGGTATGAAGAGGGTTGCGTACCATCAAAGGGTACGATCGCTTCTGCTAGGGATCCTTTAAAGTCCACCTCTCTTCTTTTTAAAGCCAACTTAACCTTATAGGTTGAGCCTTAGATCCTTTAATCAGGATTTCATTTCCTACACATGGGTGTATCTGTGGGCCTTTAGAGTCGGGTCAGTAGTGATAGGTTTAGTTACCCTTGTAGTAGTCTCTTATATATTTGCTCAGAATTGGATATCAGTTTGATTACTTCCAAGTTACCTTTCGACATATTTGATAGACATTCCTTGTAGAGTGTCAATTACACCATATCTTATCTAGTATTTCCACTATTGTAGGAGTATTGATACGTTCGGTCTGGATTCACAGGTGGTTACAGTCAATAAGTTTGCCTCGACCATGGCTTCAATTCAGGAAGCTATAGCTAGCCTCGGCCAGAGGATAAATAGGCAGTAAGCCCAATACGTCCTACCTTAGGATGGCACACAATATGATCCTATAGTACCACCACCCCTTCCACCTAGTCAGTCAGCACCATAAGTTATACCTTTCACTCTGCATAGTTAGACCGAGGTTGCCTCGCCTCTTGTCACCGTGCCTACCCCGACCTCAGATAACCCACATGCACGTATGGATAGACTTGAGCAGAGGTTGAGGCATATAAGGGCTTCAGACGGAGCTATTCCTTGAGAGGATTTTGATGGAGCACCAGTGACCAGTTTATTGGCCAAGTTTAGGATGCCTGAGATTGAGAGATACAAAAGCATTGGTTGTCCTCGCATCCATTTGAGGCTTTATAGTACTATTATGAGGGCTCATGGATTGGATGAGGCCTAGATGATTATGTTTTTCCCTATGTCCCTGAGTGGTGCGGCATAGCGTTGGTTTGCTTCATTGGATGTATCACGCCGAAAGACTTGGGATGATTTGGCCTCAGAGTTTTTGAGACAGTTTGCATTTAACACTATCATTGATGTTTCGAGGAGAGAGTTGGATGCTTTGAGGCAGAGACCAGAGGCCAGAGGAGTCGATCACCTCATTTATTTCCCGCTGGAGGGAGAAAATCTCACAGGTTATTGATAGGCCATCTGAGATGGATCAAATTAGTATGATCATGAAGAGATTACAGCCTCGATTTGTTAGGCACTTGATGGGATTCCCTCATATGGATTTTAGATCTTTGGTATAGGCCTTATACGGTATAGATGAGGGCATAGCTAGAGGATTATGGTCCGAGTCTTCCCCTACTGACTTTAAGGGGAAGAGACCTTTAGGAGGACAGAAACCAGGAGATGTGGGTGCTATCAATTCAGCAGGGTTGAGGCCTCCTAGATGTTATCTGACAGTAGGGCAGACTTCTGGATTCCACTACCCACCACCACCTCTTGTGCAGTATAGGCCATGAGCACCTCCTCAGCCGCATGATTAGGTTTATTTGTATCCCATATTAGCATTGCCTTATTATGCCGCATAAGGCATAGAGAGACCTTTAGCTTCCTATCCTACTCCAGTACAGCCATGCTACGCAACACAATTTACGGTGAGACCCTCAGCTTCCTATCCCAGACCTAGAGCTCCACAAACTTCCGCTCTTTTTGCTTTGAGGACATAGAGATAGTTTTCACAGTTGGGTATATCGTTGATGTTGATTGGGGGAGAGATCTATGTGTCATAGGATCTATCGTCAGGGTACCTTTCAAAGCTCACAGAGGCTGGGTTATTGACAACTCTCACTCCTAGGCCATTGCCTCAGCCCGTCCCGCCACAGTTCAGGATGGATTTACATTGTGCATACCATCAGGGACCAAGACATGAGACTGGCCATTGTACTGCTCTGAGGCACGCCATCCAAGATTTGATTGATCAAGGTGTGGTTCACTTGGGTCATCCGAGTGTAACCACTAACCCATTACCGACCCATACTACACACGAGGTTCCCCTTTCAGCCGATGGCATACATTCCATTGACTTTTCCAAGCCTGATGATTGCATTCACATGCTGAGTTGGGATGATTATGAGCCAAAGGCCATAGTGGTATATGAGAGCTATGAGGTTGATGGAGTGATTTCAGACTCACAGGCATCTACGCCATTTAGACTGGTCCCTGACACTCCACCATTGCAATCGACCACGGTTGGGCCGTTGATCCACCCATGCTATAACATTCAGTCTCTGTTTATATTTGAGTCGAGATCTTGATGAGATGGTTGCACAAGATGTTCAGAATGTCATCCGTGGAGGGAGAGTTGTACGACAACAACCTTTCACAGTTGCTAGACCTTTAGAGAGCGATGCCACTCGAGAGGAGACCAAACGAGAGGACGACGAGATTTTGAGACAACTCTAGAGCACTCAAGCCCGTATCTCCATTTGGAGTCTTTTGGCACCATCTACTTCCCACCGGGAGGCACTGGTCAGAGCATTAAGTCAGATATGAGTTTAGACATCCACCTCTCCTGAGGGATTGATCCACATGTTGATAGTTGATAGGGCCACATGCATTGTTTTCTCTGCTAATGGTCTACCCCCTAGAGGTTTTGACCATACTCTACCTCTCTACATTTTTTATGGTTGTTCTGGGCATCTAGTTCCATCCGTCCTTCAAATTTTGAGCCATCTTCCCCGAAGGTTTGAGCCTATGACAGTACACATAGAGAGGTTTTGGGTATGTTGACATTGGACTTGCAGATAGGCCCGGTCACATTTTCTACTTTATTTCAAGTTTTGAGGATTCCTACGTCCTTTAACCTGTTATTGGGTCGGCTTTGGATCCATAGAGTCGGAGTTATACCATCTTCCTTTCATCAGAAGGTGAAGTTCATACATGAGGGCAGAGTCATGACTATACAGTCTACTAGAGACTCTTATTCTACTTCTGAGCCAATATTGGAGATTAGTCATGGTGACGACAACTTATTTCTAACTAGGTTCACCTTTGACGAGATACAGACTGTGAAGGTTAAGTAGTTCTGTAAAGATCACGTGGTGTCTCCCTTTGATGAGCATGGTAGTACAGTGGTTTTGGACATGATGAGGTCTATGTCTTTCTTACCTGGCTTGGGTCTAGGATGTCCTTAGCATGGCTCTGCAGAGTTTATTGCCACAGTTGATCATGATACTCCTTTTGGGCTTGGTTTCATCCCTACTGAGGTCGATTATCGATATATGGCATGATTACGCAAAGAGAGAGTGAGGGCTTGATTGACTCACACACCCTTTGACTATCTTGTTCGCCCATACATTGTGAGCTTAGCTTACTACTTTTGTGAGGGCGTTGGAGCTACAAGTGTCTTCAGATGATCTTGGGCGATTCAACACTGCTCAAGAGGCCGAGCTCCAACGTCTTATCTATCAGCTACGGTTGAGTGATGGAGTTCCTGGCACTTCGGAGTTTGCATTGGTCGCCCCACCATCTCCAGATTGTATGAACCTTATGACGCTCTATTTCCCGGATGAGATCGATGAGCACATGACATTTGTCAAGATTGGAGACATAGTGGATGGAGTTGTTCCGCACGACAAGTACATTGATGAGATGCTCACGATGAGCATGAGCCAAATCGATGAGATAGTTCAGCCTGAGCTTGCTTCACCATTCAATCTATTTGGGGTGTCTCCCATCGAGGTTCCCGAGGAGATCCAGACTGCTCCAACTTCAAGGTTTTCCCCAGGAGATCCAAACTGCTCCAACTTCAGGGTTTCTAGATGATGTTATAGTTGTTGATGATTTGTTTGATGGCCTAGTTGGCCCAGTTGAGAGAGCATCCGACTTTGTGGACTCACATCTTTCATTGGATGTTTTATCGGGATTTGTCTCCCATTCTGACAATGTTCATGACTCTTTGTTTATGGATTTGAGCATTTTTAAGTATTTGTCTGTCTCTTATGATATCACTTTATCTGCACCCTTTTCACCCATATCACAGATATTCAATATAGATGACCAGATTGCACAACACGATTCAGATGATGACTCTTCTTCTGCTTCTGATATGAGTCCTAGTGATTAGAGAGTTTCACCTGCCATAGAAGACATTGAGATTGTTGATTTTGGCACAACAGACCAGCCTAGGGAGTTGAGGATTGGATTAGATTTGTCTATAGCTCGCCTAGTTACTCATATCATATTTGGACGTTTTCGCATGGTCTTATGAGGACATGCCAGGCCTTGATCCATCCATAGTCCAACATCGTTTACCACTTCTGCCCCATGCTAGACCGGTTAAGTAGAAGTTGAGACGATTGCAACCTCGCTAGAGCTTGCAGGTGAAGGAGAAGATTCAGAAGCAGCTTAATGTAGGATTTTTATCAGTGGTCGAGTATCCGAGTGGCTGGCCAATGTTGTCCCTGTTCCTAAAAAGGACGACAAAGTGAGAGTTTGTGTTGATTTTCAAGATCTCAACAAGACCAGTCCTAAGGATGATTTTCCCTTCCCACACATTGACACACTAGTTGACAGTACGACATGTCACTCAATGTTGTCTTTTATGGATGGATTTTCTAGGTACAATCAGATCTTGATGGCTCTAGAGGACATGGAGAAGACGTCCTTCATTACTAAGTGGAGTACTTACTGTTACCGAGTCATGCCATTTGGGTTGAAGAATGCATGAGCTACCTATTAGAGAGCAGCGACTACCCTCTTCCATGACATAATGCATCGGGATGGCGAGGTTTATGTAGACGACATGATAGTGAAATCTCGAGATAAAGCAGATCACCTAGCAGCCTTGGAGAGATTCTTTGAGAGGATCAGGCAATTCAGATTGAGATTGAATTCTAAGAAGCGCACTTTTAGAGTGACTTTTGGGAAGCTGCTAGGATACATGGTCAGTGAGAAAGGCATAGAGGCGGATCCAGATAAGATCAGAGCCATCCTTGACATGCCTGCACCGAGGACCGAGAGAGAGATCAGAGGCTTCTTAGGTAGACTTCAATACATCAGCAAATTTATTGCTAGATTGACAGACATCTGTGAGCCCATTTTTCGACTCTTGAGAAAGAGTCAACCTATTATTTGGGATGATCAGTGCCAATGCGCATTTGAGAGGATCAGGGAGTACTTGTTGTCACCTCTAGTCTTGGCGCCTCCTACACCAGGTTGTCTCTTACTCCTATACCTGTTAGTCTCAGATGTAGTTTTCGGTTGCATGTTGGTTCAGCTCGATGATTCGGGAAATGAGTGAGTCATTTATTATTTGAGTAAGAGGATGTTAGATTATGAGACGAGATATGTCATGATTGAGCGCTACTGCTTGGCATTGGTTTGGGCTACTCGGAGATTGAGACATTACATGACCAAATATTCAGTGCACTTGATAACCCATCTAGATCCTCTGAGATATTTGTTTGACAAACCCACTTTGGTCAGTCACCTCATGAGATGGTTAGTACTTCTGACTAAGTTTGACATCCATTATGCCACTCAAAAGTCTATCAAAGGGAGCATTGTTGTAGATCACTTAGCCTAATTGCCAGTTTTTTATGGTAGAGCTATAGATGATGATTTCCCAGATGAGAATGTTGTTGTTCTGACTAGTCTGTCAGGTTGGCGAATGTACTTTGATGGTGCGGCCAACCATTCTGGATACGGGATAGGTGTCTTGTTGATATTCCCTCATGGTGACCACATTCCTAGATCTGTTCGTTTGGCATTCTCCGATCGACATCCTGCCACGAACAATATTATTGAATATGAGACTTGCATCTTAGGACTAAAGACAGCTCTCGAGCTCAGGATTAGATAGATGGAAGTGTTTGGTGACTCCAATCTGGTATTGAGACAAATTCAGGGCGAATGGAAGACTAGAGATGTGAAGCTTAGGCCTTACCATGCATACTTGGAGCTACTGGTTGGGAGATTTGATGATTTGAGATATACACATCTGCCTAGAGCGTAGAACTAGTTTGTCGATGTCTTAACTACTCTAGCTTCCATGATTGAGATTCCTACTAATACCATTGTTCACCCTTTACTGATTGAGTCGAGATCTGTTCTTACCTACTGTTGCTTGATCGATGAGGCAGAGTTTGATGATGGCTTGCCTTAGTACCATGACATATACCAGTTTTTGACACTTGGTGCATATCCTGATGCCGTCACGGCCAAGGATAAGAGAGCATTGAGATAGTTGGCCACCTGATTTGTGATTTGTGGTGAGACATTATACAAACGATCAACTGATGGGATGTTATTATTGTGTCTAGATTACGCCTCTGCCGATCGAGTGATGAGAGAGGTTCATACGGGAGTTTATGGACCCCACATGGGAGGACATATGTTAGCCCGTAAGATCATGAGGACTGATTATTTCTGATTGACCATGGAGACAGATTATTGCCAGTTTGTTCAGAGATATCCAGAGTGTTAGATTCATGGGGACCTTATTCACGTACCCCCTTCAGAGTTACATGCATTAACTTCTCCATGGCCATTTTCAATATGGGGTATAGATATTATTGGGAAGATTTCGTCGAAGTCTTCCAGTGGTCATGAGTTCATCTTGATCGCCATTGACTATTTCACCAAGTGGGTGGAGGCCGCCTCATATGCAAGATTGACGTCAGTTGGGGTTGCTAGTTTCATCAGATCACACATTATCTACCGCTATGGAGCCCCTCATGAGTTGATTTTAGATAAGGGAGTACAATTCAGAGCAAATGTTGATGCTTTATTAAAGAGATATGGGATCCATCATCATAAATCGTCTGCGTACAAGCCGTAGACTAATGGAGCGGTAGAGGCTGCGAATAAGAAAATTAAGAGGATCTTGTGGAGGATGACAGAGAAGCTTCCATTTGCATTATGGGCTTGTCGGACTTTCTTTTGCACTTCTATAGGGGCTACACCTTACTCCTTGGTGTATGGTATGGAGGCAGTGCTACCAGTTGAGATAGAGATAGGTTCGTTGAGGGTAGCATTGGAGCAACAAATTTCGGAGGCAAATTGGGCCCAAGCTCGATTAGACCAGCTCAATCTTCTAGATGAGAGGAGATTGAGGGCAGCGGACCATGTTCATGCCTATTAAAGGAAGAAGGCCCGAGCATTCAAAAAGCAGGTCAAGTCGAGACCGCTATAGAGAGGTGACTTGGTTTTGAATGTCATCAAGGGATTGATCAAAGATCCCCAAGGGAAGTTCAGACCCAATTGGAGCTGACCTTCTTTCATTAGGGAGCTGACCCCAGATGGCGCTGCATGGTTGATAGATCTAAATGGAAACCGATTCTCAAAGCCGACTAATGTAGATCAACTGAAGAAGTATTATGTTTGAGACCATGGTCGTAGGATGGGTGGCCATCATTTCGGTTAGCCATATACATCGTTGTTCCCTTTTGACATATAGACCATTGCTAGCCCATTAAGCCTCACATGTGCATCAGAGTCTTTCTTTCTTATTACATTGCTTACACTTCTACACCGGGATATGGGCCCTTTAGTGTATGTATGCTTCATTCAGGAGTGAGCCTTGGGCCTACGGGCACGTCATTCTCTCATTATTTTTCCTACCATTGCACTACTGCATTCCTTTATATCTCATTGGTTATGTTATTCATCTCTTCTTCTTTATTCTATCTACTACTCATTTTG
Source organism: Vitis cinerea var. helleri x Vitis riparia (assembly GCA_946000715.1). Lineage (NCBI taxonomy): Eukaryota > Viridiplantae > Streptophyta > Magnoliopsida > Vitales > Vitaceae > Vitis > Vitis cinerea var. helleri x Vitis riparia. The sequence continues at coordinate 16,847,282 of OX254005.1, read as the reverse complement.
CTTCATATTCTCTTCACCCTAAGTGGTGATCCTCCTCAGTTCATTACATGGAAGATAGTCACATCATTTCCACTATCTATCATACAGACATTGATTTAGAGATCCTTAGTTTGAGAAGGTCATCTTGTCAGAGAGAGTTTTTGTTACCTTTGGGGTTCATTTGTTTATGTTCAGGATATGTGCATTTGTATATATGTAAAAAAAAATGAAAAGAAAAGAAAAATAAGTGCATATGTGCATAGTATTCTCCATCATTGAGCGTGTATATTGATATCTGAAGGTCATTTTATCGAGTATGTTTGTTGTTGAGAGTTTGTATGTGAGCTTTTTGAGATCCTATTTTCTTTGTATTCACTTTGTCATATTTCTTTGAGAATGAGATGAGTGACCTTCTCCTAGGGACTCTGGGTCATTGTCCTTTCCATCATTATATTCATTATTGATGTGACTTTACTCCATGTTTGACTTGAGTTGATTGTCACTTTTCTGGCAACGGCGCCATTTGATACGTTCCCAATTGGTGTCTCAGCTGATTCATGTCCAGCTGGTGCTCTTTGATTGAGGGAGTAATCAACAAAATTTATAATCTAAATCACCATGCATTAGGATAGCTTTAGCTAATATAGCATAGTGGCTCTAGGATCGTTCTCTGGGAAGGGTTTTCAACTCACAACTGATACCAATTCAAAGTTAAATTGGTGCTTTTTCATTTCAAGGTTAGCTTAAGAAATAAAACACAAACTTTGGTTAAACGAGGTTTTGTTTCAAGCTAACTAAAAAGAAAGTAATGGAAATTACTAATGAAGAAAAACATTCCTTGGAGGTTTGGGTTCACAGGGGAGGTTCCTGATACAGAAACAGAGCTCCAGTCATTTGGTTCATTTTCTCGCATTAGAGAATTAACATATAGTCAATTCTCTAACCGGTGTTGTACAGATGTATCCTTTAAATGGATTTTAGCTCTAATTCCCTCTCACTGATGCAACTTGCAATGGCTCGTGCCTCTCACCTAGCATTTGCCATTCAAGGTGATCTTTAACTTTGGACTTCCCTTCTCAAGCTCGCAAGAGATAACTAATGGATGTCTCCTTGGAGTCCAAAAGCTTACCAAGTGTTGGCAATTCTAGAAAATCCTACCTTCACGTCACTTCCCAAAAGCTCGCAAGAGGTAAACTAGTGCATCTCCATGGACGGAGATCACTTGCCTTACTAAGTGTTGGCTCAAGTGAATTGAAGGTGTTTTAAGTTAACTAAAAACATAGAAATCATTAAAGGATCAGACTTTCTCTTCATTAATGGCTGAAACCACAAAGCTATAAATTCTTGCACCTGGAACCTTTCCCGGCAACCTTAGCTCCAAGGAACTAAAAGTCTAGCCACTCATTCTCTGAGGAAACTTCCTCAGAGCTTGTTTGGCTAGTAAGAAAAAGAATGAGAAAACAAAAATATATAGGAAAAACAGAGCAAGTGCTCTGTAAAATATATTTCTTGCAAAATTGTACAAAGGATGCATCTGAGAACAAGCTCCCGACTCTCTTTTTTTAAAGAAAATTACAAACTATATATATGAGGTTATTCACCCTTTGTTCTTACTTAAAGACTAAGGAATCCTATGATAGGTGGGTTACAAGGAGAGTTTGGGGAATTAGACATCAAATATCTAAAGCAAAATATCTCAAAAAGTCGGTCGGGAATATCGGGAAGCTTCAGGAGAACACCGTGGCACTCTGCAAAATGGCTGCAAAATATCTCAATCACATTCTCCATCCCCTTCTCCTTCCCCTGCCCCTTCCTCTCGAGGACGCCCTCATCATCCTCATCACTGACCAACCACCGACAATCCATTATACAATTTTATCTACATCTATTATATTAATAGAGAGTTTGCACCCCCTATGAAACGGAGTGGCTTTATTCATCCCTTCAATGTATTTTCGACTTCAGTAAAATTGACATACATTTCCGCATGGTTTCATATCCTTTCCGATCTAAACAAGATTTTAGATTAAAAATAAAAGGAGTGGCAGAGTGCTCTCAGTGGTAATGGCCAAAATTTTCCACATGGGACGACTTAAACAGGGAGGAGAAGCCTCTTAAATTTAGGCACCAAAAAAGCTCCCACCTGAAATGATTGACAACGCCTTCGTCTCGTTTCTAAAAAAAAGAGACTACATATAATCTCTCAACTGCTAGAAAAGAGAGTCATCAAGCATCACCAAGCACAACTAGTAGTTACACCTTTGGTCGCTCAAATATACAAGGCCACGTCCTACCCCCCTTTGTCTCTTTTCAGTGTGGTTAAAGCAAATCCATCATCATCGAGCATCAAACATATATTAAATGCCACTTTCTTAGAATTTTCTAGGGGGAAAATATCGAAGCAATAACATCCTCACATCACCCATTCAGACGTCGCATGTTAAGTTCTTTAGACTCCGTTAATTAAAAATGAATGAATTTGGATGGAAGTATATCCAAAGAAAAGCAAAAATTGTGCGGAACCTACTAGAAAATGCAGGAAACTATTGGAAATAGGAATTTGCATGTCCAGAAGTACCTCGGTTTGATTCGATTCTGCATCTCTTCGTATTCCCTCTGCTACCATCAACATAATAGAGCAAAGAGAATGAGAGTTAGATGCTTTCTCGGTGAAAAAATCTTATACCAGTGACAAAGAAAATTTGAGAGGAAGACGTTTAAGTTTTGCGGAGGGGTTGGGCTGTGCGGCTGTGCGGTTGTGCCAAATTTATATCCCTCGCACATTAGGGTTTCTCTTGTCGGGAGCAATTTGGGTGCATGGGCTGCTGAAGGTTAAAGGGTTATTTGGTCAAGGGAGAATTGTATTTTCAGTCTAGCTAAGTTGGGTCATTAACCTCCTCCTATCACTCGTAATTAAACCCAAAACTTAATGAAAGAGTAGAAATTGAGACGAAGGATATCGTCTTTAAAAAATTCCTAAAATATCCTTGACTATTAAATGAAAAAACTAATCAATCACCTCACTTTTCTCATTCTCTCTCTGACTTTTTTACTCTTCTCTCACCTATTTAATAGTTGAACAAAGTTGAATCATTTTTGTTTATCAAATTGATTATGAAATATGGGTAAAAATTATTATTACCAAATGCATTTTTGAAATGAATAACTTTTAAATACCTCATCAAAAATTATTCTTTTTTCAAACTTACATAATATAATAAATATTTTTTAAATATGTTGAAAACTTACATAATATATAATAAATATTATTCTTTATTTCAAACTTATATTATTTCTCATATATATTAAATAGTTTTTAAACACCTCATAAAATATTAGTATTATTGTTTGTTCTAATTTGTAAATTATATAACATCAAATATTTTTTTTTTCAAATATATAGAACATATAATAAATACTTTTTAAATACCTCATAAAATATTATTAATTTTTTTTTTAACTTGCAAATTAGACACATGGTGTTTATTATTTCTTAAGTTATTAATCTTTTGCTTAACTCTACAATCTTTTTTATAATGGCCAACTTTGCCACATTTAAAACAGATAATTGGCTTGACATCTAAAGGTTTCTACCCTTTTCTGGGTATCTTTGTTGACCCTTCTTTGGAAGTGTCTTGACTGCTTAGTATCATTCATCCTATAGTTGTCATGGGTACTTCTCTTACTGTGGTAAAACTTATCTTTGCTAGGCTTCCTACTTGGTTTTTGCTTAGAGGGAGGCATAGTTTCTTTTTGGCTGAAACCAAACTGGCTACAGAATGATCCAAATTCATTCTTGTAGATTTTTTGTTCATTCTTCATTTGTTGCTTAAGCTTGAAGTCATTGCACAACTTAATCCCTTCAACTGTGACAATGCTTATAATCTCACCATAGGTTAGCTTATCATAAGGGATTTGACCATTATATTGTTCCCTTATCTTGATCCTAATTCTCTCAGAGAAAAGCTTGGGTAATCCTGAGATAAATTTTTCTTTCCAAAAAGATTGCTTACAATCTGATCTTAGCATGACTTTGGTTAAGAAGACTTCCTTATACCACCTAAAATCATGAAGTTTGGGACACTTAAGGTTGGTCAAGAGATCTACAGTTTTATCCTTAATTTTTGTAGGATCTCCAATGAAGTGCTTGGATATTGAGTAGATTAGAGTAGCCACTGCATCCTTTATATCTTGGCCATCTTCGTCCTTAATAACTTCACTATTCTCATTAATCCTATAGGCTTTAAGGATACTATTTCTATCATCAAAAGTGAGATAATTATCCCACCAACCTTTAAGCTGACCTGTAAACCCAACAACAATGGTCTGAGTTACAGCATGATCTGGCAGTCTATTGTTTAACTTATAGACTGTACTTACCATGGTCATTTCTTGAAGTTTAGTGAGTATGTTATACTCGGTCATACCGTCTATGTTCCATTCATAGATAGTACCATTGGTGTATGAGGCTTGAGTATACTGATTTCTTTCCTCAAACTGCATGTCAGGAAATGTAGGTCTAGGATAGTAATTCCTAGTCTTAAAGGTTTCTAAATTGTTAATATCTTTTGAAATAATTTGATTATGGGGTTCCTCAAACATTTTAATTAATTAGTTTATCAGCTTCTTCTTCTGAACTAATATCACCTTTAACCATATTGATTCTCTTATGAGGCTGAACAGTCAAATGGGCAACAAGATTATCCTTAATCTTCTGATTAATCCTATCAACAAAAGCCTGGTTGATTTGGGGATTTTCCTGGAATTCCTTAGAAAATTCAAAGGACTTAATTTTATCAGTGCTCTTAGTGTTATTACACGCTTATAAGGATAATCTGGATAATCCTCTTGTTTGAAGAGTTCAAACCAAATCCAAAACTTAATATTTTTCTTTTCTTGTCCTAAGTAGGCATAGAATTCTTCTTGGTGAATGGCTCTAATGACTTTAGGGATAGTGCTAAAGAACCAATCATTTCTTTGCTTATTGTCATCAGAATAGAAGTCTTTTCTTAAGAGATCCTTGTTGATCTCAAAGTCCTCATCACTTAGGCTTATTGTGTTAATCATCTGGGAATAGGTAGGAGACATTACAGGGGACTCATCCTGTTGGGATTCCTGAGTAGACTCATTTTCCTCAGTGTAAAATGGTCTAGCCATGTTGGTGTGACTTCTGACACCTGTTAGCTTAATATTCTTAGGATTTCCTGAGCTGGAACCTTCTTCTTCCCTAGTGGTTCTCACTGGGATGGAAGAGCTTGAAGCTTAGAGGGTTCATAAACAAAAACTCTAGGGCTGCTTGAATGTCTAAAAGAGTTGGAGAAAACTAGTTCTCCTCCTCCATCAGGATATTGAACAATTTGTTCAATACTTTCAGATCGTTGTGCAATGGTTGGAACAGCATTAGCAAAATGCCAATTTTCAGGAAACTCAACATCTTTCCACAAGATCTTCTTGGGGATGATGAAATCTGACTTATCTAGCATATCTGAGTGAAAGTAAGTGGTCTCACCTTTAGGATTGGTGCAAAGAGCCCCAGATCCAACGCTTGTGTTCATGCTCTTATAGGCAAACCTGGTTATGATTGAAACAGGACTATTTCCTGGTTTGATCTTAAAGCCATGGGTCTTAATATGCAGGACAACGGAATCTAAGATGTCTGCATCTCTTATTCTAACTGTGAAATGCCGAAGAAGACTACAGTATGATGGAATTCCATCATTGTGGATTATGCACTTCATGGTTATAACAGGAAGCATTGAGTGTGTATTATGGAATGTGGGGACCACACATTGCCACTTTCCTATCTTCATTTCCAAAGTCCACTTGATTCTCTTATTCATTCATTTTCATGCCTACTTCCAAAAATGGATTTTTAAAAATTGTGTTTTCAAATGATTTTTTTAATTCTTCAATCTTTCTTTCTTTATTTTTAAAATAAATCTAATTTTTAATAAACCATTTGCCACCATGTGCAGCCTTTGTTGAGGTCAAGCCTATCGTCTTTTCTCGAAATGCATCCCACCCTTAGTGTTTGACACTCTTAATTCTTCATATTTTAACGTTAAAAATTGAAGTTTTATAAAAATTCTATTCTCAAATATTTTTCCAAAATTCACATTTTTTTTAATTTAATTTTCAAGAAAACCCCAATTCTCAAACAATTTTCCAAAATTCCTATTTTCATAATTTCCATTTTAAAATTTAATTTTCAAAACCCCAATTCTCAAATAATTTTTAAAATTCTAATTTCTTTCAAATTTAATTTCCAATTTCCAAAATTCCAATTTTCACATTTACTTATTTAATCATTATTATGTTCATTATTATCATTATTATTTTTATTAATTTATTTACTTTTAAAACTCCATCTTTAAATAATTTTTCAAATTTTCAATTACCAAATTTAATTTACAATTTCCAAAATTCCAATTTTCACATTTACTTATTTAATCATTATTATTTTCATTATTATCATTATTATTTTTATTAAATTATTTACTTTTAGATTTTCATCTTTAAATAATTCTTCAAAATTTCGATTACCAAATTTAATTTCCAATTTCCAAAATTCCAATTTTCACATTTACTTATTTAATCATTATTATTATTTTATTATCATTATTATTTTTATTAATTTATTTACTTTTTAAATTCTATCATTACCAAATTTAATTTCCAATTTCCAAAATTCCAATTTTCACATTTACTTATTTAATCATTATTATTTTTGTTATTATCATTATTATTTTTATTAATTTATTTACTTTTAAAATTCCATCTTTAAATAATTCTTCAAATTTTCGATTTCCAAATTTAATTTTCAATTTCCAAAATTCCAAATTTCACACTTGTATTATTATTTATTTATTTATTTATTAAAAAAATGTCATCTCCAAATGATTTCCAAGATTCCAATTTCCATAACTTAATTTTCAGAACTCCGATTTCTCACAAAATCAGTTTTCAAAACATCAATTCCTTATTTTAATCTTCAATTCAAATTTAATCTTCAAAATTCCAATTTTCAAAATCTCAATTTCTTTCAAATTTAATTTCCAAAACTCCAATTCTCAAATAATTTTTAAAATTTCAATTTCTTTCAAATTTAATTCCCGAAATTCCAATTCTTGAATTTAATTTTTAAAATGCCAATTTTTGAATAATTTTTTAGCTTTCAATTTTTGAATAAATTTTGAAACTTTAGTTTTCTTTCAAATAATTTTAATTTCCCTCCAGTTTTCAAATATTTCTTTAATTCTACTACTTTTCATCATTTATTAGGGTTTTAAATCGCTAAAAATTCCGTTTTTAAATAAACTTGCTACTTTTCCTTTCAGGTAAGCACTTTTCTCAAATTTCCTTTAATTTTAAAATAATTTTTTCGTTTTCCTTGATTTTTAATAAGCACGAATGAATTTTCGTAACTCCAGAAACAATGGAATCCATGAGATTAATTTGTACGAAATCAATTGGGCTTTGGTGGGGGCCCTACATATGAGTTTTCTCTTCTGATTAATAGTTGTTATGCTTAATAAGTATCGCTCGATCCTTGCCCTTCTCTTTGATGTGCATGTGATGATTTTATACTTGAACTAACCCTGTTTCCATGATAGCGCGCTACTAATTGCTACTAAGGTACGATCTCATTCCTCACTTCGCTTATTTTTATGCATGATTCACTTTATTATTTGATTATTCCATTTTGGTATCCATAATTAATTAGTTAATTGCCACAATTCCCTTAATTTGTTTAGCAAAGACTGTATGTATACGGGTTTAGAGGGGTGCTAAGGCTCACCACCGTACCTTCCTAATAGGAAACCTGACCCCCGGACCGAGACTCAGTTTTTCACAGACCTGTTTTTCCTTCAGAAGTCACACTTAGGGTTTTTCTTTCTTATTTTGTTTTTCCCTTAAAAAAAAAAACAAAAATAAGCGGCGTTTCCAATTCTTTTTTTAAAAAATCATATTTTTCACCAAACAAATACAAAAAATGAGTTTCGCCATCGAGTGGAAGCGCATGTGCGAAATACGGGGTCCATAAAATGGCGACTCCACTAGGGACATTTTGTGGATCAAACTTGAACATAAGTTAAGGCAAATGTGGCATTTGATTAGTCAGTTGATGGATACTTTCTCTTTGTGTTTTTCTATGATTGAGTGTTCATAGCACATTGAGAGTTTTGATATGACGATTTTCCATGCCTGATTGTTATATCCATTTGGGACATTGACATGCTGATAATATTGATTGATTATCTTGCTTGTTTTAATGTATTGAATCTGCTCTTGCCATGATTATCTTGCTCACTTTGTTGTATATCATGTTTGTCTTAGTATTGATTATATTGCTTGTATATTATCTTGGTCATCTTGGAGCATGCTATCCTTGCTATATATCCATCTCGATTATCATACTTCATGCCTAGCTTGTGTGTAGATTTGGATGATATATACATGTGTTTTGCATGACTGGTTGTTGCATGACTTCTCTCTTTCCGTGTGATTGCATGAGTTGCTTGTCTATGTGGGATACACACCTATCCTCTTATCTCCAAGTTCCTAGTCTCGGTCAAACTAGTTTCCCTTGATCTTGTATTTGATATGAGACTTGCTGCTTTGTTTGCTTTTCAACCGAGCTAATGATTAGGAGTAGGGTCTAGCGATGGGCTATATCTATGTTTGGGAGCATTTTGGAGGTGGCCGACACATTGATGTTGATTGGAGTCCGACCTTTGAAGACTTGTATAGCCCAGAGCTAGATTTTATGGATATTTGTGTGATCAGTTGTTTTTTTTTTCCTGCTTTAGCTTCATAGGATTTTCGAACGCACCTACACCACTCACTGTGCACTTTAGCTAACTACTGAGTGCTGAGAATTGTGAGAGCTTTCACCATAGGAAACCCTTTAGGATGTCAAGGTAGTTCATGTGTGGAGGTGATGACCACCTTGCATGGAAGCGTCCCATCTCTTCGAAGGCGTGCAGAGGGTTGCGTACCGTCGGAGAGTACAATCGTTTCTGCTAGGGATCCTTTAAAGTCCACCTATCTTCTTTTTAGAGCCACCTTAACCTTGTAGGTTGAGCCTTAGATCCTTCGATCAGGATTTCATTTCCTACACGTGGGTGCGTCAGTGGGCCTTTAGAGTCGAGTCAGTAGTGATAGGTTTAGTTACCCTCGTAGTAGTCTCTTGTATATTTGCTCAGAATTAGATATCAGTTTGATTACTTCTAGGTTGCCTTTCAGCATATTTGATAGACATTCCTTGTAGAGTTTCCCCTACACCGTATCTTATCTAATATTTCCACTATTGTAAGAATATTGATATGTTCAGTCTGGATTCAGCTTCTTGGATTAGAGTTAAAGGTAGATTGATCAGAATATCATACTAGTCAGACCAAAGATCATATCAGAGGGATATGGATTCATAGGTGGTTATCGTCGATCAGTTTGCCTCGGCCATGGCTTTGATTCAGGAGGCTATAGCTAGCCTCGGCCAGAGGATGGATGGGCAGCAGGCCTAGTAGGTCTCACCTCAGGATGGCGCATAATATGACCTTATAGTACCGCCACCCCCTCCACCCAGTCAGTTAGCACCACAGGCTATACTTTTCACTCTACATAATGAGACTAAGGTTGTCTCGTCTCCTGTCACCGTGTCTACCCTGACCTTAGAAGACCCATATGCACGTATGGATAGACTTAAGCAGAGGTTGAGATAGATGAGGGCTTCAGACGAAGCTAATTACTTGGGAGGATTTTGATGGAGCACTAGTGGTCGGTTTATCGACCAAGTTTAGGATGCCTGAGATTGAGATATACATAGGCATTAGCTATCCTCGCATCCATTTGAGACTTTATAGTACGATTATGAGAGCCCATGGACTGGATGAAACCCAGATGGTTATGTTTTTCCCTATGTCCTTGAGTGGTGCAGCACAACGTTGGTTTGCTTCATTGGATGTATCACACCGCCGAAATTGGGATGATTTGGCCCAGGAGTTTTTGAGACAGTTTGCATTTAACACTGCCATTGATGTTTCGATGAAAGAGTTAGACGCTTTAAGGCAAAGGCCAGAGGCCAGAGGAGTTGGTCACCTCATTTATCTCCCGTTGAAGGGAGAATATCTCACAAGTTATTGATAGGCCATTTGAGATGGATCAGATTAGTATGATCATGAGGACCTTGTAGCCTCAATTTGCTAGGCACTTGATGAGATTCCCTCATACAGATTTTGGATCTTTGGTATAAGCCTTATACGGTATAGAGGAGGGCATAGCTAGAGGATTATGGTCCAAGTTTTTCCCTATTGACTTTAAGGAGAAGAGGCCTTTAGGAAGACAGAGACCAGAAGATGTGGGTGTTATCAATTCAGTAGGGTTGAGGCTTCTTAGACACTATCAAACAATTAGGGAGACTTCTGGATTCCACTACGTACCATTACCTCGTGTGCAATATAGGCCATGAGCGTCTTATCAGTCGCATGATTAGGCTTACTTGTCTTCCACATTAGCACAACCGTATTATGCCGCACAGGGCACAAAGAGACCTTCAGCTTCCTATCCTACTCCAGTACAGCCATGCTACGCAGCACAGTTTGCGACGAGACCCTCAGCTTCCTATCCCAAACCTAGAGCTCCATAGACTTTCTCTGCTTTTGTTTTGAGGACGTAGAGACAATTTTCACAGTTGGGTATGCCATTGAGCCAAGCTCTTCGAAAGTTCACAGAGGCTGGGTTATTGACAACTCTCACTCTTAGGCCATTGCCTTAGCCCGTTCCGCCACAGTTCAGGATGGATTTACATTGTGCATACCATCAGGAGCCAAGACATGAGATTGACCATTGTACTACTTTGAGGCAGGCCATCCAGGATTTGATTGATCAGGGAGTGGTTCACTTGGGTCAGCCTAGTGTAACCGCTAACCCATTACCGACCCCTACTACACACGAGGTTCCCCTTCCGATCGATGGCATACATTCCATTGACTTTGTCGAGCCTGATGATCGCATTCACATGCTGAGTTGGGATGATTACAAGCTAGAGCCCATTGTGGTAGATGAAAGCTATGAGGTTGATGAAGTGATCTCAAACTCACAAGCATTTGCGCCATTTAGACTAGTCCCTGACACGCCACCATTGCAGTCAACCACGGTTAGGTCGTTGATTCACCCATGCTATAGCATTCAGTCTCCATTTATATTGAGTTAAGATCCTAATGAGATGGTTGCACAGGATGTTCAGTATGTCATCCGTGGGGAGAGAGTGGTACGACAGCAGCCTCCCACATTTGCTAGACTTTTAAAGAGCGATGCCACTCGAGAGGAGACCAAACAAGAGGACAACGAGATTTTGAGGCAACTCCAGAGCACTCAGGCTAGCATCTCCATTTGGAGTCTTTGGCATCATCTACCTCCCACCGGGAGGCACTAGTCTGAGCATTGAGTTAAATACGAGTTGAGACATCCACCTCTCCTAAGGGATTGATCCATGTGTTGACAACTGACAGGGCCACATGCATTGTCTTCTCCACTGATGATCTACCCCCTAGAGGTTCTGACCATACTCTACATTTTTACATTTTTGTTGGTTGTTTTGGGCATCGAGTTTCATTCGTCCTTCTGGACAATGGCTCTGCCCTGAACATTTGCCTGCTAGCTATAATAGTCACTCTCGGCTTCGGACCTTTAGATTTTAAGCCATCTTCCTAGACAGTTCGAGCCTATGACAGTACACGTAGAGAGGTTTTGGGTACGTTGACGTTGGACTTGCAAATAGGTCCTATCACGTTTTCTGCTTTATTTCAAGTTTTGAGGATTCCTACATCCTTTAACCTGTTATTGGGTCGGCCTTGGATCCATAGAGTCGGAGCTATACCATCTTCCCTTTATCAAAATGTGAAGTTCATACATGAGGGCATAGTCATTACTATACAGTCTACTGGAGACTCTTATTCTACTTCAAGCCAGTATTGGAGATTAGTCATGGCGACGACGACCTATTTCTGACTGGTTTCACCTTTGATGAGATACAGACTGTGGAGGTTGAGCAATTCTATAGAGATCACGTGGCGCCTCCCTTTGATGAGCATGGTAGTACAATGGTTTTGGACATGATGAGGTTTATGTCTTTCTTGCCTGGCTTGGGTCTAGGACGTCGTCAGCATAGCTCTGGAGAGTTTATTGCCGCAGTTGATCATGATACTCCTTTCAGGCTCGGTTTCATCCCTACTGAGGTCGATTATCGATATATGGCGTGATTGCGCAAAGAGAGGGTGAGGGCCCGATTGACTCACACACCCTTTGACTATCTTGTTCGCCCATACACCATGAGTTGGCGAACTACTTTGTGAGGGCGTCGGAGCTACAAGCGCCTTTAGATGAGGTCATTGGGAGATTTAACACTGCTCAAAAAGTCGAGCTCCAACGTCTTGTCCATCAGCTGCGGTTGAGTGATGGAGCTCCTAGCACTTTGACGTCGGCATTGGTCGCCCCATCATCTCCATATTGTATGAGCCTTATGACGCTCTATTTCCCGGATGAGGTCAATGAGCACAGGACATTTGCCGAGATTGGAGACATAGTGGATGGAGTTGTTCCGCACGATGAGTACATTGATGAGATGCTCACGATGAGTGTGAACCAGATCGATAAGATAGTTCAACCTGAGCTTGCTTCACCATTCGATTTCTTCGGGGTGTCCGCCATCGAGGTTGTCGAGGAGATCCAGACTGCTCCAGCTTCAGGGTTTCTAGATGATGTTATAGTTTTTTATGATTTGTTTGATGGCCTAGTTGGCCCAATTGAGGGAGCGTCCGACTTTGTGGACCCACCTCTTTCATTTGATGTTTTATAGGGATTTGTCTCCCGTTTTAACAATGTTCATGACTCTTTGTTTATGGATTTGAGCATTTTTTTAGTATCTCTCTTATGATATCACTTTATAATCAGATTTTGAAGGCTCTAGAGGACATGGAGAAGACATCTTTCATTACCAAGTAGGGTACTTATTGCTACAAAGTGATGCCATTTGGGTTGAAGAATGCATGAGCTACCTACCAGAGAGTAGCAACCACCATTTTCCATGATATGATGCACCGAGATGTCGAGGTTTATGTGGATGACATGATAGAGAAATCCCGAGATAGAGCAGATCACTTGGCAATTTTGGAGAGGTTCTTTGAGAGGATTAGACAATTCAGATTGAGATTGAATCCCAAGAAGTGCACTTTTGGAGTGACTTCTAGGAAACTACTGGGATACATGGTTAGTGAGAAAGGCATAGAGGTAGATCCAGATAAGATCAAAGTCATCCTTGACATGCCTGTGCCAAGGACTGAGAGAGAGATCAGAGGTTTCTTGGGTATACTTTAGTACATCAGTAGATTCATCACCAGATTGACAGATATCTATGGGCCCATTTTCCGACTCTTGAGGAAGAGTCAACCCACTGTTTGGGATGATTAGTGCCAACGCGCAATTGAGATGATTAAGGAGTATTTGTTATCACCTCCAGTTCTGGTGCCTCCTACACCAAGTCATCCCTTACTCTTATACTTATCAGTTTCAGATACAGCCTTGGGATGCATGTTAGCTCAGCTCGATGATTCGGGAAAAGAGCGAGCTATTTATTATTTGAGCAAGAGGATGCTAGACTATGAGATGAGATATGTCATGATTGAGCACTTCTGCTTGGCATTGGTTTGGGTTATTTGAAGATTGAGACATTACATGACAGAGTATTAAGTGCACTTGATATCTCGTTTAGACCCTTTGAGATATTTGTTTGACAGGCCTACTCTGATTGGTTGACTTATGAGATGGTTAGTACTCCTTATTGAATTCGATATTCATTATGTCACTCAGAAGTTTATCAAAGGGAGCATTGTTGCGGATCACTTCGTCTCATTACCAGTTTTTGATAATCTTGTTTAGTTTTTTCTAAAAATCAAAATTTTCACCAAATAAAAAAAAAAAAAAAATGAATCACGCCATCGAGTGGGAACGTATAGAGCAAAATACGGGGTCCACAATAACATAAATATGCAAAGTGAAATCCATATGGAACGCATCTTTGAAACAAATATGCTCTAATAAAAAGATACTTTTTATGTTGAACTTCTATTTTAAAACCACAAAATCAATATTTTACATTGAAATTATCCTTTGAAAACATGACTTTAATATCTTTACATTAAACTTATTCCTAAAGTAGATGAGTTGGATACAAAAAAGGTCATTTAATTTTTATTTTTTTTCTATATACAACTCATTTTTTGTTTTATATATAAAAATCAATTTACTTTAAATTCATGTTGTTGAACTTTATTTTTGAAAAAACGAGTTCTATATAAAAAATCAATTTATTAAAGTTTTTTTTTCTCAATGTGAGCCTACTATTTTTATATTGAACATGTCTTTTAAAAATATAATATTTTTTCATTAAACTTAAGTGCTATTTGTTGTACGACTGAATAGAAAAAATTAAAAAATTGTTTTTTCTTATTTAATTAAAAAATAATTTATTAATATCAACCAATATAATTAAAATAAACTTATTATCTATAGATTCAGTTTAATTATTTTAGTTAATATCAATAAGTTAATTTTAATTTAATAATTTAATTTTTTTTTCTATTTAGTTAAAAAATAAACACCATTTTACTTTTTAATTAGATGAACTCAAATTAATTTTTTAATATAGAATTTACTTTTTCAGGGTTATTTTAAACTAAAATCACTTTATTCATAAAAATGAGTTTTACATACTAGGTTTTATGGAATTCTCAATATTTTGATAATTACCATAGTTTAATAATATTTTTTTAGAGAGAAAAAAAAAAAGGAAAAAAGAAAAAACCCTCCCAAAATGTGGCCTTCAAGGATACAGAATGCCCGAGGGTTCAACAATTCGTCACTAAAATTTTTTAAAAAGAAAAAGAAAAAGGGAGGAAAGTCCAAAAGCACCAAGAGTAGGTGCTCCCACCACGCGTACAATTAAGAAAGCTCGCCTATCAAAGTTTTCGTGCATTAGCCTCATTGTATAAGTTCCATCAGGAAATAATCACAAAAGCGACCAGAAAACGGATGGTCTTGTTAAATATTGTCTTGTCTCGCTCTGGGAAGTTTCCAGTCTTCTCTTTCCTTCATTTTTCTGCTATACGCTTTGTTTGGATTCTGAGAAAATTCGACGACTAGGGTTTCTTGCGAGTTGCGATTCCACTTCTTCACAACCACTCAAAGGATTCCTTTCTTGCAAATGGGATTGTGGGATTCCATTTTTGATTGGCTCCGGAGGTAAGCATTTTATTGTTTATTGTTTATTTTTATTTTTTTTATTTTTCTCATTTTTCAAATTTTGTTGCATTTGTAATTGTTGGAATCTGGGCAAGATGGTTCTATTTGGTTGCCAATAAAATTGACCGAGAGGAAATTTCCTAACTGTGGCATCTTCTGCTAGCTAATGCTTGATACTTCATTGCTCATTTTCTTTTGACGTAATGTTAGATGCTGAAAAGGGGTTTCGGTTCAGGACCAGCCTATATTATATGACAAACCAAATGAATTTTTTTTAGTAGTGCAATGGGTACACATGAGAACATGTTTATACATATATCCATATAAGCAGTTGTTGTATGTTATTTTACTTTCTACTACTTTTATGGTCCTATATCGCACAAAATCCATTGTATCGAGAGTTCTGAAGGACAAAGTTGCTATCCTTTTTGGGACTATGTAAATGAGGATTCAAGGGCCTCTTTCCAAACTGTTTTGAAAACAGTTTTCTAATTCTCCAAAAAAAAAAAAATAGGAAAACACTTTTAACAATTAGAAAATAGAAAACTTGTTTTCAAAAAACATCTTTTAATTATTTTTGGTTGTTTTCTTTTAGTGTTATTTTAAAAAATTATTGTACAAATATGGAGAATGATTAAAACAACACAATATATAAGAGTTATTTTTTAAAATATGGAAATAAGTTAAAAAAAATTTAGGTTCTTAAGCAAACATTTGTTCTAGAAAACATCATAGAACAGTTTTCAAAAATTGTTCTCAAAAACTGTTTCCAAAAACAGTTATCAAATAGGACCCAACTATCCCTAATAATTTGTTCTATTCAGTTAATAGTTTGATCATAATTGGGTCTATAAGCCTTTCACGTTCACACTATATTTATGGAGTGGTGATGGATCTCCATCATCTTGCTTTGGTGGTCTTTTTTCCAGACCTAGCAACTAGGAGGCAGATATTCTGGCTGAGATAGGTGCCTTGGTTTTGGACTTCTATAATTTCGAGCTCTCTTACTCTCTTCTCAGACCCAATAATTTTAAAATAATAATAATAATAATAATAATAATAATTTAACTAATGAAAAGGTGTGAAATGTAAGAAGAGAGGCGAAAAACTGATGCTCTATTCTCAAAACTTGAATAAAGCTTCTCTTGGTGTTTATTTTTATGGTTCAAGAATACATGACAAGAGTCTAAAAGATAGTTACAATTTGTTCTTATGGTCTAACTGAACCTAACAATTCTGACAGCTAATCTTTACATAATTGCATTTTAACTATTAACCATTGAGCTAGTCATCATCCTACATTCACCTGTAAGCTTAGGGGCCAAGGATGCACCATAATCTTAGCTCTAAGAGTGAGAAACCTTTTATGGATGAAGGCTTAGTCATGATGTCAACATGTTGGTTTTCTAAGGGAACAAATTAAACTTATAGAGATTTAGTAAGGGCACATTGGCTTACAAAGTAATGAAGAAAAATAAAAGGAAAGAAAGATTGAAGAAAAATGCGGAGGAAAGAAAATAAAGAGGAAAAACGAAAGGAAGAAAGATCGAAGGAAAATAAAAAATAAATATAAAGTAAATAAATTATTTTTACATGGTTCTTTAAATTTGTTTCACTTATTTTTCCTTTTTTAAAGGTTCATTTTAGTTATGTTGGTTGATATCAACTTGTTATTTTTAGCTGGATTAAAAAAACCAAATATTTTGGCTTTTTCTATTTAGAGAAAAAACAAACACCATTTAAGTTTCTAATTAATTTTAATTATATTTGATTTTCTTTTATTTTTTTTTACAGTGAAACCAAATATGAGAAAATCATTTTTCTTATAATTTTTTTTTCCTTGATACTTTCCAGGAACCAAACATAGCTATAATTCATTAACCTCTAGAAGTAAACAGATTTATACTCATAATTTGTTCCAAATCCCATATTACAGCCTCAATGAAATCCTAGTCCCTAGTTTTTTTCATAAGGTACCTACACCACCACAACCAGAAATCCCTAACTAGAATCTATATCTAAGTTGGTTTAAGAATATTTAAGTGCAAAAAAGACAAGCTAGTGTCAAAAATGTGAATATTAGTTATCAATCATAAAAATATTCGATGATATTCAATTTAAACACAAACAAGTATGCACATCTTTCTTACTCTCCCTAGATACAATCAAATAAACACCTTATTACCTCTACTCTTCTTATCCTAATTTAAAAATAGCACATGTAAAGTGGGAGCTATATGAAAGGTATGTGATGGAAAAGAAGAAAAAATTTTAAGGCAGCAATACCATATCCATAGTAAAAACTTTATGTTCTTCGGAAAGTGAAATGATTATCCACATAAAAATACTTAAGAACAAAATGACACAAATTTTTCTTCTCTCCCTTCCTCAAAAGTTACTCTCTCCCATCCAGTTAAGAAATTAGTGAACCTATGAGAGATATTTATGATTAGTTTCTTTCTCTTCTCTTTGTATAATATGTATTTATCATTTGTCCTACATGTATGTTGCTCTATATTTAAGATGAGATACATACATATGATTTGTGTAATGTTTCATATAAAAGAATTGTATTTTATCATTATATTTTATCATCTATAATATTTTTAGATGGTGAATGGAACGGTACTGTGTTGTTCTTTTCTTTAGACTGTTGATGAACTCTATGTGTTTTGAGGTTTATAATGCAATATAAAGAAGTAGCTTTAGCTTATATGCAGAAAATCAAGAAGGGAAAGATGGTAACATAATCCTCTAGCTTCTTTTTAATTCTAAAAACTGATAAGAGTGAGATTGTTAGGTGCTGATATGGCATCATCATTTCTAGATTCTATTAAGATTACCAATAATCCTCTAGCTTCTTTTTAATTCTAAAAGCTGATAAGAGTGACTTTGTTAGCTGCTGATATGGCATCATCATTTCTAGATTTTATTAAGAGTTAGTTAGGCTTGTTAGAGAGTGAGCTAGATTTGTTTGTTTGTTGATGAGATAGTTGCATGGTTATTAGAATTTGTTACAAAGGGATGGTGATAATCCAGATCTATACAAAAGATTTATCTATTGGGAACATTTAGTATAAAAGAGAAGTAAACTGGCTTATGAACTCCATCCCCTTTCTTTTCTCCTCTTGGCGTCATGTTCTTCGTGCTCTCTGAAGTTTATTATGAGATGTAGAATCCTTAGATGAACAATGCCGGTAGCATCCCCTGTTGGTAGGTGCTGGTTTGGTGTGGAGTTGAAGACTTTTGAGATTAGCATAGAAGAACACAAAGGAAAAGTGAGCGGTAAGATCTGTGAAAGAGGCCCTAAGTTTTCTTCATGGGTCAAATTTGGAGGGAAAAGTTTAGCTCTGCTGCTAGAAGGGGTTGAGTCATGTTGTGGGCTAAAGGAAAGAATCCCCTTCAGGAAGCTATGGTCGGAAGGAGATAGAGAATACAGCCTGGAGATCCGGAATAATAGAGCAGGGAGATTCTTGTTTTGCATTGTAAGAGACGCGGGGAACAAAAGATTTTCATTGGCTTTTCCTGAAGGGAGAGGATTTGTAGGAGGCTGGAAAATTCTCGCTAGCAAACTGAGAAGTTTGGGAGTCTCACCCCTTCAATGGAAAGGAGCCCTGCTGAAAAACCTCTTACCTTCTCAGGTCTCACCCAGCAGTAGTGTAGTCAGAGACACATCTCCCCCTAAGGATTGCCCCGCGCCTCGCGATGCCATCTGGCTAGAAATGGAGAAAGAAACTCTGGACAGGAACAAGGAATTGTTGGGCAGATGCCTCGTAGGCTCTTGGGAAGGTGACTCTGATCGTCTTCCGGACCCTGTTGCTTTCGGGTCGTGGGCGAAGAACTCATGGTTCTTGGAAGGGAATCTTTGGATGTCAAATATGAGAGCAAATCTCTTGCTTCTGGAGTTTGAATTTGAGGACGAAGCAGAGAGAGTGTTTAACTCAGGGTCGAGATGCTTCAGAGGTAGAAGCTTCTGCCTAGAAAAATGGAAACCATCCGTGGGATGCCTTGAGGGAGTTAGAGGGGAAGTGCGCCTCGTGTGGGTCAGAATCTTAGGTCTTCCTCTGCACCTCTGGGGCAGAAGTCTCTTCAAGAAATTTGGAGACTCTTGTGGAAGGTTCGTGGCCGTGGACGAAAACACTGCTGATCGTCGGAACCTCAAGTGGGCCAGAGTCCTCGTCGAAACCAGAGGATGGCAACACCCAAGTTCGCTGCAGGTGGTTGCTGGAACCTCATGTTTTGCTTTGCAACTATGGTGGGAAGATGAGCCCTGCTTCTCCCCTGTGATCCCCTCCCACGGGTCTGGTGTTTGGAAGATTGGGGAAGACGAGGTGAGCCCTTCACGCGCTAAGGGGAGCGTGGACTCTCGGCCCTCTTCCTCTGTCCTCCCGCAGTCTGAAAAGCTGCCCTCGCCGGTCATGGGAAGTGGTGCCCCTACCACGGACAAGACTGATGCAGCTGCTACCCCTTCCCCAGCCCACGAAGATGAGACGGGCCGGCTGTCCCCTGGCCGTGATGTGGAGACGGGCCAATGTTTGGACGCCCTGGTCCATTCGGGCCTGACTCGTGGCGCCTCCTTTGGGCCTGGGCTAGGGAAGGCCCAAGACTCAGCCTCTTTGGGGTCTTCCCCTAAGCCCCTCGGTCCAGCCCATCTTAATGACTTTGGGCGAGGAAGCCCTAAGTGTTCGTCAAGCCGGTGGAGAGAAGCCCCCGCTCCGACTCCTACCTTCGCAGTTCCTCCCCAGATGGAAGCATGGCCCCGCTTGGACACGCCGACGCCAGCGGCTGAGCCTTCCCTCCTCGCCGAAGCTTGCAAATCTTCCCAGAGACAGGCGTCGCCCCTTTTGGATGCGTCGACGTCAGCGATCGAGCCCTCCCTCGCCGTCGAAGATCGCAAATCACCCCAAAGGCAAGCGTCGCCCCTTTCGGATGAGTCGCCGCCTGTGAAGGAGCCTTCCTCTCCTGCCCAACCTCGAGATCCACAAGGTACCCTGTCTCTACCCCTGATCTCCTCGAGAGGGGAGCCATCCTCTTCTTCTACTCCATTCTGGGATTCGGGGCTTGAGAGGGGTAAGGGTCGATGCTCTAGTCAGCGGAAATTGACGACAAGGGAAGAGGAAGCGACGCCGAGCCCTCTGTCCATGATGCTCAGAGACGGGTCGACAGTGGTTCTGACGGAAGCACCGAGCTCTGACCCGGAAACTGACGTGGCAAAGCAGAGAGACATGTCGGTTGCTCATCCAAGTGAAGAAGGATGGTCAGATGAGGAGATCTCCAAGCTTTTTCATTTTAGTAGTGTATTGGGAATGCCAGTTGAAGGGCATGAAGTAGAAATTCTGGCCTTGCTTAAGAAACTGAAGCTGAGGACTGGAAATAATTCCCTCTGCAAGAGAAGGAAGAAGAAAAAATCTTGCACCACCCGCTTTGAAAGAGAGTTAAAAAGATTGGAATGCTCTGTTAGTTATGGGGAGACATCCGGGATAACCAAAAGACCCGGTCATAGCTCCTGGGATTTGATTCCAGTTGATTAATGAGAATTAAAATTCTCTGTTGGAACGTCCGAGGGATTAATGATTGTGCAAAAAGAAATCTGATTAAGGGAGTGGTGAGGAATCAAAAACCAGATTTGGTTTGCCTCTTGGAGACGAAGGTGAAAGAAGTTTCTCCGCAATTGGTTAAAAGTGTGGGAGTAGGAAGATTTCTCAATTGGGCTTCAGTGGACGCTAGGGGTGCGGCAGGAGGTCTCCTTCTCTTCTGGGATAACAGAGTCTTGGAGAAGTTAGAGATTGAAAGAGGGGGGTACTCCATCTCTGTTCGCTTCAGAAACTGCGCTGATGGATTCTCTTGGATTTTCTCTGGAGTTTATGGGCCAGTGATAGGCAGTGAAAAGGAAGATTTTTGGGAGGAGCTTGGAGCCATCCGTGGCCTCTGGGAAGACCCCTGGTGCATAGGGGGGGATTTTAATGCTGTAAGATTTCCAGAGGAAAGAAGAAATGCCCCTAGATTCACAACGGAAATGAGGAGATTTACTGAAGTGATTGAGGAGCTGGGGCTGAGGGATTTCCAACTGGCTGGAGGTCCTTTCACTTGGATAGGGGGTTTGAACTCCCAAGCTGCCTCTAGATTGGATCGCTTTCTAATCTCAGAACCTTGGGAGGACCACTTCTCTGCCATCACTCAATCTGCTCTCCCTCGCTTAGTCTCGGATCACAGCCCCATAGTTCTAGAAGCTGGTGGATTCTCGTCAGGCAAAAGTCCCTTCCGTTTCGAAAATATGTGGCTGAAATTAGATGGTTTCAAAGACCTAGTAAGAAGCTGGTGGAATGGCTATTCAGTCGAAGGCTATAGTAGCCATTGCATCGCTGAGAAGATCAAAGCTCTTAAGAAGGACCTTAAAATCTGGAACAAAGAGGTGGTAGGCAACGTTTCTTCTAATAGAGCAGAGGCCTTCTCTCGCCTGCAGCAGTGGGAGGCCAAGGAGAATGAGAACCCTCTGTCTCCTGGAGAAGTGGAGGCCAAAAACAAGGCTCTTGAGGACTATAAGAAATGGGCTCTGTTGGAAGAAACTTCTTGGAGACAAAAGTCAAGAGAAATCTGGTTAAAAGAAGGCGATAAAAACACCAAATATTTCCACAAAATGGCCAATGCTAAGGCAAGAAGAAACTTCATGTCTAAGATCAAAGTAAATGGTGTGAATCTCTCTTCCTTGGGTGATATAAAAGAAGGTGTATGTAGGGCCTACCAGGCCTTACTCTCAGATTCAGGGGATTGGAGGCCTAGTATCAATGGCCTTAACTTCAAGGAGCTGGGAGAAGGTTCGGCCAGCAGCCTAGAAGTTATGTTTTCAGAGGAAGAAATTTTTGCAGCCCTAAGCAGCTTCTGTGGTGACAAAGCCCCAGGACCGGATGGGTTCACAATGGCTTTCTGGTTGTTTTGTTGGGACGTTGTTAAACCAGAGATTTTGGGCCTCTTTAGAGAGTTCTACCTCCATGGGACTTTCCAAAGAAGCTTAAATTCCACGTTCCTCTTGCTCATCCCTAAGAAAGAGGGGGCCGAAGACCTAAGAGATTTCAGACCAATCAGCTTAGTAGGGAGTGTCTACAAATTGCTTGCCAAAGTCCTTGCCAATAGACTAAGATCAGTGATGGGGGAGGTGATTTCAGATTCACAGCATGCTTTCGTTCATGGGAGACAGATTTTGGACGCTGTTCTCATCGCTAATGAAGCCCTTGATTCTAGATTGAAAGGCAACAATCTGGGCCTCCTTCTCAAGATGGACATTGAAAAGGCTTTTGACCATGTCAAGTGGGACTTTCTCATGGATGTGATGACTAAGATGGGATTTGGGCATAGATGGAAAAAGTGGATGAATTGGTGCTACTCTACGGCTTCCTTCTCAATCCTCATCAATGGAAGTCCCACGGGTTTCTTTCGTAGCTCTAGGGGATTGAGACAAGGAGACCCCCTATCCCCCTATCTTTTCCTTTTTGCCATGGAAGCCCTTAGCCAATTGCTGTCTTGCGCAAGAAATGGGGGCTTTATCTCGGGTTTCAGAGTGGGAGGAAGAGGAAGAGAGGGGCTGCTTGTGTCTCATCTCTTGTTTGCCGATGACACCTTAATCTTTTGTGACGCCGAAGCAGATCAGTTGCATTATCTTAGTTGGACATTCATGTGGTTTGAGGCGATTTCAGGATTAAAAGTCAATCTGAGCAAAACGGAGGCCATCCCAGTGGGGGAAGGCATCCCTATGGAGACTCTTGCGTCGGTCTTGGGATGTAAGATAGGGAGTTTACCCACCTCCTACTTGGGTCTTCCCCTTGGAGCCCCTTACAAATCTACTAGGGTGTGGGATGCAGTGGAAGAAAGATTCAGGAAAAGGTTGTCTCTCTGGAAAAGGCAATACCTCTCCAAAGGTGGCCGCCTCACCTTGCTAAAAAGCACTCTCTCTAGTCTCCCAACCTATTTCCTTTCCCTCTTTGTGATCCCCAAGAAAGTGTGCGCAAGGCTTGAAAAGATCCAAAGGGATTTCTTATGGGGCGGTGGTGCCTTAGAGAATAAACCCCACTTGGTGAGTTGGAAGGCTATTTGTGCTACTAAAAAGAAAGGAGGCCTGGGTATTCGCAGTCTATCTACTTTTAATAAGGCCCTCCTTGGGAAGTGGTTGTGGAGATTAGCTAATGAGAATGAGTCCCTTTGGAAGCAAATTATCTCTAGTAAGTATGACCTCCAAGAGGGGGGTTGGTGCTCCAAAGGAGTGAGAGACCGCTATGGGGTGGGAGTTTGGAAGGCTATCAGAAATGGTTGGGAGAACTTTCGCTCTCATTCCCGCTTCACCATAGGGGATGGCACTAGAGTGAAATTTTGGAAGGACTTGTGGTGCGGAAATCAAGCTTTGGAAGAAGCTTTCCCCATCTTGTTTAATCTTTCCGTCAACAAAGAAGGCTGGGTAGCTGAGGCTTGGGAGGAAGATGAAGTTGGGGGAAGCTGGGGACTTCGTTTTAACAGGCACCTTAATGATTGGGAGGTGGGAGAAGTAGAAAGCTTATTATGTAAGCTTCATCCTTTGACCATTAGAAGAGGTGTAGAGGACTTACTCCGGTGGAAAGAGAACAAGAATGGGACGTTTTCTGTCAAGTCTTTTTACAGTTCACTTTCAAGGGACACCAAACCCCCCTTCCCGGCTAGAACTATTTGGACGCCTTGGGTTCCAATTAGGGCTAGCTTCTTTGGGTGGGAGGCGGCTTGGAACAGGCTCCTCACCACTGACCGCCTGAAGAGATTTGGTTGGAGCATTCCCAACAGATGTTTTCTGTGTAAACAAGAGGAGGAAACCACAGATCACCTTCTTCTATTCTGTGAAAAAGCTAGAATGTTATGGCTTTTGATCTTCTCCCTTTTTGGGGTGCAATGGGTGATGCACTCCTCTGTGAAAAGAAACCTCCTGGGTTGGCATGGTTCTTTTGTGGGCAAGAAAAGAGAGAAAGCTTGGAGAGCTGCCCCCCTCTGCCTAATGTGGACCATATGGAAAGAAAGGAATAGAAGGGCTTTCAACGATATTGAGAGGAACGATCAAGATATTAAATCCATTTTTTTGTACACTTTTGTGAATTGGGTTAGGGTATACATAGAGGATCATACATTGTCTTTGATAGATTTCGTTGACTGGCTAGCCACCAAGTAAGGGTCAGGCTTGCTCGTCCTTTTGTTTTTTGCTGATTTGTACTTGGTATACTACGTGTATACCCTTTCTCTAGCCTTTTGGCTCTTAATGAATTGTCTTTACCTATCAAAAAAAAAAAAAAAAAAAAAAATGTAACATTCAACTCAGGTTTTTTCTTTCTTTCCTTTTTTTTCTTTTTCAGAATTACAATATTAAATTTCCAAATCCAGAAACAGAAACTCTCATAAGATATCTCTCTTTCTCCTACATTTTCTCCCATTGTTTTTCCTGTTTAAATGCTCCACTTCCTGGCTAGGAACACTGAATTTCTTTTCAAACATTCTTGCACAGCAACCTAACATTTTTAGCCACTTTTTGGCATCAAGTGTAAAGAATTTTTGTCTGTATCCTATTAGTGTAGTTTCTTCATATTCTTCTACAAATTTTCAGTTATCTGTCAGTGTAAAAGCAAAAAAAATAAAATGTTTTAATTGACTACTAAGTACTTTAAGGACCATGACTATGCATATAGATTTTAGTGTTTATAAGAGCTATTTTATTTAAACTTTAAAATCTAACTTCTAGATGCTTATTTTTCATTTTGGACACTTAGTAAATTGCTTGGTTATGCTCTATGCCAAAGACGCTAGTAGGTGGCTGTATGTCACAAAATTCTATTTAAGCAATTTAGAATTTACAAATGAAAAGGGTGGCGTGTATGTGTCCTTAATTGTTTTGTCTCTTGATTTCAGCTTCCATGATTTGTATTTGTTGTGCAGTATGTCACATCCTTCTCTGCATAATTTATTAGTGATCTCATTATTCTTATTCTAGAAAATTGTTTTATTTAATCCTAGAAATATGGAGAATAGAAGCAGAAAACTGTTTCATATACAACATGGGGTTATGATAGATATTTTTATTTTTTCAGAAAGTGAATGGAATTCTTCCATTTCATATTTGTGTCTTCTCATTTAGAATGGTGGCCCAACATTTGTGGGTGGGACTCTATGCGTTATAGGGTTTGTTTGATGATTTTTTCCCCATATTTAGTTAATGGAGTTTTGATATGCTTCTACAGATTTCTAGCATTTAAAATAAAATGTAAGAAAAATAAAATTTTTCAATCAACTAGTAACTACGTATAAGGACCATCGTTATGGACACTTAAAGCATAGTTTAAGGAGTTACTTAACCTGTCTTTTCAAGTAATTGCTTCAAACTATTCATTATTTATCCCTTTTTTATACTTAATAAAATAAATATGATTACACGCCATGCAAAAGTTGCTAGCTCACTGGTTTTGTCTCACAAAATTCCACTTAAAGCAATTTGGAACTTCCACATGAAGCAAACATGACACAAATATAAGGAATCCTGGATCACTCCATTTCCTATACTTGGATCAGGTTAGGTGCATGCGAAAATTTTCTAAACCTCTAGATCCTAAGCAATGGAAGCAAAGCAAGCAATTATAACAAAACACATCTAGATTAAAGTGCAATAGAATACAATACTTCAATTTGGATGTTACCAAATCAAATCCACACGATGAAGTTGAAGCTTGAAGTATCCAGAGGTCACCTAAGATCTTCCGTCCGATGTCTCTAACTCGATCTTGGCACTCCAAAGGTGGATCTTTGGAAAGGGGAAGGCTATGGATCTCTTCTCTTTGGAGGTAGAAGATGACTAACTTGAAAACCCTAACCCCTAAGGGGGTATTTATAAGGTTCCCTAACTGGGCTTAAGTGACTTAAACCCACCAAGGCTTGAATCACTTAAACTAACCCAAAATGGGTCTAAATTGATTAATTAATCTCAGAGGGTTCTCTAATTAATCAATTAGTCCAATTCCAAGACCTTTTTCATTAACTTATGTGCAACCTCTCGTAATTGCCAAAATGCCTTTATACACAAAAGTGAACCTAGAGCCAATCCAACTCTCGTAGACCATGCCATCAAGGTATATGAGCTTGAATGGAGACCATTAGAACCCATAGGAGTATTGGTTCCCTCATAATCCCATTCTGAAGTTGATTCAACATCTCACTACAAAAAATCAACTACACTCCAATATCTTATGTAAATAATAACGAGACCAAGGTCGGGTTCATGACCTACTATCTACTGCATGCAGACTCCCTATGAACTGGTGTCCGTAATCTAACAAAGTAGTGTTATCACCTATCAAGATTATCTCTTTGATCTTTGAGTTATAGATCGTCTTTATCATTTGATCAATTTACATACTCTAACTCCAAGGTGAATATGTCAATTTTCCACTAAAGGAAATGTTATGACCATGGTCTTCTAAATCACATATATTTTAGATCATCCAAGTGACTCAAACCCATAAAATATGATGGTGCCTCTATTAAGAATACCTATTGTCACCCGCCTTCATTAATAGTGACCCAATTCATGGGGATATGTGACCACCTTGGGGTCTTACCCATAGTTCAAAATCTCCTGTTGATTTTGGCATATACTCAATATCCTCTCAAGGTTGACAATCCATGTAGTATAGTAACTTGGTGAATCATGGCAACCGATAACTTTTTGTCATGAATCGTCGTAGGTCCTGTTCAGTATGCATCACAAACACTAGTGCATTCACTATGGAAAAACCATCCCGATGACCAAGACAAGTCATCCCTCCAATTAGGAGGTAGTGCACTGTAGTCTTAAATGGATTGCCTAAATCCATGAATCGACTGTGGACAACTTATCATTCTGCAAGAAACTCATGACTTGAATGTTTTGTCCAACTCCTAATGCACCCAATTATGTACAATGCAAG
Organism: Vitis cinerea var. helleri x Vitis riparia; assembly: GCA_946000715.1. NCBI lineage: Eukaryota > Viridiplantae > Streptophyta > Magnoliopsida > Vitales > Vitaceae > Vitis > Vitis cinerea var. helleri x Vitis riparia. The sequence goes on along the minus strand of OX254005.1, from coordinate 16,820,046 downwards.
TGATGTGGGCATGTATGCTTAGATAACTAATTAATAAATATAGGATAAAGGGAAACCAAAAAACTTGAATAAATAAATTTATAAATAAATCTCAATTTGTTTTATCATGTCATGCTAAGGCTCAATCCCAACGACTGACACAAGCATTCACCCCATGCACTTGCATATATGTTTTTGTGTGTAGTATCTCAAGAGGGTTAACATCATCTGGGTTGAGCTTGAATTTCAATGATTGAATGGCTTGAAAATGTCCTTGCTCATCTTCTCTATGCAAAGAAAAAAGAGCTGACCTTTTCTTTGGATTTATGCAGGGCCCTTTAGTATTGTATGACTATTGTTGTTAACAATAATGGAAGTACATGTTCAAAGATATAATTTTTATGAGTGACTTTGGGTTCAGATACTTCTTAGATTTGGAATGAAATTCTCCTTTCTCCTTTACTTGTGCCTAGGCAGGACAAGTCCAACCATGCACAAACTTCATCACATCCTTAAATAAAAAGAAATGTTCTGTTTTATCCAGTTAGTATCATATTTTTTATAACAGAATATTGATTTCTCCTTATTTATGAAGTCCTCCTCGCTTACCTTGTCTCCATATCAGCTTATTTTATAAACAGGAAATGGAACTTTCTCTTATAGGCCTTCAGAATGCAGGAAAGACATCTCTTCTTAATGTCATTGCTGTGAGTGAACACCAAATCTGTGGGATTTCTTTCTGTTATTCTTTAGTGATTTTCTTTTAACCATGATGCTTTCATAACCAGACAGGAGGCTACAGTGAGGACATGATTCCAACTGTAGGTATCTTTCTCCGGGGTTAAATTGAATTTCACATTGTGTGATCCTTTGTTCTTAGATATCTTATCAGGGATTCTTGGCTCTGACAAACAGGTGGGTTTCAATATGCGAAAAGTTACAAAGGGAAATGTAATAATAAAGGTTTGGGACCTGGGAGGGCAACAGAGGTTTCGTACCATGTGGGAGCGTTACTGCCGAGGTGTCTCTGCAATTCTGTAATATCTCCAAGCCTCTTAAACTTTCTCTTATCTATCTGTCTATGCATGCACGTGGCACATACACAGATTTTCTTATTCCAGAAAACTAATTCACATCAAGATCTGCCCTTTTTATTCCTAATAGCTGCATGCTAAAATCACTTTTGAGGTAATAACCCCCATACAAAAGACAGTTTTCATGAACTTATTTTGCAATTTTGTTCTTAATAGAGAGCCTTAATGGTGCTTAAGAAGCAGTTTTGACTGCTGCTACTGTGAAAACAAAAATAGCAAAATTTCAATTAAAATTATGTCTCTTGTTTGGAACACAAGAAATTGATGTCTTGTCAAACAATTTCATAATTCCAAGAAATGAAAACTGTGTTTCCTTTTTATCTTATTGGAAGTTGTGTTTTGGAAAACAAGAAGCACATTGTCCATTCATCTTACGCATGCATTGTTTCAAAATTGGGGTTCTGGAAACAGGAAGAAAGAAAGAGAAGGGGATACTATCACTACAATACTAATGATAAGCACTTCACAGGCAGCATTTGATGTACTCCTTTGTGTGATTCTATTTTCATGCTAAAACAAATGAGACCATAATTGGAACAAGGATCTAGTTTTTTTTTTCTTTTCTTTTTGTTTGCTTTTTTTTTTCTCTCTAACGGGATATTTCATGTATTGTTTGGTTGCTAAGTAGATGAAGAAGATAAAATTTGAAATCTTACAGCAACCATGCCGTTCCATTTAGTTGTAAGATTCCAAAGTTTCTCTGTTCTTCTCCTCCTACTGGTAGGAGCAGCATTAGAATCAATCTGATATGGGTATTCAGGAGGGCCCAACACATGCCTCCATGTTGGATACACTGCTGTCTTCAAGTTGACTCACCAATTTTTTTTCTCCTATTTTTGACGGATGCAAAGGCAGGTATGTAGTTGATGCTGCTGATAGAGACAGTGTTCCTATATCTCGAAGTGAGCTACACAGCCTCTTGACAAAACCATCCTTGACTGGAATTCCTTTACTTGTTGTTGGCAACAAAATTGACAGGTCGGAAGCTCTTTCGGAGCAATCGTTGGTGGGTCAACTGTGAGTTCAGAACCAGACGAGTTTCAATAAAATCATTTAATATACTATTTGCCTTGATGGCAAACCTTTTTTATATTTTGTGTTTTGACATTTTTTTTTTCCTCCTCGGTGGTGGTTTTCAGAGATCTCAAGTCAATCACAGGTAGAGAGGTGGGTTGCTACATGATCTCGTGCAAGGATTCCGTGAACATAGACCTTGTAATTGATTGGCTTATCAAACACTCAAAAACACCAAACTGATCCTATGATGTGATATGTATGCCCTATTTCCTAGTTTGATTAAGGATGAAGGTGGAAGGCCTTAGCCGCCCAGAAGCATGACTGCTCATACTTGTGTGTGCATATACTCATTACATCTATTTTGTTGCATTTATGCACCAAAAAGTGCTTTGTAAAGTAGTGACACATGAGTAAGTTTTTTTATTATTTATTTATTTTATTATTATTATTATTATTATTGTCAACTTTTTTCTTTTCTGTTCTGTTTTCTTTGGTGGTCAGATGATCGTTGGTGCCTGCTAATTTTAATATAATCAATAAGCTCTTTTTTCTTTTTTTATTTATGAATTCTATTAAATATTAAATTAAAGGTATATGTCAGATACACAATCTACTAAATAATCTATTTCATTCACTTACTATAATTATATCGTTTCTTTTTATAATACCTCAGGGGTTAAGGAGACTATTTTAATAAAATTTAATTGTCTCAATTCCCGGCGAGTGCATAAAAAATTTGAGTTCCTTTTGGGTTTACTTTTGATCAATAATAATTGCAACATTGTCATCATATCGTATTATCGTACCATTGTCATGTTTGAGTTCTTTATAGGTATGTATGATTACAACTCAAATTGCTTATGATATTTTTAGAAGCATATTTGGTATGATATTTTTAGAAGCATATTTGGTGTAACTTCTTTGATCACAACAACAATAATGTAATCAATATGAACGTATCCGTGATTACTAGTTCCCATGCGGCTTACTCAAAGCTAAACTAAATCTTGTGCTCTTTTTGGAGTGAGTGTCCACAAATCCCATATGTTAAAAATAAATATTTTGTCATTTTTTTTTAAGTTATGACTGAGATCCATCATTCAATGTGGTGTTTTTTTTTATATGTACATTTTTTTTTAATTAATTTACTTGTCTAGATCATATTTATTAGTAATTATCGTGAATAAAAAATTATAAGGATGTAAGAATTGATTTGAGAGTGATTCTAAAAAACGCTTTTAATTTAAAAAATGTTTTTGAAACTATAATTTTTATTTATTATGAACAATTATGTTAAATAGGTTTTTCGTTCTCTTGTATTGGAAACCTTTTCTCTTTAAATTTATTGCACTTCATCTTCTGTTCGTGGGTTGCTGGTTCTGGAGTGATGGCTTCTGGTTTTTGTGGCCACAACAGGTCTTTTTCCAAATTGATTCATATACCTCCTTTTCTGAAACTGAATCTTTTTCCTTATTAAGCATTTATGACATACTTTTAGGATATAATAACTATTTTTTATTTATAATTATTTAGCTAATAATCTATATAATATTTTTATATCAAGTTGTATTTTTGATAATTAATATATTACTCTTATATTCCTCTTCTAGTTTTCAATGATTCTAGTAAATGGTTTTAACCTAAAAAAAATATTATTTTTAAAAAAGAAATAGGCATTTGAAAAAATTTAGAATATTTTTTTAAAAACCAAAAAATTACTTATAACGTTTGAAAATCATTCGTAATATTGTTTTGGAGAAACGTTGGATAGGCAATTTTTCTAAAAACACTTGTATTAAAAACACTTCGAACAAAGACACTTCAAATAAAAACACTGTCTAATACATTTTTAATTATAGATTTGTAAATAAATCATTTTAAATTTCCAGTTATATTTGTTATGGAATGGTTGAATTAATTTTATCACTTAAACTTAAAAATGATAGGAACAATTTTTCACTCATATTAACTTAATACTATGATTTTTAGCACCTATAGTAAAAATGAAAAATATATATAAAATGTTTTTTTAATTGTCCATAAAGTGGTAAATAAAATTTAATACCTAATTTATACATCAATTCTTTGTAATCATATAATAAAAATATTTCTAAAATTATTTTTTTACTCTAATTTAAAATTGAAACAAGTATTTGAAAAAAAAATTCAAACAAAAATAAAATTTATGATACTCGTCATCCATTCATGGAATTGAAATGTTTGTGAAAGTCAAGTCCTAACCTATTGAATCTACATTCAAGACCATGAAACATCTTAAGTCAAAGATCACTATACACTCCCATTTTCTATTAAAAAGACACAAAATTAGCATAGGTCAAATAAAATTCTAACATTCAGAATAATCATTTACAGGTTTTGATATAAAAAATTTCAATGTAGCCACCAAAATAAGAATGGCAATAAAAAACAATCTCCATCATAAGTTAAGGCATAAAAATAGTATGTCCAAATTTCATAGAGTCAAAGCTTCCGCTAATCAATTGAGACACGTCACTCATTTGTATGAGACACGTCACTCATGCGTGCAACTTTAATAGTCTCTTCAAGTAATTTCTCGTGTAATTTCAAAGGTTTATTCTATAAATAATTGCTACAATTGAATCCATATTTTTTTAATTTCAACCTTATTAGCTCTAATTGATCTTAATTTTTTTTACTAACAATGTTAACATATTTTGATTTATTTCTTCACTTGACTTTGATATAGAAACAAACATATTTGTGGACAAGTAAGATGTTTCGATTGTTGCTTTTTTCTCAACAAAATCAAATATTTCAACTCTAATTTCATGCTCAAGTGATCCTCAAGGAATTATGTCATCAACATTCAAATTTTGTTTTTTAAAATACCTTTAGTAAGATTTCATGTTGCTCGGTATCTTCTAAGGAGAATGGATAACTTTTCAGAATTTTTAATAGACATGTATCCAAGTTAAGATGCTTGCTAATGTGATTAAACACTTTCAACATCATAAAAAACAAATACTCATAAAACCTATATGCAACCATGAAAATCCCTATTAGAAATTTGTGGCTTTAAATAAGAGAATAATTTGTTATAACTAATTTATATCAATGGTTTAAAAACTGGATTGGACTGGTTGGTTCAACCATCAATTGGTGACTTTTTTCGATTTAGTTTACACCTTGTTTTGATATTGAAATGGCCTTGAACTACTTGAATCGGCCGTTGGATCGATGAATTTTTAAAACCAGATGGTTCTTTAAGAATTGAACAATTTCAATGTTTTTTCTTTCCCCTAGTCCAAACTACGTCGTTATGATGCTATTTAGAGCGAAACAATGTAGTTTCATTCCCTTACTCTAGTCTTCAACACTAACAGGCTAGCAGCTTGACTCTCCAAATCTAAGAAATGACACCTAGTCTAAGAGTTTCTTCTTGAATATTCAATTTGATGCTAGTGTTAACACCTCATCTCTAGCAACTGAAGGAGGATTGTCGAGTCCCCATTGTCTACGTTGATCACACGTTGCTCAAAAGTTCTACTATTTCTACAATTTTTTTTTCTTTTTTCTTTTTTCCGTTCGTGGGTACCCTACAAAATTTTAAAACAATTACTAGTCTATTACCCACCTTAGAAAACCACAAATTTTGTATGTCTATATGCATATATACATACATATATATATATGTATATATGTATGTATGTATGTATTGTACTTTAAATCCAAAACTAGCGTACACCATTACACCCAGATGGTAGACTCACAAATATAGAAAACCTATATGAAAATAATAATTTCCTTTTAAAAACTATGAAAAGACTAAAAACTGAAGAACTAGAAACAGGGCCAAACAAGAAACCCATTTGGAAAAACTCGCTTTTGTTGTTTGTTTCAAATTCAATTTATGAAGGAAATATGATAAGAGAAAATGTTGAGTGGTTTTATCTTCTTTATGAGATTTTATGTCCTGAAAAATGCTTTCCATTTTGAAATTTATGAGGTTAAATTATTTTGAGAAAATAGATGAAAAATAAAATTTATTTTCTTATAATTATTTTTAATTTTAATAAAATATAAAATATATTTATGACATCACCAATTCTATTGCAATTCAACCACTGGCTCAACTAGTAAACTATGAACCAATAATTTTTCCCATTCAAGGATCACTCAGGTTGTAAAAACATTAAACAATATGGAAATAAATAAGGATAAACAAAGCTATGCTTCTAGCAATAAAGAAAAGAAAAGGAGTGCAAAGGATTTATAATGATGAATGAAGACAAACATAATAAAATATTATGGAGTTAATACTATTTTATATAAACTTCATCCATATTTAAACAAAAGGTCCCTATGTTAGAGAATCAAATGCTTATCATAATTTCACCTACTTTCATAATATAAAATAAATCATGCAAATTCTTTATTTTTAATAGCTCCAATATGAAGCAATTTCTTAAACAATCAAGATGAAGAAAATGAATATATGAAAAAAAAAAACTTCATAGACGAAGAACAAAATAATCAACAATCAAGTGTGTGGCCTCCAATATGTACACCCAATATACAAATTATCCCAAGAATAAAAGGCAAATCAAAATGAACTGAGAATGAGATGAAGAAGATGAAATCAAAGTGACTTACCAAAGTATCTCCACACAAGTATGGCACTTGTCTTTTAGCAATCTCCAAATCTTCCTTTGAACCAAGCCTTCACCTAAGCAAGAAATTCTTCTCTCTCTTTCTTTCTCTCTCTTTGAAATTTGGTGGAGTTTCCCCTCCAAAATCACCAAGAGAATCCCCTTAAAAACCTAGCTCCTAAGGCCCCTTTTTATAAGGTGCGAAATGGTGGAGATTTAGACATTTGTCTTCATCCTCTCCAAAGCTCAATTCTCCTTCATACCAAAACTAAATCCAAAGGACCTCTAACCTATAGCATAACTCACAAAAACTAGCTTAAACCATCCTTGGGAACCCCTAAAGACTAACAAAAAAAAAGGCTACAAAAGGGGCCGAAACACCTAAAACTCGATCAACCGATAAAAGGAAATAGTTAGTCAACCAGTTGAATTGGTTCACCTCGACTGGTTTGACCCCAAAAGGGTCTTAGGTTGCGCAAAAAGGTCCTATGGGATCTAATTACGCCAAAACTTTGGGGAAGCCTATGATGTCATTAAAGTCATGTTATGGATCTAAAAACTACCTTTAAAATGTTTCCAAAAGTAGCCTAAGAGTCAATGCCAAAGTTGGATAATAGGTAGACCGCTAAAGAGTGCAAAGAACGACTAAGTCAAAAGGAATCCTACACGCATACTACAAGAAAGCATAAGGCGAAAGACAACAAGTATGATGAATGACATGTGCTATGAGGAAAAAATGGAGGGTCTCAACTCCTATTATGCGATCAACCAACATACTCTAGCTCTCTAAAAGTATATGTTAAATTTCAATTAAGGAATTACTATAACCATAGATTTTCTTATCACTTAATAAGACATACTATCTACAACCCATGAGCTATCATGGTGTCTATCTTGAGTATACTTGTTGCAACTATCCTTTGTCAATAATGACCTAATCCATGAGGAATATATGACTACCTTAAGGTCATCTATCCTCTCAAGGTTGAGAGCCCATATAGTATAGTAGTCTGGTAAGTTCATCACTATCCAATAACCAACGTTATGGCTCACCATAGTTTTTGTCCAATGTGTAACCATACACATTAGTATACTCACCATGGGAAAACCATATTGATGACTAAGGCAAGTCATCCCTCCAATTAGAAGATAATACATTACAATCTTAAATGGATTGCCTAGGTCTATAAACTAACAATAAACAACTCATCTATTTACAAGGAACATATGACTTAAATCTCTCATGCAACTCTTAATGCACCTAAATGCTCAAAGAGTATAAGACATGAATAGGATAGATAAATTAGTAATTAGGGTCATATTATAAATAACAAATTCATGTATTGTTACATCATGTCATGTTTTAGGCTTCTATCCTAACATTTATTCAATTTTAAATGGACTTAGGTCATAAACCTAAAATATAGGAATTTCTCTCTCACACATTTAGAATCTTGAACTAGATTATGAAAACTCTAAAGCCTCAATCATAGATTTGTTTAAATCAATTTTCAATATTAAATCAAGAATTTATCTTCTCGTTAAAAGTCACTTTGCTATATTTGTAATTAATTACAAAAAAATTCTAGTAGACACACAAATAGTTGACTGTGTTAGCCTCAAAGAAAGACATTTGAATGTTACACATTGTAAATATTCTCTTTATTGTGATTATTGACCAGGTCCTAGTTTCTACAATAACCAAAATCTTTATATTAATAATGGAGAGAAACAATCACTTTCCGACAACTATATTTGTCTTTTTCATATCATTCAATGTTTTATTCGTGGTTGTAGAACTCATCTTCATTCATATTATTAGTTGAAATATTTTGGGTTATTTGATTAAAAAGGTTAATGAAAACCCAATTTTTGAAATTTAACCATTTGTTCTTTTATTTTTTGTCTTATTTTGACAAAAATGTCATCGCTATTTTCTTATAAAAATAACGTTTTTTTTAAAGAAAAATATACATCAAATACTTGAAATAGTAAAGAGCAATTGTGTTAAAAATGAGTTACTTTTCAAGAAAAAATATGAGAAACGTTATATTCACAATTTGGGGATTATTTTACTCCTTTTAACCTAATATTTCAAATATTTTTTGGGTCCTTCTTCAAGAGAACTTTGCTAATGTTAGCAACTTTGAGAAGATTGAGAAGCGTTACAATTAAGTAAATAAAAAATTATACGTTAAAAATACGATAACAAAAAAAAAAAACTTATTTTTTACTTTAAATGATTCCCTATAAATACTTTTTACATTGAAATTGTTCTTGTAAGAGAATTCTTGAAGGTTGTATGTGGAAACTTAGTTTGTTTTGGAAATTTATTTTACATTCGGATAAATAACTTATATTTTATTTAGAAGTTGTTTTTCATATAAATTCAATTGGCTTTTGAAAAGTTCACTTACACAATAGGTGTCTTTCTAAGACACAACTTTCAATCAAATACCATGTTTATACTTTCAACATATTTCTAAACCATCTCCGCAAGAAAATTTATACTGCAAATGCAAGCAGATTTACAAGCACCAAACGCCCATGACTCAACATATCTTTCCTGTTAAGGAAAAATCAATGTTAATCATAGCCCTACCATTAATCTCACCTAACATTTAAGTTGTGTCACATTGGTAGTTATCATAATAACAACACAGAAAGTTAGACAACCAAGACATTTAAGTCTCAACAAATCAAAGTTGCATTTGAAGCAAATTAAAGCCTAAGCTTTGGAAGTTTCTTTTAGAAAGAAGAGAAAGGCAAAGGTCACAAAAATAGCAGGATCTACTCAACAACAAGAGATGGACAAATTAACAATCAATTAAAGGGGAGAAGAAAGGAAGATATTGAAATAGCCCTCAAGACTATAAACAAGAGGAAGGAAACCGAGTGAGGTGGAGCTGTCTTTCAAGTTGAGGTTGGGAGTTGGGACACTACCTCCACCTGGGTCCTGGGTCCTGGTTCTGTTGAGCTGTCTTTTAAGTGGAGTTAGGGATAGTAGTAGCACTCGATGAGAATTGTAAAGATTATGTTATTAGTATGGACATTAAAAAAACAAAAAAGGTGGTCTTGATGTATGAGTATGCTTTGTAAGCCAGCTTTATTCAATGATTTAATTAAGGTGTAGAGTCATGTTGTGCGAGACCACTAGTACAATTACGCCTGGTTGACAACAATGACAAGAGGTAGGCAGCTTTTAGCTAACGACTAATTCCAGATCACTGAGACAAAATACATACGATTGTTAAGGATGCAGGGCTTTCGATCGTTGCAGGGTTGTTGTCTTGCTTTTCTGTCAATCCATATATGTTGTTCTTAGGCGTCACCATCCACAAACCCAGACAAATTTGTTATTATGTAGCTAAATGTCTGTCTTCCCACAAGTGCTGCAGAGCGTTCCTTTCCTTTCCTTTCCTTTCCCTAAAGCAAAATCAAGGTGGTCCTAAGGGAAGAAGAAAAAGAAACGCCAACTAATCAGCATAATCAACTAAGAAAACGATAATGAAAATGGTAAAATCTCTACTGAATCCATGGACAGACCTCACATCAACTCCCCCATCTTCAATAACTCTGAGGAATCTATTTCTCAACCTTTTTTACTTTCCAATCTCAATTATAACATCTTCTATTTCAATGTTTGGGGACTGCAATAAAAGCAAAATCTAAAAATAAACAAATGGAGAGAATGTAGAGAGAGGTCCCCTCATGAAAGCAATTCAGAAACTGCAACAAAGGCAAAAGCTGAAACGCAAAAGAATACATATAAATGAGAAGGCTAAAAGTAATTGCAGGGACATGGACCCGTCAAGAATATGTTGACACTTGAAGGAAAAGTATTCAAATGCCCCCCTTTTTCATTAACATGTAAATGAAAATTACAAGGAAAAAAGAAAACTATGAGAAGGGTAAAAGAAAATAATATAAAATAAGAAAAAGAACATGCACAGTTGATTCTTAATGAAAGAAAAATGAGCCCAAAGAATAAAAAAACAAACAAACAAAGCACCATATTAAGCATGCTAAAAATAGGACAACAATGGAAGATACATGGTCTTTCTTCAATCTACAACTGATGGAACCGGTGCACCCGAGTCCACCGAATGAACATCATTGGTTATATTATGATATGGCTCTTGCTCATGCTGCAAGCTGGAACGACACAGTTCCTCAATACGGCTGGTCACATCAAGCATGGAAGGGCGTTTGTCAGGGTACGGGGCAGCACAATCAAGGGCAAGCTGTAAGAGCTGAACCATCTCCTCCTCAACGTTCTGGTACCTGAGGAGCTCAAGGTCAAACACCTCGGCTGTCCACTCTTCTCGCACCACAGACTGAACCCATCTTGGAAGGTCTACTCCTTCCTCGTTTAAGAGGGCATGTGTGGGAGCCTTTCCTGTAAGCAGTTCTAAAAGCAATACACCAAAGCTGTACACATCGGCTTTTTGAGAGACTTTGCGAGCATCTGTCACCTCTGGTGCACGATAGCCAGCAACACGGTTAGGAGTGGCAGTGGGCCCAACAAGATGAGCAAGGCCAAAGTCAGAAACTCGGGCTTCATAGGACTTAGTGAGAAGGATATTTGATGACTTGATGTTTCCATGGGAACTTGCAGAGCCCCGTGAGTGGATATAGGCAATCCCTCGGGCGGCTCCAAGAGCAATGCCAGACCTAGCTTCCCAATTTAGTGGAGTCCTGCCGGCCCCCCTGTTCCCTGTATTGATAAGAAAATGGTACATTAAAGGAAGAGCAAACTAGGTAAAGGATTCTGTTTATCTGTCTCTGTTCTTTTCTCTCTCCCCCTACTGGTCTTGAACGCCAACATGGTCAGCAGAGAGGGCACTGGTTTTACATCCCAAAAGCTAGATTTTTTTAGAAGTTACAAAAGCACTAATTGGTAATGTGGCAACATATGAGCAGAAATACCCGAATTTAATCCCACAATCAGATATTGAATTCAAATTCTCGCATAGAAACAAAGCAATATAAATTGTGCTTAAGAACACACAATGCATCATAGAGCAGATGCATTGACAACATAATGAGTTTTCAAGACAATTCATGAGAATATAACCTAAACAGGAGCTGCCATGAAAGAACGGGAAATGTATGATGTATTCCTCATCATATATTCATTTCTTGTTCAAGATCACCACTTGACCCCAATCTCAATTATTAGATTCAACAACACCCCATAAGGTAGCTCTGGCTGGAATGCCATTGGCATGTATTAGCAATCCACACAGCCAATTCAACAGCATGAAATTTACAACCTAGACCAACCACAACGCTGATTTCACATAAGGTTTTAGGGGAAAAAATAACAGTAACATCTAAAACAATTATGTGAAAATTCATGATAAGAAACTAATCATCAAAATGACCCTCCAAAAAAAAGGAAATGGGAAGACAAACACATAATTGAAATCAAAAAAGAAGAAATGCTCACCATGCAGAAGCGCAGACAGGCTTCCCATTGGCATATAATCATATACAATAAGCTTCTCATCCTTGCTATAGTAGTAAGCCCTGAGTGGGACCAAATTCTCATGATCCATTGCTCCTGCAATTTCGATCTTCTCCCTAAATTCCTTTTCGGATACAGACACGTCCTTGAGCCTTTTCACTGCCACAACCACCCGCTCCACCTCCATATCCAATGACGCTTTATATGCCGTCCCGAAGGTTCCCTTCCCCAAAACCTCCGCAGACGCCCTTAACAAGTCCTCCAAATCAAAAATCCTATTAGAATTCCGGAAAAACACCAATCTCTTATCCCCACTACCTTTAGAGGTTGCTGCTGCAGCCAGCACTGCTGCTCCACCAATGGGGTACCCCATACCTGTGCTATCTCCATCTCCCACCGATTTTTCGCCCAACATTTCTGTCTCAGTGTGCTTCACCGGCGCAACATCGGTGGAGCCCGTCTTTTTGCTACTCTTTTTCCGACACAAAAGGATCAGAACCACGAGGATTAGGACAAATGCGACAACGGATCCAATTATAATTCCGGCAATGGCTCCACCGGATAATTTGCTCTTGTGGGGGCAAGATTGAAGGGGTCCTCCACAGAGCGAGTTGCCTTGGAAGGCCGTCGCCGGAAAATTCGAGAGCTTGGAGGGGATCGAGCCGTCCAACTGATTGTTGGAAACATTGAACTGTTGAAGATTCAAATTCAGCTTTGGGATCGAGCCGGTGAGATGGTTGTCGTTCAAATACAGAGTGCCCAACCGGGTGAGCTTATTAAAGTCCGAAGAGATCTCGCCGGAGAAGTTGTTTCCGGCGAGGTTAAGGCGAATAAGGTTACTGAGAGTGAACAAAAACTCCGGAATGTCACCGGAGAAAAAGTTTCCCTGCAAGTAGAGGTTTCGGAGGTTGACGCATGAGGCCAAGTCCGGGGGTACCGAGCCGGAGAGGGCGTTGAAGCGGAGAGAGAGGGTGTGAAGTTCGGTGAGGTTTCCGATGGCGCCAGCGGGGAGTTGGCCGGAAAGACCCATCCCGGGGAGCCGCAACTCGACGACTCGATTTTGCTGGCACTTGACTCCCACCCATAAGCAAGGCGTAGACAGGGAAACGTTCCAGAGCAGAGATCGACCGCCGACGGCCGAACGAAGCACCAGAAGAGCGGCTCTGTCGGAGGCGAGATCTGATTTTCCAGTGGGTAGCAAAATCAGAGACGAGAACGTGAAGAAGAGCAGAAAATGAAATGGTTTCATTTCGATGTTTTTGTTTTGGTGGCCTTGTAAAACCACCTTTTTTGTTTTTGGCTAGACGATGGTATTCATCCGAATTTATTCTGTGCCTCAGTTCGGCAGGGAGAGAGAATCTAGATAAGAGAGGGAAATGATCGAGAGAAGAAGCGCTTATGCTTTATGGGGGCTGTATGGATGTCGTTTCCGTTTTACCCCCATGGCACGCAGGAGAACCTCCTTGCCCCGGTAAGGGCCGGAAGATAATACTGACCTACTCTCTCTTATGGATTAAGCAATGAAAATTATGCCCACCCGGTATTTTATTAATTCTTGTGACTTTCCACCGTGCAAGGTGAGTTTAGCATGATTGCGGCTTTTAGAGAAATCTCTGTATGAGAAGGAAAGAAACAAAACAATCCCCATCCGATGTAAAATAGATTCAGAAGTATCATTTTATTTTTTAAAAACAAAAAATAGGAAATATATCCTAACAGGTGCTAATTTGGTTGAACATAGCATCACTTTTAATATAATTCCTTTTTTTTCTTTTTTAAAATAGGATATAAAATAATAAATTAAAATGGATTTATAAATTTAATATCTTTCCCGTTTCAACTTCATATAATAACTCATTTTTAATATAAATATCATTTACAAGTTAACTTTTAAAAAGAAGATTATTTTAAAAAAATTGATGATGAAGGGTTAAATTTAAATATTAGGAGTTATTTTACTTTTTTTAATCAAATACCCCTCAATTATAATAGTTTATATATAAAAGTATGGATTTAGGTTACCACTTTAAAAAATAATTTTTTAGAACAACATTTGAAAATTGTTATATGATTTTTCTATAACAAAAGTCTATTTAAAAACTTAAAATATTTAAAATATTTTTAAATATATTTTAAAAATAAATTTTATATGTAATGTTTTATTTTTTATTATTTTACATATTTTTATAATTATTTTTTTAAAATAATTTTCAAAAAATAAATAAAAATATATTATCCAAAAATACTTTATTTTCTATTTTTAAGAACAAAAAGAGTTTTTTATTATTGTTAAATATGTTTTTTATGTTTTTTTTTTTTTTGAGAACATAAATCTTTTCTAAAAAACAATTCCCAAACAACCTAAAAGTTTAAAATTTAATATAGTAAAATCTTTAAAAGCCATCATCCTTCCAAGTTTCACAAAATATTGTATTTTACATTAAAAAAAGTACTATTATTTTCTTATTTAAAAAAAAAAAAAAAAGAGAAAGAGAGAGAAATCAAGATTCAACTAGTTGATCAAATTTTTATTTATTTTCTTTGTAAAAATAAAGTTTAATTAAATAAATTTACGTTTTTTTAAGAGGGTTTTTATTTTTATTGGTTTCATTTCTTTTCTAAAAAAATACATTAATGATTATTTTATTCTTAATTAAATTCAAGTAAATACACTTAGAAATAATATTTTAAATTTTTTATATTATAGAATAAGTGGTTCAAGTATATATATTTTCAATAAATACAATTGATCAAAAAAATAATTATTAGAGAAAATTAATATAATTCAACATAATATTGTTTTATAATGTAAGATTTTAGTAAAATATTTTTTTTTAAAAATCAAATAATATAACAATGTGTATAATATATAACTTATACTATAATTTAATAAAAAAGATTTAACAACATAATTATATTTAGAGTTACAATTTGGGCGAATTGATCGGGTTAATGACTAATTTGAGTGCAACTCAAATTAAAAAAACAATTAATCCAAATTAAACTCAATTCAACTTCTAATATGAAGTAATCAAGTCAAGTTTAATTTAACCTTTTCTTTTTTTAAGCTCTGGTTAAATTTAAAGTGTTAAGGTTAAGATTCGGATGAGTTGGATTTGTCGGATTATATAATTAAAAATTTATCTGTAATGTTTTCTTAAAAACTTTTTCTTATATATTCATACGAAAATTTAAATAGTAAATAGGATACAATTTTAAGGTAATAACAAAAAGAGTTAAAATAAATTTATATATGTTTTTAAAATAATAAAAAAGTATACAATATAATTTGATATTTTTTTTAAAAAAAATTTTAATTGGATTGTTCAAATCTAACCAAATGATCGAAATGGAAAACCTAATCCAAACTCAACCTAAATATTAAAAATGATTATCTAAACTCACTCAAATTTCGGAAAGCCAACCTCGTTGCAGTTGCTCCCCTAATTACATTATTAATATAATTCTTAAAAATTTAATTCTCATAAACTACCACTTTTATAAATAATCGAGTCAGTCATTCCGCTGAAATAAGTAATACTCTCTCCTTGTTGATCGGATATTTTGGAAATCTTACGTGTCATTGGCATCGCCAGGGTGTCTTTGAAGGTGGACTTATTACTTGGAACATCGTAAATACATTATGCAGTTGAGGGAAGCTTCACTGAAATTACTGAAATGACCGTAAACTAAGAGCCGTACGACGCATTTTAATCCTACCGGCCTTACTGGATTTTTGTTATATTTTAACGTTCAAAGGAATCTTCAATTTTGTATAGGTTAGAAAATTGAAGGAATGACGTGGACACGTCTGTTATTTATTATGAGTACGTGACAGGATGCGCTCCCCTCCAGCTAAGAAAAGAGGTTTCCAACTGTTTGTGAGTTTTGAAATGAATATTTAAAGTGTTTTAAATGCTTTATTTTCCGTTGTAAGATAAACGAATAAAAATAATGAAATTAAAATAAAGAAATAAAAATGTCATGTCTTACTTTAGAAAAGCAGAGACTAGTGCGGGTGTCGGCAGCAAGATGGTGGCCCCTGTGATTTGGTGCCGTCGAGAGGATAATAATTTATATGCTTTCACATCTTAATATCTTATTTTTCTTTTTAAAAAGCATAAATATTTAGGGGATAGTCCATGATAATAATCCTAAAGCTCACAAATTTTGCGCAGACTTTGTGAAAAGATATATGCACATTTTGTGACCCTTTACGTGATTTTTGAAATCTTATTTATGGGTATAATTTACAATTACTTAATGAGAATGAAACTAAAAATGTGTTTAACATTTCAAACATTTCCTAAATCACTGTCACATGGACTCTAAGTGTAATACTCAAAATAAACTTTAGGGGTAAAATAGTAAATTATAAATTAATTAATTAAACTCATTAAAGATAAAAAAGTTATTTTACAATTAAAAATCCTATGTATAAATTAGATTTTCCTCTTTATCTTCTTTATTCAGAAAACTTTAGTAACCAAAAATCAAATAATTGAAGAACATAGGGCTAAAGGTTTAGAGGTCTAGAGTTTGAAGTTTAGATTTTTCCAAGAAGTAAATTCGTTAAGCTAAATACTTCAAGTTTTTGTACACTTCTTTAAGGTAAGGGAAATTAATGCAGATTTTTATAAAAGAAAATAATTTTATTTTTATATTGTATTTTGAAATGTTTAAAAATATTATTTTTATCTTTATGCATGGATCAAATAAGTGTTTTGTACGGAAAGTATATTTGAGAATTTTATTTGTTTATGAAAAATGAAAAATTAAGGAGATATGATATTTTGTTTTGTAAGTTTGAATTAATGAAATAAAATGTTTGACTTTGGATTAAATGACCCTAGTCAACAGGTTATAATTGTTAACATTTTTTGCCCTAGTAAATGATTGGAGCCAAAATATGTGCTCTAATGACACATATTTGATATGATTTGTGTACCAAAGGACATTCAAATGACCCAACTTGACCTAAATCGATGTTAAGGCCCTAGCCATGAGTTTAATTTGTACTTTGAAGACTTATCTCAGGTTCAAGGGAAGAAAATGGTGCAAATTGAATCATTTTAGATTTTGAAAGATCAATAAAAGGCTAAATGAGGAAATAAGTGAGTCAAGACTCATGGACCGTAAGCAAAGGCAAGACGAGGATATCATGAGTTTGGAAGATGAGAAATGACCATTATGTAGTAAGAAAGAAGGCAAGAAAACATGGGAAATGAGGCATGAAGCAAGATTCAACTGCATGGAAATTTAGAACTCAAAAATACGATGGCATTATATACTCTGACTTTGGGAACAAATCTAGAGCACTTCATCCACCCTAAGTGGACCCCACACGACTAGAAATCACCATTTTATTATTTTTTAATCATTTTTAGGAAATTATTTTGTAATAAGTGGCCAATGAGAGTGTGTCACATGTTAGGTAATTGTTGGTATTATATAAACTCTCTAAATTCTAGTTTTTAGGGATCTTGAGTTTTTTTTCCGGAGAGTTTGACATTGAAGGTGGAAGAATACGAGAACTTTGGTTTGTTTTCGTTTTCCTCTTTATAAAATATATTGTTTTTAGTTTCTTTTGATTCAAATTATGGATTTTTACCCTGTTATAGATTGTGAATGTGACATCACCCCCATGAGAGGCTAAAAGCCAACTTGGGGCTTGAAGCATGAAAACCTAAGGGTTAGGAAACCTATAGGAACAATGGGTGGATTATTATAAGAATGAGATTAATTATTGGTTGGGTGACAATTTATCATTTTTTTATCCTATCCTTGTGAGTTCGTTTAGGGAATGATACGGTAGGTTATTACTTGATACTAGTGATTCTTGATCATTAGTTATCCTCGTCTTCCCTACCGTTATTTGCCCCTAAACAAAGCTATAAGGAGTAGGAAGGGTTAAAAAGTCAAATCTTAAATTGCTAATCAATCTAATTCATTTGATGGTTTTAGGAATTTGTTTTAAAAAGGAAAAATTAGGTTTTGGATGCAATTTTGAGTTATAGAACTCAACTTGATCGCGAGCGGCCAAGGATCCCAAAACCCTAAGATCATATTACTTAAAAGACCCTTTTTTTCTCTAATTTCTATACCCTAGGTTGGATTGTGGAAAACCCCAAACTTAAATCAATTGAATTTAAAATCAATATTCATTTTTTTATTAGTTTAATTTATTTTACTTGGTTTCACATTATTCACATATTGTTTTTCACTTTAGGATTTAAACAAAAACAATTCATGTATTCTAGTATTGACAGTTTTCATAAGCCAATTCTTGAGGACGATACCCGAAATACTACAAAAGTCGTAGTGACTCTTTCTCTAGTTTTTCTTGAACAGAGTTACTACGTAAAAAGGCTAAGTATTTTGGTACAATAGAGAATTTCGGTCAAGAAATTGGCGCCGTTGCCGAGGATTGGCAATCGTCATAACTAGGATATAATGCATTACTTTGTTTTAGTTCTTTTATTTTTTATCTTTATATATATATTTCTTTTATTTTATGCTTGGTTGGGAAAGAGATCTTTCAGGTAGACTTCAAAGAACAACTGAGGAATCTCAACCAAATATGGAGGACACTGAAGAATTCAACAGTAATAACAACAGGCCACAGCCACTTATGCAAGGCCAAAGAACTATGAGAGAGCTTCTAAATCTTCCCAGGTTGAGCACACCATCGTGTTTTATGCTACCTCCAAATCATGATCATGTTACCATTCGGCTTCAAGTGGTGTCTCAACTACACATTTTTAGGGGGACAGAAAATGAAAATCCATACTCTCACATCAAGGAATTTAAGGACATCGTTTCAATTTTTTGAGAAACCAACACTCCTTTGGAGATCTTTTGCATGAAGCTATTCCCCTTGTCATTGAAGGATAAAGCTAAGACTTGGTTAAATAGTCTTAGACCCTATAGTATCAGAAATTGGGGTGATCTACAATCAGTGTTTTTGCATAAATTCTTTCCAACACATAAAACCAATGCATTGAAAAAAGAGATCTCGAATTTCAAGGCTATGGAGGATGAGAAATTTTTTGCATGCTGGGAAAGATTCAGGGAGATTGTTACAGCATACCCCCATCATGGATTTGACAACTGGATGCTAGTTTCGTATTTCTATGAAGGCATGTCACCACCAATGAAACAACTTATCGAGACTATGTGTGGAGGAGATTTCATGAATAAAAACCCCGATGAAGCATTTCAATTCCTTGATTATGTTGCCAAGGTATCTAGAAGTTGGGAAGAACCAATTGTCAAGGAACCATCTAGAGATAGAACAATGATCAGGGCAAGAGCTAGTGGAGTGTATAACTTACCTAAGGGTTTAGATGTCCAAGCAAAGTTTGCAACCGTTATGAGAAGGTTGGATGATTTGGAAGCTAAGGGAGTTCAAGAGGTACAAATAGTCAATGATGGGGTAACTCATCTGTGCTTGATATGTAAGTCCACGAAACATGGTGTGCAATCTTGTCCCACTCTACCTGCAGTGCAAGACATGTTTATGGAGTAAGCCAATGCCTTAGGGACATATAAGCAATATTCTAGCAATTCTCCATATTCTAACACTTATAATCTAGGTTGGAAGAATCATCCAAATCTATCATGGAAATGAGGTAACAATGGCCAGTTTCAACAGCAAGGAAACCGATTTCAGGGTAATCAGACTAATGGGCAGCAAGGTTTTCAACCACAAGGTATGCCATCTCAGAATTTTCAACAGCAACATCAAACCTCATCATCTAACTCAAGCATGGAAGATATGATGAGAGAGTTTATACAGAAGCAAGACAAGCTTAATGAAGATCAAAATAGGATAAATGCTCAAACATCTCAAGAACTAGCAGATATTCCCAGCTCAAGAGAAAGGAAAATTCCCAACTCAACCACAAAAAAATCCAAGGGGAGTAAATGAAGTTTCTGAAGTGCAAAAGGAAGATTGCAATGTAGTTATCACACTCAGAAATGGGAAAGAATATGAAGGGCCCAACTTACCTATAAGTGAAGATATTCCTGCTAGAGATGAACCAACCGTGGAGAAAAATGTTAGAAATGAGAAAGCGTCTAAAAAATATAAGGAAGTCATTGTGAGTAAAGATAAAAGGAGTGTTTCCAATCATTTGCCTTTCCCTTCAGCTATGCGAAGACACAAAGTGGGGGATAAGACTTTAGAGAGTTTGGAAGTTTTGAAGCAAGTGAAGATCAACATTCCACTCCTTGATATGATCAAGCAAGTGCCTGCTTATGCAAAGTTCCTCAAAGACTTATGCACTATGAAGAGAATGATTAAATTAAGCAAGAAAGCATTCCTCGCCTAGCAAGTCAGTTCCATCATTGAGAATAAGGCAATGGTGAAGTACAAAGATCCAGGTTATCCTACCATCTCAGTCCAGATTGGAGATTCATTCGTGAAAAGGGCTTTGTTAGATTTGGGAGCTAGTGTGAATTTGCTTCCATATTCAATCTATAAGGAATCTGGATTGGGAGAGCTTAAGGTTACTATCATTACACTCTCTTTAGCAGACCGTTCGATTAAAGTACCCAAAGGAGTAGTCGAAGATGTTTTGGTGCAAGTTCAAAAGTTCTACTACCTAGTGGACTTTGTGGTGTTAGATACAGAACCATTGAAAAAGGGTGTGAATTTTGTTCCAATTATACTTGGGAGACCCTTCCTTGCTATAGCCAATGCTCTCATTAACTGTCGAAATAGATTGATGCAGTTATCTTTTGGGAACATGACAGTGGAAATGAATGTCTTCAATTTATGCAAGTAACTGATGGACCATGATGATGTGGAAAATAAGGAAGCATGCCTTATAAAGGCCTTGGTGCAAGAACACATAGAAAAGTTAATGGAAGAAAATATAGATGAATTTTTCTCTACATTCGTTAAGGAAGAATGTGTTCAAGTTGCTACAAAAGGGAAAGAAAAATGTACCATTCAATCTTTGAACAGTGTTGAGAATGATGAAGAAAGCAAAAATGAAGAGGTTGAGATCAGCAAACCAGATTTAAAGCCCCTACCACATGGTTTAAAGTATGTTTATTTAGAGGAAAATGAAGAAAAACCTGTGGTCATTTCAGCTACATTAACTGAAGAGCAAAAAATCAAACTTTTGAAGGTGCTTAAAGAGAATAGAAGAGCGATTGGTTGGTCCATTTCAGATTTGAAAGGGAAAAATCCCTTGATTTGCACACATCATATTTATTTGGAAGAGAATGCAAAACCAGTAAGGCAGCCACAAAGAAGGCTAAATCCCCCTATGCAAGATGTAGTCAGAAATGAGGTATTGAAGCTTTTAGATGCAGGTATTATTTATCCTATCTCTGTTAGTAGTTGGGTGAGCCCCATTCAAGTAGAACCTAAGAAAAACGGGATAACTGTGGTGAAGAATGATGAAGGAGAGCTTATTCCTACAAGGTTGACTACAAGTAGGCGAGTATGCATTGATTTTAAGAAGTTGAATGCAATCACCAAGAAAGATCATTTTCCATTACCTTTCTTAGATCAGGTTTTGGAAAGGGTAGCTGGTCATGACTATTATTGCTTCTTGGATGGCTATTCAGGCTATTTTCAAATTGCCATTGCATTGGAGGATCAGGAGAAAACCACATTCACATGCCCATTTGGCACCTATGCTTATAGGTGCATGCCTTTTGGTCTTTGTAATGCACCGACCACATTTCAAAGGTGTATGCTTAGTATTTTCAGTGACATGGTAGAGAGAATCATGGAAGTTTTCATGGATGATCTGACTGTTTATGGGAAGACCTTTGATGATTGTCTCTTAAATTTGAAAAAAGTTTTGAAAAGGTGCATTGAGAAGGACTTGGTCCTAAATTGGGAGAAGTGTCACTTCATGGCAACCTCAGGGGTAGTACTTGGCCATATCATCTCCAAAGAGGGCATTCAGGTAGAACCAGCAAAAATTGAGCTCATCTCAAAGCTACCTTCGCCTACTACTGTTAAAGAGGTGAGACAATTTTTGGGACATGCAGGTTTTTATAGAAGGTTCATACAAGACTTCTCAAAAATCTCTCAACCTCTTTGTGCTTTACTACTTAAGGATGCAGAATTCATATGGACTAAAGCATGCCAAGAAGCTTTCAAGAGGCTAAAGTCACTCCTCACTACTGCACCAATTGTGAGACCTCCCAATTGGTATCTCCCATTTGAGTTGATGTGTGATGCTAGCGACTATGCAGTGAGAGTCGTACCAGGTCAAAGGGAGGATGGAAAACCATATGTGGCGTGCTATGCTAGTAAAACCCTCAATGATGCTCAAAAGAACTACACAACTACTGAAAAGGAGTTTCTTGTAGTGGTGTTCGCACTTGATAAATTCAGGAACTACCTTTTAGGAACTTCAATAGTAATTTTTACTGATCATTCGGCCTTGAAATAGCTACTCAACAAAAAGGATGCCAAAGCAAGACTTATCATATGGATCCTTCTCTTTCAAGAATTTAACATTCAAATCAAGGATAAGAAAGAAGTAGAGAATGTGGTTGCTGATCATCTTTCCCGAGTTAAAGTAGAGTCACATTTCGAGGAAGCACAAATTAATGATGAGTTTCCTCATGATGCACTTTGTGCAATGGAGAAGTTGCCTTGGTTTGCAAATATAGTCAATTACTTGGCAATCAGAGAGCTTCCATCATAATGGAACATGGAAACAAAGAAGTATTTTCTTTCGCAGGCAAAACACTATGCTTAGGATGATCCATATTTGTATAAGTTTTGTCCAGATCAAATTATGAGGAGATGTGTTCCAGAGGATGAACAACAAGACATATTGCGAATGTGCCATGATGGAGCTTGTGGAGGTCATTTTGCTTCAAGGAAGACTTCAAAAAAAATTCTACAGAGTGGATTCTATTGGCCAACTATGTTCAAGGATTGTAACACTTACTGCAAAAGTTGTCCACAATGTCAACAATTGGGGAAAATCAACACAAGGTATCAAATGCCTCAAAATCATATTTGTGTTGTTGAGGTCTTTGATTGTTGGGGCCTTGACTTTATGGGACCATTCCCTCCTTCTTTTGGTAATCTCTATATTTTGGTGGGAGTGGATTATGTCTCTAAATGGGTAGAAGTAGTGGCATGCAGGAGCAATGATCACAAAGTGGTGCTCAAATTTTTAAAGGAGAATATTTTCGTTAGGTTTGGCATTCCAAGAGCAATCATTAGTGATGGGGGTTCACACTTTTGTAATAAGCCCTTTTCCACTCTTTTGCAGAAATATGGAGTGAGGCATAAAGTGTCCACCCCATATCACCCTCAAATGAATGGGCAAGTTGAGCTAGCAAATTGGGAAATTAAGAGAATCCTCACCAAAGTAGTCAATACTACAAGAAAATATTGATCTACCAAGTTGAGTGATGCACTTTAGGCATATAGGACAGCCTATAAGATTGTCCTTGGCATGTCACCATACCGGATTGTTTATGGTAAAGCATGTCATTTGCCTGTAGAACTCGAACATCGTGCATATTGGGCTATAAAGAAGATGAACTTCGATTCAGATCAAGTTGGAGCTAAAAGGAAATATGATCTGAATGAACTTGAGGCATATCGAAATGAGAGTTATGAATGTTTACGTAATGCAAGGGAAAAACACAAATTCTACCATGACAAGCTTATTTGCGAAGGGAGTTCAAGCAAGGTGAAAATGTGTTGTTGTATGACTCCAAGCTTCACATTTTTCCAGGAAAGCTTAGATCAAGGTGGAATGGCCCTTATGTGGTAAAAGAAGTCTTCCCTTATGGCACCGTGACCATTCGAAATTCGAGGACAGGTAATGAATTCAAAGTTAATGGTCAGCTCTTATAGCATTTCATTGAAATATTTGAGACACAAGAGGAGAATCTCCATTTTCTTGATGAGGACGTTCAAAAGGGTTGAAGCATTTTCTGAAAATCCAATAGGTAAAAATTAGATTTAGGTAAAACTTTTATTCATTTAATTTCTATTTTATTTTATTTTATTTTATTTTATTTATTTATTTTCCTTTATTTAGTTTTGCATTTTCAATTAATCATTAGCAATATGGTTAGCATTTTTTATTTATTTATTTTAGTTGTTTTTAACTTACTAATGAGTTTATGAGTTGTAGCAACTTAGCTTGCAAACATCCGAGTGATATACATAAATGAGAACTTCAAGGGAGTGAAAAGGTAAGCCTCACATGTGTTCAAGGTGACAAAGCTCCTATAGGTGCGTTGATCTATATTTAAGACCATGGGCCTCCCAAAAATTTACTTGTGATGATCATTGGTGAACTTTGAATACAAAGAATGAAATACAAAATTGAGTAGACCTTGGGAGAGAAATCCTAAATTTTTATGATGAAGGGTTAAAGGTATAGTGGTTGAATTCAAAATTCCTTTGTTTTTAAATTTGAAATCTTAAATGGAGATAACACTTTTGGAGACTAGTAATGGGTGATTTCAATATTATGATCTTTTCGAATTCAAATTTTTTGTTTTGGAATTGCAATTTTAAATCTACAGAAAGTGAATTCGAATTGAGATTGATTTCGAAATCACTAGTAAATGGCAAAATAGGTGTTTTGAACTCACAAACAATGAGTTCGAAATACTATGAATTTTGAGATGGATTTTGAATTTTGAAATGAGCAATTTTGATGCTTTAATATGGAATTTAGCACTCACAGTGGGTTATTTCGAAATGAAGACAAATTCAAAATCAAACAAAATTGCTATTTCAAAATAGAAGTGGGAATCAACAGTGAGTCAATTCGAAATAGAGCTATTTTCGAAATCATTGAGGAAATTTCGAAATGTTTTTTTTTACACTACATTGAGGCTACAGCTAGCAAATTCGACATGGTGGACTTTTCAAAATAGAAACTTTTGCTTTAGAATTGAGATTTTTTTTAAACTTCAGAAGGTGAATTCGAAATTTGCCCAATTTAGAAATGATTTTTATTCATTTCGAAATGAGGTGTTTGAAATGTTTTTGTTTACAGTGAGTCATTTCGAAATAAGGTAGTTTTCGAATTCAATGGTAAGATTTTAAAGTAGGCATTTTTTTTACCATCAGTTAATGAATTCGAAATCAGGCTATTTTCGAATTCAATAGTTAAATTTCGAAATGACTCTTCTTAACCAAAATCCAATTCAAAATACCTAATTTCTATTTTGAGCTCATTCTGAAATCATCCAAACTCTTTTCCAAACGGTCGTTTCCACTTCCAGACCACTTCATCTCCTCTCTCCCTTGTTTCTTCTTCCTTTGTTCGTCGTCCTAGTTTCCATTAAAGGCGATTTTAGGGTTTTGTCGTGAGTTCATCGCATTCCAGGTACGCATCACACTCATACTCGTTTCTTGTTTATTTTTCATGGATTTTTCTTGATTTTTATGGTTTCGTTGTGCAGTGTTGCTCCATATAAAATGCGGTGTTACCCAACTTTCATCAACATTGTTTAGGGTTTCTATTGTTTCGATTGGATAGATAAATAAAAAATATTAAATATAATGACAAAAAAAAAATTCCCTCGAAACCCCAAGCGGAGCGCAACAAGATTGATTTTGGTTTCATACAGTCCGTTTGGTTTGCTTAGAAATTCAGGGTGTTAGAATTTTTGGTTTTTACTTGGAGAAAATTTTTTAATTTTTTTTTATACATGACTCTTAGTGCTTGTTGAACATCTTAGAATACTTTGAGAGCAAAGTTCTTATTTTTCCATGAGTTTTGCATAATTGTTGCCTAATCTATGTTTTATATGCTCTGGAACATTTTTAACTCTCTAGTAGATTTTTCTACTTGTTCTACACATTCTCCTAAGCTATCCAATCACTTTGATTTTCTTGTCACATGATATTTGAACTTAGGTATTGTTTGGATTATATCTAAGGCTTCAAAGATTCATGTTTTCATCATTGTTGGACATCTTGAATGTTTTCCCGCATTTTAGGAATGGTCTACCACCGTTTCACATGAATCCATAGATTTCATGAGCATCTAATTTTATTTTATTTTAGATTGTTTTCTTAACCCTTATGAGTTTTTATTTTTATTTTTATTTATTTATTTCCCTTCATTAAGTTTGGTTTGTTTTTCAACATTTATTTCAAATGGTTAGAGATAAAAGGAAAGTTGTTATTCAAAGTAACAATGAGGCTAGGCATTCCCTGAGGCAAAAGCGTGCTCGACCTCTTATGCAAAGTCGAAGTGGTGTAATGATTAGTGAGCCTACTGAGAGGCATGTCACTCATCAAGCCAAGCATGTAGAGGCTAGGGCAAAGGCTTGTTTTGATTGTCCAACCACTAAGAGGACTGAAGCCAAGCATGTAGAGGCCAAGACGAAGGCCTGTTTTGATCGTTCAACCACTCCTAAGACCACCAGGCCTACTACCACTCCTCTACATCCACGGATAGCTCCTCCTACTACGAGCCTAACATGTCCTCTGTCTTTAGGAGTTTGTGATGATGCCCCTGGGGTGGACCTATCTCGTCGGGAGTTTGGTCAAGAGTTCTCTTATGACATACAGGCTTTTAGTACTTATGAGCCCATTGCACAATCCATACGTCTCCTTGATCGATACTACTTTCTCGTATTGATGGATCCTCTCCCATATTTTTATGCCGCTAGTGTACGAGAGCTCTTCTCTACTCTCGAGGATTGGAAAGGGGGTATCGAGAGCTGCATTTTTCTATCAGAGGACGAGCTGATATTATTTCCACTAACACCATTGCTACAGCCTTTGGTTTACCATCATCTGCTCCTCTTGAAGCATGATTTGCACCTCAGTCACGACCAGTGGATTAGGTCATTAAGACCAATATTTTTCCATTTGGACACTCTACAAAGCGCTCTGGTTCAGTCTTATGGGGGTTATATCACATGTACACAGGTGAGTGGTGGAGTCCCGCTCAACTCATCATGGATACCATCATTTATTTTTTTTTCAGAAGGTGAAAGAGAAATAGTTAGCTTCAGCTCAAAGCTATCTCATTCCTTTGCCTTAGTTGCTCTCATACTACTTGCTCTGTCGTGGACACCAGTTACCCGAGTCTGATCATCGTATGGCTTCTCACACTTATGTTATATATCAGTGGGTTCGAGCGATTCATTCAGGGTCACAGTTGACTACTCATGGCATTAGACAAAAGAGAGATTTGCACGTTGTTCCACTTCCATCTACTACAGAGAGCCCACTCCCATCTACTCCTACTTTTGATACAAGCTTACCAGTGCTTCTTATTTCTCTTCCACCACCTCTTTTGAGTGCCCTAGAGCCTGCTGTTCCTATTTCTACACCAACAGTACCAGTCTCCGATCTTCCTAGACCTTCACAGCCCCAGGTTGTTGATACTACCTCGAGTACCTTATCGATCATGGCTCGTCTAGACACACTTCAAGAGTTATTTGTGTCTATGGACTCCCGCATTGATGCTCGCCTAAGTAAGATGGAGACTCAGATGGATGACCTCACTTTTTCTGTACAACAACCCATTTCCTTGGTTATTCCATCTAGACAGAGAGGAGATTTTGTTACACCAGCTGATACCAGCCTAGAGGTTGATGGCGACATAGAGGTGATTAGTTCTGGCTCTAACACTAGAGCACCGATAGTAGCCTATGAGACCATGCCTATTTTACAGACATCAGGTGCTGCAAGACAGGTTGATTGTGAGATCTTCATTCGTGCTACTGACACTGGTATGGACATCATTATTCGAGATGACCCCCCTATGGTACAGGATATTGGCGAGGCCTTACACCTAACGTGGAGATCACTTATCAGGCTACTACACCTGTGTTGGAGGATATAGATGGAGTTGTCGATCCTATCATTAGCGCCTAATGTTCATTTCTATATATACCTTATTCGATACGGTTGTATATATTATGGTATTTTTGGAGCATACTGATACTCTTATACTCTCTTTTAGATTCTCACCACTTGTGTTTTTCTCTATGCAAACTTTTGCTACTAATCTTGTTGCTTTTGTGCAAGACTAGTTTATATGAAGTCCTCATAACAAACTTCTCATTCGATGATCTTGAGGTAATATCTTCCTTTTTCCTTTCTTTTGACCCATTATCCTACACATTGGGGACAATGTGTAATTTAGGTTGAGGGGGGAAGGCCTATTAGCCTATTAGCCCTAATTTTTTTCAAAAGTTTGCAAGTTATCTTTGGTTAGTTAATGAGATTCTTGATTTGCCTTGGTAACTCATGGTTTATTTAGCATGAGAATGCTTTAAGTAGTATTATTTCTTTAGAATTTGAGAAAAAAATACGGTTAGAGCAAGAATATTAGTTCACTTACCTTATCTTTATATACCTTTAAGTGCAAAAATAGTTAGGTTGAATCCTTGGAATACCTTCAATTTTTCTTTGATGGTTATTTTCTATTTAAGACTCAAAGCACACACAAAGCACGTGTACCCTTATGGTATCTTGATTAAGATAATTTCTTTAACTTAAAAGGAGTTGTTCTTAAGCAATAAAATGAGGAAATGAAAAAAAATAAAAATGAAAATGACTGATTTAAGCTTGAGCAATTATCTGATGCGGTAATGGCCTTGTGTCTTCAAACCCTGGTGCCTGAAACCAATTGGTTAGGAGTCATCGATATCTTGCTTGTTACATAAGCTAAACTCAGTTTTGAAAATAATAATAATAATAAAAATAAAAAAATGTTTGGGAAATTCAACCTTGTTCTACCTTGAGCTAGGGTGATACCTGAGGGGTAAGTGGCCTATAAAGGTCCTCAATACCTGGTACCTTAGGTGAAAACTCGGGAGTTGCTGGTGGATCCCTATTAAGCCATATAGAAAGAGATTTCCTAAACTAAGAAAGAAAAATCAAAATAAATTTTCCTCCCTCTTTAACTTAAACAATGATGAAATTTGAGTTTAAGAAAAGTCTTAAGAAAAATACTATGAGGGGACACCAAAATTAAGCACATGAGGTTTAGGTGGAAAGAACCAATCAAGGGAAAATCAAGAGACACTAAGGGGAAAGCTAAACATAGATGCACATTTATGTATACGAAGATAAGGTGAGAAAACTAAGAAATTGCATATCTTATGTCATCTTGCTCAATTCTAGGAAATTTGTCTACTTGGGTATCTTGTGTGTGAAACATGTTATGTTGAGTTAATATGGTTTCATGAATCTCATTACATATTTTTCATTTTTTTTTTTTACTCTTTTCATTTGCTAGGGACTAGCAAAATTTGGGTTGAGAGGGATGATTGGAGCCAAAATATGTGCTCTCATGACACATATTTGATATGATTTGTGCACCAATGGACATTCAAATCACCCAACTTGACCTAAATCAATGCTAAGGCCCTAGGCATGAGTTTAATTTGTACTTTGAAGACTTATCTTAGGTTCAAGGGAAGAAAATGGTGAAAGTTGAATCACTTTAGATTTTGAAAGATCAAGAAAGGGCTAAATGAGGAAATAAGTGAGTCAAGACTCATGGACCGTAAGCAAAGGCAAGACGAGGATATCATGAGTTTGGAAGATGAAAAATGACCATTATGTAGTAAGAAAGAAGTCAAGAAAACATGGGAAATGAGGCATGAAGCAAGATTCAGCTGCATGGAAATTTAGAACTCAAAAATCTGATGGCATTATATACTCTGACTTTGAGAACAAATCTATAGCACTTCATCCACCATAAGTGGACCCCACACGACTAAAAATCACCATTTTATTATTTTTTAATCATTTTTAGGAAATTATTTTGTAATAAGTGGCCAATGAGAGTGTGCCACATGTTAGGTAATTGATGGTATTATATAAACTCTCTCAATTTTAGCTTTTAGGGATCTTGGATTTTTTTTTTGGAGAGTTTGACATTGAAGGTGGAAAAAGACGAGAACTTTGGTTTGTTTTCTTTTTCCTCTTTATAAAATATATTGTTTTTAGTTTCTTTTGATTCAAATTATGGATTTTTACCCTATTATGGATTGTGAATGTGACATCACCCCCATGAGAGGCTAAGAGCCAACTTGGGGCTTGAAGCATGAAAACTTAAGGGTTGGGAAACCTATTGATTCGTGCCCAACTGGTGTATGCCCTGTTGATTGGTGTTCAATCAACTGGTGTGCTTTGATTTCAGTCCTCAGACGGAAGTAATCAACAAAATTTATAAACCTATTTCACCATATACTAGGGTAGCATTAGCTAGCATAGCATAATGGCTCTAAGATCGTCCACAGGGATGGGTTTTCAAATTACAACTGATATTAGTTCAAAAACTGAATTGGTGTTTTTTCTTTTCAAGGTTAGCTTTAAAAGAAAACATAAGTATGTGTGAAAAGGTTGGTTTTAAGTGAAACAAAAAATAAAGTAACTGAAATTACTTACAAAGAAAAGTGCTTCTTTGAGTTTTAGATCACTAGGCTCAGGTTCCTTATACAAAAAGGGAGATTTCGGTCACTTGGATCTTTTCCTCGCATTGGGGATTTGACATATAGTTATTTCCCAAACCGGTGTGGTACAGATGCTTCCCCTTAATGGTTTCAAACACTAAATTCCTGTCACTGAATCATCTTGCAATGGTTCATACCTCTCACCTGGTATTGGTCATTCAAGGGGATCCTTAACCTTAGGTTACCTGTCAAAAGTTCGCAAGAGATAACTAATGGAAGTCTCCCGGGAGTCCAAAATCTTACCAAGTGTTGGCTATTCTAGATAATCCTACCTTTAAACCACCTCCCAGAGGCTCGCAAGAGATAAACTAGTGGATCTCATTGGACGGAGTCCACTTGCCTTACTAAGTGTTGGCCCAGGTGATTTTAAGGGATTTTAAGTTGACTAAAAAGATAAAAACCATTAACGAGTCACACTTTCCCTTCATTAAAAACTGAAACAACGAAACTTCCACTTTTGCATCCAGAACCTTACCTAGCTTCCTTCACTCCAAGAAACAAAAAATCTAACCACTCATCCTCTGGGAAAACATCCTCAGAGTTTGATTTGCTAGAAATAAAAATAAAAATGAAAACAAAATGAGAAGGTAAGGCAGAGCAAAGCTTTGTGTATTACTTTCTGAAAAACTATACAAAGTTTGTCTCCGAGAAAAACTCCCCCAGAGATATTTTTTAAAAGAAAATTACAATAGATATTATATAGAGAGGTTATTCACCCCTCCTGCTAACTTCCCAACCAAGAAAACTTGTCATTGGTGGGTTACAAGGAGAAAATAAGGATTTACACACAAATATCTGAAGATAAACATCAAACGGAGTCAGTGCGCAAATATATCAGATTACAGGTGGATTTCCCAAGTTCAAATGCAACTTGCGAAAATTTCGCAAGTTGAAATTGTGGTTTAGCAAGTTGCGAAATTGTCCTGCAACTAATCAGCTCTTTGTTCTGCAACGATTCATTTCCTTTTCCTATTTCGCAAGTTGCGAAAATTTCGCAAGTTGGATTCCACAACTTGTGAAATTGCTAGATGGTTGATTTCTTCTGTGATTTTCTTCCTTGCATCCTCGTTTGGCTTTGGCAAAGGGCTATGAAGCTCCAAAGCTTAGTTTCTTCATGAATTTGAGCTTTAACTTGCTTTGCCATGAACTATACAAAGATCTCCCTCATTCTTGGATTGCTTTGGTGATAAAAAAGCTATGAAAAACACCAAAACTTAACACAATTTGATTAGAAACGATTGCAAGGGTCCTTAACATGCCAATTGAGTTAAAAGGTAATAACTACTACTCAAAATTGTTTGAAAGAGTTAATTACAAGTTATAAAATAGCATTTTTTGAATAGTAATCACCTATAGGGACAATGGGTAAATTATTATAACAATGAGAGTAATTATTGGTTAGGTGACAATTTATCATTTTTTTTTTATCCTATCCTTGTGAGTTCGTTTAGGGAATGATACGATAGGTTATTACTTGATACTAGTGATTCTTGGTAATTCTTGATCATTAGTTATCCTCGTCTTCCCTACCGTTATTTGCCCCTAAACAAAGCTATAAGGAGTAGGAAGGGTTAAAAAGCCAAATCTTAAATTGGTAATCAATCTTATTCATTTGATGGTTTTAGGAATCTATTTTAAAAAGGAAAAATTAGGTTTCATATGCAATTTTGAGTTATAGAACTCAACTTGATTGCAAGCGGCCAAGGATCCCAAAACCCTAAGATCATATTACTTAAAAGACCTTTGTTTTCTCTAATTTCTATACCCTAGGTTGGATTGTGGAAAACCCCAAACTTGAATCAATTGAATTTAAAATCAATATTCATTTTTTTTTATTAATTTAATTTCTTTTACTTAGTTTCACATTATTCACATATTGTTTTTCACTTTAGGATTTAAACAAAAACAATTCATTTATTCTAGTATTGACAATTTTCATAAGCCAGTTCTTGAGGACGATACCCGGAATACTACAAAAGTTGTAGTGACTCTTTGTCTAGTTTTTCTTGACCAGAGTTACTACGTAAAAAGGCTAAGTATTTTGGTACAATAGAGAATTTCGATCAATCAACAGGTTATAATAGTTGATATTGTATAGCCCTAGTCAACGGGTTATAATAGTTGACCTTAAGGCCATAGTCAACAAATTATAATAGTTGACCTTATGGCCCTAGTTAACGGGTTATAATTGTTGACTTTTGGTTTTGTTCATCTTAAATGGAACAAATTTGAAACTAGCCATTCATTTGTTAAGTCCCACCTAATTGGGCATCATTTGTTATTTGGTAATCAGAGTACAGATATTTTGAATGTATTTGATTTGGTTTTGATGAGAAATTGTTTTGAAATGGATATGAGAAAGTTTTGTTGAAAAGTTTGAATGTATTAGTATTTTGAACTCAAAAATTTTTATGAAAATAAGTATATGTTATATCTCTTATTTTCAACTATGCTTGAAAATGTTTGATCCATGAAACTATATTAATGTTTCTTTATTAGTCTTTGAGCTCATTCCCCTTTGTTGATAATCTTTCAGGTAACCTCAGTTCTGGTGAGGAGTGACCGTTAGAAGGGAAATTTGGCTTTATCGGGACATTTGTTTAAACTTTCTTTATTTTGGATATTGTTTAGACATTAAAACTTAATTCTCGTTTAAATTATTTTAAGTTTGGAGTTATTTGGACAATAATACTTTGATTGATGTATTAGTTTTTTTTTTTAAAGTTGATACTTGGAGATTTTAGAATTTTTCCTACTACTTTAAACAGGGATTTGGTAATTGGTAAATTTTCAGTTATAATACGAATGTTTGTGTCGTT
This sequence comes from Vitis cinerea var. helleri x Vitis riparia, assembly GCA_946000715.1. Lineage (NCBI taxonomy): Eukaryota > Viridiplantae > Streptophyta > Magnoliopsida > Vitales > Vitaceae > Vitis > Vitis cinerea var. helleri x Vitis riparia. Next base: position 16,786,592 of record OX254005.1, on the reverse strand, counting down.
TCCACTTTGAGCCTTTGGGCTTGAGGTGTGAAATGACCGTCATGCCCTTGGATTGGGTTTTGAAGTGTAACACTAAGAATGTGTTTAACAGTGATTCTAAAACTTTTAGAATACTGCAAACAAGAAATTGATTCATTAATAAAGAAAAAAATTAATCAGACCCTCAAAATTCCCTTGGAGTTGTGCCGCTTTTTATGTTCAAAATGCTACTGAACTAGAAAGAGGTGCACCTAGATTGGTCATTAATTATAAACCTTTAAATAAAGTATTACAATGGATAAGATACCTTATTCCTAATAAGCAAGATTTACTCAAAAGACTTCATAGTGCTGTAATTTATTCAAAATTTGATATGAAATTAGGATTTTGGAAAGTTCAAATTAAAGAAGAAGATAGATACAAAATTGCTTTTATAGTCCCTTTTGGTCATTATGAATGGAATGTCATGCGTTTTGGTCTAAAAAATGCCCTTTCTAAATTTCAAAATATTATGAATGATATTTTTAACCCCCATTTTCCATTCATAATTGTATACATTAATGATGTTTTAGTATTTTTCTAATTCATCAGAAAAACATTTTGTTCATTTAGAGAAGTTTTTCAACATAATTAAAGCAAATGGAATGACATGTTCTGCTCCAAAAATGAAATTATTTCAAACAAAGATTAGATTTTTAGGACATGAAATTTTTCAAGGAAAAAAACAAAACCGATTCAAAGGTCAATAAAATTTGCTGACAAATTTCCTAATGAAATAAAAGACAAAAAACAATTGCAAAAATTTTTAGGTTGTTTAAATTATGTTTTTTATTATTTCAAAGATTTGAGAATCATTTGTGAAGCTTTATACAAAAGACTTAGGAAAAATGCACTTGCATGGACTGAGCATCATACCAATTTGGTCAAAGAAATTAAACAAAAAGTCAAACATTTACCATGCATTAACATCCCTCATCCCAATGCATTGCTCATTGTAGAATCAGATGCATCTAATTTAGGTTATGGAGGCATATTAAAGCAAGAGTATAACAATCAAGTGCATATAGTTAGATATCATTCAGGGATCTAGTTGGGTGCTTAAATAAATTATTCAACTGTCATAAAAAAAGTTTTATCTATAGTTTTATGTATTTCAAAATTTCAAAGTGATTTGATAAATAAAAAGTTTCTTTTAAAAATTGATTGCAAAGTTGTAAAAGATATTTTATAAAAGGATGTTAAAAATTTAGTTTCAAAACAATGTTTTGCAAGATGGCAAGCTTTACTTTCAAATTTTTATTTTGAAATTGAATTTATCAAAGGAGAGTATAATTCCCTTCCTAACTTCCTTACTCGAGAGTTTTTACAGGGTAAGGATCCTCTTCCATCCTAATGGGTTCTCTCGTTAGGCCCCAACTTCCTTCATCATCCAAGAAAACAAAAGCTTCATATGCAATGATTTCAAATTTTCCAAATATTCGTTCTACTTTTCCATTACAAACGTCAAATTCTTTTCAAGTTTTGAGTCCGGATTTTCCTCCTCTTGAACCTTCAAAAAGTTTCATTCAAGCTTCTAAATCAACATCTAAGAATTTTCTTGTTCAGAGTCAATCCAGTCCTAGCACTATTTCAACATTACCTTCTCATTCTTCTTCTTTTCCAACCAATTAGTATGTCAAAAAACCCAAAACCATATAAATTGCTTTCATTGAGCCAAAGTTCAATTATGAGAAATTCCTAGAATTCTTCCTTATATCTTTCCTCAATGAGTCAACTTTAATTCCAATGATCCTTTGGAAACTCGTCAATTTTATGAGTTCATCTTAGTAAACACTAATTCATTTGAAATTACTCATAACACTAATAAAAACAATCCCCAAAGGATTGCTTTTTCCAAATGTCAAATTCTCAGAGTCATGACCATTTCTGATTGGAATAAAAAACCCTTCACTTGCAAGGCGTTTAGTCAACCTTTCCATCCCATGAGCTTAAACTACATAGACTATATGGATGCTTGGTACAATATGTTTTATTTGCAAAGTTACCAACATTCTTGGTTCATCCAATTTTCAAGAAATTGTAATACTAAAATTCCTGCTTGGTTTAAAAAATGGTGGACTTTCTTTGGTCTACTAGACTCTTTTTTCTCTCCTGAAATTCAAGAAAAATTCAACTTCTACAAGAGCAAGACTTCATCTCAATCTATCACTCAACCGAGAGTCCTGACGTTCTGTTTCAGATTAAGAATTCCATGGATTCTTACATGGAATATTATCAAGAAGCAAGAACAACCTCATCATTTTCCATTATCTCTCTGTAGAGAATTCAGCATCAAATGGTGGGACAAATTTAATCACGAGTTTGTTTGTCAACAAAAGATTTTGCCGATAATTTCAAGATCAGGATCAGCAAATTCAAAAGATGCAGCAAGCTCTTCTCAAGGGCCAACTCAAGTAGAATTCCTGACTTTGAAAAGCAAACGTCAAGCCTCATTAGCAGCTGGTATTGATTTAGAACAATATCATTAAGGACTTATTCAAACCCTTAAACAGTTTGACAATCATCAAGAAAATGAAGAAACAGCTTTATCAGATGATTCATACGTAGACCCTGAGTTAATATTTTACGAGGGACCTATGGGTCAATCTAGATAAAAGATCTCAAGAATCTTTTATACAACTGTATATTTGTACAATTGTCTCTCTGTATTTATCTAGTAAAAAAAATGTAAAGAATGCGTATAAAACGCAAGATAAAAATAAATAAATAAAAACACTATTCAAATAGTGTTCTTTGTCTACCAATATGACTTTCAAAAGTTACGGGAAGAAAAAGAAGAGAGAGAATTTATTCTCTTCTGACATTAGAAAAGATATCTCACCTTCTTCAGCGGACTTCAAAAATCAAAGCTCCAACTATCTCAACACTTTGTGGTGGATTTCAAAAATCTTTCAAGCATGCAAGTCTCAAGTTCGACTCAAGTCTGATTCTTTCATCTATAAATAGAGAAGTGATCTTCATCACTAGCAGAGCTCAAAAGTGCAAGCATAGAGTTTTCTAAAATTCTCTCTCACTTTTGTAATCTCATTTTTCAAAAAATTCTAGTACTTTGTATTCATCTCTTTGTAATCATCCATCTATTGTCAACAAGACTGTAATCAACAAATCTTTGTAATCAAGGTATATTTTCAATAAAAGTTATTTTCAAATTCAAATATCTGTGTTTTTATGTTTAAATTTCTGCAATAAATTAAACAGATTTTAGAGAGTAATTATTTATGTTTTTATGCTTGGAGTTCATTAGACATAATTAATTTGTTGTGTGCATGAACTGTTATATGTCCTGGGTGTGAAATTGAGGAGGAAGTTGTTGAAAATAATTTCTTTTTGCATTATTTTGAGGAGACAAATAATCTGATTTAATCCATTCTACATCAGGAACAAAAGGATTTCTTTTACTATATCTTTTTCTAATGATATTTATGTTTAAAGAAGGTTTATCATGAAGAGAGAAAATAGTTTACTCAAACTCTTCTTCAAAAAAAGGAATTTTTGAAATAAAGTTTAACACACTTGACAAAATTTTTAGTTGACTAAGAATTATTTGATGTAGATGCAGAAATATCATGGGACCTAAGAGATCTGGAAGGACTAGCTCTACTTAATTCCCTTATAATATTACTCATTGTCACATAAAATAATCACAATCTTGTCCTTAATCAATTCAAATAATTTCCTGAATAGGGACCACCACAAGCAGATCAACATGGGACTTACGCTCATTCTGCCCTTAAACATTGCTATCTAGGCTGACCAAGTCGTATTATTGTTATTATTATTATAATAATAATAATTATTATTATTATCAAATAATTTCCTGAACAAGGACCACCACAAGCGGATCAACACAGGACTTACGCTCATTTTGCCCTTAAATACCACTATCTAGGCTAACCAAGTCATATTATTCTAACCTAGAATCTCTTACATTGTACATGACGCATTAAGAGTTGCATGGAAGATCCAAATCATGGGTTCCTTGCAATGAGATGATTTGTTCACAATTGTTTGTGGACTTAGGCAGTCCATTTGAGACTATAGTGCAATACCTCCTAATTAGAGGGATGCCTAGTCTTGGCCATCATGATGGGGTTCTCGCGGTGAGTGCACTAGTATGTATAGTTACACTTTGGACAAGACTTACGATGAGTCATGACATAAGGCTATCGGGTAGTCATGACTTCAACAAGATGCTACATTATATTATCTCTCAACCTTGAGAGAATATTGAGCTTATGTCAAAGTTTATAGTGGCTTTGACCTATGGATTAGATCCTAAAATGATCATATATTCCTTATGAATTGGGTCACTATGGAAGCTAATAGTAATAGGTATTATCAATAGAGGCACAATGATATCTCATGGACTTTAAGACACTGTGTCACCTTGGGTGATCATAAAGACATGTGATCATGAAATCACAAGGTCGTAGTAATTCTTTTAGTGGAATTTGATATATGCTCTTAGTGAGCCAAAATATGTCATTTGATCACATAATAGAAGGATTCTAGAGGTAGTCTTGAAAGATTGATAGTTTTCACATTGTTAGACTACAAACGACTAGCTCATGGGGAGACTATATATAGTGGATAACAGGTCGGGCTTGAGTACTTAGTGTCTCATTGTAATATACATAGGGTACTAGAGTGCAGTTGACTCTCTGTAGTGGAATGTTAAGTTAACTTCAAAATTGGATTATGAGAAAACTAGTATTGTCATTTGGGTCCTAATAGTCCTTGCTCAAGCTCATATTCCTTGATGTCACGGTTTATGTGGGTTGGATGGGTTCACTTTTGTGTATAAGGGTGTTTTGGTAATTACGAATATTGCACAAAGGATAAGTGAACAATATCTTTGAACTGGCTAATTGATTAATTAGAGCCTTGTTAAGTTAATTAATCAATTAGTAACCATTTTGGGCTAGATTAAGTGACCCAAGCTCATGGTGGGCTCAAGGCACTGAAGTCTAATAGAAAGCCTATAAATATTGCTCTTAGGCGTTAAAGTTTTAGTCTTGTTGTCTCTCCATTTTTTCTAGAGAGAGAAAACCTTAGCCTCCAACTTGGAGATCTCTATTGGGAACCCCGGATTATTTCATTCCCATGCCCTGGATCTTGTAGGTTGTATGCATCTATCCCTAGGCATCTTTAAATCTATTAAGTTAAATAAAAAGGTAACAAAAATCATTATTAACTATAAATCTAGAGATATAGTACTCATACTTATGATCTAGAAGTTCCTAAATCAATTCTTAGTGATAAAGAACATGCCTGAAGGTCTCACACACCTAAGATTTTTGACTCAATAACATGAACCTTGATCTTGGTGCTCCAAAGTGTAGGCTTTGGAATGGAGAATCCTGAGCTCTCTCTCTCTCTCTAGAGGTGGAAGGCGGCTCTTACACCAAAAATTTATGGAAACCCTAACCACTTAGGGGTATTTATAGGGTTCACTCGAACTAATTAAGGTTTTGGTTATTTAATCTAACCTAAAATGAGTCTTAATTGACTAATTAACCACATAGGGTTATCTAATTAATAAATAAGCCCAATCTAGATAACTTTTTACTATCCCTTGTGCAACCTTATGTAATTACCAAAATGTTCTTATGCACAAGAGTGAACTAAGAGCCAATCTAACCCTCATAAGCCATGTCATCATGGTATATGAGCTTAAAGCAAGGATCACTAGGACCCATAGGAGTACTGGCTTCTTCAAATTCTAATTTGGAAGTTGATTCAAAATTCCACTAAAAAGAATCAACAATACTCCAATACCTTATGTAAACAACAACAAGGTGAAGCTCAAGTCTATGACCTACTATCTACTGCATGTAAACTCCTTATGAATTGGTGTTCGTAATCTAATAAGGCAGTGCTATCACCTACAATATTATCTCTCTAATACTTGAGTTACATATCCTACTTATTATGTGATCAACTGACATACTTTATGTAGACCCTCAATTTTGTTCCCTAACACATGCACTATTAGTGGCCCATTGCTACTCATACAACTTACCTTTTTTAGTCACCTTAGAAACTTTGGTTGAAAGATTTATCTGACCCTCATTGTGATCCTTAGTAACCCCGATTTAGATATAGGATTTTTCTTTTTTTCATTTTAGAATAACTCATTTAGGTTCACTTTTAGGACACTTAGGCCCTTTTTTTTTTTATCACCCTAGGTCACTTAAGCACTTTTCTAATCACCTTAGGTCACTTGGATACTTTTCTAATCACCCTAGGTCACTAAGGCACCTTTTCACCCTAGGTCACTTAGGCACTTTTCTAATCACCTTAAGTCACTTAGGCACTTTTCTAATCACCCTAGGTCACTTAGATACTTTTATGATCACCTTAGGTCACTTAGGTATCTTTTTTTATCACCCTAAGTCACTTAAATACTCTTTTTTATCACCCTATGTCACTTAGGTACCTTTTTTTTCTATCACCCTAGGTTACTTAGGCACCTTTTTTATCATCTTAAGTCACTTAAGCACCTTTTTTATCACCCTAAGTCACTTAGGCACTTTTCCGATCACCATAGATCACTTGGGCACTTTTCTAATCACCTTAAGTCACTTAGGCTCTTTTCTTATCACCCTAGGTCACTTAAATACTTTTCTTATCACCTTAAATCACTTAGGCACCTTTTTTTATCAACCTAGGCCACTTAGGCACTTTTCCGATCACTCTAAGTCACTTAGCCATTTTTCTTATCACCCTAAGGCACCTTTTTTTTTTTTATCACCCTAGGACATTTAGACACTTTTTCGATCACCTTAAGTCATTTAGACACTTTTCATATCACTCTAGGTCACTAAGGCCCATCTAGGATCACCTTGGTCTATTTACGTCACTCACGCCCATTTAGACACACCCTAGGCCCATTTAGACTCACCCTGGACATTTAGACACATCTAGACCCATTTAGGTCACTTAGGCCCATTTAAGCATACCTGGCCCATTTAGGCACACATGGCCCATCTAAGCAAACCTTGGCCCATTTTGGAGACCCTGACCCATTTAGACATACCTAGCCCATCTAGGCATACCTTAGCTCATTTAGGTCACTTAGGCCCATTTAGGCACACATACCTCATTTAGGCACACCTAACCTGATTAGGCACACTTGACCCATCTAGGCACAGTTTGACCTATTTAGGCACACCTTAGCCTATTCAGGTCACCTAGGCCTATTTAGACATATTCTGACTCATTTAGACATACTTGGCTCATCTAGGCACACCTAGCCTATTTAGGTCACTTAGACTCATTTAGGCACACTTGGCCCATCTAGGCACACCCTAGCCTATTTAGGTCACTTAGACTCATTTAGGCACACTTGGCCCACTTAGGTCACCTTTTAGGTATTTTTTTGCATTTTTTATTCAATTTTATATTATCATCTTCTAAAAATTTTATTCAGGTATTTAATTTAATAATTTGATTTTTTGCAAGGAAACTTACTAATAGAAAATGATGGGTTGATTCTTATTAATGGCTTTGAAAATGAGAGGATAAGTTTTTTTTTTTTTTGAAAAATCATAATATTTTTTTAAATGGAAGATATGAGATTTTTTTTTTAAATAGCATCAATTTAAAAAAAAATGAGAATTTTTAAAGATGGCATAAATTTTTTAAAAAGGACACCAATTTTTTTTTTAAAGGAAATGAGAATTTTTTAAAATGAATAGAAGATATGAAGGTTTTTTTCTTTTTTCTTTTTTTTTTATTTTTTTTAAGAAGAAGGAGAATTTTTTTAAAATGAATAAGTTTTTTTTTTAGAAAAGAGGGGAGAGTTTTTTTGGGAAGAGAAAATTATAATTCTTTTTAAAAGTATATTTGAGTTTAGAAAATAAGGGCACACATAAGGATTCATGGACTAGAGGAGTCAGCCACATTGAAAAGAATATGAGATTCATACATTTTGGAGAAGGCTACTTACCATCTTAGATTAGGAAAAATGAGGTGGTTTCCATTGACTTGCCAAAACGGATATCAAGCATGCCTTTAAGCCAAAAAGGAGAGGGGGATCATTAAGGAAAAAGAAAACCTAGACATGAAGGGATGATAGATTTTTTTAAGAAAGGGAAAAAATGTTGGGAGAATCACAATGGACAATCAATCAAAGGAGGGAGATGTTTGGGAAGAGAGGAGTCGCTCTCTTTTGAGAGAAAAAAGAGACGTTTTGAAGAGAGATTCAAAGGAGTTTTGAAAAAAAAAATGAGGAGGTGAGAGGATGGGGAAGGGATTGGCAACTTAAGGAGTGACGACTGCACTTTTTTTTTTTTTTTAAGCCATCACTTTGGAAATTTATAAGGTTCAGGGTGCATGTATAATAAGATCTCTTCCAGGAGCATTCATCTTGAAGGGAATTGAAGGTAAATATTGATAAATATTGATTTTTTTTTTTAACTTTAAAAATATTGATATTATTTTGATTGTTTGGGTTTTGATAATATTGATGCTTTAGTTTTGAAAATATTAATATTAGTTTGATTATTTTAATTTTAGATAAATATTGATTGTTTTAGTTTTGATAATATTGATGTTTTAGTTTTGAAAATATGGATATTGGTTTGATCGTTTATCTTTTTGGTAAAGGTCGATCTTTTAATTTTTTATTAATATGGATGTTTTAGTTTAGATAAATGTTTAATGTTTTAGTTTTTGATGAACATGGATATTTTACTTTAGATAAACGTTGATGTTTTTAGTTTTAGAAAAATATGGATGTTCTAGTTTAGATAAATGTTGATGTTTTAGTTTTTGATAAATATGGATTTTTTAGTTTAAATGGATATTAATGTTTTAGTTTTGAAAATATTGATGTTAGTTTGGATGTTTTGATTTAGATAAATTTTGATATTTTAGTTTTGATAAATATTGAAGTCTCATATGCATTGGCATATTAGTTATATTTAAAAATAAATAAAATTCCCAGAATGTTAGTTTTGATACAATTGATTGTTAGTTATTTCTATAAAAAAATTCTTGGAACGTAAGCTTGAATAAATTAATTGTTAGTTGTTTAAATTGTTTAAAGCATTGGATCCCTGACTTCCTAAACTTCAAAACCATATGTGATTTGCCTCAAGAAACTCACGGGAGATAGTCCCAATGTTGACTTAAAGTTGATGTCATGGATCTCAAAACAAAAACTTCCAAGAATCTTTATTTTCTTAGGTCGTCAAGAATCCTCCCTTTCTTTTTCAATCACCATAAGATCTCGAAAATGAAACTTAAAAAATGCTTTCTTTTCTATTGGGTCATCATAGATGGATAAAAAAAAGAAATTTTTTATAATAAAAAAAAATCCTATTATCCTATAATGGAGTTTACAACCCATCTATTGAAAAGAAAAGACTTTTACAACAAAATAAAAATCCTATAAGGGGTGTGCAACCTAATCTAGAGAATAAAAAGATAGAGATTATATCCATTCATGTTCATTCATTCATCTTTAGGGATCATAGGATGAATAAAACAACCCTACAAAATGGATCTAACATGCAAAAACCTACCTTAGGGCTCTGATACCAATTGTTGGGAACCTCGGATTACTACATTCCCATGTCTTGGATCTTGTAGGGTGCATGCATCTATCCTTAAGGATCTACAAATCTATCACAAAGGAATAAAATGATAATAAAAACCATTATGACTATAGAGTTAGAGACATAGTACTCATACCTATGATCTGCATGTTCTAAAATCAAAATCCATCTTAGCCTGAATAGTCTAGAGGTCTTAATCACCCAAGATCTTCCACCTAATGACTAGAACCATGATCTTGGGCACTCCAAAATGTGGGCTTTGAAATGGTGGAAACCTAGGCTGCCTCTTTCTCTCTATCTCTCTCTAAAGGAGGAAGACAATTGTCTAAAGCCATGGAAAACCTAACCCTAATCTCAACCCGTAAAGTGTATTTATATGGTTCCCTTACTAGGTTAAAGTGGCTTAGCCCACATGGGCTTCGATAACTTAATCTAACTCAAAATAGGTCTTAATTGATTAATTAACCAAACAGTGTCATCTACTTAATCATTTAGCCCAATCTAGATACCTCATATAATTACATCATCCCCTATGCAACCTCATATAATTACAAAAACACCTTTATGCACAAAAGTGAACCTAGAACCAATCTAATTCTCATAAACCATGTTATCTTGGTATATGAGCTGAGAACGGGGACCACTAAGACCCATAGGAATATTGGCTCCCTTAAAATCCAATTCTGAAGTTGATTTAACATCCCACTACAAAAAATCAACTGCATTTCAATACCCTATGTAAATAACGAGACGAAACTCGAGTCCATGACCTACTATCTGCTACATGTAACCCCTTATGAACTGGTGTATGTAATCTAACAAAGTAGTGCTATTACCTATCAAGATTACCTCTTCAATCCTTGAGTTATAGATCTCATTTATTATATGATCAACTAACATACTCTAACTCCAAGGAGCATATGCCTATTTCCACTAAAGGAATTACTGCAATCATAGATTTCGTGATCACATCTCCTTTGGATCACCCAATGAGACACACTGTCTTAATCCCATGAGATATCATAGTGCCTCTATTGAAAATACTTGTCGCCACCAGCCTTTATCAATAGTGACTCAATCCATAGGAATATATGACCACTTTAGGGTCTCACCCATAGGTCAAAGTCTCTTATTAATTTCAGCATAAGCTCAAATCCTCTCCAGGTTGAGAGTTCATATAGTATAGTAGCTTAGTAAATCATGACAATTGATAACTTTACATCATGATTCATTGTAGGTCCTATATAATATGCATCACATGTACTGGTGCACTCACCATGAGAAACTCATCCCGATAACCAAGACAATTCATCCCTCTAATTAGGAGGTACTGTACTATAGTGAATACTGGATTACTTAAATCCATTATCTAATTGAGGAAAACTTATCTACTTACAAGAAACCCATGACTTATATTTTCTATGCAACTTTTAAATAAGGGAACACTCAAGTCTGACTTTATTACATCATGTCTTACTTTTAAGGACCCATCCCAACACACAAGTGAACTAAAAACCCATCCAACTCTCATAAACTGTTTTATCAAGGGATATGAACTCAAGCGAAGACCATTGGGACCCATAGGACAACACTAGCTCTCTCGAAATCCAAGTTTGAAGTTAAACAACATCCCACTACCTAGAGTGAATTGTACTTCAGTGCTCTATGTATATTACAACGAGACACAAAGTACTCGGGTTTGTGACCTACTAACCATTGTATATAGTCTCCCTATGAACTAGTCATTTGTAGTCTAATAAGGTGAAAACTATCAGTCTTTCAAGACTATCTCTACCATTCTTGAGTTATTGTTCCTTCTATGATGTGATCTAATGACGAACTCTGGCTCACTAGGAGCATATGTCAAATTCCACTAAAGGAATTATGGGGCCCAAAAATTTCATGATCACACATCTTTATAATCACCCAAGGGGATACAATGTCTCAAAGTTCATGAGATATCATGGTGCCTCTATTAAGAATACCTACTACTACCGGTTTTTATCGATAGTAACCTAATCTATAGAGAATATATAATCATTTTAAGATCTTACCTATAAGTTAAAACCACTATTAACTTCTTCACAAACCCAATATTCTCTTGAGGTTAAGAAACAATATAGTATAGCAGCTTGGTCAAGTCATGACTACTCGATAGCCTTATGTCATGACTCACTGTAGGTCCTATCTAATGTGTAACCACACACACTAGTGCACTCACCATGGGAACCTCATCTTGAAAGCTAGACCAGTCATCCCTCCAATTAGGAAATGGTTCACTACAATCTCAAATGGATTACTATAGGCCATCCATTTTGTCTTAGTAGCACCTATTATTCTACATGTTTTCCTCCATTTCTTGTTGCCTTATAATGGTCTCATGGTAGTCCATTGTCACTCATACGGTCTGCTATTTTGTAAGCCATCTTTAGAGATTCATTGTTGAATGATTTTTATGGATCCTGATTGTGATGCTAATGGCACCTTAGCTTAGCTCACTTAGTGGCACTTTAGGTTCAGCTCAATTAGTTACACATTAGGTTCAACTCACTTAGTTGCACCTTATCTCAACTCACTTAGTTGCATCTTAACTCAGCTTACTTAATGACACATTAGTTTAGCTTAATTTAGTTGCATTTTAAGTGTAACTCATTTAGTTGCACATTAGCTTAGTTCACTTAGTTGCATCTTAGGTTTAGCTTACTTAGTTACATTTTAAGTTTATCTCACTTAGATGCACTTTAACTTAGCTTACTTAATGACATCTTAACTTAAAATTTACTTTGTTACACCTTAGGTTTAGCCTACTTAGTTGCATTTTAGGTTGATATCACTTAGATGCACTTTAGATTAGCTCACTTAGTTGCACTCTAGCTTAGCTCACTCAATGTCACCTTAACTTAGTTCACTTAGTTGCATTTTAGGAAATTTCTTAGTTGCATCTTAGTTTAGGGGCACTTTAAGATAGTCCATCTCATTGCAAGTTTAGTTCATTCCATTTAGGTGTACTTTAGGATAGTTCATTTAGATGCATATTTAGTTCATTTCATTTAGGTGCTCTTTAGGATAGTTCATCTAAGTTCATTTTAGGAAGATTTTTTAGTTTCACTTTAGGATAGTTTCATATCACCTTGCATGGAATGTGCTTGGAGTTTGAAATTGGTTTTTAAGATTTTGAGGACACTTTTGTAAGATATGCATGGCATGTGCACAACATTGAGATTTTGTTTTTTTTTTTTTAGATTTTGAGGATTCTTTAAAGGATGCACAGTTTAGGAGATTGATTTTGACAAAGACTTTTTTTTTTTTTGGGAGGAAAAGGGGGGGGGGGGGGGGGGGGGGGAAGGGAACTCTCATGGACAACTTAGGGAAGTTGGAGATTGATTTTGAAAAGAACTTTTTTTAGAAAAGTCTCTTGAACTGTTTGGGTAAGTTGGAGATTGATATTGAAAGGATTCTTGAGATATTGACTTGAGGAGATAGGGCTCTCTTTTGGCAAGGAGACTTTGAAAAAAGTGGGATTTTCTTTTATTCATGTCATATTGGATGAGGATTGAGAGTTTGAGTTATGAAAAAAAAATATTTGGAATAAGGATTGCATTAGAGAGAATACTCGACCACATGGAGGTTTTTTTATATAGACACCATGATATCTCATGGGATTGAGAGAAGGTGCCCCCTTATGTGATCTAAAGGATATATGATTAGGAAGACTATGGTCATAACAATTCCTTTAGTGGAAATAGACATATGCTCCTTAGAGTTAGAGTTTGTGAATTGATCACATAATAGATAGATCTGTAACTCAAGGATTGGAGATGCAATCTTGATAGGTTGATAGCACTACCTTTTTAGATTATGGACACCAGTTCATGCAAAGTCTACATGCAATGGATGGTAGGGTACAGACTCAAACTTTAGCTTATTGTAATTTCATAAGATATTGGAATGTAGTTGATTCTCTTCAGTGGCATATTGAGTCAACTTTAAAATTAGATTCTAAAAGAGTCAATATTTTCTTATGGGTCTCAATAGTCCCTGCCCAAGCTCCTAATTCATGGATCCACATTTGTTTTGAGGAATTTGGGTTTCTAGTTCATAAGTGTGTCTTAGGGTTTTTTTAATAAAAGTGCAAAATTGCACTAAATCTTATGAATTGACTTTCTAGATTGGACTAATTAATTAATTGAAACCTGTTGGGATTGAGCCCCTAAAAACAAGATATGATGTATGTAGACCCTATATTTTGTCCCTTACCACTTGCATATGTCTTGGGGGTGTCGCCCGCACCCAATTCTGTACGTCACGACCATGGAATCCTTGTTGGGCTTAATCGGTTTTTAGATCTCACGTGAGTTCACCTATGGTTTCATTTAGTGAGAGCATTTGGTCCATTATGAAATTTCGTCATGGCTAATTCCTTGGTTCACATCTTGCTACAGGTCAGGAGTTAGGGTCCCCACAAAAGCTTCAATTCAATTGGAGCTCACCGAAGCCCATCCAAATCATGAGCACTCTGGCTTGTTTTAGTCATTTCTCCCTCATCTGAGCTCGGAATTGTGCACCATTTTTTTTTTTTTTTGTTGGATTCCTTATTCCTCAAGGGATATTCTATCAAAATTTGAGAATTTTTCTCAACTGGCTCGACCAGTTGGTTTTTGGGCATTCTTGGCACCATAGGCTCATTTGGATACACCTAGCCTAATAGGTACACTTCTAGGTCACTCAGCACATTTTCTTCAATCACTTGGACACCTCCTTGGTTTAGTTTCCACTTAGGTCACCTAAATCACTTAGATATTTTTTGTGGACTTAATTTCCTAAGATTAATTTCTTGATTGATGGATTTTTGAGATTAGGTAAATATTTAGCTTACTTTTTCATGTGGATTGCTTGAGATGAATTTTCGATGTTTAATTGTGTCAACTTGATATTTTATTTTTATTTTTTTATTATTTGTGTTTTAGTTCAATATTTAGATCGTTGTTACGTACATGCAATATTTATTTCTTTTTTCAGCTTTATTTATTTACTCATCCACCTATTTATTTTCAGAAAAGTGCAGGTGAATAGGGATCTAGTATTATTATTATTAGTTATTACTAGTATTATTAGTTATTATTATTAGTTATTAGTATAATTTTTATTAGTATAATCATTAGTATTATTATTATTATTATTATTATTATTATTAGTATGTACTTACCGTATATTTGTTTTTTATTATTACACTCTTTTCATTTTATTTTTCATGTTTTTTTTATATATGTTTGCTTACCTTTATTTTTATTTTTATTCTTTTAGTTTATTAAAAAGAAAAGAAAAAGGACAAGAAAATGGGAGTTGGCATAATGCATGGGAAGAAGGATTATTTTTTTGGTGGGAAAAATTGAGAGTGAAAAATAGGAGCCGAATGTGGAATCTTAGAAGGGAACAAAAGGGAAAAACTGAGATGAGAAGTTTTCGAAGAGGGTTGCATGGGAAAGAGATGGGGGTCATTTTCGAGATGGGATGAAGGGGGGTTTCAAGAGAGGATATAAAAGAAAAGACGTTTTGATAGAATAAAAATGGACTGAAAAAGAAAAAAAAAAAAGAGTCTGAAAAGAAAAGTCTGAGAAAAGAAGTCTGGGAAGAGAAGTTTGAGAGGTTTTGAGGAAAACAAAGTGAACGGGAAAAGAAAGAACAGAGAAAGGGAACAAGTAAGAGGGGGGTTTTGATAGGAAAAGACAAAAAAGAAAAACAGAGAGCTGACAAAGGGAATCTGAGAGAAGAAAATGTGGCTGGAAACCGATATTTCACACAGCCAGAGAGGGTTCTCGAGGTATGAATTTTTTTATTTCTGTTGTTCAATTTGCTTGTCATGCTATCTTTCTTTCTCTTTTATGATTTCTGGATGCTTTAACTTGCTTGGGAATGCGATGGGGATGACTGCTTGTTGCCCATTGGAAGATGGCTTTAATATTTCATTTATCACTATTACATGCTCATCTCTGTTATCTTCAACTTTGCTCATTGAATAATGTGAAATGTGCAATCCTTTTTTTTTTTTGGTTTGATGATCTCTGATTTGTACCTATGCTTGGCTTTGAATCTTTCTACTTTTCTCCTAATCGTCTGAACCCGTTGATTATAACATGAAATGTTGGTCATGATTGGTTCATTCCGTTCCTTTCATTTCGTACTTTGTCTTCTGGTTGTTTGTTCCCTGTTTCCAAAGTCTAGCTGTAGGAAGTTGGGCACTGTAGATATGGAACACTAAGAGGTTATAGGTGATCATGAGAAGGGGGCGTTAGAGAGCATGGGTTTGGGGAGCGTTTGTAGCAGTTTGATGGATGGAAACCATTATGAGATTACCGTGTTTTACCGTTTATGGGTTGAATCTATTGGAATCTAGATCATCATGTTGATCACAAGTAATGGTGGAGATAGAGAGCAAGGTTCTGGGAAGTTTTTGGCTTGTTTATGTTCTTCAAACCAGTCATGTGATGCCCGAACGAGATGGCTTCATTGTTGGTGGCGGCGGCTGAAAACTGGAGATGAAATCTTCTCCAAATTCTTGCTTCAGCTGCATAAAGGGTTGCAACTCACTTTTCCGGCGCTGGCCTGGGTTGTCGCTCCACCGATGATTGTGGTAGCTTCCTTGGCTGTCATGGCAAGGGGCGATGCTCCTCCAACCATCCCCACTGAGACGCATGTAGGTTCAGTTAGATTTCCTAGGCCTTGAGTCCCGTCGACGGTGGCAAAGTGGCCATCTCCTATGCATGGCCAACCCACTCACTTGTCTCCCCTGTTGAAATTTAAAAAAAAAACACATGCTTGTTGAATTGGTTTAGTCAACTTTGTAAGGTACAATTTAGAATGCACCATCAAATAACATTGCAAGATACCATTTAAATAATGATGGCTGCTGGACTTTTAATTTTTTTTTTAAAATCCTTTGTTCATTATTTATTCAATCTTTAAGATTTCCAACCACGTGTTTTTCTTTAAACTTGCTGAAGTCTAATTTTTGAAATGCCACCACCTTTGAATAGTCTTATAAAGTGTAGTTTTTTTTTTTTTTTTTTTTTTTTATGATTTTCGAATAATTTTCTCCCAAGTTTCCAAAAATTCCGGATTCATTTTTTTAAAATTCCCGTACACAAAGTTTCCAAAAATTCATAAAAGTTCCGGATTTAATTTTTAAAATTTTCGTATCAAAATTTTCATTTTCTCTTCAAATCCCAAAATTTCATTTTGTTTTTTTTTATACCATTCTCAAAGTTCATTTTCCAAAATTCCCAAAAGTCAAAGTTCCAAAATCTCATTGTAAATACTATCTTCAAAGTTTATTTTCCAAAATTCTCAAAATTCTAAAATTCCGTAGTTTCCTTTTAAATACTATCTTCAAAATTTTGTTTCCAAAATTCAGAATTTACTCCTTAAGTTTCCATTTCCAAAAATTCCCAAAATTTTTCAAAGCCCGGATTTAATTTTTTAGTGGTCATTTCCAAAAATTTTCCAAAATTCTCAAAATCCAATTTTTTTTTTTTTTAATCCATTTCCAAAATTCTCAAAATTCCAGATTTAACTTTTTAATGTCATTTCAAAAAATTTCTAAAGTTTCAAAAATTTCGGATTTATTTTTTTAGTGTCAATTTCCAAAAAATTCCAAAAATTTTGAAAATTCCGGATTTATTTTTTTAGTGTCAATTTCCAAAATATTCCAAAAGTTTCGAAAATTCCGGATTTAACTTTTTAGTGTCATTTCCAAAAAAAATCCAAAAGTTTCGAAATTTCCGGATTTATTTTTTTGGTGTCAATTTCCAAAAATTTCTGAAAGTTTAATTTCTAAAGTTTCGAAAAGTCCAGATTTATTTTTTTAGTGTCAATTTCCAAAAATTTCCAAAATTTTAAAAATTCCAGATTTAACTTTATAGGGTCCACTTCCAAAATTTAGGTTATTAGGGAATGAAATTCAAGCGGGAAATATGTTACTCCCCAACTGAAAACCAGTGGAATTAGAGTAGCTAAATTTTAGCCACGTAGTCAAATTCATGGCTGCACTTGGTAGCCATTTGGTAGCGCCTAAAGATTACATATATATGGCTTAGTCATGGATGGAAATTTTAGTAAATTTGGAATTTTCATATATTGTGTGCTTGTGCTTATTAACTAACCCTTCATCGCAGCGCATGGTTAGGGACCTCAGGTACACAACTTTGTTATGGTTATTAATTTCCTACGCGTGCCAAATATCAGCTAAGATTGCATGAGTCTTGTCATCTACGTAACCTAGGAGAATTGACTGATCTTTGACCCATATGCTCCTATGTACCCAATTCACCAGTAAAAATCGGATCTCGGGCCTAGAGGGGTGCTACCTCACATGACGTACCTTCCTAATAGGTAACCTGATCCCCGGACCCAGAAATCTAGTTTCGTAGACCGTTTTTTCCTAATTGAAGTCATTGAGGGGTTTTTGTTCTTACTTAATTTTCCCCATTTCAAAAATAAAAATAAAAAGTAAGTGGCGACTCCAAATAAAACCATCCCTCATCAGGGACGAATTTTCCAAAACTCGAAAACCTCTTTTTCTCCACTCACATTATTGTTTTAAATCGCGAGTCGTGCCGATCGGTGGATCGGAGAAGGGTCCACAATGTAAAAAAGTTAGACTTAACTATCCCCTTATTATATCTTTGGTGTATTGATATTGATTTGAGCGTTCAACTCATGTTTCTTACATTGTGAATGACTTGTGTGCTTTAGGAGTTGCACAGAAGATACATGTCATGGGTTCTTCATAGGTAGATAAGTTATCCACAATCGATTCATGGATTTGGGCAATCCAGTAGAGACTGTAGTGCATCACCTCCTAATTGGAAGGATGACTTGTCTTGGCCATCGGGATGGGTTTCCCATGGTGAGTGCACTAGTGTCTGTGATGCACACTAGATAGAACCTATGGTGAATCATGACAAAAGGCTATCAACTGTCATGATTTACCAAGCTACTATATTGCATGGACTTCCAACCTTGAGAGGATATTAAGTCTGTGTCAAAATCAACAAGAGGCTTTAACCTATGGGTGAAACCCTAAAGTGATCATATATCCCTATGGATTGGGTCACTGTTGATGGAGGATGGTGGCAACAAGTATTTTCAATAGAGGTACCATGATATCTCATGGGATTGAGACAATGTGTACTCTTAGGTGATCCAAAGTACATGTGATCATGAAATTTGTGACCACTATAATTCCTTTAGTGGAATTTGACATATGCTCCTTAGAGTTAGAGTATGTCAATTGATCACATAATAAGTAAGATTTGTAACTTAAGGATTTGAGAAGTAATCTTGATAGGTGATAGCACTACCTTGTTAGATTATGGACACCAATTCATGGGGAGTCTACATGTAGAGGATAGTAGGTCACAGACCCGAGCACTTAGTGTCTCGTTGTAATATACATAGGACAATAAAGTGTAGTTGACTCTCTATAATGGGATATTGAATCAATTTCAAAATTTGATTATGTTAAGATAGAACCCTTAAAAGCATAACATGATGTAATAAATTTGGAATTCATTATTTATGTAATGATGTTCCAATTTCACCTTTATTTATCCTTATTCCATGTGTTATACATTATGAGCATTCTTGCCTACATCTTTTACATTGTACATGACTTAGGTGCATTAGGAGTTACATAGAAGATCTAAGTCATGGGTTCCTTGCAAATAGATGACTTGTTCACAACCGGTTCATAGGTCTAGGAAACTCATTAGAAGTTGTAGTGCACCACCTCCTAATTGAAGGGATGGTTGGTCTAGGCTATCAGGATGGTTTTTCCATAGTAAGTGCACTAGTGTGAATGGTTAAACATTTGACAGGACCTACGGTGAGTCATGACTGAAGGCTGTCAAGTAGTGATGACCTCACAAGTTGTTACTTCATGTTGTCTCTCAACCTTAAGAGAATATTGAGTTTGTGTTAAAGTTAGCAGTGGCTTTGACCTACGGGTGAAATCGTAAGTCGATCATATATTCCCTATGGATTGGACCACTATTAATGGAAGCTGATAGCAATAAGTATTCTCAATAGAGGCACCATGATATCTCATGGGATTGAAATAATATCCTCTTAGATGATCCTAAAGACATGTGTTCATTGAAACTATGCCCATAGTAGTTCCTTAAGTGGAACTTAACATAGGCTCTTTGAAAGTTAAGATATGTCTGTTGAATACACAATAAAAGGACTTGTAACTCAAGGATAGTAGAAGTAGTCTTGAAAGGCTGATAGTTTTCACCTTATTAGACTATAGACATCAGTTCATAGGGACACTGAACACAATGGATAGTAGGTCACGAACCTGAGCATGTAGTGTCTCATTGTTATTTACATAGGATACTGGAGTTCAGTTGATTCTCTATCGTGGGATGTTGAATCAACTTCAAAATTGGATTTTGAGGAAGCTAGTACTCCTATGGTTCCGAATGGTCCCCAGTCTGAGCTCATATACCTTGTTGGCATGAGTTATGAAGGTCGGATTGGCTCTAAGTTCATTTTTGTGCATAAGGGCATTTTGATAATTACTTAAGCTTGCATAAGGGTAAGTGAACGAGGTCTCTGGATTTGGCTAATTGACTACTTAGTAGGCCCTATTGGATTAATTAATCCATTAGGACCCATTTTGGGCTAGATTAAGTGACCCAAGCCCATGTGGGCTCAAGTCACTTAAGCCCAATTAGGAACCCTATAAATACTCCCTAAGGGTTAGAGTTTTCATAACTTTTGTCTTCCATTATCCAGAGAAAAAGAGAGTCATAGTCTCTACCTTCCTTTCCTCTCCATCAAAAGTGTGCCAAGAGCAAGGTTGAATCATCGGATAGAATATCGTGGGTTTATGAGACTTCCAACAACTTTAAGGTCTTCTTCAACACTTGGATTTTGAGGTTTGGGAACATCCAAACCTAAAGGTTAGTACTTTAACCCTAAAAGATCAATTTAAAAAAAATAGTATTGCTTCCGTTCCTTAGATCTAAGGTGCTAACAACTAGTATTAAAGTATATTGTTATAAGTATGCTTAGATCTTTATTTAAGGTGTGCTAACATTTTTTTTGTAGCCTTGATTTTATCCCATGGCCAAGGAACACTTGTATGTTCCTTTTTATTATTACTTGTGACGATTGAATGGGATATTTTGTTTTTTTTCTTTATTTCTTCATAGATTTGGTCGTAACCTCCATTAAAGGAGCATTGGTTTTCTTTTTCTCTTGTAAAGTTTTAATAATTTCCATAGATTGGATTGTAAGCTCCTTTATAGGAGCATAGAATTTTTTTATGATGTAAAGTCTTGTTTTTTATCTATGGAGGACTACAAGAGATGAATTCCTGAATGATGTAAATAAAGATTAGATCTTTATTGGAGCATCATCTATGAAGATTCAAGGATTTTAATGGTTGTGGAAGAAAAGTCGAATCCTTCCTTTGATTGACTAAAACAACAAAAGAGGAAAAAATGACAGTTTTTTTTTTTTTTTTAGATCCATGGTTGCATAGCAATGTTCACTTTGACTCAAAATCGGGGCAGCCTCCTATGAGTTTCTTGCGGAAAGTTGCATATGGTTTTGAATCTTAGGAAGTTAGAAATAGAATGTCGCAAACGTTTTGTGATTCGGAGTTGAAACGAGGGAGATATGGTCGTTTGAAAAAACGTTGTGCAAAGGGTATGTTGTAACAGGATTGCATAAGGGTCCAATTCTTTTTGTTGTTTAGGCTCATCTTTTGGGCCACTTGTTGGGCCTAAAAGTTGTTGAATTGTGGCAGCTATACAAGAGCCTTCTTTTGGGAAGTTTTGATGCTAAATATTGGTGTTAAGTTGAAGACAATTGGCTTTAGTTCACAATTGAAAAGTTATGAAAACCATCCCTTAGCCATGGGATCTCTTTTTGAATATTTCCTTTTTATGCATATTGTTATATTGCATGAGATGAGAAGCATTTTTTAAAAAGTTGCTAATTTTGGTTTTTCTTATGAAAAGTAAATTTTCACGAGAAGATTAGTTCCAAACTTAAGTTTTATTCAAAAATTGGAATGATTCTACTGTTAAGGAATTTTTTATATGCCAACTTTTTTTAAGACTGAAAAAGAATCTAGTTTTCTTTTCTAAAATTTCCTAAGAAGATCCCTTTTTTTTCAAAGTTTCTTATTTTGAGATCTTCAAGGACTTGAGTTTCCATATTAAGGGAGGATTCTCTTATTTTAAAATCTTTATAAATTGGATATTCCTTATAAGTACAACTATTCTAATTTAGTGGATAAATAAAGTTTTGGAAATTCTCATGATAGATCATTTTTATTTTTTTAAGAAGGTCATCGAAATTATTGAATGCTTCTTATGTAAATGGTATAAAACTCAAAGTAATTTTAATGGATATAAATTTTCTTGAAAATTAGATTTCAAATCATATTATTTACTTAATTTTGGAATAGTGTAGATTAAGAAAATAAAACTTGAGAAAATAAATTAGAGAGCAAAGTTTTCTTTTCTAAATTATTCTAAAGGATTTAAAATTATTTTGATAAGAATCCTTATAGATTAAAAGTTTTCTTTTTGGATAAATTGCTCTCTAGTTTTTATTTTTCAAGTTTTTGGAAACTTTCTTGTTACACTAATCTAAAGTAAATATTTGCTTTTGGAAATTTTCAAGATGGATAATTTATCATTAAGGAAATTACTAAAAGTTTTATTTTTGGTAATTTTAATGGAATAGATTTTTATGAAAATTGGATTCTATATTTAAGAACATTTATTAAATTGGAGAGGTGTAGGAATAAGGAAATTAAATTTATGAGGAATTTTGAATATGAGAATTAAAGTTCCTTTCTAAATTTAATATTAAGGATTTGAACTATTTTTCTTAAATTTATTTTTGAGAATCCTTGAAGAATTAAATGTTTCATAATTGGATAAGGTGCTCTCAAGTTTTCAAAATTTTATATTAGAAATTTACTCATTGTACAAAGTTTTAAATTTGGAGAGTAAATATCTTATGGAAATTTTTGTTAGAAATAATTTATCGCTAAAGGTTATTACCAAAAGGATATTTAGTAATTTGATGGAAATAAATTTCTTTGAAAATATTTCCTAGACAAAATATTTATTAATTGGAATTGTGTTAAGAAGGATAATTTTTTATGAAAATAGATTTTAAAATTTGAGAGTAGACATTTTATAAAATTTCATTTTTGGATAAAATACTCTCATAGAAATTTTAAATTTTGCATATGGAGATTCTCGTGTAACACTAGGCTTCCAATTATGAAATAAATATTTTTGGAAATTCTCAAAGATGATAGTTTATTCATCAAGCTAATTACTAATGTTTTAAAAGCTCTATTTTCAAAAGATTAAGTGGGAAAGGGCCATGGGCAAGCCCATAGCCTCCAAGATTGAGCCCATCTTGATTTTGGGTGCATCACCATCCTAAAGAATGGATGGCCCAAGGAATCAAGGGATATGGACTATCCTTTATGGACAAGACTGTATATGTTTGTAGTGGGAGTGGCCAATCCTAAAGATGGAACTCTTCACTTGGTGACATTGATGTCAAGGATCTTGGTTACACACTTAACTTAGACATAAAGTGGTAGAATCACCTAAAGTGGTCACACTTGCATAGGCTAAGGGCTAAACATAAAGGTATGTTGATCAATGCCTTAGGATAACTTTTTAAGTTTAAGGCAAGTTCATCAATTAGAAAAGGCCTCTACACTAGTAATAAGAGTCATGACCTGCCTAAAGTAGGCTTGATTTTTATGATGCTAGGATACCTTGCTAAAAGGACATGTAGTTTGAGAGCACTACATTTTTGTTAAATTAATTACCAACTTGCCTTGAATACTTAGTTCTTTTTTTTTAATGCATGGAATTATTATATTTATTATGGATATCATGTCTTTAACATGTCACCTCTTATCTCTTGTTTAAATTGGACCTAATTATAGACTAAAAATAATTTGGATATTGCATTAATTGCATAGAAGCTAATTTAGGTAGAGTTTGTTATTTCCTTTGAACAAACCTATCAAAAAGTAAGAGAAGCATATCAAATGTGGCATAAGACAAATTAGAAGACTAAATGTTTCATACTTAGGTCTTTAGATAATGCGTTGCAAAAGAAACACATGTCTATTGTCATGGTCTATGATATTCTCTTTAAAGTTGAAGGGCTATTTGGTGATAAGGGTAAGCCAACTAAACAAGTTGCCCTTAGGACTATTATGAACATTAGGAATCATGTTATCTTAGAGATCTTACTTGATTTCTTTAGGATGGGTAAGAAGATTCTCAAAGAGTGGGCGGGTGTTCATATGGAAGTCAAGGTTCTTTAAGCTCTTTTACCAAGAAGAAGAAAAATAACACCAAATAAGGAAAGTTTAAGAAAATGAATGAGAGAACAAACTCATGGGCAGTAATTCCTTTGTGACCATTTAGGACACTAGAAAAGGAATTCTTGGAGTGCCTAAGGATAGGCAAATACACAACATGTTCTCGTTGTTAAATACATAGTGGTGGATTTCACCAATTGTGGTGGATAGATTTCAGGCCCG
The DNA here is from genome assembly GCA_946000715.1 of Vitis cinerea var. helleri x Vitis riparia. Classification (NCBI taxonomy): domain Eukaryota; kingdom Viridiplantae; phylum Streptophyta; class Magnoliopsida; order Vitales; family Vitaceae; genus Vitis; species Vitis cinerea var. helleri x Vitis riparia. The sequence continues at coordinate 16,762,388 of OX254005.1, read as the reverse complement.
TTATCAACAAGTGAGAAGGTCACATGATGGGATTGTACTTACCTTAGCTTTAGTTGCAAGTTAGTGGGAGGTATTACCTATTTTATGTGAGACTCCATTATCACTTTGCAAAGTAATGAGAGTACTAAGATCTCACTAAAAGAAAGAACCTAGCACTAATCAAACATTTGGCTTCTAATGCCTAAGTCATATTAATCTAAATAGGATCCAAAGACTGATCAAGTTTGGACACTTTTATTCTATAGGATCTTTCAGTCTACGAAACTTGTAAAAATGGTAAGATGACTAGAAGGCCCCTTTATTTCTAAAAGGACATGAAACCAAGGAATGTTTAGAATTAGTACTGAGAAAATAATAAAGGCTAATCTTAAAAGAGAAAACACCCAAGAGACGGAGTGAATTGGAATTAAAAAAAATCTTTTTAAACACAACAAATTTAAGCACAAGAGAAGCAAGTAAAAAGAGATAAGGTTAGAGAAATCAAACTCAGATTTTATAATGGTTTGGCACTTTCTTGCCTACGTCCACTCTTCTCAAGCTCCTAACCGAGTGAGGATTCCACTAACTTGAAGCTTCAACCAAGCTTCTAATCACCTTTACACTTGGATTTTGTCTCAAATGGGCTCTTACACAATCTCTTCAAGTCTCAACTGGCTTGAAGGCTTTATCACTCAAATAACAAGTTTAAGTCTCTCAACAATGGCTCAAATACAACTCAAGGCTAGAATGGATCACAAAGGTGCACTAAAAAGTATGCAAATGGAGATTTAATGCCCCAAGAAAAGAATGAGAGCTTTTAAGGTAAGAACAAGTGGGTAGACAAATAAATGCAAGTGTTCTCTTGCTCATAAATTAAGTGGATCTCTCTATTTATAGGTTTCTAACCTCAAGAGCCAAAAAAATCAAAAAGCAGCCTTGACTGGTCAAGCTGGGGGTTGACCGGTTCACTAGCCGTTGGAGGATTTAATGCTTGGCATGTGACCGTTACCCTCGACCAGACCTCGACCGGGAAGGCAAATACCTAGACCAGGAAGGAAAGGCTACTAGAAGAGAGAGTGTGTGTTTTTTTCACCTCTCAACCAAACCTCGATCGGGAAGGGGTAACTAGTTAACCGATACCCTAGCTAGTTGAGCCGATTGGCTAGTGCCTTGACCGGTTCACCATTTTTGGCCCGAAAACCTATCTTTTTCTGGTCTTTTTACTTCTAGCACTTAGGCAAGGTCTTTAGGTAAAATTATATGCCAATTTTGAAACGTTTTGCCTAAGGTTCATTTGATAGATCTCGGGTTTTGATGGAAATGTAACTTTAAAGAATAAACAGAGTTTTTCAAAGATCCATGAAATGATATGTAAATCCTAAGTGCACCCATGCATTCATCTTACATATGTTTCCTATGATTAAAGGTCTTCCAAAAGTCTTGATCTTGCATCCATTAGGTCCTTTGATGAATTTCCAAATTAACACCTAAAATTCTTTATAATTCAAACCAATTAGTAACTTAACCATGGTTTGTTATCATCAAAACATGATTAGGATAACCCTTGGGCTAACAATCTCCCCCTTTTTTATGATGACAAACCTTGGTTATCTAGGAGAAGAAAAATCTCCCCCTCAAACCAATCATAGGTCAAGAATCAAAATTTACGAAGTTAAAATCAAGATAATCAAGACATGCTAGAGAGAATTTGCAATAAGAAACAATGTAAGTCATGAAACATATAGGCATATCATATATAAGTCAAATGTATCACTATCCAATATGTACGATCCAAACAATGATATGACAATGATATGCATGTAAGTCTCCCATAGACTCCTAGATCCTAACATATCTCCCTCTTTTGGCAACATCAAAAAGGAACAAAGGGGGTCTCTAAGGAATCAAGGCTGAGAAGGTGGAGGTAGAAACACAAAGCGTAGATAAGCCATCATCTCCTCATGTTGATGCTCCAATCTATCCTTATGCTCAATCCTCTATTGGAGATACTCAAAATGTGAAGTGAAGCTAGTCTGATACTGATCTATATGATCCTCCATGGAGTAGAAACGAGTATCACTGACCACAGCAAGTTCCTCCATGCGAGTACTTGGAGAGCTAATCTAAGTAGATAAATCCACCTATGGAGCATGGTCAGGAGCGAGAGGTGCCTGATGAGGTGGTATCTCAATGTAAGGAGGCTCAATGAATGCAAGTCTAGAGGAAGGCTCAATGAATGACAACTGAGTAGATGGACCCGCTAGAAAATTCAGCTCAAACAGCATCGGCTCAGAGAAGGTAGCCTCAAACTGAACACCCTCTAATTGGAGTGGAGGAATGTCAAGCTCGGGCTCTCTCTACTGATAACCACTCTGAGGGTCTACTCCATCCTCCATCTCTCCAATCTCTGTCTCCTCTTCAACTCCAAGATGTGCCTATCCCTGTCACCGGGCCTATGCTGGTGCTCTCTCTACTTTCCTTACCTAAGATCCATCTAGGGCCTTCTCAAATTTCATCCGCCCTATGTACTGATCATCATACGTATCATAAGTATTGGGGGCCTCAAAGTCCATCTCTCTGCTCAAGTCAACGTTGGCATCCTTGAATACTCTAGTAAGAAAGTGGTCATAGGGGAGTACGCGAGTCGTGCTCTCGCAACATGAGATCATGTGTATAATCATCAAGTGCCCCAAATGAATCTATCTTCTAGTCATAATGGAGTCAATAAGGAATGCTTCACAATAAGAGACCTCATCTCGGTCTCCACCCCATGGGAAAAAAATGGAGCATAGCATATGGTGTAGCACTCTGCTAATGACCATCAAGCTACGTGCTAAGGGTTTTCCCATCCCCTGGGCGTTTAAAAGTTCACAAATCCTCTTAATGGCCTCTCTAAACTCAAATCCTAGCACAGTAGGCCATATCTTGAACTCGTATACTCTTAGTCCAACTGGAGTAATATTGAAGATACAACAGATGCCCTCCGGGTCCAGACGGATCTCAACTCCTTGAACAATAGAAATGATCAGGTCACCCATGTCGTAAGTCGCCCTCGAGTAAAAAGCTCGCACCAAGGTCGTGAAAACTGGGTCCAAAATAGTGATCACAGGCAACCAACCCATCCTAGTGAATAAACCCTCAATTCAGAAATGCTGAAGTTGGGGAAAATTAACATTTTTCTTAGGAAATACTCGTCTCTGAGCAAAATGTTGTTTGTACCGCTGGTAGTCCTCCATAAAACTGAACAAGACGGTGTCAAACCTCGTCTTTCAGCGTGCCTTCGACTGAGACAACTCAACTGGGCGCTTACCCTATACCCTAGAGGCAACAGACTCTCGTCTAGGAGCCATATGAAAGAAGAAGCTCAAGCAAAGGAGTGGTAGCTGGTAGAGAGAGAGAGAGAGAGGCTCACACATGGGCGTTCGAAAATGGAGAGAAATCAAAGTTGAAGCTGACTGTGACGCGCGAGAGGAAGAGAAAGTGGCCCAAATCCGAAACCCTAGCTTCCAATCTTCCTAAAATCCAATCCAAAGGCTTCAATCGATCCAAAACGCACTGAAATCAATCTCTAGAAGCCAAAATCAGAGAAACCCTAAAGAAAAAGATGAGACCAGTGCAAAAAATGAAGCGCGGGAGTCTCTTAATATCCCCAAATCCCGACGAACCGATTGATCAGTCCTAGTCCGATCGATCGCCTAGTCAACACGGTCAACATTTTGACTTTTCAATTTTGCGCACTTTCTCATTTTGTGATCCTTCCCCTACCCTTTTCAATTGAAATCCCCAATTTTTTATGCCCAATGCCAAGGGAATTTTGATGTTTGGTTGAAATTTGACCATTATCTAAGTATATGTTTATATGATGCATATGACATGAAATTCATGAAATTCATGCAATCAGAAGATATATTCATCAAGAATTCATTAAGCAAACATTAGATCATAAAGAAATCACCCCTATTTGTCTTCTAATATCAAAAAATTGTTATTCACTTAGAGGTTTTGTAAAGATATCAGCAAGTTGATCATTAGTGCCTACAAATTCAAGTGTTATGTCACCCTTTTATGCATGATCTCTAAGAAAATGATGTATAATCTTTATATGCTTAGTCCTAGAGTGTTGCATGGGATTTTTTGATATACTTATGGCACTAGTATTATCAAATTTAATAGGAACATGCTCAAAAGATAAATCAAAATCACTAAGCATTTGTTTCATCCAAAGGATTTGTGCACAACATAAACTGGCTGCTATGTATTCGATTTCCATTGTTGACAAAGCTACCGAATTTTGTTTCTTACTATGCTATGAGACAAGTGAGTGTCCTAAGAAATGAAAAGGGCCACTAGGGCTTTTTCTTTCAACCCTACAACCAACAAAATCAATATCCGAAAAACTAATGAATTCAAAGTTATCACTCTTAGGATACCATAAGCCTATGTCCATTTTCCCTTTCAAATATTTAAGGATTTTTTTTACGGCACTTAAGTGAGATTCTGTAGAACAAGATTAAAATCTAGCACATAAACATACACCATACATAATGTTGGGTCTACTAGCGGTCAAGTATAGCAAAGAACCTGTCATACCTCTATACATAGTAGAGTCAATGGATTTACCTTTCCCATTCTTATCAAGCTTGATGGATGAGCTCATTGGAGTCTTCATTGTTTTGGCTTCCTCCATGTTGAACCTTTTGAGAAGATCTCTTATATACTTTGTTTGATTGATGAAGGTTCCTTCCTTTAGTTGTTTGATTTGAAGTTAAATGAAGAAGTTGAGTTATCCTATCATGCTCATTTCAAACTCACTATGCATGCACTTAGAAAATTCTTCACAAAAAAAGACATTAATAGCACCAAAAATGATATCATCAACATATATTTGAACTAAGAGCATATCCTTTTCTTTGGTTTTTATGAAAGAATTGTGTCAATTTTTCCCATTTTAAAACCTTTTTCCAAAAAACATTTACTCAATCTTTCATACCATGCTCTAGGTGCTTGTTTCAAACCATAAAGTGCCTTTTTAAGTTTAAAAACGTGGTTAGGAAAATTGAAACTTTGAAAGTCGGGTGGTTGTTCAACATATACTTCTTCATTTATAAAACCATTTAAAAAAGCATTTTTCACATCCATTTGATATAAAACAAAGTCTTTAAAACATGCAAAGGCAAGTAGCATCCTAATGGCTTCCAACCTAGCTATGGGGGCAAAGGTTTCTTCATAATCTATCCCTTCTTCTTGATTAAAACCTTGGGCTATCAACCTTGCTAAACTTCCATTCTTTAGGAAGGTCTTGGTTTGATTTACCTTGCACCTGTTCAGGAGAGGGCAGTGCCAATAGTGATCCTTCTTTCTTGAAATTCTCTCCATTTTCTTCTTGTTGCCTTCTATCTTCAATTTGAAATCTTCCCATGGAGGTCTCCAAACCTAAATCATCATCAACACTCTCTCTTTCTTAGAGAGAATTGTTAGATTCATCAAAAATAAAATGGATGGACTCCTCTACAACCATGGTTCATTTTTAAAAAACTCTAAAAGCTTTACTTGAAGTTGACTAACCAAGGAAAATTCCAACATCCGATTTTGCATCAAATTTTCCAAGATTGTCTTTGGTGTTTAATATAAAACATTTGCATCCAAAGACTTTGACATAGCTAATGTTAGGTTTCTTGTTTTTTCAATGCTCATAGGGAGTTTTCTTAAGTATGGGCCTTAATAATACTCTATTTAAAACATAACAAGAAGTGTTAACCGCTTCAGCCAAAAAATATTTTGGTAAGTTGTTTTCATTTAGCATGGTTCTTGCCATCTCTTGAAGAATTCTATTTTTCCTTTCAACTACCCCATTTTGTTGAGGAGTTCTAGGAGCCGAAAAATTGTGGTTAATTCCTTGCTCATTGCAATACTCTTCTAAATCGATATTTTCATATTCTCTCTCATGATCACTTCTTATACAAGTAATTGCAAAACCTTTTTCATTTTGAACCTTATTTCAAAACTTTGAAAACTCATAAAAGGCTTCATTCTTTTGACTTAAAACAAAACCCATATGTATCTAGAGAAGTCGTCCACAATAATATATGCATAAGACTTTCCTCCAAGACTTGGTGTCCTAGAGGGACCAAATAAATCCATATGCAATAACTCAAGTGGCCTAGATGTGGAAATGAAGTTTTTGTTTTTAAAAGAGTTTTTAATTTTTTTTCCCACTTGACAAGGTTCACAAACTTTATCTTTTTGAAAATTTATTTTGGGAATGTCTCAAACAAGTTCATCTTTGTTGAGTTGGGAAATGAGGTCCATGTTAGCATGTCCCAACCTCCTATGCCACAAAAAACTTTGATCATGCATGCTTGAAAAACATCTATCATGGCCATCATATTTTGAAATACTTATGGCACAAACATTATCACATCTATGATCCATGAAGATGGTTTTATCATTTTGAATATCCTTAATGATGCAATGATATGCTTAAAAAATCACTTTAAAACCTTTGTCACAAAGTTGACTAATGCTTAAAAGGTTATGTTTTAAACCATCTACTAATAAACACTTTCAATGAGAGAGGATGTGACATTATCAATGTTATCTTGACCAATGATCCTTCCTTTTTCTTTGTAAGAAAAACAAACTTTGATTCATCTCTAGTCATGTGTCTTGAGCATCCACTATCCAAGAACCAATTATCCTTCTTTGAACCCTACAACATAAAACTCAAGTTGATTTAGGTACCCATATCTTTTTGGGTCCTTGAGGGTTTAGTGACCTTGGATTTTTCAATCCAAATCTTTTTAGCTTTTGCATTTGAATTCTTTTGAGAACCATTTCTTAAAGGGCATGTACTACTAATGTGCCCTCCTCTCCTCTTCCACAAAATTTGCAAGTAGTGTAAGGACTTGCACTTGTCAATTTCTTTAAAAAAAAATAGTTTTTAAAATACTTTTGATTTTTTGAAGATTTGAATCTTAACCCTTGTTTGTCAAAAAAACATTTTTGGCTAGCTAGAATCATTTCAAAAGATTTTTTTCCACAAGAAAAGGTTGAAAGAGATGAGGTCAACCATTCATTTTTCTTTCTTAGAATCTCATTTTCTTTTTCAAGATGAGTTTTAGAAACTCCAACATTTGAAATTTTTTCTTTTACTTCTCCAATTTCTTTTTCAAGTTGTTGAACTTTCTTTTTAAGAGAAATATTTTTCAAACTAAGTTTTTCAAAATCCTCATACAATTCTTCAAATGCATCATGTATATCTTCATCACTAAGGTTAGAGTTTACCTCATCAAGTTCATCTATTGCCATGAAGCACATGTTTGCCTCTTTTTTCTCCTTTTCTTCTTCAGAGGCTTCATCTTCACTTTCACTCCAAGTGGCCATCATTACCTTATTATTTCTCCTCTTGGCTTCACTTTTATAGAGAGGACAATTATATTTAATGTGTCTCGGTTTCTTGCACTTGAAACACACTAAGTCTCTTTTCTCTTCTCTTCTCTCTTTGTCACATGAGATGAAGATTCCTTTTTAAAAAAGTCTCTTCTAGAAGTGAACCTTCTTCCTTTAGAACTTTCACCCCTCATGAATTTGTTTAACTTTCTCGTGATGAGGGCTAAATCTTCATCTTCTTCACTTTGTTTTTCTTCTTCAACTTCATCATCTTCCTTAGTTGTAACTTTGAGAGCTATGCTCTTCTTCTTTTTGTCTTCACCTTCTTGTTGCTTCTTTACCAAATTGATCTCATATGTTATCAATGACCCTATGAGCTCCTCCAAAGGTAGCTTGTTCAAGTCTTTGGCTTCTTAAATTGTGATGACCTTGGTATGCCACTTTGATGGAAGTGACCTCAAGATCTTCATCACCTTTTCGAATTCCTTGTAGGTCTTTCCCAAGGCTTCAAGACCATTGGCAATGTCGGTGAACCTAGTGACCATCTCAATAATAGTTTCATTATCTTTCATAAAAAACAATGCATAGCTATGAACAAGTAAATTGATTTTTGACTCTTTAACTTGATTTGTTCCTTCATGAGTTATTTCAAGTAATCTCCAAATTTCTTTAGCTGATTTGCATTGACATATTCTCTTATATTTATTTCTATCCATAGAGCATTGCAAAGTATAAATGGCCTTAGGATTTAATTAAAAATTTCTTCTATCATGCTCATCTCATTCTTGCTTGGGTTTTGGAACCATGACTCCATCTACTAGTTTTGAAGGAAAAGTTGGGTCATCTTCAATGACATCTCACACGTCTAAATCGGTTGATTGTAAAAACCAAGTCATTTTAGTTTTCCAATAAGGATAATCGGTTCCCGTAAAAAAATGGAGGTCTATTGGTTGCAAAACTTTCAATGTGAGATGAGCTTGATGGATTAGCCATTTCCTTTGAGACGATTAAGTCTTAAACAAGAGGCCTAGCTCTGATACCAATTGAGAAAATAAATATTAATCTTAAAAGAGAAAACACCCAAGAGGAATGGTGAATTGGGATTAAAAAAAAAATCTTTTTAAACACAACAAATTTAAGCACAAGATGAGCAAATAAAAAGAAATAAGGTTAGAGAAATCAAATTCAGATTTTATAGTGGTTTGACACTTCCTTGCCTACGTCCACTCTCTTCAAGTTCCTAATCGAGTGAGGGTTCCACTAACTTGAAGCTTCAACCAAGCTTCTAATCACCTTTACACTTGGATTCCGGCTCCAATGGGCTCTTACACAATCTCTTCAAGTCTCAACTCACTTGAAGACTTTATCACTCAAATAACAAGTTTAATTCTCTCAACCTAGCTCAACAATGGCTCAAATACAACTCAAGGCTAGGATAAATCATAAAAGTGCACTAAAGAGTATGCAAATGGAGATTTAATGCATCAAGAAAAGAATGAGAGCTTTTAAGGCAAGAACAAGTGGGTAAACAAATAAATGCAGGTGTTTTATTGCTCAAAAATGAAGTGGAACTCTCTATTTATAGGTTTCTAACCTCGGGAACCAAAAAATCAAAAAGCAACCTTGACCGGTCGAGTTGGGGGTCAACCGGTTCACTAGTCGTTAGAGCATTTAATACTTGGCAAGTGATGATTACCCTCGATCGAACCTCGACTGGACCTCGACCGAGAAGGCAAATACCTCGATCGGGAAGGAAATGCTACTAGAAGAGAGTGTGTTTTTTGCACCTCTCGATCGGACCTCGACAAGGAAGGGATAACCAGTCGATCGGCACCCTGGCCAATTGAGCCGGTTTGCCAGTGCAACCAATTCACCATTTTTTGCCCAAAAACTTATCTTTTTCTAGTCTTTTTGCTTCTAGCACTTAGGCAAGGTCTTTAGGTAAAATTATATGCCAATTTTGAAACGTTTTGCCTAAGGTTCATTTGATAAATCTTGGGTTTTTATGGAAATATAACTTTAAAGCATAAACCTAGTTTTTCAAAGAACCATAAAATGATATGTAAATCCTAAGTGCACCCATGCATTCATCTTACATATGTTTCCTATTATTAAAGGTCTTCCAAAAGTCTTGATCTTGCATCCATTAGGTCCGTTGATGAATTTCCAAATTAAAACTTAAAATTCTTTATAATTCAAACCAATTAGTAACTTAACCATGGTTTGCTATCATCAAAACATGATTAGGAGAACCCTTGGGCTAGCAAGTACATATTGACATGTGTGAACCTTTTTGTGTTTATGCATGGAAAGTATGGGTATTTGATCATTTTATTGATAAATACTCTAGCTTTGGATATGTAGATAGGAAATCTGATGCCTTGGATAATCTCATTGAATTTAAGGCAGAATTGGATAACCTATTGGGTAAACACATCAAGGCATTTCAATTGGATCGAGGTGGTTTTTCTAGTAGGTTTTATTCTTTCCATATGCAGCATGAGATCATACCTCAATTGTGTGCACCAAGGACTCCATTGCAAAATGGAGTAATGAAAAGAAGATATTGAACTTTGATAGACAAAGTGAGATCGGTGATTGGTTCCTAATTACTTCCCATATTCTTTAGGGATATATCTTAAAGACTGTATAATACCTCATTTTCTAAAGAGGTGTATCAGTTTATAGGATATCCAAGAGGATTTTGGGATTATTACTTTATAGTTAGGATTATCATAATGTGTTTGTTGTTATAAATACCATATTTCTGATGAAGACTATATGATATGTAATAAGGAAAATAATGATATAGATTGGAAAATACCAGAAGATAGTCCCACTATACACAACATACTATGAATCCAATACCAACCATTCCCATTTCTAGTACATTGATGCCTTGTTGTAGTGGGAGGATTGTTAAACAACCAGACGGATTCATGTATTTGGGAAAGTCTTTTGAGGTCATTCTAAAGGAACATGAGATCGGTCTCATACATTACAATGATACAATGAGCGATGTGTATACACATTTTTTTGGCAAAAGGCTATGGAGGCAAAGTTAGAATCCTTATTATTCTAATGTGGTATGGGTTCTTGTAGAAGCACCTAAAGGAATAAAACCCATAAGTGTAAAGTGGTCTACAAGAGAAACAACAGAGTAAATGGAAAAGTTGATATTTATGTGGCTAGGTTGTAGCTAAATTTTATAGTTCAAAACATTGTTTCGAATACAGGGAACCTTTTCACCAGTTATTTAATGATGTTCTAGTTTCACTTTTATAGATCCTTATTCCATGTATTATACATTATGAGCATTCTTGCATGCATCTTTTGCATTGTACGTGACTTAGGTGCATTAGGAGTTGCAAGAAGATCTAATTCATGGGTTCTTTGCAAATAGATGACTTGTTCACAATCAGTTCATAGGTCTAGGCAACTCATTAGAGGTTGTAGTGCACCACCTCCTAATCGGATGGATGGTTAGTCTTGGCTATCGAGATGGTTTTCCCATAGTAAGTGCACTAGTGTGTATGGTTACACATTGGACAAGACCTACAGTGAGTCATGATTGAAGGTTGTCAAATAGTCATGACCTCACCAAGCTACTTCATTGTGTTGTCTCTCAACCTTGAGAGAATATTAAGCTTGTGCTAAAGTTAGTAGTGGCTTTGACCTACGAGTGAGATCGTAAGTCAATCATATATTCCCTATAGATTGGGTCATTATTAATGGAAGTTGGTAGCAATAGGTATTCTCAATAGAGGCACCATGATATCTTATGGGATTGAGATAGTGTGTCCTCTTAGGTGATCCTAAAGAGGTGTGTTCATGGAAACTATGGTCATAATAATTCCTTAAGTGGAACTAAACATAGACTCTTTAAGAGCTTAGACATGTCAATTGAACATACAATAGGAGTATTTGTAACTCAAGGATAGTAGATATAGTCTTGAAAGGCTGATAGCTTTCACCTTGTTAGACTACAAATATTGGTTCATGGGGACACTGAACACAATGGATAGCAGGTCACAAACCCGAGCACGTAATGTTTCGTTATTATTTACATAGGATACTAGAGTTAATTTGATTCTCTATAGTGGGATGTTGAATCAACTTTAGAATTGGATTCTGAGGGAGCCAGTACTCCTATGGGTCCTAGTGGTCTCTGATTCATGCCTAATTGGTGTCTCAGCTGATTCGTGTCCAGCTGGTGCTCCTTGATGGCGGGAGTAATCAACAAAATTTTTAACCTATAACACCATGAACTAGGGTAGCAAATAAAAAGCTACTATAGCATAGTGGCTCTAGGATCGTTCCACTGGGAAGGGTACTCAAGTTGAAAATGATACCAATTCAAAGTGAATTGGTGCTGTTTCATTTCAAGATTAGCTTAAGAAATAAAACACAAACTTTGGTTGAAAAAGGTTTTGACTTAGATTAACAACACAACAAGTGATGAAAATAACTTAAGAAGAAAAGCATTCCTTGGAGATTCAGGTATACAGGGGAGGTTCCTCGTGCAATAGCATAGCTCCGGTCAGTTGGTTCAATTCCTCACATTAGAGAATTAACCTAAAGTCAATTCTCTAACAGGTGCTGCACAAATGCATCCCTCAATTGGATTTCAGCTTTAATTCTCTCACTGATGCAACTTGCAATGGTTTGAGCCTCTCACTTAGCCTTTACCATTCAAGGTGATCTTTAACCTTGGATTACCCGTCAAAAGCTCGCAAGAGGTAACTAATGGATGTCTCCTAAGAGTCCAAAAGCTTACCAAGTGTTGGCTATTCTAGAAAATCCTACCTTCAAGTCACCTACCCGAGGCTCGCAAAGGGTAAACTAGTGCATCTCAATGGTTGGAGATCACTTGCCTTACCAAGTGTTGGCCCAGGTGACTCCAAGGTGTTTTAAGTTAACTAAAAACATTAGAAATCATTCACGGGACACACTCTCTCTTCATTCATAGCTGAAACCACAAAGCTTCTGATTCTTGCACTTGGAACCTTTCCCGGCAACCTTAACTCCAAGGAACTAAAAGGTTTAGTTACTCATTCTCTGGGGAAAACTCCTCAGAGAGTGCATAACTTAGTGTGGACCCCGCATTTCGGCTCATGCGTTTCCCACTCGATGGCGAGCTCGATTTTTATTTGAAAAATTGATTTTTATTCATTGTTTGAAAAATGACTTGGAGTCGCCACTTATTTTTGTTTTATTTTTTAAAGGGTAAACAAAATAAGAAAGAAAAACCCTAAGTGTGACTCCTTGTTTTGGAAAAGGTTGGTCTACGAAAAAAACCGGATCGGGTTCGGGGGTCAGGTTACTTATTGGGAAGGTACGGTAACGACCGTAGCACCCCTCTAAGTCCCTAAAGTCGGGTCTCTACTAATAAAATGAAGCTGACATGGCAATAATGAGAAAATCAATGAATACTCGAAGCGATCATGCACATATGGGAATCAAAACATGTATAAAGAATGAACAAAATATGAGTGGATACGTACCTGGTCCTCCAGTCGCGAATGCGCTATCATGAAACAGGATTAGTGAGTGACGAATAGATAAAATTATGCGCATGTCAAGGAACAGAACAAATCAAACAAGCATGGTGAATAAATCAATTAATCAATCAGTCAGTCATAAAATCACATATGTGGGGCCCCCACCAAAACCCGATTTATGTTGCATGAATTAATCCCATAAATTCCATTATTCAGAATTACTGAAAATTCATTCTTGCTTATTAAAGTCAAGAGGAGCAGAAGATTGTTTGAAAGCCAAAACAAAATTTAAACTATTCGGGAGAAAATTAGATTTTTGAAATTTAAAAGATCAGAATCTCGAAGATCATTTGAAGGCGGACTTTTTAGAAATGAACAAATAAAATGGTAATAAAAATAATGATGATAACAAATGAGTAACTGGGTAAATGCGGTAATCGGAACATTAGGAATTGAAAATTAAGTTCGGAGATAGGACACTTGGAATTTTAGATAGCTAAATTTAGAAATCGGAATTTTGAAGAATTAGACTTTAATGATTGAGATTTTTAAGAGAAATAAATGGGAAAATATGGAATAATGTTATTAATTAATAAAAACGATATTTGGATGGATGAATAGTGAATAGTGAGATTTTGTAAATTAAGTTTGGAAGTCGGATCCTTAAATAATTGGACTCTAATTATTGGAATTTTTAGAAGAAAGAAATAAGCAAACGTGGAATTTATAACAATGATAACAAAGATGATATTTGAATGAATGAAAGTAAATGATGGAATTTTTGAGTCTCAAGGTTAAATTTGAAAATCCGGTTTTGAAGAATTGAGTTTTAACGATGAAATAAATAAATAAATAAACACGGAATAATGATGCTGATTAACAAAAATAATGTTTAAACGAATAAAAAGAGAATAGTGGAATTTTTCTAATTGAGGATTTGAATTAGGGCGTTGGATTTTTAAAGGATATGACTTTGAATAAATAGGTAGGTATGAGATTATAATACTAATTAACGAGAATAATATTTAGGCGAATAAAGATGGATAATAGAATTTTTGGGATTGAAGTTTTAATTAAGGCACGGGGTTTTCGGAAGATTGGACTTTGAATAGACATGGAATAATGATTTTAATTGAGGAGGATAAAATTTAGATGAATTGTAGAAATTTTAGGATTTGAGAAATTGAGTTAAGACGAGATTTTTGAAGAACTAGGTTTTAAATAAATAGACGAATATGAGATAATAATCCTAATTGATGAAAATAAGATTTAAACGAATTACTAAGAAACTAAATTAAATCAGGGGATTTTTGAAGGAGTAAATTTTAAATAACTAAATAAACATGGGATAATAATTCGATTTATGAAAATATGATTTAAACAAGTATTTGAAGAATTAAATTAAAAACATGGGATTTTTGAAAGATTAGACCTTAAATAACTAGATAACTATGGGATACTAATTCTAATTAACGAAAATAAGGTTTAGACGACTAGTGGAGTTTTTAGGATTTGAAAAATTGATTTAGGACATTAGCTTTTTGAGGAATTGGGCTTTAAGGAATGAGATTTTTAAAAGAGGATAGAAAAATACATGAGAAACAATAATAATAATAATAAATAAATAAATACTATGAGTAGACAAAATGAAGGATTGATTTGTTAAAATTGGATTTATCCAAGATGAAATAAAGAAAAAAAGAATTTAGATAAGTAATAATAATAATAATAATGATAATAATAATAGATAAATAAATAAATACTATGAGTAAACAAAACTAAGGATTGATTTGTTAAAATTGGATTTATTCAAAGAGAAATAAAGAAAAATAATTAGATAAGTAATAATAAGTATGAACAAAGAGGGATGAAGGCACGTATGAATTTTGGGGGTGTGAATAGCCATGCAGTTTTGGGGATCACGCGTGTGGGCTTAGGGTGCAACTAGCATTGCATTTTATAGATGGTTCTAAGTGGAGAAAGGCCTTTAGATGGTGCTCATGGGCCTTGGGTATCCTGGCAGCCCAATAAAAAAAACCTCTGCCATTAAAACTCTTCTCTTGATCACAACTTCGACGACTCCGATGACGCCATGCAATCTCAAACTCCTCCACCGCAGCGCCATGATTAGCATTACCAAAGAGGCTGCTGTAACTATCGATCTCTTCGAGGTCAACATGGGACTCGCGGCTCGATCCCGTGGCGTATTTCACCATGTAGTGGTTGACTAGGAGCCACTGTCAAGACGTATTGGGCAATGAAACTTGTCCGTTTGACGTCCAAGAAGGCGATATTCTTGCCAACGGCCCGAGTGGGTACATGATGACCTCTCTCTGATGGACTTCTCTTGCCACAAACTAACCACAGGTGGCTCCGGAAATTGCAATGGTTGACCCACAACATTGAAGAGGGTGGCTCGAATCCCGGATCCTTTAAAAAGGAGTCTTACCATAGAATAAATCATATAGAGAATTTCCAAAGGTCCACCAGTCCCCTGCGCCACCGTGACCTTCACCTGTGGTGATTTCAGGTGCATATATACCCACGTGCCTTCACAAATGACATCGGGCGAGCCCCCAGTTGGCTCAGCAAAGAGCTCTGGCAAAACCTTCCTCCTTAGGGATTCGAACAAACACAGATGAGGCAGTGGGGGTAGCCAATGGCGGATCTTGGGTAGCCTAACGTGACTGGGTCACGGTTGACTGCATGGAGAAAGCAAAGAGAGACTTTAACGTAGAGTGCATGGTGCTCAGAGTGAGAAGAAGGTGATAAGCATGATGGGTGTGGTTATTTGATTGGATGAGTATGAGAGATATAAATGGGTGAAGGTGGTGAGCATGAGCGTGGGTATGATGGGATTTAAAAGATATGGGTGGTTTTAGTGAACCGGGTAGTGAGAGAAAGAATGGGTTTGGTGATATTCAAGAAGTGGCGGTGTGTATGGAAGCAAGAAAAGATGGGTATGATGGCCGGGTTTACATGGTTCCATGCGCGTGGGTGAGTGGATTTGGGGCCTCAGCGAAGCCTATGGATGAGTCTTGGACTGCCATGCCAGGTGCAAAAGACGGGCTATGGGTTGATTAGAACAAGGAGTGGGGGTTAGCCCGGCCATGTGTAGCCATGCAAAGCTGGAAGCTTGGAAAATGACACGTGGTGTATATGAAAGGAACAGGTTGTAGGTGGTGGCCGAATGGAAAAAGACGTGGAGGATGGTGAGCGGATGTGAGATAGACGAGGGTGAGGATGTGAGATGAGCACCATAGCTGAAAGTGAGGAAGAGATGCATCAGTCGGCACTTCGAAATATCAACTCTTTTCACCCACACGACAACTCAGATATGCTGTGGAACCCACCTTTGAATTCTCATACTTCATGGCAGAACTCTAACACGCACTCGGAATGGCAAAATGCTAACAACTGTAGCAAAATTCATCATTATTTTCTCCAACCTCATTTTATATGGGACACCCGATTTGTCAAAGCCATGAGACATGGACGCGTGTTTTGACCTTTTCAAGGCATCTTTCTCTGACTCGGGAGGTGCTTTGGAGCCAGTCAGTTGCAATGCTTCAGTGTCGACAACCGCAAGTGCATCTGATTGAGTTGAGAGGCTTGTTCCAACTGAAACCGAACCCCGGTTGCCTTCCAAACTATCAGTCTGACTACCTCTGATTTAACACCAGAACCCTTCCCGCCAAGCACCTTAGTTAGATCATCTTCAATTGCTGTCGTTGAACAAAGGATTCAGCATCAGCAGACGAAAACTTTGACCCTTTCGTTGATGAACTATTACCAGAAGCTTCCCACCAAGCATTCCAATATGGTCCTCTTCAACAGTGATCAAACATTGAACAAAGGATTCAAAGAAAAGAACTCCAGTCTTCTCATCATGCTTACTGATATCAAGCCTTTGAGGACATTCATCCTTGCAAAAGTTTGTAATCAAACCCAGATTTCCTCTTTCACAGTCCGTGCATTTAACGCGGTCTAGGACCAAAAAGCAGCCAAAACAAGGAAGAAAATAATGGAAGCAAAGCATGAAAAACAACAGACGAGGATAGTCTCACCCAAGGCTTCCTTCATGAGCTACCAGTGAGCCCTCCGGTTATGTGAGAATAAACACAT
Organism: Vitis cinerea var. helleri x Vitis riparia; assembly: GCA_946000715.1. Lineage (NCBI taxonomy): Eukaryota > Viridiplantae > Streptophyta > Magnoliopsida > Vitales > Vitaceae > Vitis > Vitis cinerea var. helleri x Vitis riparia. Next base: position 16,745,394 of record OX254005.1, on the reverse strand, counting down.
CAAAATAGAACTATAGGCGTGATTGTGAAATATTTCACAGTAAAAGCATGGCATATTAAGATATACAACCTCATACATGAGTTCAGGATCATATCACAACAAACAACAGTTAATTATCCACCCCCAAGCAAACCAACAAATATTCAAGCATCAACAAGAGATATGGAAGAGAGATAACAACCTAAACATCAACAAGCCTGCAGTAACCATACCTGGAGAAGTTTTCCTCCAGCAAAAGCCAACAGGACGTCCAAGCTTTCTCCCCAAAATTCCCTCTTCTTCTTCCCTCAACTCCCCCATCCCCGGTTGAAGCCCTAACCTTCCTTTTTTATCTCCTGTTTCTATCTTCCTTGGCAAGCTTCTACTTGCCCCACTGTTCCTCGCATCAGCAGCATGTCCACTGCCAACCACCAGCATGGCCACCCACGTTTATGCAGCCGATTTCCCGGGTGTGGAGAAAAGAGGGACCCCCCCCCCACTTTACCTCAGCTGCTGCCGGCTCCTCTTATGATATATATATATATATATATATATATATATATATGTATAAAAACTAACCCCCTTGGCTCTTCAAAGGGGGTCTACAAATATGCCCCTCTTCGGTAGAGTTCACGAGTGTAAAGAGCACGAACACTGAAGTGAAAAGAAAGTGCGAATAGTGAGTGGAATGAAGTGAACTCCACCGAAGAACCAAGGAGACCCCCATAGGAACACTAGTGAAACACGAACTCACTCAAACTAACAGACAAACACGAGCCTAAACCTGAGAGAAAGTGATGTCTCAAGATGTCTCCGAAGCCACACTGAGGACCCAGGCTTTCCATAAGACGTCTCCAAAAGTGACTCGAAAGACCATATCAAGGATGAGTAATGATCGAACCACTCTAGAAGTACGAGAAAGAATGTGCCAAAAGGAGACTATCCTAAGTGAACTATATGAAAATGACAAATGCAGGGTGCTCAATAACATGACAGAAATATGTATCATGAACTCAAAGGACATCGTCATAAGCAAGTGAGAAGGGAGATATGAAAGGACAATGACGAATAGGCGATAAGCATGGGGAGACCAGGTAAGGAAAACGAGGATAAACGCCAATCCATGAAGGCAACATGCGCAATGCTAGTGAATATCAATGCCAGGAGACGTGACTCTGAGTGACAAGACTGACCCTAAACGCTAAACAGAGAAAATAATAGCTCTGGAAGCCAAACAAAAAAACTAACTCTAAACACTAAACTATAAGGCCCATAGGTGAAGACCTATGGTGGTGACAAATCTGAAACAAAGGGAGATGCCCTAAGCAAACTGACGGTAGGAGAATGCTCTAAACAAACTGAAAATAGGGGGATGGCCTAAACAAGATGACAGTAGGGGGGTTGCCCCAAACGTAAAGGACAGTGGGGGGATGCCCCAAACGTAAATGACAGTGGGGGGATGCCCCAAACGAAAATAGAGCAGGGGGATGCCCTAAACAAGCTGATGGTAGGGGGATGCCCTAGGTAATAACTCATAAAGATCAACAAATGGGTCCGATAACCATGAAATCAACACGAGACACGGTAAACCCGAAGAGAGGGGGTATGCCCCAGTAGAAAAGCGCTAAAGGGGGTATGCCCCAGTGTGACGACTCGCAAAGATCAAGAAATACAGTGAGAAAGTCCGCAAAAGATCTGATGGACTCAAAGACGGGGGTATGCCCCAATGTGGCATGCCGCTGCAAATCTCAAACCGCCGGAGACGGCTGAAAGGGACTCTACGAGTCTCGAACGACGCTCCGCTAAAAGCTCATATCGATGAAGAGCTCAGGAATAATGATCAGTGAGGCGAATACAACATATCTCGGCCGAGTGATGGAAACTGTAACGGATATGTGAGAGAACGATCGTCTCCAGGGCTAAATGAGGGCAATATGCCCCTGTATGACATCAGATGTACCCAATTTGTCCTGATGACCCGAGAAACACCAATGGGATGCATAATAGATCTGATATGTACTCCACTGAAATGATGACGCAGGAAATCCAAGCACCAGAGACAACTCCATCCAGGAATCACGACTATATCAAAGGGTATGAATCTGGCTGAATGACTCAAGAGAGGCTCCTCGGAGTATTCGGACAAAATGAAATCAAACATCGACCTGGCGTGTATCTCATAACCGTGGATGATCATGTAAACCAGTGGGGATCTATAAATCTCGATCAAGATGGGGAATATGCCTCAGTGTGGCATCGAGAATGTAACATGTCGAAAAAAAAATCAGATGAGCTCAGATCATCTCTGCCTGCAACTGAATCAAACCCACATATCGAAGAGGTATCCCTCGGAAGGGAGCATGACGACACCTAAACATCTAAAAGTGTGGGCCTGGCTGGATGGCTCTCGATAGGCTCCACCAAGGACTCATCGTGAGGATAGCGAATATATCGTCATCTCTGCATACATCTCGCAAATAAGGATAAGCATGCAACTCCCTCGTGATCTGTAAATCTCATCCGAACGGAAATATGTCCCTGTATGGCATCGAAATGTATGATAGGTCGGAGATCAGATAGAATGGAATCATCTACCCTCGAACATGCGACCTCTGCGAAGATCCATAAATCTCGTCCGAAACGGAAATATGCCCCAGTATGGCATCAGGTGCGCGACAGGTCTGAATAACAAATGTCATGAAATCATCCATCGTCGAGCACGTGACCTCCGTGAAAGTCCGTAAAGATCCTCCGAGACGGAATATGCCCCAGTACGGGCATCAGATGCTCGACAGGTCAGAAACCGAGCGACATGAAATCATCTATGATCGAACATGTAACACTGGACGTCCGAATCCATAACTGAATCATGCACACATATCCAAGATGTACCTCCCGGATGGAGAGGCATGATGGCATCCAAGTGTCGAGAAGTGCGGACCTGGCTGGGTGGATCTCAGGGGCTCTGTAAGGTGACGATCATGTCTACGTCTCAGTGAGCATCCAGTAAGTGATGATCATGCAAGTCCGTGAGGATCCATGAACCTCTAAATGAAATGGGATATGCCTCAGTGTGGCACCAGAGGTACGATAGGTCAAAAATCAGGTGACAGCAAATCCATCATCGTCAAACTCGCGATCCCGGTAATCCGAACACAACTGAATCAGACCTGCACATCAAAGGGGTGACTCCCAGAAGAAGAAGCATGACAATATCTAAATATCAACCAGATCTCAATCACCTATCCAAGTAGAGGCTGCCGAAGACGACATCCGATCCCATGGCCTCAGGGTGGTCTTAAGACACGGGACGTAACGTAGGCCAAGGTGATGGGGTAATAGAAATGAAAGGAAACTAGGCTCAAATACCCAATGATCAGAAAACCATGCCCCCATATATGAAATGCAACATGTATAGTAAGCCCCATGAGCCATGGACCTGAGGATGCCTAACGTGAATATGATATCGATAAGGAGACAAATGAAACAAAATGGACTGATAGTGATATGTGGAATGATGATGTGAAATGAGTATCAAACCTGAGATGGGTTGCTGTAAGAAGAGAATAAGATGTGAAGGGAATGAGATGAATCACAAGCAACGATAAAAACGACAGCGAAACAAAGAATATGTGAAGAAAGGTGGTGATCGACTCAGATCAAACATGAAGTGAAGTCACATCAATAACGAATATAATGATGGAAAGGACAATGACTCGGAGTCCTTAGGAGAAGGTCACTCATCTCTCTCACAAATAGATATGACGGAGCAATATAAATAACATGGGATCTTAGAGAGCTCACATACGAACTCCCAATAACGAACATACTCGATAAAAATGACCCCCAAACATCAATATACATACTCAATGATAAAAAATAATACACACCTATGTTTTTTTTTTTTTTTTTTTTTTTTTTTTTTTAAATCCTTTTTTCTTTTTTTTTTTTTTTTTTTTTTTTTTTTTTTTTTTTTTTTACATATATATACAAACACGCGTACCCCGAACATGAACAAATGAACCCCAAAGATGATATCAATAACAAATGGACACACTCCCAAGTGCTAAGGTAACAAACAAACTCTCTCTGACAAGATGACCTTCTCAAACCTAGGATCTCTAAACCAGTGTCCGCGAGACAGATGGTGGAAATGATGTGACTATCCTCCATGTGATGAACTGAGGAGGCTCACCACTCAGGGTGGAGAGAACATGAGACGAACAAATAGTAGATAGGATAGGGAAGAAGAGACGAATAACACAACCAATAAGATGAGATGAAAATGCAGAGGTGTAGTGATAAGAAAAGATGATGAGAAAAACATGCCCCTAGGTCCAAGGCTCATGAAACTCCCAAACAATGCACGCATACATTAAAGGGGCCCCTGTCCCGGTGTGAAAATGTGAGCAAGGCGATAAGAAAGAAAGGCTATAATACGCATGTGAGGCTCAATGGGCTAGCAACGGACTATGTATCACAAAGGAATAACAAGGTAATGGCTAACCGAAATGATGGCCACCCATCCTGCGACCATGGTCTCAAACGTAGTACCTCTTTAGCTGATCCACATTGGTTGGCTCTGAGAATCGGTTTCCGTCTAAATCCATCAGCCATGCAGCGCCTTCTGGGGTCAACTCCCTGATGAAATAAGGTCCGCTCCAGTTGGGTCTGAACTTCCCTCTAGGATCTCTGATCAATCCCCTGATGACTTTCAAGACTAAGTCACCTACATGTAGTGGTCTAGGCTTGACCCGCTTTTTGAAAGCGCGGGCCATCTTCCTCTGATATGCACGAACATGGTCTGCTGCTCTCAATCTCCTCTCATCTAGGAGATTGAGTTGATCAAATCGAGCCTGAGCCCAATCTGTCTCGGGTATCTGCTGCTCTAGTGCTACCCTCAACGAACCCATCTCAATCTCAACGGGTAGCACCGCCTCCATGCCATATACCAATGAGTAGGGTGTGGCGCCTGTAGAGGTGCGAAAAGAGGTCCGATAAGCCCACAATGCAAATGGGAGTTTCTCCGACCAATCCCGAGAAGTCTCAATCATCCTCCGTAATATCCTCTTAATATTCTTATTTGCGGCCTCTACTGCCCCATTCGTCTGCGGCCTGTACGCAGACGATCTATGATGCCGAATGTCGTATCTCTGTACTAAGGTGTCAACCTCTCCTCTGAAATGTACCCCTCTATCTGAAATCAACTCATGAGGGACCCCATAGCGACAGATGATGTGCGATCTGATGAAACCAGCGACTCCAGCTGATGTCAATCTCGCATATGAGGCGGCTTCCACCCACTTGGTGAAGTAATCGATGGCGACCAGGATGAACTCATGACCACTGGAAGATTTCGGCGAAATCTTCCCGATGACGTCAATACCCCATACGGAAAATGGCCATGGCGAAGTAAGTGCATGCAACTCGGAGGGCGGCACGTGAATGAGATCTCCGTGTATCTGACACTCGGGACATCTCTGAACAAACTGGCAGCAATCCGTCTCCATGGTCAACCAGAAGTAACCGGTCCTCATGATCTTACGGGCCAACATATGCCCTCCCATATGTGGTCCGCAAACTCCCGCATGAACCTCTCTCATCACTCGATCGGCAGAGGCACGGTCCAAACACAATAATAGCATCCCATCAGGTGATCGTCTATATAGCGCCTCGCCACAAATCACGAATCGGGTGGCCAACTGTCTCAAGGCTCTCCCATCCTTGGCCGTGGCGGCCTCAGGATATACGCCGAGTCTCAAAAAGTGATATATGTCGTGGTACCAAGGCAAGCCATCATCGATCTCCATATCATCAATCAAACAACAGTATGCAGGAGCGGATCTCGACTCTATCAACAATGGGCGAATAGTGGCGTCCACAGGAATGTCAATCATGGAAGCTAGAGTAGCTAAGGCGTCAGCAAACTGGTTCTGCGCTCTAGGCAGATGGGTATATCTCAAATCATCAAATCTCCCGACCAGTAGCTCCAAATACGCGTGATAAGGCCTAAGTTTCACATCTCTAGTCTTCCACTCGCCCTGAATCTGTCTCAACACTAGATTGGAGTCACCAAACACCTCCATCTGTCTAATCCCGAGCTCGAGGGCTGTCTCTAATCCCAAGATGCAAGCCTCATACTCAACAATATTGTTCGTGGCCGGATGACGATCCGAGAATGCCAAACGAACAGATCTGGGAATGTGATCACCATGAGGGGATATCAATAGGACGCCTATCCCGTATCCAGAATGGTTGGCTGCACCATCAAAGTACATGCGCCAACCTGACAGACTAGTCACAGCAGCGACATCCTCGTCCGGGAAGTCGTCATCAATGGCCTTGCCATCGGAAACCGGTAAAGAAGCTAGATGATCCGCGACAATGCTCCCTCTGACGGACTTCTGAGTGACATAATGAATGTCAAACTCAGTCAGAAGTACCAACCATCTCATGAGGCGACCGACCAGGGCGGGCCTGTCAAACAAATATCTCAGAGGATCTAGACGGGATATCAAGTGCACCGAATACTCGGTCATGTAATGTCTCAGTCGACGAGTGGCCCAAACCAGCGCCAAGCAATAGCGCTCAATCATAACATATCTCGTCTCGTAGTCTAGCATCCTCTTACTCAGATAATATATGGCCCGATCCTTGCCCGAATCATCGAGCTGAGCCAACATGCATCCCAAAGCCACGTCGGAGACGGATAGGTATAGGAGTAAAGGACGGCCTGGTGTAGGAGGCGCTAAGACTGGGGGTGACAACAGGTACTCTCGGATCCTCTCGAATGCGCGCTGACACTGATCATCCCAAACAGTAGGTTGACTCTTCCTCAAGAGTCGGAAAATGGGCTCACAAATGTCTGTCAATCTGGCGATGAATCTGCTGATGTACTGAAGTCTGCCCAAGAAGCCTCTGACCTCTCTCTCTGTCCTCGGTGCAGGCATGTCAAGGATGGCTCTAATCTTGTCTGGGTCTACCTCTATGCCTCGCTCACTGACCATGTATCCCAAGAGTTTCCCAGAAGTCACTCCAAAAGTGCACTTCTTGGGATTCAGTCTCAATCTGAACTGCCTGATCCTCTCAAAGAATCTCTCCAAAGCTGCTAAGTGATCTGATCTACCTCGGGATTTCACTATCATGTCGTCTACATAAACCTCGACATCCCGATGCATCATGTCATGGAAAAGCGTGGTCGCTGCTCTCTGATAAGTGGCTCCTGCATTCTTCAATCCGAATGGCATGACTCGGTAGCAATAAGTACCCCACTCGGTAATGAAGGACGTCTTCTCCATATCCTTTGGAGCCATCAAGATCTGACTGTACCCGGAAAATCCGTCCATAAAGGACAACATCGAATGACCTGCCGTACTGTCAACTAGCATGTCGATGTGTGGAAGAGGAAAATCATCCTTAGGGCTGGCCTTGTTGAGATCTCGGAAATCAACACAAACTCTCACCTTGCCGTCCTTTTTGGGAACAGGGACGACATTGGCCAGCCACTCCGGGTACTCGACCACTGATAAGAATCCTACACTGAGCTGCTTCTGGATCTCCTCTTTCACCTGCAAGCTCCAACGAGGGTGCAATCGTCTCAACTTCTGCTTAACCGGTCTGGCATGGGGCAGAAGTGGCAAACGATGCTGGACGATAGATGGGTCAAGGCCCGGCATGTCCTCATAGGACCATGCGAAAACGTCCAAGTATGCTCTGAGCAACTGGATGAGGCTGTCTCTCTCACCTACAGATAGATCTGACCCGATCCTCAACTCCCTAGGCTGATCTGCGGTGCCGAAATCAACGATCTCTGTGTCCCCTACAGCAGGTGAAACCCTCCGATCAACGGGATCCGAATCGGAAGTAGAAGACGAGTCATCGTCTGAATCGTGCTGTGCAATCTCATCATCAATATCAAAAATCTGTGATGTGGGTGAAGATGGTGCAGATAAATCAATACCAGAAGAGACAGGCAAATACTCAAAGATGCTCAAATCCATAGATGAAAAGTCAGAAACATAGTCAAAACGGGAGACGAACCCCGACAGAACGTCAAATGACAGAGGTGGGTCCACAAAGTCGGACGCTCCCTCGATAATGCCAACATGGCTATCAAACAAATCATCAAAAACTATAAGGTCCCCAGCAGACTCCTGAGCAGGGGCAGTCTGGACCTCCTCGGCGATCTCGAGGACGGATACCCCGAAGAGATCGAATGGCGAAGCGAGCTCCGGCGGGGCCAGCTCCTCGGTCTGGCTCAAGCTCATAGCGAGCATCTCATCAACGTACTCATCACACGACACGGCTCCGTCCACTACGTCCCCAATCTCGGCAAAAGTCCCGTGATCATCGATCTCATCCGGGAAGCAAAGCGTCATAAGGCTCGTGCGATCTGGAGAGGGAGGAGCAATCAACACAGAAGTCGAAGGGCCAGGGGCTCCGTCACTCAACTGTAACTGCTGGACGAGGCGCTGAAGCTCGGCCTCCTGGGTGGTGCTGAGTCCCCCGATGACCCCATCGGATGGTGCACGTGGCTCTGATGCCCTCACAAAGTAATCGGCCAGGCTCATGGTGTATGGGCGGACAGGATAATAAAAGGGCGTACGAGTCAAGCGAGCCCTCACCCTCTCCCTGCGCAGTCGCGCCATATGACGATAGTCAGCCTCAGTGGGAATGAATCCGAGCCCAAATGGTACGTCGCGGTCCGGAAAGGCCATGAACTCACTAGGCCCGTGCTGACGCCGCCCCAGGCCCATACCGGGAAGATAAGACATGCTCCGCATAATATCGAGCACCACCGTGCTGCTATGCTGGTCGAAGGACATGGCTACAAAATCTCGGCAGAAATCCTCCATCTCCAAAGTCTGTACCTCGTCAAAGGTAAATCCGGTCAGAAAAAGATCATCATCAGCATGACTAATCTCGAGTACAGGCTCGGCAGAGATGAACCTATCACCCACAGACTGCACCACAACGACCCGGCCATCATGAATAAACTTCACCTTCTGATGAAGGGAAGAAGGGATAGCTCCGGCTCTATGGATCCATGGTCGGCCCAGAAGCAGGTTAAAGGATGTAGGAATCCTCAAAACCTGAAACACGGCGATGAAAGTGGCCGGACCGATCAGCAGCTCGATCTCCAATGTACCCATGACCTCCCTCCGAGTGCTATCATACGCGCGAACGGTCTGAGTGGAGGGACCGAAGTCAGAAGGAGCGTATCCGAGGGCAATGGCAGTGGCGAGAGGACATACGTTCAGGGCCGAGCCATTGTCCAGAAGGACAGATGGGACTCGGCGGCCTGAACAACCGACAGATACATAGAGAGGACGCGTGTGGTCTGAACCCTCTGGCGGCAAGTCGTCATCGGAAAAGACAATACAAGTGGCTCTGCCAGCCGTCATCATATGAATGAGTCCCTCGGGAGTGGTCGTGGTATCAACTCTAATCTGACTCAAAGCTCGAGTCAGTGCATCCCGATGAGTACTGGAGGACGCTAAGAGGCTCCAGATGGAAATACGAGCCTGAGTGCTCTGCAACTGCCTCAAAATCTCATCGTCCTCGGCTCTGACCTCCTCGGGAGCGGACGTACCCTCAACTGGCCTAGCTGCTGCGGGAGGTGGCTGTCGCATCACTCTACCTCCTCGGAGAACATACTGAATGTCCAGAGTCTGAGAATCATCAACGTACGGAGCCTGAACCTCCTCAACATCCGGGATCAAGATGAAAGGCGTCCGGACACTGTAATGCGGTAAAATCAATGGCTCAACGGTGGTAGCCTGCACTGACGCCGCCTCGGGAACTAATCGGAATGGAGCAGGCATCCGAGGCCCCAGAGTCACCCCACTCATCTCATAAATCACATCTGGCATGATGGGCTCTGGGTCTGAATCGTCATCACTCAGCATGTGGATGTGGTCGTCGATCTCATCAAACTCTAAGAAATGAATGCCATCAGCTGGTGGAGGGACTGCATGTGTGGTGTGAGCAGGCAACGGGTTCGTGGTCACACTCGGCTGACCCAAGTGTACCAAACCCTGGTCGATCAAATCCTGAATGGCATGTCTCAAAGCGGTGCATCGATCGGTCTCGTGTCCAGGCCCCTGATGGTATGCACAGTGTAGATCCATCCTGAACTGAGGCGGAATCGGCTGAGGCGGTGGTCTCGGAGTGAGAGCGGCCAATACTCCAGCCTCTGTGAGCTTCCGAAGAGCCTGGCTCAACGGCATGCCTATCTGGGAGAACTGTCTCTGCGTCCTCAAAGCAAAAGGAGCAGAAGTCTGCTGAGCTCTGGGTCGGGGATAAGGAGCTGAGGGTCTCGCAGTGAACTGGGCAGCATAGCATGGCTGTCCTGTAGCCGTGTATGAGACAGGAGGCCTCTCAATGCCCTGAGTGGCATAGTAAGGTAGAGCTAATGGCTGAGCCTGATATCTCTGATCATAAGTCGGGTGAAGTGCTCGTGGCCTGTACTGCTGAGGCGTGTAAGATGGACGAGCCTCGAGAAACTGTGGGATAGGCTGATGACGCCTGAGAGGCCTCTGACTAGAGGAACTAATGGCACTCACATCTGTCGATCTCTGTCCTCCAAAGGGTTTCTTCCCCTTAACATCACTAGGGGAAGAATCTGCCCACAAACCTCTCGAGATGCCGTCCTCGACATCATATAAAGCCAGAGCCAGAGATCCAAAATCTGTGAAAGGTACCCCGACCACATGCCTGGCTATCCTCGGCTGTAGACTCCTCAAAACCATCTGAATCTGATCTCTCTCTGATGGTCTATCCACTATCTCGGCAATCTTCCCACGCCAGCGGGAGATGAATGAAGAAACTGACTCGTCTGATCTCTGCCTAAGAGCCTCGAGCTCCCTCCTCGATACGTCAACGACAGTATTAAATGCATACTGTCTCAAGAACTCTTGGGCCAGATCATCCCAAGTCCGACGACGTGATACATCCAAAGAAGCAAACCAACGCTGTGCAGCGCCACCCAAAGACATGGGGAAAAGCATGATCATCTGGGCCCCGTCCAATCCATGAGCCCTCATGATCGTACTGTAAAGCCTCAAATGGATGCGGGGGCACCCAATCCCCGTGTATCGCTCTATCTCTGGCATCCTGAACTTGGCCGGTAAACTGGCCACTGACACTCCATCAACATCCTCCCAAGTAATGGCTCTGTCGGAAGTCCTCAACTGCCTCAACCCCTGCTCAAGCCTATCCATGCGAGCATGTGGGTCCTCTGAGGCCGGGGTAGGCACGGTGATGGGAGGCGGAACAGCCTCGGTCTGACTATGTAAGGTGAACGGCATGGTCTGTGGTGCTGACTGACTGGGTGGAGGGGGTGGTGGCACTGTATGGTCAGACTGGGCACCATCCGGGGGCGGGACCTGCTGGGCTTGCTGCCCATCTATCCTCCGGCCAAGGCTAGCTATAGCCTCCTGAATCGAAGCCATGGCCTCAGCAAACTGATCGACGGTAACTATCTGTGAATCCATATCCCTCTGATCTGATCTCTGGTCTAACTGGTCCGATACTCTGATCAATCTACCCCCAACTCTGATCCAAGAAGTCGAACCCAGACTGAACGTGTCGGTACTCCTACAACAGTGGAAACACTAGATAAGGTGCGGGGTAAGGGAAACTTCACAAAGAATGTCTATCAAACGTGTCAAGAGGTAGCCTGGAAGCAATCAAACTGATATCCAATCCTGAGCAGATACATAAGAGACTACTGCGAAGGTAACTAAACCTGTCACTACTGAACCGGCTCTGAAGGCCCACAGATGCACCCACGTGTTCGGGAAAGAGAAACCTAATTGAAATGTCTAAGGCTCAACCTACAAGGTCAAGGCGGCTCTAAAAGGAGATAGGTGGACTTTAAAAGATCCCTAGCAGAAGCGATCGTACCCTCCGATGGTACGCAACCCTCTGCACGCCTCAGAAGAGACGGGGCGCTTCCATGCAAGGTGGTCATCACTTCCACACATGCACTACCTCGACATCCCAGGGGGGTTCCTATGATGAAACCTCTCAAACTCTCAGCACTCAATGGTCAACTAAAGTGCACAGTGAATGGTGTGGGTGCATCCGAAAACCCTATGAATCTAGAGCAAAAGAGGAAACACACTGGTCGCACAACTATCCATGAAACCTAGCTCGGGGCTATACAGGTCTTCAATGATTGGACTCCAATCAGCATCGGTATGTCGGTCTCCTTCAGAATGCTCCCGTACATCGATATAGCCCCTCGCTAGACCCTACTCTTAATCTCTGGCTCGGTCAGAGAGCAAGCACACAGAAGGCCTCACACTTGCAATAGTGAGAGCCGAGACGAAAGGAATGACCGAAACCAAGAGAGTTGGAGATAGGGGGATAGAAGTACGACCCACATAGACAGGCAACATGCAATCATACAGAGGGCGGGCAGTCATGCATCATACAGTCAAGCAGAGTACAGGATATATCACTCATGTCCACACAAAAAGCTATGACTATCAGGATGAATAGCAATACGAACATCATGCTCAAAAGACGATCAAGATAATATGCAAGCGAGGGAAAACAACACAGCAAGTCAATCGATGTACAATAGTGAGTCTATGCATGTGAAGTGAGCAGAATAATCAAGAAGAAACAGAATCGCTATACCTAAGCAAAACAAGCTGAGCAATCTATGATAATCGGCATGTCAATGTACCAGACTAATCTAGCAATGAAGTATAGAAAAAAAACGACATCCGAAGCCCTAAATCAAGATAATCAATCATATCAATGTCACAACACAATATCTAAGCATGCATCAAAAACTCCCGATGTGCAATCAAGAGACAGGTACTCACTGATCGACTCATCAAATGTCATGTTTGCTTCACTTTAAGTTCAAGCTTGACCCTCTAAAAATCCCCAGCGGAGTCGCCATTTTGTGGACCCCGCATTTCGGCTCATGCGTTTCCCACTCGATGGCGAGCTCGATTTTTATTTGAAAAATTGATTTTTATTCATTGTTTGAAAAATGACTTGGAGTCGCCACTTATTTTTGTTTTATTTTTTAAAGGGTAAACAAAATAAGAAAGAAAAACCCTAAGTGTGACTCCTTGTTTTGGAAAAGGTTGGTCTACGAAAAAAACCGGATCGGGTTCGGGGGTCAGGTTACTTATTGGGAAGGTACGGTAACGACCGTAGCACCCCTCTAAGTCCCTAAAGTCGGGTCTCTACTAATAAAATGAAGCTGACATGGCAATAATGAGAAAATCAATGAATACTCGAAGCGATCATGCACATATGGGAATCAAAACATGTATAAAGAATGAACAAAATATGAGTGGATACGTACCTGGTCCTCCAGTCGCGAATGCGCTATCATGAAACAGGATTAGTGAGTGACGAATAGATAAAATTATGCGCATGTCAAGGAACAGAACAAATCAAACAAGCATGGTGAATAAATCAATTAATCAATCAGTCAGTCATAAAATCACATATGTGGGGCCCCCACCAAAACCCGATTTATGTTGCATGAATTAATCCCATAAATTCCATTATTCAGAATTACTGAAAATTCATTCTTGCTTATTAAAGTCAAGAGGAGCAGAAGATTGTTTGAAAGCCAAAACAAAATTTAAACTATTCGGGAGAAAATTAGATTTTTGAAATTTAAAAGATCAGAATCTCGAAGATCATTTGAAGGCGGACTTTTTAGAAATGAACAAATAAAATGGTAATAAAAATAATGATGATAACAAATGAGTAACTGGGTAAATGCGGTAATCAGAACATTAGGAATTGAAAATTAAGTTCGGAGATAGGACACTTGGAATTTTAGATAGCTAAATTTAGAAATCGGAATTTTGAAGAATTAGACTTTAATGATTGAGATTTTTAAGAGAAATAAATGGGAAAATATGGAATAATGTTATTAATTAATAAAAACGATATTTGGATGGATGAATAGTGAATAGTGAGATTTTGTAAATTAAGTTTGGAAGTCGGATCCTTAAATAATTGGACTCTAATTATTGGAATTTTTAGAAGAAAGAAATAAGCAAACGTGGAATTTATAACAATGATAACAAAGATGATATTTGAATGAATGAAAGTAAATGATGGAATTTTTGAGTCTCAAGGTTAAATTTGAAAATCCGGTTTTGAAGAATTGAGTTTTAACGATGAAATAAATAAATAAATAAACACGGAATAATGATGCTGATTAACAAAAATAATGTTTAAACGAATAAAAAGAGAATAGTGGAATTTTTCTAATTGAGGATTTGAATTAGGGCGTTGGATTTTTAAAGGATATGACTTTGAATAAATAGGTAGGTATGAGATTATAATACTAATTAACGAGAATAATATTTAGGCGAATAAAGATGGATAATAGAATTTTTGGGATTGAAGTTTTAATTAAGGCACGGGGTTTTCGGAAGATTGGACTTTGAATAGACATGGAATAATGATTTTAATTGAGGAGGATAAAATTTAGATGAATTGTAGAAATTTTAGGATTTGAGAAATTGAGTTAAGACGAGATTTTTGAAGAACTAGGTTTTAAATAAATAGACGAATATGAGATAATAATCCTAATTGATGAAAATAAGATTTAAACGAATTACTAAGAAACTAAATTAAATCAGGGGATTTTTGAAGGAGTAAATTTTAAATAACTAAATAAACATGGGATAATAATTCGATTTATGAAAATATGATTTAAACAAGTATTTGAAGAATTAAATTAAAAACATGGGATTTTTGAAAGATTAGACCTTAAATAACTAGATAACTATGGGATACTAATTCTAATTAACGAAAATAAGGTTTAGACGACTAGTGGAGTTTTTAGGATTTGAAAAATTGATTTAGGACATTAGCTTTTTGAGGAATTGGGCTTTAAGGAATGAGATTTTTAAAAGAGGATAGAAAAATACATGAGAAACAATAATAATAATAATAAATAAATAAATACTATGAGTAGACAAAATGAAGGATTGATTTGTTAAAATTGGATTTATCCAAGATGAAATAAAGAAAAAAAGAATTTAGATAAGTAATAATAATAATAATAATGATAATAATAATAATAATAATAATAGATAAATAAATAAATACTATGAGTAAACAAAACTAAGGATTGATTTGTTAAAATTGGATTTATTCAAAGAGAAATAAAGAAAAATAATTAGATAAGTAATAATAAGTATGAACAAAGAGGGATGAAGGCACGTATGAATTTTGGGGGTGTGAATAGCCATGCAGTTTTGGGGATCACGCGTGTGGGCTTAGGGTGCAACTAGCATTGCATTTTATAGATGGTTCTAAGTGGAGAAAGGCCTTTAGATGGTGCTCATGGGCCTTGGGTATCCTGGCAGCCCAATAAAAAAAACCTCTGCCATTAAAACTCTTCTCTTGATCACAACTTCGACGACTCCGATGACGCCATGCAATCTCAAACTCCTCCACCGCAGCGCCATGATTAGCATTACCAAAGAGGCTGCTGTAACTATCGATCTCTTCGAGGTCAACATGGGACTCGCGGCTCGATCCCGTGGCGTATTTCACCATGTAGTGGTTGACTAGGAGCCACTGTCAAGACGTATTGGGCAATGAAACTTGTCCGTTTGACGTCCAAGAAGGCGATATTCTTGCCAACGGCCCGAGTGGGTACATGATGACCTCTCTCTGATGGACTTCTCTTGCCACAAACTAACCACAGGTGGCTCCGGAAATTGCAATGGTTGACCCACAACATTGAAGAGGGTGGCTCGAATCCCGGATCCTTTAAAAAGGAGTCTTACCATAGAATAAATCATATAGAGAATTTCCAAAGGTCCACCAGTCCCCTGCGCCACCGTGACCTTCACCTGTGGTGATTTCAGGTGCATATATACCCACGTGCCTTCACAAATGACATCGGGCGAGCCCCCAGTTGGCTCAGCAAAGAGCTCTGGCAAAACCTTCCTCCTTAGGGATTCGAACAAACACAGATGAGGCAGTGGGGGTAGCCAATGGCGGATCTTGGGTAGCCTAACGTGACTGGGTCACGGTTGACTGCATGGAGAAAGCAAAGAGAGACTTTAACGTAGAGTGCATGGTGCTCAGAGTGAGAAGAAGGTGATAAGCATGATGGGTGTGGTTATTTGATTGGATGAGTATGAGAGATATAAATGGGTGAAGGTGGTGAGCATGAGCGTGGGTATGATGGGATTTAAAAGATATGGGTGGTTTTAGTGAACCGGGTAGTGAGAGAAAGAATGGGTTTGGTGATATTCAAGAAGTGGCGGTGTGTATGGAAGCAAGAAAAGATGGGTATGATGGCCGGGTTTACATGGTTCCATGCGCGTGGGTGAGTGGATTTGGGGCCTCAGCGAAGCCTATGGATGAGTCTTGGACTGCCATGCCAGGTGCAAAAGACGGGCTATGGGTTGATTAGAACAAGGAGTGGGGGTTAGCCCGGCCATGTGTAGCCATGCAAAGCTGGAAGCTTGGAAAATGACACGTGGTGTATATGAAAGGAACAGGTTGTAGGTGGTGGCCGAATGGAAAAAGACGTGGAGGATGGTGAGCGGATGTGAGATAGACGAGGGTGAGGATGTGAGATGAGCACCATAGCTGAAAGTGAGGAAGAGATGCATCAGTCGGCACTTCGAAATATCAACTCTTTTCACCCACACGACAACTCAGATATGCTGTGGAACCC
This sequence comes from Vitis cinerea var. helleri x Vitis riparia, assembly GCA_946000715.1. Classification (NCBI taxonomy): domain Eukaryota; kingdom Viridiplantae; phylum Streptophyta; class Magnoliopsida; order Vitales; family Vitaceae; genus Vitis; species Vitis cinerea var. helleri x Vitis riparia. Next base: position 16,728,722 of record OX254005.1, on the reverse strand, counting down.
ACCTTTGAATTCTCATACTTCATGGCAGAACTCTAACACGCACTCGGAATGGCAAAATGCTAACAACTGTAGCAAAATTCATCATTATTTTCTCCAACCTCATTTTATATGGGACACCCGATTTGTCAAAGCCATGAGACATGGACGCGTGTTTTGACCTTTTCAAGGCATCTTTCTCTGACTCGGGAGGTGCTTTGGAGCCAGTCAGTTGCAATGCTTCAGTGTCGACAACCGCAAGTGCATCTGATTGAGTTGAGAGGCTTGTTCCAACTGAAACCGAACCCCGGTTGCCTTCCAAACTATCAGTCTGACTACCTCTGATTTAACACCAGAACCCTTCCCGCCAAGCACCTTAGTTAGATCATCTTCAATTGCTGTCGTTGAACAAAGGATTCAGCATCAGCAGACGAAAACTTTGACCCTTTCGTTGATGAACTATTACCAGAAGCTTCCCACCAAGCATTCCAATATGGTCCTCTTCAACAGTGATCAAACATTGAACAAAGGATTCAAAGAAAAGAACTCCAGTCTTCTCATCATGCTTACTGATATCAAGCCTTTGAGGACATTCATCCTTGCAAAAGTTTGTAATCAAACCCAGATTTCCTCTTTCACAGTCCGTGCATTTAACGCGGTCTAGGACCAAAAAGCAGCCAAAACAAGGAAGAAAATAATGGAAGCAAAGCATGAAAAACAACAGACGAGGATAGTCTCACCCAAGGCTTCCTTCATGAGCTACCAGTGAGCCCTCCGGTTATGTGAGAATAAACACATCAAAATAGAACTATAGGCGTGATTGTGAAATATTTCACAGTAAAAGCATGGCATATTAAGATATACAACCTCATACATGAGTTCAGGATCATATCACAACAAACAACAGTTAATTATCCACCCCCAAGCAAACCAACAAATATTCAAGCATCAACAAGAGATATGGAAGAGAGATAACAACCTAAACATCAACAAGCCTGCAGTAACCATACCTGGAGAAGTTTTCCTCCAGCAAAAGCCAACAGGACGTCCAAGCTTTCTCCCCAAAATTCCCTCTTCTTCTTCCCTCAACTCCCCCATCCCCGGTTGAAGCCCTAACCTTCCTTTTTTATCTCCTGTTTCTATCTTCCTTGGCAAGCTTCTACTTGCCCCACTGTTCCTCGCATCAGCAGCATGTCCACTGCCAACCACCAGCATGGCCACCCACGTTTATGCAGCCGATTTCCCGGGTGTGGAGAAAAGAGGGACCCCCCCCCCCACTTTACCTCAGCTGCTGCCGGCTCCTCTTATGATATATATATATATATATATATATATATATATATATATATATATATATGTATAAAAACTAACCCCCTTGGCTCTTCAAAGGGGGTCTACACTTAGTAAAATAAGTGAAAACACAATCAAAGAGAGAAGGTAAAGTAGAGCTCAAGCTCAAGCTCTGTGTATTTCTTCCTTTGAAACTTTTACAAAAGGTTCATCACCCTCAGAACAGGCTCCTCGGGCTCTCTTTAAACCAAAAATTACAATTACAGCTATTACCTGGATATTTTTGCCAAATTCCTAACTTATAAACTAAGGAATCCTATCATTGGTGACTTACAAGGAGAATTTGGGCATTTAGGGAACAAAAATCTAATGAAAAATATCTCCAAGTGTCGGTTACAAATATCGGGAAGCACTAAGGACCACTTCGCAGGTGACAAGTGAGGTCTGCGAAATTTCGCAGGTGCACAAGAGGGGCTGCGAAATTTCTTCATAGCAACCAGCTGATTCAACACCTTCACAAAGTTGACTTCCATCTTGTGGTGCTTGGCTTCCATCGCGGCGTGAAGCTTCAGGGGAAATCCATAGCACTGTGCAAAAGTGTTGCGAAATATCTCGCAACAAAAGGGTGATTCCGCAGCACTTTTCTGAATCCTTCCTTCAGCTTGGAGCAGTTATCTTCCAAAGGCTGTAACTTCCTCATTTCAGCTCCAAATTGCACACGGTTTGAAGCATTGGATTGTTGACTTCCTAATATTTCAAATGACATATAGCATGCATAAATTGGACATCAGGAAATGCTCCAAAAGTGGCTGCAGTGACTGTCATCAAGAATGCTTCATGGCTGGATCCTCTTTGCTTCCCCTTGCATTCCAGACTCGTTTATGGCAAAAGTGCTTCAAAGCTTTGATTCTTCATGCCTCTGAGCTTCCCATTCTTTTCCAATGATTCCATAAAACTCTCCTCAATCTCATAATGCTTTGGTGATCAAAATACTAACAAAAACACCAAAACTTACACATTTTGATTAGAATTGATTGAAAGGGGCCTTAACATGCTAATTGGGTTAAAAGGCACTAACTACTACTCAAAAGTGTTTAAAAGGATTAATTATAAGCTATCAAATAGCACTTTTTGAGTAGTAATCAGTCTCCACTTTGAGCTCATATACCTTGTTGGCGTGGATTATGAGGGTTGGATTAACTCTAAGTTCATTTTTGTACATAAGAGTGTTTTGGTAATTACGTAAGGTTGCATAAGGGTGAGTGAACAAGGTCTCTGGATTTGGCTAATTAATTAATTAATTAGTATGTCCTATTGGGTTAATTAATCAATTAGGACCCAAATTAGAATAGATTAAGTGACCCAAGCCCATGTGGGCTAAAGTCACTTAAGCCCAATTAGGAACCCTATAAATACCCCCTATGGATTAGAGTTTCCACAACTTTTATCTTCCATCATCCAGAAAGAAAGAGGGTTATAGTCTCCACCCTCTTTTCCTCCCAACCGAAAATGTGTCAAGAACAAGGTTGAGTCATTGGGCAGAAGATCGTGGGTTTACGAGACTTCCAACAACTTTAAGGTCATCTTCAACACTTGGATTTTAAGGTTTGTGAACATCCAAACCTAAAGGTTAATACTTTAACCCTAAAAAATCAATTTAAAAAAAAAAATGGTATTGCTTCCATTGCTTAGATCTAAAGTGTCAACAGATTCTAAGGAAGTTGAGAAAACAAAGGCTATGTTTAGTTAAGAAAAACACCCAAAAGGGGGGGTGAATTGGGTTTTTAAAATCTTTTCAATCACAACAAATTTAAACAAAATATAAGGAAAGTAAAAAGATAGAGTTTAGAGAATTCAAACTCGAGTTTATAGTGGTTCGGCACTTCCTTGCCTACGTCCACTCTCCTCAACCTCCTAACCGAGTGAGGGTTCCACTAACTTGAAGCTTCAACCAAGCTTCCAATCTTCTTACACTTGGATTTCGGCTCCAATGGGCTCTTACACAACCTCTTCAAGATTCAAACCTCTTGAAGGCTTTAACACTCATATTTTTACAAGATATAATCCCTCAACCTAGCTTAAGGATAACTCAAATACAAGACAAAGCTAGGATGACACACAAGAGTGCACTAAAGGATATGCAAGTGGTGATTTAATGCACTATGAAAGAAATGAGAACTTTTTTTATCAAGAATAGGTAGGTAGGCTATTGAATGCAAGTGTTATCTTGTCAATAAATGAAGTGAAGCTCTCAATTTATAGGTTTCTAAGCTCGGGAGTGAAAAACAGCAAAAGGTAACCTCGTCCGGTCGAGTTAGGGGTCGACCGGTTCACTAGTCGTTGGAGCATTTAATGCATGATAGGTTACCGTTGCCTCAACCGGACCTCAACCAGTCCTTGATCGGACATCGACCGGTAAGAGAAACACCTCGACTGGGAAGAGAAGGCTAATAGGAGAGAGAGAATATTTTTGACCTCTCTCAACCAGTCCTCGATCGGACGACCTCAACCGGTCGACCAGTTCCTCAACCGATTGACCGGTTGGCCATAGCCTCAACCGGTTGAGCCTTTTTGGCCCCGAAAAACCTATTTTTTGATTCCTTTCTTTTCTAACACTTAGGCAAGATCTTTAGGTAAATTATTAAGCCAATTTTGAAACATTTTGCCTAAGGTAAATTAGTTAAAAACTCGGGTTTTAATAAAATCGACGTTTTAAAGAATAAACCGAGTTTTATAAGATGCATGAAACGTATGAAAATCCTAAGTGCACTCACGCATTCATCTTACATTAGTTTCCTATGATCACAAGTCTTCCAAGCGTCTCGATCTTGTATCCATTTAGTCCTTTGATTTATTTTCGAGTTTATGCCTGAGATTCTTAAACATTAAACCAATTAGTCACTTAACCATTGTTTGTTATCATCAAAACCCGATTAGGAGAACCCTTGGGCTAACAGAAGTCAATACTCCTATGGGTCCTAGTAGTCCCTACTCTTAGCTCATATTCCTTGATGGCATGGTTTTTGAGGGTTGGATAGGTTTTTAGTTTACTTTTGTGCATGAGGGTGTTTTAGTAATTATATAAGGTTGCACAAGGATAAGTGAGTGGTATCTCTAAACTGGGCTAATTGATTAATTAAGGCTATGTATGGTTAATTAATCAATTAGTAACCTTTTTGGGCTAAATTAAGTGACCCAAGCTCATGGTGGGCTTAAGTCACTTAAGCCCAATAGGAAGCTTATAAATACCCCTTTAGAGGTTATGGTTTCCATGTCTTATCATTTTCTCCCTACAGTCTAGAAAGAGAACCTTAGCCTCCACCCTTGAGATTTTCACTATCTCAGTGTCTAAACATAAGAAAGAGTCATCGGGTAGAAGATTATGGTGTTTGCGAGATCCATTACAACTTTGGAGTTATCTATAGAATCGATCTAGAAACATCCAAATCAAAGGTACGTGACATTATTCTCTAAATCTATGTTTTCTATGGTATATCCATTTTTTTTTTAACACCTATTTGTCAGCTACGATAGATTTAGAGAGGCTAGGATATATTTGCATGCACCTTACACGATCCAGAGCATGAGAATGAAGTGATTTGAGGTTCCCAACAAAACCTAATAGGGTTAACTAATTAATTAGAATCCAAGTGAGTTGGATTAGGTGACTCAAGTCCGATTTGGGCTCAAGTTACTTAAGCCTACAGTGTGCCTTATATATACCCCCCTTAGGGATTAAGGTTTTAAACTTTTGTCAATTTTTTTGTCTTCGAAAGAGTCACCAAAGAGGAACCCTAGCCATCCTTAAGGATTTGGTGAACCATTATGAGGAAAGATTGGGTGAAAAAACATTGGGTAAATGAGTTCTATGTTGTTTTCCACATTTTCATCAACTTGGAAATGATTTGAGAATATCTAAATCCAAGTATGTTTGTTTTATTCTCTAAATCTGCTTATTATTATGGTTTTTAAGTGTCATGCTTCTATTTGATTAGATCTGGAGAAGCCTATGGTAGATAGCCTACACCTTATATGGATAAAGGCTTGGGAATAGAGTACTTTGGAGTCCTAAAAAAGTGATCAAGTGGAAGAACACCAAATAAATAAGCTTCACAATGGTTTTTTACGGTTTTGGAATATTCCTCAACAACTTCATCGACTTGGAATTGATTTAGGAACATCCAAATGGAAGGTATGTTTTTTATATCTTTATATTTAAGTTATTTTATGGTTTTTTATATAATTTTTTCCATTTGAATTAATCTAGAGATGCCTAGGGTAGATGGCATGCACCCTATATGATATAAGGCTAAGAAATGGAGTAATTCGGAGTTCCTAATAATAATTTAAATAATATAATACGAATCATAATTAATTATTAAATAATAATAATAATTAAATTTAATTTTTAAACATTGAATAATGACAATTTAAATAATAGAATAAGAATCATTTCTAATTATTAAAAATAATAATTAAAATTAATTTTCAAACAATTTAGTTGAAAAAAATGATATGATAATAAGAAATAAATGCATGTGTAAATTTTAGTTTTTATAAAATAAACTTATTATTTTAGAAAGTGAAAATTTTAAAGATGAATATACACCCTTAATATTGAAAAAAAATAGAAAAATAGGTTAAATTAGGAAAACAATATCATCCATATCCACTCCTTGCATGGCACTTGTTATCTAATAGTAATAGGAAAAGTCCATATAAAAGTAAAACAAAATTTTAATTAATTGTTCATGATATCAAAATAACCAAAATCTTTCCAAATGCATCAATCATCAACACCATGCCATTTCCTAACATTTAAAATTTGATATTAGTGCAATATTATTAAATAATATATATATATATATATATATATATATATATATATACACATTTTGTAAAAGATTATACTCCAAGAAGATGAGTTGTCAAAATTTTGAACCAAATAAGGGAATTGGTGGAATGGAAATCTCACTCCCATTCCATGAACCAAATATCCGCCAGGCATTACTTGAGATGATAAGTATACAATGGTCGAAAGTATCTCAGGTTGAAATAAAAGACTGGAAAGAAGAAAAGAAAAAGAAATATTGGAATTGAAATGATTAAAAAAATATGATAAATAAACAATAAAAATAATTTGAAAGGAATATTTTATCAGATGAAAAATGAAAACAGAGTTGGTGGGGCACGTGAGGAAGGCGAGGGATGGAGGAATGAAAGTTCCGAAACACGCGCAGGAAAGGTGGATTGAGTAAACACGCCTCCAAAATCGAGAAAGTTCGAATAAGAATAGAAGCAATCGAAATAAATAGAAAATGCCGGGTATTCTCAATTATGGGAATCCTACACCCGCTTTGCTTTGGCTTCCTTCACGCTTTAACAGCTGCTTTCTTTCTATTATTCAAAGTAAAGTAGGATCCATGTGACCATTTTAGTTTTGTATGTTTCAAGCCATATAGTAAATTTCTTCTTTTTCTTTTTGTTAAATTTAAAACATACTACTGGGATAATGCAGATATAAAAATTATGTAAATAGTGAAGAGGAAGAAGAAAAGTGGAGGAGGGTTTGGACATTGAGACAAGAAGCAGAAAAATAAGCGGAGCAACGGAAGGGTCCAGGGACAGTTGGTTGACAGCGTGTTGGCACCTGTCTGTCTTTTTTTTATTTTAGTTCTCCTCTGAAAATCTAAAAAGCTCTGTTATCCCCCTCTCTCTCTCCGGTACAGAGGCTACGGACCACATACACAACAACACTAGTAAGCAATGGAGCAAAGGGTATAGAAATTAAAGAAGAAGAAGAAGAAAAGAAATAACATGTCGTTATCTTGTGGGATGGAGTGTGTGGTGTTCGTAGGTTGCAGCCGTTGGGCATGGAAGCGCTGCACCTACATAGGGTCAGATGATAGCAGCAGCTGGCCGCTGGCCACCCCGGAGGAGTTCGAGCCCATTCCTCGTGTCTGCTGCCTCATCCTGGCCGTCTACGAAGCCGACCTCAACCACCCACAGTACTCCCCACCAGGGGGGTACAGGGTGAAACCAGAGTGGGTTGTGAAGCGTGTCACCTACGAGGAAACCCAGGGCCGCGCCCCTCCCTACCTCATCTACGCCGACCACGACAACCATGAGATCGTGCTGGCCATCCGGGGTCTCAATCTCATCAAGGAGAGCGACTACAAGCTCCTCCTTGACAACCGCTTGGGTATGCAGATGTTCGACGGGGGCTATGTTCATCACGGCCTCCTCAAGTCCGCCACTTGGCTGCTGGACCAAGAATCCGAAACCCTAGAGCGTTTGTGGGTGGACAATGGGCGTTGCTACAGGATGGTGTTTGCGGGACACTCGCTGGGGTCGGGCGTGGCGGCCTTGTTGACGGTGATCGTGGTCAATCACCGCGACCGCCTTGCAGATGTTCCCAGGAGTCTCGTAAGCTGCTATGCGCTGGCCCCCGCCAGATGCATGTCCCTCAATTTGGCCGTCAAGTACGCCGATGTTATTCATTCTGTCATCTTGCAGGTTCATTCTTTCATTTATTTGTTAAGGTGTTTTTTCATCCCATTCCATTTCCTTCCACATCAATCCATCAATCAATCGATTATCTGAGCCTGCCCTTTTCTACATGGATCTGATCCAGGACGATTTCTTACCAAGGACACCCACCCCCTTGGAAGATATTTTTAAGTCAATTTTTTGGTAATTTCCTTTCTTTCTGCTTGTCTCTCCCTTATTGGACAATACCATTATCATTTGATTTTTATTCTAAGCCATGCCTTAATGTTCTTTCCACAGCTTGCCCTGCTTATTATTTGGGGTTTGCCTGAGGGATACCTTTATTCCAGAAGGTCGGAAGCTTAGAGATCCCAGAAGACTATATGCACCTGGCCGCATGTATCACATTGTAGAAAGAAAGTTTTGCAGGTGATACCTACATCCAAAATCCAAACTATCTCCATTTTTGTTTCTAATGGACTATCTATCTCTAGGGATTGTTACAATTTTTCCAAAGTTCCCTCCCTTAGCCTACTTTAGGTTATTTCTCTGTTATATTTAGAAGTGGTATCCTGGGCTAATTTTGAAGTTTCATGTAGAGGACGCATACATATATCCATGTGAATTGGGAGCTCATATGTTATATTTTCAATTTTGAATGGGGTTTGGTCATAGATTAACAAATAATAGAGGTAGAAATTTACATTTCAACCACCTCATTCTATATATTCATTAATGAGTCTCCTTCCAGCTTCTTTTCTAGTTCAAGGGATTTAAGGTGAGGGGATCCTCTCTCACCTCTTCTTATTTTGGTTAGGAAGGCCCTTAGAAGATGAACTAACAAAGTGATAGAGGGGAACTTTTAAGGGGATCCAAAATTGGTTGTGCTAGAGGAGAGGGAGTTATTGATGCACGTAAGGCAATAAATGCTCTAATACTCTTTCCTTTCAGGTACCTAATACATTGAGCCTTGAAATACCAAACAGAACTTCATACTTGTGTCTATCTGTACCATACCCAAGTGCCACATTTCATAGTATTTGATCAAGTTATCCTTGTTTTATTGGACTTACCCCAATAGACTTTTATAGTTAAGCAAGCAGCTGAATGCAGAATGCTAAAGCAGTTACTCCTAAAATGTGATTCATCTATCACCTAAATGAAGTTGATAGAGAAATGTGATTCATGTCTGGGTTTCTTCAAACACCACTAATCATGGTCTATTTCGCTGATGATAAGCGATGTGAATGAAGAACGTCCTAAGAATGAATCCAACTAATTTCTTTTTTAAAAAAAAAAAAAGAAAGAAAAGAGGCTCCCTCATGCAGCTCTCATGGCAGGTGCTCTTGCTTAGAAATAAGAAGTCCCTGGTTCTTTTCAAGCACATAGTTGGGCTACCAAATGGGTATGGTCTGCTTATCAGATGATTCGTGGTTTTACTGCATGCATTTTATTGGCTCCTGGCACTATAACAATGCATTTGAAAGTAGCTATAAATGGGTCGACTCAAACAACAATAGTCAAATACACTTGGGACTGGATATATATACTAGCCAGATGAAACCCGGTAGTGTCGGCCAGTGTTATTAACCTTGACTCTTGTGTTCAGGAAAATATTGAGCAAGTATTCTAACCTGGATTTTAGTTTTTGGGAAAATATTCCTGCTGTTTTTAGAGAAATATTACATTTTTAAACAACCCCTGTACTATGTACATTTTCTCTATTATATTTTAACTTTCCTGCAAAAGTCCTCTATTCTGAAAGGAGATTGATAGTGTCATCTACTAAAAGAGTTATACTTCCTCTGAAACTGAATTTTTTGCTGCTTGTGATCATAGATGTGGGAGGTATCCACCAGAGGTCAGAACTGCCATTCCTGTTGATGGAAGGTTTGAGCAAATCGTTTTATCATGCAATGCCACATCTGATCATGGAATTATCTGGATTGAAAGAGAAGCAGATAAGGCTTTACAAGTAAGTGGAGAGAAATTTTGTATCCTACTATTGAAACTAGATGCTTTTTCATTCCTAAGTTTTCTCAGTTTCTCCAGATGTGCTGTTATTAGGCTACTAGGTTACTAGTTTTGCTCATATAGGCCACTCAGCATATCCATTAAAGCAGCAATTAATTATTAGTTGATCAAACTGCTTATTTTCATCCATCCCACTGTGATTAAGTGGATGAAGAACCTAAAATTAGTCAACAAGTACATCTAATATCAGGTGATCAGAAATTATTTGCAATTAAGAACAATACTAAATTAACAGACCTTGGTAGTTGTCAACATAAGCTTAGAATATCTTTTGTTTTTTCCGTCTCCCATCACTATATGCTATAGGCTGCTTTGGACCACAAATGTACATATCCATAATCAACTTGGCTATTTACCTTTTTATTGGTTGGAAAAAGCCATTTCTGTCGCTTGATTATAGCCTGATGAGATAATGTGACTGCACAATCTAAAAATTTTCTTTGAGCATTCCAGTATCATATCATTGCAAATTTATTATATATTTATAAAATTCCTGTTTACAATTGTGTAGAATGATTCAAGAACTTCTATATATGATCAGGTTTCCAATATTGTTGTATGGAACATTGTGTTGGGCTGCATTCACATGCACATATGTTTTGTGCACTGCACTGATTGTTCAAAAAACACCAAAACCAAAACCCAACCTCCATGACCACCACCCACTTTGAAGAGTGTGAATGCATTTAACACTAGCATCCAAGCTTCAATCCAGAATGTAAATAAGCTCATAACTACTGATTTTTACCAGTGTTGATCATGATAATATGTCCTAAAGATTTACTGCTGGCATGCATCTGAATTCATGAACTCTCTCTCTTTGAGCGAGCATATAAAGATGAATTTCTGGAACAGAAAACAGAGGGAATGGAACTTGAGACCATCCACTGCTAATGCTTACCATTAAAAAATTTCTGTTCATAAGTTGCCTTGTATACCTTTTTCCAGAGAATGAAGGAGATGAGCTCCGAGACCAGAACAACTGCTCCAAAAATACAGAAACTAGAGAGGTTACAGACAATTGAAAAAGAGCACAAGGATGCATTGGAAAGAGCTGTGAGTTTGAAAATACCTCATGCCACGACCGACACAGAAGATAAGGAGGAAAGCTCACTGGAGAAGAGTGCAGAAGCTTGCCAGGATGAGATTGAAGATGCCTCACAAAGTAAATCAGCACAGACTGGTAGAGAAACCAGCTGGGATGAAGTGGTTAAAAAGCTTTACAAGAGAAATGAGTCTGGGAAACTACTTCTAAAGAGTGATACAGACGCCCCCAAATAAAAGCCCCTTTTACCAATTATAGGGTCATTCTACCGGGGGTGCATCATTAGAATTAAGAGAATCAATCTTGGTCGTTCAATATAATTGGTAAAAACTATTATTTTATGATTTAACCTGTAAATACATTTATTTCATGGAGGTATACCATTGGTTTGCAGTTTGAAGGAATACTATTCCTGTGTATTTCTTCTGGTGGTCTGTAAAGAATAATGTCAGGATTGCATGCGATACGTTAATGTAAAAAGAGCCCCTTTGTTTTTCAAAAATAAAATTTATATTGATATGATTTTTCGTTTCTTTTTTTCTTAAGAAACCAACCCCAAACTGCAGGAAGGAAGCAAATCAAAAGGGGTGCCTCCCATCACAAGGAATGAATCACCCGTATGTCACTCTCTGAAAGCAGCCCATGAGCCTAATGATGGGGTGTTGTGAAGGTGGTGGTGTGCGCCTTTCAATTTCATTTTATTTATTTATGAGCGCTTTTGATTTTGATGCCGTCTTCGGCATGCCTCTTGTGCTGCTCCTGCTATTATCTTCTACTTAATAGACTTCGTCATCATAAAAATCAACAAACCCAGCCTACAAAATTGGTTTTCTATTTCCATTGGAGCATTAACTTTGACATGTTCAATTACAAATTAAAGGCCTCATTTCCAGCATTCATGAAATAATAATTCCAGCAATCCGGAGACCAAAGCATTTAACTTCATCCATCAAAGTTCTCTACACCTAACCTAGTGAAACTAAAGCAATACCAAGTTACAGGATGATTAGGAAGGGGAGAGAAAAAAAAAAAAAAATGCACAATATTTTTCTTCTTACATCCGGCCCACCAGCTAAATGTCAATTGAAAATTCATAACCAAGGAGCATAAGCAACAGTACGCTAGCAAATATGCAAGTTATTAAAGCATCCATCGGACCAAAATCAACAAAATGTTAAGGAAACCAAATACCAGTGCAGCAGTGACCATCTTAACATTTTCTAAACCAAACATTCCCAACTTCAACTAATATTGTTTATATCAGTTCCCAAAGCTTGAAAGTTTTTATCAAGTGTGCATGGCTTCAGCATGGTAATTGTCCAGTTCTTTGTCGAGTTCAACAGCTGATTTCTCAACAGGTTGCTTCCTCCCACGGCCACGACCACGACCCCGACTACCAGCACGGCCACGCCCACGGCCATTGCTCAAACCCCCACGACCCCTTCGACTATTACACAAGATAAATAAACACATCAGCTAATCACACAATTCAAGATGCAATCCAAATTAAACACCATAAGCATGTTTTGTGCCAGTCAATGCAACACAGCATGCTATTTATTCACATAGGTGTGGACATCAATGATTATGTTATTGTTTTTCAGACATTTTCACTAATGCTTAGATTCAGAGATGGGATAGGATTTCAGAAGGATTCTGTCCCATCTTGTGCAGATAAAAAGGAATCCTACTGTTGATTGATTTTTTATCATTGCACATCAAAGGTTGACAATTGTTGGAAATAGTCATCATTCCTTAATTCCTCACCATTCACCCCTACAAATCTCTACTAACACTAACATGTTGCTAAGGATACATGCATGAGCTGCTATCTTGTATTCTAGAATACACTAACATGTATTCTAGCCTCCATGTGAGCCTCCTATGATTAGGAAAAGGTATTTTTGTAGAGAACCAGAAACCAAGAGAATATTAGCCCTGTTTTTTAAAACAGTTCTCAAAAAAAAAAAGTGTTTGAGAACTCCTAAAAACAGTTCTCAATTTTTTTCATAAACAAAATTCTGCTTGAAAACTCAAATATGAAAAACAATTTTCCCAGCTTATCTTCCGTTAAAGTATAGTGCAATCATGAATAACACAAACTCTCAAAGTGCTATCCATATTTTCAGTTATTTCTCAGAATATTCTACAACAAAACACCTCAATTTTGTTTTAAAAAATGACCTGTTTCCATAATAAATTCTCAAAAAAAATAAAAATAAATAATAAATAATAATTCATCCAAAAACCTGTCAATTAAGTAAGAAAATTGTTTTCTGTTCTAAAGAACAAAAAACTATTTTCAAAAACATTTCCAACTCTAATAGTCTCCCATATGAATCATGTTCTTCCTGAAGCATGTTCTGCTTTGTTGCCCACATCCCCCATCTTATTTTTTCCTCTTTAAAAATTCTAAATGAAGCCCACTTGCCCCTGTAAATAAAAGGCTATACATAAAGGAATTTGTCAAATGAACTCATGCAAGGCCTTCAAACATATAGAATCAACAGTTCCAGCAAAGGAAGTGTGAAGCAATGGTGGTGTATAATAATCTGGAACTAAGATAATAAAGAAGAAACTCTCAGCTGAAGGTAAAATTTTGATCTTGGAAAGTTCATGAGGAAGTAAGAGGGATAAAAAAACTAGAGGGAAATGGAAGAAGAGGAGTGAATGAAGATAAAAAATAAAAGCTTTAACTTCATAAATTTTGAAATACTTCTTCAAACTTATTTATCTTCTTTCTCCCCAATATAAAGAATAAAGATGCTATATGTGCAAAGAAGAAAAAACAATTGATCATATCCTCCTTCACCACACAAAAGCAATTATGTTGCGGTAACTTGTTTTTGCTCTATTTGGGATCAAATGGGTGATACACTCCACAGAAAATGATGCCCTTTGGGGCTGACATCGATCTTTTTTCAGGAAGAAGAAGAAAAAAGCTTGAAAAGCTGCTCCTTTGTGCTTATTTTGGACCATTTGGAAAGAAAAAAAACAGTACAGCTTTTGAAAATATTGAAAAAAAGGGATTAAGCTATCAAGTGATCTCCTCACATGTATATTTTTAAGGGTGGGTGAGAGTGTACATAGGTGATAGCTCTTTGTCCATGTTGGACTTCCTTGATTGGTTGTACTCTGAGTGAGGTCAGGGAATTGTTTTTTTATCATCCCTCAACTTTGGTAGGCTTTTGGGCACCTTTGTATACAACCTGTATACTTTTGTATGCCCTTTTGTTAGACGCTTTTAATCTATGTTTCTTTGCTTATCAAGAAAAAAAAAAAAAGAATAAAGACTTCAAATGTACAAATTTCTAAATAATTTTCTTAATATTTATTTTCACCGGCATTTTCCAAGGTAACCAAACAAGACATTTTGAATTTCTCCCTTACTTTTTCCTTTCCCTAGCACGTACTTTCTATGTTCCAAACAAAGCATTTCCAATTACCATTATATACTATTTAATAATTCAAAAAATTCTAACCCATTATCTAGATCCTAGTCTATGCTTCTCCTGTAAGACAATCTCTCTATATATATTGAGTCTCCAAAAATACCGTGAGTTTAGTTCAAGACTTAGGACCCTCATATTCAAATAAGTATCATTGCAAATTGAATATGGCATAGACAACCATAACCACATCCCACCTCAAATGCTTCCACTTAACCTACTCAAAACATTAGCCACCAGAATGAAAAGGAAAAGAGATCATATATATATATATATATATAGGTAAAAAAGCAAATAAATTAAAAGAGCTTGATAAAGGTGCACCAAAACACACATGGGGTATACAAATAGAAACCTACCATCAGCAAGCCCAACCAGTTGCTAAAGGCAGCTAAGTTGCTTGAGGACACAATCCTCCGGAGGCGCCTCCTCCCTCAGAACCAAACCAAGACCTGCTCCTTTTCCCTAGTTGTCCCACTCTCTGAGGCATCTTTCAGCCTTGCCTCAAACTCCACCCAGGTGTCATCCACCAAAACCATTCTTAAAGGGTCACAACCCACTCCCAAGGAAGCAACTTCAGTGCCCACTTAACCTTTCAAAAAGAGACAATCCCCAGAAAGAGAAGAAAAAGAAGCTGCCTGATTTTCAAAAGAAGAAACCGTGAGCGAGGTTAAACCAAGGTGTCTTGCTACTTCCACCATGAGGGCCTCATCAGTGCTCATAGGGTGAAACATTGGCTGAGAGAGCTTCAAGTCCACGAAGGCTTCAGACTCCTTCCCATAGCTTGACATTCCACTAAGGAGGAGGCCTTCAGGATTAAAAGACGCCTTCAATCACTTTAAGCTCAAATGGGTTTGGCTCCCTGCACCCCCAACCTGCTAACAGACTTCCTAAGGCCTACAGCCTGATGACCCAATCCAGAAATTGCTTGCCCAATGGGATTACCCTGCCCGGCCCACACAAAGAGCCCAACTTGACCCGGCCCTCACACACCTTGATCACCTTGCCATGGACCTCCTTCCACAGCCCACAGCCCACTCCTTCAGCCCCTCTTCTTAGCCCACTCTCTTTTAAATTCCTGCCCTTGTCCTCTAAAGTAGAGGAGATAACATGTACCCATGCAAGCCCTTGTGAGACCTTAAGATTACCACAGGCTTCCCTGTTGATCAGGCCCACAAAGTTAACATAAGAGAGATAAACTATATCCAATTGCATCATTTCTAGTCAAAAAATTTTGCTTTTCCCAAGTAACTTCCTCTTGAAAATGGTAATTCCAACTAATGTTTCAAACTTGCTCTACAAGCTCCCAGCTGATCCATCATATGCCCAAAGCCCTAAATGGCATCCACGCTTTCAATGTTGTCTTAATACAATAACCTTTCCTTCCCTTAAATCCTCCACAACAGGAAGAACTTGTGAACCTCCTGTTCATCAAACCTATACTGATTCCTCCTAATGGCGAGATGCGAAAAAGCAGTGTTTGGTTCACATTCTTGAACCAGAATGGTATTCAGCCTCAATAAGGTTGGACTCAACCATCATTAGACTAATCTAACGCCACTCTAGATAGAATCTTCAAAATTATGTTGGACAAACTATCCTCCCACTAATTAAAAAACAATAACCTACCTAATTCATTAATATAATTGAATATCTATACTACTATTAAAAGTCAAGCAGCAGTAGAACACTCAATACAGAGACTCCCATAAAATATTGAAAATCCAAAAGAAAATATTAATAAGCAGGATTTGACAATAATAAAATAAAATAAAAAATAGAATCCTTTCTCGATGGAAATGGAATTGTAAACTTTTCTAGTTCTTTCCTTTATTAACATTGCCTGGGTTCACTTTTGTCTTCAAATTTCTCTCTCCTGTACCACCCACAATCAAATTTACTCACTGCAATGAATAAACTATTTTAAGAAAAATCCATTTGAATTACACAGCGGAGAATTTTCATTCTCATACAAATCTGTTTCATTACATATAAAGACACACGCACGCACATGTATATAAAGGTGACATCTTTAAACAGTGGGTTGATAAGCTCAAAATCAAAAAAATAGAACTATAAAATTCACATATGCATCAAACAATTCTCAGTCAACTAAATTTTCTCATTTGAGCATAGATCACACTAATATCACTACCTACCATCCACATTGTAGGAAAGTCCCCTCCTTATGTCACTTTTCCACCTTCCTTTTTCTATCATTCCATGGTAGAATTCTAACTTTGAGGGTGTTTGGTAAAACTTAATATTTATTACTTAATAAATTAAGTTAATTTTAAGTTAAATTATTCTTCAATTGTTGACTTAAAATTTATTACTTCATTTTTACTTTAAGCATTAAGGTTTTTTGGTAAAGCTAACTTTAATTTTATTCTAAATCATCAAATTGACATACTTAACCTCATCAATTTTAACTAATATTCACTTGACTAATCTTAAGTAATAAATTTATTTGTCAAACATTTATTATAGATGTACAAGATAATTAAAAAATACTTACTATAAAAGATGAGTTCTAAATGTGTTGTGGTCATATAATGCCCTCACTAAGCATGGGCACATGAGGTAAGAAAATATTTAAGATTAAGAATAAGTTAATCATTTTAACTTAATACTTAAAAGTTATTTTTTACTTTAAGTAATAATATCAAGTTATGTTACCAAACATGTTTAATCTACTTAATGACTTAAATTAAGTTATCAAGTCATTAAGTTGACACCCTGTTAACCTTTTGGATCAAGGCATCTGAATTAGTTGATTGGAAACTACCAGAACTGCATCTCTCAAATTCTCTCCCAAGTGTCAGCTACTCTTCAATTTCCCCAAGTAAGCTAATGACTCAATCATCAATGACATGGTGATCTTTGGACCAGGACAAAGCACCCAACCATAGACAAATTTATTGCTGAAAACCATAATAGGTAAATGAGCCAAGGTCAAGTTTAGGTTTCAATACGAATTGCATAACCAGCCAACCTAAAATAACACAAGATTCAGCTCAAGGATTCAAGTAGCTAATAAATCAGGTGTTATGAAGTGGTAGTTGCATAAACCCTCAAGAAAGTTATCTAGACAAACATTCGAGGGTGATTTTATATTTGAAACTAGAAGTAGGAATAGGACTGGGAATGGAGGTGAATCGCAATATCATGTAAAAGAGAGGAATCAAAATACTGACAAAAGTGGGATTTGATTTCTATCAGAATGATTTTTGTACTCTTATTCTCACTCTAATGAGTCATCCAAACACAGTAATGAATGGGAAATGTAATGGATTTCTCATTCTCATTCTTTATTCCATTGTTCCAAACATGAACCAAAAGAAAACTTTGAAGTGGGCAAGAAAACAGAGTAAATTTTAGAAGACATTATAGATGTTAATCTGCATCGGAGCAGATGTTGAACTCTGCACAAAAGATGAATGCTAAACTAAGCTACAAACATGCTCAGGTAGACTTGGGAAAAATCCTAAGCTTCTTCAACTATCCCAACCAAGCGGAACAAGGCTAGTCAAGCACAAGCCAAGCTCAAGATCAGCTCAGAGCAACCAAGATGCCCTTAGACGTATTGTCCTAATAAACCACAACTGTACTGGATAACCATTACCACAAACTGCCTTCAGCTAGACTCAGCTCATTCGCACCCATATAAATTAATCAAATGAAATTTTCAAAAACACTTAATAAGATAATGTCCCTTAAGGGCCTTAACAAGACTACATACTTTCAAATATTTCACCTTACTGATGTATAAGGTATGTTAAGCTGGCACAGACAACATTAAGAAAACATTGACAAGCATGTTCTGAAGGGTTCAAAATTGAATACAATAGCAATGACATTCTAGAGTAAATTAAGAAAGACTGCACTATTTGCAAAGAAAGAACTCACCTAGAACTACGATTGATTGCAGTGGAGCCTCTGGCATGACCCACTCCAGGCCTGCACAATTTCAAGTTTCAGTATGGTGCTTGCCACAATGTTCAAAATAACCAATGAATACAATCCAACAGTATCAGCTCTCAACTAGAAACTTTAAATTAAAATAGTTTCCTCTAATGGTCACCCAAACAAAAATAGCTCATCATGCCTACTGCTCATAAATGAAACAGGTTTAGAGCATAGGTTCTCATGGTCAGTAAAAAATGGTGGTAGACAGGAAAAAGAAAAAGAAAACAAGAAAATAAACGCAAAAAAAAAAAAAGATAAAAATAAATAAATAAATAAACAGCAACTAAAACTATGTCATAAGGAAATTGAAACTAAAGCATCTATCACTGTTTAATCAGACTCTTGGACATAATTCCTTGTCTTTAGATGGCAAACATCAATAATATCTTTCAAAAGAAACTAAGAGCAAGTTAACATGGAGACGATAACATTAACCCCAATCAAACTAAAAGGTCTTTTAGAACATGCATCTCACGGTTATCCCAAAAAAAAAACATGCATCTCAAGTTCATTTCTGTAAAGGCATCAGATATTCGTCTTTAATAGCAGCATTTATATCCAGACAAAAACCCAAGCTGGCAAAATTTTGTTAACTGTTATGAAGCTTTGCAAGTGCAACACCCCCCCTCTCCCTCTTCCTCCCAAAACCCCCAACCCCAGGAGCTCACACCCTGGGAATCTTATCAGATATCCCATGCTAAAGCTCAAATCAGCACCGAAAGACCTAATTCAAAAATATAAAAAAGATAATGAGAACCTGAAAATATAACACTTTGCCACCAGCTGCCCTAGAATATAGTAATACAAAACTAGTTACCCTATAAAACCCAGCACAGATCAACTAACCACCCGAGAAAATAATAAACTTTTTTTTTATAGGTAAATAAGAGCTAGTATTAGAAGAAAATAATAAACTAAACCCAACAAATTCTCAGATTCCATCAAAAACATTTTTGTAGAAAAATAATCTAAAATTTCACAATTCCTTCAGCTCAATGCTCTAGCCTCCTCACGCCTCACCTCATCGTAAGCCCACATGACTATAAGAAATAATATAGCAAGATACTGATTATTTTTTAAACATACAATTGGTAAATAATGGTCTGCAGGTAATGCATTATAGAAAACATATATCACATGTCCATCAAATCATTGAGGATCTAGAATTACTGTAAGAAAAATATGTTTTTAAATGTGTTTTATTCCAGTCACATGGTTCAAACACAAATCATATCTTATTGCAAGATCACACAGCATGTCAGTACCAACATCGTTAGAGTCTTACCCATAACCAACATCATTAGACTCTTACCGGTTAACCAAGATCATTAGCTTCTTCCAACTTAGGTATCATAAACATTTAATACAGAATATCATATATCATGTGTTCATAATAATTACACCACAACATCACAGTGTGTGGTGGTTGACACTCAACCCCCTGCCGACTAGGGTCACACTCCCCTTTCCAAAGTTCACAAAATATGTAAAGCATCTCCAAAATATTTTACACATTTCCATTGCCTCCTAAAGGTTATGTTTTAAGTTAAATTTTGATGCATGTTCTCCTCCAGGGAAGTTGCAGGTTGAAGTGCTTAGAGATCATTAGGGCACAATGATAAAGGCATACTCCAATCCTCCCCAAAAATACAAAAACTGATCAAAAAGTATAAGATTAAACTTCTCCACTACTCGAGAGACCTTTACAACACATGGGAATATACAAAAAGCAACTGAACACTCCATAGGGTACATCTCATCTCCAACCAATAAAGCCCTAATCAATGTTCCTCTCCTTGCTAACCACACCCTTTTTTTCTACACATCAAGTTCCAATCAAGTTGAATAACATTGAGAGGAATGCCTTTAAAAACAACAATACAGAGTGCTCAGAGGAATAGAAATGAATTCAAGCATAATAACAACATATATAAGAGCATCTGTCTTCAAACAAGCTCATGCAACTTCAAACTAGTAGAGTAGAGTTAGATTATGAATTAGAAACATTACTTTTAATCAATGGCCCAACAAGCATTTAACCCTAAAACAACAATCGAACTTCTCATTAAATTCCCAAATTAACTGCAACATGTTATTTAAGACAACTAAGGATGGTTGCTTACAATCAAAGCTAGGGTTTCACTCCAAGTAAACAGGCCCCCTTGAAGAGGAAGATCCCTCAAGTCCAAATCATCGATCACCTCTGAGAATCTTCTCATTGAAGGAGACACCCTCCCTCCTCTTCTACGCTCATTAGGAAATCTGATCATATTGAAATCTCCTCCAATACACCAAAGGTCATTCCAAAGCCCGTTGATGGTCCCTAACTCTTCCCAAAATAATTCTCTATATCTTTTCATAGTAGGACCATACACTCCTGAAAAAATCCATCCGAAACCATCTTCACAATTCTTGAACCGACAGGAAGTGGAGAAAAGACCCACCTCCATCCCTACCAGCTCCAACACTCTGTTATCCCAGAAAACTACCACCCCTCCAACTGCTCCCCTAGCATTCAAGGCTCCGAGGAAGGAGGCTCAATCCTCTTTTGGAAGATAGAATGCTGAGACTAAGGATGGGATTTTCTCAGTCAAATCTCTTTATAGTGCTCTAGTTTCAAGAAGAGTTGTTCAGTTCCCTAATAGCGTTATTTGGAGTCCATGTATTCCTACCAAAGTGGGTTTTTTTTGCTTGGGAAGCCTCTTGGGGTAAGATGCTAACTTTGGATCAACTTAAAAAGAGGGGACAGATTCTAGCTAATAGATGCTTCCTTTGTTGTGAGGAAGAAGAGTCAATTGATCATATTCTTATTCATTGCACCGGGGCAAGAGTTTTATGGGAGTTATTGTTTGCTATTTTTGGCATTACTTGGATCCTCCCTCTTTCGGTTAGAGAAACCCTTCTTGGATGGTGCGGCTTTAATATGGACAAGAATCGTACTAAGGTGTGGAAGGCAGCCCCTTTGTGTCTTTTTTGGGCAGTTTGGAAGGAAAGAAATAGGATTGCATTTGATAATGAAAAGCTTTCGATTCATAGGTTGAAAAATTCTTTTGGATGTGGACTAAGTCGGTTGTGAATGAAGGTCCTCTTCCTTTATTCAGTTTTTTTTATTGGCTAGGAGCTAGTTGAGGGCTGGTGATTTTTGTATCCCCTCTTCTTTTGTTTGTGCCTTTTGGCGCCTCTTGTATACCCCCTGTATGCTTTTGAGTCAGCCTCCAAGTGCCCTTTTTCTAATATATTTCTATCTGTGTGTTTACCTATCAAAAAAATGAGAGGAATAAGGAAACTCAAAAGTATGGCAGTGAGAAAACAAAAAGACAGAGAAAAATAGAAAACCTAAAAATCTCGTTGATGCCTTCTAGGACAATAGACAATTTAGAAAACAAACTGTTTTAAAAGTTGAAATTCTAGAAAATAGGAGTTCTTAAACTTTAAAACTAGAAGTTTAACAATAATAATAGTAGCAGTACTTAGAAAAATGGAAATTTTTAATATAGGAACTTATTACAATAGGGAACTTTTAAAGAAAAATTTATAATATCTAAATAAGAGTCAAATAGCCAACTAGTAGCAGACTTGACCCTAAATAATTTAATCGGAAAATTTTCCCTTCATTTTTTTCCTTTCCTCTGTTTTCTTCCTTTTCTTGAAAGATCTTACAGACTCATCTCCATCAGCTTGACAATGTTAAAAGGAAATTTAGCAGAAAAGTGATGTGTTCAAGAAAGCCTTGGGACCTTCAGACTTGAAAGAATTTTAATATCATGGACAACAACCTCTTAACTTTAATCAACAATAATAAAAAATTACTTACATGTCAATAAGAACAAAGTGAATCATAAATCCATTATTATATCATTAACCAG
Source organism: Vitis cinerea var. helleri x Vitis riparia (assembly GCA_946000715.1). Classification (NCBI taxonomy): domain Eukaryota; kingdom Viridiplantae; phylum Streptophyta; class Magnoliopsida; order Vitales; family Vitaceae; genus Vitis; species Vitis cinerea var. helleri x Vitis riparia. Next base: position 16,706,604 of record OX254005.1, on the reverse strand, counting down.
CCTAACAAATATCACAAGAAAATCTGGACCAAAAAACCAGAAATCACACATAACAACTAAAAGAGTGAGAAAACATACGTCATAACAACTGTCCTTCTCCTCTTTCCATTTACCCCTCCAATTACATTCACACGAGCAGAAACAGGCACGTCTGAATCACTTCCTATAATTTCAATCTTCATAGGCTTTCCATCCAAAAGAACGTTATTATATCGTTTAACAGCAGCAAATGCATCACTTCTTCTGGTATAAACTACTTCAGCTGAACCCTGTAACCAAATAACAAAGATTAGGGCTGTCTTCATGGGACAATGACCAGGGAAGTGAGATGTAAGACAAACAAGTACTGTAATAAGCAACCAGACATTTGAGGAAATGTAACCCCATGAAAATAAAAAAAAGACACAATTAGAGGCACCAACTAATGTTTTCTACAACATCAAAAAACATTATTTTAACATTGGACATGCTCAGATAATGTCTGACAAATTTCCAGGCATGTTAGTTGCACATCATGCCTAAATCAATAAATGAGGAATATATCCTGTTTGAAGTTGATGAAAATTAGACATATGACTTGTTAGAACACTATGATGAACTGTTGGTCATGCTAGACAAGGATAGAATATTACAGAGTACTTTGTTCAAGAAATTTTTGCTCCCTAGAAAACAAGCATATGCCAATTAAATTATTTCCAAGCTGCTATTATTATTATTTTTTAGAAGTTTTTTTAGAAGCTCTGTGTATTCCATCAATTGTATGCATAAATGCAAGTGACACCAGATTAACTGCAAATCAGATATGCATACCATATATAGCTTATAATAGAGAAAGGCACCAATATAACAAAATAGATCAAGCCCAATGACAGAACAGAATAAACTGCAAGTAGGACAAAACAGTAGGAGCTATTAGTAAAAAGCTTGTTTAAAAAAATAAAAACACACTTACACTTGGGCGTCCATTTTTCTCATAATGAACTGCATATCTTTTTATGTCTCCAATCTCAGAGAAAAGTTCCTGAGTCACAAGTTATATGTCAGATAAAAGACAACCAGTTACAAAGAGTGCTTAGAGTAGAAGTATACAGCTCAAGTTGTACCCTTATATCTTCATTGGTCACACCATAGTCCAGGTTGGAAATATACAACTTTGTGCCAGCTTCTAAACCTGGCAACCCTGCAGCTCGAAGGCTATCTTCAAACAGATCATGCTGCCATGGAATCTTGGTTCTGCGGGATGACTGACCAACACATATGGGAAAAGGATCCAAATAGGTATGAACATGTCAGCATAGGACCAGGAAAAAAGGATAATATACCATCTTTAAGATTCAGTAAGAAATCAGCAAATTTTCATAACATAAAAGAAATCACTAACAAGAAAAAAAGCAATTATATTGGAATGACAAATTATATGTATAGTTGATGGGAGTTGAGGATTTGACCCACTGCATATTAACCGGTGCTATGTTATAAGAGAGAGCTCCAGTTCTGAAGTTCAGCCAAGGAAGCTCCTTTGCAAAAACGCCATAACACTAGCACAGTATCTCAAAATCTTGCACCGAACAAATTCCGCACATAGCAAGAGGATCCATCATAAACTCCCCGTCTAAACGACCAGTACTCAAATACTAAAGCAATTGCAACTATATAAATGGATTATAGGTGGGTATAGAGAATCAACCCATAAATTGCTAATAGATGTTACACTACTGGTGAGAGCTCCAGTTCAGAAGTTCAAATAGTGAAGGCTATTTGAATAAAATGATAGGAAGTAGCATTCTAACTTAATGCGCCCACCAACTTCCACATAGATCGGTAGGATCCATCATAAAGTCCCAGAAACACCACAAATACAGATAAGCCTGGGGATCATGGTATAGATGCACCGGAAGGCAATAGTGCTAGAGTGGCTGGGCCAAGGTGAGCTTTCCCATGTACAAATTAACATATCCACTCTTGTTTGAGTATCTAGGCAGGGATACAGATCCTCTTGTGCTTGACTGTCTAAAGTAAATCAGATTCTCAAACAAATTCATTAAACATCCATAGTTTCGAGCTTGCCTTGGCAATTGCGTAAGATGATGGCCGAGCATTCACCCTAAGAGGACCTCTACGAGGAGGAATTCCTGACATTCTTCCACCGTTAAAAGACCCTCCTATTGGCCCTCGACCACGGCGAGCTCTACCCCGTCCTCTAACTCTCTCGCTGTTACTCCTCTTTATTATATCATCAAGTGACATATCCAAGGAAGTAGCCATTGAGAATTTTCAGAATAAGCAAGCACTGCTTGTAGATGATGTTGAATAAATACAGCTGCCAAAGAACCATAATAAAATTCGTAAATGACATCAACAGCAAAAAGCATCAAAATCATACAGGTGATCAATCAGAAGTTTCAAACACACATCCACCTGAAAAGTACAGATGGAAGTAGCATAGTTTCTGTGTGGGGTAGGCCAGCAGGGTTACTCTGCTACCATATCCCAACTAGATGGAAACTTGCCTCGCACTATCATGCCCCACTGGACCCTGTATATCTCAATGTCATTGAGATGAGAACTCAGGTCCAAGTCCCTACTTCCATGTGCATGGTTAAAAATACACATGCCATTTTGGAAAGATGATATTCCCATAAAACAGAAACAATGCAATATGTTTTGGAAAGATAAACTCACTCGATAACAATAATATGTGATAGAAATCACACTCAGCTTATAATTTTTCTCTTTTTTTTTGTTTGAGAAAATAAAAATAAAAGGTAGAAAACTTTGATTTCTTTTATTCCCCTAGATTTTTCTCAACAACCAGACTGAGGGCAATGACTAGGAAATATATGGGCACGCAAAATTTGGGGGAGGCAGAAGAAAGGGAAAAAAAAATATGAATTCGCGGCTAAATAAATTCGAAAAAAATCAAACTTCCACACAACAGCTCCATAATCAGAACAGTTAACACTCACATTCTATAAATAAATCAAAAGGGAACAAAAGAAAATACAGAAACAAAGACGGGTAGATGAAACTAAAAAGCATAGAGAGCAGAGTGAAAATACCGGGACCAGATCACAGCGCTGCTCACTCCACAAGGACAAGTCTAGAGAGAGAGAGAGAGTTGATGGGGAGAGAGAGAGAGAGAAAGCTTAGGGAAGTAGGATCGAAATTGGGGAGATTTTTCTAGGGTTTGGGGTTGGGAAGTTGGATCGAAATTGGGGAGATTTTTCTAGGGTTTGGGGTTAGGAAGTTGGATCGAAAATTCGCCACTACCACTCTTTTTAGGGTTTCAGGAATTAAGTCGGTTTTTTTTTTTGGGAAGGAAGACTCGCGTTACTTTTTGAGTAGACTTCCTCTGTTGGGATGCCCACTCAAAACTTCCAATTACATACATCCACCTCATCATTGTGAGATATTTTTGTTCTCCTTTTTAATGAATAGATACTTTTGTTTTTTATGCTTATAACATTCACCATATTCAATTCCATGATTGGCTCCTTATTTTTTATTTCTAAAACTAGAAATAATACAAAACAAAACTTCAATAAAAATGGTAGAAGTTTATCTTAAAATTATTAAACTTAAAAAAAAAATTCAAAAAAATATGAGTAGTATAATTTTTTTATTATTTTAAATGTTCAAAAGAAGTTTGTATGAATATAAGATAATTGTGATTTTTTTTCCTAAAAATTCTTATATTTTATTTAAATCTCTTATTGTATATATTTTAAAAATAATAATTCATATGTCACTAGATTATACATAGATTGCTTTGTTCCTAAGCCCTAATTCCTGCGATATATGAATATTTTAAATTAAACAACCTATAATTCATATAAGTAGTATATTTGTTTTATTATTTTAAAATATTTTTTTATTATTTTAACACACTCATTTCACTTGTATTATATATGAATTTGGTGCATTAGGAGTTACATAGAGGACACAAGGCATAGGGCTTTCTTCCTAGATGATTGACGTTCACATTTAGTTCATCAATTTTGGCAATCTAGTAAAGACTGTAGTACACCACTCCTAATTTTAGGGATGACCTATCTTGGCAATCAGGCTAGATTTCCCAGGTGAGTACACTAATGTGTTCCATTTGCCCATTGGGTAGAACCTATGAGAATCATGATGCAAGGTTATCAATTGTCATGATTCATCAAGCTATGTTACTACATGAACTCTCAACCTTCTGAGGATATTAAGTTTGTGTTAAATTCAACAAGAGGCTTTGACTTATAGATGAGATCCTAATGTAGTCATATATTTCTATAGATTAGGTTACTATTGATAAAGGTTGGTAGCAATAGATATTCTCAATAGAGGTCATGATATCTCATGGAATTGAGGCAATGTGCCTCTTTGAAGTTAGAGTATGTTAATCGATCACATAATAGGTGGATTTGCAGCTCAATGATTGGAAATGTAATCTTAATAGGTTGATAATGCTACCTATTTAGATTACGAACATCAATTCGTGGGGAGTCCACATGTGATCAATAATAAGACACATACTTGAGTTTTGTCACGTTGTAATTATATAGGATACAAGAGTATAGTTGATTCACTTTAGTGGAATGTTGAATTAACTTCAGAATTGGATTATAAGGGAGCTAATATTTTTTTAGGGGTCCTAATGTGTTAAGATAAGGCCCTTAACAACATAACATGATGTAATAAATAGGTGGATTTTTATTATTTATTTAACAAAGTTCTAATTCATCTTTATCTATCCTATGTCCATGTGTTATACCTTGTAAGTACTCTAACTTGCATTTTTTGCATTGTATGTGACTTAGGTGCATTAGGAGTTGCATGGAAAGTCTAAATCATGGGTTCCTTGCAAATATATGACTTATTCACAACCAGTTTGTAGGTCTAGGCGATGCAATAAAGGTTGTAGTACATCACTTTCTAATTAGAGAGATGGTTGGTCTTGGCTATTAGGATGAGTTTATTATGGTGTGTGCACTAATGTGTATGGTTACACATTGGACAGGACTTGTGGTAAGTCATGACTTAAGGCTATTAAGTAGTCATGAGATCACCAAGTTGCTTCATTGTGTTGTCTCTTAACCTTGAGAGAATATTGAGTTTGTACTAAAGTTAACAATGACTTTGACCTACAAATAAGATCATAAGTTAATCATATATTCCCTATGAATTTGATCACTATTGATGAAAGTCGATAGCAATAGGTATTCTCAATAAAGTCAGCACGATATCTGATAAGATTGAGATAGAGTGTCTCATTAGGTGATCCTAAGGAGGTGTGTTAATGTAAATTATGGTCATAGTAGTTCCTTAAATGAAACTTGACACTAACTCTTAAAGAGTTAAGATATGTCAATTTAACACATAATAGGAGGATCTGTAACTCGAGAATGGTAGAGGTAATCTTGAAAAATTGATAGTTTTCACCTTATTAGACTATGAACACCAGTTCATGGGAAGACTAACCATAATGGATAACGGGTCATAGATCAAAGCTCATGGTGTCTCATTGTTATTTACATAGGATATTGGAGTTTAGTTGATTCATAGTAGTGAGATGTTGAATCGACTTTAGAATTAGATTCTAAGGGAACCAATACTCTTATGGGTCCCAATGGCCCCTACACCAAGCTTATATACCTTCTTGGCATAAGTTATGAGGGTCGAATTGACTCTTACTTCAATTTTGTGTATAAGAGCGTTTTGGTAACTACGCAAGGTTGCATGAGAATAAATAAATATGGTCTTTAGATTGAGTTAATTGATTAATTAACAGACCCAATTGAGTTAATTGATTAATTAATAAACCCAATTGAGTTAATTGATTAATTAACAGACCCAATTGGGTTAATTAATTAATTAGGACTCATTTTGGGCTAGATTAAGTAACTTAAGCCCTTAATGGGCATAAGTCAGTTAAGCCTAATGGGGAACCCCGTAAATACCCCCTTAGGGGTTAGGTTGAAAGAAAGAGAGTTAGCCTCCAACATTTGTTATAAAAGCATATAAGTGTTTGTGCTCCTTGCATATTTCAATTTTAAGTTAAATATCTTTTTATCTTCTTGTAGCATACATAAATGCAAGTTATCTTATTCAATGATATGATTGACATGTTCAAAAATGCTTTTATATATCAAAGGAAAAAACATAATTCATTCAAATGGATTGGTGAAACAAGTTAACAACAATTTTCTAAATGTTGTTGACACCCTTGAGTTGATGTTATTTGTCCATACACTACTACAAAAAATATGAATAATGACGTTTTTTTCCTTGACGTTTTTTAAAAGCGTCAATATTTAACCTAAGTGGCAACATATCTTGGCGTTTTATAAAGGCTTGATTAACAATGACGCTTTATGGAGAAGCAATGGCACTCCTATTCAATGGCACATTTTAAAAACGCCATTGATTGCAAAATTGTTGGAGACCTTGGCCCTTTATTTAAGCGTCAATAAATAATTTCTTCCTTGTTGCATTTTTAAAGCGCCATGTTCTAAAACATTATATATACATATGTGAAATTTTTGCCAAACACACAATTCCCTCTAAAATTTCATTCTCACACCGGCCATATCACCTAAAGATCTACGAATTCTCACACCCTCATTTATCTTTTATCTATGGACATTCACACCCTAAAAAGCTATTAACTATCTCAAAAACCCTAGCCTTTACCCTCAACCATCTTCAATTTCCCTAACCCCCCAAGAGCCCATAACTTTATCCTCATCATCATCGATAACCTCAGATCCCAAACCCTAAGCCTTTCATTTCTTTGTTCTCACCATAACCGTTGAGAGCTACTAACGCATAAATACAGAAGCTTGAAGTCCACCATTAGCCAGCTAGTTATCAATGGCATTAAACCTTTTCTAAGCTAGAAACAGAGATGCTCAATGGTAACTCTCTGTTCTGAATTTTTTTTTTTGGTTTATCTATGGTTAGGGCTTGTATAAAGATTGTTTCATATGTGTTTTCCCCCTTTTGTGCTTTACTCTTTTAATTTGTTGTTTATGAAATTTATTGAGGTTGATTTCAGTTTTGATTTTATGTTTGGGTTTTGTTATTTTAGATTCATGTGTTTGGGATTTTAAAATCTAGTTTTCCCATTGATCTTTTAGGATTGATTTTAAAATGCGTTGTGTGGTTTTGAACAATACTTCTAGGATTTGAATTCAAGTTAGCGAGATTGACACAACAATTTGAACTTGTGTTTGAAGATTTTTCAATGGCAAGTTTGAGATTCTGTTCTTCATGACGTGGATTTTCCTAGTGCAGTCTTTAGAAAAATAAGTTTATTAGCATGGATAGTGTCCCCATGGGTAAGAGTATCATTCTATTTCAAGCTTATTTTTGTTGGTCCATCACCATGAGCCTTGCTTGTGGCATAGACGTTGGTTGATGTGGAGAAGTGGAAAGTTTTTATCCTTCTGGTCATCATAAGGTTGATTTCTGTTGAATTTATTTTTATCTTATTTTTTAATTATTGAGTCTATGCATAAACCAAAGATTTCCATTTCAGTATTTACTAGAATTATGGTACGAAGATGATAGGCGCCTTGAACCTTCAGCCACTGGGTGCCCAAAAGCAAAATGAAATTCACATATCTTTTCTCCATTTTGTGACCCAAAAAAAAAAAAAAAGATTAATCGATGGAGACTTCCAATGATTAAAATGTGCATAATCTTTGCTCATGGAGACATTATTATGAAGTGACAAAATATGGGCATCAACTTAGAAGTTGAGAGTACAAATTGTGGCTGAAAGATGTTGGACATAATGCTATTATGAATTTATAAATTTGCACAAAGGTTACTTTATAAATTATAATTAAATTTGTACGCATTATACCAAAAGCTATAAAAATTGGTATTTGTTAAAAAATATAGTACAAGCCCCTATAATTTTTTTGTTAAAAATTACATTAATTATCTCTTAACTATTTTTTTCAATGGATTATTATAGTTCTTTAACCTATAAAATCATATCTAAACAATTTAAATCTAGCTATTGCTATGTTTTTTATATGCTTTTATCACATTTTTAAGTATTAAAAGAAATTTTAATTTTAAAAAAATCAAACTGAAAATAAATTCACCACATGATATATTAAGTATTTAATTAACAATTTTTTTTTTCAACTGTGGCTCTTTGCTCAGAAACTCTCGGACCAATGACTTTGACAGCCTCTCCTACTCTAACCTTGGAGCCTTCAGGTAGTATTATTCCATTCACATATCATTTCCTTGTTGTGTGTAGTGTTATTCATCATGAATGGGTTTTAGAGATTACTTCTTCAGACTGCAGAAACATAATAATTAACCACTTTGGACTTCATTCATTTACAAGAAATAACATTTAGTTTTCTTTTGCTGTTTGATTTTTCGTTAATTTTCATGACTTGAAAAGTTATGAAGGGGTCTCATCTTAAGGTTTCTTGTATAATCATGCACTTTGATTCCTATTACTCGTTCTATTTGTTTAATTACTCAGTGTGGAGATTTTTCTGGATACTTACATGACTAGTCCTAAGTGGGTTTACTTTGATCTACTTTTATTCATTTCATTTAGATCACTTCTTTTGAGGTTTCATAAGGGTTTATGTTTCTGAGTTTGAATTTTTTTGGTAAGGAGTGAATTAAATCATTCAATTTATTTCTTAAGTATAAATAGAAAGGTGGTTTAAAGGATCTTAGTCGGGGACACCTAACATAAGTATCCACCTCATATCCATTTCTATTTAAGTAGAACCACCCCATAATTATTGGAGCCCCATTCTTAATCAAAATCCAACTATTGCAATTAGTTCACTTGAGAGCTCTAGTATTAGCTAAGGGTGTGCATGCAAATCAACTTATAGAGATTTTTCCTTTTTCCTTCTCTTTTGCTTTTCTCAAGATGATGATGGTTGGTGTCATGCAAGTATCTTGTGCATGCTAATGGAATTTGTGTTGGCTACTCCCTTCTTTCAGCTGTCTTTAGAGTTATTCGTTGCCCTTCTACTGCTCAGGTGTTGATGTTTGCTTGGATTGCTAGCCACAAATGGCAGTAGCTATTAAAGTGATTAATACTATCCTCAGAGGTAAGGTATATATGTGTATACATTCAACCGAGTATAATGTGTTCGGCCTTGTCTTAAACATTTTATAATTTCTTTTTCCTTTGGTTTCTTATATGTACAACATTTAAAGATTTGGATCATACTTCAATCATCTTCAAGTTGACCAATGAATAGAGGGTTACCATTGTTGATTATTTTCGGGTTTACAAGGTTGAATATCACTATTTCTGAAATATTCTAGGAAATTTAGCAGTTTTTTTAATGTCATTAAGTTCAATGGATGCTGCTGATTCTATATTTTTCTTAGGGCAATGAAAATAGTCAGAAAAAAGTTTATTTAGTAGGTCCCACTCTCCAACCCTTCCTTGAGTAAGTGTTGGTATTTGTTACTTCCCCAACCCACCACCTAGAAAAGAAAATGTTTCTTGTATTAAAACAATTCAAGCTCTGCAGGCACTTGCATACTGAATTTTTTAGGAAAGGTCAGAACTAGACATTGTCATAAATCACTTGAGTAAATGGGAAGTAAACCTTGTCAATATTGATTTTCATGAGATATCTTACAACAAGTTGTGAAGTGTACAACTTGAGAACTGGGAAAGGAACTTCGATTTTGGAGATGGTTGCAGCATTTGAGAAGGCAATTAGAAAGGTATTAAACATATAAAGTTTTGTATTTTAGTTTGTTTTGGTTCTCTAGATTACTCAATGTATCTATATTTATTATTTTTAAAAAATTTGTTTTCTTCATTTGACTAATTTTTTGGAGTATTCCATTGACTACCCCATGTTAAAAGATAAGACATGTAGTTATTATAATCACTTGGGATATGCTTGGTTTGGAAAATTAAAGTGGCATGTGGATTTGGGGCTTAAACCCCAAATACTATGTCTAGAGTTTGACTATCAAGAGTAGAGTACGAGTTCTTCCCAATCCTAAAGTTTGTATGCTCATTCAACTGAGTTTTACTGAGAAGATTAGAAACCTGGCACAAAGTAAAATGAATTTCTGGTGCAAGGTGCCACCTACTCCATTACCACTTCCTTCACTATCCTAAGAAATGCCATAAACCATTTCAAGAAGCAGAATTCTAATTCTGCAATTTTAATTATTAGATATATTTGTTTCTTAAAATTGGGCATATTAGGATTGACCAATCTTCTAAACTTCACGATCTGTAGGAAAAATATTATGCCAATTTTCTTACTAGATATATATCATTTTATTGGCATTGAGGGTTTCTTCTCAATTATCCATTCTCCAATATTCAAGGCAGATAAAAGACAGTAAAAGTTGACATATTAATTTAGGGAAATACCTTAAAGTAAAACTCTACAATGGTAGACTTCTTTTGAAAATATTGCATTGTTGATCTTTCAGTATTCTTTGCCTTGACTAAAACTGATTTTTTTTTTCTCCATTAAAGCCCTCTCTTTAAGCAAAAAAAGTGGTAAACCATTAAAGTGTCATTCAAGAAAAAGAAAAACAAACTATCGACAAATAGAAAATACATGCTTTGACAATTAATTGAAGCTAAAATACATTCTCCGACTCTATTAATAATAAAAATAAAATAAAATAAAAGACAATCTTTGAGCAACATAATAAAATCAATCTATTGTGTAGCATCAAACTTTACTCGTGTAAGACATGCTTCATCACAATATTCTTCAAATTCTCAGCATACACTGTGACCTTATGCCACTGAACAACACTTGGATTAGCATACTCCTTTGGATCTTCATTATCCAATGGCCTCATATTGTTCCAAATCCCACTTGTCACCATTTGTCCACTCCTCAGCTTCTTCTGCAATGGTGCCAATCCTACCTATACCCCACCAATATTGCCTATACACAAAACCACCAATAAAAACCCTAATCATTCCTTGGTTCCAAAAATACCAAGTAAAGATAAAAGAATATGAAGTTTAAAATTATCATTCGTGTCTGATCCTTGCTTTAAATTAGGGTTTTTTCCTCTAGCACTCAAAATTAATATTTGTTTTTTCTTTTCACACTTTTTCCCAACAATGAAATGCACCCAAAAATGTATTCAGTTTCTAGTGTGTCTAGTACTTGCATTAAGTTGCATTTTTTGTCCTCTAGCACTCAAAATTAATATTTATTTTTTATTTTCACACTTTTTCTGAACAATCAAACATACCCTACAATCTATTTTCTAAGAAAATGAAGAAAAATGAAAATGAAAAGAAGTTTTCAAATTTTATGCTTTAGCCACATAGTTCCATTAGACAAATTGGAGTGGAAAATATAAAACCTAGAACTTAATTTCTTTTCTTTCGCAATCTTTTCTCAATAACCCATCAAACACTGAAACCTTGTTAGGCTTCTAAGAAAACTTAAGAGAAAATTAAGAGTGGGATTTTAGTTTTATTAAATAGTAGAGAAAGATGTTTTTGTCTCTCTACATATATGAATGCATTGGTGGTTATTAATTCAGTAAAGATACTCACACTTTCAGCTTGTAATGTAGTGGGTGCTCTGGCTATCTTAAATATTTATCCTTCCCAATCCAAAGTAGATTTTTTATTTTATTTTTTATTTTTTATATTTCAAGTAGATAAAGTAGATTTTTTTTTTTCTCATTCAAGTAGACAAAGTATAATTTTAGTTTTTTTTTTTTTTATGTATTTTTTGTTGAACATGACTACAAATTTTTTTACCGAGAAATGATCTCAAGGAGCTTGGGAATTTGGTCAACATAATAGTGTTGTAATACATAATCTTTTATTCATATTTAGTTTAATACTTCCCGCTATATTTAAAATTGCTTAGTAAATATTGTTTTGCTAAACATTTGATTGTTTTAGAACTATCAGTTTTTGTTTTGTTCTTGTTCGTAAAATGTGAAAAACGTTACTAAACCTTAATAATAATGTTCTTGAACTCTAAAATGCAAAGTCTTTTGTGTTTGTTAAGTTTCTTACATTTTCTTAGCAATTGAAAGGAGAGTTAGTGTTTTGGTGACGTTTTATGGTGCCTTAGTATGTTAGATCTATGGTAGCTCTTCATAAAAAACCATGGACAATTTTCATCTTTACTTAGATTGTTCAACTATGATGTCTTTCATTCTCATACCCTTTATTAATATTTTTGTTATGGATTTTTTAAATTATAATCTATTTGGTTATTGAGAAATGGGTTAGAAAGGAAGAGAAATCAAAGTTTTGAACCTTGAATTCTTTTATGATTTTGGACAGAAAAACCAAAATCTACTTGACAGGAGGTAACATGAAACTGTCAGGCTAACAAAGGTAAAATTTTCACTTTGGGAAGCTTAAAACACGTAATAACAAAGGATTCAAGATTTTATTTTATTTTCCCCTTTCTCCTAATTTTCTTTTTTCTTTTATTGGGTTGTTCTCCTTCTTGTTGCATTGGATATGTACTTGAAGTTACTACAGATGGAATATGCGATGATTATGTTGTTAAATTAAGGGGAAAAATTTATCTTAGAAGTATCAGAATTTGATTTCTAGGATATAATATCATCAATACTTAATATTTTCATTGATGAATTCTAGCTCAAATGAAGGATATTGTAGATTAAGTAACCTACTTGATCCATAGAAATAATGTTCTTCCGGGCATGTAAAGTAAGGTTGCTGTCTCATTAACGTTTCAGTTTATTATCAATGTTATTCATTCAAAAGAGACAATATGTTATTCATTACTATCTCATTCATTTTTATTCTTTACTTTTGTTGGTTTTATAATTTTTTAGGCTTTTATATTATAAAAAAAAAAGTCCAATCTTTGCATTAATCATTTTCTTTTCTTTTCTTTTCTTTTTGTTTAAATTTGTTTTAGTCTTCTAGTTTATACTTTCAAGTTTCTCTTGTTAACTTTTTACCATGATACATGCAATATCTTAATGTGGGTGCTTTCTTGTTTCCTCTTGCTTAGATCCATTTCATGAGGCAAAATGAGAAAAAGGAGAAGAAGAAAAAGGTATAATTTGTGTGAATCTTTTGTATTTTTGAATAAAAGTTTTTCTTTATTATTTACCTTTTCTTTTTAGTAATATTGATTTGTTGTTTTGTACTAACTAGTTAGTTTAGATGGAAGGAGTTGAGCAACATTTTATTTTTTGTGATGACATGAATGAAAATTGAACTTTACCTTATCTTTTTAATAAAATTGATTTGCTATTTTGTACTAACTAGTTCGCTTTATATATGGAAGGAGTTGAGCAACATTTTCTTTTTGGTGGTGAATGAATGAAAATTTTGTTCAATTGTTATCCTTTTATCAACCTTGAAAATGCCTTGAAACATTTTTCAAAATCAATAGTTTGCTTTTAAATATATATATATCCATTTTTCCTTTTTTCCATTTGACCAATAAAAAAGGATGAGTGATGATTGAATGAAAAAATTAATTTACTTCTATTAGAAAGCAGCCTATAAAAAAGTTAATGAAAAAAATGTCATGTCTAGAGTCTAACCTATCATGATTTCAGGATTTGAAAATTTTTAAGAAAATATAACATGAAAATTAATGATAAGGAAAATTTCTTTTTACATCTTCCCCCCTCATTTATAGTTTTTGAATCTCTAGAGAAGCCACCCACCTAGTCTTGTATTCCTTTGGTATTTTCTGTGTGTTTATTTCTTTGGTATTTCCTTTGTATGTTTGAATTTTTTATGTTCACAACTTTGCTTGTAGAACATTTATTTTGGTTAGTTATTTATATTATGTTTCATTTATCCTTTTGTTGTTTTGGTGTACCATGATTCGTTATTTTTAACTTTTTGATGTTATATCATATTTGGAACTATGTTACTCTTGAAGATTTTACTTTATTTTATTTACTGAGGAATCACTATTTTATTATAAAGTTTTTCTACTTAATTAGTGAACAACATTTTATCCTCAAATGATAGGTTCTAACTATTTTTTTCTAACTCATTTATTTTTCTAAAAATTTTCTCATTTCATTTTATATTAGTTCTATTTTTTTTTTCCTTTCAAATTTTTATGAAAGTTATTGTTTCAATTGTATTTATTGGTTGTTGCATGTATAATTTATGAGTTTTTAATTCTTCCTATATTTTTTTATAGGATGCAAAGGAAACTCGTTTGCCAAAAGAAAAGAACCCAATTTGTTAAAGGAGGTGATATCAATCAAAAACCACCATGAAGATTGCATCATTAGTCATTTGAAGGTTGAACAATATTTTTTTTTTGTAGAATATAAATCTTAATAGTTGTTGCAGTAATATTTGTACTCTTGTTGAAAGAATTAGAAATTGTTGTTCGAAATATTTTGATGTAATTTACAAACTTGTATGCAATCATTATATATAAGTAGTTACATTAATGGTTTGAACTAGGTTATTATATATCAATATTTGAAGATATCTTTATTAGTAATATTCAATTCAATTTTGAGTTTTTTTCTTTCTTTTTATTTAATTATATATGAAATCATTATTTTTACAACAGAATATAAATATTATTTTTAATATGAAATGATCAAAGATGATGCTTCTATAAGTGTCATTGTTAACATAAATCAAAGATGCCACTTTTGAACGTGTCATTGATCAATTTTATTAAAGATGACACTCCAATAAGTATCAAGATTACTAATTTTGTAAAAATTATTTCACTAAAATATGTTTAAAGATGACACTTTTTATGAGTGTCGTTATTAACATTATTAAAAAATGATGCTTCTTTAAGCGTCATTAAAAGCATTCATCAAAGATGGCGTTTTCTAGAAGTGTCATTGTTGGCTAACACATATAATGACAGAGTCGAAGAGGACGCTTTAGAGAAGCATCATCTTTTGCCTTTCTTGACGCATAAAAAACGTCATTATTTCTCATTTTTCTTGTAGTGATAGTCAAGTAGAGGAGGCTATATTTGACATTGATATCTCACATGCTCTATATAGTTTCATCAAGCTTAAGGACTTTCAGTATCATTTAAAGGCTAATAATTTAATTAGTATATATATATATATATATATATATATATATATATATATATATATATATATATATATATATATATATATATATATATATTTTAAGATGCTAACACCATTGTTGTGAAGGTTGACCTGCTTATTTTGATAAAAGAAAATGGAGCTCTTGGTGACACCTACTAGCATAATAGTATACTCCTAAACTCATTGTACTAATCTTATCCATTTTAAAAACAATTTTTCCTTTTTAAAAAATAATTCAATTTAGTCCTTGCAATATAATAGTTTTAGCTTTAAAACTTTTTTTTTATTCATTCTCTTTACAGTCATGATACAATTGCATTAAAACTGTAGGGAGACCTGACAAGAAACGGACATTTACTAGAAGAACAACTCCTTTGTAAACCTATAATTGCTTTGTCAACCATTGAAATATTCTATTGATAATTAGGGAATTTGTGTCTTTCTATACAATTGATCATGATGGTTCACACTATCCCAAATCTTAGAGAAGCTAAAAATTCAAAGAATGATATGCTTCAAAAAAATAACTATTTCATTTTCTTTTTGTTAAGCACCAAAATTAATATTGCTACAAACTTAATTTTTAGGTCAACACTTGTTTCAAATGCAAGTTTGTTAGGGGTTTCCAATTCATTAAATTTTATTAACTCTAAACAAATAACACTTTCTAATTTGATAGAAATACCATTATCTGAATTCTAGGTTTGTGATATCACAAAAAAGTGTTATATCTGCATTTTATTATTTACAGTAGTCAAATTAATATTAATATTATTTATATAAATTTGTAGAAAATGTATTGTTCCTTTAAAACAACAATACTTCATATTTATAATATGAATGGACCTTGGTACAATGCCTAGACAAGAAGCAATAAAAAAAGTGTTGTTAAAGGATGAAGGACCATAATTTATGAAATGTTGCAACACTACAACAAATCATTACCCAAGGTAATATCATTTTACATATATTGATTACTAAATTCAGTTGTGATATTTATTAGAATTTTCAAACTTTCTTATTCACTTTAATATTGATATATGTATATGCTCAAACTTACAATTGTTGATGGAACCTACCAAGCTACTTTAACCTTATTCGATGTTGTTGAAAAACCGATTAGGTGTCTTGTAACTCACTTTATCAAATAAAAAAAAACATGTACCATGTTTTTTTACTTCTAATAAATTAAGAAAGGAAAAAAAATTACTATATAATTTAGTCAATTTTGTGTTTTAAGAAGGCATGAATAGTATGTTCTATAAAGGATTAATCTATTGCAATGGGAAGCTATACATGTTACTTATGAATAATAATGAAATCAATGACACATCTTAGCCATCAACAAGGTTTATTGCAAATGACGTTTACCTAGAAGAAGACATAAACACCATTAGAATGAGTATTGATGACAAACTTCTTGCTAAAAAGAAATTCAAGATGGAAATTGATAACTTGTTGTATTTCATATTTTCATTTAAAATGTTGGCTTTCTTCACTTTTTTCTAGTTCCTTGGTTGATTATGTTAATTGCTCTAATTCTCATTGTCACAATTATATGCTATTAAAATGAAGGTTTTGTTAATCAATGTGTGTATTTTGTTGTTTAGGGTTTAGTGAAACTTGATGGCTAGAAACAAATGTGTTTTTCATTGCCATTTTGTAATTTCCTTCATCTTATGATAGTAGTTTGTTTGTTTCTTAATGTTATTGTTATGGAGTGCTTTGGAGTTTATTTACCTCTTTTGGAAACTACATTGATTGAACAAAGTTCATATTTGTTTCTTTTTGTTGAATCTTTTCAATGATCTAGGACTATTATTCTGGAAACACTTCCTCTCTCATATACTATAATTTTGAACATGTGTCATTTGAATAACCAAGTTCTTTGCACTTGATTTTCATTTTATGGGACGATTCATTATTATTGTTTTTAATTAGGTTACATAAGCAAAATTTCATGCCTGGTTCAAATGGAACAACTTGTGAGATTTTGTCAACTCGATCTTAGATCCCTCAATTTATCTATTGGAATGGTTTGTAAATTTTGAAAACATGGATTTTGTTTTTTGTGTTACACCTTTTCCATCAAATTCTCAATTTTATTAGATTATGATTAGCCACATTTGAAAGTATTTAACACAAGAAAACATTAGCTTTCTTAGGGATTATTATATGCTATGAAGTAAGGACAAAACATACTCTATTTTTTCCCTTTTCTTTTCATTTCTTTCAAAGCTTTTTATAAATCTTAGATATTAGGATGTGTTAGGTGACCTTATCTTAGAGGATTTCTTGATTTTCTGCCTAATTGATTTGGGTGGCTAAAAAGACTAAGGGTTGGGGTCATAACAGTGGTATTTTTCATTTTTATTTTTTGTATTTGATAGGTTTGTAATTCTTATGATTTTAAATTTGACTCTAAAGATTCAAGTCCAAGAGTAAGTGCCTTTTTTTTTACCACTTTCCATATGCATTGCCTTGCTTATAGAGCATTAGGACCTATTAGTTCTTTAACCAAAGAAAATTGTGGACAGAAGTTTTGATATGAAGTTAATTGGTTAGATGAATTTTTGTGGTTCTCTTACATCTAAACAAAATTTTATTGTTCGTTAGCTTGTTCTTTATATAATGACTACTTTTTGTTAAACATTTGAAATCAATTTCAAATTAGTTGGATTAGGTAGTCAATTTTATGGATGAACATACTTTTTTTCACCTTGTCTAATGAATGAAGATATATTTATATAATTTATAGTTTTTATATTTTAAAAAATATTGACAAAGCATGATCAGATAAATTTGTTTATTCTATAGCAAAACTTTATCTTCGATATATTATTTCTCTTCATTTATGTTGGAACTAAAAGAATGCTAGTGGATCTAAAACTCTTATTGTGACTACTTTGCAACAAATTTAGTTGATTTTGAAGTTTGAGTTGGTAAGTTTTATTTCTAATTTATTTTGTATTTAATCTCCCTACTGCCTTAGCTATTTTTTATTCTTTATCCTTCATGTGAAATTGTTTAATTTCTAAGATATTTATGAATTTAAGATATTCATAATCTACAATATAATTCTAATAATGTTGAATTTTTCTTTAATGCTAGAAAATTGCAAAATGAAGGATTTAGATAAAGTGTAAGTATAAAATTTGCTTCATACTTTACCCATTTCTTGTTTGTTTTTCTCACTATATTATATAGATGATGGCTTTAGATCCAAAGACCCAATCCATGGAATGTTATTGTTGTTGATGGTACCTTCTATAATTTTTATATTTGGTTTGTTGGGAATTCATCCAAGACATTAAAAAGTTGATTTGTTAAGGTTATGTTTGGTTCCCAAAAAGTACTAAGGAAATACAAAAAATGTTAAAGAAAATCTCATATTTGATTGTCCTGAAGAAAATACCAAAGAAATCGAATATAATAAAAATTAATTAGAAATTTATACTTTTTCAAATTATTTAATCTTTATACCAAATAATTAAAATAAGTGAAATGAGTTTCGAGTAACATATAAAATAATTTATTGATGTTAACTCCATTTTTTATTTTCCTTCATTTTTTCTTTCCTTCTACCTTTCCTCTTTACTTTCTTTCCCTCACGTTTCCCTCAAATTTTTCGAGAACCAAACATAGCCTAAAGGATCTTGAAAACGACCCTATTTTATTTTTCCCTTAAAGGATTTACATATTGGTATTTTCCTTCATTATTTTAAGTATGGAATCAAGATGGGTTTTATTACCAATCCAAAACATAATGAAAATTTTGAGTTATTAAAAGATCTACAAACCCTAATTTCCCCCCTTAAAGGATCCGTATAGTTGCTGCTTTAATTTATTAGTTTATGTATGAAATTATGATGAGTTTTATTACTAATCCAAGACATTGAACATACATAATATTTAAAATAACTTCCTTTTTTTAAAAAAAAAAAAAAGAAAAAGAAATTATGGACTATATATTACAAAATATTGGCAAAAAGTTGTTTTTTTTTTCTTCTATAATTTAAATGCTGATTTTTTTTATTTGAATACTAAAATTTAATCTAATAGAAAAACTCACATACATTGCATGTATGGACTTACTAGTTATGCTAAAGCTGAAATTTCGTTGATATTTCGATTATGGAAGAAATTTCACACATCTTTTCAAGTTATTGCCAAAATATCAATGTATTTTTTTCTTGCGACATGGGTGTTCGAACTTGGGCTGAAAGGCTTGGGCTTAAAGATGGCCACCATGGGGCAAGTTTGTCCTTATTAATAGTTATGCATATTAATATATTAAAGTTCATTGTTAAAAAAATATTTTAATAAATATATTAATTCTATTTATTTTATTTAATTGATTACTAAAAATATTAAAATCATAATGTGGACCCATATTTTTCACGTACGCCCCCACTCGAATGGTGAGACTCGCTTTTTATTTGATGAAAATTTTATTTTTTTTGAAAAAAACTTGGAATCGCCACTTATTTATACTTTATTTTTTAAAAGGGAAAATAAAATAAGAAAGAAAAACCCTAAGTGTAACTCCCGAAAGAAAAACAGGTATGTGAAAAACTGAGTCTGGGTTTGGGGGTCAAGTTACCCTATTGGGAAGGTACGGTGATGAGTTGTAGCACCCTCTAAGCCCGTATACATATGGTCTCTACTAAACGAATTAAGGAAATTATGGTATTTAATTAATTAATCATAAATACCAAGATTAAAGGAACTAAACAATATACACAAAGATGATGACAAAATAAAATTACAAAAATGTACAAAATAAATGACAATAGAATTTTGCAAATAGATTTATTGAACTAATTAAAAAAAATATTTGAAAAAAATTAGTTTTCCAAAAACTTCAAAGGATTTTATTAAAAACAATTTTGAATGACTGATTTCAATTTATTTATTTACAAAATATTTTCTTCAAGTGATTTCATTCAATTTCATTTGTATTTAATTTTCAAAAAAACTTATTTACACTTATTGTATCAAAAGAATTTATTACAAAATTTCAATTTGGGTACAAAAATTATTTTTACTTGCTTTTACTAGAAAAGAATGAATGTTTACAATTTTATTTACAAAACTATTTCAATTTGTTGTCATTTAAGAAAAATAACTTATACAAATTATTAAAAAAATATAACTTTATTTACTAAAGAATTTTTAATTAAAAATTAATTTTTGGGATAACTTTATTTACAAAACATTTTTTCGACAATTATTATTAAACAAAGAAATTTTTGGACAATTATTATTAAAAATAAAATTTCAAATTCTATTAAAAATATTTTTTTTTTTTGGGGGGGGGGGGGGGGGTTTCTAAAAGTTTTTTTTTGAATTTTTATTAATAAAAAAACTTTTTTTTATTAAGAAGAATATTTTAAAACTATTATTTTATTAAAACATTTACTGAATTATTCTTCTTATTTAAACAAATTTTCTGATTTGTTCGATATTCAATTCTGTACATAACAAGTAAATATACACAGATAAATATTTACAGAAACCAATAGAAATAAAACCAAATATAAGTAGGAAATCAAATATATACCCAAATGAGCTTACAACAAGTTCAATATCTTCCTACGACTTTTTGATTCTCACTTTCTTCCATAAATTCCATGCTCCACGTGTCATAAATTTGTACTCAGCCAACAAAATTGCAGAATAGACCCATGCAAAAACAAAAATAGTCCAAATGTAAATATCTAGAAATTTATAAAATTCACAATATATATTCAAGCCCAAATTTAAATTTCAAATTAGTCCAACAATTTCGTCAATCAAGATGGGTCCAACTTAGTAAATATAACCCAACAAAAATATCTCGTACATCATATACCCTAATCCAAAATTTCCAAATTAATAGCCAAAATATAAATTCAATTAATTAAACCCAAAACATGATAAATTAAAACAAATTCCATTAGACCTAAACTTAATTTCCCATAATCTAAGCCTAATTTAATGTATAAACCTAAATCCACAATCAAAATCAACCCAATTTATGCTAATCTCAATTTACAATCAAAATCAAACACAATTTAATAAATAAATAAATAAATTAAGCAAACTCAAAATACCCAAACCACCATTGCATAAATCAAATAATAATAAATATAATGACAACAACAATAATAATAAAAAAATAATAATAAAATAAAATAAAAATAAAAAATTTAACTCAATTTTTGGAGCCGAGTTGAGTATTGTGGGAAAGAAAAAAAATGAGAGAAAAATGGAAGATGATCACCGGTCGATAGTGGCTCGGAGGTAACGATTGGTCGGTGGTCCTACTGATGACGGTGAAGGATTGATGGGTTTTTGGGAAATAAAAAATAGAAAATGAAAAAAATGAAAAAAAAAATCAAAAGAAATGGAAGAAAGAAAATGAGGGGGCGTGTGACAGTGTGTGGAGGAAGAAGAGTAAGTGGAGAAAAAGGAGAATAAAAATGGGGTCGACTGGTGTGAGAGTGTTGGGTTGTAGGGATAAGAAAATGGAAAAAAAATGGAGGAGAAATGAAGAGCCCCTCAACAGGTGTGTGTGTGGACCCCGCATTTCGGCTCATGCGTTTCCCACTCGATGGCGAGCTCGATTTTTACTTCAAAAAATGATTTTTATTTATTAGAAAATGACTTGGAGTCGCCACTTATTTTTGTTTTATTTTAAAAGGGTAAACAAAATAAGAAAGAAAACCCTTAGTGCGATTCCTTATTTTGGAAAAGGTGATCTACGAAAAATCGGATTGGGTTCGGAGGTCAGGTTACTTATCGGGAAGGTACGGTAAAGACCATAACACCCCTCTAAGTCCCTAAAGTCGGGTCTCTACTAATGAGATGAAACAATCACAACAATGAATGAGTAAATCAATGAATACCTAGAATAAATCATGCACACATAGAAACCAGAAAATGCATAGACACTGATCAAAATGAAAAATGGGTACATACTTGGGCAACGAGCTACCATGCGCTATCAAGAAACGAGGTTAGTGCACAATTAAAGGATAATCTCATGCATGTCATAGAGCAGAATAAATCAATCATGTATGATAATCAAATCAATCAATTAATCAATCAATCATCGAAAACATATATGTGGGGCCCCCCCAAAACCTGCTTATTTTTGCATGAGTTAATGTCTCAGATTCCATTATCCTGGAATTATGAAAAGTTCATTCATGCTTATTGAAATTAAGAGGAACAGAAGATCATTTGAAAACCAAACCGGAATTAAAACTATTCGAGAGAAAACTGGATTTTTGGAAATTTATTTGAAAAATTGGAATCTTGAAGATTACTGGAGAATTGGAATTTTAGAGTTTATTTGAAGATCAGACTTTTAGAGATTAAATATGAGAATGAGAATTTTAGAAATTAAATTTGAACGGGATTGGAATTTTGAAAATGATTTGAGAGTTCGGGATTTTTAAACGAGTGGGTAAGTGGATGAGCGAATAAGTGAAGGAATGGAATAATAACAATGGTGAAATAATAAAGATTAGGTAAATAATTACAAAAGATAGAATTTTAGAGATTGAGGATGTGAATTTAGAGATTGAAAACTTAAGAATTTATTTAGAGATGAGATCTTTGGTATGCGAATAACTGAATAGGTAAATAGATGGGATAACGTTAATAACGAGAATAATCATCAAACGGCGGTATACGAACAGTGGAGCTTTTGAGATTGGAAATTAGATTTGGAAGTCGGGTTTTGAAGAATTAAACTTTGACGATTAGAATAAATAAATAAATATGGAATAATAATGCTAATTAACGAAGATAATATTTAAACGAATGAATAATAATAATAATAATAATAATAATAATAAATAATAAAAAAGTGGAATTTGTAGGGTTTGAAAATTAAGTTAGGACATCGGATTTCTCAAGGGTTGGATTTTAAATAAGTAAATAAATATGGGATATTAATTCTAATTAAAGAAAATGACATTTAGATGAATAGTAGAATTTTTAGAATTAAAAAATTAAATTAAAACATGGAATTTTTGAAGGATTAGACTTTAAATAACTAGATAAATATGGGATTATAATTTTAATTGATGAAAATAAGATTTAGATGAATTGTAGAATTTTTAGGATTGAAAGATTAAATTAAAACATGGAATTTTTGAAGGATTAGACTTTAAATAACTAGATAAAAACGAGGTTATAATTCTAATTGATGAAAATAAGATTTAAACGAATTATTGAAAAATTAAATTAAGACATGTGATTTTTGAAGGATTAGAATTTAAATAGATAAATATAGGAGGATAATTCTAGTTGATGAAAACGAGATTTAGACGAATTGTGGAACTTTTAGAATTGAAAATTTAAATTAAAACATGTGATTTTTGAAGGATTAGAATTTAAATAGATAAATATAGGAGGATAATTCTAGTTGATGAAAACGAGATTTAAACGAATTGTGGAATTTTTAGGTTTGAAAAATTAAATTAAGACATGTGATTTTTGAAGGATTAGAATTTAAATAACTAGATAAAAATGGGATTATAATTCTAATTGATGAAAATAAGATATAAACGAATTATTGAAAAATTAAATTAAGGCATGGGATTTTCTAAGGATTAGACTTTAAATAAATAGATAAATATGGGAGGATAATTCTAATTGATGAAACTAAGATTTAGATGAATTGTAGAATTTTTAGGATTGAAAGATTAAATTAAAACCTGGAATTTTTGAAGGATTAGACTTTAAATAACTAGATAAAAACGAGATTATAATTCTAATTGATGAAAATAAGATTTAAACGAATTATTGAAAAATTAAATTAAGGCATGGGGTTTTTTAAGGATTAGAATTTAAATAGATAAATATAGGAGGATAATTCTAGTTGATGAAAATGAGATTTAAACGAATTGTGGAATTTTTGGAATTGAAAATTTAAATTAAAACATGGAAATTTTGAAGGATTAGACTTTATTGAATGAGATTTTTAAAAGATGATAAATCGATACATATGAAATAATAATAATTAACAATCATAATATTTAAACGAGTGAAATTGCATAGGGGAATTTTCGGGATTGAATTTTCGAGAATCAAAATTTTACAAACCGAATTTAAAATTAAATTTTAGGAAGTTATTTCGAAAATGATATTTTGTATAGCTGATTTTAAAATCTTCATAGGAAAAACATATTTGTAACATTAGAAAAAGGACTTGAGAGGGCCATATACTTGGCCCAAACTTGGAGGATGGGGCTTAAGGCCCATAAGAACTAGTCTAAACCTACAACTTGGGCTTTGGGAGCCCACCAACAAAGCCCACCAACCAAACATCCACCATGAAGATCTAGGGGTGCTGCCACCTTATTTTAAAAAAAACAAAAGGGTGGCCAACGGGTAGCAAGCCAGCGGTGGGGAATAGGGCCTGCATGTTGATGATGGCCATGATGGTATGAAGGAATGGAGGTGGGGGGTTGTTGCTGCTGGCGCTCGCGCCGATGCTACTGGTCTCACCGCCGTCTCCGCCGCTGGACGGAGATCTTGATGAAGAGGAAAGCGGCGATGACGACAAGTGGCAGGCTCCATCTCCGGCAGCGACTATTTGATGGACGAAGTGGCTGTTGTGGGTGAGATTGGGCCATTGAGGAGTTTGATGGGTGGTCAGGAGGTGGATAATGATCCGCATGGCAAAAAAACTTAGGGTTCATGGCCATTGGGTCAGCATCTGGGCACAGGAAATGAGTGCTTGCCCACGGCATTGCAGGTTGGCTGCACTATATTAGATGACTCCCTTTGGTAACACATGGGTCTTCCTATTGATAGAGATATTTTTGAACTTCTGATGAACCTGAGTAGAATGGATCTTTGAAGTGGCTATTCTGATCTTGCCACCACTTTCAGGAAAGCTACGTGGCGCCAGGTGGTGGTGATGGAGGTTGATGCTGATTCGTGTCTTGCTTGCACTTGGACGCTTCCTCTGTTCATCATCAGGCTCCCATTATTTATGCTAGTGTTAGGGTCACATGCTACACTTCCGGGAATTATTTGGACCAAAGAGGAGTCATCAAATGAAAGATCTCCTTTATACCTTTCTTAGATAAGTAACTTCCAGCTCACCAAACAGACAAGAAGGGCAATATCCTCAAAACTCTGATGCTAAGTTCTCTCCGATACGGCCCAATCCAGGCAGTCAATTCAAACATGATACCCATCACTCAAGAAAAGAAAATAGAAACAGAGAAGAGAGAGTGAAGAGAAACCAAGCATATATATGTAAGAAAGGAGGATGTTATTAAATCCAAACTCCACTTTGAGGAATGTCTACTAGCCTTTAAAAGAAACTGGTGGGAGGGTCCAAATGGTCTCGACATACAAACAGAAAGCAGAATAATCTTGCAACTCACACAGGGGAAAGAAAACAGAGACCCAACAAGTGAGAACGAGAAGCAGATTTAACACATTCAATGATCAAAGCGAGTATCCAAACAACAGTAAGAAGCTTAGCGTGTCCATCAAAATAAAATAAAAGTGAAGAACGTAAGGTAAAGGATGACCAAACCTGAGTGATTCTTCCCTTGCCGCTCTCTCTGTGGATGCGGAATATGTGTCTTCCAAAAAAAGAAAAAATGTTTTCCTTATAGCAGCTTTCTCTCTAAACTCTCACCCAAACTCAAGAAAACTTCACCCCCCCCCCCCCCTTCCCTTTTCTTTCTTCCCGTTTCTATCTTTCTTGGCAAGCCATCACCAACTCTGCTGTTCACCCATCAGCAAGCATGGCCAGCCATCCCCCCTACTGCTACACGTCCCATGCAGCCGGGATTCATGCCCAAAGAGGGGGTCCCCCCCACACTTCAAAAAGAATGCAATGGAAAATCCTAAAAAAGCTACATCCACTCTCCCCGGGTCCTCACCCCGACAGGGGTCTACAGTGTGGGAATTAGGAGGGATAAGAAAAAAAAAATGGGGAGTCGGTTACCTTGGGAATGGGAGAAGAAGTGAAGAAAAAAAAAAGAAAAAAAAAATCATATATGTTGGGCTCAAAATCATAATACAAATAAAAATAAAAATAAAATAATAAAATACTAAAATAAAACAGTATACAAAATAATAAAAACTAAGAATTAAATGATGTGTGGGCCAAAAATATCATATGTAATCGGGATTTAAAATCTAATGACAAAATTGGGCTCAAATCAACGTAAAAACAAATTTTGGGGTCTACACATAATTATAATTTTTTTAACAAGTTTTTTTATATCATTTATATGATAATTAAATATAAAAATGAAAAAAAATCATACATGTTGTTAGCCCAAGGGTTCTCCTAATCATGTTTCGATGATAAAAAACCATGGTTAAATTACTAATTGATTTGAATTATGAAGAATTTTAGGTATTAGTTTGGAATTTCATCAAATGACCTAATGGATGCAAGATAAAGACCTTTAATAATAGGAAACATATGTAAGATGAATGCATGAGTGCACTTAGGATTTACATATCATTTCATGCATCTTTGAAAAACTTGGTTTATGATTTAAAGTTACATTTCCATTAAAATCCGAGATCTATCAAATGAACCTTAGGCAAAACGTTTCCAAATTGACATATAATTTTACCTAAAGACCTTGTCTAAGTGCTAAAAGCAAAAAGACCAGAAAAAGATAGGTTTCCAAACCAAAAATGGTGAATTGATCGAGGCACTGTCTAAACTAGCACAACCGGCTAGGGTACTGATCGACAGGTTTTCTTTTCCCAGTTAAGGTCCAATCGAGAGATGCAAAAAACACTTTTTCTCTTCCAATAGCATTTCTTTCCCAGTTGAGGTATTTGCCTTCCTAGTCGAGGTCCGATCGAGGGTAACGGTCACCTACCAAGCATTAAATGCTCCAACAGTTAGTGAACCGGTCGACCCCCAGTTCGATTGGTTGAGGCTATTGTAGACCCTCAATTTTGTCCCTTGACACTTGCATGTATCTTGGGGGTGTCGCCTGCACCCAATTTTTGTATGTCACAGCCATGGAGCCCTTGTTAGGCTTAATCAGTTTTCGGACCTCATGTGAGTTCACCTATGGTTCTATTTAGTGCAAGCATTTGGTCCATTATGAAATGCCGTCATGGTCAATTCTATTTGTAGACCCTCAATTTTGTCCCTTGACACTTGCATGTATCTTGGGAGTGTCGCCAGCACCCAATTTTTGTATGTCACGACCATGGAACCCTTGTTGGGCTCAATCGATTTTTGTACCTCACGTGAGTTCACCTGTGGTTCGATTTAGTGTGAGCGTTTGGTCCATTATGAAATGCTATCATGGCCAATTCCTTGGTTCATATGATGCTACGGTGTAGGGGTTAAAGTCTCCACAAAAACTTCAATTCAACTGGAGCTCGCTGAAGTCCATCCAATTTGGAGAACTTTGTCTTATTTTAGTCATTTCTTCTTCATCCGAGCTCATAATTGTGCACGGTTTTTTTTTTGTTGGGTTCCTTATTCTTCAAAGAATATTCTTTCAAATTTTGAGAATTTTTCTCAACCGGCTCAACGGATTCATCAGGGCAGCTCGTTGAAGCTTGTCCAAATTGGAGCACTCTTACCTGTTTTAGTCATTTCTCCTTCATAATTGGGTTTCCTTAGCGCTGGGTCCCCTGGAGCATTATCTACATCACTATTCCCATCCTACAATGGCTTGCTTTAACCTGTCATTATTGGGGTGAGTTGTTTTTTATTATCACACGTTGCCATGTTTTCTATCCCAATTGTATTCACTATTTTCTTCTGCACTTCTTCATCATTTGTCTCATCCCTTTTCGTTTTCTTCTACCCTCGTCGATCATCGTTTTGCTTCTTGAACGACGTGTCCTTTAGCATTTATAACCTGTCATTTGGTATTGTTTATTTGTATGTAGATCGATTCATTAGGCTCACACGATTCTCTGATATTTGACATTGCGCACTCAAAGGCTTGGTATTATCTTTTGGGTATTTGGGTCTTGTTTCTCATCGTTTCATTCACCTTTTACCTCTGGCCTTCATTATGGTCCGAGTTGTAAAACCACCCTGAGGACACGAGATCTCGTGTTCGCTTCGACATATTTCATTTGGAAAGGCTCTGTCATTGGTTGAAGTACGGGATGTCGGTCGACCTCCGTTTCTTGAGGATATAAAGGAATCGCATAATGCTTTCTCCATTCAATCTCCTCGCCTTTGGTCCACGATCAGAGACAGATGATGCAAAGAATTGGGACTATCGAGGACACCTTTGCTTGCTGCTTTGACATGTTCATACTAGGGCATACCCCATACCCTTGCATGATGACATCAATTCTTACATGTACACATGCAGTCCATTTCACTTGGAGATGTTTGACATCGATGTTTGGACATACTCCACATTTAGCCTGGATTCTTCATATAGTAGAGTGCTTTCGGGGCTTGCTCGAGATCAGATTCATCCATATTCATTGACCCAGCAGGAGTGTACACTGGGGCATATCCCATGCATTGTCATATTCGCATGTTTAGACAGATGATGGTCTTCGGGGATTCGGTTTCGTAGTTGGTTCACCAAGAAATACATATGTCAGATGTACATCCAAGGACATTCCCCTTAATAACTCTGTGGACATTAGATGTTGAGAAAAATAGTGCATAATTTGTTATGGATGATTATGTGGAATGCTTTCAGCTCTTCGATTTTAACCGCATGTGCAGTTATGGGATTCTGACATGGTACTGATATCTCAGACTGGGGCATACACCATTTCTGACATGGTACTAATATCCTAGACTGAGGCATTCCCTTTTATTTCCGTCTCCCACCGATCTTTGATGTTTGCATATCGTCTTGTAGGGGTATACACTTTTTTTTCATCTTGATTTAGGTGTCTGATTTCTTGCTTATTCGAGTCATTTATTGGTATTTCCTAGATTCCTTACTAGGGCATACCCCCTCTTCCTTTGAGTTGTTTGCTCTCCAAGTCCGTTAACGGCTTTCCGACATCATGCCCGGATCCCCTATCGTTTCAGTGGCTCTCCGACATCGTGTTTGGATCCCCTAACATTTCGACGGCTCTCCGATATCATGTCCGGATCCCCTTTCTTATTCGGTGGCTCTCCGACATCATGCCCGGATCCCCTATCGTTTTGACGGTTCTTCGACATCGTGTCTGGATCCCTTATCGTTTCGACGGCTCTCCGGCATCATGTTCAGATCCCTATCCTTTTTAAGGCTCTTCAGTATCGTGTCTAGATCCCCTATATTTTCGGCGGCTCTTTAGCATCGTGTCTAGATCCCCTATATTTTTAACGGCTTCCCGGCATCATGTCCAAGTCCTCGATCATTTCGGCGACTCTTCGTGATTCGTGCCCAGTCGGGTGTTTTAATAAAAAATATTTATAAATCCTATGACCTCATACTAGCGTAGCAAAGCTACTATAGTATAGTAGCTATAGGGTCGAACTCTGGGATGGGTTTTCATTCTACCAGTGATATACTCAAGATTAGAAACTGAGTCTGATGAGTTCCTTTGTCAAAAACTTAAAATTTAAAAGAAAATAAAATTTGTTTTGAAAGTGGTGTTTGGAACTAAACTAACATAGAACTAAGTAAAAATGGAAGAAAGAAAGTCTCCTGGAGCTAAGGGTTGCTAGGATCAAGTTCAGAATGTAAAGTGAAAATTCCGGATTTTTCTTCTCGTATTGGGGACAACAACATAAAGGATGGTTGTTTCCCGAACCGGTATAGGTTTAACAATGAAGATTTAATCCATAAAAAGTCAATAGAAATGGTAGTCAAGTTCCATTAATGGCTTTAGACACTGTGGGTCTTCACCTTGAGCCACTTTCCAATGGCTCGTACATGATAACTAATGGAATGATGTGGATCTAGCAATAAGTATCCACAGAGACCTGAAGCTTACCATGTATTGGCCATTCAAAGTGATTCTAAGGGATTTAAAGCAAAACTTCAGATTTAAAAGCCATTTATGAACTCCAACTACCTGTATTTAATACACGAGAGTTCTCCACTTTTGCATCTGGACTTTTCACCTAGCTTCCTTCACTCCAAGAAACCAAAGGTTTAGCCTCTCATCCTCTGGGAAAACATCCACAGAGGTTGTTTGGCTTCCAAGAAAAAGAAAATAGTAGAGAGAAAAGGAAAGCAAAGAGAGCCCTGTATTTCACTAAGTGTAGAACATAACATATATGTCGAGAGATGATTTCCACCCCTCTTATAGTCTTTACAAAGCAAAGCCTGTGATTGGTTAATTACAGGGATAAGAAAGGAATTTACATAAAAAAATACATAAGAAAAGATCTCATGTGGAGTCGGCAAAACAGAGGAGATTTTGCACCAAAGACGCATGGGCTGGTGCGAATTTCGCACAAGGAGAAGGTGATGTGCGAATTTCGCACAAGGGGAAAGTGTTGTGCGAATTTCGCACAAGCTTGGGCTGCTGTGCGAAATTCGCACATGCTTGGTGCAATTGTCTTCCGAAGGTCATATCTTCCTCATTTCAGCTCCAAATTGTACAGGGTTTGAAGCATTGGATTCTTGACTTCCTGAGCTTTGAAATGGTATATAGCATGTAGAAAATGGACTTCGAGAAGTTCTCCAAAAGTGCGAAGGAAGACTCTAGCTACTGTCCTCTGTTTTCTTCACTCTGTTTTCCTCTTTGCTTCTCTTGGTTACTTGGCTTGTCTTAATGATCCAAAAAGCTGTCAAAACACTAAAACTAGCCACAAATATGATTAGAAGTCATTGCTAGGTCCTTAACATGCCAATTGGAATAAAGATGGAGAACTACTATACAAAAGTGCTTAAAACACAATGAATTAAAGGCGCAAAATAGCACTTTTTGGGTAGTAATCACTCCCCCCAACTGACACATTGCTAGTCCCTGAGCAATGAAGGAGAGAAAAATAAAGAAAAATAGATAAAATAATAATTTATAAAATCATGCTGATCACTCCAAAAAATAATCAAGTGGCATGACTGATCAAACTCTCACATGGAACATGAAAGAAATAAAACTCAATCATCAACAAGAGTCATCAAATAACTTACCTATCACAACATCCAAAGAGCGGGCATTATACAAGTTTGAGTATCAAAATAATTTCCACTCCCAAAGGACCAACTCTTAATCTTCCACAAAAATCTAGGTGTTAAGGTGCTTAGTTTCCAGTTATAGTATGTCAAACTAATCTCTCCCCTCAACCTAGTTCTTTTCAAAGCTTAGCAAACTAACCAACCTCCAATAGGCTAAGAACGCACCTCTTTTCTTTCACAATTTTTTTTCTTGTAGGAGTGCAAAGCTTAAAGGCATTCTTTTCTAAATTGTCCATGTAACGGGGGTCCATCGATGACTCCCAACCAATCAAGGTTTAGGGCATCAAGCTTTAAGGATTTTTCAACCACTAACTCCTCGGATTTCACCCCGGACTTTTGAGAATGAATTTTTAAATACCCAAGCACCTACAGTATGCTAAACTCCACCTATTCACCCATGTAACGAGCATTGAGGTCGATGACTCCCAACCAATGAAGGCTTAGGGCACCAGGTTTTAAAGATTTTCACCATATACCCCTCAGACCTTGCTCGGGTTTCAAGGCAAGTAAAACTTTTTTTTTTCTTTCTTTATTCTTTTTTCAGAGGCTCATTGGCCTTTACAAGGTGTCCCAACACTATTAAAATGAGGTCAAAGGTACCAAGTCTAAATTTTCCTAAGTCAAGGGGTGAGAAAGTTTTCCATCTTATAACTGGAATCTAATGTGTTCAGTGTGTGAAAAGATTAGAGTGGAAGACTTAAGATTGAAATCAAAAGGAGCTTCAACAATTTATCAACTTTAATAAGCATAATACAAACTCTGAGACTATGGCAATAAGATAAGAATTTAATTTCTCCCATTTACTTTTGAGAATTTATCTTTGAGAAATAAAGAGAGTTTGCAAAAAAATTTGTTAGCAAAATAACTTAACCAAAAATCCAACAAATTACTTCCTCAACTCTCCCCCCAACTAGGATGAACATTGTCCCCAATGTTCCAAAAGCAAGTGATAATAAAAGAGAGGAAGTGATACCTCCTGATATTAAGGGACTCTGAATGGACAAGAGAAACCACATGTTGCAAAAGAAAAAGAAATCATAAGAGTGATGAGTAGAGGAAATAAAAAGGAATAGTTAATATACACAAAAAGGAAGATGTCTATATAAACTGAGAGAGTAAAATATACAAGATAAACATGGAATACATCCAATCCCAGTATAAAAGTGGTCCAAAATATATAAGACATCCAAAAACGTAGAATATAGATACAAAAAGGGAGAGGAGTGATCGTATGATCAAGTAGTAGGCTCCTCTGGTGGATAGGAGGGGTCCTCCGCTGCAACTGTGGAAGGTACCGCTACAGGTGTATCATCATCAACTGGAGCAGAAGGCTCTGAGGGCACAGGGGCAAAGATGGAACTGGTGGCAAAAGACCGAGGTGCTGCTGAATCTCACGGAGAATGAGAGTCTGTTGGTCCTGCCGAAGCTGGAAGCGGTCCATCCGCTCCATAATAGTCGTCTGAGTCTGGAAAGAAGCGAGCAAGTCACGATACTCTGCACCAGGGATAGTAATAGGCGGCTCTGAGGTAGGAGGAACAGCAGGTGGGGCGTCAGACGATGCTGCCTCTGGTACGGGCTTCGAGGGAGCTGAAGTGGACGGCGCGGATATAGATGGTAAAGGCTGTGGAGGGACTTCCCTTGGCTCGGGAAGGTCTGGGGAATGCTGATGGAGTCATACTTGATTCCATTGGTCAAGAGAGAAGCTCTCTCGACAATGGCTGCGGGGCTCAGAATGAGGGTCTACAAGGAAACCCATATGCGCCAGAACATGGCATAGCAGCCGAGGGAAAAGTAAAAGAATGGTGTCTGCCCTCGTAAGGCGCCGTTATGCACCTTCTCCTCAAAATGGAGGAGGACGGCCATAATCAAATGATGGGAGCCAAAGTAGTAGCCCTCAGAGATACGGAATAATGCCTCTAGAATGGCCCCTCGCCTCTGCACTCTATGCTGAAGAGGAAAAAGATTGGCGCGAAGCACCACATCAACTAGGAGCATCCCAGGGGGAAGCTCTTTCCTCATAATGATCCTCGCTGAAGATGTCCCTCGAGATAGTATACGAACCATGTCCCACTCAAAAAGTGGGGCCCAGTGTCTAAATGCAGCGGGATCTGCTGGTGCATAAGGGATATGGAAAGCCTCGGCAATCTGTCTAGCCCCCCAAATACCCTGGCGTCCATCAATGGTAAAAAGGATCGAGGCGGGTACCGGGACGCCACGAGTAGTCATAGACTGGTAAAAGTCTAAAGCTACTCGAGGATAAAAGAACTGTGGCGGCGTCATAAAGGGTACAAGATGGTACCTCTCAAATAGGCGGTATGAGTCCCCCAACTTAGGCTGTTGTCGCAAAATAGAGTGATCAAAATATGCCTCGACATGGAATGCTCTAGATCGGCAGTCGGAGTTGCCCTCAATGGGCGAGCTGGCGAGAATAGGGCGCCTGGTGGGAGGAGGCGGAGACTGTGAATCTCGAGGTGCTCTGGAGGACTCTCCTGGCTCCGAAGTCTTGGCCTTCTTTGTAGGAGGACTCCTAGTTGGAATCTGAGTAGGGGCCACAGGCGTGGCAATTGCTCTCCTCGTATGGTATCTGCGCTGAGGGGCAGAATCAGGTAAATGTGAGGGTACATCTAGTGGGGCCCACACAGGGGCAGCTCTCTGACTGCTTTGGGGAGCTGAGGCATAGCCTTCTCGGGTCTTAGGCATGAGGAAGCAACGAAATGAGGCTCAAAGGCTTGGGATTGCGGAGAGTAGGGATGAAGAAGCTCAAAAATTCGCACAAGGGAAGGTGTTGTGCGAATTTCGCACAAGGGAAGGGTGGTATGCGAATTTCGCACAATGCACTATTCACCCGTGCAAATGCGAAATTATGGCTCTTTCAAATGACAAAAATTCTTGGTTTTTTAGGGTGGGAAATGCTGGCTGAGGTAGGAAAGAGATTTTTCATGGTGGCTAAGCTTGGAATTGGGAGCTTTACAAGAAGAGAATGGAGAATTTGGAAGCTCCCATAGCTGGTGGCAATGGGTTTCTTATGAAGAAACCATGGCTTTGAAACCTATGCTTGAGGTTGTGATTTTGAAAAATGAAGGTTGGGTTTGGTTTAGGGATGAATTTGGAGTGTTGAGTGAAGAAATGAAGGGTTCTTTATGGTGAAAGGAGGAGAAAAAACTAAAAAATGGAAGATATGGACTGTTGTGAATAGTGAAGGCCGCGGCTATGGAGTGAAGCTCTTGAGATGGGCTGCCATGGTGGGGTTGAGGATGGGGGATGATGAAGGAGAGGACCTTGTGGATGGGAAGGGGTGATCGGAAGAGAGGTGTTGAGAGAATTGAAGAAGAACAAGCTTAGAATTGAAGAAGAGAAAATGGCTTTTAAAGAGAAAATGCGAATTTCGCACAAGGTGATGGGTAGTGCGAAAATTTCGCATTCCCGTGGTTCTCCAAGACAGAGAGCATGTTTTTTTTAAAATTGGTCACAAAAGCGAATTCGCACAAGGTTCGCATTCATGTGTATTTTCGCACTGAGATTTTGGGAGAGACCGAGAGCATGCTTTTTGAAAATTGGTTACAAAAGAGAATTCGCACAAGGGGATGTGTTGTGCGAATTTCGCACAAGAGGATTGGGTGGTGCGAATGTTGCTGTCTCTTGGCTTTTCTCCCCTGTTTTCCCTTGTTTTCATTCTTCAAGCTTTCCTACCTGCATGTTAACACAAAAAACCAATTCAAACCACATTAGAATGAAATTAAAGTCAAAAATAAAAATCAAAACATGCATAAACACAAGAAAAACACTAGATTAAACTAAAATCAACTTAAAAGAAAACAAAAAGAGGATAAACTTTTTAGTCTTTGAAGAGACTAAGTTCAACCATGAACTAAGTGTTTTCATGTTGGAGGTGGATCAAGGAGGATGAATTCCTCTTTGTCTCGGGAAAATGATTCCTTATAGGGCTTGAGACGATGCCCATTCACTTTGAAAGTTCGAGTGCTATTGAAGTTGAGTAGTTCCACTACTCCATTTGATTGCACATCATGAATTATGAAAGGACCCGTCCACCTTGATTTCAATTTTCCCAGAAAAAGATGAAGCTTAGAGTCATAAAGCAAGACTCTTTGCCCCTTGGCAAAATTCTTCTGATTTACCAACTGATCATGCCATTTCTTCAACCTCTTTTTTGCAATTTTTGAATTGAGGTAAACATCATTCCTCATTTCCTCCAATTCATTCAAATCCAAACATCTCTTTAACCCGGCTCTTGTCAAATCCATGTTGAGCTTCTTAATTGCCCACCATGCTTTATATTCAACCTCTACTGGAAGATGGCACGCTTTGCCATAAACAAGGCGGTAATGAGACATTCCAAGGATGGTCTTATACGCGGTCCTATAAGCCCATAATGAATCCAGGAGCTTAATAGACCAATCCTTCCTATTCACATTCACCACCTTCATCAATATATTCTTGATTTCTCGGTTGGCTAACTCAACTTGGCCACTTGTTTGAGGGTGATAAGGTGTAGCTACCTTGTGCTTGACCCCATATTTGGCTAGAAGAGTCTCAAAAGGCTTATTGCAAAAGTGGGTTCCTCCATCACTGATAATGGCCTTAGGCACTCCAAATCTTGAAAAGATGTTCTCCTTGAGAAATTTGAGAACCACCTTATGATCATTGCTCCTACATGGCATTGCTTCTACCCACTTAGAGACATAATCCACTCCCACCAAAATGTAGGAGTGTCCAAACGACATTGGAAATGGTCCCATGAAGTCTATCCCCCAAACATCAAAGACATCCACTATCAAGATGGGGTTCAAGGGCATCATATTTCGGCGTGTTAGCTTCCCAAGCCTTTGACACCGATCACATCCCTTGCACATAGTGTGGGCGTCCTTGAAAAGAGAGGGCCACTAAAAACCTGATTAGATCACTTTCATGGCTGTTTTCTGGGAAGCAAAATGACCTCCACATGCACTATCATGGCAATGGGAAAGAATTCCTGATTGCTCTTGTTCAGGAACACATTTCCTTATGATTTGATCCGTACAATATTTGAAGAGAAAAGGCTCCTCCTAATAATAGGCATGTGATTACTACTCAAAAAGTGCTATTTGATAGCTTGTAATTAATCCTTTTAAACACTTTTGAGTAGTAGTTATTGCCTTTTAACCCAATTAACATGTTAAGGCCTCTTTCAATCAATTCTAATCAAAATGTCTTAAGTTTTGGTGTTTTGATAGCTTTTTGATCACCAAAGCAATATGAGATTGAGGAGAGTTATATGGAATCCTTGGCAAAGCATTAGAAAGCCCAAAAGCATGAAGAACCAAAGCTTTGAAGTCCTTTGCCATAAGCAAATCCGGAATGCAAGGAAAATAAAGAGAATTCAGCCATGAAACATTCTTGATGACAGTCATTTCAGCTACTTTTGGAGCACTTCCCGAAGTCCAATTTATGCATGCTATATGTCATTTGAAAGCTTAGGAAGTCAACAATCCAATGCTTCAAAACCATGTACGATTTGGAGCTGAAATGAAGGAGTTACAGCCTTTGGAAGACAACTGCTCCAAGTTGAAGGAAGGATTCAGCAAAGTGCTGCAAAATCACCCTTTTGTTGCGGAATGATTTCGCAGCCTTTTTGCATAGTGCTATGGATTTCCCCTGAAGTTTCACGACGCGATGGAAGCCAAACACCACAAGATGAAAGCCAACTTCGCAGAGGTGCGGAATCAGCCTTTTGCTGCGAAGTGATTTCGCAGCCCTTTTTGTGCATCTGCGAAATCTCGCAGACCTCATTTTCACCTGCGAAATGGTCCTTAGTGCTGCCCGATATTTGTAACCGACACTTGGAGATATTTTTCATCAGATTTTTGTTGTCTAAATCCCCAAATTCTCCTTGTATCCAACCAATTATAGGATTCCTTAGCTTTTAAGTTAGGAAAATGGCTAAATATCCATGTAAAAGTTATTAATGTAATTTTCATATAAATTGAGCCCAAGGAGCCTGTTCTGAGGGTGTTGAACCTTTTGTAAAAGTTTCAAATGAAGTAAAATACAGAACTTGAGCTCTGCTTTACCTTCTCACTTTGATTGTGTTTTATTTATTTACTAAGTTATGCACTCTCTGAGGAATTTTCCCCAGAGAATGAGTAACTAAACCTTTTAGTTCCTTGGAGTTAAGGTTGCCGGGAAAGGTTCCAAGTGCAAGAATCAGAAGCTTTGTGGTTTCAGCTATGAATGAAGAGAAAGTGTGTCCCATGAATGGTTTCTACGTTTTTAGTTAACTTAAAACGCCTTGGAGTCACCTGGGCCAACACTTGGTAAGGCAAGTGATCTCTATCCATGGAGATGCACTAGTTTACCCCTTGCGAGCCTCTGGTAGGTGACTTGAAGGTAGGATTTTCTAGAATAGCCAACACTTGGTAAGATTTTGGACTCTAACGAGACATCCATTAGTTATCTCTTGCGAGCTTTTGACGGGTAATCCAAGGTTAAAGATCACCTTGAATGGTAAAGGCTAAGTGAGAGGCTCGAGCCATGGCAAGTTGCATCAGTGAGAGAATTAAAGCTGAAATCCAATTGAGGGATGCATTTGTGCAACACCTGTTAGAGAATTGACTTTATGTTAATTCTCTAATGCGAGGAATTGAACCAACTGACCGGAGCTATGCTATTGCATGAGGAACCTCCCCTGTAAGCCTGAATCTCCAAGGAATGTTTTTCTTCTTAAGTAATTTTCATCACTTGCTGTGTTGTTAATCTAAGTCCAAACCTTTTTCAACCAAAGTTTGTGTTTTATTTCTTAAGCTAATCTTGAAATGAAACAGCACCAATTCACTTTGAATTGGTATCATTTTCAGTTTGAGTACCCTTCCCAGTGAACGATCCTAGAGCCACTATGCTGTAGTAGCTTTTTCTTTGCTACCCTAGTTCATGGTGTAATAGGTTATAAATTTTGTTGATTACTCCCTCAATCAAGGAGCACCAGCTGGACACGAATCAGCTGAGACACCAATTAGGCATGAATCAGCATAGATCTTAGCAAAGAAATGCCTCTTGTCTTGGGCACTCCACTCACTTGGAACTTCCCCAGTAACCAAGTAATTTGCAATGTGAGAATACCATGGAGCTACCTCTATTAACATGAGAGACTCCTCAGGGAAGTCATCATTGATAGGTAGACCATGTGAGTCATGTGCTATCACAAGTCTTGACAAGTAGTCAGCTACCACATTTTCTACTCCCTTTTTATCCCGGATTTGGAGATTGAATTCTTGAAGCAAAAAGATCCATCTTATCAATCTTGCCTTGGCATCTTGCTTGGTTAGCAAGTACTTCAAAGCAGAATGATCAGTGAACACCACTATAGAGGACCCTACCAAATAGGCACGAAACTTATCCAAGGCAAAAACTACTACCAACAACTCCTTCTCAGTAGTTGTGTAGTTCCTTTGAGCCTCATTCAAAGTTTTGCTTGCATAATAAATCACATAGGGCTTTCCATCTTCTCTTTGCCCCAAAACAGCACCCATAGCAAGATCACTTGCATCACACATTACCTCAAAAGGTAATTTCCAATTTGGGGCTCTCACTATTGGTGCAGTTGTGAGGAATTGCTTCAGTTCCTCAAAACTCTTCTAACATTTCTCATCCCACACAAACTTGGCATCCTTTACCAAGAGTTCACAAAGAGGTTTTGAGATTTTTGAGAAATCCTTAATGAACCTTCTATAGAACCCGGCATGTCCTAGGAATTGCCTAATTCCTTTAACATTTGTGGGAGATGGCAACTTAACAATTAGCTCCACCTTTGCCTTATCTACCTCAATGCCATTTTTGGAGATTATATGTCCTAAGACAATTCCTTGTTGTACCATAAAATGGCACTTCTCCCAATTTAGCACTAGGTCTTTCTCAATACATCTTTGGAGAACAACTTCTAAATGCAACAAACACTCCTCATAAGAACCTCCATATACAGTGATGTCATCCATGAAGACTTCCATGATGCGCTCCACCATATCACTGAAGATGCTTAGCATACATCTTTGGAAAGTTGCAGGAGCATTACATAGACCAAAGGGCATCCTCCTATACGCAAAAGTACCAAAGGGGCAAGTGAAGGTTGTATTTTCTTGATCTTCCAAATCAATCTCTATTTGGAAGTACCCCGAGTAACCATCCAGAAAACAGTAGAAAGGATGTCCTGAGACTCTCTCAAGGACTTGGTCCATGAAAGGCAATGGGAAATGGTCCTTCCTAGTCACTGAATTCAACCTCATGTAGTCTATACACACCCTCCATCCTGAGGTAGGACGTGTAGAGACTTCCTCCCCTTTCTCATTCTGGATCACAGTAATTCCAGATTTCTTTGGGATTACTTGGGTGGGGCTCACCCACAAACTATCTGAAATGGGATATATGATCCCTGCTTGAAGTAGCTTCAGAACTTCACCCCTTACCACCTCTTTCATGTGAGGATTCAACCTTCTCTGGGGCTGTCTCACTGGTTTTGCATCTTCCTCCATGTAGATATGGTGGGTGCATACCAAAGGGCTAATCCCTTTCAGATCAGAAATTTGCCATCCAATGGCTTTCTTGCATTTTCTGAGGACTCCTAAAAGGCTATCCTCTTGATCAATTGTAAGGTTTGAAGAAACCACCACTGAACATTTCTCATCTTCCTCCAAATATGCATACTTCAAATCAACAGGAAGCGGCTTCAAAACAAGCTTTGGAGGGTCCTCCATAGCTGCTCCTTATGAGTCCTCCTTATTGAATAGTGGTAAGATCTCTTTCCGTCTCCTCCAAGGAGACATGATGGCTAGCACATCAGAGGGTTCAGGTAACCCTTCTTCAAGCACTCCAAGGCTTTCTTTCAAGCTCTCTTCTAAATTTTTGTCACAATGCTCTTCAACCAAAGTGTTGATCAAGCACACCTCCTCCAATCCTTCCTTCTCTTCTGGGTGAAGATGCCTCTTGCACAGGTGGAATATGTTTAATTCCAAGGTCATGTTTCCAAATGTGAGTTGCATCACCCCATTCCTACAATTGATGATGGCATTGGAGGTAGCTAGGAAAGGTCTCCCAAGGATGATTGGCACATAAATTGCTTCCTTAACAGTGGGATCAGTATCAAGTACAACAAAATCCACGGGATAGTAGAATTTGTCCACTTGAACTAGAACATCCTCTATCACCCCCCTTGGGATTTTGATTAACCTATCAGCTAAGGAGAGAGTGATGGTTGTGGGCTTCAATCCTTTAAGTCCCAGTTGCTTGTACACAGAATATGGGAGCAAATTCACACTTGCCCCCAAGTTTAGTAAAGCTTTCTCCACATGTGTCCCTCCAATGTTGACTGAAATGGTGGGACATCCAGGATCTTTGTACTTAACTAGAGACTTACTTTGAATGATAGCACTTACTTGCTCAGTGAGGAATGCTTTCTTTGTCACATGTAACCCTCTCTTGACCGTGCACAAGTCCTTTAAAAATTTTGCATATGTGGGGACTTGCTTGATCATATCAAGTAAGGGTATATTCACCTTCACTTGTCTCAAAACTTCAAGAATTTCTGATGAATTCTTGATTTCCTTCTTTCCATGTAAAGCTTGAGGAAAAGGGGGAGGCATATGTTTCTTCATCATATCCTCCTTAATCACTATCTTTGGCTCTTCTTCAATGCTTGATTTGGATGCATTTTTCTTCCCACTCTTCTCTTCTTGGTTATTGCTCTCTTTAACCAAGGTTCTCTTTGACATGAGTTCTTCATCTTGTCTCACCTTAGGCAAGGGTTGATCAACCTCCTTCCCACTCCTCAAGGTGATCACAACTTTGACCTCCCTCAACTTTGAAGACTCCCCCTCTTGGGTTTCAACTTCATGAACACCCTTTGGATTTTGGCTTGGTTGAGAGGGAAACTTTCCTTTCTCATTCACTGTGTTGAGGTTGGTAAGCCTAGAGATGGAGTATTGAATATTATCTATCTTCTAAGATAGATCATTTTGCATCCCATCCATTCTCTTAATTTGAGAACTCTCAACATTTTCAATCTTTTGGTGCAATTGGGAGTTGATTGCCTTTTGTTCACCCACAAAGTCACCCATGACTTTACTTAGGTTTACAATGGCTTGCTCCACTGAAGAGGTTTGTTGAGGTGCTTGGGTTTGGGCTTGTGGTTGGTATGGAGGTGGCCTTGGTTTCCAAGAAAAATTTGGATGGTTTCTCCAGCTTGAATTATAGGTGTTTCCATAAGGTGCATTGTTGTTGGGCCTAAATTGCCCCACAACATTGGCTTGATCACCTAACATCTCCCTCATAGTTGGGATGGTTGGGCACTCATCTACCACATGATCACATGATTGGCAAATGGTGCATGGCATGACATGGGCTTGTGTCTTGAAAATGGCTTGGACTTCATGTATTTTTTTCAACTCAAGTTCTTCCAACCTCCTTGCCATTGTTGCCACCTTAGCTTTCATGTCCATGTCCTCACTTAACATGTACATTCCACCCTTTGGATTTTGGGTTGGTTGAGAGGGAAAATTCCCTTTTTCTCTTGAGTTGGGCTCATCCCATCCTCTTGACACTTCAGACACATAACTTAAAAAGTCCATGGCTTCTTCCGGATTCTTACTCATAAAATCTCCCCCACACATGGTTTCAAGAATTTGCTTCATGGAGGAAGACATCCCATCATAAAAATAGCTCACCAAGAGCCATGTATCAAAGCCATGATGAGGACAAGCATTGATGGCCTCCATATACCTTTCCCAACATTCATGGAACTTCTCATTTTCTTTGGCAGAAAAGTTTGAGATTTGTCTCTTCAACCCATTGGTCCTATGGGTGGGGAAAAATTTCTTCAAAAATTCGGCCTAAAGATCAACCCAATTCCTTATGCTCCTCGGCCTTAAAGAGTTAAGCCATATTTTTGCCTTGTCCTTCAAAGTAAAAGGGAATAGCTTGAGTCTCATCAAGTCTATTGAAGCTCCTTCCTCTGTAAAAGTATTGCACACCTCCTCAAACTCCTTGGTGTGGGCATATGGATTCTCACTCTCCATTCCATGGAAATTTGGTAGGAGGGGCACAATATGGGGCCTTATAATCAGCTGCTCAAGGGGAGGTACGATGCATGAGGGTGCACTCATCCTTGGTGGGTGCATTCTATCCCTCATGGATAGATA
Source organism: Vitis cinerea var. helleri x Vitis riparia (assembly GCA_946000715.1). Taxonomy (NCBI): domain Eukaryota; kingdom Viridiplantae; phylum Streptophyta; class Magnoliopsida; order Vitales; family Vitaceae; genus Vitis; species Vitis cinerea var. helleri x Vitis riparia. The sequence continues at coordinate 16,664,276 of OX254005.1, read as the reverse complement.
TGCATTTGGATTACCCCCTTGACCGTGTTAAGAATTCTGATCCTCTTGTGGAGGGTCCATGATGTTTACACAGATATCCAACTCTGTGTCTTGAGGATTCTCAATCCTTACTAATCTTCCCTCTTGGTCCTGAATCCAATAGGGCATGCACAAGTTACTACTTACCTGAAAACAAAACCAAGACAACAAAAACAAAAGAAAACTAGAAGAAAGTTAAGGTTACAAAAAAAACAAAAGGAATTCCACAATTAAAAGAAAGGAAATGAAGTTAGTGAAAAAGAAATTCACCAAACTTGTGATGGAAATCACAAGTAGCCTCTAAAAGGTCATATCACTATAAAGTGGCACCATCCCCGGCAATGGCGCCATTTTGATTCGTGTCTAGTAGGGTGTTTTAATAAAAAAATATTTATAAATCCTATGACCTCATACTAGCGTAGCAAAGCTACTATAGTGTAGCAGCTCTAGGGTCGAACTCTGGGATGGGTTTTCATTCTACCAGTGATATACTCAAGATTAGAAACTGAGTCTGATGAGTTCCTTTGTCAAAAACTTAAAATTTAAAAGAAAATAAAATTTGTTTTGAAAGTGGTGTTTGGAACTAAACTAACATAGAACTAAGTAAAAATGGAAGAAAGAAAGTCTCCTGGAGCTAAGGGTTGCTAGGATCAAGTTCAGAATGTAAAGTGAAAATTCCGGATTTTTCTTCTCGTATTGGGGACAACAACATAAAGGATGGTTGTTTCCCGAACCGGTATAGGTTTAAAAATGAAGATTTAATCCATAAAAAGTCAATAGAAATGGTAGTCAAGTTCCATTAATGGCTTTAGACACTGTGGGTCTTCACCTTGAGCCACTTTCCAATGGCTCGTACATGATAACTAATGGACTGATGTGGATCTAGCAATAAGTATCCACAGAGACCTGAAGCTTACCATGTATTGGCCATTCAAAGTGATTCTAAGGGATTTAAAGCAAAACTTCAGATTTAAAAGCCATTTATGAACTCCAACTACCTGTATTTAAAGCACGAGAGTTCTCCACTTTTGCATCTGGACTTTTCACCTAGCTTCCTTCACTCCAAGAAACCAAAGGTTTAGCCTCTCATCCTCTGGGAAAACATCCATAGAGGTTGTTTGGCTTCCAAGAAAAAGAAAATAGTAGAGAGAAAAAGAAAGCAAAGAGAGCCCTGTATTTCACTAAGTGTAGAACATAACATATATGTCGAGAGATGATTTCCACCCCTCTTATAGTCTTTACAAAGCAAAGCCTGTGATTGGCTAATTACAGGGATAAGAAGGGAATTTACATAAAAAATACATAAGAAAAGATCTCATGTGGAGTCGGCAAAACAGAGGAGATTTTGCACCAAAGACTCATGGGCTGGTGCGAATTTCGCACAAGAAGAAGGTGTTGTGCGAATTTCGCACAAGGGGAAGGTGTTGTGCGAATTTCACACAAGGGGAAGGTGTTGTGCGAATTTCGCACAAGCTTGGGTTGCTGTGCGAAATTCGCACATGCTTGGTGCAGTTGTTTTCCGAAGGCCATATCTTCCTCATTTCTGCTCCAAATCGTACACGGTTTCAAGCGTTGGATTCTTGACTTCCTGAGCTTTGAAATGGTATATAGCATGTAGAAAATGGACTTCGAGAAGTGCTCCAAAAGTGCAAAGGAAGACTGCAGCTGCTGTCCTCTATTTTCTTCACTCTGTTTTCCTCTTTGCTTCTCTTTGTTACTTGGCTTGTCTTAATGATCCAAAAAGCTGTCAAAACACTAAAACTAGCCACGAATATGATTAGAAGTCATTGCTAGGTCCTTAACATGCAAATTGGAATAAAGATGGAGAACTACTACACAAAAGTGCTTAAAACACAATGAATTAAAGACGCAAAATAGCACTTTTTGGGTAGTAATCACTTCGTCATCGTGTTCGAATCCCTTTTTTTTTCGGCGGCTCTCCAGCATCGTGTTTGGATCCCTGTCATTTCGGTAGCTCTTCGACATCATGTCCAGATCCCCATCTTTTCGGCGGCTCTTCAGTATCGTGGCCGGATCCTCTATCATTTCGATAGCTCTCTGACATCGTGTCTGGATCCCCTATTGTTTCAGCAACTCTTCGACATCGTGTCTGGATCCTCTTTCTTTTCGATGACTCTCCGATATCGTGTCCGAAACCCCTTTCTTTTCAATGGCTTTCCGACATTGTGTCCAGATCCCCTATCTTTTCGGCAGCTCTCCGGTATCGTGTCTGAATCCCTTATCATTTCAGCAGCTCTCCGACATCGTGTTCGGATCCCCTATCATTTCAGCGGCTCTTCGGCATCGTGTCCGAATCCCTTATCTTTTCGACGACTCTTGGGCATCGTGTCCAGATCCCCTATCTTTTCGGCGACTCTTCGGCATCGTGTTCGGATCCCCTTTCTTTTCGGTGGCTCTTCGACATCGTGTCTGGATCCTCTATCTTTTCGGCGGCTCTCTAGCATCGTGTCTAGACCCCCTATATTTTCGACGGCTTTCTGGCATCATGCCCGAATCCTCTATCTTTTCGATGGCTCTCCGACATCGTGTCTGGATCCCCTATCTTTTCGGCGGCTCTCTGGCATCGTGCTCGGATTCTCTTTCTTTTCGACTATTCTCTAGCATCGTGTCCAGATTCCCTATCTTTTCGGCGGTTCTCCGTCATCGTGTCTGGATCCCCTGTCTTCTCGGCAACTCTCTGACATTGTGCTCGAATCCCTTAGTCCTTAATCATTGTAACCCAACTCTTTTGGCCTTTGGTATTATTGTGCAGGGACAAAATTGTTAGCCTTTGATTTCTTCATTAGAGTTCATTTCTACTCATTCATCGTTTGCGCTTTATGTTAGTGAACCATTCATTTATTCACTTTATTGAAGGGAAGCATATTTGTAGATCCTCAATTTTATCCTTTGACACTTGCATGTATCTTGGGGGTGTCGCCCACACCCAATTTTTGTATGTCACAACCATGGAGCCCTTGTTGGGCTTAATCGGTTTTCGGGCCTCACGTGAGTTCACCTATAGTTCGATATAGTGTGAGTGTTTGGTCCATTATGAAATACTATCATGATCAATTCTATTTGTAGACTCTCAATTTTGTCCCTTGACACTTGCATGTATCTTAGGGGTGTCGCCCGCACCCAATTTTTGTATGTCATGGCCATGGAGCCCTTGTTGGACTCAATCGGTTTTTGGACCTCACGTGAGTTCACCTATGGTTCGATTTAGTGCGAGCATTTAGTCAATTATGAAATGTTGTCATGGCCAATTCCTTGGTTCATATCATGCTACGGGGTAGGGGTTAAGGTGTCCACAAAAACTTCAGTTCAATTGGAGCTCGCTTAAGCCCATCCAAATTGGAGTACTTTGGCCTATTTTAGTCATTTCTCCCTTATCCAAGCTCATAATTATGCATCATTTTTTTTTGTTGGGTTCCTTATTTTAAGAAATATTCTTTCAAAATTTAAGAAATTTTCTCAATCGGCTTAGCCGGTTCATTGGGGCAGCTCGCTGAAGCTTGTCCAAATTGGAGCACTCTGACCTGTTTTAGTCATTTCTTCCTCATCTGAGCTTAGAATTGCGCACCATTTTTTTTTTTTTTATTATTCCTTACTCTTCAAGGAACATTATGTCAAAATTTGAGATTTTTTCTCAACCAGCTCAGCCGATTTGAAACCAACTCAATTGGTTTGTCAAGGCAGCTCGCTGAAGCCCGTCCAAATTGGAGCACTCTGGCCTGTTTTAGTCATATCTCCTTACTCTTCAAGGAACATTATGTAAAAATTTGAGAATTTTTCTTAACTAGATGAACTAGTTTTCGGGTTAATTACAACCCGCTTTGAATCCATGTGGATTCTTGGCAGGTAAGCAAGGGTGGACTTATGAGGGGCAGCTTCCCATCTCGTGACTGGGAGAGGAGTTCAATATGCTGAAATTCTAAGGCTAATGGTGAGGGATTCCAAAGCTGAAGGGGAATAAAAATGAGGTGGTGCAGATGCTGGGGGGTTCTTAGTATAAAAGACATTTCAAAGAGAGTAAGTGATGAGGTTTTTGGAAATTTTGGGTGGGAGTTTTTATTGGGGTGACGAATGAAAGGGGGGGAAAGAATTCAGAGAAGAGAAGAGAAAAAAAAACAAAAAAAAAAAACAAGAAATGAGTGGTCAGAGCAGGTTTGCAGAAGTTAGAGAGATAAGGAAGCAAAAAGCAGTGAAGGAGAGTAGCTCGTTTTGGGTCTGGCTATTTTTTGCAAGAAGATACAGCTCACTTGAAGCCAAGCAATATTGCTTGAGGGGACCTTTCCAGGTATGGCAACTGTAAGCTTCACGTTTTTTTCATTTATTTGGTTCATTCTCTATTGATTTATGGGAATAACTTGCTTATTTATATGTAGATGTTATAAGTCGTAGGTTTGTTTTGTTGATTTTTGGGTTACTGATGGGCTTATATCTACTGATTCATTTCTCACTTTGTTGGGTTGATTGGAGAATAATATGACTCTGTCCCAAGCTTTATTGTGTAGCATCCGGAAGACTTGCAGCTATTCTCATTTCTATGGGATATGCTCTAATTATTTCACTTAGTTTTCAAGCCCTTTGACAAGATAATGAAATATAATTTTTCTTTTATTTTATTATTTGTTTATTTATTTTTATGTTTCTTTTTTTTCCTTGGATCCTCCTTTATTCATGATTCTACTATTTCCTATATTTTTTGAAGAACTTTTTTTTAGCACATTAAGGTTGTGCTTACTGCTTCATGTTTGAAGGGGATGGGTCCTCTTTGAGTAAGTTGCGTGTTCTAAGCAAAGAGGTAAATGGAGTTGAAATCATTTAGTAGGTTGTAATACTATTACTTGGAATGCTGAGAATTCGTCTAATGGGATCAGTGGCAATGGGTCAAGGTTTGAAGTATTGAGGAGTGAGGCATATGTAATTTTGGAATGGGTTCAAACTATTAGAATTTGGGTCAAAAGAATGTTGAGGGAAACATGGATTTGGCAGTCAGGTTGTCAGGTACAAGAATTAGTTTAGGAGAATGGTTTAAAAGCTGGTTTTATGTCTTGAGAATTGATGAACTAGGGCTTGTTGGTTTCTTAAACTCAGAAGTGATGAAGTTTTCGACATCTTTCATGAAGGTTTTTATTTATTTATTTATTTCTAAAATTAGCCTTAAATTGGAAAAGAAAACAACCAGATGTTGCCATTCCACAAGGAATTGCACCAAAAAAAGGTCTCCATACAACCACCAAATTCAACTAACCCACAACCATTCCTCACACACATAGCCCATAGGTAGTTCGCACCTCCCTCACAGTACACACACAGCCCACAGGTAGTCTACACGCACCCCATGGCCACCATGGCCACCACATGTAGCCCACACCTTTCTCACAACACACACACAACCCATAGGTAGTCCACACGCACCCCATGGCCACCATGGCCACCACATGCAACCCGCACCTCTCTCTCAGCACACATAACCCATAGGTAGTCTACACGCACCCCATGGCCACCATATGCAGCGCGCACCTCCCTCACAGCACACACACAACCCATAGGTAGTCTACATGCACCCTATGGCCACCATGGCCACCACATGCAGCGCACACCTCCCTCACAACTCACACACGACCACCACACCACCACATGCAGCATGCACCTCCCTTTCATGCACTCATAAAGCCCACACAACTCACCCATGCAGCCCACGGTTTACCCATGCACACCTCACCCTCACACGCTCACCCACATGTAGCCTACACACCTTACAGCTCACCCATGGCCTTTACGGGTCATCCAAAGTCACCCCATGCAGCCCGCATCTCACCACAACTCACCCATGGCCTACTCACCACCACCATGCACCCATGGCCACCCTTAAGGCCACCATATAATTGATCTTTAGCAGTTGATTTTTTTTATTTTATGGAGAATTATGAAATTTGTGGTTGTTAGTGGATGAAATTCAAGTGGAAAAGATGTTAATTCTTAGTTGAAAATCAATGGAATTAGGATAGCTAAATTTTAGCCACATAATGAAGTTTCATGGTTGCATTTTAGTGGTCGTTTGGTGTAGATTACAGGTTATATATATAGGGTTGGTTCATGGATGAAAATTCTCTTAATTCAAGTAGAAATACGACTAAATTTTAGTAGATTTGGTGATTGCATATGTTGTGTGATTGTGCTTATTGACTCACCATTTTCCACAGTGCATGGCTAAGGACCTTAAGTACGCATCATTGTTCTGATTGTCAATTTCCAAAACTCGAAAACCACTTTTTCTCCGCATATTATTATTTTTAATCGCGAGTTGCACCGATCGGTGGATTAAGGGAGGGTCCACACCTGCTTTTTGGTTTTTCTTGGCTCCCAAAGTTAGAAAACCATAAATAGAGAGCTACACATCATTTATGAGAAAGAGAATACCCACATTTATTTGTTTACCTACTTGTTCTTTCCTTAAAAGCTCTCATTCTTTTCTTGGTGCATTAAATCTTTATTTGCATACTCTTTAGTGCACCTTTGTGATTCATCCTAGCCTTGAGTTGTATTTGAGCCATTGTTGAGATAGGTTGAGAGACTTAAACTTGTTATTTAAGTGATAAAACCTTCAAGTGAGTTGAAACTTGAAGAGATTGTGTAAGAGCCCATTGGAGCCAGAATCCAAGTGTAAAGGTGATTACAAGCTTGGTTGAAACTTCAAGTTAGTGGAACCCTCACTCGATTAGGAACTTAAGAAGAGTGGACGTAGGCAAAAAAGTGTCAAACCACTATAAAATTTGAGTTTGATTTCTCTAACCTTATCTCTTTTTATTTGCTCCTCTTATGCTTAAATTTGTTGTATTTAAAAAGAATTTTTTTTAATCCCAATTCATCCCCCCTCTTGGGTGTTTTCTCTTTTAAGATTAGCCTTTATTTTCTCAATTGGTATCAGAGCTAGGCCTTTTATTTAAGACTTAATCGTTTGAGAGAAAATGACTAATCCATCAAGCTCATCTCACATTGAAAGTTTTGCAACCAATAGACCTCCATTTTTTGCGGGAACCGATTATCCCTATTGGAAAACTAAAATGACTTGGTTTTTACAATCAACCAATTTAAACGTATGAGACGTCATTGAAGATGACCCAACTTTTCCTTCAAAACTAGTTGATGGAGTCATTGTTCCAAAACCCAAGCAAGAATGGGATGAGCGTGATTGAAGAAATTTTCAATTAAATGCTAAGGTCTTTTATACTTTGCAATGTTCTATGGATAGAAATGAATATAATGGAATATGTCAATCCAAATCAGCTAAAGAAATTTGGAGATTACTTGAAATAACTCATGAAGGAACAAATCAAGTTAAAGAGTCAAAAATCAATTTACTTGTTCATAGCTGTGAATTGTTTTTTACGAAAGATAATGAAACTATTGTTGAGATGATCACTAGGTTCACCGACATTGTCAATGGTCTTGAAGCCTTGGGAAAAACCTACAAGGAATCTAAAAATGTGATGAAGATCTTGAGGTCACTTCCATCAAAGTGGCATACAAAGGTCACCGCAATTCAAAAAGCCAAATACTTGACCAAGCTACCTTTGGAGGAGCTCATAGGGTCATTGATGACATATGAGATCAATTTGGCAAAGAAGCAACAAGAAAGTGAAGACAAAAAGAAGAAGATCATAGCTCTCAAAGTTACAACTAAGGAAGAAGAAGAAAAACAAAGTGAAGAAAATGAAAATTTAACCCTTATCACAAGAAAGTTCAACAAATTCATGAGGGGTGAAAGGTTTAAAGGAAGAAGGTTCACTTCTAGATGAGACTTTTCTAAAAATGAATCTTCATCTCATGGTGACAAGGAGAGATGAGAAAAGAAAAGAGACTCAGTGTGTTTCAAGTGCAACAAACTGGGACACATTAAAGATGATTGTCCTCTCTACAAAAGTGAAGCCAAGAGGAGAAAGAAGAAGGCAATGATGACCACTTGGAGTGAAAGTGAAGATGAATCCTCTGAAGAAGAAAAAGAGAAAGAAGTGGCAAACATGTGCTTCATGGCAATAGATGAACTTGATGAGGTAAACTCTAACCTTAGTGATGAAGATATACATGATGCATTTGAAGAATTGTATGAGGATTTTGAAATACTTAGTTTGAAAAATATTTCTCTTAAAAACAAAGTTCAACAACTTGAAAAAAAACTTGGAGCAGTAAAAGAAAAATTTTCAAATGTTGAAGTTTATAAAACTCATCTTGAAAAAAAAATGAGATTCTAAGAAAGAAAAATGAATGATTGACCTCCTCTCTTTCAATATTTTCTTGTAGACAAAAATCTTTTAAAATGATTTTAGCTAGCCAAAAATGTGTTTTTGATAAACAAGTTTAGGATTCAAATCTTCAAAAAATTAAAAGTATTTTAAAAACTATTTTGTAAAGGAATCCACAAGTGCAAGTCCTTCCACTACTTGCAACTTTTGTGGAAGAGGAGGGCTCATTAATAGTACATTCCCTTTAAGAAATGGTTCTCAAAAGAATTCAAATGCAAAAGATAAAAAGATTTGGATTGAAAAATACAAGGTCACTAACCCTCAATGACCCAAAAAGATATGGATACCTAAATCAACTTGAGTTTTATGCTGTAGGATTCAAAGAAGGATAAATGGTTCCTGGATAGTGGATGCTCAAGACACATGACCGGAGATGAATCCAAGTTTGCTTTTCTTTCAAAAATAAAATGGAGGATATGTTACTTTTGGAGACAATGCAAAAGGAAGGATCATTGGTCAAGGCAACATTGGTAATGACACAGCCTCTCTCATTGAAAGTGTTTTATTAGTAGATGGTTTAAAACATAACCCTTTAAGCATTAGTCAACTTTGTGACAAAGGTTTTAAAGTGATTTTTGAAGCATCTCATTGCATCATCAAGGATACTCAAAATGATAAAGCCATCTTCATGGGTCATAGATGTGATCATGTTTACTTTATAAATATTTCAAAATATGATGGCCATGATAGCTGATTTTCAAGCATGCATGATCAAAGTTGGTTGTGGCATAGGAGGTTGGGACATGCTAACATGGACCTCATTTCCCAACTCAATAAAGATAAACTTGTTAAAGGCCTTCCTAAAATAAATTTTCAAAAAGATAAATTTTGTGGAGCTTGTCAAGTGGGAAAGCAAATAAAAAACTTTTTTAAAAACAAAAACTTCATTTCCACATCTAGGCCACTTGAGTTGTTGCATATGGATTTATTTGGTCCCTCTAGGACACCAAGTCTTAGAGGAAAGTCTTATGCATATGTTATTGTGGATAACTTCTCTAGATACATAGGAGTCTTGTTTTTAAGTCAAAAGAATGAAGCCTTTTATGAGTTTTCAAAGTTTTGCAATAAGGTTCAAAATGAAAAAAGTTTTACAATTACTTGTATAAGAAGTGATCATGGGAGAGAATTCGAAAATATCGATTTTGAAGAGTATTGCAATGAGCATGGAATTGACCACAATTTTTCAGCCCCTAGAACTCCTCAACAAAATGGGGCAGTTGAAAGGAAAAATAGAACTCTTCAAGAAATGGCAAGAACCATGCTAAATGAAAACAACTTACCAAAATATTTTTGGGCCGAAGCGATTAACACTACTTGTTATGTTTTAAATAGAGTATTAGTAAGGCCCATACTTAAGAAAACTTCCTACGAGCATTGAAAAAACAAGAAACCCAACATTAGCTATTTCAAAGTCTTTGGATGCAAATGTTTTATATTAAACACCAAAGACAATTTTGGAAAATTTGATGCAAAATCGGATGTTGGAATTTTCCTTAGTTAGTCAACTTCAAGTAAAGCTCTTAGAATTTTTAACAAAAGAACCATGGTTGTAGAGGAGTCCATCCATGTTATTTTTTATAAATCTAACAATTTTCTCCAAGAAATAGAGAGTGTTGATGATGATTTAGGTTTGGAGACCTCCATGAGAAGATTGCAAATTGAAGATAGAAGACAACAAGAAGAAAATGGAAAGGATCCTAAGAAAAAGGATCACCATTGGCACTACCCCTTCCTCAACAAGTGCAAGGTGAATCAAGTCAAGACATTCCTAAAGAATGAAAGTTTGTTATCAATTACCCATAAGATCAAATTATAGGTAATTCATCTAGTGAGGTAAGAAGTAGATCCTCTCTTAGAAACATTTGTAATAATCTAGCTTTTATCTGTCAAATTAAGCCTAAAAATATAAATGATGCTTTAGATGATGAAAATTGGATGATTGCTATGCAAGAAGAGTTAAATCAATATGAAAGAAGTGAAGTATGTGAATTAGTACCAAGACCTTCAAATCAAAGTGTTATTGGATCTAGATGGGTCTTTAGAAATAAAATGAATGAAAATGGCATAATTGTTAGAAACAAAGCAAGGTTGGTAGCCGAAGGTTTTAAGCAAGAAGAAGGGATATATTATGAAAAAACCTTTACCCCTGTAGCTAAGTTGGAAGCCATTAGGATGCTATTTGCCTTTGCATGTTTTAAAGACTTTGTGTTTATATCAAATGGATGTGAAAAATGATATTTTAAATTGTTTTATAAATGAAGAAGTATATGTTGAACAACCACCCAATTTTCAAAGTTTCAACTTTCCTAACCATGTTTTTAAACTGAAAAAGGGCACTTTATGGTTTGAAACGAGCACCTAGAGCATGGTATGAAAGATTGAGTAAATTTCTTTTGGAAAAAGGTTTTAAAATGGGAAAAATCGACACAACTCTTTTAATAAAAACCAAAGAAAATGATATGCTCTTAGTTCAAATATATGTTGATTATATCATTTTTCGTGCTATTAATGTCTCTCTTTGTGAAGAATTTTCTAAGTGCATGCATAGTGAATTTGAAACGAGCATGACAAGAGAACTCAACTTTTTACTTGGACTTCAAATCAAACAAGTAAAGGAAGGAACTTTCATCAATCAAGCAAAATATATAAGAGATTTTCTAAAAATGTTCAACATGGAGGAAGCGAAAACAATGAAGACTTCAATGAGCTCATCCATCAAGCTTGATAAGGATGAGAAAGGTAAATTCATTGACTCTACTATGTATAGAGGCATGGTAGGTTCTTTGCTATACTTGACAGCTAGTAGACCCGACATTATGTATAGTGTATGTTTATGTGCTAGATTTCAATCTTGTCCTAATGAATCTCATTTAAGTGCCGTAAAAAGAATCCTCAAATATTTGAAAGGGACAATGGACATAGGTTTATGGTATCCTAAGAGCGATAACTTTGAATTAATTGGTTTTTCGGATGTCTATTTTGCTGGTTATAAGGTTAAAAGAAAAAACACTAGTGGCACTTGTCATTTCTTAGGACACTCACTTGTCTCATGGCATAGTAAGAAGCAAAATTCGATAACTTTGTTAACGGTGGAAGGTGAATGCATAGCAACCAGTTTATGTTGTGCACAAATCCTTTGGATGAAACAAAAACTTAGTGATTTTGATTTATCTTTTGAGCATGTTCCTATTAAATGTGATAATATTAGTGCCATAAGTATATACAAAAATCTCGTGCAACACTCTAGGACTAAGCATATAGAGATTAGACATCATTTTCTTAGAGATCATGCACAAAAGGGTGACATAACACTTGAATTGTTAAACACAAAAGATCAACTTGCCGATATCTTTACAAAACATCTAAGTGAAGAACAATTTGTTGATATTAGAAGACAACTAGGGGTGATTTCTTAATGATCTAATGTCTGCTTAATGAATTCTTGATGAATATACCTTTTTATTGCATCAATTTCATGTCATATGCATCATATAGGCATATACTTAGATAATGGTCAAATTTTGACAAAAAATCAAAATTCCCTTGGCATTAGGCATAAAAAATAGGGGATTTCAACTGAAAAGGGCAAAGAGAGGATCACAAAATGAAAAAGTGCACAATTTTTGAAAAGTCAAAATATTGACCACGTTGACAAGGCGGTCGATCAGACTAAGACCAGTCGACTAGTTTATCGGGATTTGGGATATTAAAGGACTCTCACGCTTCATTTTCTCATCGGTTTCCTTTGGTTATTAAGAGCTTCGCTGATTCAGTGTTCAAAGAGTGATTTTTAAGGTCATTATAGCAGATTGAAAGCCTTTGGATTGGATTTTAGGAAGATTAGAGGCTAGGGTTTTGGATTTGGGTCACCTTCTCTTCCTCCTACGCGTCACAGTCAACTTCAACTTTGATTCCTCTCCATTTTCGCATGCTCAAGGTTTCAAGTGTGAGCCTCTCTCTCTCTCTACCAACCACTACTCCCTTCCTTGCTCGAGCTTCATCCTCCATATGACTCCTAGACGAGAGTCTGTTGCCTCTAGGGCATAAAGTAAGTGCCCGGTTGAGCATCTCAGCCTGAGGCACACCGAAAGGCGAGGTTTGACACCGTCTTGTTCAGTTCCGTGGATGACTAAACAGTACAAACAACATTTTGCTCAGAGACAAGTAGTTTTCGATAGAAATATTAATTTCCCCAATTTCAGCACTTCGGATTCAAGGGTCTATTCACTAGGATGGGATGGTTGCCTATGGTTACTATTTCTGAGCTAGTTTTCTTGACTTTGGTGCAAGCTTTTTACTTGAAAGCGACTTATGGCATGGTGGCCTAATCATTTCTACTGTTAGAGGAGTTGAGATTCGTTTGGACCTGGAGAGCATCTGTCGTATTTTCAATATTGCTCGGTTGGACTCAGAGTATATGAGTCCAAGATGTGGCCCCACTATGCTAGGATTTGAGCTTAGAGAGGCCATTAAGAGGATTTGTGGACTTCCAGATGCCTAGGGGATGGGCAAACCCTCAGCACACAGTTTGACGGTCATCAGCAGAGTGCTACACCATATGCTATGCTTTATCTTTTTACCACGGGGTGGACACCGCGATAAGGTCTCTTATTATGAGGCATTCCTTATTGACTCAATTCTGACTGGGAAACGGATTCATTTGGGGTACTTGATGATGATGCACATGATCTCATGTTGTGAGAGCATGACTCACATACTCCCCTATGGTTGCTTCCTTGCCAGAGTATTCAAGGATGCCAACATTGACTTGAGCAGAGAGACGGACTTTGAGGCTCCCAACACTTATGATATGTATGATGATCATTCAATGGGGATGATGAAATTTGAGAAGGCCCCAGATGGTTCTTGGGTAAGGAGAGCAGAGAGAGCACCAACACAGGCTCAGAGACAAGGACATGCACATCCCAAAGTTGAGGAGACAGAGATTAGAGGGATGGAGGGTGGGGTAGACCCTCAGAGTGGCTATCGGTAGAGAGAGCCCGAGGTTGACATTCCTCCACTCTAGTTAGAGGGTGTTTAGTTTGAGGCTACCTTTTCTGAGCTGATGATGTCTGAGCCGACTTTTATAGCGGGTCCATCTACTCCGCCATCATACACTGAGTCTTCCTTTGGACCTACATTCACTGAGCTTCCTCACATTGAGATACCACTTCCCCAGGCACCTCTCGTTCTTGACCATGCTCCATGGATGGATTTATCTGCTTAACTATCTTGACACTTGCATGGAGGAGCTTACTGTGGCTAGTGATACTCATTTATACTCCATGGAGGATCGTATGGATCAACATCAAGCTAGCTTCACTTCACAATTTGAGTATCTCCAACAAAGAATTGAGCGTATTAAGGATCACTTGGAGCATCAACACGAGGAGATGATGGCTTATGTGCGCTTTGCGTTTCCACCCCCACCTCTTTAGCCTTGATTCCTTAGAGATCCCCTTTGTTCCTTTCTGATGTTGCCAAAAAGGGGAGATATTTAGGATCTAGGAGACTATAGGAGACTTACATGCATATCATTGTCATATCATCACTTGGATCGTACATATTGGATATTGATACATTTGACTGATATATGATATGCATATATGTTTGATGACTTACATTGTTTCTTATTGCAAATTCTCTTTAGCATGTCTTAATTATTTTGGTTTTAACTTCGTAAATTTTGATTGTTGACCCATGATTGGTTTGAGGGGAAGATTCTTTTTCTCCTAGATAACCAAGGTTTGTCATCAATAAAAAAGAAGAGATTGTTAGCTCAAGGATTCTCCTAATCATGTTTTGATGATAATAAACTGTGGTTAAGTTACTAATTGGTTTGAATTATAAAGAATTTCAGGTATTAATTTGGAATTTCATCAAAGGACCTAATGGATGCAAGATTAAGACCTTTACTCGTAGGAAACATGTGTAAGATGAATGCATGGGTGCACTTAAGATTTACATATCATTTCATGTATATTTGAAAAACTAGGTTTATGATTTAAAGTTACATTTCCATCAAAATCCGAGATCTATCAAATGAACCTTAGGAAAAACGTTTCAAAATTGACATATAATTTTACCTAAAAGCCTTGCCAAAGTGCTAGAAGCAAAAAGACCAAAAAAAGATAGGTTTTTGGGCCAAAAATGGTGAATTGGTCGAGGTACCATCCAAACCGGCTCAATCGGCTAGGGTATTGGCTAACCGGTTCCCCTTCCTAGTCAAGGTTGTCAAGAGATGTAAAAAACACTTTTTTTCTTCCAATAACATTTCTTTCCTGGTTGAGGTATTTGCTTTCCTGATAGAGGTCCGGTCGAGGGTAACGGTCACCTACCAAGCATTAAATGCTTCAACGGCTAGTAAACCGGTTGACCCCCAACTCGATCGATTGAGGCTGTTTTTGGCTTTTTTGGCTTCCGAGATTGGAAACCTATAAATAGAAAGCTTCACTTCATTTATGAGAAAGAGAACACCTATATTTATTTGTTTACCCACTTGTTATTGCCTTAAAAGCTCTCATTCTTTTCTTAGTGCATTAAATCTCCATTTGCATACTCTTTAGTTCACATTTGTGATTCATCCTAGCATTGAGTTGTATTTGAACCATTGTTGAGTTAGGTTGAGAGACTTAAACTTGTTATTTGAGTGATAAAGCCTTCAAGTAAGTTGAGACTTGAAGAGATTGTGTAAGAGTCCATTGAAACTGGAATCCAAGTGTAAAGGTGATCAAAAGCTTAGTTGAAGCTTCAAGTTAGTGAAACCCTCACTTAGTTAGGAGCTTAAGGAGAGTGGGTGTAGACAAGGAAGTGCTAAACTACTATAAAATCTGAATTTGATTTCTCTAACCTTATATCTTTTTATTTGCTCATCTTGTGCTTAAATTTGTTGTGTTGAAAAAGATTTTTTTTTTAATCCCAATTCATCTTCCTCTCGAGTGTTTTCTCTTTTAAGATTAACCTTTATTTTCTCACATGTATTATCATTTATCTCATTAATCATATTTTTAAAAATTACTATCATTTCAATTTTTTTTTCTATTTATCCTTTTAATTTTATTTAATTTTGAATATTTTAATTTGAAAATATTAAAAATAAAAATTAATTCAAAAATTGCTAAAATATATAAAAAAAAATATTATGAAGTTCAAATATTTTATAAATTAAAATTAATTTTGTGAAACCAAGGTTTGGTTAATCTTGATTTTGATGATAACAAAACAAGGTTTAGAACTAATGATCATATTTTAAGTGTGATTAGGTAAGACGATTTCCAAAGTGGCAATCACAAAGACAAATGAAGCCAAGGAGAAATCATAAAGAAGAAGACCACCTCAAAGAGAAGAGTTTTTCAAGACCAAAGCTTCATGAGATCTCTTTGTAAGGTTGTTGGTGCACTAGGACTTTCATGCATTTCATTCTTTATTTCTGCACCAAAATCATCCAAGCGTAATATTGTTTTAAATATCTTAAGAATTGGATGATTTCATGTTTTCAACTAAAACCTTGTGTTAAATGATTTTCAAACTTGTGTTAAAAGGTTTTAAGTTGAAAAAGGTTGGGTGTTAAGCCAAAAAATGGCTCAACCGGTTGTGCTCGTCCAGTCGAGGACCGGTTGAGGGAGGCTAAAAAGTTTCTCTCTCTCCTAGTGGCCTTCTCTTCTCGATCAAGGTTGAATCTCAACTGGTTGAGGCCCAACAATCACCTACCAAGCATTTAATGCTAACGACTAGTCAACCGGTCGACCCCTAGCTCGACTGGTCGAACTCCCAACGGCTAGTTTGGCTTTTTTCTTCTATAAAAAGGCTCCAATCTTCATTGTTTCATGAGCTTAACCTTTCAAAATCTTTCTTGATTATATTTGATCTTTGGAATAGTATTTTTGAGTGCACCATTATTTCAAAACTTGCATATCTTTAGTGCACCGTTCAATACTAGTTTTTCTTGTATCATTTGAGCTTAAAGTTCTTGTGCTAGGATTTTTGAGAGATCATTCATTTGTAAATCTTTGAGAGGAAGTTTCTCAAGTGTGGGGTATCACTTGAGGGGTTGTTCAAGAGTGGGATATGTCTTGAAAAGTGTAAAGGATGCTTGGAGCCAAAAGTCCAAAAGGGTGAATTGGAACCATAATCCAATTGTATTGCTTGAAGGCTTGGTTTGGAAGCCTTGGATTAGTAAAACCTCAAGCTCGGAATTGAAGCTAGAGGAGAGTGGATGTAGGCCGGGTTGCGCCGAACCACTATAAACTCTTGTGTTTGCATTCTCTCTTTCCTACTCTTTAATTTATATGCAATTATCTATATATTGATTATTATATACTTGCATATAATTGTCTTTTGCATTCACTTATTTAAATTTGCAAAAAGAGACCATCACCCTATTCACCCTCCCTCTAGGGTGATTACCATAGGTTGAATTAGCCTCAAATTCCTAACAAATTTGATAAGATAAATTATTAATATAATTTATTTTATAATTTTAATTATTTAAATAAATTAATTTCAATAACAGAAAGTTTTCACCACAAGTAATAAAATTTTAGAAATTAAATTTCAAATAAATTTTTTTATATAAATGGATTTAATTTTTTTATGGAAAAGTTAATAACACATGTTTCAATAAAAATAGTTTTTAATTTTTAAAATGAATGAATATAAATATATTAAAGGAATTTAAGATAAATTTTTAATTTTTTTTTATAAATATTATATTTGACTATACCTACTTTAATTACACTTATAAAATAATTTTAATACTGTGCATTCTTATTTATTTTATTAAATTTAAAAATTTTTCTAAGTATTTTTTTGAATTTTAAACAATTTTTGTCTCATATCTTTGTCTAAGTATTTTTATAAATTTTGAATAATTTTCATTTCATCGATATTTTTATCAAAATATCTATCAATATTTATGATATATCATAATTCATTGTTTATTGAAATTCTTTTTTAAGATTTTTTTTTTTAATCCACCTCTAAGCTTTTATTTTTATTTATTTTTTCTCTCTTTTTTTTTTCTTTTTGTTTGGTAACCGGAGTAACCAGAACCATCTTAGGAACTAGCTCTCAACAGCCAACTGGCGCCAACGATCGGAGCGACTCTCTGTTCCTCTCTGCAACCTTCTCTGTGTGTGGGAAATGCGAACCAGAAATCAGTGCAAGCAGGAAAACCACTCGTCCGGTAAAAACCTAACCATACGCATCGTTCTTCCTGCTTTGTGTTTGGTTGCTCGGAAACTTAGGAAGAAAAGAAAAGAAACTTAACCTAAAAGGGTATTAAAAACGGAGCAACTTAATTAAATCGATTTATTTGCTCCGAGGCGGGTCAATTCATGTTATCTTGACTCATTATCTCTGTTTTTTTTTTTTGCAATGGGTTTGTTTTGCTATCATTCATGGGTGGTTTTCGGCAGATAACAGCGATGCAGCGAAGGCTCTAAATGATGAAAGTGGTTTGTTTTGATGCCTCAATGTTTGTTCTTGCTTTAGTTCGCTCATGTCGTTCTCAGTTATGAATTTAATTAACAATCGATTTCAGTCACTCTTGCTGAAATATCTCGGGAGGCTGTAGGGAAACTTCTAAGACGAGCCAACCCTCGCCGCTCATCAGGGATTAGGAAACTAGATAGCTGCTCCCAACAATGTGAATCTACTGGCTTGGTTAGTCCCGTCAACCTTATCTTCCTTGTTTATATATACTATTAAGGATCCTGCTCGATATTGTACTCAGGCTAAGCTTTGTCCAATAATTTTACATGTTAAACTGAATTTTCATTCTCTAGATTTTGATTTTTGAGTTATCCCAATTGGAGCCATCAAAAGAAAGGTTAAATGTTCCTTTTCCCAAGTTTGTTATTTTTATTTTGTTTTGTTTCCTTTTCCCAACCGAAGATTGGGTCAAAAAGAAGTGAGATACTAGATACAGGTGGAAGGGTCACATGGAATGCTTTAGATAGTGAAGGTTGTGGCAGAAGTGCAATAGGACGAAGCACGTTGGAAAAGGAAGTTGATGAGAAAAGTTCTCAGGACACATATTTAAACAGTGGAGAAGACATAAATGAATCAGATTGGGAAGAGGGGTCAATTCCCACTCTGGATTCTGTTGATAATCATCAAAATGCTGGGATTAAGGAGGTGACTGTTGAGCTTAGCGGGTTACTGGATTCATCTCAACAGAAGCCTATTCGTCGAGCTTCTGCTGAAGATAAGGTAAACTATGTATCTTTAAGTAATGATGTATTCATAATATGTTTGACTGTGACTTTTGCCCTCATGCCCAAATGGTTCAAAAGTCTCATTTTTCCCTCAGGAATTGGCTGAGCTTGTTCATAAGGTTCATTTGCTTTGTTTACTTGCACGGGGAAGGTTAATCGATAGTGCTTGCAATGATCCTCTTGTTCAGGTTATTTCTAGTATCACTTCATTTTGTACCATGATGAAATGCTCTCTTTATGTATGTTTCCTTATTATTTCTCTCATCTTGTTGCTTTGAAGACTTGTGATGATACTTTTTCATGGATCTATAATGACTATGTGGCAATGATGCTCTTAGTCTTTCATCCATTTGCATCACCTTCTATGTCTGTTGGACATTGACACATCTCTCATATTCTAGTTCTTAGAGGTTGCCATGTTAGCCACAATACTTGGTTGGATGTTACAACCTAGGCTATGTTTGTCTATGTGATTATAAAATCCCACAATGGGAATGCATGTTTGTTCGGTACAGTGCTAGCTAGTAAAGCAAATTTTTGGATTTTAGCAGTTGACATAAAGTGTAGAAGGCACTACACCTCTTGATATTCTCTCAAATTATGCCCTAGGTTTACTCTGTCTTTTTTGTGCACCTCTTACTGTTTCCTACACCACACTTTATGATTCCCCATTGGGCCCACTCAAGGAATCAACTACCTTTTTTGGTCCTCCACTTTGATTTATGTAACTCTCTCCTTTGTATGGAGCTAGTGTCATAGTCTTATCCTCATAATGAAAATCTTAATCCTACATTTACATGAAAAGACACCTCCACCGATCTGGGTGAGGGCATTTTAAGTTGGTGTAGATGAAATAATAGGTCATTACGGGAATGCAACATTACTAAATACAACTTGATTGCCACTAGAAGAATGATATATTTGTTGGAATATTTGGATTACTCAATTCAAAGCCTTGGATGTTGGGGTGTATGCAAGACTATCCTAGGGATTTCTAGATCTACGCAATGAAAACATTCACAAATTTGAACCTTAGATCTAGGTGCTTAAAAAAAATACATGTGATCTGGAGTTCCCAAATCAATTCCAATCGGTGAAGAGGGCGGTACAGATCTCGAATAACTCATGATTTTCTGCCCAATGGCCTTCTCCTAGACCTTGACATGTGAGGATGGTGGAATCCTCTTTATGGGGATGGAGGCTGTGGTTCCTCTTTCTGAAAAATTGAATTGAAAAAACTGTAAGCCCTAAACCCTTAAGGGTTTTATTTAGGCTTACCTGTGGGCTTAAGTGATTTCAACTCATCTTGGGTTTGGGCCACTTAATCTAGCCCATTAGGTCCTAATTAATTGATTAATTAACCCTATTGAGTTCCAATTAATTAATTAGCTTTTTATATAGGCTTACCTGTGGGCTTAAGTGATTTCAACTCATCTTGGGTTTGGGTCACTTAATATAGCCTATTAGGTCCTAATTAATTAATTAATTAATTAACCCTATTGAGTTCCAATTAATTAATTAGCTTTTTATATAGGCTTACCTATGGGCTTAAGTGATTTCAACTCATCTTGGGTTTGGGCTACTTAATCTAGCCTATTAGGGCTTAATTAATTAATTAATTAACCCTATTGAGTCTCAATTAATTAATTAGCTCAATCCATAAAGACTATTTATAAGCTCTTGTGTAACCATGCTTATTTACCAAGATGCCTTTATGTACACATATGAATAAAAAACAAATATGTCCCTCAAATAATTTAACACTAATGAGTATGAGCTTGAGCAGGAAACAATCGGACCTAGAGGGAAGTATTGGCTTCCTCAGAATCCAATTCTAAAGTTGACTTAATATCCCATTACAGAGAGTCTACTACACTCTAATATCTTATGATATTAGATTAAGATAGAAAACTCAGGTCTGTGACCTATTAACGACTACATGCAAACTACCCATGAATTAGTGTCTATAATTTAACGAGGTGAACACTGTCAACCTCTTAAGATTACCTTTATAATCCCTGGGTCTCAAATCCTTCTATTATGTAATCAATTGACACACTCTAGCTTACTAAGAGCATGTATCAATTTGCATTAAAGGAAATACTATGACCATAGATTTCATGATCACAAATCTTTAGGATCACCCAAGGGGACACACTGTCTTAAACTCATGAGATATCATAGGTCCTATCTTGAAAATATTTATTATCACTTGCCTTAATTAATAATGACCCAATTCATAGGGAATATATGACCATCTTAGGGTCTTATCCATAGGTTAAAACCACTAAAGACCTTAACACTAATTCAATATTCTTTCAAGGTTGAAAGTTTAAGCAACACAATAACTTGGTCAAGTTATGATTACTCGATAACCAATGTCATGACTTACTGTAGGTCCTATTTAATATGTAACCATATACATTACTGCACTCATAATGAGAAACTCATCCCGATGACTAAGACAAGTCATCCCTTTGATTAGGAGGTAGTGCATTATAACCTTAAATAGATTGCCTAAGTATATGAATCAATTATGAATGAGTCATCAACTTGCTAGGAACCTATGACTTGGATCTTTGGTGCAACTCTTAATGCACCCAAGTCATGTACAATGCAAGTAGCTTGATTACATTGTTGGTCCACCATTTAATAACTTAAGCTTTTAGGTTAAATTGGTAGTTTAACATGGTATTTGAGCCTAGATTTTCAGTAAGCCATAATTCATATCCCACAAGTGTTTATTCCCCTCAGTTATTTAGCCCACATGCAAGCCAAAGCAGGCTGTTTGTGAGGTGGGGTGTTAGAATTTAGTCCAAGTAAGTTGACTTGATATACATTGTTGACATTACGTAACTTAAGCATTTGGATCAAATTCATAGCTTAACATCTCTTATTTACCTTGACTTTTTGAAAGGTTATGTTCCAGAATTAGAAAATTAAAAATCCGTGTTTGGCTATCTTAGTTTGAACATTCATATTCTTTGCTTATCTGGTTTTTCTTGTTTTATTTCATCTTCTTTCTTGTCATTGATATGGAAGGAAATGAGCATGATTCATTCAATTTGAAGAATTTTGACATCAATTTCAGGCTTCCTTACTTTCGCTTCTACCAGCAGACCTGCTGAAAATATCAGAAATTCCAAGGCTGACTGCAAATGCTTTCACCCTGCTTGTTCGTTGGGTATGGATTTATTCTCATTTTCTTGCATAGAAACCCGTTGTATGTCTCATAGTTTCATGACATATTGCATGCTCTATCTTATTTGATGGTATTACGTAAAACTTTCAGTTTCATGATAACTTCCGTGTCAGAAGCCCAAGCAGTGTAGAGAGACCGCTTCATTCATCATTGGCCTTTGCTCTTGAGGCTCATGAAGGCACTCCAGAGGAGGTAGCTTCTCCAGATCCTGTTTTTAAATTTGTTAGAAGATTGAATGAGACTTTTTTTTTCCTTGGGAGGATTTCTCATCCTTTTTTTGTCCTTGCTTTTCCTTTTGCTAATGAATTCTTTCTGCTCCTTATCTTAGAAAATCCTTTACCAAAGCAAAAAGTAAATAAATAAATAATATAAACAAAAGAAAAATCTCTAAATTGTTGTACTCCTAACAATTACAGAGGATGAAATCTGCTCTTCAATAAATGGAAGGGTTATTGCCTTGTGGATCTTCTGTAGCTGTGGGCTGCTTCTTTGCATGGAGATCCAAGTTAGGTAACTAGGATGCAGTGGATGTAAGAGGGAAGCCTATTCTGGTGTGTTAGGGGGCTTCTTACCTCTTGAGTTATTATCCAGTCTTGTGAGAGGTTTTACTTGTTTATTTAATTAATTATTTTTTATGGGATCTGATTCCTTCAGTGTTGCTTCTTTTCCTCCTTCCATATTTTTGTATCTCTTGGAAGGATCTCTCTTCTTTCTCCGTGCTTTTCCATCTCTATTAGTAAACTTTTGTTTTCTATAAAAGAAAAATAAAAATGAAATATAATATAACAGGCTGGGTGCCCATAACTTTATCTTTGAAGTTGGGCCCCCGTGGTTTTCATATCTGTTGACCCATCTTAGTATGTGGATAAAACTTGCAAGTTTCAGCATGTGTTTCCAAAGTGAGAAGATTAGCAGGAAGGTAGAGAAGAAAATATAAAGAGAAGGGAAATGAAGAAGAGCAAAAAATTGTGAAGCTTGCCTAGTTTCACATGGGTTGGAACCTTGGGTTCTGTTGAGGGCTTGCTTTTCTGCTTGGGAAGCTGCATGAGTAAGGATCTTGATGTTGGACCAACTCAAAAAGAGGGATGAAAGTTGCTGAATAGATGCTGTGTAAGGGAGAATTAATCACATCTTGCTTCTTTGTACGAAAGCAGTGATCTTGTGGTGGTTGTTTTACGTCCTATTTGGCATAAAGTGGGTGATGCATTCCTTGGTAAGAAGTGCCATTTTGAGGTTGCATGGATCCTTTGTTGGAAAGAAGAGGAAGCAAGCTTTGAGAGAAATTTGTAGTTTGAAAGGTGTGAGATAGTAAGGAGAGGTTACTTGGAAGGAAATTAGTCAACTACTAGAGCTATGGGTTGTTTTTTGTATATTCTCATATGGTACTTTATTATTGTATAGATTTACATAGTACTTCAGATGCTTTAGCATACTTTTTGATTACTTTGTTGTATTTTGGGGGGATTCCTCATCCTTCATTTGTATTTCTTTATCCTTAATTTAATACATCTAATTGTTTATGATAAAATAAAAAAGCTTGGAGACAAAATTCTTTGTGCTTGCTTAGGACCATTTGGAAGGAGAGGAATAGGAAAACATCTGAAAATACTAAAAAAACAGATCAAGCAATCAAACAATCCCTTATGTATAATTTCTTTGGAGTGGGTTAAAGTGTACATAGGAGATTCTATAATGTCTGTGGTGGATATAATTGATTGGCTGAGCTCTAAATAGAGAGAGGGAGTTGTTCTTGTGTCTCTCACCTCTTTGTTTGGTTTCTTGGTGCTTTTGTATACGCTACGTCTTCTTTTGCATGCGCTATTGTTAGGCACTTCTAATATTTTTGATCTTTGCCTATCAGAAAAGAAAAAGAAGCTTTTGTATTATTCTCACTATGTTTATTCTCATTGTGATCCCAATTTAGATTTCGTTTCTCAATACTAGCAGATTTTACCTTCAAGGTCTAAAATTGTTAGAGGAGAGTATACCCAAACTAAATCGAGTCCCAAACTTTCTCACTTTGCGTCCTAAGGAGAACTTTCATTTTAAGTTTCTAGTGAGTATAATTGTTTCCTCTGAAAGCAAGTGGATGTGCTATAGATGTGCCTTCTTGTTGAGATTCCATTTTAAGACATAATTTGGATTAATTTTAAAATTAGATTTGAAAATCAGTTTTGAGAAATAAAGCTACTCTAATTTCAAATTGAAAAACCTTGTATTATCTCTTGTGATAAACCTTACTAAGATCTCCAATGCAAAATTAGTTTATATGCCCATTAACCTGGGACAGAGCAACTTTAATTACACCAATTCAGGTCTTAACACAGCTAGCAAATCCACTATAGTCTAAGATTGAATTGTATCAATCATCTTACCAAATCTGAGTCTGGAGATCATCACTGATAATCACACTCCTTGTGTTGTATCTCTCTGCAACTGATCTTGATGGAAGGATATTTGATGTCTTAACAAACCCATCTGAAATCACACAAACCTGAACTGGTATCTCTCCAATATAGAAGCGTCTCACTTTGGATTCTGAGCTGATCTCACATTAACCAATCCTCCTCTGAATTATTTCCGGTAGCCAATTCTGATATCTCTTTGAAATTCCTTAAAATGATGGGAAGAAGCACCAGCCTTTAACCTTTTAAAATAAGGAAGAAAACATAGCAGAAACGCTTTTCTGGTTTTAAGTACACTAGTAGTGAACTCCTATGTTCTGTAGTGGTGAACTGGACTCCAGAGAGATGCTTAAAAAATCAACCTTCTGTTGCAGGGTTGGTTGGTAGTGGACTATGCTGCAGACAATCTACTCTCTTTGCCAATATTGCTGATAGCGCGCCCCACTCTAGAGGCTTTATTCCTATTTTTAAGTTGGCTGGTTGTGAATTGTCATTTTGGCTAGTGGTGAAGGTTCACCTAGAGTTCAATTTTGACACTTTTCACGACGTTTGACCTATAGATCAAGACACTTGGACTACCTTGGGGCCTTTTAAAGGCTCTCTCTAAAGTCTCTAAAATGGTGAACCAAAGCAATCTGGTATTGTTTTAAGTCTTGGGACAAAACCAACTCTTAATTTTGGCTTTGTTATCAATGTGATGAACTTGTGTTTTGACCGATCATCGAGAGTTTGGTCTTCATGTGATGATATAATCATATGATTGATCTTGAGGAGTCATAATGATGAAACATTATGCTAAAAGCTTACATTGTAAATGAATGTTGTTATCATGAAATTGCCGACAGATGATATTGAAAGCTGAAAGCTAGAATTAGGATTTTGAATAATTCATCTACACTGATTTCATTGATTTACAACCTATTTATACAAGTGCAGTGAAGGAAAAAAGGAAATATGCTAAGGAAATAACAACAAATAAAGGAAATAGGTAAAGGAAATAAAAACTAATTCCTGCATACCACAAGTATACAAATCTGATTTGATTTTCTATTCACATGATTTTAGTCCATAATCAAATCAGAATATAATCAAAAGAAATATTCTCGACTTTCCAACACTCCCCCTCAAGCTGGTGCATAAATATTATTCATTCCCAGCTTGTCTATTATAGGATTAAACATGGTGTTTTATGAGTCTTTTTGTGAAGACATCTTCTAGTTGTTGTTTAGTAGACACAAAAAGAGTTACAATCTATCTGGTCTCAATTTTCTCCCTTATGAAGTGCCTGTCCACCTCCACATGCTTAGTCCTATCTTGTTGGATTTGGTTGTGAGCAACATAGATAGCAGCCTTATTGTCACAATGGATAGTTGCTGGCCCTTTAGGCTCCAATCATAGCTTTTTAAGCCATAATACTTCACAAATTCCTTGGGCTAATGCACGAAATTCAGCTTTAGCGCTTGATCGTGTTACAACAGGTTGCTTCTTGCTTCTTCAAGTAACAAAGTTACCTCCCACAAAAGTACAATAGCCTGTCGTCGATCTTTGTCAGTTGATTGAACCGACCTAATTTGCATCCATGTAAGCTTCCACAAGAAGATGATCATTCTTCTTAAAAAATAGACCCTTACTTGGGGTGGCTTTAAGGTAGCTTAGAATCCTTTTAACTGCTTCCAGATGAGACTTTAGTGGAGAGTGCATATATTGGCTAACAACACTAATTGCATAGGCTATTATCGAGTTGAAAAGATATTTTTTTATTCAACATGATTTTTCCACTCCATACAACTCTAATTTATAGAGTTACAAGATACATAAAACAGAAGCCAGAGATAACCTCTTGGCTGACTTGAAATATAGGAATGGAAAAATAAATTTAAAAATAATCAACCTAATTAGATAAGATAGTTTCCTAACAAACAAATCTAATTTGATTTTTATTAAATAACACAAATTTAAACTAACTAAAAAACATAATCTTTCAACACTCCCCCTCACGTTGGTGAATAGATATCTATCATTCCCAACTTGTTTATCAAATCTTCAAAACTTTGTCTGGATAGTCCTTTGGTGAGTATATCTCCTATTTGTTGCGTGGTTGGTACATAAGTCATGCAGATCACTCCATTTTCAATATTTTCCTTGATGAAATGCTTATCCACCTCTACATGCTTTGTGCGGTCATGGTGAACTCGATTGTGGGCGATGCCAATCACAACTTTGTTATCACAAAAAAGCTTCATAGGTTTCACACTTGGTATCTTGAGTTCTTCCAACAGTCTTTGAAGCCAGATCAACTCACATGTTCCTTGTGCTAGTGCTCTATATTCAACTTTTGCACTACTTCGGGCCACAACATTTTGCTTCTTGCTCCTCCATGTGATTAGGTTTCCCCATACAAAAGTGCAATATCCTATTCTTGACTTTCTATCATTAACATAACTTGTCCAGTTTGTATTTGTATAAGCCTCCACACCCCTTTTCTCATTTTTGCCAAAGAATAGCCCTTTTCTAGGTGTAATCTCCAGGTATCTCAATATTCTATGCACAACATCTAGATGTTCTAGAAATGGGCCATGCATATACTAACTAACTAAACTCACTGCAAATGCTATGTTAGGTCTTGTGTGAGCAAAGTATATTAGTTTTCCAACCAATCTCTGGTATCTCCCCCTATCTATTGGATTACCTATCTTTATTCTTAGCTTACCATTCCATTCTATAGGTGTCTCAGATGGTTTGCAACCAAGCATGCTTGTTTCCTTCAATAAGTCAATTATGTATTTCTTTTGGGATATAGAAATCCCCTTTTTTTGTTCTAACCACTTCCATGCCTAAGAAGTACCATAGTTGACCTAGATCCTTGATCTCAAATTCTTGTGCTAAAAATCCTTTTAGTCGTGCTAATTCCTCCAAGTCATCTCCTGTAAGGATATTATCATCTACATACACTATTAGAATAACCACTTTCCCATTTTAAGAGTGCTTGAAGAATAATGTATTATTTGTTTGGCACTAGTTGTATCCATATTTCTTTACAAACTTTGTGAAGAGATCAAACCAAGCTCTTGGTGATTGCTTCAACCCATAGAGAGATTTTCTCAACCTACATACTTTTCTACCTTCATAACCCCCATCAAATCCCGAGGGTAAGTCCATATACACTTCCTCATCAAGTTCCCCATTAAGGAAAACATTCTTCATGTCCATTTGATGAAGTGGCCAATCGAGGTTTGTAGCTAGTGATAACAGTACTCTAACGGTATTGAGCTTAGCAACTAAGCGAAGGTCATTGTAATCCACACCAAAGGTTTGGGTCAAACCTTTAGCCACTAGTCGAGCCTTGTATCTTTCTATATTGCCATCCGATTTATACTTGATGGTGAACACCCATTTGCAGCCCACAAGGTATTTCCCTTTTGGTAGCTCCACAATGTCCCAAGTATTGTTCTTTTTTAAGGCTTACATCTCTTCCATAATTGCAACTTTCCACTTTGGAATATTTAGAGCTTCATGAATGCTTATAGGTACTTCTACATTTGTAATTTTTTCACTTAGAGCCCAATATGATGAAGATAGGTTGCTGTAGGACACATGGTTGGATATTGGATGCTTCGTGCATGATTTGATACCTTTCCTGACTGCAATTGGCATGTCCAAGTCATTTTGTTGTTGCAATATATCTTCTTGTTGACTGCTCGGGAAACCTGAGATTCCTTCACATTTGGGATTTCTTTCTAGTTCAGTCTCTTGACAATGCTCTTGAAGTGTGACAACAGGTACTTCTTGAGGAGCCTGATGCTTTGCTTTTTAAACACAGAGGTTAGGTTGGTGATTAGGCCTAGGCAGATCTCCTCATGTTTCCAACTTTGGTTCTATATTTTTCATAATTGTTAGTGACATAATTGACTTAGCTGGAGGTTTGGACAGATTTGGTGACTTGGTTGAGACCGGAAGAGGAATAGTTGAGAAATCCCAAAGACAATCTTCACTTAGGTTCTCCCCCTGAAGAGAAGGATTTGGATAGTATGGTTGGTTCTCAAAGAAAGTAGCATTCCTGGTAACAAACAGTTTTCTAGTTTTAGGACAGTAGCACTTGTATTCTTTTTGGCATGGTGAATATCCGAGGAAAAGGCATTTTGTGGCTTGGGGATCAAGCTTGGTATTAGTGGAGGCATGAGCAAAGACAGTGCAACCAAAGGTTTTTATGGGAAGATTTTGGATTAATAGTGTGTGAGGATGGGTTTGGAGTAGGATTTGTAAGGGAGTTTGAAATTGGAGAACCCTAGATGGAAGACAATTTATAAGATAAGAGGCAGTGACGATGACTTCTCCCCAAAATAACTTAGGGACATTATTTGTGAACATTATGACACATACAACTTCTAGTAAATGTCTATTTTTTCATTTAGCTATGCCATTCTGTTGTTGGGTTCTGACACAAGTGCTTTGATGAACAATTCCATTATTTTTAAGGTAGGTCCCAAGGATAGAGTTAAAGTATTCACGACTTGACATCATATTTTTCCTTAAGTAGGAAGACCCAACATAGGCATGTGTGATAATCTATAAAGGTGATAAACCATCTAGCCCCTGTGATATTATTTACTTTTGAAGGTCCCCAAATGTCACTATGAATCATTGAAAACAGTTTGGACATTCTATAAGGTCGAATGGGATATATAACTTGTGTATACTTTGCTAATTGACATATCTCACACTAAAATAAATTTGGATCTTTATTTTGAAATAACGAGGGAAATAGTCTTTTTAGATAAGAGAAGCTAGGATGCCCTAGTCTTTTATGCCATAACATAATCTTATTTGAAACAGAAATGGAAATCGGAACAAATCCACTACCTAGAGTTTGAGTTTGTTTATTCACGACTTGTTTGTGATCCTCTAAGTAGTACAAACCATCACATTCCTTAGCACTGCCAATCATCCTCCCCGAATGCAAATCCTGAAACTCACAATAAGAAGGGAAAAATTTCACCACACACTGCAAATCCCTAGTTAATTTGCTAATTGAAACCAAATTACAACTGAGATTAGGAACATGGAGAACTGAGTGTAGTGTTCTATTAGGTGAAATGGACACTATTCCTTTGCTAACCACAGATGACATGGAGCCATCAACAATTCGAATCTTAAAAGTCCTAGGGCATAGTGCATAATTAGTGAACAATTGCTGATTTTGTGGTTAGGGCAGATAATAAGCTACCTTTTCGGGTTATGGAACAAGAGGGAGTAGGACTAGGTTAAGTATTGTGTTGTTGGAATTGTGCCAGCATGAAAAGTTGTTGCAGTTCTACCATCTGCACAGTGGTAAAAACAGAATTTCCTTGTGGCTTGTTGTCCTCTACTGTGGCTTGGTATCCTCAACCATCACCTTGCTGCCTTGGTTGCCAATTTTCTAGTTTCCCATGTAATTTCCAGCAATTTTCTTGACTATGGTTAGATTGTTGACAATGATCACACCATACACGATTATTCTGTTGGCCTCCACAATGGTCAGGAGTTGAACACCGCTAACCAGAATTTAAATGCTACTCTCCATAATTTGGACGTTGCTCTCTATAGGCTGAACTACTATGTTTTGTGACAAGAGTAGAGTTTTGTAGCAAGGATTTGGCTAATGGATCCTTGAAGGTTTTAAGCATTACTCGCTTTCTACTTTCTTCCCGTCTAATTTTAGCAAAGGCATCTTGAATCCCTGGCAAGGGTTTTGTTCCCAAAATATGTCCACGGACCTTATCTAGGTCTTTGTTAAGACCATGGAGAAAAAGCAACCAACATTTCTTTCTCTAGTTTCTTGGTATATCTTACACTATAATCAGGGCAAACCCTAGTGTTTTCATCAAACAAATCCAAAATCCAACTCCTGCCATAAACCAATCAAGGTATTGTAATAATCTATTACCGTGGAATCACCTTGCTTCTTCTCCTTGAGTTCAGATTGTAGTTCAAAGAGTTGAGAGACATTGCCAAGATCCGAGTACATAACCTTGGCAGTGTCCCAAATCTCTTTCGTCGTCCTGTAAGAGAGATAATACCGCCTTATTTTAGGTTCCATTGAGTTGACTAGCCAAACCATCACCATGGAATTCTTGGATTCCCATGTGAGATAGCCATGTTCAGTTGCTGCTGGTTTTTGAGAGTCTCCTATTAAGTAGCCTAGCTGTCCCTTACCGTGAATGACGAGAAGGACAGATTAGGACCTGTCCAAATAATTGGTCCCATTTAATTTATGTTGGGTTATCTGTAGGGTGTGAGATTCAGCAATATTGCTGGGAGAAACAAAGTTGGATGGTTGGGTAATTGTCTCGGAGGATACTTCAGAGGTTCCATCACAAGCATGGTTAGTCATTGCTGTTTTAACCATGGATAATAATTTTTTTTTTAGGAAATTAAAGAGTGCTTTGATACCATATTGAGTTGAAAAGATGTTTTTTTATTCAACCTGATTTTTCCACTACATAAAACTCTAATTTATAGAGTTACAAGATACTTAAAACAGAAGCCGAAGATAACCTCTTGGCTTACCTGAAATCTAAGAACAGAAAAATAAATTTTAAAATAAACAACCTGATCAGATAAGATAGTTGCCTAACAAACAAATGACTTGATAACTTGCTGAATAAATATTCTCATATATCTCTAGGGGTATTTATACAAAATAGACAAGGCTATTTTAGGATAGCCAACTATACAAAATAATCAACAACTATATAGAATAAATAACAACTATTTGACAACTATTTTTTTTTTTTTGATAGATAAATCACAGAAAATTTATTAGAAGAAGGGAGCAAGAAGGCAACCCGAAGCATACAGGGAGTATACACGAGAAACCCCTCGACAGAAAAACACAAAAAAGCAAACACTCACCAACCCTCAATTAGAACCCAACCAATCAACAAAGTTAATTATGGAACGGGATAGTCCATCTAAACAAGACTTAGACCAAGAGAAAAGATTACAAACGAAGGAGTTTTTCAATCTTTGGATCGACAAAGCCTCATTATAAAAAACTATCCTATTTCTTTCTTTCCAAACCGTCCAAAATAAACAGAGAGGAGCTGCCCACCAAGTCTTTCCACGCTTCTTGTCCACAAAGGAAGCGGACCAACCAAGGAGAGTGTCTCTAACTGTAAGTGGAAGGACCCAATTAACACCAAACAACGAAAACATAAGATTCCACAATACCCTCGCCTTGGGGCAGTGAATAAGGATGTGGTTTATTGTCTCCTCTTCATCACAACACAAGAAGCACCTGTTTGCTAAAATCCAGCCCCTCCTTTTGAGTTGATCTTGGGTTAGAACCTTCCCCCAAGAAGCTTTCCAAGCAAAAAAACCCATCTTTGTAGGCACACAAGGGCTCCAAATGATTCTCCAAGGAAACGGGACTGCACCACTAGAATCAAGAGTATTGTAAAGGGATTTTACAGAGAAAATCCCATTCTTAGAAGCATTCCACAACACTCTATCCTCCATCCCAACAAAAAGCCTCTTTCCTTGAAGGAACGAAAGGAGACTCACCACCGCCTCCATCTCCCAATCATTAAAGGGTCTAGAGAAACAAGGATACCACCCCCCGCATCCCCCATAGCGTCCCAACAATCCGCTACCCATGCATCTTGAGAGACCGCAAAGGCAAACAAAGAAGGAAAAGCCTCACAAAGGGGAATGTTTCCACACCAAATGTCCTTCCAAAATTTCACCCTTCTACCATCCCCTACAGTGAAAGAAATGTTTTTAAACATCAGGACGCCTTCCTTTCTAATTTCCTTCCAAAACCCCACCCCATAGCCCTCCCTAACCTCACGTGAAATCCACCCTCCACCTTCTTCCCCATACTTCCTACTGATAATAAGCTTCCAAAAGGACTCTCTTTCAGCCGCAAAGCGCCAATTCCATTTACACAATAGGGCCCTATTGAGAATAGAAAAATTTCTAATCCCTAAACCACCCTTCATTTTATGAGAAATACAAACGGTTGTACACAACTGTACATCATAGTTGGACACAACTGTATCGACAATTGGACGTAACTGTGTCGACAATTGGACGCAACCGTATCGACAATTGGACGCAATTGTATTGACAACTGACCTCCTCAAGTTGGTGCATAGATATCGCACATGCTCAACTTGAATAATGATACATAAAATGGACCACTAGTAACAACATGAGTTATCATATATACCAACTGATCTGCACTCTTGATGTAGTGAACCTTTATCATGCTAGACTCTAGGTTATCCTTGATGTAATTCTTATCAAGTTCAAAATGCTTAGTTTGATTGTGTTGTACCAGATTATTTGCAATATCAATAGTTGTTGTGTTATCACAAAAGAGCACCATAGGTTTCTTTGGACCAAACCCAAGCTCGCTTAAGAGGATTCTTAGCCAAGTAAGTTTCGTAGTTGCATGATGAAGCGCATGGTATTCAACTTCTGCACTAGACAATGAAACCACATTTTGTTTCTTACTCCTCCAAATCACCAAATTTCCTTTTACAAATGAAACATATCCTAAAATAGACTTTCTATTCAATTTAGATCCGAAAAAGTTAGAGTTTGCGTAATCCTCAATATCTAGATGTCTGTGTTTGGAGAACATAATACTTAATGATGAAAAGGTCGGTAATTATGGATATATCGGTACTTCGATTTTACGGATATATAAAAGATATATCGACGGATATTTTAGAAAAAAATTTCGATAGGCCTAAATTTAATTAAAACTTGTGAAAATATTGAGAAAAATCTAAAAATGATATTATAAACAATAATAGACATTTTAAAGTTGTTTTATAAAAAAAATGATATATGCATATGATATAATTAATCATATTTAATAATAATATCGTATGCATCGATAAAAAATATGAATTATATATATATATATATATATATATATATATATATTATTAAATTACATTAAATATTATTCGACAATAATATTATGATATTTGATTATAATATATCTAATTTTAAAATTATAATCCATTTAGTTTCAATTGTATTAAATGATATAAAATAAATGATGATATATGTATAAATTTTTTTAGTATTTATATTTAATTAATATATAAATGATATAAAAAAATTGTAAGAAAATTATAGCGACAATTTTTATATTTTTAGTAATTAATTAAATGAAATTTAAAAATAAAATAATTAGAATTAATTTGTTTATTAAACTATTCTTTTAATATTTTGTTTTATGATAGATTTATTATATATTTATCTAGTGCTCATATATTAACAAATGACAAGTTAGCCAAGTGGTCGACTGGGGTTGTTTGGTTTTGGTTTGGGCTCAAGTTTGAGCCCTAGCGCCTGCACCGCAATTTGATATTTTGGAGGGTTTGACCGTTTGACCGCTTGTTGACCAGGCCACTACGTGTTGACTGAACTGAAATATCGGTAAAAACGCCAATAAATCGATAAAAATCTGATATTTCGGTGATTTTCATCGATTTTTTCCGATATTTTTTCCCTTTTTTTTGCACCGTCCCTCTCCGAAACATGAAATTTTGGCGATTTTTTTCGAAATTTTCATCCATGATAATACCTTCGATTGAAGAGGACTTCAGATAGGCCAGGATACGATTTACTACATTCATGTGTCGGTCACTTGGATCATGTATGAATTGACTTACAACACTAACTGCATATGACAAGTCAGGTCTAGTGTGGGTCAAATAGATTAATTTCCCCACTAGTCTTTGATATCTTTGTTTGTTTGTTGGAATCTGATTAGGGTAGATGGATAAACCATGATTTATCTCAATGAGAGTATCTACAAGTTTGCAAGCAGAGTTACCGGTTTCAACCAACAGATCTAATGTATGCTTCCGTTGTGAGAGGAAGAGTCTTTGCTTGGTCCGAGATACCTTAATACCCAAGAAATATTTTAGAGGACCCAAGTCCTTCATTTCAAATTCCTTCGCTAGATTGCTTTGAAGCTTCTCTATTTTTGTAGAGTTACTACTTGTAACAATCAAGTCATCAACATAAACAATAAACAAAGTAATATCATCACCATCTCTCTTATAGAATAGAGTGTGATTTGCCATCGCCTGTTTGAAACCATACTCCTTCATTGAGTAGCTTAACGTGCCAAACCATGCCCTTGGTGACTGCTTCAATCCATACAAAGCCTTTTTTAGTTTGCATACCTTGCCTCATTTTGGTGTAAACCTCGGAGGGGGGTCCATGTACACCTTCTCTAATAGATCACCATGGAGAAAGACATTCTTTACATCAAATTGTCTCAATGGCCAGTCCAAATTGACCGTAAGAGAGAGTATGACTTTAACGGTGTTCATCTTGGCCATAGGGGCAAAGGTCTCTTGGTAATCAATTCCATAAGTCCTGGTGTATCCCTTGACAACCAGTCTAGCTTTGCACCTATCAATTATCCCATCTGATTTGTACTTTATTGAAAACACCCACTTACATCCCACTATCTTCTTTCCTTGAGGGAGCTCGACCATCTCCCTAGTAGAGTCTTCTGGAGAGGCTTCATTTCTTCTACCATAGCAAACTTCCACTTAGGATCTTCAAAGGCTTCTTGAAAATGACTAGGAATGGACATAGAGGACAACTGAAGAGCAAAAGCAAGGTGAGTCTTAGATAGACGATGATAGGAGACAAAATCAGAAATGGGATAGACAATATTAGAAGATGATTTTGAGAAACCCAACTTATCAGGTTCTTGAAGATCATGAAGAGGATATCTCCTACCTTGCTTGCCAACTTGTGGATTCAAGGTGGCATTGTCTAATGTTAAAGGTGAAGAAGCATGTATCTCGGGATTAGTCTTGGAGGAGTCATCTAATGGCATGGCAATATCATTAAGAGGAGTATTGGAGTCTAGAGAGGGTATGACATTAGCAACTTTGCCTGCCCTTGCATAAACATGTTGGAATAATCTGGTTGGTCTTTCATCCCTTCTTTCCTCATATTCAAATTCAGGATCCTCCTCCTTACCTAAGTCAGTTGAATCCTACCCCTGACCTGAAATCCATACCCTTTTCTCTTCTAACCATAACTTTTCCTCTTCCTTACTACTAATCTCCCTCTAAAGAGGAACCAAAGACACATTCCCTGAAAAATAAGACTCCTCTTCACGGAATTGAACATCCATGGAGGCATAGTATTTGCCTATGGGAGGATGAAAGCATTTATAGCCCTTTTGGGAATTAGATTAACCAAGAAAAATACATTTAAGAGCACAAGGATCTAGCTTATCCCTTTGATGAGAGTGTATATGAGCATAACGTACACAACCAAAAACTTTAGGACAAAGATTCAAAGTAGAAGGAATAGAGTTAAACCGTGATAACATTCACAAAGGAGTTTGATAATCAATGACACGAGTAGACATTCGGTTGATGAGAAAGACAACAGTCATGACAACCTCAACCCAAAAACGTTTTGGAACATGCATAGAAAAGCATAAAGCTCGGGCTACCTAAAAAATGTGGCGGTTTTTACACTCTACTATGTTGTTCTGTCGTGGCATGTTTGTACATGTTGTTTGGTGGAGGATTCCATTTTATTTGAAAAAAATCAGCAAGGGATTGATTCACAAACTCACGACCATTGTCAGAGTGAAAGACCTTAACCTAGGTATTAAATTGTGTGGTAATCATTTTGGAAAATCGAGGAATGACATGTAGAACATCATTCTTAGACTTAAGCAGATATACCCAACTCACCCTAGTACAGTCATCAATAAAAGACACAAAGTATTTATGATCCAAAGCAGAAAGAGTAGAAAAAGGACCCCAAACATCTGTAAAAACATGGGTAAAAGGAATTGGACTTTTATTGAGACTTGTTTTGAAAGGCACATGATGGTTCTTAGCATAAATGCATTGATTGACAATGCCATAAAAGAATTTTTTCTTTATTAGACGTCTCTTTTGCCACTTGAAAAACATGGTTAGATTCAGATTGTAACTGCCTTGCCCCCTCCAATTAGTAAAGACCTCCCCTTTCCTTAACAATGTCAATCGTCATCTTCGTAAGATTGTCCTAAAACACATAGTGAGTAGAATTGAAGGTTACAGAACAATTAAGATGTTTGGTAATCCTGCTAATGGAAAGAAGACTATTAGAGAGATTAGGCACAAGATAGAGGACATGGTGAGTGTGGAGGAAAGTGAGACATTCCCGGCTCTTGAATTCGACATCAGAGTCCCATTAGCAATTTGAACAAACTTAATAGGTGAGGGCATTAGAGAGTCAAATAAGGAAAGAATAACTAGTCATATGATCAGTGACCCTTGAATCAATGACCCAAGTGTTAAAGGCAACAAAAATAAGGGCGAAATCAGAATTACCTTCTTGAGAAGATAATCAAGAAACCTAAGAAGTAGAAGCAGGAGTAGCGTCAGTAATAGCAACCTGAGCTGATTGTTCTTTCTTTCATCTTGCTTAAGCTTGTACCACTCCAGAACCATGCTTCTTCTAGCAAACATCTGCTATATGTTTGGTGCTGTTGCAGTGAGTGCAGAAGCGAGAAGAGGAGTCAGTAGGAGTAAAAGATGTTGGCCGTGTGCTATTCTTATGGATGGCCATTGCGGAAGCCTCAGAGTGTTCTTCTGTTCTCATGGTGACCTGCCTTTGTGCTTCATGACGGACTAATGAATAGGCTTCCTTTAGACTTGGTAAAGCAGAGGTGGCCAAAATACGACCACTAACTTGATCCAAACTGTGATCAAGACCTGCATGAAATATGTAAACCTGATCCTTAGCAGCATGCTTCCTTTGTTTCTCAATATTAGCTACATGTCATATCATTGGGCCTTCGATAATCAAACTTCATGAATATTGAGTTTAACTCATTGTGGTATTTTGTAAGAGGACAACGACCTTAGTGTGATTGAAAGGATTTCATATACTTGAGAAGAGTCAAAGACATCAAGATAGCTCCTCTTGACTGCATCCCAAACCTCCTTAGCCGTTCCACATTGCATAAAGTGTGACATCAGCTGGTCAGTCATGGAATTAATGAGCCAAGACTGGACTAAAGCGTCTTCGGCGTCCCATTCATCATAGTTTGAATCATCCTCTACGGGTGCAACATTCCTTCTTGTGATATGTCCCTTCTTCTTTCTGCCAGCAATATGCATCTCCAAAATTTGAGACCAAACACGATAATTAGTACCATCCAACTTAATATAAATTGTAGGAGAGGTAGTCTCATGAATGGTCATCATGGATGAATTCTTGCTATTAGAAATACCTACTTTTTCTATTAGAAATACCTACTTTTGCTATTAGAAATACCTACTTTTGTTTTTGTAGACATTATATGGTAACGAAGAAGGTGAAAAGAAGGAAGAAGTTTTGAATAGGCAGCAACCGAAATTCTCTACTTTCACTCTGATACCAACTTGATAAATTGATGAATGAATATTATTATATATCTCTAGGGGTATTTATATAGGATACACAAGGCTATTTTAGGATAGCCAACTATACAAAATAATCGACAACTATACAAAATAAATCACAACTATTCGACAACTATACAAACGGTTGTACACAGCTGTACATCACAACTGGACACAGTTGTACATAGCTGTACCGACAGCTGGACGCAATTGTACCAACAATTGACTTTGATCTTTTATTAAATAACACAAATTTAAACTAATTAAAAAACATAATATTTCAACAACTATGTTTAGCCAAGTATGGGATAAATAAATAAGCCTTCCAACAAGTCTTTAGTACCTACCTTTATCAATTGGATCTCCCTTAATCTATAGGTGTAATAGCAGGTTTGCATCCTGTCATCCCAGTTTCTTCTAAGAGATCAAGTACATACTTTATCTAGCAGACAACTATGTCATGCTTGGTTCTTGTTCCTTCCATGTTGAGAAAATATCTCAAAGTCCCCAAATCTTTTATCTCAATCTCTTTTGCCAAAAGCATCTTTAAACTTTGGGTTTCCTCCAAATCATCACCTGTGACAATTATATCATTAGTATGGACAATGAGAATGGTCATTTTCATGAGTGGTGAGCATTTAAAAATAGTGTGTGGTCTCCTTGGCTTTGTGAAAAGGCATGTTTTTTTAATGACTAAGTAAATCGCTCAAATCAGGCCCTAGGGGATAGTTTAAGACCATATAATGATTTCTTTAGTTTGCACACCCTCTTATTGTTGGATATCACTTCAAATCCAGGTGGAAAATCCATATACACTTCCTCTAGGTTTCCATGCAAAAAGGCATTTTTAACATTGAATTGGAATAAGTTCCAATTAAGATTAGCTACTAGAGATAAAAGTATTCTAACCGAATTCATCTTAGCCACTGGAGCAAATGTTTCTTGGTAATCAATATGAAGGGTTTGTGTGTATCCCCTAGTTGCTAATCTCGCCTTGTATCTCTCAATAGAGCCATTAACTTTATATTTGATCGTGAAACCCATTTGCATCCCACAAATTTCTTTCCACTAGGGAAATCAACCATTTCCTAAGTTTCATTCTTATGGAGTGCTCTCATTTCCTCAAACACGACATCCCTCCATTTAGGATTTCCTAGAATTTCTATTATATTTTTTGGGATGGTTTCTGATGACAAGGCAGTGGTAAAGGCTTTATGGTTATGGCCAAGATGATGGTAGGAGACAAAATAGGCTAGGAGATATTTAGTGCAGGCTCTAACACCTTTCCTATTGGCAATGGGAACATCCAAGTCAGATTTAATCAAAGAATTTGATGGAGTTGAAGGATTGAGAATAATACCTTTCTCTAGAGATGGGGATTGACAATAGGGAAGAGAGGTAGGATTTATGACATTCTCCCTTCTTCTTCTTGAGTAAACTAAGTGAGTTTTTTGAATTCCAACAACTTCTCATTCATTTCATTATTGCTATTATTCTATGGACTCACAGGCTCAATTTTAGGGTTAGTGATGAGATCATATATGGTAGGGTAAACTGGACTAGGTAGGGATAAAGATGATGATAAGTCCTCAACTCCTAAATTCCCCCCGGAAGAGTTGTTTGAGAAAACTAGGGAAGGTTTTCAAAAAAATTGACATCCATTGTGATTTATTTTTTCTTGATTGGTGGATGAAAACACTTAAAACCTTTTTGAGTTGGAGAATTACCCAAGAAAAGACACTTAAGAGCTCTTGGATCCAATTTGGGCCTCTCTCTAATGTGAACATGAACATAAGCAACATACTTAAATATTTTTAGTGGAAACATTGTTTTTAGCAAATCAATTGGAGCCTTCATATCAAGAATTTTTTAAGGCATGCAATTGATCAAATATGTGGCTGTTAGAACAACATCACTCTAATAGATTTTTGGGTCATTTTTTGTGAACGTTAGAGCTCTTCCCACTTCTAAAAGATGTCTATTCTTTCTCTCGGCCACCCCATTTTGTTGAGGTGTGTCATTACACGAAGAAAAATGAACAATGCCATTTTCAAGAAGATAAGTCCCTAAAATTGAATTGAAATACTCTTTTCCATTATCAATTATGAGAGCTTGTACTTTTGCTTGAAAATGAGTTTCAATCATTTTATGAAATTTTTTTAATAAGGGGTTAACTTTAGATTTTCCTTTTAGCAAGTAAATCCATGTGGTTCTTGTGCAATCATCAATAAAACTTACAAACCATTTAAAATCGGAATAGGATGGAGTTGTGGGGAACCCCAAACATCATTGTGAATGATAGCAAAATGAACTTTTGATCTTTTATTACTCAAAGGATATGGAACACAATGACTCTTGGACATCTCGTAAATTTGTCATTGAAAATATGAAGGTTCATTTCCAACAAATAGTTTGGAAACATTAATTTAAGAGACATTAAATTTGGATGTCCAAACCGAAACTGCAGCAACCATATCTCTGCTTTTTTATTTTCAGAAGCTTTAGAAACCAAAACCCTTGCATTCTATTTCACTTTTTTTTTTATAGGAAACGACAAAGAGATATATTGATAGAAAAAAGAAGTACAAGAGAAGGATGAGAAATCTTTCCACCAAAGAAAACTAAACTACAAGAATACAAAAACAAGAAAGTACACAACAAAACAAGCTAACACTCTAGATTAGACCAATCCTTAGGAATTACACACCGCTAACCAGTCAAGTTGTAACACATTAAGGGGACTCCCCTTAAAAACCTTGGAACAGAAGGCCCAAATTGAAGCAAGGAAAAAAAATAGAATCCCAAAGATACTCTGAATTACTTGCTTTATCCTAAAAAATCCTCGTGTTTTTTTCCCGCCACACAACCCAAATTAAAGCGATGCTCGCAGCTTGCCACAAAACTATCCCCCTCTTAGATGAACCAAAACCATTAAATTTGATGGACATTATGTCAAAGATGCTCATCGGGGGGACCTAGTCCATCTTGGCTAACTGAAATAATCTGTGCCACAACCCCATCGTCAAAGAGCAATGTAGGAAAAGATGATCTGCTGATTCCCCATGCTTCATGCACAGAATACAAATATCAGGACTAAGAGCTTTGTAGGGTCTTCTCAATTGTAGCATGTCATTAGTATTTACCTTCTTGTTTACCATTAACTAGACAAAGGACTTCACTTTGAAAGGAACTTGAGAATTCCAAACGAATTTAAAAGGAAAAATCGGAGGAGAACCAGAAAATTGGGATAAGGTTAGAAAGAAAGATTTGACTGAAAAAAGCCCTGAAGAAGATAAAGGTCAGGATCTGACATTTGAAACCGAAGGTGATAGATGCAAACCATCAAGTGACTGCATGAGGCCTTCTAAATCTTCTATCTTAGAATCTGAAAGGTTACGGTGAAAATTAAAGTTCCAAGAGAAAGGACGAGTAGAACTGAGAATTGAAGAAATAGGAATATTTTTATCCAAGACTACTCTAAATAGTCTTGGATATTGGGATCCCAAAGATTGGTCCCTCCCCCCCCCCCCACACACCACAAATCTTCCCAGAATCGAATTCTTTCCCCATTTCCTACCACAAACCGAGTAAACATGGAAAACTCCTGAAAGACTTGTGCAATAACCTTTCAAGGACAACGATGTGACCATTTGACTAAAGTGTTAGCATCCTAACCATTAGAGTGTGATCCATAAATGCTTCAGATGACCTGATGCCATAGAGTTGAACCCTCTTTAGGGTACCTCCACAACCATTTCCCTAAGAGAGCGAGATTCCTTAGAGAAATCTTCCCAAATCCCAATCCCCCTTTTGCCTTCGGATTACACACTACATCCCAACTAACTAAATGATCTCTTTTACCTTCCCTAATCCCTGACCATAGTTTTAAAAAGCTCAAGGCGCACCAAGGCGCAAAGTAGTCCTGGAGGCTGAGGCTGAGGCGCATCTAAGGCGCGGACTTTAGTGAAGTGAGGTGCACCCTAATTTACATATATATTTTTATAGAATATAATCAAATTTAACAATCATTTATTTGTCCTAAACACATAAATCATCAAATATCATCTAAAACTTCAATTTAATAAACAAAAAACATAAAAATAAAGAACTCCAAGCATAAAAACAAATCCAAATCCATATTGCTAATAGCCTAATACATGTCCAAATCCAAAGTTTCCAAACCTAAAGGTCCAAAACATGAAATTTGTCCACAATTCAAAAGCATCATTAAAAAACACTTAAATAACAAATTTGTCCACAACAAGCAATCATCACTCCTCCTCTAAATCAACAAAATCATCATCATCATCATCATCATTTCCATCACCACATTTGTAGCCTTCCCCATCTTCTTCATTTGCTGAATCAACCATGTCTCCATCTTCATCTTCATTTATTAGTGAATGAGAAGGCAAAGTTCTAGAACTTGAAGCTATCCCCCTTGTTGGTGGTATTATGCTTGAGCTTGCTCTATCTCTAGCTCTAGTATCAAACCTGGCCTCCTCAGCTCCAGTAGCTCTAGCAACATCACCCCATGTCAAATTATCATCATCAAATACAAAATCATCTTGTGCACCTCCATGAGAATCCTCATCTTCCATTCTCCCTATCAACCATTCATTGCTATCATCTATATCTTTCAAGGAAATTGGGTCAATGGTGTTACGTTCATTGTATCTTCTCTTCAAGGCTCGATTATACTTAATGTACACCAAATCATTCAAGCGTTGATGATCTAACCTATTTCTCCTCTTGCTATGAATCTGCAAAAAT
Source organism: Vitis cinerea var. helleri x Vitis riparia (assembly GCA_946000715.1). Lineage (NCBI taxonomy): Eukaryota > Viridiplantae > Streptophyta > Magnoliopsida > Vitales > Vitaceae > Vitis > Vitis cinerea var. helleri x Vitis riparia. Next base: position 16,621,928 of record OX254005.1, on the reverse strand, counting down.
TCATAAGCTCATAAATATATTTTAAAGTTTTAATTTTTAAGTTACATTCAAGACTCTATTAGACTATTACTTGTAATTATTTTGGATTTGGTCACTTACATTTTCAAAGATGCTCCAATTCCGTTCACAACCTGATGCACTGCATGTTAAGTTGAGGACTTTCATTGCAAACTTTTGCAAATTTGGAGCTGAAGCTCCATATGCAGCCTACCATTCAGCTGCAGTATAGATACTAACAATTTAGTGAAACAATTCACCTATTTTAGCAAAAATACAATCTAATCATTTAAATAAACAAAACTAAATAACTAACCTGGTGCTCTAGTCTTTCTTGTCCTAACAGCTAACTCATTCCCGAATAGTCCTTGGGCATTTGTGAACAAACTCACTTCAGCCACAACTTTTTCTTGCTTAGCAGGGTCTCTTGTTAGCCTTAAGATGCATTTATACAAATCACTCATAATCTCGGCATCATGCTCTATTTCTGGCTTATCATAGAAGAATTCCGGGTTCAAAAAGTACCCTGCTGCATGCAAAGGCTGATGAAGCTGAATCTCCCACCTCTTATCAATGATGTTGAAGATTTCTTTGTACTTCTCTTCATTTCCATTAAAACTTTTCACAATTGTATCCTTAGCTCTATTCATGGCCTCATAGATGTATCTCATAGGAGCTTTTTTTTTCACCATCAACCAAACAAAGCACACGAACTAGGGGACCTGAAACCTTTAAGCAAAACACAATAGTGTTCCAAAATGAAGGCATTAGAACTATGTTGGCTATAGTTTTCCCCTTCTGCTCTTTTGCCTATTTACTATCTGACCAACCCGAGTTTGTAAACATCTTCCTCAAATTGTTTTTTTGTTCATGCAATCGCGATAATGTGATGAAAGCAGTTGCAAACCGAGTCTTAGCAGGCCTAAGCAATTCCCTTTGTCCAGTAAACCGCCTCATCATGTTGAGTAGCCCTGAGCGATTATAAATATACCCATTTAGTGATATAGCCCTCTCCAATGTCCTCTTGATGTTTGGTAGCTTTCCAATATCTTCCAACATCAAGTCAAGGCAATGTGCAGCACATGGTGTCTAATACAAATGTGGGCGCTTTAATTCTAACAACCTCCCTATATGACATTGTAGATAATAAATTTACATAAGTTCTCAAGATAAATAATTCAAATTTTAAAAGTAAATAAAAATTCAAGAAATAGTATTTATTACCTGCCATCACATAACTTGAGTGATTATCTGTTATAACTTGAATAACATTCTCCTCACCAACTTGCTCTACTCATTTGTCAAGTAACTCAAACATCTTTTCTCCTGTCTTAATCATTGAAGAAGCATCAATGGATTGCATGAACATGGTTCCCTTTGAACAATTAACCAAAAAGTTTACCAAAGTTCTCTCTTTCCTATCGTTCCATCCATCTGACATAATTGAACATTCATTTTTCCCCCATTCCACCATATGATCTTTCATCAAATCTTTTGTGAGAGCCAATTCTTTCTTAAGGTTAGTAACTCTTACCTCATGAAAAGTTGGTCCCTTCATACCCACACCATATTGGCCAATAGCCTCAATCATTGGTTGGAAACTCGGATATGTGACTGCATTAAATGGAATAGTAGCCTCATACATCCATCCATCTTGTGATAAGCATACAAGCTCTTTCTCTTGCTTCCTTTTTGTAGGCATCATTGATGGTAGTTTGATTCATCTTTCCACTCTTTCGATTTTGAACAACCATCTCTGCATTAGGAGTGAAAAAATGATCCATAGGACCTTTTTGTCTTGGTTTTTTTTGAATAAAATGTCCTACCACCACTTCCTCCTCGGTTACTACCTCCACTAGAAATGTTGGTGACATTCGTTCTACTATTAATTTCCTCACCAAAATCTTCATCTTCCAAACCAAACAAATCTTCATTAACATCTTCGCTCCCCATATTCATTTGCTCTTTTTGATTTTTCTTGGAACTCATATACTCTTCCATTTCTTCTCTAACATGTTCCGGACATTTTCTACACTTTTTAGCATTTCTATATCCACCAACACCAACAAGATGTTGTTTGTGTCTATATATGCTTCCTTTGGTTACTTTATCACAAAAAATGCATATGATGGTGTTCAAATCTTTTTCATTAACCAAACGACCATATTTCCACCCGGGATCTCTTCTTCCACTTGCACTAGAGTCCACTTGAGTTTCACTCTCATTATCCATCTTGCAAACAAATTATCTATACTCTACAATAAAATAATTATAATTAAATTAAGAAAAAAAATTGAAAAAAAAATGCATATCACATTATCACATTAACAACAAACATGCATATGAGTGTTTTTTGTTTATTTATTTTTATTTTGTAAAATTTTCATGTCAAAAACTCAAAATATAATATTTATATTTAAAAAAAAAAAAATTACCAATGAGAGTTATGAGATAAGAATGGTAAAAAATGCAGAAAAGTGAAGAAAAAAGAAAAATACCGAGGTCCGGAAGGTACGTGACTATTTTCCCTTTATTTTTCTCCTATTTTCCCCCTATTTTTCTTCTTCTTCTTCTTTTTCTTCACTTCTCCAGCACGGAAGAGGCTAGGGCATGAATGGGAGTGGTCTCGGGTTGAGAAAGACCAGAAAAGGGGGCTGGAAGGGAGGAATAGGCCAAAACGGCGTCGTTTTGGCCTGATTTTTTTTTAAAAGGAATAGGCTCCAAAACGACGTTGTTTTGGACCCACCAAATAAAAAAAAAATTTAGGGCTCTCTGCAACTCGACAGCAGGAGGTGCGTACTTGGTCGGACCGTCGGAGGCGACTCGGGCGACTCTGGCGACCGCCTCGCGCCTTGCCGGAGGCGAGCGCCTTGCGTGCCTAAGCAGCGCCTTCGTGAAGGGGCGTCGCCTCCCTTCAAGTGAGGTGCCGGAGGGTGGCGTCGCGCTGCCCCGAGCCTAGGCGCGCCTTTCACAACTATGTCCCTGACCATAAAAAATCCTTTTGCAACCTCTCAATTTTTGCATTCTATTTCACTTTGGGAGTTATGTAATAAAGTCCTGTCTCCTCAACATTGCCAATCTTCTTCCCCGTAATCAGGTCTTGAAAAACACAATGAGTTGGATAAAACTTTACACAACAATTGAGGGATTTTGTGATTTTACTGACTAACAAAAGATTACAAGCAATTTTTGGAACATGAAGAACTAAATTAAGAGTAATTGATGGAGAACCTGAAATGGAACCTTCTCCACTAATAGGAATAAATGAACCATTAACAAAAAAACCTTACCATCATTTGAGTATAGACTATAAGAAAAGAAATACTTTGACTCATTCATCATATGATTAGAGGCCCTTGAATCAATGATCCAGGGATTAGACGAAATATTTTTAGATGCATGTAATGCATAATCAATATTAGTTGACTTGGCAAAATAAGAGGAAATGGAGATCCAGATTGGCCTAACATCTTGTACAATAGCTCTAGTTGATCCTTATTGAAGGGACTTTTATCTGATGATTGAGAGGTTGTTTTAGGTTCAAGATCATTTGCAAAGATCCCTTGGAAAGCTTTCTTGAAGGGTGTCTTGCTCCCTTTATCACCAAGAGATAATTTCCCATTCAACTTCCAGCAAGTCTCTCTTGTATGCCTTGGTTTTTGGCAGTAATCACACCAACAAGTATCCTTCTCTCCAAATTTCTTTTGTTACTAAGATTTAGAGAGATTAGAATGATTTGGGAGCCTCCATCTTGTTCAGTCTTCAAAGCTGAGACTTCTTGGGAGATTGTACCTATCATAATACTCCTTCGACCTTCCTCGGTATTCACATAAGAAAACACATCACTAAGACAAGGAATAGGTTCTTTTCCAAGGAGTCTGCCCCTTACCTCATCAAATTCTAGTTTTAGGCCAACCAAAAAATCAAACACGCTTGTCACATTCCTAAATTTCTGCCAAGGTTGCTGCATCTTCGGGAGTTACCATTTCAAAATGTTGAAGGAGATCTAGTTCCTGCCACAATTTTTTGTATTAGACTGTCATAGAGTGATTGCTTTGTTTTGTATTATGAATAGTCGTCTTCAAGTCATAGTTGCCGGCAACATTTCCCTTCTTTGAATAGATCTGAGACACAACATCCCACATCCACACATTCTTAGCTGTTGAGAGATAAAGAGAGGGTTTCCCAATCTCTGGTTGCATAGAGTTCAACAACCATGGCATGACCATTGAATTTTCTACATCCCATATCTTGAATTTAGGATCCAAGTCTTTAGGCTCTTTGACAGTTCCAAGCACATATTTCATCTTCCCTCTACTTCTCAGGAAAAGCATGGTAGATTGGGACCATGAGAAAAAATTCTCTCCATTTAATTTTCCTGTTGTAATTTGAAGTGTGGGATTTTTTAAAACTGGTAGCAATTTTGGGTGGATTTGAATAGGAACTAGACCTGGAGTTATTTGAGATCTTTGACATTCTCAATGAAAGGAAAAACAAATTGGCAATAAAAATCAGAAAAAACTTCAATAGAAAAATGGCAATGGAGGCCGAGAAGAATAAGAGTTTGCCAAATTTTTTTTTGGCTCTGATTCCATGAAAGCTGAAAGCTAGAATGATTCATTCACACCAAGTCCATTGATTTACAACCTATTTATACAAGCTGTACAGTGAAGGAAAAAAGGAAATATGTTAAGGAAATAATAAAAAATAAAGGAAATAGGCTAAGGAATTAAAAACAAATTTCTACAATTGCTCTAACTTTCCCATCTTATAAATATACAAATCTGAATTGATTTTCTATTCAATCCGATGATTTTAGTCCATAATTAAATCAGAATAAAGTCAAAAGAAATATTCTCTACTTTCCAACAAACATTCACATTTACAACAATTAACCTTTCAATTGCCTCAACTTCTAGTTATTCCAAATGGTTGTACCCTACTTAAGGTGTGTGTGCACGTAATATGGCTATGCACAACAAAATGTTGCACTTTATGCAAGTTGTTATGTGCAATTCATGTGTCCACTCAAGTAATGACGTGGATGTTCAATCCTAATGAACACACAAAGAATTGAATTTGCAATGTTTTCGTAATTAGATCGGTTATTGAATCGAAAAAGTTACCAGGTCATAGTTTAATGGTCTGTTGAATATAATGAATTTATAGTGTACAATCTTTCCTTTTTAATATAGGTCACATGTATGGTAGTTAGGACTCCTAGCCTTGTATATATATATTTTCTCAATTGTAAGTAGACACAATGAATGAGAATCAAGGTTTTCTTCTCTCTCTCTCTTAACATGGTATCAGAGCCAAGGGAGAAAACCTAATTCTTTCCAGTTTCCCCATGTCATCAATTCCGGGAAACCTTCCTGTGATCGTGTTTCATTCCGATCACCTTCCCCAGACCCCAAAGCTTTCCGGTCAGTCGAATCGTCGTCAGAAAACATTCACCGCCGGCGACTTTTCTGGCGAACTTTTCCGGTGACGTCTTTTTCCCACACCGCAAGCAGCGCCTGGAAGAGATCTCCAATTTTTTCCAAAGCACCGGAGCCAGAAAACCACCCACGCGCCGTCCACACGCGTTTTTCCGACCGGCGACTGCATCTCACGTGCCGGCACGTGAGGGCGCGTGAGCCACTTTCCGGCAACGCGCTTCCTCCTCCAGCCTCGCCTGACGCCGACTAGCCACTCTTCATACCTGTTTCTGCCATCCGAGCCCTGCACGTGCCTCTTTTGGGGTTCTTTTGCCTCCACCGGCCCTCCGAATAGTTTTTCCGGCGTCCTCCGGCTATTTTTTTCTCAACCCCAATCCCTGCACGTGCCTTGGGAAGTGTTCTTCTACCTTTCCGGTGGTGCCACAGTTGTTTTTCTTTTCCATTTGGTCTCTCACACGGGCAATTCTTCGGTTTTTCCTTCTTCAGCCGCATCTGAAGCCGTATTAGGGCTCTCTTCGATCCAAATATACTTCATTCTCCAGATAAGTGGATATGGCTACTAAAACTTCCATTTTTTCCTCTGTCATATCTGGATCTCCTATGATTACTTCGGAGAAATTGGTTGGTAGTGAAAATTATCTTTCTTGGTCTGCCTCTGTTGAACTTTGGTTTATGGGACAAGGATATGAGGATCACTTGTTTACACAGGACGCAGATATCCCTGAGGTTGAGCGCGTACAGTGGAGAAAGATAGATGCCCAGTTATGTAGTGTATTATGGCAATCCGTTGATCCCAAGATCCTTCTTCATCTTCGGGCCTACAAAACTTGTTTTAAATTTTAGACTCAGGCCAAAGGATTATACACGAATGATATCTAGCGTCTTTATAAGGTGGCTTCTGCTATTGTTCATATCAGCCAACAGGACTTGGATCTATCTACTTATATTGGTCAGATTGCCTCTCTTAAGGAGGAGTTCTTGACTGTGATGCCTCTTACTCCTGATGTTGGGGCTCAACAAACACAGCTTGATAAGTTCTTCATGGTCCTTACTCTTATTGGCCTCCGTCCTGATCTTGAGCCTGTCCGCGATCAAATTTTTGGTAGTTCATCAGTTCCGTCCTTGGATGATGTGTTTGCTCGCCTCCTTCGTATCTCGTCCACTCAAACTTTGCCATCTGATAGCATTTCAGATTCTTCTGTGTTAGTTTCTCAAACTACCTCTCGAGGAGGACGCAGTGGTAACCGAGGTAGAGGCCAACGTCCTCATTGCACCTATTGCAATAAACTTGGCCACACTTGCGATCGTTGCTATCAGTTACATGGACGGCCTCCTCGCACTGCCCATGTGGCCCAGTCCTCTGATTCTTAGCTGCCTCAGCCTTCGAGCTCCTCCGCATCTCAGGCATCTTAGGCTTCTGTTGCCTCTGTTGCCCAACCTGGTAATGCTTCTGTCTGCCTTACCCACACATCTTTTCTTGGACCCTGGATTCTAGATTCTGGAGCTTCTGATCACCTATTTGGTAATAAGGATCTTTTCTCCTCTATTACTCCTACCTTTGATTTACCTACTGTTACCTTAGCTAATGGTTCTCAAACTGTAGCTAAAGGTATTGGTTTGGCCCTTCCTCTGCCTTCTCTACCTCTCACTTCTGTCCTTTATACTCCTGAATGTCCTTTTAATCTTATTTCCATCAGCAAAATCACTCGTACTCTTAATTGCTCTATTACCTTTTCTGATAAATTTGTGACCTTGCAGGACCGGAGTACGGGAAAGACGATTGGCATAGGACGTGAGTCTCAAGGCCTCTATCACCTCACCTCGGATTCATCTCCTACAATTTGCATTTCCATTGATGCTCCTCTCCTCATTCATAGTCGTTTGGGCCACCCTAGTCTCTCCAAGTTCCAGAAGATGGTCCCTCGTTTTTCCACTTTATCGTCGCTTTCGTGTGAGTCATGTCAGCTTGGGAAACATACTCGTGTCTCGTTCCCAAAGCGTTTGAATAATCGGGCAAAGTCTCCTTTTGAGCTTGTCCACACTGATGTTTGGGGTCCTTGTCAGACTGCGTCTACTTTAGGATTTCAGTATTTTGTTACTTTCATTGATGACTATTCTCGATGTACTTGGTTATTTTTAATGAAAAATCGAGCTGAGTTATTCTCTATTTTCCAGAAATTTTATGCTGAAATCCAGACCCAGTTCAATATTTCTATTCGTGTGTTACGCAGTGATAATGCCAGGGAATATTTTTCAGCTCCATTTACTTCATTTATGTCTCATAATGGGATTCTTCATCAGTCTTCTTGTGCTCATACTCCTCAACAAAATGGGGTAGTTGAACGCAAGAATCGACATCTTGTAGAGAAAGCTCGTACTATCCTCCTCCATAGTAATGTTCCTTTTCGTTTTTGGGGGGACGCTGTTCTTACCGCTTGTTATTTAATTAATCGTATGCCCTCCTCTGTTTTACATGATCAGATTCCTCATTTCCTTCTCTTCCCTGACCAACCACTTTATTTCCTTCCTCCTCGTGTCTTTGGTTGTACTTGTTTTGTTCATATTCGCACTCCTGGACAGGACAAGCTTTCTGCCAAAGCCATGAAATGCCTCTTCTTGGGATATTCCAGACTTCAGAAGGGTTATCGCTGTTATTCCCTTGAGACTCATCGATACTTCATCTCCACTGATGTCACTTTCTTTGAGGACTCACCATTCTTTTCCACCACTTTTGAGTCTCTTCCTGTTTCTGAAGTCTTGCCCCTTCTCATTGTCTCCCCATCTGATGTTGTGCCTCCTCGACCACTTCAGGTTTATCATCGTCGCCCTCGTGTCGCTGCTCCTCTCCCTTTTGCTAAGGCACCTGCTGACTCACTTCCTATCCCTTCGGCTTCTCCTGCCTCGGCTCTGCCTTCTCTTGATGATTTACCCATTGCTATTCTGAAAGGTACTCGCTCTACTCGTAATCCTCATCCTATTTACAATTTTTTGAGTTATCATCGATTATCTTCACCCTATTCTGCTTTTGTTTCTGCTATATTCTCTGTTTATCTTCCAAAGAGCACCCATGAAGCTCTTTCCCATCCAGGCTGGCGACAGGCAATGGTGGATGAAATGTATGCTCTGCACTCTAATGACACTTGGGATCTTGTTGTTTTACCCTCTGGTAAATCTACAGTTGGCTGTCGTTGGGTCTATGCAATTAAGGTTGGTCCTGATGGTCAGGTTGATCGCCTTAAGGCCCGCTTAGTTGCTAAAGGCTATACTCAGGTTTATGGTTCTGATTATGGTGACACATTCTCCCCTGTTACCAAGATTGCTTCTGTCCGCTTGCTTCTCTCCATGGCTGCTATGTGTTCTTGGCCTCTTTATCAGTTGGATATTAAAAATGCCTTCCTTCATGGTGATCTTGCTGAGGAAGTTTATATGGAGCAACCTCCTGGTTTTGTTGCTCAGGGGGAGTCTGGTTTAGTGTGCAGGTTACGCCGTTCTCTATATGGCTTGAAACAATCTCCTCGAGCATGGTTTGGCCGTTTTAGTTCTGTTGTTCAAGAGTTTGGCATGCTTCGCAGTACAGCAGACCATTCAGTTTTCTATCATCATAACTCCTTGGGGCAGTGTATTTATCTGATTGTTTATGTGGACGACATCGTCATTACAGGCAGTGATCAGGATGGTATTCAGAAACTAAAGCAACATCTTTTTACCCACTTTCAGACCAAAGGCTTGGGGAAACTCAAGTATTTCTTGGGAATTGAGATAGCTCAATCCAGTTCCGATGTGGTCCTTTCCCAAAGGAAGTATGCTTTAGACATCCTGGAAGAAACTGGTATGTTAGACTGTAAACCGATAGACACACCTATGGATCCGAATGTCAAACTTGTACCAGGACAGGGGGAACCTTTAGGAGACCCTGGGACATATCGACGACTCGTAGGTAAATTGAACTATCTCACCATTACTCGTCCAGACATTTCTTTTCCTGTGAGTGTTGTTAGTCAATTCCTACAGTCACCATGTGATAGCCATTGGGATGCTGTAATCCGCATTTTTCGATATATCAAAAGTACACCAGGCCAAGGTGTGTTGTACGAGAACAGAGGTCATACTCAGGTTGTTGGTTACACAGATGCAGATTGGGCTGGCTCACCCACAGATAGACGTTCCACTTCAGGGTACTGTGTTTTTATTGGAGGTAATCTAATATCTTGGAAGAGTAAGAAACAAGATGTAGTGGCCAGATCTAGTGCTGAAGTTGAGTATCGAGCTATGGCTTTGGCAATATGTGAACTCATATGGTTGAGACATCTTCTTTGAGAGTTGAGATTTGGAAAGGATGAACAGATGAAACTCATCTGTGATAACCAGGCCGCATTACATATTGCATCCAATCCAGTCTTTCATGAAAGGACCAAACATATTGAAGTTGACTGTCACTTCATTAGAGAGAAGATCGCATCAGGATGTGTTGCTACAAGTTTTGTTAATTCAAATGATCAACTAGCAGACATCTTCACTAAATCTCTCAGAGGTCCTAGGATTAAATACATTTGTAACAAGCTGTGTACTAATCAAGTTTTGTTAATTCAAATGATCAACTACTTACTACCTCTTCCCTTTTAGGGAGGGCTTGTTACAGCTTGTTTGAATTTTATTAAAAGAAAAGCCTGCCCACTTTAATATATATATATATATATATATAAAATAGAGTCAACTCATGGGCTCACTCACTTTAAAGAGCTGACAAAAAGCAGAAGTTTAAAATGAAAATTGGCACTTTGAAAAGTGGGGTGGGGTGACCTTTTAAAAAGTGGGCTGCACAAGGTTACAACAAAAAAAAAAAAAAAAAAGAAAAAAAAATAGAAAGGAAAAGAAGGAATCTCTGGTCCAGTCTGGCGGTTCAATTCTGGTTTAAAGGTAAAATGGTCGAAAATGCGAATTGAACTGGGCATGTGATTGGTATGAGGTTTAACTGGTCCAATTAGCCGGTTCGATCCGATTTTAAGTGGATGAGTATAAAAATTGCAGTTTAAATTGTGATAACTAATTTAAAGTGGAAAGTGCATCTAAAAAGTAAAAATTTGTAAAATGGCTGTGGTAAAAGATCTAAGCTGCTTCACTTCAAATGACTTTCTGATTTCTTTTGCCCAGGTTTGCCCATGCTAATGGTTGGATGAAATTTTAACATGAGGCTTTACAAAATGGTTGTGGCATTTCTTTGATCAATGTTTTGTCATTCACTCCCTTGGATATTGGATTGGATTTCCATAATACAATTTTTGTTTGAACACAATAATGTTGCAGTTAGGGTGGTTTGTGTTGATGGGAGAACATAACTATGTAGATATACATATTTCTGCATAATGTTCTGAGTAAAAGTTACAAGACCATTTTTCCTGCAGGTTGCTGCATTGTCTGTTGCACTGTTCAGAGCTTTGAATCTTACCACTCGGTATGGCCTTATGATGAAACTGAGAGCAGTATTTTATTATTATTATTATTATTATTATTTTTTGAGCAGTATTTTTCAGTTTTATGATAAATACTTTTCCTTGTTTTTTTATTGAAAGTGGAGCATATTAGGTTTTTTTTCCTTACAAGTTATAACTTATTTGGAGGCATGAGTACTTCTACCCTTTAGACACACCAAGTCCATTATTTTTCTCAAACAAAAAATTTAGGTTAAATGTCAAAAGTCTCCCCCCAAGTTTTCAATAATATGACCAACCTTGTGATGTGGGACAAACCTCCCAATCAAATTAGGTGGGCTAGGAATCCAATGTTTTAGTATTTAAGAAGAGAACAAGAAATGAAGTTATTTCAGTAGGGACAAGAAAATAAAAAATAAAAAATGAAATAAGTAAAGAAGAAAAGATAAGAAACCTTAGAATCTCATTAAGACCTCCTAGGAGTTGCACCTAGAAGAAAAATTGTTAAGAGTGCATGATATACATTATGAGCCCAAATCCTACAAGCTTAAACTTTTAGGAAAATTAGTAGTTCAACATGGTAATAGAGCCTTGTTTAGTAAGAGTTTAAGTGTTTGAACCTCACCACTGCATGTTTATTTACCCAATTTATTAAGCCTATATGTAAGCTCAAAAAGGGAGGCTACAAGGGTGTTAGTGTGTATGATATACATTATGAGCCTAAATCCTACAAGTTTAAGCTTTTAGGCAAATTGGTAGTTCAACAAAAACAATAGTCTTATCATTGGACATTGCAAGGTTTGCTGAAAAATTCATATTATTCATCGTTCATTCGGTTATTAATCCCATTTATAAGTTTTAGAAAAAAAAAAAAAAACTTAATAAAACTATGAAAAAAGAAACCTAACCTGTATAGGAACTTATTAGGACTCTTATTTGTTTCCTAAAACTCTCTTCCCGATAATGGAATTGAAAAGGAAATAAAAACCTTCTTTTTAGAATTAGAAATTTAAAGCTTTATAAAAACTTATTATAATAAAATTTTCTAATAAAGAAGAGATTCTAGATTCTAAACTCAAGTAAAAACTTTAAAAAAGAAACTTTGGATATTTCAAGAAGCATTGATTTTCCTCAGGAGCAGGATTGAACCTTTAACCAAGGTTCACATTTGAGGGAGGCAAAAGAGTATTTTCCAACTGCTTCTCAAGTTTATCCTTTGCCATACACAGGAAATCCGCTTCTTTACTCTCTTGTTTAGGCCTTTGGAGCTATCTTGTTGCTAGCTTTTGACTCCATCAACATTGTAGTTCTCTAACTGAAACTTGGTCACAGGAACTTGAGTGAGCCTTGCACATCCTCCATCTCGTCTGGATTGTGGTGGCAAGTGGCATCCGTCTGCTTCTTTCTTAATAGCCATTTTTGACAATAGTTTGTATTAAAATAGAAACAGCAGTCTCTTGTTTTGTTGCATGCATCTTTTGAGCAAGATGCCTCTCCAGTATGCTTGGAGTGCAATTGCAGTTGTTCAAGTTTGGACCAAACCCCTGCACATATTGAAACTCCAAAATTGACCTTGAATAGGCCTTGCTACCCCATCCACGATCTTTGCCTTTTTTGAATTCAGAACACCATTACACCAATATGATTAGCATTACCGGCGCATCATAGACAACTCCTTCCTCCTTGCTGTCAGCTTTGAATTATCTCTTAGTGAAAGTATTTGATGGTTCTATTTTCAAGGGTGTTGTTCTCCTCTGGTTGCTTCTATGGTGGAATTTCCTTCATTGGATGGAGAGTCTTCTTATGATGTTGGACTCTTTCATAAAAAAAACCCACAATCTTCCAAGTATAATATGACAAATTTTATTGGCAAACCATCACACCATATAGATATCTCAAAATTATTATTAAAATTAAAAGTTACTAGACGAAGAGAACTCATTGAAATAGAGGGGTCATCTACCTATGCTATTTGATAGGGATTTGGATGATTCTCTATCTTTAGATTAAACTTCTCAAAAAATGTCTTTAAAGCTACGTTGGAACTACTGCCTCTATCAATAATCATAGCAAATAGTCTCCCTTAGCAAGGAACACAAGTTTAGAAGATGCTAGTATGCCTCCAATCCTCCTCTTTGTTTGCCTTTGGTTTAGTCACCAAAATTGCATTAAAAAAATTATAGCCTTCAATTATTGTTGCACAAATTGTTCCACTCCTCAAGTGGAATGCATTTTCAAGCCAAAAGGTTCTAATACCAATATTGGTGTAGGATAACCATAGGTGTACAATAAACTAAAATGGCTAAGGCTTAAATCTTTTAGGATATAAGGAGAGGAACAAGTAGTGAAATTATGATGGTAGGGAAAAGAAAAATAAAATATAGAGAAGAAAAAATAAATAAAGAAGAAAGATAGGAAATCTTAGAGTTTGGCTAAAGCCTTATTGGAGTCTCACCTAGAAAAGAAAAGATGGAGCCTCACCATTCGAATGTTGAAAGGCTTGTAGCAAATTTATGTTATTAATCGTTCATCATTTTTTTATTAATCTCATTTTACAATAATTAGTGTTATGGATAAACTTTAGAAAACCGTAGAACTAAATAAAACCATGAAAAAACAAACCTAGCCTATATAGTAGCTCAATAGGATTCTTATTTCTTTTTTGAACTCTTAAATTTCCCAACTTCCAAATAATGGAATTGAAAGAAAAGAGAAACTTTCTTGTTAAAGTTAGCAACTTCAAACTTTATTAAAAACTTCTTGTAATAAAAAGAAATTTTGAAGAAAAAAGACTTTCTAGATTCTAAAAAGGATTCATATAGAAACTTTAGAAGACTTTGGAGACTCCTTCTCATCAACTTTCCTTTGGTTTCTGAAATTATCTCCTCCTTCCTTTGAGGATTTCATTTCAGCATGATAGTATTCGAAATTCAACTTCTAATTTGGAAAGAAGGCATGGGAAAATGTAATCTTTATTGGGAAATTATGTAATTTATGTTACGGACTTTCATTTGAATAAACAATTGTAAGGTAATTTGTTATGAATCTTACAATGAATCAATAGCTCCAAATCCCTTCCATGTTTGCAAGTCATGTGAAGTCCCACAACTTAAAATACATTGAAATATACTGTATTAGGAGTCTGGTAAAATAGTAAAATAAGTGATGAAAGAAAAAGATGAATTTTGACCTTTTGATATTTTAGTTCTTGATTTCTACATGATTAACATGTCATGCAGGCCATATCATTGGGCACAACTCTTATTAGATCAATGTTTACCTTTTGTTCAATGCTCCCAATTATATCCCAAACCCATGTAATGGTGAAAAACAATTCATGAATCTGGCATGATGAAGTGCAAAGTTGAAGAGTTTGAAGTGGAAAAAAAGTCTTTTCAGGTAAAGTTTGAAGGATCGAATGGTGGAACTTGGGTATCAGTAACAGAAAGGAGCCGTGGTTTTGTGGTATCAGTAGGATTTGGAAGGGAGGAGATGGATTGGTTAACGGAGCAGTTGAAGAAAGCTGTGGAGTTGGAGAATACCAGGGGATTTACACGAAAGTTCAGGGGCGAGAATAAGTTTCATTTGATGGAGATTTGCTTCAACAATAGAGGGCGATTCATGAAAATCACAGAGATTGCTACAAGAAGGAAACCTCTTCTTCTTGTCATCCCCGAGGGTGTTAAAGGTAATGGATGGGAAGTCCTTAGGAGGGCGATTCTTTCAGTGCAAGATTATTCAGATCAAGTCGGAGTAGAGTTGAAGAAGACATTTGGCAATACTCAGATGAATAAAAGCATATATAGAGGTGGTCGGTCATACGCAGAGGTGGTTGCAGAGGATGGAAGTAGGAGTGGAGTTCCATTATCAGCTGGAAAATGGGCCAGAGCCGTAATATGTGAATGCAAAGAAAAAGTCCAAGACTGGACTCATGAAGGCAAGGCCATTGCGAGGATGATGGGTGTGAAAGGTATGGTGTCTATAAATCCCATTTCCGCCTTCAAGGGGTGTTTCTTTGTGAGTACAGCAGGAAGAGCAATATGGTTCCAGGAGCAGGAGAGACTTTTAGTGAAAGGAAGGCCTGTTCTCCTAAGAAGATGGGCGCCAAGTGAAAATATGATTATTCCTGGAAAATTCAGACGAGGCTGGTTAGAGTTGAAAGGTCTTCCTTTTCATTTGTGGGAGGAAGACCAGCTGAAATTCATCTTGAAGAAGTGGGGGAGGGTGACGGAGGTAGCTAGGGAAACCGTGAAGCTGTTGGACTTGACGAAGGTGAAGCTGTGGGTGGAGATGCATCCTAATGTCGTGCTTCCAGCGTTGCTTGAGGTGGAAGACGGGGCCTGGAAACATACAGTGGCAGTTTCAGTCATCGGAGAAGAGGGTGAAGACGACACGGTCAAGTCCGAGACATCCCACTGCAAGTACGAGTGGTTGAAAGAAGAGGGTTGCGTCTCTCAGACGACAAAATTTGCAGAGGGGCTACGAGGTAGCATCAGGGGTAATGAGTGCTACAGTAGGGAGCTTCTTCCTCGGGCACGCTATCGGTGCTCAAGTAAAAGCATGGCGGCCAAAAGGGAGAAAGGAAGGGAAGGGAGCAGATTGGGCTTAATAGAAGATAATTTTCTTGGGCCCATAGTGCCTGAGACTTCAATTAAAGCCCATCCAGCAAGGGCCCAAAGAGAGAGAAGGAGTCGTGGGCTGCAAGCTGGCCCAGATGCCCCTCAAGCCCATGACGCAGCGGCATCATCTTCTTCTCTCCAGCGCGTGGGCTCCTCTGCAAAAGCGACCACGCAGCTATGTTCAGGCGATGAGAGGGCCGACGTCGAGGTAATACTTGGAGAGGATGGTCGGGCCGATGAGTTACAGGCCCAGACTTTATCCAACCCTAGCCCGCTTTCAGAAACAGAAGACGATTGTTACGGGCGTCGGACTGTGGGCTATAAGTCAATAGGCCCGTCGGGGTTGGGCCAATTTCTAGGAGGTTCGAGGTCCTCTGGCATGAAAGGTAGGCCTCGAGAGGAAGAAAGCGCAGCGAGGAAGGGGAAAGCTCCACTGGTTCAGATGGAAGTCTTCACGCAAGGGGAAAAGACGACGGATTCAAGGAAGATGTGGTCCAAAACCTTCCTTCCAAGCGCGGCTCGCCGTCTTGGACAACGGAGTAGCAGCGAGCCTCTTCCCCTACGGAACGCAGCGCCTCGTCGCGAAGCTCGCAATCTGGGAGTGGACGGCGGGTTGGGATCTCAAGTCAGAGACAGTCCCATCTTCCGTTGTCTTCTGCCTAGGAAATGCAACAGCTGGTCAAAGGAAGAGAGCTCGACGTCAAGTGGAGAGATGGACCCGCGAAAATCCCAAATCGAAGACGACAAAGAAGGATTTACGGGCCGAGCGGGGTACGATCCTTGTGGTTCTTCAGTCACGGTATCACCTTCTATTCCAAGAACCAGAGGTAAGGGAATCATTTTGGGAGAAAATTGTGAAATTCCGGGAGTGGAAAACTTGGAGGAAAGTCTGCCTTTTTCTTCTCAGCCACCCGAGCCTTATTCTTCTTCTCTCTGTAATCTGGAAAAGACTCTACCGGGTCCCTCTGGTCCTCATCTCCCAAATTCAGAATTTTTTTCCCAGTCTCCTTCGGTAAATCAAGGTAAAATTAAAATTTTTCCTGAAATAGGTGATGTTGGCCCTTTAAATTTTGATGGCATCCCTGTCCATGTTGAGGAGGAGAATCAGAGAGCTGTTTTTGACCAGATGTCCGAGAGATCTACCCCTGGGAAGTCTTCTAACCTGATGTCAGGCAGTCCGGGGGTTAATGTGGCATCCCCACCGGAAGACTTTCTTATCGATGGCCTGTCCCCTAGGAAAATGGCTAAAGTGCGAGAGGTTCTATGCTCTCTGGACATTAAGGTGTACTCTAGGAGGAAGAATAGAGGCCCATAGGCGTTTGAATCCAGGTGGATTTGGTTTGGAGGGTTAGGGCCTGAGTGTTTTTCCATGAAAATCATCAGTTGGAATGTTAGGGGTTTGGGTTCGAGTATTAAGCGTAGGGTGATTAAAGATTTCCTTAGGTCAGAGAATCCGGATGTTGTGATGATTCAGGAAACAAAAAAGGAGAAGTGTGACAGAAGGCTAGTGGGCAGTGTCTGGACGGTCAGAAATAAGGATTGGGTTATTCTCCCAGCGTGTGGGGCATCAGGAGGGATTTTGTTCATTTGGGACTCAAAAAAGTTGTGCAAGGAGGAAGTGGTATTAGGCTCTTTCTCAATATCGGTCAAGTTTGCCTTGGAGGGCTGTGGATCTCTTTGGATTTCTGCAGTTTATGGTCCAAATAGTCCCTCACTTAGGAAGGATTTTTGGGTGGAACTTCATGACATTTATGGTCTAACTTTTCCGTTGTGGTGTGTGGGCGGTGATTTTAATGTCATAAGGAGAAGTACAGAAAAATTGGGGGGCTCTAGACTAACTTCAAGCATGAGGGACTTTGATAGTTTTATTAGAGAATGTGAAATGCTTGATCCACCTCTTCGGAACGCATCATTCACTTGGTCAAATATGCAAGAGTCTCCCGTGTGTAAGAGATTAGACCGTTTTCTTTACTCAAACGAGTGGGGGCAGCTCTTTCCCCAAGGCATTCAAGAAACCCTTATCAGAAGGACCTCGGATCATTGGCCAATTGCTTTGGATACCAACCCGTTCATGTGGGGCCCAACACCTTTTAGATTTGAGAACATGTGGTTGCAACATCCTAGTTTCAAGGAGAATTTTAGAATCTGGTGGAGGGGTTTTCAAGGAAACGGATGGGAAGGCCACAAGTTCATGAGGAGATTACAATTTGTTAAAGCCAAATTGAAGGAATGGAATAAGAATTCTTTTGGAGAGCTTAATGAAAAGAAAAAAAGTATCCTCAAGGATTTAGCTAACTTTGACGCCATTGAGCAGGATGGGGGTCTCACCTCTGAATTGTTAGATCAAAGAGCCTTAAGAAAAGGGGAGCTAGAGGAATTAATTTTGAGGGAGGAAATCCATTGGAGACAAAAAGCTAGGGTGAAATGGGTTAAGGAAGGGGATTGCAACTCTAAGTTTTTTCATAAAGTGGCTAATGGCAGGCGAAATAGGAAATATATCAAGACTTTGGAAAATGAGAGGGGCTTAGTGTTGAATAATGCCGAGAGAATCACAGAGGAGATCTTACTTTACTTTGAAAATCTCTATGCGAGTCCTATAGGAGAGTCTTGGAGTATTGAAGGATTAGATTGGTCCCCTATTTCGGAAGAGAGCGCGATAAGTTTGGATGCCCCTTTCACTGAAGAAGAGATTTCTAAAGCCGTTTTTCAGATGGATAGGGACAAGGCTCCGGGGCCTGATGGATTTACTATTGCAGTATTCCAAGACTGTTGGGATGTGATTAAGGAGGATTTAGTGAGAGTGTTTGCAGAATTTCATAGGAGCGGAGTTATCAATCAAAGCACTAATGCCTCTTTCATTGTTCTTTTGCCCAAAAAGAGTACGACAAAGAAAATCTCAGATTTTAGACCCATTAGTTTGATCACTAGTCTCTATAAGATAATAGCCAAAGTGCTCTCAGGGCGTCTTAGAGGGGTTTTACATGAAACCATCCATTCTACTCAAGGCGCTTTTGTTCAAGGGAGACAAATAATGGATGCGGTTCTCATAGCAAATGAGATAGTAGATGAGAGAAGACGATCAGGGGAGGAAGGTGTCGTCTTTAAAATTGACTTTGAAAAGGCTTATGATCACGTAAGGTGGGATTTTTTAGATCAAGTGTTGGAGAAGAAGGGGTTCAGTCCTAAATGGAGAAAATGGATGAGTGGATGTTTGTCATCGGTATCTTATGCAGTATTGGTGAATGGTAGCGCTAAAGGTTGGGTTAAGGCATCGAGAGGATTAAGACAAGGCGACCCTTTATCCCCCTTTTTGTTTACTTTAGTAGCAGATGCATTGAGTAGGATGCTTTTGAGAGCAGAGGAGAGAAATATGTTGGAGGGTTTCAGGGTGGGTAGAAACAGAACTAGGGTTTCTCATTTGCAATTTGCCGATGACACCATCTTTTTTTCTAACACTAGGGAGGAAGACTTGCAGACTCTCAAGAGTCTTTTGTTAGCTTTTGGGCATATTTCTGGGCTTAAGGTCAATCTAGACAAGAGTAATATTTATGGTATCAATTTGGATCAAGCTCATATTTCAAGATTGGCTGAGACACTTGAATGCAAGGCTTCAGGCTGGCCTATACTCTATCTGGGTCTTCCTTTGGGAGGGAACCCCAGGGCAGGGGGATTTTGGGATCCTGTGATTGAGAGAATTTCAAGAAGATTAGATGGATGGCAAAAGGCATACCTATCATTCGGAGGGAGGATAACTCTCATCCAATCTTGCCTTACCCATATGCCCTGTTACTTTCTGTCTTTATTTAAGTTACCTGCTTCAGTCGCTGCAAAAATCGAGAGGTTGCAGAGGGATTTTTTATGGTCAGGGATTGGGGAAGGCAAAAGGGATCATTTAGTCAGGTGGGATGTCGTGTGTAAACCGAAGGAAATAGGGGGTTTGGGTTTTGGGAATATTTCTATGAGGAATCTCGCTCTTTTAGGGAAATGGCTGTGGAGGTACCCTAGAGAGGGTTCAGCTCTTTGGCATCAGGTCATACTTAGCATTTATGGTTCACACTCCAATGGTTGGGATGCTAACACATTAGTCAGATGGTCACATCGCTGTCCTTGGAAGGCTATTACTCAAGTCTTTCAGGAGTTTTCCTCGTTTACTCGGTTTGTGGTAGGAAATGGGGAAAGAATTCGGTTTTGGGAAGATTTGTGGTGGGGGGACCAACCTTTGGGTTCTCAATATCCAAGTCTATTTAGAGTAGTCTTGGATAAAAACATACCTATTTCTTCAGTTCTCGGTCCTACTCGTCCTTTCTCTTGGAATTTAAATTTCCGTCGTAATCTGTCAGATTCTGAGATAGAGGACTTAGAAGGCCTCATGCGATCTCTCGATGGATTGCAATTATCTCCTTTGGTTCCAGATGCCAGATTTTGGCCCTTATCTTCTTCAGGGCTTTTTTCAGTTAAATCTTTCTTTCTAGCTTTATCCCAATTTTCTGGATCTCCTCAGGTTTTTCCTTCTAAGTTCGTTTGGAATTCTCAAGTTCCTTTCAAAGTGCAGTCCTTCATCTGGTTAGTGGCACACAAGAAGGTGAATACTAATGACATGCTACAAGTGAGAAGACCCTACAAAGCCCTTAGTCCGGATATTTGTATTCTGTGCATGAAGCATGGGGAATCAGCTGATCATATTTTTCTTCATTGCTCCTTGACGATTGGGTTGTGGCACAGGCTATTTCAGTTAGCTAAGATGGATTGGGTCCCCCCGAGGAGCATCCTTGACATGATGCACATCAAATTTAATGGATTTGGTTCGTCTAAGAGGGGGATAGCCTTGTGGCAAGCGGCAAGCACCGCTCTTATTCGGATTGTGTGGTGGGAAAGAAATGCGAGGATTTTTGAGGATAAAGCAAGGAATTCAGAGTATCTTTGGGACTCTATTGTTTTCCTTGCTTCTCTTTGGGCTTATTGTTCCAAGGTTTTTAAGGGGACCCCCCTTAATGTGATACATCTTGATTGGATAGCAGTGTGTACTCCTTAGGGAGAGGATTTTTAGAGTGTTTGCTTGTGTTTCAGTGTATTTTTCTTTAGTTTAGCTTTCTTTGGCAGGAGGATTCCTCATCCTTCTTTTGTACTTATTTTTATCTATCAATAATATTTGTGTCGTTTCCAATCAAAAAAACATGTCATGCAGGCCTTATACCTTAAGGTGTATAGGCATTGTGATTGAGCCTCAGACATGTACTTGAGCTGTTTCTCAAGGTGCAAGTTTCACAGGCCTCAGCGGAGCATCTCTAGTGATATATTGTAATGTGCACTATATTGATTTCTTATGCTTTATTTCTTGAACTTCTTCTATAGCACATGCTCTTCTTTAGGTGTATACATAGGTCCTCTCTGATCATATGTTCTTTATTCTTTATTCTTTATTCTGTTTTCTTCTGTGTAATGATATTTAGTGATTGAAAAAGGTCATATTGCACTTAGGTTCAACAAAGACTAGGTATTTTTTCTCTTAGGTCTGGATTTTTTGGTTTGGCATATATCATGTGTTGAAGCTTTATATCTATTCTCAGGTTTGTATCCATTCTGGATGTGGCTCCCTTGAAACCAGGTGCTGACAAATCTGAATCAGCTATTCAAAATGCAAACAGAGCAAGTGGAGGGATATTTGATAATTCAACACTGATGGTGGCAAGAAAAAATCAGGTTTCCTCCTCTCCTGTTAAATCATCCTCATGCCATGTCAAGGGCAACGTCTGTGAACCTTCTCAAAACAATGCATGCACAAATAAGGATCTCAAATCAACAAGAAAAACTGCTCAGTCCACCGATTCTTCAATTTCTGATCAATTAAATGATGGAATGTTGGATTCGTTAGCTTGCAAGGAACAATTTGCTATCTCTGAAGACTGCATTGCCGATAAACCTGAGGGGTCAAAGAGGAAAGGAGATCTTGAGTTCAAGATGCAGTTGGAAATGGCTCTTTCTGCCACAGCAGTTGGGATCAATGAGATTAATGGAGGTTCAAATGTGAAAGAATTATTTAGTGAATCATCAAGTTTCTCTTCCCCTCTAAAAAGGGTGAAAAGAATCAAAATTGAAGAATCTCCAACCCCCTCCCAGGGGATCTCTACTGCAGTTGGATCTAGAAAAATAGGAGCTCCTTTGTATTGGGCAGAAGTCTTCTGCACTGGAGAGAACTTGACAGGAAAATGGGTGCATATTGATGCTATTAATGCAATTATTGATGGAGAGGAGAAAGTAGAAGCTGCAGCTGCTGCATGCAAAACATCTTTGAGATATGTAGTTGCCTTTTCTGGGAATGGGGCTAAAGACGTGACACGCAGGTTTGCATTCTCTGCATTTTTTTACTTCTGCTCTGAACGTCTACAAACACTCTTACCTTTTAATTGAGACATGAGTTTGATGGTTTTAAATATATATTATCAATTTGCTAAACAAGAGAGTGAGTTTGTTTCTTTTCTGCATCAGCTTCTGAATGATTTCTAGATAATGAATTGATTAGTCTCTAATGAAATACTACTTTTTGAATATAAGCCAACTTACATTTGATGAAACTTTCTTTGAGCTTAAATAAAATTTTGTATTAATTTATTGAAAATAAACTGATTTGTGCATAGCAGCAACTTGATTGTTTATCTTTATTTAAATTCTAATTTATGATAACTTTTTTGGATTTCTGGTACAGTTTTCATGTATAAATAGCTTAAGTAACATCAATACAGATATGGGGCTTATCTAAGAGATCAT
The DNA here is from genome assembly GCA_946000715.1 of Vitis cinerea var. helleri x Vitis riparia. NCBI lineage: Eukaryota > Viridiplantae > Streptophyta > Magnoliopsida > Vitales > Vitaceae > Vitis > Vitis cinerea var. helleri x Vitis riparia. The sequence continues at coordinate 16,599,677 of OX254005.1, read as the reverse complement.
CTCATCAATTAGGAGACACTGCAATTCTCATCTTGTGAGGTCAGGTCTAGTAGGAATCTCTCATCAATTGGGAGATTGTCTGAGATCCTACACCCTGGGGGTAGTTGTCATGGTTTTTTCTTTACAAATTAAGGCTCTCATTGGTCAATAGTTTTGGGGATTTCCTTAGGAGCAAACTTCTTGATGGTACCTGATTATCAAAAGCAGGTATGGTTTGCAAAATAACAGTTGCAATACTAATTTTCCAACTGGTTTTTCTCATTGTTGTCATCAGAAAAGTTCTTGCCAAAAGAAAGCTACCATCATTTTTATCACCTTTAAGAATCATTGTTGGGAATGGTTCTGTTGGCTGATTGTGATTGAAATTTACAGCTTATACAAGCTATAAATTAATGATAAATTAGAGCTATAAATTAGGGATTCCTTGTTTCTATAGTTGATTAATGGTGTCTACATTTTGATGTATTCTAGGATTATTTTCCTTTATTGTTTTCCTTGTAAACCCTATATATATATATATATATATTCATTGCAAATTCCTCCATCAATGCAACAAATACAATTCCATGATTCTTCACAAGTTCTATCATTTCCTCACATGTTAGAAATTTCATGATGGAGAAAAACTTTACTTAAACTTCTCTCTTGAATTGAATGGCTTCTTCTTGTTGGAACTAATGCAGAAACTCAATAAGGAGAAAATCAGAGAGCTGTGGCTTCTCTTCCATTCACCGGATAGGGTCCATTTGTCCAATTCTATTTTGGTTGAGTTTTCTGGATAGAAGCGGGGTTTCATTTTCTAACTCTATCTTCAAGTACCTCATCACAACTGATAACATCACCATTTCCCATCTAATAAAATTTTACTTGAAAAACAAAAGGCCGTACCAAAACTCAAAGCCTCAACATATCTAGTAGTATAGAAGAAGGTGAATACCCATGTCTTGCTTTAGTTTCAGAGTTTAGAGAGCTGTTGATCTTGGTAGGGATGTTCTATGTATGACTTATGGGGAAACATTGAAACTTTTCTCCATTGCCCCTTGTTTATGAGCTATAGCAAAGGCTTTTCGTTTTGGCTAAAATCCTTGGGTTCTAAGTATAGTTTTATAACATGCTGATTTGTTGTTTGAGGATTTTGGTGAGAGCACGAGGAGTAGAGTTCTATGGCACTATGGGAATCCTGTTTTTATTTCGATATTTAGAGCAAATTGCAAAATTTTGTACGAAGGCATTGGGCTCCTAGATAAGCTGTGTTAGAAAATGTTTTTTCCTCATATCCCTTTAGGTGCTAGTAAGCAAAGGATTTCTTGACATTCTATTGGTCTCATATATTTGGATTAAAAAATACTTGTTTAGCCAACCTAAGGAAAATGAGTATTCTTTTCTCTTGGTCCTTTCTCATGATTTCTTCAAATTAGATTGTTATGCTTGTACTAGGCTAACTCAGCTAGGGGTTGGGTGGCTTTTAGGCATTACAAGAAACAAAGTTATCAGTAGCTTCAAAATCTACCTCATATTGGGATGATCGATGTTTCTCTAGGAAGGTTTAAACGTGGATTCTAGTCTTTGCATGTGGCAAACCTTGTTGTGAAAAGAGATTCCTTTATTAGTTTTTTTGTGGCTGGGAGAAAACTTGATTTCACATAATAGGAGATTACCTGTAATTGTAAATATTGTTAACCTAGAATAGACTATTTCATTGGTGAAGTAATCCCTAATTTTTATGAATTCAAATTAGGATAGAATCAATTCCTTAATTATAGGGATTTAATATTCTAGATGGGGTAGAATCTTGTGGATCCACATTTTTCACGTGCGTGGACTCAATAGCAAGACTCATTTTTATTGGTGGGTCCAAAACGGCGTCGTTTTGGCCCTTATTAATTTTAAAGGAACAGGCCAAAACGACGTCGTTTTGGAGCCTGTTCCTTTTAAAAAAAAAAAAACAGGCCAAAACGATGTCGTTTTGACCTGTTCCTCCCTTCTAGCTCCCTTTTCTGGTCTTTCTCAACCTGAGACCACTCCCAATTGTGCCCTAGCCTCAGCTGTGCTGGAGAAGTGAAGAAGAAGAAGAAGAAGAAGAAGAAGAAGAAGAAAAATAGGGGAAAAATAGGAGAAAAATAGAAGAAGTGAAGAAATGATGTGATTAAATTGAAGTTTTGGAGGATATTTGATGATTTATGTGTTTAGGATAAATAAATGATTGTTAAATTTGATTATATTATATTAAAATATATATGTAAATTAGGGTGCGCCTCACTTCACTAAAGCCCGCGCCTCAGGCTCCAGGACTACTTTGCGCTTTTGTGTGCCTTGAGCCTTTTAAAACTATGGCTTTGGGCAAGGTTGCAGCATAAACAATTTCAATGGCCCTCTTTAGTGCAGTGCACTCAACTAATCTATCATTGATAAAAAGCACCATTGTTGTCTTCTTTGCTATGTAATTTGAATTAGAGATGAAACCATCCATCTCAAATACTGAACTAGAAACATCATCATCTACAGCTTCAATTTTCATAAGATTGTGAGCAACTGAGACCCCAAAGACAGATCTAATTTCATCAAGTCTCGAAGATGTGGCAACTGTATGAACATCCGCTCTGGCAGCTCCATGCTTTCTGCAAGAGAAGTTGACATTAATGTGATGAATGGAAAATCGGCTTAGCAGGTCAATAATCTTTGGATAATCATCAGCTGAATTTTGCAGCGTTTTCCTCCTGGCAGTAATGTTATAAAATAGATTTTCAATCATTATCTGAGTTCCCTTTACAGCAGCACAAGCCTTTGGTTCATGCTCCATGACACCATCTCGATAAGATACCCTGTGACCATGCAACTGACCTGCAGTAATGATGGTGACTGTAACATGACCCACATAGGTCATGCTCGCCAGTGCCTCTCCTCTGAACCCCATCAACTTTATCGACTGTAAATCTTCAAATTCTGACAACTTCGATGTAGTGTGCCTCTCGCAGAGTATGGGCAAGTCCTCGTATCTGATGCTGTGGCTGTCGTCGGAGACTTGGATGAGCTTGAGGCCGCCGTCTTTTATGATGACATTTATGGATGTGGAGTGGGTGTCGAGGCTGTTCTCGACGAGCTCCTTCACAGCGGAGACTGGCCGCTGGATGACCTCTCCGGTGGCGATGCGGTTGACGACCGACTGGTCTAGACGGTGGCCGAATGGCTTTTGCTTCTTCCTCTTCCATCATTGTTGGAGGAGGCTCCTCACAAGGCTCTCTTTCCACTTCCATTGTGTCTGCTCTTGTTTTACTCCCTTATGCGTGTGCCCTTTTTCGGTTGCATGGTGGATCTATTCCCTCAGGAATTTCTGGTGTGTGTGTATTTTAAGTGGCAGATCCCATCTTTCCAATGGTCGTTTCCATAATCACTAAACAAACTGTTGCCTATAGCAGGTGTGCTTGAATCTGCACCACCATCATATGGAGGAACAGAATTGAGGTAGGATTCTCCCATCTTTGAGAGGCAGGTAAGAACCTCAGAAAGCACTGGAGCAGAGGATGCAACTTTAGAAGCAAAATCTGTTGATAGTTTTGAAAATGCTTCAAGTAGTGGCTCTAGTACCGATTTAATAAATTCAGCATAAAGTTGATGAATTGTTCAAAAGAGAGCGATAAAAAATATCAGAATCACCAGATTTGGAGATGAGAATGATCGAATTGGAAGGGTTTCCTCAGCATCCAAACAGTCCACGTTCCATCACCGTCACTCTCATCGCCTCCATGTGCGTGCGTGGATCTTTGTGAACATGGCGGCTGGTTTCTTCCCCTGTAGACCAGCAGTGTGGATCTCTCCTTGGTTCTCCACCCTTCTTGCCCCAAACAGAACTGTCCACCATTCTTCATTCAACATACAACCTTGCCATTCTGTTTGTATCCAAAGACGAGATCTATCCAATGATGCAGATTTTCTGAAACAAAATCGGATTCTAGTGCTTCTGTAAGCTTCCTGATAAACTCTCTCGCACTGCCTTTGGCCCAAGGAGGTAACGCAACATCACCGACCTTTTCTCCTGATCGTTTTTCTCCTAGGTCAAGATTGAAACGATTTTCCAAGAACTCTGGCATGTAGAAGAATTCTGGACTTGGTTCCTTCACATCTGATGTGTTGCCCTTCCCAGCCACATTTAACCATGTATCTCTTATACTATTGAAGAGACGATCAGCATGGTCAAATTGACCACCTTGTAACTTTTTGATTCTCTGCACTGAATGGTGGCAGGCGTCGTAGATCCAATAGGACCATTCCCGCACTAGAATAATGAGAACCCTAATGAAATTTGGGGACCTCCCATTTTTCCTTTTTTTACTCCAATCTTCCCATGTATCTCTCCGTCCATGGAGATTGCGTCTCTCCAAAAATTCCTTTTTGTATGGAAGTTTCCATATATTCTTCTATGGGCAGCAACTTCTTCCTCTTCCTTGTAGCCGTGTCTTCCTTATATGCATGGTGGAGGTAACATTATAAAAAAAAAAAAAAAATGCAGTTGTCACTTTCCTTTCTCTAAAATTCGGGTGATCCTCCTTCCAAATAGATGACAACCCGTTTCCTCATGCAAAAAATCTAGGAAATATGAGTTAGAAAACTTATAATATAATAGTATAAAATAAAATAAAACAAAAATAATAAAATAAATAAATAAATAAATAAATAATAAAAAAAGAAAGCCACGTAAGCCACAAAAGTCATGCAATTCATGCAACCATGCAAGTCATGCAAAAATAAGTGAGTCTAAAAGCGTGCCTAAGTGACCTAGGGTGAATGTGTGCAAGCTAGAAGGTGTCTAGGATGTTTAGGACAGTGCCTAAGTCTAAATTAGGGTTGCCAAGGGTCGCAATGGGGTTAGATAAATCTCTCAATCAGAGTCTCCAAGGTGGCTCATAAAAGATAAGCTACATGAGTAATAATGGGCTACCAAAGAATTGTTGTAAAGTACCAAACGAACACATAATAGGACACGTGCTAGAAGGACAAAATGGAGGGTTTACAAATCTACTCCTATTTTCTAGCCTAGGGGTTGTAAACTACTAAATATGCTATATATCACCTAGGGTTGTTGTAACACTTCAAATGAATACAAGTATTCTGATTTCTTCACTATAGCTAATGACATTGTCTCTTATTTTATTTGGTGGCCTAGAAAATCTAACAAAGCGGATTACTATATGGCACAGAGGGACGTTAGATCTATAGAGATTTTTGTTATAGTCGCCCACGGTCCTTAACTTTTTTAAAAGCTAGTTTTATATTTTGGCTTTCTCTTTTTGAGGTGTGTGTGCATGGTTTTCTTCTTTGGTGAAGGATGTCATATCTAAAAGCTGTTAAATCCACTTAATAAGCTTATATAGGCATGAATACACACATCAAACATAGTGTATTGATATGCATTAATTTTTTTGACATCACAAGAGTGAATATGGTCATATTGAATATGATCATAATGTGACATAATAAAAGTAATTTTTGAAAGCCCTTCTTTGCAATGATGAAAATATCGGTAATCACGGATATATTAGTATTTTGATTTTGCGGATATATCGGATATATTGGAAATATATCGACGGATATTTTGGAAAAAATTTTGATAAGCCTAAAATTCATCAAAACTCATGGAAATGTAAGAAAAACCTTATAAAAATGTAATTAGAAGTATGATAGATATTTTAAAATTGTTTTGTTGAATAATTTGATATATGTATGATATAATTTATCATATTTGATAATAATATTGTATACGTCGATAAAAAATATAAATTTTATAAGTGCATATTCATTATTAAATTACATCAAATATTATCCGATAATAATATTATGATATTTGATTATAATATATTTACTTTTAAAATATATTTAATATTAAAATTATTATATATTTAATTCAATTGTATTAAATGATATAAAATAAATGATGATATACTTATGATTTTTTAATATTTAATTAATATATTAATAATATTAAAAACACTATGAAGAAAATTATCATGATAATTTTTATATTTTTGGTAACTAATTCAATGAAAAAATTTCATTTAATTATAAAATAATTATGAGTAATTTGTTCTTTAAAATATTCTTTTAATATTTTGTTTATATGATAACATTTAATATATATATATATATATATATATCATGGTGCAATATATTTACCAAGGGGCGAGCTTGCCCCAGTGGTGGGCGAACTTGCCCTAGTGGTGGGTGAGCTTGCCCTAGTGGTGGGAGCTTGCCCTAGTGGTGGGCAAGGTTTATGCCAAACCTTTTGTTTGGGGTTTGAGTCCCCTTGCAGGTAGGAAATTAAGGCATTTTGAGCTTTGATCGTGCCTGACCCATGTGGACAGCCTGTTTAACCTCACCCAACCCGTGTTGGAGCTCACAGCTGGCAGCGACTGTGCAGCGATTTTTTTCGGTAAATTTCGCCAAAATTTGCCGAAATTTCACCAAAAAAATGCTAGCAGCCAGAGATATTTTCCTTGCTTTGCCGATTAATCAGAAAATGCCGAAATTTCAGTGAAACATGCCAATTTTTTTGGATATTTCTGCCCTCTGACATTTCGACCCCCCGTTTCGCTTCCATGACCACCAAAACACGATATTTCGGCGAAATTTCACCGAAATTTATGGAAATTTTCATCCATCCTTCTTTGTATGTCACCATTTTCTGTAAATTTTTAATGTTAGAATTTCTAGAAATGAATTATCCACTTCATATTCAACTTTAGGGTTTTTGGTATTGTGAGAAAAATTATTGTGCATGGACATCATGATATGGGGATTGTGTTTTTCTGTGAACTTGTGAAAAGCTCTCTGTTTAAAGTTGTTGTCAATATTACAATTCTGGTGGAGTATTTTTGAAGGTAGACATAACTTCAACCCAATATTTATCTAGTTGCACAGAGGTGTCACTATATACTCACATTGCAGGTATTGTATGAAGTGGTACAGGATAGCATCACAACGAATTAATTCAGCTTGGTGGGATGCGGTGCTGGCACCATTGAAGGAGTTGGAAGCAGGAGCTGTTGGAGGTATGTTTGGAAAAGCACTATGCTGATGCTTCAAATGTGTATGAAAAAATAGAGGTACTGAGAATATCTGTTATCTAACTCAAAAGTACCTTTCAGACCATGTCACCTGTCCTGGAAAGTTAGGTGTTGAAGTGTTGAAAGAGAATGTTAAAAAAGTTCGTGCAGAATCTTCAGATAGGAATACTTTTGTTGCTACCAGAGACTCTCTTGAGGATATGGAATTGGAAACTAGGGCATTAACTGAGCCTCTTCCAACTAATCAGCAGGTGTAGTTAATGGATATGGATGGATTAACACGATCTAGTGTTCATGTAATGTTTCTCATTCAAAACTTGCTCTTATATATATAGGCCTATAAAAACCATCAACTGTATGCTATGGAAAGATGGCTCACCAAGTATCAGATACTTCATCCGAAGGGTCCTGTACTGGGTTTTTGTTCTGGTCATCCAGTGTACCCTCGGACTTGTGTCCAAACTCTCAAGACAAAACAAAGATGGCTGCGAGAAGGGCTGCAAGTTAAAGCAGATGAGCATCCTACAAAGGTCTGATCTTGCTCTGGCTCACTGATGGTAGCATGCGCATTAATGTCAGATTATTGAGCATCTTACTTGAGGGCTTTTTTCTTTTCTTTTTGGTCCTGAACTTTACTGTAGTTCTTCTATGTAAATTGGTCCTCTTGCTTCAGGTGTTGAAATGTTCATCAAAGCTTAGCAAAGTACAAGCTTTGGAAGCTGTTGATTATGGTGATGCTGATCCTGGAGGAACTATTGCACTTTATGGGAGGTGGCAAATGGAGCCACTATGTCTGCCTTGTGCTGTAAATGGGATCGTGCCAAAGGTGAAATCTAATTTGTGACATAAAATAGTTCAGTTGGCAAAAATGTCTGCTCAATTTCAACCATCATTTCCTTCTGTTGACTAAGCATTTATTAGTTTACAATTCTTGCTTTTCTCACAATCTTTGTTTTATAGCTGCTCTTTGTGTGGTCATGAATTCCTTAAGGGCTTTTGTATATGCCATATGGAGTATGACATTTAAAACAGAAAGAATATCCTGCTTTATTGTCTTATCATCTGATGATTGCATGAATTTTGTTGGTCTTGCTCAACTTCAACAAGACCCAAAGCTTCATCTCAAAATGTTAAAGAGATGCATTACGCTTTTTCAGTCCTAAGCTGGTCTGTTTTGTCTGTTGTTTTTCTGGGAGCAAGTGGGGTGGTTAGGGGTGCAATCTGGTTGGTGGTGGTTTGGTTTGGCTGTGGGAGAACCCCTACAATGCTCAATTGCTTCTATATGGATTATTGATGTATATGGTAATCAATACCAGAAATGGTTTTACAACTGGAAAATGAAGGGCGAACCCTGAGGTGAAGTGTTTAGGCCTTTTGTATCATAAGATTTTTGAAAAATTATGTCTAAGAGACAAAACATGAAAGTAAAACTTACAAAGGCCATGTGACTGTGGAAATTGTTATGAAGGCCAGGCATAATGAAATGTTTAAACTATTAAAGAGCATGATATATATTGTGAACCCAAATCCTACAAGTTTAAGCTTTTAGGAAAATTGATAGTTCAACATGGTTAAAGAGTATGATATATATTGTGAACCAAAATCCTATAAGATTAAGCTTTTAGGAAAATTTGTAGCTTAACATGGTATCAGAACTTGGTTTGGTAGGAGGTCATGTGTTTGAGCCGCATCTCTACAATTTGCATATTTGTTTCCCCATTTGCATATTTGTAACTCTAAAAGGGCTATTTACAAATGTTTACCTATGAGCATGTGTATTTCTCCATGTGCGGGTATGGGGTTGCACATGATGGAGGGTGTTGAAGAGCTTGATATACATTGTGAGCCTAAATCCTATTAACTTAAGCTTTTAGGAAAATTAGTAGTTCAATATAGTATCAGAGCTTCATTAGGTGGGAGGTCATGTGTTCAAACCGCTTCTCCTCAATTCGCATATTTGTTTCCCCATTTGCAAGTCTAAAAAGGGCTATTTGCAGTTGTTTGCCTTCGGGCTTGTGTATCTTTCCACATGTGGGTATGATGCTGCATGTGAGGGAGGGTGTTAAAGAACATTGTGAACTTGAATCTGTAGAAAAAAAAAATGTCATATATTAATTGAATAAGGAAGGGAAACATGCTTTCTTTTATAGAAAAACTATAACAAATCAAACTAAATTTACAGCTGTACACCCAAATTTCTAGGAACCAAGCGAATTTAAAATATACAACCTATCCCTAAAAAACAGCAACAACTTATCCTTAAAAAACAGCAACAAATTATTCCTAAAAAATGGATAACAATCAGATCAGAAAAATTCTGATATGATTGAGATTCTCAACACTTCCTTTCAAGCTGGCTTGAAGATGTCATTCATGGTCAGCTTGCTTACTAAATCATCAAACTGCTTCTTTGGCAATCCCTTAGTGAGTACATTTGCAACTTGTTCAACCATAGGTATGTAGGGCACAACAATCAGTCCATTTTCCAGTTTCTCCTTGATAAAATGTTTATCAAGTTTGACATGTTCAGTTCTATCATGGAGTACTGGATTATGTGCAATGGCAATGACAACTTTATTATCACAAAAGACCTTCATAGGTAAAGGGCTAGTAGCCTTAAGTTCTTCAAGTAATTGTTTAATCCACAAAACTTCACAAATGCCATGGGCTACAACTCTAAACTCAGCTTTAACACTACTTCTAGCTACAACACTCTGCTTTTTACTCCGCCAAGTCACAAGATTACCTCCAACAAAAGTACAATACCCCGAAGTTGATCTCTTATCAATTACACTTCTTGCCCAATTTGCATCAGTAAATACATCCACTTGGAGATGTCCTTGGTTCTCATATAGAAGTCCTTTTCCTAGAGTCCCCTTTAAGTACCTTAAAATTCTATACACTACATCAAAGTGTCCCTGATTTGGCGAGTGCATGAATTGACTCACCATGCTTACTGCAAAAGCAATATTAGGACGAGTATGAGAGAGATAAATAAGTCTCCCAACTAGGCGTTGATATTTCTCTCTGTCAATCACCTTTACTGGACTTGCTGGTTGGAGTTTCAAATTCGGTTTTATAGGAGTTTCTATAGCCTTACATCCAAGTAAATCCGTGTCACTTAATAAGTCAAGTTTATATTTTCTTTGAGAAATGAAAATATCTTTCTTGGATCTAGCAAACTTCATACCAAGAAAGTATCTCAGGGGACTCAAATCTTTTATCTCAAATTCACGAGTTAAAGCTTTCTTCAATCTCTCAAGTTCTAGACTGTCATCACTAGTTAGAATAATGTCATCCACATAAACTATCAACACAACAATCTTTCCTTCTCTTGAGTGTTTATAAAACATTGTATGGTCCGCTTGACTTTGAATATATCCTTGAAGCCTGATTACTTTTCCAAATCTCTCAAACCAAACCCTAGGAGATTGCTTAAGATCATACAAGGACTTCTTTAATCTGCAAACCTTTTTTTTTTTTTCTTTTTTCTAGCGTTTCTTCGAAACCCAATGGTAAATCCATAAACACTTCTTCCTCCAAATCGCCATTTAAGAAAGCGTTTTTCACATCTAATTGGTGTAAAGGCCAATTAAAATGTACTCCAAGAGAAAGTAAAATCCGAATGGAATTGATCTTTGCAAAAGGTGTAAAGGTCTCTTGGTGGTCAATTCCATAGGTTTGTGTGAAACCTTTATCTACTAGCCTTGCTTTATATCTTTCAATGCTACCATTGGGCTTACACTTGATTGTGAAAACCCACTTGCATCCCACTGTCTTCTTCTCCTTAGGTAAATCAACAATATCCCATGTTCTATTTTTCAAAAGAGCATTCATTTTTTCTTGAACTGCTGATCTCCACTCCGAGTGTCCTAGTGCTTCCTGTATAGTTCTAGGAATGAATAAGTGAGAGATATTTGAAGTGAAAGCTTTATATTTTCCTGAGAGTCTTTGATAAGACAGATATTTGGCAATGAGATATTTGGTACAATTCTTAACTCTTTTTTGGATTGCAATAGGGATATCAAGATCAAAAATAGGTAAAGGAGTGGAGTCCATAGGAAGATTACCTAGATTTTGAGAACTAGGAGTTGATGATTGACCATGCGCAAGATTGACTTGATTATTCCCAGTATTAGAATTAAACTTGCGCCTAGTATAAACACGGAGCTTAGTGAACATAGGTTGTAGAGTTTCTCTCCTTGTTTGTGATGCAATTTTATTTGGCATAGATAAATCAATATTTTCTCCTTTTTCACTAATTAAAACATCTGTTTTTTGATTTATTTCAGGAAGAAAAATACTATGTTTTGGTTGTTCTTGTTGCCAAAACTAATCTTCATTAGAGCTCTCCCCTAAAGAGTAGTTTTGTTATAAAAGAGAATATTTTCAATAAAGTTGACATCCATACTAACATGAATTTTCCTAATGGTAGGATTAAAACACTTATACCTTTTTTTATTAGGAGCATAACCTAGGAAAATACATTTTTCGATTCTTGGATCAAATTTGGATTGAAGATGAGTTGGCACATGGACGAACACTGTATAGCCAAAAAATTTTAAGGGTAAATCTGACGTGAGGCGTGTGTTTGGAAAAGTATTCTTAAGAGTTTGTAAAGGTGTTGCATAGTTTAGAACCCTTGTAGGCATTTTATTAATCAAATAACAACTTGTTAAAATTGCATCCCCCCAAAGGTGTGTAGGAATGTTCATATGAAATATTAAGAGCCCTACCTACTTCAAGTAAATGTCTGTTTTTACGTTCTGCAATTCCATTTTGTTGAGGAGCGTCCCTACAAGTTGATTGATGTAAAATACCTTTCTCTAGCAGCACCTAAACAATCATTATAAAATTCTGTTCCATCGTCACTCTGAAGAATACTTATTTTGGTTTGAAATTGGTTTTCAACCATAGAATAAAAATTTTGAAAGAGTTTTGCAACCGTAGACTTAGAGTTTATTAGATAAAGCCAACATAGGCATGTGTGATCATCAATAAACGTCACAAACCATTTTTTCCTAGTTAAAGTAGTAATCCTAAAAGGACCCCAAACATCACTATGTATCAAATAAAAAGGTTTTGAGGCACAATACAGTTTTATTTTATAAGAATTGCAATGACTTTTGGCCAAAAAACAAGTTTCACAATCAAAAGAAGTACAATCCAATCCTTTAAATAAATCTGGAAACAAATGTTTTAAATAGAAAAAACTAGGATGTCTTAATCCGTTATGCCATAGCATTATTTGATCATGCACAAGGATTAAATGAATACTACCAATAAAACCTTGAGCTTGTTTATTCTCAAACTGGTTGTCATCAAAATAGTAGAGATTGTCGATCAATCTAGCACTGCCAATCATCATCCTTGAGTTCAAATCCTAGAATTCACAAAGAGAGGCACAAAAAACAACACGACAATTAGAATTCTTAGATAAACGACTTACGGATAAGAGATTACAAGAGAGTTTTGGGACATGTAAAACGAATTGTAAAACAATCTTATCAGACAAACGAATAGAGCCTTGCCTAGCAATAGAAGATAAGCTTCCATCTGCACTATGTACTTTTTTATTTCTAGAACAAGGTGTATAAGAAATAAAAAAAATGAGATAAATTAGTCATGTGGTCAGAGGCACCTGAATCTATGATCCAAGGTGCGGATAATGAAAGAGATTATGCACACGAAAGACTACCTGATTGAGCTAGAGATGCTATAGGAGTACCAAGAGTCGGTGGAGCAGGTTTTAGCAGCTGTAGCAGTTGGTCTAATTGTTCTTTGCTCAATGAGGGTGTCTCGGCAGCATGTGCTTTAGCAGGGAAACGATTAGAGTCGCCTTGCTTGTTAGTCTTCCATTCAACGGGCTTCCAATCAGCTGGCTTCCCATGTAATTTCCAGCAGGTTTCACGAGTGTGGCATGGTTTATTACAATGATCATACCAAACTCTTGGCTTGTCATTTGGACGATGCTAGTTATTAGGATTGTGAGAAGCTGCTGCTGCAATGCCTAATAAGGTTGAGTTTTCTAGAGGCTTAGAGAGCTTCTTCCCAAGCATAACATTTCTCTGGCTTTCCTCACGACACACTTCAGAGAACACTTCACCTAGAGAAGGGAGAGGTTGCCAACCAATGATTCTACCCCGAACTTCATCAAACTCAACATTAAACCTAGCTAAAAATTTGAATATCCGTGAATTTTCTACCATTTTCTTAAAATAGTTACAATCATCCGTATTTTTCCACTTATAGTCATTGAATAAGTCAAGATCCTGCCATAAACCCCTAAGCATATTAAAATATTTGGTAATCAAATTCTCACCTCAACAAATATCACCTAGTTTGAGTTGTAACTCATAGATTTGGGACTGATTTCCAAGGTCTGAATACATTTGAATAATGTTATCCCATAGTGCTTTGGCAGTAGGATAACACATATAATTCGAGCTAATCTCCTCCTCCATGGAATTTACCAGTCATGCCATGATCATGGAGTTTTATGCATCCCAAGTGGCATAGCTGGGGTTTGTCTTTGTTGGTTCTTTGGTGTCACTAGTCAAATAACCAATTTTGCCTCAACCCCTAATGTACATCCGAACAGATTGTGACCATTTGAGAAAATTGTTCTCATTAAGGCGATTTGTGGTGATCTAGATAGAGTGGGAATGAGAATTGGATATGGGTAATTTTGAGGAATTGGAACCAATAGCAATGGAAGGAGTAGATTCAGAAATTTCTGGACATGGTAAAGAGATAGCAATAGAAATGAAAAGGGAAGAAGAATAGAACTGGAAAGAATGAGAGGAAAAAGAAAGGGAATAGCCAATTAACTTGGCTCTGATACCATGTAGCAAAGAAAAAAAAAATGTCATATTAATTGAATAAGGAAGGGAAACACGCTTCGTTTTATAAAAAAACTACAACAAATCAAACTAAATCTACAGCTGTACACCCAAATTTCTAGGAACCAAGTGAATTTAAAATATACAACCTATCCCTAAAAAACAGCAACAACTTATCCCTAAAAAACAGTAACATATTTTCCTAAAAAATAGATAACAACCAGATCAGAAAAATTCTGATATGATTGAGATTCTCGACAAAATCCTACAAGTTTAAGCTTTTAGGAAAATTGGTTGATCATCATAAACAAACCCTCTAGTTCATTTTCCACAATCAAAATTGTAGGCCTTGCAGGTCTTGTACGTTTAGTGAAAATACCTTGTACACTAAGTGTATTTTGCTTGAACATCAATTAGAAATGCATTTCACTTGCTTTTAAAATTGCATTTAGATTGTGGGTCATTGAGGCTATCCTGCAACTCATAATTACTAGTAACCATATTCCACAATCACATGCAGTCCTAGTACATTGAGTGAAAGAGTCTTGTCCATTGAGTGTATTTTGCTTGTACATCAATTAGACATACATTTAATGGCATTCTTGGTATTTTTGCTTTATCAATTGGTCAAATGGCTTACATAGCAATTTTGATTCCACATGTGGTTACTTCAGCTATTACCATGCTTGCACAATTTTTGCTTTATGTTTGTTTTTTTTTTTTCCGTTGAAAAGTTAGTTTGGTTGGACTAGTTCAAATTGGACTCAAATTTTAGAATGGATAGGTTCCTTGATTTGAGGAATTATTTGAATTCTAGTTTTTTTGTACGTAGTCAAAGTTTTATTCATATTAGGATTAGAATTAGATTTATTTATTTATTTATTTGTTTCAGTTTCCTTATTTTTAGCCTAGAAATGAATCTATCTACTGGTTATTTAAACGGATGGAGCCTATGTTCTGAAAGATAGAGCAAAAAATAAGAGTTCATCCAAAAAAACCTTTCATGGTTTTATGGTATTAGAGCCAGAGAAAAAAAAAAAAAAAGGATGGTGAAGACTACCATGACAGGCTATATTCATAGGGAGGAATCTGATGCATCGCCTAGGAATTCACAACTACAGGTTCCAGCAACAAATCTGGGCAGTACAGAGAACCTAACCCTGCAAATTACGATCCATAAATTAAATGGATGTAATTTTCTTCAATGGTCACAACTGGTGAAGTTGTTCATCAAAGGAAAAGGAAAGTTGGGCTATCTCACAGGTGCCAACAAAGCAACCAATCCAAAAAATCCTGCATACCAAACCTGGGATTCTGAGAACTCCATGGTAATGGCTTGGTTAATCAACTCCATGGAGGCAGCTATTGGGTAGACCTACCTCTTTCTTCCTACTGCCAAGGACCTATGGGATGCAGTCCAAGAGACTTATTCAGATCTAGGTAATGCTGCTCAAATGTTTGAAATTAAGACTAAGTTGAAAGATATGGTAGTTATAGTGTTACACAATACTATAATATCCTTCAAAATGCATGGCAAGAACTTGATTTATTCTCTAATATGGAGTGGAAGTGTGCGGAAGATAGTGCCTATTATTGCAAGATTCTCGAAAAAGAAAGGGAATTTGGTTTTTTGGTAGGACTCAATAAGGAACTCGATGAGGTTCGAGGTCAAATCCTGGGAAAAGAGTTGCTGCCATCTATAAGAGAGATCTTCTCTGAGGTGCGACGGGAAGAGAGTAGGCGAAAAGTGATGTTAGGAGAACAACAATCCAGCCAATCTGAGACTTCTGCCTTGGTTATTCATGGAGGGGAGACTTTTCAACAAAATGACTAGCGACCAGGAAAAAAGGGTGATCGTCCTTGGTGTGACCATAGTCGGAAACAAGGCCACACAAGAGATACATGCTGGAAAATCCATGGGAAGCCGCCTACTGGGAGAAACCCGAGACCCGACCGCGATTCCAAAGCCTACCACAGTGAATTCGAGAACCTTAACAACCAAACAACCACTTCACCATTCACCAAGGAGTAGTTGGAGGTCTTGCAACATCTCCTTAATCCACAAACTGCATTCACTTCTGTCTCAGGTTCACTAAATGCTGATCCCTCACCATCTTGCTCTCTAGCATAATCAGGTAGAACTCAATACCCATTTAGTGCCTTAGCCAATTCTTGTAAACCATGGATCATTGATTCCGGAGCTACAAATCACATGACAGGGTCATCTACTTCATTTACAACACATGTACCATGTGCTGGTAATATGAAAGTCTGAATTGCGGATGGGTCATATACCCTAGTAGTTGGAAAAGGAACCATCTCCTTGATAAAAACTTTTTCTCTTGAATCAGTCTTACATGTCCCAAATTTGTCGTGTAATTTATTTTCCATTAGTAAACTCACTAGAGATCTCAATTGTGTCGCTAAATTTTCTTCTACTAGTGTTGTTTTTCAAGACTTAGCTTCAGGGAAGACGATTGGTAGTGCATGTGAGTGTGAAGGTTTATACCGCTTTGATGACCGTGAAGTTGTGCAAGGACAAGCCGTTGTTGCTGGTAGCAATGTTTTATCTTTTCCTTTTGATCATGAAATAATGTTATGGCACTATAGATTGGGCCACCCTAGTTTTCCATATCTTAGGTTCTTGTTTCCAAAACTTTTCAAGAATAAAGTTGTCCAATTTTCAATGTGAAGTGTGTCAAATGGCGAAGCATACCAGATTAGTATTTCTTGCTAAACCTTTCAGGTCCTCTAAACCTTTTACTCTCATACATAGTGATCTTTGGGGACAATGATGGTGCAAAATGGTTCATTACCTTCATCGATGATCGTTCAAGAATTTGTTGGGTTTACCTCCTTAAAGAAAAATCTGAAGTCTTTCAAACCTTCAAAAAGTTCTATTTAATGATCAAAAATCAGTTTCAAACATCCATTAAAATTTTTAGAACCGACAATGGTAGTGAATATATAAATGTTGTTCTTGGAGAATTTTTATCATCTAATGGGATTATTCATAAAAAATCATGTGTAGATACTCCACAACAAAATGGAGTTGCCGAAAGAAATAATAGACACCTCTTAGAAGTTGCTCGGTCCTTATTATTTTCAATGAATGTTAGAAAACTACATCAGGGGGACGCCATTCTTACAGCAGCATATTTGATCAATACGATGCCCTCAAAAGTTTTTAATTTTAAAAACTCCCATTGCTGTTTTTCTTGCTTCATTCCCAAATTCCCGAATTTGCCAAGATTTACCAATTAAAATTTTTGGGTGCATTGCTTTTGTACATGTTCATTCACATAATCATGGTAAGCTTGATCCTAGGGCTATAAAATGCTTATTTTTAGGATATGCAGCAACTAAAAAAGGATATAGATATTTTGATCCTGTTAAATGGAAACTGTACATCTCTAAAGATGTAACCTTCTTTGAGCAGCAGCCCTATTACACTTCGCTTCAGGGGGAGAATTCTAGTGAAGCTTCGTCATGGGAAATTCCACAATCTCCTTTTTCAGTGCCTACACTCTCAGCAATCAGTCCGACAACCAGTCCACTCCCAGCAATCAGTCCAATGTCTACTCAAATCTCTCCATCCATTCCTTTTGTTCAATTGAACCCAACAATAGTTCCAATACATGACGGATTGTCAAATGTAGGGGGAGATAAAGCATTGCCACCAACGGCCTAGTCTACACCACAATTCAAAGTCTACTCAAAGAGGTGTATAGTACCTGATGCACTCATGCCTTGCCATGAAGCCAGACCGGAGATAATGCCTGAATCAGGTTTGGATAATTCTTCATCCACCTCACATTCCTCACTTCCTGTAGACCCAGTGCCTAGTGACTTAGATCTCCCGATAGCACTTAAGAAAGGTGTTAGATCCTATACTATTCATCCCATATCTAATTTTGTCTCTTATCATAAATTATCCTCATCTTTTTTTTTGCTTTTACCTCTCACCTTTCTTCCATAGAAATTCCAAAAAATGTACAGGAAGCATTTGGTGATCCAAGATGGAAAGCAGCGATTGTGGAGGAAGTCAGAGTTTTGGAAAAAAATGGAATGTGGGAACTTGTTACCCTACTGAAAGGTAAAAGAACTGTGGGATGTAAATGGGTCTTTTCAGTAAAATACAAATCTGATGGCTCGGTGGAATGGTACAAGGCAAGATTGGTTCTTAAAGGATTTACTTAGACTTATGGGATAGATTACCAGGCGACTTTTGCACTGGTGGCAAAACTAAACACAATCCAAATTCTTCTTTCTTTGGTTGCAAACTATGATTAACCTCTTTAGTAGCTGGACATAAAAAATGTTTTTCTCAATGGGGAATTAGAGGAGGAGATTTACATGGATGTACCACCAGGACTTGAACAAGGAAGCTCCAATAAAGTTTGTCAATTGAAGAAAGCTCTCTATAGTCTCAAACAATCACTCTTGCCATGGTTTGAAAGACTCTCAAGAGTAGTAAAACGATATGGCTATCTTCAAGGACATTCGGATCATACCATGTTTTACAAATCTACTGATGAGGGTAAAATAATTGTTCTCATAGTTTACATTGATGATATGATTTTAACAGGCAATGATCATGTAGAAATTGAAGCTTTGAAGATCCTAGCTAAGGAGTTTGAGGTGAAGGACCTTGGTGCACTAAGGTATTTTCTAGGGATGGAGATTGCTAGAAATAAAAATGAAATCTCTGTTTCTCAAAGAAAGTACACTTTAGACTTTCTCAAGGAAACAGGGATGCTTGGTTGCAACCCTAATGACATTCCGATCAATTCAAGACACAAGATAGACCCGGCTGAAAAAGGGGATCTAGTTGAGAAAGGAAGATATCAACGACTGGTTGGAAAGCTCATCTACCTCTCTCACACTAGGCCGGATATTGCTTTTGTAGTAAGTACAGTTAGTTTGTACATGCATTCTCCATATGAAGCACACATGAATGCTATCTATAAAATACTGCAATATCTCAAAGGAATCCCAAGAAAAGGACTTCACTTTGGACAGCACGACCAATTCAAAATAAAGGCCTTCATGGATGAAGATTGGGTGGGGTCTATAGAAGATAGGAGGTCAACATCTAGCTATTGTACATTTGTGTTTGGAAATCTCGTCACATGGAGAAGTAAAAAACAAAATGTGGTGGCGAGAAGTAGTGCTGAAGCTGAGTTTAGATTGATAGCTCATGGAATTTGTGAAGTCTTGTGGATCAAGAGAGTATTAGAAGAACTAAAGATTACAATTCATCCCCCAGCTATGATGTATTGTGACAACAAGGCAGCTATAAGCATCTCCCACAATCCAGTCCACCACGATCGAACAAAACATGTTGAGGTGGACCGACATTTCATCAAGTAAAAAATTGAGCAAGGGGAAATATGCATTACATATGTGCCATCCAAAAGCCAGATTGCTGATGTTTTAACTAAAGGGATCCCAAGAGAAGACTTTGAAAATTATGTGGACAAGTTGGGTATGATAGACATCTATGCCCCAACTTGAGGGGGAGTATTGGAAAGTTAGTTTGGTTAGACTAGTTCAAATTGGACTCAAATTTTAGAATGGATAGGTTCCTTGATTTGAGGAATTATTTGAATTCATTTTTTTGTACGTAGTCAAAGTTTTATTCAGATTAGGATTAGAATCAGATTTGTTTTTCAGTTTCCTTATTTTTAGCCTAGGAATTATCTATATGCTGGTTATTTAAACGAATGTAGCCTATGTTCTGAAAGATAGAACAAAAAATAAGAGTTCATCCAAAAAAAACCTTTCACGGTTATATTTTCCTTGTTGTTTGTTTGTTTGATTTATTTATTTATTTATTTTTGCTGTTTTTTCTTTTAACATGGTTTCCTAAGATAACAGTTGTTGAAATCACCTATTATTTTTTTTATTAACCTTGGAAAAAAGGGGCTTCCACCATTAGCTGGAGGCAACCGAGGAGATCAGTCAAATCCTTCTTGTTGGTAAATGACTCATCATGTGTGCACAATTGCACGTCTAGGGTTATTTGACAACTCTAGCAAACTTATGGGGAGTACAATACTTAAGGAATTCAATACGAAGCTAATGGTTGTTCCTTATGACTGGAGAAAGCTCATGGCATGGGTGGAAAGGGGAGAATTTTTGCTTGAGCCTTCTAAGTGGAAGTTGTATGATTATGCTGTTCAGAGTATCTACACTAGTTGATCCCTACAATGAATTTGCATTTGTAAACTTTCTTGCTTCTGTAGTAGAAGTATACCTTCCTGATCTCATTGTAGGAAATGCATTCACAGGAGGATTTATGGTTGGCTAGATGTATTATATTGAGTTCTTCTTTTCCATGGTTTTCTAACTATGTTGAGTTGTTCCAATAGTAGGTGTGCAATGAGTTTTGTTAGCAGGGTTACCATCATAAGTTGTTCTCAGTTGTGAACCTTAACTTCTTCATTTGTTATCACATCTGGTTCTGTTGGTATTGTTATTGCTTGCATGTAATTTGGCTATTTTTCTACCATTGCTAGTTGATATTTTGTTTAAAAATGTCTCTGTGTTAAGGAGTTGATCTGGTTCCATATGCACTTTTGACAACATGATGCTTGTCTGGTATGTGAGGCTTATACACACACACACACGGGCACACGTATAGATATGTATATATATGAGGGAACTTTATATTTTTATTATGATCATATCTATATATAACAATTTATATAAAGAATATTCTCACTTTCAATACCTTCATCTTGTTATCTGGTTTACTGATATTCTGATACCTGGAAGGAACTTCTGAGTGCTCACTTAATACATTCTTCACTAACCATTTCTCTTTGGATGTGGTTTGTTTCTTTATGTATATTCATACTTAAATTATGACTGCTGAACTCTGGATTTGACTTCTAGAATGAGTGGGGTCAAGTGGATGTATGGTCAGAAAAGTGTCTTCCCCCAGGGACCGTGCACTTGAGGGTTCCAAGGGTTGTTCCCATTGCCAAGAAGCTGGAAATTGATTTTGCCCCTGCTATGGTTGGATTTGAATTCAGAAATGGTCGATCTATTCCTGTATTTGATGGTATCGTGGTATGTGCTGAGTTCAAGGATACAATTTTAGAGGTAAGATTTATTTGCAACTTTGCGAGTGCATTACTTATGCCAAAACTGTTGAATGCATTAGGTTTCTTGAGAATTTTGATTTTTGACTTTTTGATATATATATATTTTGATGTGTATATATATTTTTTAAATTAAGATCTGGAATGAGCAATATTTTAAGAAATTTATCTTCTTTTTTTTTTTTCTCTTGCATATAAATCTGAATTGTTCCTTGTTTTTCTTATCAAGTATGTAGAGCTCGCTGTACTTTCATTTCACATATTCAATGATTTTGGATACTGTTGATGAATGTCATGAATTCTTTCATATATTGACATAATTTTCTGTGTCCTGAATTACACAAACTATACCAAGATGAAACATAAGCCTCCAGTTTTTGTCCTCTTAAGATGTGTGGCCTTTGTTTCACCCAAATTTCTTCTAGAATTTTCCTTTATTTTAATGAAGTGAAATATCAAATTATTCCTGAAAAAAGTGTCTGAATTCAAAATTATTTATTAGGTATATGCAGATGAAGAAGAGAGAAGACAGGCTGAAGAGAAGAGAGGGATTGAAGCACATGCTGTTTCTAGGTGGTATCAGCTTCTTTCATCTATTGTAATCCGCCAAAGGCTAAACAACTCTTATGGGAATGGTTTGCTATCAGATACCTCCAATGGCATAAAAAAAGTCAATAATAGATTGTCTTGGCAGGTTGAGGGTCGTGGCAATGACAGACAGTCTCTTGAATGCCAGCAAGGGTACGTAGAGGATACTAAATTAGATCCTCCATCCATGGTATTCCGAGAAGACCATGAGCATGTATTTATAGCAGAGGAGAGTTTTGATGAAGAGAACTTGGTGCGGACAAAGCGATGTGGTTGTGGATTTTCAATCCAAGTGGAGGAGTTGTAGTACCTTTACTAAATACGGGTTTGCTTATAAATCAAAATGGTGCCCAAGGTTGAGCTGTAGTTGGTAGCATGAACTTATGATATTATCTTAGTGCAGCCATGTTAAAAACAGAAGAAAGCTGTTTTTGTTTTTTTTGCCATCTTCTCTTAGCTGAGTATATAATCCTACTTGAGTTCAGTTGGGAGAGCAAGAACGAAAAAGGAAAATTGATGTGCTGATGATAATTTCTTTTCATTTTTTGTTTGTCCTTGATATGGTATATTAGAGTTTTTATGCTCTCAGGTGTATTAGTTGTTTGGAATGGAGGTAAAAGGGTGGATTTTATTAGATAGATTAATGGTTGAAGTGACACAATCACAGTATAGATTGCATGGGCCCTAAGAAAACCAAATCAGTTGGATGAATGATTGTTTTGGTGCCCCGTCTTTTGAGCCTTACTATCCTCCAGTTTTTTTGTACTGTCCCTGTGGTGTTTTTACCCTATGATCATATTTAGAATGTTGGAATGGAATAGAGAATAAGAATGTTGGAATGAATTTCATTTTCTATTCATTCATATGTTTGGATTGTTTTTAAGAAAATAAGAATTAAAAAAATGTATCGCCATGAATTTTGATTCTTATCTTCTTCATGGGGTTATGAATTCCCTCCATTCCTCTTCAATTTTCACTCTTATTCCCACATATCAAATTATGAAATTCCCTCCATTTCTCTTCAATTTTTATTCTTATGCCCATATACCAAACACATACTATGTGTCATCTGATTTTATGTGCTTGGTGCGCAGAAAAAAATGTTATATGTTTCTCTACTGATTCAAGTTCCAAAATACTTGTTTGTTAGCGGAATTCAATTGAAACGTTGCTTGGAATATGAACAAAAAGCCAATGTTGCACAATTTTAAGAGGGAATGTTATCTATTTTTGCTAAGTCCTTGATTGGGAAAGTTGAGTCTTTCACCTTTTTATTCATATTTTTTAATATGATACTAAAAATAATATTATTAGATTTTTATTATTATTACAAAGAAAAAAGATAATTTTTATTTTTTAATTCTTAAGACTTGTAAACTTTATTAAAAAATTATTATTATTATTATTATTATTATTGCCTTTTATGCTTTATAAAGACTAATTAAATTATTTTTAACACCTCATTAATATTTATGATATTAGTTTTATATTATTAATTTTATTATGAACATTTTTAATAAACTAATATTATATCCAAGTTAAAGGTATGACAAAAATGCATTGATATTACTAATATAGTAGAATAAAACAACGTTTTTAATGCTATTAGATTTGTTACAAAATGTAGGTACAACATTTATGTATTGTACTCACAATATAAATATACTCAAAGCATGATATATTATGGCATGCCTTAATTTCGCTTTTTAACAGTTATGAAAATAAATTTTAATTGTAATATTTTCTTAATAATTTTATTTGTAAAACTAGTAATGAATTTATGAAATCCATTTAATAAAAATATAAAAAAATATATATTTTTAATTATTGGAATGAAACAATAATTTGTAAAATTATTATATTATATATTATTATTATTATTATTATTATTATTATTATTTTGGGTAAGTTATTTAAGAATAATATTAATATTAAGGTACCATGATATCTCATGAAAGTTGAGATAGTATGTCCTCTTGGGTGATCATAAGGATATGTGATAAGAAAATTTGTAATTGTAGTAATTCCTTAGGTGGAAATCGACATGTGCTTTTCTAGGTTAGGATATGTTAGTTGATTACATAATAGGAGGATCCATAACTCAAGGATAGTAGGGTTAATCTTGAGAAGTAGATAACTTTCACCTTGTTAGATTATAGATACCGGTTCATAGGAAGAATGTGTACAATGGATAACAAGTCATGGACTTGAGCACTTGGTGTCTTGTTGTAGTATACATAGATATTAGAGTGCAGTTGACT
Source organism: Vitis cinerea var. helleri x Vitis riparia (assembly GCA_946000715.1). NCBI lineage: Eukaryota > Viridiplantae > Streptophyta > Magnoliopsida > Vitales > Vitaceae > Vitis > Vitis cinerea var. helleri x Vitis riparia. The sequence goes on along the minus strand of OX254005.1, from coordinate 16,575,819 downwards.
CTATTAAGTCAACTTCAAAATTAGATTCTAAGGGAGTTAGTATTTTCATATGGGTTCTAGTAGTCCTTGATTAAACTCATATTCCTTGATGACATGATTTTATGAAGGTTGTATAGGTTTTTAGTTACTTGTGTGCATAAGGGTATATTGGTAAATATTTTGATAAGAGCTTGTGAACGATCTTTCTGGACTAGGTTAATTGATTAATTGGAGCTCGATTGCTGTTAATTAACTAAGACTTTTTTTTAGGTTAGATTAAGTGACTTAAGCCCAAGGCACGCACAAGCCACATTGGGATTGAGCCTTTAAAAGTAAGACATGATATAATAAATTTATACTTCGTTGTCCCTTAGCAATCCCTTTTATGCATGAACATTGATTTGATCATTCAACTCATATCACTTGCATTGTATATGACTTAGGTGCATTAAGAGTTGCACAAAAGATACAAGTCATAGGTTCCTTATAAGTCATTATACTCATGGTTAGGGCACTAATGTGTATGGTTACACATTAGACATGACTTATGAGGAATCATGACGTAAGACTATCAATTGTCATGATTCACCAAGATACGATATTGCATGAACTCTCAACCTTAAGAGAATATTGAGTTTATGCTGAAATCAATGGGAGGCTTTGACCTATGGATAAGACCCTAAAGTGGTCTTATATCCCGGATTAGGTAATTATTGATGGAAACTAGTGGGAACAGGTATTCTTAATAAAGGCAACATGATTTCTCATGGGATTGAGATAATGTTTCCTTTTGGGTGATTTAAAGGACATGAGATCATGAAATCTGTAGTTGTAGTAATTCCTTTAGTAGAATTTGACATATGCTCCTTGGAGCTAAAGTATATCAGTTGATCATATAATAAGTAGGATTTGTAACTCAAGGATTGGAGAGATAATCTTGACGGGTTAATAACACTACTCTATTAGATTACAAACATCGGTTTATAGGGAGTCTACATACAATGAATAGTAGGTTCTGAATTTGAGCTTTGCTTGTAATTTCATAAGATATTGGAGTGTGGTTGACTTTATTTATTAGAGTGTTGAGTCAACTTTAGAATTGGATTATGAGAGAACAGGTATTTTCCTATGGGTCCCAATGGTCCTTGCTCGAGTTCCTATTTCATGATGGTACGCTTTGAGGGTATTTTAGGTATTTATAATTCAAAAGTGTGCATAAAGTAGTTTTGGTAAAAATGCAAGGTTGCACTAGATCTTATGAATTGAATTTTTGAAATAGTTAATTAATCAATTGGAGTCCATTAGGACTAATTAATTAATTATGACCTAAGTGGATTGGATTAGGTGAATCAAGCCCCTTTTAAGGGTTAAGGCTTCAACTTTCTTGCTCATTTTTTAGTTTCAAGAGAGAGGAACCCTAACCACCTTCTAGAATGAGAAAAAACCACCCTTTTCTTATGTTGGAAACCATGAAAGGAGAGGTTAGGTGGAAGACTCTTAACTAGACAAGTTCTATAGTGCTTTCGACATTTTCATAAGCTTGGATTTGATTTGGGAACATCCAGATTACAAATATGAGTACTATATCTCTAGCTCTATGGTTAATAATGGTTTTTTTATAGCCATTTGTTCCTACTACATTAGATTTAAAGAAGTTTAGGATAGTTTGCATGTACCCTACAAGATCCAGGATCGCGGAAAGAACTAATAGGAGATTCACAATAGTCACTTAAGCTAATGAAAGCCTATAAATACCTTTCTTAGGGGTTAGAGCATTGGTCTTACATTTTTGTTCATTTAGAGAGAAAACCCTAGCTATTAACCTTCCCAAATGATTCCAATCCTTTAGTGTTGAGATTCAAGGAGAGAGTCATCACGATAGAAGATCAATGGGTTCGTGAGATTTATTACAACAACCATGTCTTCAAAAAGTTCTCTTAATCAATTGGATTAGGTTTGGGAAAATCTAGATCTCAGGTATGTAATGTTAACATCTACATCTAGAACATGTTATGATTTTTATTGCCATATTATTCCTCTACATCTAGGATGAGATTTCATGCACATACGAGATCTAGGATCAAGGAATGGAGTAATCCAATGTTTCTATTAGAAATACCATTTATAAGCTCTTGTGCAACCTTGCGTATTTATCAAAACTCCCTTATGAATGTTGAGAATCCTTGAATTACTCCATTCCTAGCCCTTAACAGATTAGGTGCATGAAAAACTTCCTAAGGCTCTCTAGATCTAACAAGCGGAAGCATACAAGCATAAAAACCTTAGATATGGAGGTTTAGAGTGCTTTACCTTAGATTTGGATGTTCTTAGATTGTTTCCTATCGGTGAAGAATGAATATGGATCCAGTAGGTTAGGATATCTTCCATGTAATCGCTTTCTTCCTTAAATCTAGGAACTTAGGTGGAGGAAACCATATAAAATGATGGTGGCTAGGGCTTTTTTTTCTCTAGAGTGAATAGGAAGACTAAACTATTAAGAGTGAACCCTAAACCTACAAGGAGAGTTTATATAGGCTTCTAATGGGCTTAAGTGATTGAGCCCATCTTAGACTTAGGTCACTTAATCTAGTCTACTTGGGTCCTAGTTGATTCATTAACCTTATTGGGCTCTAATAAATTAATTAGCCCTATTCAAAGAGGCCATTCACAAGCACATGCAAAACACCTTGCATATTTACTAGAATGTCCTTACACAAATGTGCATAAAGAACTCAAATACCCCTTAATAAATGTGTCATTAAGGAATGGAAGTTCGAATGGTGACCATTGGGACCTATAGGAAAGTATTGACTCCTTCATAATCCAATTACGAAATTGACTCAATATCATGATTAGAACTCAAAATAGTATACTAGGATGGCTCCTTGAGAGCTAATTTTAGTGTGTTTGAGGCACTTATGACATGCTTTGCTTTAGATTGTTGTTAATACCTTAGAAAAAATCATTTAATGTGTTTTGTGAGAATTTTGTAGGATTGAGGCATGTTTAGCGCACTTCCAATGCATCAGGGACAAAAATAGCACTTAAGTGGAGTGCACTATTGCTTGTGCATTAAGAAGAGCTAAGCCTAAATTTCACACCTTGGGAATGCCAACTCAAATTATACCTTGAGAGAAGCACACTTAAAGTGCACAACTTCTAGCAACAACTTGAATTACACACTCAAGAGCCTAATTTAGACTAAGTGCTTCACCAAGATGAGACTACGGATTATGGGATAGTCATTAAGCTTGCAGATATGATTGATGGAGTAGTTCCTCATGATGAGAATCGTGATGAGATGGACATGTTGGGTATCAGTCAGTTTCTTGATGCAGTTCAGGGAGAACCTTTCTCACCATTAGAGTTTTTTGGAGTATCTGTCATCGAGATTGCTAAGGGGGGTTAGTCTGTTCCTGCTTTTGAGCTTCTTACTTTTGTTATTCCTACTGTTGATATGTATGAGGGCATTGTTGGCCCAATTGAGGGAGCGTCTGACTCTATGGACCCACCTCTTTCATTTGACATTCTATCCGGATTTGTCACCCGTTTTGACTATGTTTTTGATGATTCAGTTATAGATTTGAGCATTTACGAGTATTCGTCTGTCTTTTGTGATGATGTTTCGTTACTTACACCTTATTCACCCACTTCAAAAATATTTGATATAAATGATGAAATTACACAACCCGATTCATATAGAGACTCTTTTGATCACAACTCCGATCCTATAAATGACAGAGTTTCACCTACTATAGGGGATGTTGAGATTGTTGATTTTTGCACAGATGATCAGCCTAGAAAACTGAAGATTGGTTTACCCTTATCCATAGATGAGAGGGATAAACTTATTCATTTACTCAAGTCATACTTGGATGTTTTTGTATGGTCATATGAAGACATGCTAGGCCCTGATCCCTCTATAGTTCAACATCATCTGCTCATCCTGTCACATGCCAGACTTGTTAAGCAGAAATTGAGGTGACTACACCCATGTTGGAGTCTACAGGTGAAAGAGGAGATTCAGAAACAACTCAGTGTTGGATTTATATCAGTGGTTGAGTATCCGGAATGGTTGGCTAACGTCATCCCTGTTCCTAAAAAGGATGGCAAAGTTAAAGTTTGTGTTGACTTCAGAGACCTTAATAAAGCTAGCCCTAAAGATGACTTTCCTTTCCCACACATTGATCTATTGGTCGATAGCACCGCAGGTAATTCGATGTTGTCTTTCATGGATGGGTTTTTAGGGTATAATTTGATTTTAATGGCTCTAGAGGATATGGAGAAGATAATCTTTATTACTGAGTGAGGTACCTATTGTTACAGGGTTATGCCATTTGGGTTAAAGAACGTATGAGCCACTTATCAGAGGGCTGCTACTACTTTATTTCATGACATGATGCATAAGGATGTTGAAGTTTATGTGGATGATATGATTGTGAAATCCTGAGGTAGAGCAGATCACCTAGCGGCTCTAGAGAGATTCTTTGAGAGGATTCAAAAATTTAGATTGAGGCTAAATCCTAAGAAGTGCACTTTTGAAGTGACTTATGGGAAATTGTTGGGGCATATGGTCAGTGACCGAGGCATAGAGGTTGACCCAGATAAAATCAAAGCCATACTTGACATGCCTGTGCCTAGGACTGAGAAAGAGATCAGGGGTTTTCTAGACAGGTTACAGAACATCAGTCTATTCATAGCTAGATTGACAGACATATGTGAGCCAATTTTTCATCTATTGAGGAAGAACCGACTTAAAGTTTGGAATGATGATTGCCAACTTGCGTTTGAAGTACTTGCTTTCTCCTCTTGTTTTAGTGCCTCCCATGTCGGGACGTCCACTTCTTTTATATCTATTAGTTTTGGACATGACCTTGGGATGTATGCTAGCTCAGCTTGATGACTCAAGGAATGAGCGAGCTATTTACTATTCGAGTAAGAGAATGCTGGAGTATGAGATGAGATATGTTATGATTGAGTGCCTTTGCTTGGCACTGGTTTGGGCCACCAGGAGATTAAGGCATTACATGATAGAGTATTTGGTGCACTTGATTTCCCATCTTGATCCATTGAGATACTTGTTTGATAGGCCTACTTTGGCTGGTAGATTGATGAGATGGCTAGTGCTTCTTATAGAATTTAATATTCAGTATGTCTCTCAGAAATCCATTAAGGGGAGTGTTGTTACATATCATTTAGTGTTCTTACTAACAATCTAGAGTAGACCAGTTGATGATGATTTTCCAGATGAGGAGTTTGTTGCTATGACTAGGTTATTAGGTTGGCGTATGTACTTCGATAGAGCAACTAATCATTTAGGGTATGGGATAGGTGTTTTGTTGGTATCTCCCCAAGGTGATCACATTCCGAGATCTGTTCATTTAACATTTCTTGATTACCATCCCACCACAAATAATATAATTGAGTATGAAGCATGTATCCTCGGTTTAGAGACTACATTAGAGCTTGGCATCACATAGATGGATGTACTTGGTGATTCCAATCTAGTACTCAGACAGGTTTGGGGTGATTGGAAGACCAGAGACGCGAAGCTAAAGCCATACCACGCCTATCTAGAGTTATTGATTGAAAAATTTGAGGAGTTGAAATACATTCATCTCCCTAGAGCACAAAATCAGTTTGCTGATGCCTTAGCTACCTTAGTTTCTACAGTTGACATTCCAACTAATGTGATAATTCATTTCTTGATGATTGAAACTAGATCTGCGCCTGCTTATTGTCACTTGATTGATGAGACAGAGGTCCAAGATGACCTACCATGGTTTCATGACATTCATCAGTTTCTCAGATCTGGCACATACCTTGAGGCTGCGACATCCAAGGATCGGAGAGCATTAGGGCAATTAGCCACTAGATTTGTGATATGTGGAGAGACTTTATACAGAAGATTGATCGATGGTATGCTTTTCTTATGTTTGGATCAAGCCTCTACAAATCAAGTGATGAAGAGGTTCATGCAGGAGTTTGTGGTCCGCATATGGGTGGGCATATGTTAGCCCGTAAGATCATGAGGACTGGCTATTTTTGGTTGACCATGGAGATAGATTGTTGCCAGTTTGTTCAGAGATGCCCAGAGTGTCAGATGCATGGGGATCTTATTCATGTATCGCCCTCAAAGTTGCATGCTTTGACATCGCCATGACCATTCTTAGTATGGGGTATTGATATCATTGGAAAGATCTCGCCAAAATCTTCCAATGGCCATGAGTTCATCTTAGTAGCCATAGATTATTTTACTAAATGGGTAAAGGTTGCATCATATGCAAAGTTGACATCTGTTAGAGTTGCCAATTTCATCAGGTCACATATTATCTGCCGTTATGGAGTTCCTCATGAGTTGATTTCAGATAGGGGTGCACACTTTAGAGCTAAGGTTGAAACTTTGTTGCAGAAGTATGACATCCGACATCACAGATCATTTGCATACAGGCCATAGACCAATGAGGCAATAGAGGTTGCAAATAAGAACATTAAGAGGATTTTGAGGAAGATGGTTGAGACTTCTTGAGATTGGTCAGAGAAGCTTTCTTTTGCTTTATGGGCATACTGTACTTCTTTTTGCACTTCTACAGGAGCTACACCTTACTCCCTGGTGTATGGTATGGAGATTGTTTTGCCCGTTGAGATAGAAATGGGTTCATTGAGAGTGGCCCTTGAGCAACAGGTTTCTGAGGCGGAGTGGGCTCAGGCTCAATTTGATCAGCTTAACCTTTTATATGAGAGGAGATTGAGAGTTGTAGACCATATTCAGGCTTATCAGAGGAAGATGGCTTGTGCTTTCAAGAAACAAGTCAGGCCTAGGCCATTACGGAAAAGAGATTTGGTTTTGAGGATTCTTAGAGGCCTGATTAGAGACCCTAGGGGGAAGTTTAGACCTAGTTGGAGTGGACCTTATGTTATTCGAGAGTTGACTCCAAAAGGGGCTGCATGGTTGACTGACCTAGATGGAAACCAATTTTTAGAGCTAACCAATGTGGATCAACTGAAGAAGTATTATGTTTAAGATCATGGTCGAAGGATGGGTGGCCATCGTTTCGGTTAGCCTTATATATTATTGCACCCATTTCACATACAACCCATTGCTAGCCTCTTGAGCCTCACGAGTACATTATAACATTTCTTTCTTATAGCACTGCTTACCTTTCATCACTTGGGTAGGGGCCCTTGGTTGTGTATGCATGTTTTACTTGGATAGTCTCGTGAGTTTCAACTCTTTGATCTATTTCCTTTTTCTTGTTACCATCCTCTTATTATTCCACTTCTATTATGTTTTATTATTGTTCCTTTTTCGTCTATTTCCGTGTTTGTCTTCTCTTGTTTCGTCTCTCTCTTTATTTTCTCTAATCGATGACTTTTCACATTTTTAGTGCATCAAGTTAGTCATGTTACACCCTTCATTCCACCCGTTGACTTTGATCTGGATACTTTAGCTTGAGAGGTGACCTTAAGGTTAGGGCTTTATATACGTGTCAGTGATTGGAGTTGGCATACTTTTGGGGTTTGTGTATGATTCATATTTTCATCAGGGATTGAGGAGAGTTTATTCATTTCTATTCTTTACTTAGTGGAGATTTGGTTTGTTGATACTAGTGTTCCTAAAAAAAACAAAAAACAAAAAACAGTGCGACGATAAGTTTGTTTATAGTAGCGTATTCCATTGAGCATTCATTGATATCTGAGGGTTGTTCATTGAATTATCTATGATTGAGCTTGTATGTGAGACTTTTAAGAGCATCCTACTTCTTGTGATACTTCTGTTTTCAGAGTGACAACAGTTTGGTGAGAGTTTTACGAGATCCTTCATGTTATGGATCAGGGCTGATATACATTGGGTGTGAGGATTGAGTAACCCATTACTAGGGTTTCCGAATCATTGTCTTCACTACCATTCCATCTTTGGTGATATGATTTTCCTTAGTTGCACTAATATGAGTTGGTTACAATCCTTTGCACTTCTCTCTTCTCCCATTCATTTCCCATCATCTATTTTCATGCTGGTTATTCCATATTTATTTTTGTCCTACATAGAGACACATATTTCATTTACTAGCCTCTCCATATCCATTGCATACTGCATTGATAACTTGACCATTTCTCTTTTCTCTTATGTTTCATCATTGACACTTCCATTGCTTGCTATCTAGTTTGTTGCCCCATGAGATTATTATGCACATTACATCTTATACACGAGGCTATTGGGTTTGATCATTGGGTACTTGAGCTTAGTTTTCCTTCATTTCTTTCACCCTATTACCCTCAGCCTACATTATGGTCCATGTCGAACGACCACCCTGAGGTCATGAGATTATATCTATTTTCATGCTGGTTATTCCATATTTATTTTTGTCCTACATTGAGACACATATTTGATTTACTAGCCTCTCCATATCCATTGCATACTGCATTGATAACCTGACCATTTCTCTTTTCTCTTATATTTCATCATTGACACTTCCATTGCTTGTTATCTTTTATGCACATTATATCTTATACACGAGGCTATTGGGTTTCTTCATTCGGGTACTTGAGACATTTCTTTCACCCTATTACCCTAAGCCTACATTATGGTCCATGTCGTACGACCACCCTGAGGTCATGACATTAGATCTATTTTCAGGCTGGTTATTCCATATTTATTTTTGTCATACATTGAGACACATATTTGATTTACTAGCCTCTCCATATCCATTGCATATTGCATTAATAACCTGACCATTTCTCTTTTCTCTTATATTTCATCATTGACACTTCCATTGCTTGCTATCTAGTTCGTTGGCTCACGAGATTATTATGCACATTACATCTTATACACGAGGCTATTGGGTTCGATCATTAGGTACTTGAGCTTAGTTTTCCTTTATTTCTTTCACCCTATTACCCTAAGCCTACATTATGGTCCATGTTGTACGACCACCCTAAGTTCATGAGATTAGATCTATTTTCATGTTGGTTATTCCATATTTATTTTTGTCCTACATTGAGACACATATTTGATTTACTAGCCTCTCCATCTCCATTGCATACTGCATTGATAACCTGACCATTTCTCTTTTCTCTTATATTTCATCATTGACACATCCATTGCTTGCTATCTAGTTCGTTGGCTCACGAGATTATTATGCACATTACATCTTATACACGAGGCTATTGGGTTTCTTCATTGGGTACTTGAGACATTTCTTTCACTCTATTACCCTAAGCCTACATTATGGTCCATGTCGTACGACCACCCTAAGGTCATGAGATTAGATCTATTTTCATGCTGGTTATTCCATATTTATTTTTGTCCTACATTGAGACACATATTTGATTTACTAGCCTCTCCATATCCATTGCATACTGCATTGATAACCTGACCATTTCTCTTTTCTCTTATATTTCATCATTGACACTTCCATTTCTTGCTATCTAGTTGGTTGGCTCACGAGATTATTATGCACATTACATCTTATACACGAGGCTATAGGGTTCGATCATTGGGTACTTGAGCTTAGTTTTCCTTTATTTCTTTCACCCTATTAACCTAAGCCTACATTATGGTCCATGTAGTACGACCACCCTGAGTTCATGAGATTAGATCTATTTTCATGCTGGTTATTCCATATTTATTTTTGTCCTACATTGAGACACATATTTGATTTACTAGCCTCTCCATCTCCATTGCATACTGCATTGATAACCTGACCATTTCTCTTTTCTCTTATATTTCATCATTGACACTTCCATTGCTTGCTATCTAGTTTGTTGGCTCACGAGATTATTATGCACATTACATCTTATACACGAGGCTATAGGGTTCGATCATTGGGTACTTGAGCTTAGTTTTCCTTTATTTCTTTCACCCTATTAACCTAAGCCTACATTATGGTCCATGTCGTACGACCACCCTGAGGTCATGAGATTAGATCTATTTTCATGCTGGTTATTCCATATTTATTTTTGTCCTACATTGAGACACATATTTGATTTACTAGCCTCTCCATATCCATTGCATACTGCATTGATAACCTGACCATTTCTCTTTTCTCTTATATTTCATCATTGACACTTCCATTGCTTGTTATCTAGTTCGTTGGCTCACGAGATTATTATGCACATTACATCTTATACACGAGGCCATTGGATTTGATCATAGGGTACTTGAGCTTAGTTTTCCTTCATTTCTTTCACCCTATTACCCTAAGCCTACATTATGGTCCATGTCGTACGACCACCCTGAGGTCATGAGATTAGATCTATTTTCATGCTGGTTATTCCATATTTATTTTTGTCCTACATTGAGACACATATTTGATTTACTAGCCTCTCCATCTCTATTGCATACTGCATTGATAACCTGACCATTTCTCTTTTCTCTTATATTTCATCATTGACACTTCCATTGCTTGCTATCTAGTTCGTTGGCTCACGAGATTATTATGCACATTACATCTTATACACGAGGCTATTGGGTTCGATCATTGGGTACTTGGACTTAGTTTTCCTTTATTTCTTTCACCCTATTACCCTAAGCCTACATTATGGTCCATGTCGTACGACCACCCTGAGTTCATGAGATTAGATCTATTTTCATGCTGGTTATTCCATATTTATTTTTGTCCTACATTAAGACACATATTTGATTTACTAGCCTCTCCATATCCATTGCATACTGCATCGATAACCTGACCATTTCTCTTTTCTCTGATATTTCATCATTGACACTTCCATTGCTTGTTATCTAGTTCGTTGGCTCACAAGATTATTATGCACATTACATCTTATACACGAGGCCATTGGATTTGATCATAGGGTACTTGAGCTTAGTTTTCCTTCATTTCTTTCACCCTATTACCCTAAGCCTACATTATGGTCCATGTCGTACGACCACCCTGAGGTCATGACATTAGATCTATTTTCATGCTGGTTATTCCATATTTATTTTTGTCCTACATTGAGACACATATTTGATTTACTAGCCTCTCCATATCCATTGCATACTGCATTCATAACCTGACCATTTCTCTTTTCTCTTATATTTCATCATTGACACTTCCATTGCTTGCTATCTAGTTCGTTGGCTCACGAGATTATTATGCACATTGCATCTTATACACGAGGTTATTGGGTTCGATCATTGGGTACTTGAACTTAGTTTTCCTTTATTTCTTTCACCCTATTACCCTAAGCCTACATTATGGTCCATGTCGTACGACCACCCTGAGTTCATGAGATTAGATCTATTTTCATGCTGGTTATTCCATATTTATTTTTGTGCTACATTGAGACACATATTTGATTTACTAGCCTCTCCATATCCATTGCATACTGCATTGATAACCTGACCATTTCTCTTTTCTCTTATATTTCATCATTGACACTTCCATTGCTTGTTATCTAGTTCGTTGGATCACGAGATTATTATGCACATTACATCTTATACATGGGGCTATTGGGTTGGATCATTAGGTACTTGAGACATTTCTTTCACCCTATTACCCTAAGCCTATATTATGGTCCATGTCGTACGACCACCCTAAGGTCATGAGATTAGATCTATTTTCATGCTAGTTATTCCATATTTATTTTTGTCCTACATTGAGACACATATTTGATTTACTAGCCTCTCCATATCCATTGCATACTGCATTGATAACCTGACCATTTCTCTTTTCTCTTCTATTTCATCATTGACACTTCCATTGCTTGCTATCTAGTTCGTTGGCTCACGAGATTATTATGCACATTACACCTTATACACGAGGCTATTGGGTTCGATCATTGGGTACTTGAGCTTAGTTTTCCTTTATTTCTTTCACCCTATTACCCTAAGCCTACATTATGGTCCATGTAGTACGACCACCCTGAGTTCATGAGATTAGATCTATTTTCATGCTGGTCATTTCATATTTATTTTTGTCCTACATTGAGACACATATTTGATTTACTAGCCTCTCCATCTCCATTGCATACTGCATTGATAACCTGACCATTTCTCTTTTCTCTTATATTTAATCATTGACACTTCCATTGCTTGCTATCTAGTTCGTTGGCTCACGAGATTATTATGCATATTACATCTTATACACGAGGCTATTGGGTTCGATCATTGGGTACTTGAGCTTAGTTTTTCTTTATTTCTTTCACCCTATTACCCTAAGTCTACATTATGGTCCATGTAGTACGGCCATCCTGAGTTCATGAGATTAGATCTTTTTTCATGCTGGTTATTCCATATTTATTTTTGTCCTACATTGAGACACATATTTGATTTACTAGCCTCTCCATATCCATTGCATACTGCATTGATAACCTGACCATTTCTCTTTTCTCTTATATTTCATCATTGACACTTCCATTGCTTGCTATCTAGTTCGTTGGCTCACGAGATTATTATGCACATTACATCTTATACACGAGGTTATTAGGTTCGATCATTGGGTACTTGAGCTTAGTTTTCCTTTATTTCTTTCACCCTATTACCCTAAGCCTACATTATGGTCCATGTAGTACGACCACCCTGAGGTCATGAGATTAGATCTATTTTCATGCTGGTTATTCCATATTTATTTTTGTCCTACATTGAGACACATATTGGATTTACTAGCCTCTCCATATCCATTGCATACTGCATTGATAACCTGACCATTTCTCTTTTCTCTTATATTTAATCATTGACACTTCCATTGCTTGCTATCTAGTTCGTTGGATCACGAGATTATTATGCACATTACATCTTATACACGAGGCTATTGGGTTTGATCATTGGGTACTTGAGCTTAGTTTTCCTTCATTTCTTTCACCCTATTACCTTAAGCCTACATTATGGTCCATGTAGTACGACCACCCTGAGGTCATGAGATTAGATCTATTTTCATGCTGGTTATTCCATATTTATTTTTGTCCTACATTGAGACACATATTTGATTTACTAGGCTCTCCATATCCATTGCATACTGCATTGATAACCTGACCATTTCTCTTTTCTCTTATATTTCATCATTGACACTTCCATTGCTTGTTATCTAGTTCGTTGGCTCACGATATTATTATGCACATTACATCTTATACACCAGGCTATTGGGTTGGATCATTGGGTACTTGAGCAATTTCTTTCACCCTATTACCCTAAGCCTACATTATGGTCCATGTCGTACGACCACCCTGAGGTCATGAGATTAGATCTATTTTCATGCTGGTTATTCCATATTTATTTTTGTCCTACATTGAGACACATATTTGATTTACTAGCCTCTCCATATCCATTGCATACTGCATTGATAACCTGACTATTTCTCTTTTCTCTTATATTTCATCATTGACACATCCATTGCTTGCTATCTAGTTCGTTGGCTCACGAGATTATTATGCACATTACATCTTATACACGAGGCTATTGGGTTTCTTCATTGGGTACTTGAGACATGTCTTTTACCCTATTACCCTAAGCCTACATTATGGTCCATGTCGTACGACCACCCTGAGGTCATGAGATTAGATCTATTTTCATGCTGGTTATTCCATATTTATTTTTGTCCTACATTGAGACACATATTTGATTTACTAGCCTCTCCATATCGATTGCATACTGCATTGATAACCTAACCATTTCTCTTTTCTCTTATATGTCATCATTGACACTTCCATTGCTTGCTATCTAGTTCGTTGGCTCACGAGATTATTCTGCACATTACATCTTATACATGAGGCTATTGGGTTTGATCATTGGGTACTTGAGCTTAGTTTTCCTTCATTTCTTTCACTCTATTACCCTAAGGCTACATTATGGTCCATGTCGTACGACCACCCTGAGGTCATGAGATTAGATGTTATCTTTAACAGTCTTCAATTAGGTAAGTTTTAGTGATTGGTTAAAATATGGGTGTTGTTGTGCTTACTCTTATGGAAGATGCTTCGAGTGACATTTAGTTCCTCTTCTGCTTAGTCTGATGATGTTTGGCAGGACCTGTGTATGGAGATAGTATTCGGTTGGTGATATCAGTTCTGTCTCTTTGACACACTAGATGCTTATAGTGGGGCATATTACCCTCATCATGGGATTTTCCTAGTTGTAATTGGTTTGTATGACTCCCATATCCATGATTTGTGGAGATGCTTGATTGGTAATGATAGACCTTTGTCATACACTATGCATCTACTATGTTACACCTTAACCTAGTACTTTGGGTCATCATTATATGAGCATGTCATGTTTCCCTTAGGATGCTAAGATTTGTGTGATTGTTGGATGGACAAAGGGATAATCTATGTTGTTCATTCCTCCTAAGATTTGCACATCAGGTGCCATACTAGGGCATATCCTTATCTCTTTGAGGAGATCCAATTGGGGCAGTAGTGCATGGGCGGATGGTTAGTGTTGATTACTTCATGTGAGAATCATTTGTTATGCGAGTGCATATTCTTCACTTTGATGAGATGGATAATTTTATGCCTTGCATTTATGATTCCCTATTCTACACGGGGATTGATATCTCCATGATCAGTTATTGCTTTCGTAGCCAGTTTACCTCCTGATTTGAGTACATTCTTTAGCTTTCTCTTGATTTATGATATTGTGGTTGGATACATATGACTTTGCTTGAGACTGAAATGGATCACATTAGATTCCATGCAGAAAGCGTCAATGGATTCCTTAAACGAGTATTTATGAGATAATTTGTTTTTGCTATATTCATTCTTTTGTCAAACTGTGATGTACATCTGTTGAGCTTTATGTTTGAGATTAGTTGACAAAGAATTTATTTGAGATATAAAGAGATTTTTGTTTATACTTCTTGAGACCTTTATCATGATGTGTTGTTTCTTTCTCAGTATGATATTTGCAGCTGCTTATTTCATTTGATATCTTAGCAGCTTGATGTACCTTTGATATTGGGGCATATCCCCATTATAGAGATTATCAAATTTTTCTTCATCCATCCCATAGGCATTCAGAGCCATCATTCCCATAGGCGTTCAAAGCCATCATTTCCATAGGCGTTTAGAGCCATCATTTTCTTAGGTGTTCAGAACCACCATTTCCATAGGCATTTAGAGCCATCATTTTCATAGGCGTTCTGAGCCATCACTCTCATAGGTGTTTAGAGCCATCATTCCTATAGGCGTTCAGAGCCATCATTCCCATAGGCGTTCAGATCCATCATTCCCATAAGCGTTTAAAGCCATCATTTTCATAGGCATTCATTCCTATAGGCGTTCAAAGCCATCATTTCCATAGGCGTTCAAAGCCATCATTCCCATAGGCGTTCAGAGCCATCACTTCCATAGGTGTTTAGAGCCACCATTTCCATAGGCGTTTAGAGCCCTCATTTCCATAAGCGTTCAAAGCCATCACTTCCACAGGCATTCAAATCCATCATTCCCATAGGCGTTTAGAGCCATCATTTTCCTAGGCGTTCAGAGCCACCATTTCCATAGGCGTTCAAAGCCACCATTTTCATAGGTGTTCACAGCCATCACTCCCATAGGCATTCAAAACCATCATTCCCATATACGTTCAGAGCCATCATTCCCATAGGTGTTCAGAGCCATCACTTCCATAGACGTTTAGAGCCACCATTTCCATAGGCATTAAGAGCCCTCATTTCCATAGGCGTTCAGAGCCATCACTTCCATATGTGTTCAAAGCCATCATTCCCATAGGCGTTCAGAGCCATCATTTTCATAGGCATTCAGAGCCATCATTCTCATAGGCATTCAGAGCCATCATTCCCATAGGCGTTCAGAGCCATCATTCCCATAGGCGTTCAAAGCCATCATTTCCATAGGCGTCCAGAGCCATTATTTCATAGGCGTTGAGAGCCATCATTCCCATAGGCGTTCAGAGCCATCACTTCCATAGGCGTTCAGAGTTACCATTTCCATAGGCGTTTAGAGCCATCACTTCCATAGGCATTTAGAGCCATCATTCCCATAAGCATTCAGAGCCATCATTTTCATAGGCGTTCAGAGCCATCATTCCCATAGGCGTTCAGAGCCATCATTTTCATAGGCGTTCAGAGCCATCACTCCCATAGGCGTTCAGAGCCACCATTTCCATAGGCATTTAGAGCCACTATTTTCATAGGCGTTTAGAGCCACCATTTTCATAGGTGTTTAGAGTCATCACTCTCATAGGCGTTCAGAGCCACCTCCTCTGTTAGACTTTCAGAACCGTCTCTTTTATCATTCTTAACATTCAGAGTCATAGTTTCTTAGTGCTTAGAGATGATAGTCTTCGCTCTTTGTCCTCATCATTCCATTGCATCTATCATGACGGTCAACCCATTGCTTTGGTTTCCTATAACCTCTTATTTAGGGTATTTTTTCCCTTGTGATTGATCTATCTTGTGACTTATCAAGTTATGTGCTAGGACAAAATTTTTGGTTTTTTCTTAGTTCTTCGGTATAGTTCACTTCATTCCACTCATTACTCGAATTTCTACTCGTATTCCTTACACTTATGATCTCTATCGAAGAGGGCATATTTGTAGACCTTTCATTTTGTCCCCTTAGCGCATACCTTGATTAAGTACTCTTTCAATACTCTATAGCAGTTCTTGGAGGCCTCTTGTTACTCACATATGTTATCTCTTTAAGTCATTTTGGATACTAGATACACATTTGTGACAATTTGTTTAGACTTATTTAGGCCCATTAGGCACACCTGGTCCATTTAAGTTCTCCTAATCCTTTAAGGCTTGCTCCAGCACCCCTAAGTCATTTGTATGACTTATTGGCTTGCATGAATATGCATCACGTACTTATATCTATTTATCTTTTTATTGATTTATTTATTTATTCATTTCTTATTCATTTTTTATATATGGTCATTGTATATCTCTGTTATCCTTATTTTTATTATTATCATTATTATTCTTACCATTATATTTTATTTTATTTTTGATTATTTTATCATTATTAATATTATTATTTTTATTATTATTATTATTATTATTATTATTATTATTATTATTATTATTATCATTATTATTATTACTATTTATTTTACTTTATGTTTTTTTTTTTTTATTCATTTTATTTTATTTTTATTTATTTTTTAAATATTTATTTTATTTTATTTACTACTAATAATAATAAATAAAAATTCAGGTGCTTCAAGGAGTTGAAGATGATTGAAGAAGGTTGGGAAAATGAACTTTGGAAAGGGGCCATTAGGAAGGAGAGTTTGTAGAATTGGAGAACAACAGATTTTTAAAGAAATGTGAGGATTTTGAGAAGAAAAATGAGGTAGAAAAAAAAAGGATTTTGATATAAAAAAGATGGCAGAGACGTTTGAAGAGAAAGAAGGGGAAAATACAAGGATTTTAGGTGAACAATGGAAGAGGACGTGAAAAGAAGCAAAAATAGAGAATGAGGGTAGTTCGTTTTGGGTTTGGCTAGTTTTTGGAAGAAGATATAGCTCACTTGAAGCTGAGAAATATTGCTTGAGGGGACCTTTCCAGGTATTGCAATTGTAAGCTTCTTGTTTTTTCATTTATTTGCTTCATTTTCTATTGATTTTTGGGAATAACTTGCTGATTTATATGTAGATGTTATAAGTCATAGGTTTGTTTTTGTTGATTTTTGGATTACTAATGAGCTTATATTTGCTGATTCATTTCTCACTTTGTTGGGTTGATTGGAGAATAACATGACTCTGTCCCAAGTCTTATTGTGTAGCATTCGGAAGACTTGCTGCTATTCTCATTTCTATGGGATATGTTCTGATTGTTTCACTTGGTTTTCAAGCCCTTTGACAAGATAATGAAACGTGGCTTTCTCTTGTTCTATTATTTATTTATTTATTTTTATGTTTATTTTATTTCTTTAGATCCTCTTCTATTCATGATTCTTCTCTTTCCTTTTTTTTTTTTTTGGAGAACGTTTTTTCTTTGGCACATTAAGGTTATGCTTATTACTTCATGTCTGAAGGGGGTGGGTCCTCTGTGAGTAGGCTGCGTGTTCTAGGCAAAGAGGTAAATGGAGCTGAAATCATTTACAACATTACTATTCATCAAGGTGTCGACGGTAGTGCAACGGATGTTGTTTTAAGATGATCAATTGCTTATGGTTCTCCTTTTGCATTTGTTATTACTTCATAGCAAGAGCATAAAGGTGATATTTAAGGGGAACGAGGTATTCTACCTAGTGCTGTTCATGGGCTTGTGGCAATCCTTGAACTACAGTCTTCAAGATGGTTTGTTGTAGACCAACATGATGTAAACTAGGATTCATATTTAAGCACTCTCTTCGGGAATCTATTGGACTTCATCAATACTCTTGTAGGAGAGGAGCTATACCACTCTCGTCTTCACTCATTCTCTTTAATCTCATGGATCCATAAATACCAAACCCAACAAGTTGAATGTGAGTCCTGAAATGATTTCTATCAGCAACCATCAAAGTTCAAGATCTGAAAAGGTGGTTTTCCCTGTCATGAAGGTGTCTACTGATTCAACTCCTATAAATGGTTTTACTGATGTTGCACTAAAAATCTCGAGTCTTTTGTTCAAAAGCAAACCCTTAGTCTTGTCTACAATCTTATTGATGACCTCACTTGAAGAAGAGAACTTGCTTGGTGTTCATGCATTTATGAAGTTTGCCATATAATAAGCAAAGCTTGCATTGGACAACCCTAAAGTGTCTGTGGGTTGTGTGCTTGTTAAGGATGGGAAGCTCATTACCTCAAGAAGAGATTGAACTATTGAAGCATGGAATGCTACAAGACATGCACCCCACAGCTCACCAGTTTTGATGTAGACCACACCTATACAATCGATCATGTCCTTATCTTGTTTGCCTTTTGTCATAGACTACACTTGGTCCAATTAGTCATGAAAACTCAGTATCGTTTACGTTGACCACACCTATACGATTAGTCAAGTCGTTTTCTTGTTTGGTTTTCATGACAGATCGTTCCCGGTCTAATCGATCATGACAACTCGATTTCATTTTTGGTGTAGACTGCACATGGAAGATTGGTCACATTGTTGTCCTGTTTGGTTTCATCACAAACCATACCTGGTTCGATAGGTCCTAACAATTTAGTTTTGGATTTAAAGTAGAGCAAATCTATACGGTCGATCACATTGTTGTCCTATTTGATTTTCATCACAGGTTGCGCTCGATCTGATTGATCACGACAACTCAATTTCTTTTTTGGTGCAAAATGCACCTGTATGGTTGGTCTTGTCATTGTCTTGTCTAGTTTTAGTAACATATCACACTCAGTTCGATGGGTCCCAATAGTTCAATTTCAGTTTTGGCGTAGACCATACCTATATAATCTGTCACGTTGTTGTCCTATCTTGTTTTCATCACAAAACGCACCCAGTCAGATAGGTCTCAATAGTTCAATATCATTTTTGGCATAGACTAGACGTATATAATCGGTCATGTCATTGTTCTTTTTGGTTTTCATCACAAACCGCACACAATCCAATCGATCATCATAGCTTAGTTTTATTTTCCATGTAAATATAACGTGTATGATCAATTACTTTGTTGTCTTGTCTGGTTTTCATTACAAACCACACCCGGTTCGATTGATCACAATAACTCAATTTCATTTTTGGTGTAAATTGCATCTGTATGATTGGTCATATCATTGTCCTGCTTGGTTTTCATTACAGATCGCACCCGATTTGATCAATCATGACAGTTCATTTTTCTTTTCAGCGTAGATCGCACCTCTAAGATTTGTCACATAGTTGTTCTGTCTTATTTTTGTATAGACCACACTTGGTTTGATAGGTCCCGACAGTTCATTATAGTATTCGATGTAGACTGTATCTGCATGATCGGTTAGGTCATTGCCCTATTTGGTTTTCATCATAGACCGTACCTCATCAAATAAGTCAAGATAGTTTAGTTTCGATTTCAAAGTGGACTAGACCTATTGATCGGTCACTTCATTTTCTTGTCTCGTTGTCATCATGGACTCCACTCCGTCTAATCAGTCAAGACAACTCAGTTTCATTTTTGGTGTAGACCACATCTATACGATCAGTCACGAAGTTGTCCTACATGATTTTCATCACAGTTGGCACTAGGTCCAATAAGTCGCGACAGGTCAATTTCATTTTAGGCCTAAACCGCACTTGTGCGATTGGTCACGACGTTGTCCTATTTGGTTTTCATCACAGATCGCACCCATTTTGATCGATAACGACAACTTAGTTTCCTTTTCGGCATAGACCACATCTATACGATTAGTCATATCATTGTCCTATTTGGTTTTTGTCATAGTCAACACCTAATCCAATCAGTCATGACAGTTCAGTATCATTTTTGGCATAGACTGCAAATGTACGATCGATCACATTGTTGTCCTATCTAGTTTTCATCACATACTGCACCTGGTAAGACAGGTCCCAATAGTTTAATATCATTTTCAACGTAGACCAAATGTATATAATCAATCATGTCATTTTCTTTCTGGTTTTCGTCACAAACTGCACCCGATCTGATCGATCATGATAGATCGGTTATGTTTTCGGTGTAGATGAAACATGTATGATCGGTTACTTCGTTGTCTTGTTTGGTTTTCATCACAGACCACACCTGGTTCAATAGATCATAATAACTCAATTTCATTTTTGGTGTAAACCGCATCTGTATGATCGACCATGTCGTTGTCTTGCTTAGTTTTCATCACAAATCGCACCCAATTTGATCAATCATGACAGTTCATTTTTCTTTTCGGCGTAGACCACACCTCTAAGATTTATGACATAGTTGTTTTATCTTGTTTTTGTATAGACCACACTTGGTCTGATAGGTCCTGACAATTTATTATAGTATTCGACGTCGACCGTATCTACATGATTGATTAGGTCATTGCCCTATTTTTTTTTTCATCATAGACCACACCTTGTTAAATATGTTAAGATAGTTCAGTTTCAATTTCAAAATAGACTAGACCTATCGATTGGTCACTTCATTCTGCCGTCTTGTTGTCATCATAGACTCCACTCAATCTGATTGGTCACAACAACTCAATTTCATTTTTGGCGTAGACCACATCTATATGATTAGTCACGAAGTTGTCCTATATGGTTTTCATCACAATTGGCATTGGGTCCAATCCGTCACGACAGGTAAATTTCATTTTAGGCATAAACTACACTTGTATGATTGGTCACAACGTTGTCCTATTTGGCTTTCATCATAAATCACACCCATTTTGATCTATAACGACAACTTAGTTTCCTTTTTGACATATACCACATCTATACGATTAGTCACGTCATTGTCCTATTTGGTTTTTGTCATAGCCAACACCTAGTCTGATCAGTCATGACAATTTAGTATCATTTTTAACGTAGACTACAAATGTACGATCGATCACGTTGTTGTCCTATCTGGTTTTCATCATAGACCACACCTAGTTAGATAGGTTCCAATAGTTCAATATCATTTTCGGCATAGACTAGACGTATATAATCAATTATGTCATTGTTCTTTATGGTTTTCGTCACAAATTGCACTCGATCTGATTAATCATGATAGATTAGTTATGTTTTCGATGTAGACAAAACATGTATGATTGATCACTTCATTGTTTTGTTTGGTTTTCATCATAGACCACACCCGATTCGATTGGTCACGATAGCTTAGTTTCATTTTTGGTGTAAACCTCACCTGTACAATTAGTCATGTCATTGTCCTGCCTAGTTTTCATCATAGATCACACCCGATTTGATTAATCACGATAGTTCATTTTCTTTTGTGGCTTAGACCGCACCCCTAAGATTTGTCACATAGTTGTTCTATCTTTTATATATATATATATATATAGACCATACCTAGTCTGATAGGTCTCAACGGTTCATTATAGTATTCGGGGTAGATCGTATCTGCACAATTGGTTAGGTCATTGCCTTGTTTGGGTTTCATCATAGACCGCATCTCGTCAGATAGGTCAAGACAGTTCAATTTCGATTTCAAAGTAGACCAGACCTATTGATTGGTCACTTCATTCTCTTGTCTCATTGTCATTATAGACTCCACCCAATCTGATTGGTCACAACAACCCAGTTTCATTTTTGGTGTAGGCCACATCTATATGATTAGTCACGAAGTTGTCCTATATGGTTTTCATGACAGTTGGCACTAGGTCTAATCGGTTAGGACAGGTCAATTTTGTTTTCAACGTAGACCGCACTTGTATGATTGATCACGACATTGTCTTATTTGGTTTTCATCACAAACCACACCTGTTCTGATCGATAATGACAACTTAGTTTCCTTTTCGACATAAACCACATCTATATGATCAATCATCTCATCTATCTAGTTTTTGTCACAGTCAGCACTTAGTCCGATCAGTCATGATAGTTTAGTATCATTTTTGGCGTAGACTACAAATGTACGATCGATCATGTTGTTATTCTATCTAGTTTTCATCACAAACCGCACCTGGTTAGATAGGTCCCGATAGTTCAATATCGTTTTCAATGTAGATTAGACGTATATAATCAATCATGTCATTGTTATTTCTGGTTTTCATTAAAAACCGCACCTGATCTGATCGATCATGATAGCTTGGTGATTCGTCCCCAATTGGTGTACTCTTGATTCAGTCCTCAGACGGGAGTTAGCAACAAAATTTATAAACCTATTTCACCATATACTAGGGTAGTATAGCTATTATTGTCCTATATGGTTTTTATCATAATTGGCACACGGTCCGTTTGGTAACAATAGTTTAGTTTCATTTTCCATGTAGGTCATTCTTATACGATCAATCACATCGTTGTCTTGTTTGGTTTTTGTCACATATCGCACCTGATTCGATCAATCACAACAACTTCGTTTCATTTTCGACATAAACCGTACTTATATGATCAGTCAGGTGATTCGTTCCCGATTGGTGTCTCAGCTGATTCATGTCCAGCTAGTGCTCTTTGATTGAGAGAGTAATCAACAAAATTTATAACCTATATCACCATGCATTAGGATAGCTTTAGCTAATATAGCATAGTGGCTCTAGGATCGTTCTCTAGGAAGGGTTTTCAACTCACAACTGATACCAATTCAAAGTTAAATTGGTGTTTTTTCATGTCAAGGTTAGCTTTAAAAGAAAACATAATCTTTGGTGGAAAAGGTTTGGTTTTAAGCTAACTAAAAAGAAAGTAATGGAAATTACTTATGAAGAAAAACATTCCTTGGAGGTTTGGGTTCACAGGGGAGTTTCCTTATGCAAAAACAGAGCTCCGGTCATTTGGTTCATTTCCTCGCATTAGAGAATTAACATATAGTCAATTCTCTAACCGGTGTTGTACAGATGGATCCCTTAAATGGATTTCAGCTCTAATTCCCTCTCATTGATGCAACTTGCAATGGCTCGTGCCTCTCACCTAGCATTTGCCATTCAAGATGATCTTTAACTTTGGACTTTCCTTCTCAAGCTCGCAAGAGATAACTAATGGGTGTCTCTTTGGAGTTTAAAAGCTTACCAAGTGTTGGCAATTCTAGAAAATCCTACCTTCAAGTCACTTCCCAAAAGCTCGCAAGAGGTAAACTAGTGAATCTCCATGGACGGAGATCACTTGCCTTACCAAGTATTAACTTAAGTGAATTGAAGGTGTTTTAAGTTAACTAAAAACATAGAAATCATTAAAGGATCTCACTTTCTCTTCATTAATGGCTGAAACCACAAAGCTATAAATTCTTGCACTTGGAACCTTTCCCGGCAACCTTAGCTCCAAGGAACTAAAAGTCTAGCCACTCATTCTCTGAGGAAACTTCCTCAGAGCTTGTTTGGCTAGTAAGAAAAATTAGAAGAATAAAAACAATTAAAACAAGTAGGTAAGGTAGAGCAAAGGCTCTGTATTTTACTTCCTTGCAAAACTATACAAAGGATTTGTTGATTACATGATAGATATCTGTAAAGAAAATTACAAACTATATATATAAGAGATTATTCACCCCTTTGTTCTTACTTAAAGACTAAGGAATCCTATGATAGGTGGGTTACAAGGAGAGTTTGGGAATTTAGACATCAAATATCTAAAGCAAAATATCTCCAAAATATCTCAAAATGTCGGTCGGGAAGCTTCAGGAGAACACAGTGGCACTGTGCAAAATTCTGCCTTCAGCTTGGAGTGATCTGGGTAAGCGCCATGGAGGATCCGGACATGTCTGTCCGGGGAAGTTGAAACGCCGCCATTTCTCCCATCCGACATCAGGCGCCGGATGTGAAATATCCGGATAAGGTGGAATGTTGGCCGGACAGAATTCTGGATGTGAGATATCTGGAGAAAATGAAACGTCGCAAGGGGGACCGTCTGCGTGTGCAAGGTGTAGGGACCCTCCCCCTGATGACACGGAGCGCGCATAGCTATCCGGAGCAGCTCCATCCGGATTCCCCAAGAGGACATGTGGCGCTCTCTCCTATCCGGACTTTCTCAGGGTGAAGCACCAGTCACTCGCGAACATCACACCCGGACGATAGCATATCCTATCCGGATATGTTGTTCGGATCATTGACTAAAGTGAGCAAGCCTTGCTACGTCCTTCCTACAGCCTGCTACAGCCCACGTTCCGTCGCCTTTCGATGGTGTGTCCAGACGCCCTGTCCGGACATCTTTTGCCATGGATTCCAAAGAACTCTCCTTAATCTCGGATTGCTTTGATGATCAAAAAGCTATCAAAACACCAAAACTTAACACAATTTGATTAGAATTGATTGTAAGGGTCCTTAACATGATAATTGGGTTAAAAGGTGATAACTACTACTTAAAAGTGTTTATAAGAGTTAATCACAAGCTATCAAATAGCACTTTTTGTGTAGTAATCATCAAGTCATTATCTTTTTAGGTTTTCATCACAAATCGCACACAGTTATATAAGACCCGTCAATTTAGTATTGGTTTTAGAGTATACCAGACCTATATGATTGATCACATCGTTGTCTTATCTAATTTTCATCATAGGCTACACTTGGTTTGATCGATGACGATAGCTCAATTTTGTTTTTGGTGTAAACAACACCTATACGGTCAATCATGTCATTGTCTTGTCTAGTTTTGGTAACATATTGCACCCGATTTGATAGGTCCCGACAATTCAATTTTGGTTTTGACGTAGACGACACCTATATAATCGATCATGTCATTGTCCTATCTGGTTTTAGTCACAGACCGCATCTAGTCTGATAGGTCTCAACAATTCAATATCATTTTTGGCATAGACCAAACCTATATGATTGATCACGTCGTTGTCTTGTCTGGCTTTCGTCACAAACCGCATAAAATTTGATCGATCAGGGCAACTCAATTTTTTTTTGTCATAAAACACATTTGTATGATCAGTCATGTCGTTGTCCTATTTGGTTTTCTTCACAGTCAGCACTCAGACCAATCGGTCACGATAGTTCAATTTCGTTTTCAGTATAAGCAACTTCCTTATGATTGGTCACGTCGTTTTCATGTCTAGTTTTCATCAAAGATCACACTCGATCCAATTGATAATGACAACTTAGTTTCATTTTTGGCATAGATTGACTATTTATGACCGGTCACATTGTTGTCCTGTTTAGTTTTCGTCATAACTACACCTAGTCCGATCAATCACGATCGCTCAGTTTCTTTTCAATGTAAACTACACTTGTAGGATCAATTACATCATTATCTTGTCTGGTTTTTGTCAAAGACCACACCCGATCCGATCAGTCACGGTAGCTCATTTTTTTTTTTCGACGTAGACCATATTTGTATGATCAATCATGTCATTGTTCTATTTAGTTTTCGTCACAGTTGGCACATTGTCCGTTTGATAACGACGGATCAATTTCGTTTTCCTCATAAGTCGCTCTTGTATAATCAATCACGTCATTGTCTTATCTGGTTTTCGTCACAGATTGTACCCGATTTGATCGATCACAACAGTTTAGTTTGGTTTTCAACGAAAATCATACCTGTAAGATTGATTAAGTCATTGTTCTATTTGGTTTTCATCATAGACTGCATCGAGTTAGATAGGACCCGATAATTTAACTTTGTTTCTGGTGTAAACTACATCTGTATGATCGATCACGTCGTTGTCTTGTCTGCTTTTTGTCACACACCGCACTCAATTTAATCGGTTACAATAACTCAATTTCGTTTTCAACATAGATCGTACCTATATGATTAGTCAGGTTGCTGTCCTATCTGGTTTTCATCATAGACCGCACTTAGTCAAATAGGTCCCAACAATTCTTTTTCGATTTCGGAGTATACAAAACCTGTACGATCGGTCATGTCATTGTTATGTCTAGTTTTCATTGCACTTGGTCTTATATATCACAACAACTCAATTTTGTGCTTGGTGTAGACCGCACCTGTATGATCAATCATGTCATTTTCATGTCTGGTTTTGGTTACATATTACAACCAATTTGATAGGTCTTGACAATTCAGTTTCGATTTTAGTGTAAACCACACCTAACAATCGATTAAGTCGTTGTCCTATCTAGTTTTCATTACAGACCGCATCCGGTTAGATAGGTCCCAACAGTTCAGTTTTGGTTTCAGCGTAGACCACACCTATACAATTGGTCACATCATTGTCCTGTCTAGTTTTCATCACAAACTGCACCAAGCCTGATAAGTCATGATAGTTGAGTATTGTTTTCAACGTAGACCGCACCTTTACAATCGGTCACGTCATTGTCCTATCTTGTTTTTGACGTAGACCGTACATGGTTGTCTTGTCTTATTTCATTATTAACTACACCCGTTTTGATAGGTCCACACTATTCAATATCATTTTCGGCGTAAACCAAACCTATACAGTCTATCACCTCGTTCATCAAATACCGTACCTGATTTGATAGGTCACGATAGCTCAGTTTTGTTTTCGACGTAGACCACATTTGTATGATTTGTCATGTCGTTGTTCTATCTGGTTTTCATCATATTCGATACCTGATCCAATTGATCATGACAACTCAATTTTGTTTTGGACATAAATCACACCTGTACTATCGGTCATGTCGTTGTCCTAACCAGTTTTTGTCATAGACTGCATCCGGTCCAATCGATCACAACTACTTTGTGTCATTTTCGATGTAGACTACACTTGGAAGATTAGTCACATCATTGTCCTGTCTGGTTTAGTCACAGACTACATCAAGTCCAATAGGTCTAGACAATTCAATATCATTTTTGGCGTAAACCATACCCACACGATTGGTCAGGTTGTTATGCTATTTAATTTTCATCACAAATCGCACCCAGTTTGATCAGTCACAACAACTCAGTTTTGTTTTCAGTGTAAACCGTAGCTATACGATAGTTCAAGTCATTGTCCTATTTGGTTTTCATCACACACCGCACTTAGTCAAATAGGCCCTGATAATTCAGTTTCAGTTTCGACATAGACCAGACCTATAGATCAGTCTCTTCATTGTTTTGATTGGTTTTCATCATAGACAGCACACGATTCGATCAGTCCCAATAGTTAAATATCGATTTCGATAAAGACCATACCTATATAATCGGTAACATTGTTGTTCTATTTGGTTTTCGTCATAAACTGCACTAAATCTGAATAGTCACGATAACTTAGTATCATTTTCGGCTTAGATCGTACTTGTATGATTTGTCATATTGATGTCATGTTTAGTTTTCATCACAAACTACACCCGGTCTGATCAGTCACGATAACTCGGTTTTTTTTTTTTACATATACCACATCTGTAGGATCAGACATGTCATTTTCCTATCTGATTTTCATCATAAACTGCACCCAGTCAGATAGATCAAGACAATTTAGTTTCAATTTCAGCGTAGACCAAACCTATACGATCAGTCACTTTATTATCCTATCTGGTTTTCATCACAGACTACACATTGTCCAATCGGTCACAACAGTTGAGTATTATTTTTGGCATGGACCGCACATATACGATCAATCATGTCCTTGTTTTTTCTAGTTTTCATGACAAACAACACCCAGTTTGATTGGTCATGACAGCTCAGTTTCATTTTTGAGCTAGAACACACGTCAAAGATTGGTCACATCATTGTCCTGTCTGATTTTCATCATAGACTGCATTTGGTCCAATCGGTCACGATAGTTCAGTTTTCTTTTCGATGTAGACCACACCTATAAGTCAGTCACATCATTGTCTTTTTTTGTTTCATTATAGACTAGATCCGTTCTGATAGGTCTCGACAATTTAGTATCATTTTCAATGTAGACTAGACTTATACAATCAGTCACACCATTGTCCTATCTGGTTTTCATCACAGACTACACACGATCCAATCAGTCATGAAAATTGAGTATCGTTTTTGGCATGGACCGCACATGTATGATCGATCATGTCATTGTCCTTTCTATTTTTCATGATAGATCGCACCCTGTTTGATCAATCACGAGAGCTTAATTTCATTTTCAGTGTAGACCGCACCTATAGGATCGGACACATCGTTGTCCTGTCTGGTTTTCATCACAAAGTGCACCTAGTCAGATAGGTCCCAACAATTCAGTTTCGGTTTTGATGTAGACCATATCTATATGATTAGTCTCTTCATTGTCCTATTTGGTTTTCATCATAGACTACACACAGTTTGATCGATCACAATAACTAAATATCGTTTTCTAGGTAGACCACGCCTATATAATCGGTAACGTTGTTGTCTTGTCTAGTTTTTTTCATAGATTGTACCCAATCCAAAAAATCACAACTCAATATCATTTTCAACTTAGACCACACCTATACGATCGGTCATGTCATTGTCCTGTCTGGTTTTCATCACAATAGCTTAGTTTCGTTTTCAATGTAGACTGCACCTGTAAAATCAAACATGTCATTGTTCTATCTAGTTTTCATCACAAACCACACTCAATCAGATAAGTCCCGACAATTCAATTTTGATTTTGGCGTAGACTAAACCTATATGATCAGTCACTTCATTATCTTGTTTGGGTTTTGTTGCAAATTGCACACAGTTCGATCGGTCACAACAATTGAGTATCATTTTCGGCGTGGACCCCACATGTTCGATCGATCATGTTGTTGTCCTTTCTATTTTTCATGACAAAGTGCACTTGGTCTCATTAGTCACAACAACTCATTTTCATTTTCAGGGTAGACCGCATGTGGAAGATTGGTCACATTGCTGTCCTATCTGGTTTTTATCACAGACTAAACCCAGTCCGACCTGACACGAAAGTTAAGTTTCTTTTTTAGCGTAAACTACCTATCAGGTTGGTCACATCATTGTCTTGTCTTGTTTCATCATAGACCACACCCAATTTGATAGGTTCTGATAATTCAATATCGTTTTCAGTGTGGACCAAACCTATATGATCAGTCATGGCATTGTCCTGTCTAGTTTTTGCCATAGACTACACACGATTCGATTGGTCATGATAGCTGAGTATCGTTTTTAGTGTGGACCCCACATGTACGATCGATCATGTTATTTTCCTTTCTATTTTTCATGAAAGACCACACCCAATCCAATTGGTAACCACAAATCAGTTTCGTTTTCAATGTAGATTACACGTAGAAGATTGGTCACAACGTTGTCCTATTTGGTTTTCGTCACAAACTGCACCTTGTCCAATCAGTCATAACACTTTAGTTTCCTTTTCAGTGTAGACCCCATCTGTAAGGTTGATCACATCATTGTCCTATCTTGTTTCATCATAGACTACACTCGGTCTTATAAGTCCCAACAGTTCAGTATCATTTTCAGCGTAGACAAAACCTATACGATCAATCATATCATTGTCCTATCTTGTTTTTGTCACATACTATACCAGGTCTGATTGATCACGATAGTTTAGTTTCATTTTTGGTGTAAACCACATCTATTTATTAGTCATGTCTTTATCATATCTAGTTTTCGTCACAAACTACACTTGATTCAATTGATCATGACAGTTTAGTATCGTTTTCAACATAGATCACACCTGTATGA
This sequence comes from Vitis cinerea var. helleri x Vitis riparia, assembly GCA_946000715.1. Classification (NCBI taxonomy): domain Eukaryota; kingdom Viridiplantae; phylum Streptophyta; class Magnoliopsida; order Vitales; family Vitaceae; genus Vitis; species Vitis cinerea var. helleri x Vitis riparia. Next base: position 16,545,916 of record OX254005.1, on the reverse strand, counting down.
TTGGTCGTGTCATTGTCATGTCTGGTTTTCATCACAGACCATACCCGATCTGATTAGTCATGACAACTCAGTTTCGTTTTCGACATAGACCACACCTATAGGAAAAAACACGTCATTGTCTTGTCTGGTTTTTAGCACAGATCGTACTCAGTTAGATAGGTCCCTACAATTCAATTTCAAATTCGGTGTAGATTAGACCTGTATGATCGGTCACTTTGTTGTTCTATCTGGTTTTTGTCATAGACTACACATGGTTTGATTGGTCACGACAACTTAGTATCATTTTCGGCGTAGCCACACATGCATGATTGGTCACATCGTTGACCTTTCTAGTTTTCCTGACAAACCGCACCTTATCGAATCAAACATGACAAATTAGTTTAGTTTTCGATACAAACCGCATGTGGAAGATTTGTCACATCATTGTCCTCTCTGGTTTATGTCACAGACTGCACCCAGTCTGATTGATCACGACAGTTAAGTTTCCTTTTCGGCATAGACCACACTTGCAAAGTCTGTCACATCGTTGTCCTATCTTGTTTTATCACTGACCACATCCAGTCCAATAGGTCCTGATAGTTTAGTTTCAATTTTGGCATAAACCCCACCTGTATAATCGATTAGGTCATTGTCCTGCTAATTTTTCATCATGGACTACACCTGGTCCGAACAATCACAACAACTCAATTTCATTTTCGATGATGACTACACTTGTACAATCATCATGTTGTCCTATCTGGTTTTTGTAATAGACCGCACCCAGTTCGATAGGTCCCGACATTTTAGTTTCAATTTCGGCACAAACTACACCTATACGATTGATAATGTCATTGTTTTGTCTGGCTTTCACCATAGATTGCACCAGGTCCAAACAATCACGACACCTAAGTTTCATTTTCGACATAGACCGCACCTATAGGATCAAGTTCATCGTTGTCCTGTCTGGTTTTCATCACAAACCACACCCGATTAGATAGGTCCCAATAATTCAATTTCGATTTCAGCTTAGACCAAACCTTTTTTATTAGTCACTTCATTATCTTGTATGGTTTTCGTCACAAATTGCACACGGTCCGATCAATCACAATAGTTGAGTATCATTTTTTATGTGGACCGCACATATACGATCAGTCATGTCGTTGTCCTTTCTATTTTTCATAACGGACCTTACTTGGTCCAATCGATCACAACAACTCAATTTCGTTTTCGATGTAAACAAGACCTATACAATTGGTCATGTCATTGTCCTTCTAGTCTTCGTCACAAACCTCACCTGATCTGATCAATCATGACAACTTAATTTAGTTTTCTGCATCAACCACACATATAGGATTAGACACGTCATTGTCTTGTCTAGTTTTCATCACAGACCACACCCGATCAGATAGCTCCCGATAATTCAGTTTTAATTTGGACATAGACTAAACCTATATGATCATTCACATCATTGTCCTGTCTGGTTTTCGTCATAGACAATAAACGGTTTGACTAGTCATGACAACTCAGTATCATTTTCAATGTACACTGCACATGTACGATCAATCATATTGTTATCCTATCTAGTTTTATGACAGATCGCACCCCATCCAATCCATCACGATAGCTTAGTTTCATTTTCGAAGTAGACCGCATGTGGAAGATTGAACACATCATTGTCTTGTTTGATTTCATCACAGACCGCACCCGGTCTGATAGGTCCCTGACAATTCAGTATCGTTGTCGGCGTAGACCAAACCTATATGATTGGTCACGTCGTTGTCCTATTTGGTTTTTATCATAAATCGTACTCGATCTAATTAGTCAAAGTAGTTCAGTTTCATGTTTAGTGTGGACCATATCTGTACGATCATTCATGTTGTTGTCATATGTTGTTTTCGTCATAGTCAGCATCAGGTTCGATCAGTCACGAAAATTCAATTTCATTTTCTATGTAGATCCCTCCTATACAATCGATCAGGTCGATGTCATATCTGGTTTTCATCATAGACCACACCTGGTCTGATTGATCATGATTGCTCAATTTCATTTTTGACTTATGCTGTACTTGTAAGATCAGTCACATCGTTCTTCTATTTGGTTTTTGTCACAAGCTGCACTCGGTTTGATTGGTCACAATAGCTCAGTTTTATTATTGGCCAAGACCATATCTGTACAATCAATCTTCTCATTATTATCTGGTTTTTAGCACAGTCGGCACCTAGTCCAATCTATCTTGACAGCTCAATTTCACTTTTAACATAGATTAAACCTATACAATCGATCACATCGTTGTCTTGTCTGGTTTTTGTCATAGACTACACCTAATCTGATCGATCACAACAGTTCAGTTTCCTTTTCAATTTAGATTACACATATAAGTTGGTCACATCGTTGACCTGTCTTATTTTGTCACAGACAGTACCCGGTAAGATAAATCCAGACAGTTCAGTATCATTTTCGACACAAAACAAACCTATACAATTATTCACATTGTTGTCCTATCTAATTTTCGTCACAAACTACACTAGGTCTGATTGTTCACGATAACTTAGTTGTGTTTTCGATGTAGACCATATTTGTATGATTAGTCATGTCGTTGTCCTATCTGGTTTTTTCATAATCAGCACCTAGTTCGATCTGTCATAATAGTTTAGTATAGCTTTTAGCGTAGACCACACCTGTACGATCGTTTATATCGTTGTCCTATCTGGTTTTCATGAAAGACCACACCTCATCTGATAGGTTCGACAGTTCGATGTCGATTTTAACGTAAACCAGACCTATATGGCTGATCATGTTGTTGTTCTGTTTGGTTTTCATCCTAGACTACACTTAGTCTGATCAATCATAACAACTTGGTTTCATTTTTGGCATAGATCACGCATGTACGATTGGTCACATCGTTGTCTTATTTGGTTTTCATCATAGACCGCACCCGTTTAGATTGGTCTTAAAGGTTTGGTTTTGGTTTTGACGTACACCCCACCTATACAGTCGGTCACGTCATTCTCCTGTTTGGTTTTCATCACATATTGTACCTGGTCCGATCAATCACAATAGTTTAGTGTCATTTTCTGTGTATACCGCACCTGATGATTGGTCACGTCATTGTTCTTTCTGGTTTTCATCACAAACTACACCTTGTCCAATTAGTCATGACAATATAGTATTGTTTTTGGTGTATACCACACCTATACAATCAGTCACATCGTTTTCTTATCTGGTTTTCATCACAAACCATACTCGGTCAAATAGGTCCCAAAAGTTCAGTTTTGGTTTCAGCATAGACCAAACCTATATAATTCGTTACACTGTTGTCATGTGTTGTTTTTGTCATAGACCGTACTCAGTCTGATCGGATAGGGCAACTCATTTTGGTTTTTGGCATAGAGCGCATATGTACAATTGGTCACATCATTATCCTATCTAGTTTGTGTCATAGTTGGCACCTGGTCTGATCAGTCATTACAATTCAGTATCATTTTCAACATAGATAGAACTCGTACAATTGGTCATATCATTTTCTTATATGCTATTCGTCACAAATTGCACCCGATTCTATTGATCATGATAGCTCAATATCGTTTTCAATGTAGAATGCACATGTATGATCGATCACATCATTGTCTTGTATCATTTTCTTCTTGAATCGCACCCTGCCTAATCAATCACGATAGTTCAGTTTCGTTCTCAATGTAGGCTACACCTATACGATCAATAAGGACAATTCAATATCATTTCTGATGTAGACCGCACCTATACGATCAGTCACATCGTTGTCCTATGTCGTTTTCATCATAGATTGCACCATGTTCGATAGGTCACGAAAGTTCAGTATCATTTTCAACGTAGACCGCACCTGTACGATTGGTTATGTTGTTATGCAATATCATTTTCATCATAGATCACACCTTATTGGATCGGTCAAGATACTTTAGTTTCGTTTTTTACACTAATTGAATCTATACGATCGATCTCGTCATTATCCTTGGTCGTTTTAGTCATAGATCGCAACCTACCAAATCGATTTGACAATCGAGTTTCTTTTTAGCCCATACCGCACTTGTACAATTAGTCATGTTGTTGTTTTGTGCCTTTTTCATCATAGATCGCACCCAACCCAATCGATCATGACAAGTTAGTTTCGTTTTCGGTGTAGACCACACCTATACGATTGATCACGTTGCTATCTTGCCTGGTTTTCATCATAGACCACACTTGGTCCAATCGGTCACGATAGTTCTGTTTCATTTCCGGAGTAGCCCGCACATGTACGATCACATCGTTGTTCGTGTCCCCTTCATCATAGGTCACACCCTACCCAATCGGTCATGATAGTTCAATTTCATTTTCAACATAGATCGTACCTATATGATCAGTCACGTCATTGTCTTTTCTGGTTTTTGTCATAGATTGCACATAGTGCGATCAATCATGACAACTTAGTTTCAGTTTCAGCGTATATCACACTTGTACGAATAGTCACATCATTGTCCTATGTTGTTTTTGTCATAGATCAATGTTAGGATAGAGCCCTTAAAAGCATGACATGATGTAATAAACTCTTGGTTTTTATTATTTATTTAATAAAGTTTCAACTCACTTTTATCTATCATTTTTCCATGCATTATAATCTTATAAGCATTATAGTATGCATCTTTTGCATTGTATGTGACTTGGGTACATTATGAGTTGCACGAAAGATTGAAGTCATGAGTTTCTTACAAATAAATGACTTGTTCATAGTCAGTTCATGGGTCTAGGCAACCCATTAGAGGTTGTAGTACACCACCTCTTAATTGGAGGAATGGTTGGTCTTGGCTATTAGGATGGGTTTCCCATGGTGTGTGTACTAGTGTGTATGGTTACACATTGGATAGGATTAAGGCTATCAAGTAGTCATGACCTCATCAAGCTACTTCATTATGTTATCTCTCAACCTTGAGAGAATATTGAGCTTGTGCTAAAGTTAGCAATAACTTTGACCTATAAGTGAGATTGTAAGCTGATCATATGATCCATATGGATTGGGTCATTGTTGATGGAAGTTGGTAGCAATAGGTATTCTCAATAGAGACACCATGATATCTCTTAGAATTGTGACAGTGTGTCCCCTTGGGTGATCCTAAGGAGGTGTGTTCATGGAAACCATGGTCATAGTAGTTTCTTAAGTGGAACTTGATATGGACTCTTTAAGAGCTAAGATATGTCAATTGAACACACAATGGGAGGATTTGTAACTCAAGAATGGTAGAGGTAGTCTGTAAAGATTGATAGCTTTCACCTTGCTAGACTACGGACACCAATTCATGAGGGGATTAAACACAATGGATAGCAGGTCACAGACCCGAGCACTTGGTGTCTCATTGTTATTTACATATGATGTTGGAGTTCAATTGATTCCCTGCAGTGGGATCGTGAATCAACTTTAGAATTGGATTCTGAGAAAGCCAATATTCCTATGGGTTCCTATGGTCCTCGCTCTGAGCTCATATACCTTGTTAGCACGGATTATGAGGGTTGTATTGGCTCTAAGTTCACTTTTGTGCATACGGGCATTTTGGTAATTACATAAGGTTGCATAAGGGTGAGTGAACAAGGTATATAGATTGGGCTAATTGATTAATTAGTAGGACCTATTGGGTTAATTAATCAATTAGAACCCATTTTAGGCTAAATTAAGTGACCCAAGCGCATTTGGGCTCAAGTCACTTAAGCCCACTTAGGAACCTTATAAATACCCCCTAGGGTTTAGGGTTTCCATAACTTTTATCTTCCACCATCCAGAGAGATAGAGAACCATAGCCTCCACCCTCTTTTCCTAGCCACTGGAAGTGTGCGAAAATCAAGGTTTGAGTCATCGGGCGAAAGACTTTGGGTTTATGAGACTTTTACAATTTCAATCTTCATTTTCACCACGTGGATTTAATTTGGGAACATATGAATCTAAGGTATGGTTGTTGTTAGCACTTTATGAATTCTTGTAATTTTTAAAAATGTTATTTTTTTTTTTTTGCCATAAATAGGATTTAGAAAAGGCCTAGGATAGTTTTGCATGTTCCTAACCTGATCCAGGCTTGGGAAACAGAGAAATCCAAGTTTTTCCCATCAATCATGCCCTGCCTGATCGATCACGATAGTTCAATTTCCTTTTTGGCGTAAACCGCATCTGTATGATAAGGAATGTCATTGTCCTTTTCCGTTTTCATCATAAATTTCACTCTACCCAATCGGTCACGATAGTTTAGTCTCATTTTCGATGCATATTGCACCGCTACAATCGGTTACGTCTTTGCCTATGTCATTTTTGTCATAGTCCACACCTTACCCAATTGGTCAAGACAGTTCAATTTCATTTTTGGCATAAAACGTTCTTGTATGATAGGTCACATCATTGTCTTGTGTTGTCTTCATCATAGATTGAATCATGCCTGATCGGTCACGTTTGTTCAATTTCGGGTACAACCCCCACATTTATTGTCGATCACAACTTTGCCTGTGTCGTTTTCGTCATAGACCACACCTTGCCCGATCAATCACAACAGTTCAATTTCGTTTTTGGCGTAGAGCGCACTTGTGTGATTAGTCATGTCGTTGTCCTAAATCATTTTTGTCACTATTACACTCGATCCGATTAATCACAATAGTTTTATTTTGTTTTTGGGTGCAGACTACACCTGTACAATTGGTCATGTTGCCGTCTTGTGTTGTTTCCGTCATAAATCGCACCTCGTTCTATCAATCATGATAGTTTAGTTTCGTTCTCGGTGTAAACCGCACCTATACGATTGGTCAAGTCATTTTCATCACAAATCGCACCCTGCTCGATTAGTCATGATAGTTCAATTTCATTTTCAGTGTCAATCACACTTGTACGATTGGTCACATTATTTTCATGTCTCATTTTCTTCATAGACCGCACCCGGTCCGATCAATTAGGGAATTATAGTTTCATTTTCGATGTCGCCTGCACCTATACAATCTGTTACAATTATTTGGTTTCATTTTTTTCATGGCCCGCACCTATACGATTTGTCACGATGTTCATTGCTATGTCATTTTTTTCATAAATCGCACCTTGGCCAATCTATCACGATTGTTTAGTTTCAGTTTCGGCATAGCCCGCACTTGTACGATCGGTCACGATGTTCATTGTTGTGTTGTTTTCGTCATAAAACGCACCCTGTCCTATCTGTCATGATTATTCAGTTTCATTTTCAGTGTAGCTCGCACTTGTATGATCGGTCATGTCGTTGTCTTGTGTCGTTTTCGTCATAGATTACACCCTACCTAACCAGTCATGATTGTTCCATTTCGTTTTTGGCACAGACCTCACCTCTACCATCTATCACAACTTTGCCTGTGTCATTTTCGTCATAGACCTCTCCTTGCCCAATCAATCACGATAGTTCGGTTTCATTTTTGACATAGAACACACCTGTACAATTGGTCACGTCGTTGTCCTATGTCATTTTCATCATAGATTGCACTCAGTCTGATCAGTCACGATAGTTCAGTTTCGTTCTCAACATAGATCGTACCTATATGATCTGTCATGTCATTGTCTTCTGTTGTTTTTGTCATAAATTGCACATTTCCCTATCAATCACAAAAATTCAATTTCGTTTTAGGCGAAGGTCATACCTGTATCATCATTGTCCTATGTCATTTTCATCATAGATTGCACCTTGCCTAATCGGTCACGACAATTCAATATCGTTTCTGGTGTAGATCATACTTATACAATTGTTCACGTCATTGTCTAGTATCATCTTCATCATAGATCACTTCCTCCTTGATCGATCATAACAATTTAATTTCATTTTTAGTGAAGGTTGTACCTATACAATCGGTCACATCGTACTTATACGATTGGTTACATCATTGTCCTATGTCATATTCATCATAGATCAAACCTTACCCTATCGATCACAATAGTTCAGTTTCGTTTTTTACGTAGACTGCACTTATAAAATCAGTCACATCGTTGTCTTGTCTATTTTTCATCATAGACCACACATGGTTCGTTCAATCACAACAATTCAGTTTTGGTTTCGATGTATACCACACCTCTACGACCAATCACGTCATTGTCCTGCGTCATTTTCATCATAGATCGTGCTCTGCTCGATCGATCAACATAGTTCAATTTCATTTTTGGTGTAAACTTCACGTGTAACATTGTTCACATCATTATGCTATGTCATTTTCATCATAGATCGCACCTTGCTCGATCAATCATGACAGTTCAGTTATGTTTTCAGTGTAGACCGCAACTTTACGATTGATCACATCTTTGCATGTGTAGTTTTTGTCATAAACCACATCTTACCTAGTTGGTCAGGACAGTTCAGTTTCATTTTTTATGTAGAACGCACCTGTACGATTTGTCACATCGCTATCCTATCTCATTTTCGTCACAGACAGCACCTAATCCCATCATTCATGATTGTTCAATATCGTTTTTACTATAGACCACACCTGTATGATTGTTCACATTGTTGTCTTGTGTTATTTTCATCATGGATTGCACCCAGTCTAATCAATCATGATAATTTAGTTTCGTTTACTGCATAGACCGTACCTAGACAATCAATCACATCATTGTCTTGTGTTGTTTTCATCATAGATCGCACCCCACTCGATCGATCACAATAGTTCAATTTCATTTTCAGCATATAATTCACCTGTATGATCAATCACGTCATTGTCCTATGTCGTTTTCGTTAAAGATCAAACCCTGTCTGATCGATCATGAAAATTCAGTTTCGCTTGCAGCCTAGACCATACCTATGTGATCAGTCACATCATTGTCCTTTTTTATTTTCGTCACAGACCGCACGTGGTCCAATCCATCACGATAGTACAGTTTTGTTTTTGATGTAGCCTACTCTTGTACAATCATTCATGTCATTGTCCCTTCTTCCCCTTTAAAATTGACAATCTTGGTTAAAGTAGATTTGTTTATTTTTAGTCCATTTAGGGTTTGAATTCAATCAAAGGGTGTATTAAAGACTAGTTTCTAATTGATCCTTGTAACTTGATGAACTATTTGGGGAATTAAATGATAATGTTTGACTGTATGCCTTCTCTCTCTTCTTTCACACATAATACCCACTTCTTTCTAATATAATAAATGGAAACTCTTGTGGACGTTGGTTTAGCAACATATACATGCTGAGAACAAGTTCATAACGAAAAAGAAAAAAAAAAGTCCAATCTACCTTTTTTTCATAAGTGTCTCGTAGGAGGATGTAGTGATAAGAAGCTAGCAAGAATCCAATCTTACCACCACTTGGAGCTAAGCTCTTAAGGTTGTTTCATCACTCAATGCCTTAGGCCAACTAGCCCAAGAGTCACAAGCTAAAAGCCATTGCATGAGCAAAGAGAGGGTATTGTTGTGTATTCCTCCAAGCATCGGTAGCAAATATAATTATATAAATATATTATACATATTTGTGAATTGAGCGATTAGTGGAAGGATTCTTGTTTTGAAGCAACCCATAAAGGGTCATTTTCTAAGATTGGAAAGGCGATATTATCTAACACATAGACAAAGGGAAGACTACACTAAAAATCACTTTTTAGAGACCCCTTTTGTTTGATAGGAACTTGTATCATCTAGATATTAGGAGTTAACACACTAGTTTAGATTGTTCATAACTTGAGAAAGGGTAGCACCGTATACTTTACCCAAACTAGTTAAACAAGATGCAATTCTATTCTTCATTCTTTATTCAAATTTTGTATTCTCTATTCTTTAATTTTCTAGTTGAGTTCTCATTTTTTTGTTTTCATTTTTTTTTGTTAAGGGACTATCAACAAAATAGCCAAGGGACGTGATAAGAACTCAAAATTATATACTAGGATGGCTTCTTGAGAGCTAATTTCAGTATGTTTGAGGCACTTATGACATGCCCAACTTTGGATTGTTGTTAATACCTTAAAAAAACAAAAAAACAAAAAACAAAAAACAAAAAAAAAAATTGCTCGATGTGTTTTATGAGAATTTTGTATGATTGAGGCATGTTTAGCAGCACTTTAGGGACAAAATGAGAACTTATGTGGAGTGCACTATCCATCATGCATTAAGAAGAGCTAAGCCTAAATTATGCACCCTGGGAACACTAACTCAAATTGCACACAAAGAGAAGCACATTCCAACGACAGTTTGAATTGTGCACTTTGGAGTTTTAATCTAGACTAAGCGCTTCACTAAGCACACTAAAGGGTCTAGCCCGGATTGCACAAGAGTGTAGGAATGAATAACTCGTTTCTTTAAGGGGCCAGAAGTACATAATAATAAAGTGCACTGAGGAAGTCTACGCACAACATCGCTTCAAGCCTATAGACTCACAACAACGCATCACAACAAACAAAAGTGTGTTATTGTTAATAATAAAGCACAACACATATCAATAGTTCAAGGTGCACAATTTTGATCAATAATAGTGCCCCTTAATACAGTGTTCTCCCTCATGCACCTATGAAGTGCACTTTGTGAAGTCACCATTCTAGTGCATTGACTTGGTTGCTCCACTTTGCACCTAAACCATATCTTTCTATCATTTTGCAATAATCAAGGCTGCTTATCACTCTTTACAATTTGATCAATCTATCTTTACTCCTATGTTACTGAGCTGAAATGAAAGAAGTCATAGTCTCGCACTTTACGTAGACATTTTGTGACTAATCACTATACAAACCCATTAAATCACAAGCATGGGCAGAAGATGTGGCTAGTAGGGATCACTTAGGAGTAGCAAGGGAGGGGGGATATTTTCGCTTATAAATGGAAGAATTGTAAATAGTAGACGAGCTCACTCAAAAGGGATTAATAAGAAGATTGCAATAAGTTAGATTTAGGGTTTTGCTTTTTCTTTTGTAATGTTTCATTTCATTTTTATAAAATTTTTAACTTTCAATTTTTATGCTCTTGTGCTTATTTCTTTGTTTTGTGTTGGGAAACTTATGTTTTGAGCTATTGATCCCAAAATAATAGAGATTTCAAACTCCAATTTTTTCAATTTCAAGAAACATATGTTAATGTGAAAAATTATTAGATCTTTATGCACTTTGTGCTTAATGGGTTTTTTTATACCCAATATGACCTTCCCTATCCTCCAAGTTAGTTTCCACATCTGAAAAGGCAAGAAAAGAAAAAAAAAAAAAAAAAACTATCTTCTACCCGACACCCTACCAGAACAAAAAAGCAAACAAAACAAAAACTGTCTATTTGCTTCATCTCCCATGGATACTGAACCTTGAAACTAAACCCTAATCTTCCTTGTTTTCCTCTCATTTTGGAAAACCAAAACACCCTAACCTTTTTTATCTTCCTCTCATATAGGAAAACAAAAAAAACCCTAACATTTTCCTCTCATTATAAAACCTCTCTGCCTCATTTTCCTCTGATTTTGAAAACCCAAAAAGCCCTAACCTATTGCTCTCATTCGGAAAAATGAAAATCCAGTGCTGGCAACGACTCCTACCTCACCCTCTAAAAACCCAAAACCTAAGGTAAGCGTTCTTTCTCTTTTTCTTGGGTTCTCTGTTTCTTTAGAAAATAATAGTCAAAATTTTCTTAAATTAAAGGATTTTTTTTTCCTATTTTGTGGTTTTTTTTCCATTACTAAGGTTGAGATATTTTTCTATTAAAGGATTTTGTTTGATCAAGTTTTGTAATATTGTGTAGTTTGGAAAAGATAGTATGATCTACATTGAGTTTAACAGTTGTTTTGGGGGGTTTAGGGTTAGTTGGTGGTCTTTTACTATTTTAGGGTTCAGTATCGACAATTTCAATGGACAACATAGCAGGTTGTCAATTATATTCCTTCGATATTTTTTTTTAACTGCTTATTGTTATACTTGTATGATTTTTGCATGAGTATGACATTTTGGATCCATCCAATTTATTCATATAATTTTCAGACAGTTGAGTTTTATTCTTAATTGATTGTTAGAATTTTGTTGTTTTCCAATTGATAGTGGTTAATTTTTTCATGAATTGCACATGGCTACTTAGAATTTTTGGAACTAAGGTCTTGATATATTTTGATGAAATGTAAACAACTAACATGTCAATTTCAGACATCCTGAGAATCAATGAGCCAAAGCTCATTGGTAAACAAAGAGATTTCAATCCAATTGTATAACATATTTTTGAATGAAAACTAATTTTAATTTTCAATGGAAGTGAACTTCAAAATTTTCAATGACTTCTCTAGTATTTTCATAGAGGTTTTATTTATTTTTGTTTATTTTATTTTTTTAACACTATATTCATGATTGAAATGGTTCCCAAAGTTAATTATTTTTATTTTTATTGTTTTGCAAAACCATTGGCATTTTTACTCTATTTCTATGTTTGGAAGCCAATCAGATAAACTAACAAGAAGATGACTCTAATTTTATTAACTCATCAATGTTCAGTTATGGTGTAGATTTTGGCAAGAATGAAGTAGAGGTAATAAAGCATGAAACAAACATTATTTTTTTACATTTTCAAAGATGCCAACCTTTAAATATTGATAATTCTTAGAAAAATAAGATTTTTTTAAATTGTTTTATTTTTTTTTCTTTTTTGTTTTCAAAATGCCTATCTTTCTTCTACGGACAAACTCCTCTACAATATAATAGGTTTCACAGAGGAGCAAGAAGCTTTAGTGCTGAAGTCCTAGAATTCAATGAAGAAGAATCTTGGAGAGTTGGGTCTTAAATTCTTCTTGAAGTAAATCAAATTTTCCTTATTCTTCTCTACATGTTGATAATTACCTTATTTCTTGGGGAAGGGGTTGATCTTTGCTTTTTTGAGGCATGTACCTTAGGTACTACCTTAATAGCCCTTAGGTACCACCTTAATATACCTTAGGTACTACCTTAAGGGACCTTAGGTACTACCTTAGTTAAAGTTGGGTTCTACCTTTCCCAAGCCTCAGACCTTCCTTTGTGACCCTTAGACCATGCCATTATGTGATTCTCTTGTGTGGGGAAGGGGTTCACCTTTGGTTTTTTGGGACTGTACCTTAGGTAATACCTTAATAGCCCTTAGGTACTACCTTAATGTACCTTAGGTACTACCTTAAGGGACTTTAGGTACTACCTTAGTTAAAGTTGGGGTCTACCTTTCCCAATCCTCGGACCTTCCTTTGTAACCCTTAGACCATGTCATTATGTGATTCTCTTATGTGGGGAAAGGGTTCACCTTTGGTCTTTTAAGGCATGTACCTTAGGTACCTTAATAGCCCTTAGGTACTACCTTAATGTACCTTAGGTACTACCTTAAGGGACCTTAGGTACTACCTCAATTAAAGTTGGGGTTTACCATTCCCAAGCCTCGGACCATCATTTATGACCCTAAGACCATACCATTATGTGTTTCTCTTGTGTGGTCAAGTAGTTCACCTTTAGTTTTTTGGGACTGTACCTTAGACTACCTTAAGAGCCCTTAGGTACTACCTTAATGTACCTTAGGTACTACCTTAAGGGACCTTAGGTACTACCGTAGCTAAAGTTGGGGTCTACCTTTCCCAAGCTTGAGGCATTCCTTTTTTACCCTTAAACCATGTCATTATGCAGTTCTCTTGTGTGGTCAAGTGGTTGACCTTTGGTTTTTTGGGACTATACCTTAGGTACTACCTTAAGAGCCCTTAGGTACTACCTTAAGGGACCTTAGGTACTACCTTAGCTAAAGTTGGGGTCTACCTTTTCCAAGCCTCAGGCCTTCCTTTGTGACCCTTAGACCATGTCATTATGTGATTCTCTAATGTGGTCAAGTGGTTCACCTTTGGTTTTTGAGACTGTACCTTAGGTATTACCTTAAGAGCCCTTAGGTACTACCTATAATTGACTCGTTCCCAATTGGTGTCTCAGCTGATTCGTGTCCTCTCAATGGCCCCTGACAGTGGTGCCATTTGATTTGTGTCCAGCTGGTATCCCTTGATTGTGGTTCTCAGAAGGGAGTAATCAACAAAATTTATAACCTATTACACCATGTACTAGGATAGCCTTAGTTAGCATAGCATAGTGGCTCTAGGGTCGTTCACTGGGATGGGTTTTCACTTCACAATTGATATTAATTCAAGAGCTAAATTGGTGCATTTTCATTTCAAGGTTAGCTTTAAAAGAAAACATAAAGATGTTTGAATGAAAAAGGTTTGGTTTTAAACTAACCAAAAATAGTAACTGATTTTACTTACAAAGAAAAGTGTCTCTTGGAGTTTCAGATCACTAGGCTCAGATTCCTCATACAAAAAGGAGAGTTCCGGTCACTTGTTTCTTTTCCTCGCATTAGAGAATTAACATATAGTTAATTCTCTAATCGGTATGGTACAGATGCTTCCCTTTAATGGGTTCAAACACTAAATCCCTCTCACTGATGCAACTTGCAATGGCTCGTGCCTCTCACCTAGCATTTGCCATTCAAGGTGATCTTTAACCTTGGATTTCCCTTCACAAGCTCGCAGGAGATAACTAATGGATGTCTCCTTAGATTCCAAAAGCTTACCAAGTGTTGTCTATTCTAAAAAATCCTACCTTCAAACCACCTCCCAAAGGCTCACAAGAGATAAACGAAAATAGTGCATCTCCATGGACGGAGATCACTTGCCTGACCAAGTGTTGGCCCAGGTGATTTAAAGGCGTTTTAAGTTAACTAAAAAAATAAAAACCATTAACGGGTCACACTTTCTCTTTATTAAAAACTAAAACAACAAAACTTCCAATTTATGCAAGTGGAAACTTACCCGGCTTCCTTCACTCCAAGAGACGAAGAGCCTAGCCTCTCATCCCCTGAGGAAAAATCCTTAGAGTTTGATTGGCTAGAAAGAAAAATAACAAGACAACAAAAATATGAAGAAGAAACAGAGCAAGTGCTCTGTTCGTCGATTACATATATGATATATGATCTATTATATTCGATGATGATGATTGTAAAGGAAATTACAAACTATATATAAGAGGTTATTCACCCCTTTGCTCTTACTTAAAGACTAAGGAATCCTACGATAGGTGGGTTACAATGAGAGTTTGGGGATTTAGACATCAAATATCTAAAGCAAAATATCTCCAAATGTCGGTCGCAAATATCGGGAAGCTTTAGGAGAACACCGCGGCACTGTGCAAAATTCTGCCTTCAGCTTGGAGTGATCCGGGTAAGCGCCATGGAGGATTCGGACATGTCTGCCGGGGAAGTTGAAACGCCGTCATTTCTCCCATCCGGCGTCAGGTGTTAGATGTGAAATATCCGGAGAAGTTGGAACGCAGCCGGACAGAATTCCTGATGTGAGACATCCGGACGTCGCAAGGTGGACCGTCTGCGTGTGCAAGGTGTAGGGACCCTCCCCCTGATGACACGGAGCGCGCATGGCTATCCGGAGCAGCTCCATCCGGATTCCCCAAGAGGACATGTGGCGCGCTCCCCTATCCGGACTCCCTCAGGGAGAAGCACCCGGCACTAGCGAACATCACACCCGGACGATAGCATATCCTATCCGGATATGTTGTCCAGATCATTGACTAAAGTGAGCAAGCCTTGCTACAGCCCACGTTCCGCCGCCATCCGATGGTGTGTCCAGATGCCCTGTCCGGACATCTTTTGCAGGGAAGACTGAACCAGAACTAAATCTGGTTTGAAAGCGTGCGTCCTTGCTATGATTCCAAAGAACTCTCCTCAATATCGGAATGCTTTGGTGATAAAAAAGCTATCAAAACACCAAAACTTAACACAATTTGATTAGAATTGATTGCAAGGGTCCTTAGTATGTTAATTGGGTTAAAAAGTGATAACTACTACTCAAAAGTGTTTAAAAGAGTTAATTACAAGCTATGAAATAGCACTTTTTGAGTAGTAATCAATAATCCTACCTATTATTCACTCTCTTTCCTTCTTACTATCATTATAGTTTAAAATATGAAGATAAAATATTACAAAAATCTTATGGGGCCTCATATGGAGTTAAAACTCCTACCCTCGCACTTTTTCCCTTAAATCCAATGGCTTTTCACTTCTAATTTTCTTTAATGTTGATATTTCACTCTGTCACAGCCTTGCAACTACAATTGTAAACTCATATTTTCCCTGCTTTGATGATGTAGGCTTGCTACTTTTCAAAAATAATTGACATATTTAAGACTGAATAGAAGCATGTAAATAAAAGCTTTCAACAATCAATTCTTGGAGACTAGTTCTTTAAAGAATTGACCTCAATTATTTGTACAAATAAAATTGTGTTGGTAAAATTAAATATGAAAAAAAAACTTTTTTAGTTTATTGTAAACAAAGCTATCATGTATTTTAGTATGATGTAAAAGTTCCAACACACAGACACACGAGATCCATTCAATATGATGTTTCTTACATTTGTCGATTTTATATAGTCTTGATATTTAAATATAAGCCATTGAATTTTGTAGTTTTGTAACATTAAAATGGGGGAAAAATGTGTCAATGCCTAGTCACACAAACTAGTGCATTTGAATGGGCCCCAAATCTCAATCATCCATCTAACTCATCAAAATCGTTAACTTTGAGTAAGCCTTTGGTTGTAAGCCTTTGATAGAGTCTTGCCATATGAATTTCTACTTATTTATTGTTGTTTATAATGTTTTTTAACAAATTATTTCTCCTTGCAGCTTTAATGGGATGCACATACAACAATGGCCTAATACCCGATGAGGTTGAAAAAGGGACAGGAACTAAAGCTTCTTATTTTCATCACATAATTGAAGATTCTTAGTTTCATGACAATGGCCTAGAAATGGCCTAAGTAATCTTTTTTTAAAATAAAAAAAAAAAAAATTGTTGTTATGCTCAAAATCTTCCTTCTTATTTTGAATCATAAGAGGAAGAGACTTAATATTCTCCCTCCTGTCATGGGCCACAATTGTGATTTGACTTAATTTTTATGCTAGGATGAAATGAGAGAAATTGATATTATGCGTGAAAGTTTTTTGTCCAATTCCGGCGGTGCTTGTAGATGAAAAACAACATGACATTGTTATTTAGGAGATGTTTGGATATGCTATCTACAGTTTTGCTTTAGGGTTGCCTTAAACTAATGGGAAGAGAATAATTTAGAGGTGAGAAGTATAAGAAAAGAACAACTGGAAATAAATACAATAGAATTAAAGTCAATAAATTAATTTTATACTTATTTGAACTCATTTTAATTTCATAATATATATATATAAAGATTAAATAATTTTAAAGTGTTTGAGTTTATAACCCCTCTAAACATTGCTATTCTAGTTTTTCGAAGGCCAAAAACATCACTCTAAATGAAGTCAAAGATATTACCAAGAACAATAGTCCCAAGTTACAATAGTTCTTAGAAATCCATCAAGAGTTGGCTACAAGATCGCTAGTCCAAACCAAAAGTAGTAGCATCTAATTCTAAAATATTATCTTAATTCTCCACATAAATCTTAATTGGATAAAGATCTTTGATAAATTTGATATGGTCAAGCAATAGCACTATCATAAAGAAATCAAAACCTTGATCTCATAAAATAAAATAACCAACTGAATTAAATTACACATCTTTGATATTTGAGAGTAAAATTTATAATAAATCATGCAATATCATATAATTTTTTCAACCATGATGAAGATGTAGGAATCAAGTGTGTCTATTCTTTCCACTAATAGCAGTAACTACTATACACCTTAAAATAATAGAGAAAAACACCAGCATTTCTAAAAGAACTAGTGGATCAAAGTATTTGAATACACGGTTAACATTCAAACTTTTACAAAATGATTAACAAGTAAATTCATAGCTACACAAAGACTACCACCAATAGCAATTACATCATCGCTACCAAAGCACGATCACTAGGCTCAATTGCTCCAACATGCATCTCAAGGTACTCTGGGCTCAGGGGATCTTGCTTTAGTTGCAATGCTAGTGAGAGCCAATCGACACTTCTCTTGTTGCTTCTTGAATTTAGTTAAACTTTCTTGCAAGGACATCTTAGCATAAAATTTATACTCAAATTTCCTACAAACTTATAAAACAAACATATAAAAGAATATTTTAACTTCGAGACATGAAAAATGCTTAAGTTCAGGTCCATCCATCATTCAATAAAGTCCTAAAATGGAGTCTGCCATGAGTAATGGCTTTCACTTCTTGGCATAAGCCACATGTAGAGGTTGATAAAAAAATCTTAGTCTAACATGATCACCATGAAAAGTAGGGTACTATTGATTACTACCAAAAAGTGCTATTTTGTAGACCTAATTATAATGGTTTTAAGCACCTTTGAGTAGTAATCATATTCATTTAACCCAATTAATTCATTAAGGTCCTTAGTAATAGGTTTTAACCATTTTGTGGCAAGTTTACATGTTTATATCAGCTTATGAATCAATTCAAGCATGCCAAATGATGGAGGAGCTACTTAGACAAGCCAACCAAAGAAGAAAAGCAAAGAAAAGCAAAGAGAAGCAAAGAGAAGCAAAGAAAAGCAAAAGAAAAGCAAAGAGAAGCAAGGAGGAAAACAGAGGACAGCAGCTGCAGTGTTCTTTGGCACTTTTGGAGCACTTCCCGAAGTCCATTTTTTACATGCTATATACCGTTTCAAAGCTCAAGAAGTCAAGAATCCAACGCTTCAAACCGTGCACGATTTGGAGCTGAGACGAGGAAGTTATGACCTTCGGAAGAAAACTGCTCCAGGTGTGCGAAAATTTCGCACACCTCCTGATCAGGTGTGCGAAATTCGCACACCCCCTCCCCTGTTTTGCCGACTCCACACGAGATCTTTTCTTTTAGATATTTTTGTATAAATTTCCATTCTTCTCCTTGTAATCCACCAATCATAAGATTTCTTAGCTAGGAAGGATGGAAAAGCTTCTCTATTTATACTCCTTTGCATCCGTTGAAACATATGGAGAAATATATGTAATATACCCATATATATTGAAATATACCACAGAGCCTTGCTCTGTTTTCTCCTTCTCTTCTCTTTCTTATTTTCTTAGTAGCCAAACATCCTTGGTGGATGAAATCCCCAAGGATGAGAGGCTAACCTTTTAAGTTTCTCAAAGTATGGATGTTATGTGATGGCTTGGATGCATTCCCATTGAAATTTCTTGCACCCGGAAGGTAAGGTAGTCGTTTTTCATTAATGGTTCATTAATGCAAAGTTTAGTTTTTATTTCCATTAGACAACTTCCAATGGCCAATACTTGATAAGCTTTTGGATTTCTATCCATTAGTTATCTCCTACGAGCTATTGGAAGGTGAGGTTTTCAATTCCAAGTTTTGCATTAATCCATTAGAA
Source organism: Vitis cinerea var. helleri x Vitis riparia (assembly GCA_946000715.1). Classification (NCBI taxonomy): domain Eukaryota; kingdom Viridiplantae; phylum Streptophyta; class Magnoliopsida; order Vitales; family Vitaceae; genus Vitis; species Vitis cinerea var. helleri x Vitis riparia. The sequence goes on along the minus strand of OX254005.1, from coordinate 16,526,653 downwards.
CCAATTTCAATGGCCATTGAAAGGTGAGTTTATCACTTGGAATGACTTTGAGTTGCCAATATTTGGTAAGCTTTTGGCTTTAGACCATTAGTTATCTCTTACGAGCCATTCAAAGGAAGTCTAAGGTGACTAACCATTGATGAAATTCACTACCATATGTTTTGCCATTTTAAAGGATTAAAACTTGATTTGCTAAATCCATACCGGTTCGGGAAGCAAGCATCACCATAGTTGCAACCCCAACGCGAGGAGCCTATCCTGAGATTTCCAATTTGCATAAAAGCCAGAGCATAGCCATCCTATCTTTGAGAAACTTGTTTTTACACCCTTTCATTTTAGTCTTTAATGTTAGCTTAAATTAGTTTAAATCTTTCTAAACCATTTACATTTTCTTTTAAAGCTAACATCCATAAGAAAATCACCTATTTTCCTAATTTGAATATCACTTGTGTTTGCGAAAACCCTTCCCAGTGAACGATCCTAGAACCACTATGCTATAGTAGCTTGGCTACTTTAGTAATAGTATCTAAGGTATAAATTTTGTTGATACGCCTTTAAAGCTAAGCTACCATGAGTCGAATCAACTATGTATTTATTACTATAAGTATAGCCACTGAATCTACTCAAAATCAAATGAAACTAGAAAAAGAAATCATCTTAACCATTCAGTGATTGATCTCCAAATCTATCCCAAATTGGTTCTTAGTTCTTTGGCCTTCATCAGCCTATCCTATTTCCAACATTCATTTGTAAAACAAAAAGAAATGTTTGAGATGGTACATTGGGTTCAAGGATTTGAAGAGAAAATTGAGTATTCCAACACAAACAATAATATTCCTAATATTAGGGTTGTGAAAAACACTAATTAAAATCCATAATTTCACATAAACGAGGATTTGACAATTTTTTTCAAATGAAACTGTACGACTTGAGTTAAAATTTTCCTAAAAGTAATAGATTGAAGGGAAAAAAATGTTCTATTTAAAAGCATTTCCCCATGAATTCCATAACCAACTTCCAAAAGCATTTCGTATTATAATAAGGGAATGCCTCTTAGATATTAAAGTCTAATTCTGAAGCCCATGGTAGCCTTTGTGACCTATGAATCTGCTTAAAAATTTAAAGAAAAATGAAATGTAAACATAAATATTGAAATGCCATTAGAATATATTGTACAAATAAAAAGGTTTTCAATATGTAAGAATTATTAAAGCTCAATGCATTTCAACTTGTAAATTTCTTATCTCCCAAATCCACATGAGATGGTAATTTGTGGGTCAAGATTTTTGCAACTTTGAATTGTATGAGTATGTTATACAATTCAAGCCAAAAAATTATTTACAAAGATAACAAAGATGTAGAAATAGTGATGCTTACATTAACTATGATGGAGACCAAAATGAAGAATCAATATCTTTGAGCAAAAGTCAATCCTGAATTATGGTAAAAAGGAATATAATTAAAAGAAATACATCAGTGGTCTCCAAGCCTCGATAATGCCTATGTCTACATTTGTTATGTACTTTGAAAACCACAGTACCATTTGAAAAAAAAAAAAAAATGAGAGTCATCTCAAATTTAAAGACACAAATGTAATCCAATCCCAAAAATAGAACCCAAAAAAATGAATATTAAATAAATCCAAAGTAACAGAGCTAACTCATCCTACTTAGCTTAAACCTTTCTGATTCTAAGAGTCATGAACCAAAAACCATTTTTCAAAATATAAAACCAAAAAAAAAAATTCTCAGATAAATTCACAAAACCAGACACAAATAAAACTAATTAGTATAAAACCATCTCTAAACACAATTACATATCATGGCTTCTCAAATAAATTTGTGGGAAAAATTCTAACTCAATCTAATAAACATAAATCCATATCAATTTTCAACCTAAAAACCCTAAAACAACAAAAGAACACACTCTAACCGCTTAAATCATTCTTTAAAAGATGTAGAAACAAAAAAATTAAAATCTAGTATGGTTTTAACCCTAAAACAATTCCTCAACTGAATGCTTGTTGTTTCAAAAGCATAAATTCCTCAGTCGAAAAACTAAATTTCTCAAAATAAACCCACTAATTTCAATAATGCCCACCCAAGCATCCATAAAAAACTTAAACCTAGTACCACCGAGCATTAAAAAAGAAAAAGAAAAAGAACAAAATCACATCAATCACAGGTATTCCTAGAATTTGAAAAAAAATTAAAAAAAAAAAAAATTAAGATCAACGATTTCTAAGAGATAATCAACAAAACCACAAACCTCTGTATTAATCAAACAAAAAACTAATAAAAAAACATCTTCAATTTATTAATACAAAAAAAAAAAAAAAACAAAAACAAATTTTGAGATCAATGATTTCTGAGAGATAATCAACCAGCCCACAAACCTCTAAATTAACCAAACAAATAACACATAATAATAATAATAATAATAAATAAATAAATAAATAAAAACATCTTCAATTCATTATTGCAATTGGGTTTCTGTTTCAATATTAAAAATAAACAAATTTCTTACCTTCAAAATTTGAGAACATTTTCCAACAAAAAAAAAAAACAAGAAAAATGAGTTTTCAAGAAATAGTACAAAAGATCAGCAGCTGAATCAAATCTCCAAAAGAAGCCCTTAATTGAGAGGAATTTTCAGAGAAATATGAAGTTTTGTATAGAAAGAAAGAGAGAATATGTAAATTTCATAGTCATGCTTCGACACACCCTCCTTTCTCGATGTGAAAAAAAAAATTCACACAAATAAACCACCATAAATATACCAACATAAAAATATATCACCTAATGACGATGATGAAAATAAAGATTCGGAGCTAGATCTTTAGACAAAGAGGTTAAGGTTTTCCCACACTCTCAAATCTATGACATCGACTTGTGCGAATAAGGATTAGGGTTCGTTTCCCGGGATTATAAGGATTTTGGGGATATATGAGAAAATCATAGGTAGGATTTCACAGCATTTAGGTTATTTGGATTTAAAGGAAGATCAGGGAGGGTTTATGGTTTCAAATTTAGGGTTCTTTGGCTTTAGTGCAGGTGGTGAGGAAGTGAAGAGAGAGATGTTTGGGAAATTTATGTAATTGTTTTTTTTTTAACCCTTTTGCCTACTATCTCAACGTGGATGCTAACATAGAGATTGGGTAAGGGCAAAGTGGGTATCAAAAGTCCACTCAGCCCAAAGTGCACAATAACCATATTATTTTTTATATTATTAGTTGAATATCATATTTCCTATTCTAGGGTTTTGAAATCCATATTATTTCCAAATGGCCCTCCCAAAATACAAGTTTCCCTTTTGTGTTTGTTTGCTCTACTAGTAGTAAAGGGAGTTGCAATCTTTAACTCTTGGCCATCTTACCTCTGGTTTAGTTGTTTATCGTTGAACGTAGCCTTTTTTAGGTGAGTGGTCATGAGGACCATAAAGGGTTTCCACTTGACCAAGTTAAGGTTACAAGGATAAAAAGAGTACCCCTAGAGAGAAACAATGATATGTAGTTCAAGTTATAAGGGGTTGCGAACCAGCAACCAAAGCCACATGTCCGCACTTTTTTATTGTTAGCCTAATAGATCATAAACAAGCCTTTTAACATAAGGAATAACCCATCTGAATCATCTTATTACAAGGACAAAAAATGAGTAATCATACCAAGTTGATTAGTTGTTGAGGTAGTTAATCTTTTTATTGGTTAGAACTCATTCCCATGGGTGCAAGCCCTTAGTTTAATCTGTGTGTCGTAAGCACCAATTCAAAATCTTGTAGGTGGGTTGCCATGAGAAGTGAAACTTTTACTACCTTCCTCTTGTGAAGGTTTTTTTTTTTTTTTTTTTTTTTTTAAGGTTTTCTCTCATTCCTAAAAAAATACCAAAAAAAAAATATCTTTGTTTTGTTTCTCCATTTGTGCTCACGCTACCCCAATTGTACTTCTAACTAAGTTGATACAAAGTTGTTGCTGTGGAGACAACCTAACTATTGTACAATTGTTAGTTCTTTTTTATTTTTGGTTCAAGGATTAAGAGTTTCAGCAACTATCTTGGTTTAAATATTTGAATTGGTAAACTTGACTGAAAACTCTTTCTCGATTTTGTTTAAACCAAGAATTACCCCAATGGAAGAATTAGTGTTATTGTCAAGGAACCTTTTTAGACTTAATTTTCATATCTTTGTTCCTAACAAGCAAAGGGTCGTGGTAGCTTACGTAAGGACAAAACCAAAAATTAGCTCCATTCTCGAGAGAAATTTGACTTAGCCCCCTCCTTGGTTCAAACCAAATAATTGTTACTATTTACCTTAATTAATAGTGACTCAATCGATAAGGAATATATGACAACTTTAAGGTTTCACCCATGTTAGGAACCCTGGATTACTCTGTTCCCATGCCCTGGATCTTATAGGGTGCATGCATCTATCCTTAAGGATTTCTAGATCTAGATCTAACGCAATGGAAAATAATGGCTTTAAAAACCATTATAGAATAAAGATCTAGAGATATGAAACTCATACATGTGATCTAGATGTTCCCAAATCAAATCCATTTGTTGAAGAACATGATTGGAAAAGTTGGAGAGTCTTTCTCCTTATGCTGTTGTCCATGTGCGCATCCTATGTGATTTTCGTGCACACAACTTATGCACATCTCGTGTGTTATAGCCCTACATCCAAGGAGGTCTCGTACACCCTAGATCTTCTAACCGATGACTCAAACCACGATCTTGGAACTCCAAAGTGTGGGTTTTAAAAGAAAGAAGGATATGACTCTCTCGCTCTTTCTCTTTCTCTCTTTGGAGGTGGAAGACAACTCTCGCCAAAAGTCATTAGGAAACCCTAACCCCTAAAGGAGAATTTATAGAGTTTCCCATTGGGCTTAGGTGACTTAAGTCCATCAAGGCTTAAGTCACTTAATTCAGCCCAAAATGGGTCCTAATTGATTAATTAACCACATAGGGCCATCTAGACCCTACTCATTATCCCCTGTGCGACCTTGTGAAATTAACAAAACACCCTTATGCATAAGAATGAACTAAGAGTCAATCCAACCCCCATAAACTATGTCATCATGATATATTAGCCCATTTCTTTAGCGGGCCCTAATTGATTAATTAACCACATAGGGTCATCTAATTAATCAATTAGCCCAATCCATAAACCTTGTTCACTTACCTTTGTGCAATCTTATGTAATTACCAAAACTCCCTTATGCACAAAAGTAAACCTAAAGTCAATCTGACCCTCATAACCCATGCCAACAAGGTATATGAGCTCAAAGCGGGGATCATTGGGACCCATAGGAATACTGGCTCCCTCATAATCTAATTCTGAAGTTGATTCAACATTCCTCTACAAAGAATCAACTTAACTCCAGTATCCTATGTAAATAACAATTAGACACCAAGTGCTCGGGTCCATGACCTATTATCCATTATGTTCAATCTCCCCATGAATTGGTGTTCATAGTCTCTAACAAGGTGAAAGTTATTAGTCTTTCAAGACTACTTCTACTATCCTTGAGTTATAGATTCTCCTATTGTGTGTTCAATTGACATGTCTAACCTCTCAAAGAGTTTATGTCAAGTTCCACTTAAGGAACTACTATGGTCATAGCTTCCATGACTACACCATCTTAGGATCACCCAAAGGGATACACTGTCTCAATCCCAAGAAATATCATGGTGCCTCTGTAGAGAAAACCTATTGTTATTAGCTTCCATCAATAGTGACCTAATCCATAAGGAATATATGACCAGTTTACGATCTCACCTATAGGTTAAAGTCACTGCTAACTTCAACACAAGCTCAATATTCTCTCAAAATTGAAAGATAACACAATGAAGCAGCTTGATGAAGTCATGACTCACCATAGGTCCTATCCAATGTATAACCATGTACACAAGTGCACTCACCATGGGAAACTCATTCCAATAGTCAAGACTAGTCATCCCTCCAATTAAGAGGTGGTGTACTACAGCCTCTAATGGGTTGCCTAGACCCGTGAACCAATTGTGAACAAGTCATCTATTTGCAAGGAACCCATGATTTGGATCTTTCATGCAGCTCCTAATATACTCCAGTCATTTATCATGCAAAAGATATAGGTTAGAGTGCTTACAAGATATAATGAATGGAAATAGAATAGATAAAAATGAATTGAAACTTTATTAAATAAATAGTAAAATCCAAAAGTTTATAACATCATGTCATGCTTTTAAGGGCTTTATTCTAACAATACATTGTCTCAAAATCCATGAGATATCATGGTGCCTCTCTCTATTTAGAATACCTGTTGCTACTAGCTTCCATCAATAGTGACCTAATCCATAAGGAATATATGATCAACTTATGATCTCACCCATAGGTCAAAGTCATTATCAACTTTTACACAAGCTCAATATTCTTTCAAGGTCAAAAGACAATATAGTATAGCAGCTTAGTGAAGTCATGACTACTTGATAGCCTTAAATCATGGCTCACCATAAGTCATTCCAATATGTGACCATACACACTAATGAACTCACCATGAGAACCTCAACCTAATGGTCAAGACTAGTCATCCCTCCAATTATGAGGTGATGCACTACAATCTCAAATAGATTACATAATTCCATAAACCGGTTATAAACAAATCATCTACTTGTAAGGAACCCATGACTTAGATCTTCCATGCAACTCTAAATGCATCTAAGTCATGTACAATGTAAGAAATGATAGGTTAACATGCTCATAGAGTATAATGTATGGAATAAGGATAAATAAAAGTGAACAGGGAATATCATCAAATTAATAATGAATTCCAAAGTTGTTACATCATGTTATGCTTTTAAAGGTTCTATCATAACACTGTTCAATGCGTAACCATGCATAATAATGTACTCACCATGGAAAACTCATCCCAATGACCAAGACAAGTCATTCCTCTAATTAGGAGGTAGTGCACTATAGTCTTAGATGGATTGCCAAATCCATAAACCAGTTGTGAACTACTCATCAACTTGTAAGGAACCCATGACTTGGATCTTTCGTGCAACACCTAATGCACCTAAGTTGTGTATTAGGCAAGTGATACAAGCTAGAATGCAAAATAAAAATCAATCCAAATAAGAATAGAGTAGTGGAAATTAACTTTGTTACATCATTTCTTGCTTTTAAGGACCATATTTAAATATTTATATAGTAGGGTGTTGAGTAAACTTTATAATTAAATTATGAGAGTCAATATTTTCCTATGTGTCCTTATGGTCCCAAGTTTAGCTCATATTCCTTGGTGACACATTGTTTAAGGGATACTTGGGTTCTTTACTCATATATTTGTATAAAGGTATTTTGGTAAATATGCAAGGTTGCACAAGAATTTATGAATGATTTTTCTAGATTGGGCTAATTAATTAATTGGAGCTTAACAAGGTTAATTCATGGACTAGATTAAATAACCCAAGCCCAAAATAAGCTCAAGTCACTTAAGCCCATAAGGAAGTCTAAATAACCCCCTTAAAAGTTTAGGGTTAGACACTTAAGCCATTTTATCTTCCATAAAGAGAGCCCTAGCCTCCATCCCTATAGAGAGAATTCCTCCATCTCTTGTGCTAAGGTTTAGGAGAGAGCCATCTAACAGTAGATCATGAGGGGTATTCAAGATCTACATCATTCATTTCATTAATTGGAACTAATATGAGAACATGGGGATCAAAGATATGTTTTTTAGCACATAGATCTAAGTTTTATGATTATAGTGTTGTTGTTGTCTAGATCTAGTGTCCCTAGGAAGTTAGTTGCATACACCCTTTTGATCCAAGGCTTGGAATGAAGTTTTCCAAGAATTCCTACAGTATACTCAACCATCTATACTTGAACAGCCCTAAGTTAAAACTGTTGATTATCTTGAGTCTTCAAAGGCTAATGTAAATCCTAAGAAGTAGGAAGAGTAAATCCAATGATGTTTGGAATAAAATTGTTAACCTAAACTAGCCATTCGAGCTCACTAACAAAATGAACAAAATATTCATCAAATTATTCAGCACTTTATAAAGGTTTTTATTGAGTAAAAAAATTAAAATTTTAGGATTAAATATACTAGTTCCCCTTGAACTATAGTTTGTGCCCCATCTTGGCCCTTAAACTAAAAAGGTCCCATTTAAACCACTTTAATTTCACAAATTGTGCCTAGTTGCTAATTAAATAGTCATTAAAAAAACTAATGGGATGAGCTATTGAGCATGCATGACAATGACATTGAAGTGCATTTTAGGGTATTTGATGCCTATCCCTCCAAACCACTAGGAAGACGTGAGTCTCACATGAAACGAAAATTAGGATAAAAGTGGTATTAGGGTTTCATTACTCTTACCATTTTGGGTTTGATAGTATCAAATATGTGATAACCACCTTAGGAATCCCCTTTCAAACCAGAGAATATGCAATGTAATGTCATAATATGGTATCATCTCTACCCTTTCTTGGTTTTAATTTCGTTGTTTGTTTGTTGAGCATGTCTTTTAGACTTGTTCTATTTGATGAAATTAATGCAAACTCATGGTTTTGTTGATTTGTTTTCTCTTTCTCTTATTTAGTTTGTAAGGATATTTTATTTACATACCAAAATTTAATTTTGAAACACATCCAACCACAAAAAAGAAAAAGGAAAAATAAATAAATAAAATCTTTGAGGGTTAAATATGCTGGTTCAGCCTGAACCTTTATTGTGTTTGGAAGTGTGCTCTATGACCCTTTTATTAGATTTTAGTTTACCATACGTCTCTTGAATAAAGAACATTGTATTCCCTACTATTTGATTGTTTATTATTTATTATACACGATCCACCTTATAGAGTTCGGTTTTGATTTCTATTCCAAATGTTTATTATGTAGGCCCACTACATGTAATTATTTTGAACATAAAAAATGGAATAGGATTTTAACTTTTCAAATGAATATTTCATTTATTAGATATGATTTAATTTTGATTTCTATGTCAAATGTTTTCTGATTGCAAGCAAAGACTCCATCTGAATTTTTAAGGATGAAAATTTATTACGGGCAAGGGAGGCAATTTTTAGATAGGGGTTCGTTACAATGAATGATGTCATGCAGACTATACATCATTAATAGAAATAGATGACATAAAGGAAAATCTAGGTTACAAAGAAGCTTTGGACATATTCATGTAGTTCTTGGTATTGATGACTAATGTGGGTTGAAAAAGGAGTAGTTGAAGTATACTTCAAACATCTAGATCAATTTAATTATATGGAAAGTGAAGCCTCTGGTATAAAGGAGACATACGAAGAAGGGGGAAAGGATACTAGGAAGGAGGATGTGACAATTATTGATGGTGAGAAAGATGAGGACATAAACAAAGAAGCTACTGTTGGGGATAAGGATGGTGAGGATAGTAAGGTTAAGGACTTTCTGGAAAGTGCACATGAGGAACCAGATGATGATTTGATTTTTGAAGCCAATATAGATCCTAGTGTTGAGTTTGGTAGGATAGGAAATAATAAACAAGCGGACAATAATGAGGGAAATGATAGGCCAAAAGATGTAATTTGTTTTTAAATTTTAAGTTTATTGTTTTTTTACTTTTTCAGAACTGAAATTATTGATAACAAGTTCACTTTAATTATATTGGTTGATATCGAAAAGTTACTTTTATGTGGAAACAAATGTTTTTCGAGTTAAAACATGTAATTCTATTCATCAATGTGGAAAAGTACACAAAAACAAAATTTTCAATTCTAGATGGTTATGCAAAAAATATTTTTGGCTAATTTAGAAATAATGAAAAGCGATCACTTTGTGGTTTCATGTCCCAGGTGAGAGAAGATCATGTGGTTTTGGTATCAAAGTCTCAGATGTACTAGTGGAAAACAAAATGCAGCAATTATGATTAGGGGTTCATATGGTGAGCAATATGGACAGTTATGGGATTACTAGGAGGGACCAAAAGTTGGATCTTTCCTGAAAACATGTGAACTGGTGTGGTAGATCAGTAGAAAGTTAAAAACATATAGCAGGAGAAAGAAATGTCTTATATTTAGTTTGTAAAGCTATCCATGTTATGAAATGGTACAGAAAGTAAGGGAATAAGAACCAGAACCACTCACGAATATTAACAGAGACTGAGACTTACATGTGGCTTACAAATAATTAAACTTTGTCTCCACCTCATTGATCGAACTCCATATGATATCAAATGATGCATAAACTAGAAGAGAAATACACGAGTCCCAAGTGACACTACACATAACCTCTTTCACCTTTTGCCTGGAGAGTGCAGGAGAAGGCAGTGATTAGCCAGGGAAAGAGAGGAGAATGCAGAATTCCAAGATTCTTTTTCCAAAGTCCTCAAGGCTCAAGATGAGTAACCCTGCATAGTCAGTCCCCAATCAACTCCAAGGAAGAAAGAAACCTGCACTGTCAAAATATCAAATGTTCCAAATCTTGATGAACAATCGAGTTGTGGAATCAGATTAGAAAGAATTATACCTGAAAACAAGTCAAATATCACCTCTCCGGCACTTCTAATTCATGGTACAGTAGTTGAAGTGCAACTTCAGATTTGAGTAGTGTCACCCATGTTCCTCACCCGCACTTCTACGGTCCTCAGGTCTCGGAGATGTTGTAAGATTTCTTGGAGAAGATCCATGCCCTTGTCTCCTTTTTTTAAGGAGCTGATACAATGCTTCATAAACTCCCTATCTGCTTCCAGAGCTTGTAGCCTTTCATATACATGGTCCACCTCCTCTTCAATTGCAAGTTTCTTGTGTTCCAGTTCAAATTGGGAAACTGAAGAGACCAGCATTCTAGCAGAATCAGATTCAACTTGTACTTCCTCTAATACCCCTTCTTCAGATTCAATATGGATTGCATCAAAAAGTGGAAGCAGGCTCTTTGCATTGGATCCCTTTGTCTTTTTTTCTGAATATTGCTTTCCACTCATTTCCTTGGGAAGTCCATTTGAGACTCCTTGTACTTCTCCACTTCCAAATCCACAATCCTCATCCAACTCCTTGCCACTGTGTTCTGGAAACTGTTCCATCTGTTCTACATCCTCAAAGAATTGTTCATCATCTCCCAATGTGAAAAGCTTCTCCTCCAGTGCCTTGAGCTGTTCTAGAATATACATCCTCTCCTCCTCGAATTCTGCCAATGATTCTTCAAGTGTGCTCAAATGATTCACACATTCTAGCCCCATTTCATCCAAGTCTAGGGCTGCATCAGCAGGTGTACTATTGCTGTTTCTTTCTTGATGGCCATAGAAGCTACTATCTTCATCTTTCCCTTCTTGATTAAGATCAATAGAAAGCTCATCGCTATCCTCAGCATTGCTGCAAGTAGCAGAAGACATTCTACTTCTTATGCTCCCTCCATCTTTCCTTCTTCTCATCATTTTCTCTTTTGACTCATAATCCAAAACCTTTTTACGATGTATTTCTAACTCCTTCTCCAGTTCTTGCTTCTCCTTCTCTCTCTTAATCATGAGCTCATTCAGAAGCTGCAATGCTTCCTGGTCATACTCGGATTGTTCTTCCATCATCCTCTGGTATTGCAATGCTTCCATCTGCATTGCAGCCTTCTCTTCTTGAAGCCTGGTTATCATGGCCATTGTCTGGTTGGCAGCTATTGCAGACGCACTCCTTTCCTCTTCTAGTTCTGCATATAGAGCTCTAAGAGCTTTGCGTTCTGCTTCAAGCGCTGCTGTGAGGTGTTCAATGGTGAAAACTGTATCACTACCTTCCATCTCACTAATCACACTTCCATCAAATAAGTTTTCCATTACTGATTCTTTTTTATCTAGTAATAGTAACTTTTTATGTAGGTGGTGGAGGCCTTCCCTGAAAATGGGCGTGCCGGAAAACCTCTCTTCCTCCACCTCACAGGCCTCTGAACATAGGGATAAATGAAGCTTTATCCCTTGTTGATTCTCTTCAGCAAAATTTATGCTTTCTCCCTTGGCAGCTTTCTCAGTGTGATTTAGACCTAACAAAACCAAACTTGCATTAGAATCCCACCTTGTAATTACAGGATGGCTTGTATGAATTAAGTTTTTTTCACTGAAGGAGGCCATAAATTATGGAAGTAAGGGTTACCTTGGTCATTCTCAGCTATGAATGCAGCAGGGCTAGTAATAATTCGAATGCTATCACAGATCATTAAAGGTTGATCTTCTCCTAGGTGTGTGAGTAAGGGAATTGATTCTTGAGTTTGAGCTTGATCAGTTGGCTCATAATCAAACGCTTTCATGTCTGTCAAGATCTCAGATTTGATTTCATCACCTGACAAATTGAAACTGTCTCCTTCAGGAGCTGCTTGGATCAATAAAGTAGGACATAGATTCAACGTGAATATACAACAAATGTGGGAGAAGAAACAGATTTACAATTACAAAATGTAATGAATATAACAAATTGTTTATACCTGTAGGATCATCGGGTTCTTTTATAGCTTTAGCTTCTCTGTCGTTTGTATCAGTAGATACGTTTTGAGCTGCTTGACTAGTAATAGATTGTTCACATGCCTTGTCAACTAAATCTTCGTTTCTTCCATCTCCAGTATTTAGAGCCAAAGAATCCTCAATCGCACCCATCTCCAAGCTTTCAAGCTCTTTGGACATTGTCTTTTCTGCCTTCTCAGCATTAGTTACAAGTAGTGTTGCATCTTTTGAGATCCAGGGAATCTCTTCATTTGATTTGATGAGGGACTCAGAATGAAAAGTTCCATGATGCTGAAGTTCATGTTGCCTTGGACCTCCTTTAGTAAATTTGTATGACCTCTGGTTCTCAGTAGTTGAAGAATCAATCAAATGAAAAGGGATTATGCGATGAAATTCAGGATGGATATGAATCTTAGAATGCAGATTGATGATTTCAAGAGGTTCATCTGCTCTGCAACAAGTTTGGATGCCAGCATCATCAGAAGATGGATGAAGAAAATCCTTAGAATTGGAATATGGCGGTGTGATTTTAGTAGTGTCTGCTTTCTCATCTTCATTTCCTTCCTTGTCATCATATGGAAAGCTAATACTCTGGACATCAGAAACTATGAGCTGTTCATTTGCCAACACTTGGTCATTCCCAACATCGACTTCCATGTTGTGTTTCATTTCACTTTGATTTTCGCAGTTGTCTGAGAAGTCATCTCCATAGATTTCACTGTGCAACTCTTCCAAAATCAGGTTTCCCTTGCGGGAATATTCCAAAATGTTCCAGGAAGGCTTGAACAGAAAATAAGGAGGGCAGAATTTAGGGGTGAAGAGGTGATCACAGCAACAACACCTACGATCCCTCTCACCATTAATTGCAGCATTGTTGTGAGGCATGCTTGAAAAGAAAGCCATTTGGTGTGAGATTTCAAATGGTTTTCCTGAGCAACCGGGGCGAGAGGAGGAGCAGTCGTTGCACATGTCTTCCCATTTAACCAATTTCCGATGATCCCAGCAGTAAGCCAGCTTGGAAATCTCAGAGGCATGGGCCTCACAAACAAGATGGTAGTAGGACTGAGTTGCGTTGGTGGCAGCAGGAGGCTCAAAGAGGTGATCCACTCTAGCACACCATAGGCAAGGTGGTTTAAGGCCAAAGTAGGCGGCAAATTTGGAGATGAGATAAGAGAGGAAAGAGTTGAGGAGAAGGAGAATAATGAGAAGCCATTCAAGGACTGCGTACACTAGAATTACAGTGATTTTGTGGGTGTTCATGTGAAGCATGGTTGCAAACTTGTTGGGAGCCATGGATCCGTTGCTGTTACTTGATTAGAACAAAGAAGGCAGGCTTTTGAAGCCATGACAACGCTTCAACTTCATGCCAGTTAAGTATTTTCCCTTTTAGTAATACTTCTTAGGCTCCCCATTTGGATAGTAATCTGGCCTGGACTGTGGGGGACCACCACCCATCCATGAAAATGAATTGCTGAGCCCACCTGGTGTGGATCCGTTAGACAGGCGCTCATGCCTTTCAACTTTTGGGGTTCTTTAATTTTGTCTTAGTTTTCCTTTTCAGTCTTTTTTTCTTTTTTATTATTATTATTATTATTATTATTATTATTATTTTCCATTTTAGCGTCCACTCTAGTCTCCCACTAAGTAGTAAATCATCAGGCCGACTGAATAATTCAAACCCACATGCATGTTCTCCGAGCAACTTTTCTAATTTAGTTTTATTTTTGTGACATCTAGGTTGAAAAGAATTTGTTAGAAATGATAAGCAACTTTTCCTGACTCAAAAAATATAATCTTAACAACATGCTTTATTAGAACGATTTGAAAATGGATGGTATGGGATATGATGAACGTAGCTGTCAAACATGGCTATGATGGAAAGGGAAGAATAAAGGAAAAAGGGCAATCAAAAGTAGAGAAAAGGAAGAAAGCTGAAATTAGGGGAGTGTGATGGTGACTTAAGAGCCTTTGTATGAAGAGAGATGGGGAGAAGTAGAGCCACTTTTTTTGAAGTTTTTCAAAAAGGGTCTTTCCTGGATTTACGAAATAAAAGAAAACAAGAGAAAATAATCTTCTAGAATCCTACAGTTTCTCCAGAGACGCTCCAAAACATTCCTATGATGTCTACTATATACTATATCTACAAAGTTAAAGGGTACGTAGGAAAAATTCAACTCTTCTAGAAGCTTCTTGAATATTTTGCCACTCTCGCAAACTCCAAAAAAATGCCCTGCGCAGCTTTTATAACCTTCCTGCCCTACCATATATACAAGTAAGAAATGTCATTTGTGCAAGCCCATGCAGCTCAACATGGGATATTCAAAGATTGGAAGCCAGCATACTGCACTCTTGGATAAGTCATTTGGCACCAAATGTAAAATTACTCAAATTTTCAACATTCCTATTCATCAATTGTTACCAGGTTCCCGGTCTTTACAATTCTAACAAAAAGACCAAATACAATACGAAAAAAATAATAAGGCAAAACACTGATCAATTCTTCAACCATCCTCAGGAGTAAGCATTGATCAACTGCAGCGGATAATGACCATCTCTTTAAACATAATGCTTTCATAAAATTATCAGTCATATTTGCCCCTCTAATGGAGAACTACAGTCGTGGCTAACTATCTTCATCTTCTCTATTGTAATAGTTATTTGGTTAGCATAGTTACCGTAAAGAGATCAGCATCATGGTTCCCAAAGTAATGCAGGATACAAGTTTCTAACCATGTGGTTCCATTTGAATCTCAGAAAGTGTAAGAAAGGGAAAATGAATATGCTGAAAATATAGAAAAATAAGTTGCAAATTCAGCATCTGGATTGAGTTCTAATTTATACTGTAACAAAATTATTCACTAAAAAGTCAAATTGGTCTATACCTTTATATAGTTCCAAGTTTGCCTCTGCACCATAAAAGGAAATTGGAAAGAAATCAAATGAAATGGGCAGACAGACTTGAATTCTCAGAGCTTGGACAGGTGAAAAAATATACGAAAGAAACACCAACCTTAAAACATATGACAAAGCTCTCTGTTTTACTTCAGCACTTCATTTCACTTCTTCAGATTAGTGGATTTACCATAATAATTACTTGGGTCATCCATGTGGATATCTACAGTATAATCATATGGATAATTCTTAGTCAGTATCTTCTACATCATCAGCTTCTTTCATTAGCTTTTGATTCATTGTGAACCTCCAACTGTCCCCTTCTTCTATTTCCCACTGTTTTTTCAGTTCATAAATAGCTTTTGATGCTGCGACAGCAATTGCAGGATTGCTATCTTCTGCCAGTCTCTGGAAAGAGTACAAATTATTGGTGTTTTCTGTGATGAAAAATAAAAATAATTATCATAATTCTAAATCAGTTTAAGAAATTAAGCACCTGCAATGCTCCCATGCCTGCATTTCCAAGAGTCCACATGGATGGGGCTGCTGCCAATGCATTGGCTAATGCTTGTCTACAAATAGGAAAGATAACAGCAAAAGAAGGAAAGAAAATGAGAGACCTGACAAGAGGTGAGGCATAAATAATTGGAAATAAATCAGGGAACTAGGAAATGATAAAATTTCAAAGATGTTCCAAGGAAAACTGGAAATAGCTACTGATTCTAAGAGGCTTCCATGCCAGAGATTTTTTGTTGCATTACCAAAATTCCATTCAAACTTATATTTAATGGAAATGCCAAACCTCATGATGTTAGTGGAACATCAATAATATCAAACAATATGATGTTCAAAGGAACATTAATGACAATGCCTGTGGGAGTGGTGTTGAAGATTCTAAAGAGAGAGAGAGGCAAAAACAGGATTCCAAGAGGATTAGTAACAAGAGAGATAAAATCCAATGTTTTTAAAACCAGGCCGAATCGGCCAGTTACTAGCAAAAGAGATAAAATCCAACATTTTTGAAACCAGACCACCCTGGCCAGTGGGACTTGTTGAACCACTGACCAGTCGTGTCTTTGGTTTGCTTCACAAATGAGCCATTTTTGGACTCCAATTGCAGCAAACTGGCTGACCAGCCAGCCTAACTGGATCAGTCGGGTCCTGAAATGGGTGAGAAGGGTTTAAGAGACTAGGACTCGAACAAGAGAATTTTTTAAAAATGGAGAGATCAGCCAACACTACACCAATCTTTCTTTTAGTTATAAGATTTATATTAAGTATATTGAGTTTTTTGACATCCACATCCTTTGTTACATAAACATGTTAATATAACATAATGATAAAATAAAAAAGCTAATGAAATATGAATAAAATTAAATAAATAAAATTTTATTTTACTTTTTGACTAATGATATAACTTTTTAATAATTAAATATTATACTTTATCATTTAATAACATAAAAAATATTATACATTTACATTTTATCTTTATAATTATTCATCATGCTAACTTTAAAAATACAAAGTTTCCCATTATTACATTTGTGCTGAAAAGAAGCTATAGGAGGTTCATGAGCTCTTTCCCAGGAGAGATCATGTGACTGCTCATTTTAAACAACTCCCATGAGATGAAACATTTAAACACATTCTGCAATTTGAATTATATTATCAGGAAAAAATAAAGAAATGGGTGTGCTTGGTATCAGTAGGTAGGAGAAGACCTCACCTAGTATTGACATCAGGAGAACTTGAACACTCTGCCAACAGTGAAACACTGCTTTTACCATCCATTGCATCAAGATCGATAAGAGTTGTAACTAACAACTCAAGCTGCTCCAGGTATGAAAAAAATAGATAAAGAAACAAACATTAACCCCAAGCCTACATAATTGGCTCAATCAGATTAAAAAAATAGTAAACATTAGATTCAAACCTCTTCAGGATCAGTATAGTCAATTCCATCAGCTTCAGAGAGAGCCGAGGCCATACTCAAGTAAACTTCCTGCACATTATCAAATGTGAAGGTGTAACTGCTATGATCCCAGATGCATTCTGGAGGACATGCTGTTTATATGGCAATAAAAAAGGACCTGAATAGCAGTAATGCGATCAGTGGACACTTCCCCAGGGAAGAAATCAAGAGTTTGTCCATTCTTTTCAAGCATTATATGTCCCATTGTGTCATTAGATGATGGAGTACCTTTTTTCCTGTAAGGGAAGTTGATGCCAAGAATATGTCAAAATAAAATTAAGGTTTTAAGCCTCAACTAACTTTACTATGAGTCAGAGAGAACAAACACAGGATGCACCATCAGAGAAGGAACTTACAACTTGTACATTTTGCTCACCATCATGTCATGGATATTTTTTACAAACTGTGAAACCACAAAAAGAAATATATTTAAGTATTAAATCCAAGGGGGAATAGTGTTTATCGAAGCAAACTTTCATTTTTCCATCACAAATACAAAGTAGAGATGAATCCATAAAATCAGTTCTAAAAGATAAACCAGTTTACCTCTAAGGCCATTAGGGCATCTTCCATTGCACGTTGTTTGGCACAAAAGTCAGCACGGCGCAAATCAGCCTGAGAACAAACAAACAGGTAGCTTTAAGAGATGTCATATTATCTTGTAATACCTGAAAGAGTTAAATTGGTGGTTTCCAAGCGTGAAAGACACAAATTCATCCACAAGAATACAAACATTAGTGGAAACAAGGTTTTCCCTTTAGATAGATTGCCTGTTTCATTTTTGTATCATTCCTATTTGTTACAGCTATTCCTCCTTTCCTCTGTTTAATCTACCTTTATAAATTCCTTTATGCTCCCTCTTGAGAATCAAGGTTTTTCACTTTATGCAAATATCTTACATTGCTCCTAATCCAAAAGTCAGTTGCTCATATTTCTAGAGATTCCAGATTCCCCTAGCTTGTTGGATCCCTGATGATGTTAGAGTTCTACCCACTATATGAGCAAGCCAAGACTGAGAAGATTTGTTAGAACCACCCAAAAGCCCAATTTCAGCCAAGAATAACTAAACCATTCACTACCTAAACTCGAAGATCTTACCGATCACCCTCCTTAAATCTAAAGTGAAAAGTATCCAAGGAAAACATCATGTCTAGCAACACAAGAGGATCTCTAAATATTGACAATCCCACCTGAGGCTTCATCAGAGGGAGAAGTACCATTCTTTGTGGGAAGCTTCCAAATGTCTCAGACAAGATATTTGTCCATAACTTCCAACCTAGTTTCTTGGATCAAAATCAAACCAATGAAACTCATTATTTGTAATTTATAGCTCCAACCAAACTAGAGTTTTTTGCATGGGAAGATTCTAAGGGAAAGGTTTTGACTTTGGATCTGCAGAAAAAAAGAGGATGGTCTCTAGTAAATTGATGTTTTCTTTATAAGAAAGATGAAGAGCTAAATTACATCCTTTTGCATTGTGCCAGAGCTAGTGTTATGGAATTTGGGGTTTTCCTTGTTCAGGGTTGCATTGTTAATGTCAAGTTTAAGGTTCTTTGTGAGAAAAAACGGAAGAAGGTTTGAAGGGTTATCTTGATGTGAGTGTTTTGATCTCTCTATTAGGAGAGGAATTGGAGATCATTTGAAAGCAGAGATATGTCTAATCAAGCACTTAAATCCATGTTTTTTTGTAATATTTTGTTGTGGGTTAGGATGTACATAGATGGGGGTCCCCTAGCCATTATAGATTTTGTAAATTGGTTAAAGTCTTCATGAAAGGGTTTTTTTGCTTTGCCTCTTAACGTCCCTTTTCCATGAACTATGTACTTTGGTGTGCTTTTGATAGGTGCTGTTAATATATTTTTTTATTTGCCTATATAAAAAAAATGTTGATATGTTAGAATGGAAGCTAACTAAAAATGACAGTTTCTGGTATAATCTTTCTACAACATTTCAAGTCCAAGGGAAAGAGTCTTTTTCCCCATCTAAAGTTGTGTGAAAGGCTACTTGGGAGAAAAACTTTACTTTATATCGACTTAAAAGGCAGCTTGGTCATTAGTAAGTTGATGTTTCTTTTGCGAATAGGTAAGAAGTCAGTTAACCATATTCCCATTCATTGTATCGTGGTGCACAGCTTATGATAGTTGGTGTGATATCTTTTCAATGTGTTGTGGTTGTTTCCTCGCTTATTGAGGAGTTATTTGTCATATTAGCATGGAAAATTTGTATGGGAGAATAGGACGAGGTTTTGGAGTATGGTTATACCCCATTTGTTTTGGTCTGTTTGGAGAGATGTAACAAAAGATGCTTTGAAGGCTTCAAGAGTTCAGGGAAATGATAATGAAAAATCTCTTTACATGTGCTTTCTTACCATAGTCTAATTTGGTATCATATTGAAACTTTTCATCTTTTCTGGATTTAGTTGACTGTTAAGGTAGGGGTTAAGGTGTTGTTGGTGCCTTAGGCACTCATCGCATACCCCCACTGGGTACATAATGTACGACCCCATTTGTAAAGCGCTTTTCAATAAATCATTATTGCCTTTGAAAAACTCTGGCTAGACTTTCTATGCAAATTACTTACCATTGGAAAACCCTATGAGTTAAGATTCTAATGCATATTATAGAGCTTTATCAAAAGTTGAATAGAGTAAGTTATTACATCATTTCTAGAAGTGGTCCTACTAGATTGACCATTGTTACCCTGTTAGGTTTTTTTTTTTTTTTCACTTCCTAGATGAATGGTCAGTCCCTCCATGAGTTTTGTAGGAAGTCTTCTATTATTAGTCAAATAAGGTTTAAGACTAACATTTATTTTGGTCATGCTTTGAGAACCTATGCTTGGAGAATTGTTTCAAGTCTAAGACTATGTCAGTCCTTTGTCTTCTGAGGTTGATTAGTTTTAAATTGTCGAAGATAACTTTAAGGTTTAATCAAGATTTCTTTCTCCAAACTCCAAATCTCTTTAGTGGATAGCATTGAGTTGTGAATTGCAAGTCTTGTTGGACTCCTAAGGGTAGTGACTTTTGTGTATCTCTTTGGTATTCCTTCTAGGTTTCTTTTCTTGACTTTCATAATTTCACTATCAGTTTTGTAAAAGAGAAAATCCAGTATCACAATTTAACTGATCTACTAAAAGCACAAGGTACATTTGGGTAAATTAAATGGCCCCTAAATGAAAACCTATATGTAGTTTAACTGTAAACTTCTTCCCACATGAAGTTGAATTCAGCAAAGCATTGTAATGTTTGCAACACTAGCATGCAAAAGCCAACAATGCCATAATCCAAACATGTTGGCTTAGAAGATGACTGCATGGTTGAGAGACATGAAAAAAGCAAGTACTTCATCACTTCCTAAGTAGTAAACATTGCCTTCGTCAAATATTAGAAAGGGCTCCCATTACTCACACTCCACAATTAGAGAATGAGGTAAAGACAAAACATGAAAGCATCAAGAATCGGAACACAAAATATTTCCAATAAAACTTGGGACTCGTAAGACTTTTGGGGCAATTAGATTGTAATTAGATAACAAATTTTCTAGTAACTAATATGAGTTATAGCAAGAGATCAAAACAATTTTATGGACAACCAGAATGGGACAAAAGGGTTGAAGAATGCTAAGATCATCTAAAATGTGTCATGTAGCACTTGTTTCCAAAATTAGCCACCATCACAAATGGAACTGAATGAATGAGATGCACAATGGATTGATAACTCAATCAGGAGCCAGCATGAGACTGAATCCACAATTCATAGCATGTGTGGCAAAGAGATGTAAGACTTAATGAAATTTGAACCAATGTGGGGATATTTTGGAAGGTGTCTCAAATTCCTATTTAGTACATATTCCTTTGGTAAACAATTATTATATTAGAATATTTCATATATTGATATTTTCTTGAGAAATAAATTTACTAATAGAATAAGGAAAGATGATAGAAATATCTTTATCCATGAGTGGAAAAAAGTCATAAAATTGAGATTAGCATGTGTATAAGTTTGTACCCAATAAATAGAGATGTAAGGAAAAACAGAAGATACCCAATAGAGTAAGTTATAGATACTAGAAGCGGGGAAACATGAAATTGTTTTAGATTCGAGCATTGTATTTGTTTTCTCTTTCTTCTGTAAATTCTCTATGGTAAGGCAGATGATCTTCTCTTATCTGTGGATTTTGGCATATAACACCCAGCTGCATTAAAACCTCATGTACCATTGTGTTTGGATTTGTTTCGTCTTTATTGCACTAACATGTGGCATGAAGCTTTCATTGGCACAACAAATTAAGATATTTCAGGATATGCATAACCTTAAAGATATGCACAACCCTTGAGAGAAACTTCCAATGTTGAGATAAGGAATAATAACAATCTCCATACATTAATCCATCACCCATTTCCTCTTCCATAGCAACAATCCAAGTACAACCATAATAATTTTCATTAGAGTTTGGTGCACCTCATGAGCAGATAGAAGTAATGCTCTTTTTAATAATACATACTACTCAATTCTGAGGAATCGAGGAAATGTGACCCATGTATTAAGTGGACTAAACTTTTGTGTATAGTTCTCCTTGTAGGGTGGAGGAGTTTAGTCATTACTTTGATCAGTTTCTTATATTTTGTGAGAAGGACCCCTCATCCCAACTAGAGCAAAAAGCTATGCCAAACCAATTTTACCAGGACTAGGATCATATTTTATATTAGTGCAAGTGGAAGGGGTGCTGATCTTTAGAATTGGATTGAGAATAACATAACCTAAAGACAAGCTAATTGTGAGGCAGAAGTCTAATCACGCAAGATTGAGAAATAAGGTAACCTAGGAATAAGCTAATTGTGAGGCAGAAGTCATCTAATCACACAAGATTGAGAAATAAGGTAACCTAGGAACAAGCCAATTGTGAGGCAGAAGTCTAATCACACAAGATTGAGAAATAAGGTAACCTAAGAACAAGCTAATTGTGAGGCAGAAGTCTAATCACTGAGATTTCAAATTTTCCAGCCATTTTATATATTCTTGGGGTAAAAACACATCTTCTAGAAGCCACCACTTCCAAACATATTGACAAACATCTTTAATTGTAATCATGACTAGTGTGTATACCACTATTTTATGACCCTAAAAATAATGTACAGAACTCACCAATGTCCAATGACTTCAAAGCACAAATGAGACACTAGACAATGTAGAGAATACTGCCACTGATAACAGCTTCTAGATCTATCCCTGGTAGAAAAGGGGGAAGAAAGAAACCTCTATTCTCCGTAGACTAAAATTTTGAGGATAAGGGTAAAAAATTTTGTCCTTTTCTCGTCAGCCCTTCCAACAACCAAATAGAATTATTAAGGCTTCACCCAAGACAATATAAAAAAATGAAGAAAGAAAAATCAACTCCTCTTCCAAGCTAATACAATGACCTAATCAAAGTTAAATTAACAGAGGTGGCACAGGAAGTAAGAAAAAGCAAGTAAATCGCAAAATTAACTGCATGATAAGCAATTTTTTGTTGTTTCCAACTTTCCAATTTTATTTATTATTATATTTTTAATGATCTTTCACCTCACATCTAACTGTTCAGGACAGATAAAATTCAAATTGTCCAATAAATTTAAACATCTTCATCAATTACTTCACTCCAGAATAACAAGCTTCAAAGAAGAGTGAGAATTAAGTAATACAAAGAAGGTAGAGATACCTCCAATGCTCCATCACTCCAATGCTTGTCAGCTGCACTTTTCAATCTAGACTGCGCTTTGTCTTTCAAAATCTGATAAGTATACAAAATTGAATATATATTAATAACAGAGAGCGCATGCATGAATTTCTCCAACAGAACCAACAACTGAGCATATAGATATACATACAGTAGCAATATGATGAAGACGTTCAGCCTTTTTCTTCACACCATGGTCAATTTTCTCAGTATCTTCTCTTGCCCGAGCTACAAATGGAAGGTTGATTTAGGAAAACCATATTTTTCATACAGACACAACAGAAATCATTCTTTTTTTATGTTCTTTTATTTGGAAATTTATACTAGATCAAAGAAAACATATATGGCGTTATCATATGTGTTGATGAATCTAATTGAAGATACCAGAGAATTCACTCCCTAATTTCCAAGATTTTATAGTTGCATATTTCCTGCTTTATTTTTTCTTACTTGTAGGGTAGAGGATTTCTAGGAATTAATCAACCTTCTAATAGTGTGTAATTCAGTTTCCTAATTTTGTAGGATTGTACATCATAAATACTGTATCATTTTGTTAGAAATGCATGAATAAAAATCCTTCTTTCCCTTTATTTAATGGTGTTGAAGAAAGTTAGGAAGTTAGTTAGGTTTTTTATGTTTTCCTTCAATAAAATCCAGTAACAAACTTGGAGTAGATAGGACCTTTCCTATTTTTTCTCTTCAGTTACTATTTTTTCTCTTTACTTAAGTTAGGATTCTAGGCTGCTAGGAGTCTCACTTCATTAGAATTCTAGGCTGCTAAGAATCTCACTTAGTTAGGATTCTAGGCTGCTAAGAGTCCTATTTATTTCCTGTTGTATTTCCAGAAGAAGTTAATAAAAAAGGGAAGAATTTGGATTTTCTCCCAAACAGCTTTTAAATGGTCTTCATTATTGCTGATTTCCAGTGGCCTTCATTGTTGCTATTCTCAGCCTCAAGGTCTTCATCATGGTCACCATTTTTTCTCCTCTTAGTGGGCCCTCTTTATCATTGATCGGTTTCTATTTCACTGAACACTATGTCAAAAATTGCAGAAAATTCAATCTCAAACATTGCATTCCAAAACCAACCACTTAGGAATATCAAGAAGAAGATTGTCAAACCCTTTTCCAGTCCAAACCTAAAAATCCAAACCCATGAGAGGTACTAAATATAACCTTAGTCGTTTTTGTTTGGCACCAGTGTTTGAGGACCTAAATTTTCCAACAACTTTTAGGAAAGGAGTTAGAAAATGCATCCAACACCCCATATCTAACATCATATCTTTTGATAAGATTTACCCTCACAACATAAAGCTTTTATTACCCAATTAAATCTTATTAAAATTCTACTGTCTAAAAGACGCTTAGGAATGAAAATTGGAGGAAAACTATGGATATGAGTGCACTTGAAAAAAAAAAAAAAAAAGACATGGGAGGTTGTTAAATTACCCAAAGAGAAGAAACCAGTGGATTGTAAGTGAGTTTTCTTTGTAAAATATAGGACAAATGAAAACTTAGAGAGATACAAAGCTAGACTTTTAGCTAAAGGCTAACACATATGGGGTGAACTAGTAAGAAAGCTTTGCTCCAGTCAAAGATGAATCCTATACAAGGATTATTGACCTTAACAGCCAATCTTGGTTAATCTTTACAACAATTTGATGTTAAGAATGTCTTCTTGCATTTTGAAACACCTCCAAGGTTCAATAATAGATTTAAGGCTAATGAAGTATTCAAACTACGAAAAGCATTATATGGCCTAAAACAATCTTCAAGAGCATGGTTTGGAAGATTTGCAAGAGCTATGGGAAATTGAAAGTTCTGACAAAGTCAAGGGAATCATATTCTCTTTATCAAATAGTCAACAACAAGTAAAATCATAATTTTAATTATTTATGTGGATGATATCATCATACTAGGGGATGCTATTGAAGACATGGAAAAACTTAAGAAACGATTGACGATGGAATTTAAAATAAAAGACTTGGATAAGCTCAAGTATTTCTTGGGAATTGGAGTGGCTTGTTCAAGAAATGGAAACTTTATTTCCCAACTAAAGTATATTCTTGATCTTCTCTAAGAAACCAAGATACTTGAATATAGGCATACTGACACACCTATTAAGCAAAATCAAAGGTATTGTATTAATAAGAGACGCTAAAATAATGGCCCAAACTGTACAAGAAAAGGGCACTCACCCCCTTTACAGCTGAAACAAAAAGGAAACCTATCCAAACAAGATGTACAAAAAACAGCCCCTCCTGGGGACCCACCTAATCAATAAAATCTATTAATGTCAAAGGATCATCTTCTATAGACAGTTTGGTCTCCAACCAAAGTAAATAAACAAAAGAAGCTTTTAGCCTTTGCAAGGACAGTACCCCATCTCCAACACACCTATTAAGCAAAATCTTAACCTTAAAGAAACATCAAAAGATGCAACAATAGATAAGGGGAGTCGCTAGAGGTTAGATGAGAGATTTATTTATCTCACATGAAACCTAATATAGCTTATGCAGTGAGTATAGTAAGTTAGTTCATGCACTCCCTAAATGAGACTTCCTCACAAGCTATGCCCAGAATTTTGTAATACCTTAAATCCACTCCAAGCTAGGAAATACACTTCTAAAAAAATAAAGTTGAGTATGAAGGCCTACACTAATGCAAATTAGGCTGAATCAGTAACAAACCGCAAATCAACCTCTACATATATTCTTAGAGGAAATTTAGTGATATGGAGAAGTAAGAAACAAGTTGTAGTTGCCAAGTCTAATTCAACAATGTAATTCAAAGTCATGCACAATAAATTTGTGAACTACTTTAGCTGAAAATGATAGTGAAGTGGACGGGGTCTATGAACTTATATTGTGATAATAGATCAACAATCAGTACTACTCATAATCCAGTTCAACGTGATTTGCAAAACATGTTGAAGTGGATCTACACTTTATCAAAGATAAGCTAGCCAATGGACTAATTTGTACTTTACATTTTAACAAATGGGCAACATTTTGATATTGTAACAAAGGGTTTACCAAGTCACTTATTTTAGAAGATAACTAGCAAGTTGGGAATGAAAGAATATCTACTCACTAGCTTAAAAGGGAGTGTTAAAGAATCTAATTGAGATTACTAGTGAATTAACTCCCTAATTTCCAAGATTGTATAGCTGCATATTTCTTGTTTTATTTTCATGATTTGTAGGGAAGAGGATTTCTATGAATTAGCGAATCTTCTAATTTTATGCAATTTAGTTTCTTAATTTTGTACACTATAAATATTGTATCATTTTGTCAAAAATGCATAAATAAAAATCATTCTTTTCCACAATATGATATATCAACAATGGTAGGAATATTTTTTTCTAGACTGGTATTGGGTAGATGTTCTTTTTTGTCAGTGATGATAAATCACCTTTTATTAATTAGAATCCCAATGAGAGATTTTTTTTTATAAATACTCACTCCCTTGTGTGGAATCTGTAGGGTGTTACCATCTAATGTTTATATATAATAGAAAAACTATTCCTGTTTCTAGTAATAATTGAAAGATGATATTTTTTGGGTTATTCGATGGTAAGTTTTCTAACAAAGTAGCTATTTGGTTCATTGGTTGAAATTCTCATCCTAATGCCATGTTATTAAAATGGATTTGAAAACTGAAACTTATCCCTTATATTAAGGTATTCTTTGGCCATTGATTGATAAAAGTTTACCAAGGATTTTCTTTCTCTTGGGATATTTGGGATAGAATCAATATTTTGAAAACCAAACTAGACCGGCTAGTCCAACCGGTCCAATCATTGACCGGTGGTCTCTCCAGGCTGGCTCATCCAGTCCGGTTCCATATGAACTGGTCAACTATTGATTGACCAAAATCATGTTTTGTTTGCCATGCCAATGGCCAAATCTCCTCCCTTGCAAGCCCACCATATCATTTGATGTTTATTAAAGTTGTCTTGGGTATTTATACCAAACATGGGATCTATTGGTTTCCGATGTGGGATAGGTTTTGGTTATATTAAAATGAAACTTTGCATTGTAAAGATTTGAACCTAGGACCCATGGTTATCAAAATAAGTAAAGGACCACTCAGCTACTTGGCTGCATTAATAGATAACATGGTAAATATTTATATATATATATCCTTGTTTTAAATTTTTATCATATATAACATTTAAACAAATATAAATATTTACATCTACATTTATTTTATAATAATTATTAATGATAAATATGAAAATAATATAAATTAATTAATATAACAATTTTTAAAATTTAAAATAACAAAATACATAGATATGTAATTAAATTAAATATTATAGTTTTCTTTTCACCTTTATATTTAAATATTATACCTATTCCATTTAATATATTAATACATTTATATTTATCTTTATCATTTAATTTAATATATTAAACGTAAAAAATGAAATATTATTAAAAAATTTAATTATATATACAATTTAATTTCTTATAATTATTTTTAATTTAAATAAAATATAAATTATATATTTATGACGTCATCAGTTTGACCACGGTTCAACCACTAGTCCAACCAATAAACTGTGAATTGGTAACTTTTTTGGTTCAACGTTTGGTCCGGTTTTAAAAACATTTGGTAGAATTAAAACTTTAAATCTTATTTAAAATATTTGGAATCATAAAAATAAGGTGATTTTCTAAGGGAAAGTTGCTTATCCTTTTCTTGTCATAGAGACCCAACTAAGAATTTAATTAACATTTAAGATATGTTTTAAAATTTTGATATTGAAAGTTCTAATATGAAAGTTCTAACAAGATTTTGATATAGAAATTTGCTAGGTCTAGAACAACAAACAACTAGAAAGGTCAATAATTAGACATCTTTATGGTCACTTGTGCCTACAGTGACAATGAATATAGGTGTGTTACTTTTGGTTACCTTCTCAAGGGCAAACTATGTTAACAAGGTATTAGATGAATTAAAAATCAAAGAAGACTCAAAACTTGTGACAGATGCACTAAAGAATGTTGTTGTAACTCCCAATAATTCACCCCCTTCCCCACCCAAAAAAAAAAAAAAAGAAAAAAGAAAAAGTCCATACAAATAAATTTCAAGAAGAAGAAATAGAGGAGAAGAAGAAGCTGCAGGAAGGAATTTTTCTTTGTATTTTGTTAACCGTATCAGAGGGCTATTACAGAGAGAGAGAGATATCTTACACTACAAGACAGAGAGCTCACACATTTGTACAGGTGTCATGTGAGAATATCATATAACTAAATCCCACTAAGTAATACATTATTAGTTCTGACATCCCCCCTCAAGACCACAGGTCTTGGGAGAACCATGAGCTTGCTGTGCAATGCAAGAAATCGCTAGGTAGGTAGTGCTTTAGTCATTATATCAACAAGCTGGGATTCAAAAGGAGTGAAGTGAACAGCAATGGTGGAGGAGAAAATGGGATCTACAATTCATGAAGAAGAGACTCCACCCAAGTTAATTCAGTAGCAGCATTAGCTAATCCTCTATACTCAAATTTTGAGCTTGAACGAGAAACCACTTTCTGTTTGAAGGAGCTCCAAGAGATCAAGCTTGAACCAAGTAATGTGCAATAGCCACTAGTACCCCTCCTATCATCAAGGTGTGAGGCCCAATCAGCATCAGTATAACATGTTAAGGAGAGATCTGATGAAGCAGCAATGGAGAGGCCATGGGAAACAATGCCATGTAAATACCGAAGAATTCGTTTCACTGTTTGCCAATGCACATTGGTAGGACAATGCATAAATTGACGAACCTTGTTTACCGTAAAACAAATATCCAGACAAGGGTGCAATATTGAAGAGCTCTAACCACACTACAGTAGAGAGTAGGATCCTCAAGAGGTTGGCCTTCATAAATGAACAATGTGCACAAGTCATTGGAGTAGGTAAAGGCTTGGAGTGTACCATAGAAGCTTTAGCTAAAAGATTTGATATGTACTTCGCCTGACTAAGATGCAAAGAATTTTTTGTTCAATGAGCTTCAATACCAAGAAAAAAATAGAGATCTCCAAGATCTTTGAGTGTAGACTGAGAGTGAAGAGTGGAAATCGGATTAGTTATTAATTGAGAATTAGTTCTTGTAAGCAATATGTCATCCACATAAATCAAAACAATCGGCATATTTGCACCAGAGTGAAAAATAAACATGGAGGAATCTCCTTGAGACTGTTTGAAACCCCAACAAGTCAATGAGGAACTAAGTTTAGTATACCCAGCCCGTGGTGTTTGCTTAAGACCATAAAGAGCCTTTGGAAACTTATAGACATAAAATGGATTATTTGAGTCAACAAAGCAGGGTGGTTGCACCATAATCATGTCTTCCCCTAATTCACCATGTAGGAAAGCACTATGCACATCCAATCGCTTAACGAGCCAATTCTTAGACATGGCCAAAGTAAGAACAATCCGAATTGTGGTAGGCTTAACCATTGGACTAAAGGTCTCAAAATAATCCAATCCAGCAGTTTGGGAATAACCCTTAGCAACCAATCAAGCCTTATGTCTCTCAAGACTGCCATCTGGTTTGAGTTTAACCTTGTATACCCATTTACAGCCAATGGGTTTGCAATGAGGTGGAGCAGGTACAAGGGACCAAGTGTCATTAGCCTGCAAGGCATCAAACTCAGCTTACATTGCCTATTGCCACACAGAATGTTGAGAATCCTGTTGGTAAGTGGTAGGCTCGGTCAGAATGGAATTTGAGGTAGCTAAAGTGGAGAGGTTATATAATGTGGGCTTATGAATACCATGTTTAGACCTGGTGAACATGGGATGAATGTTGGAGGAAGTAGGAGACCGATGGATGATGGGACTTTGTGGAGAAATGGATGTATCAGAAGGACACAATGGTGATACAACAGAAGAAGGGAAAAGAGGAGGAGGAGGAAGAAGGGGAGAAGAATCATAATTAGGAAGGAAGGTGGAATTGGTAGAAGATGAAGAAGAATTTAAGGGAATGGAATGTGGGCTAGACTGATGGTCACTAGGTAACTTGGAATAGGAAACAAAAAATGGGGTAGTAGGAGAAAGTGGTCCAGTTTGGAAGGATGTAGATGAGGATTGTGGACTGGTGGTAGAAGGAAAAGAAGAAGCAGGAAAAAAAAAAAAAAAAAAAAATGAATAGTTATACAATAAGAGATAATAGAAGGGGAAGATGTGGACTAAAGCTTTTTGAAAGGAAAGTCCAATTCATTAAATACAACATGTCTTGAAACATTAATGTGACTTGTAGAAACATCAAGACACAAGAAACCCTTATGCTAGGAACCGTTACCCCAAAAAACACACTCAGTTGATCATGGTTACAACTTATGAGAGTTATATGATCAAAAGCAAGGAAAACATGCAGAACCAAAATTTTGAAGGAATTGTAATCAGGAATTTCCTAAAAAAATGATCTCAAAGGGGCTTTTGAAGTTAAGAATAGATGTAGGAAGCCTATTGATGATATGAACAGTAGACTGAAACGCAAATGGCCAATATGACATAGGTACTCTAGAATGAACCAGCATAGTTAATCCCATTTCAACAACATGACGATTTTTTCTCTCAACTGACCCATTTTGTTGGAGAGTATAAGGACAAGAGACTCGATGAGAGATACCACGAGAAGCCAAGAAAGTGGAGACAAATCTACACTCCCCTCCCCAATTTGTAATATTTTTATCTTAGCATCAAATTGGTTTTCCACAAGGTTTTTGAACTGAAGAAAAATGGACAACGCCTCATCTTTAGTTTTAAGTAGGTACAACCAGCTAAAACAGGAGTAATCATCAATAAATAGCAAAAAAACATCACTCACAGAATAAATAGGGGAAAGACCCCAAAGATCATAATGTATTAACTCAAAAGAAAACTTAGCTCTAGAATCAAAGTTTACAAATGGAAGCTTGTGGCTTTTAGCAAACTAACAAGAATTATAGAAATCCACATCAAAATGTATGATACTGGAATTGCAAAGATTTAAAACTCTTTTGACAATCTTGGAATTGAAATGTCCTAAACAATGGTGTCATAGGTTTGCTTCTTAAGTGCTGGAGAGGAAGACTTTGGAGAGATTTGATGTACGAGACTTTGAAGCTGAAGAGACTTAATAAAGACCATTAACAAGCTGGCCCTGCAGAAGAACCTTCTTCGAGGCCTGATCTTTCACAAGAAAGAAGTCAAGATAGAATTCTACAAATGCAGTGTTATCAGCATAAAGTCTGGACAAGCTTAAAAGATTGTTTGAAAGAGTAGGAGCATGCAAAATGTCATTCAATTTGAGAGGAGAAGAAGTGGAGAAAGATAAAAGAGAATTGCCAGAATGAGAGATGGGAATTTTCTTACCATTGCCAACCATAACCTGTTCGTTGCCAATAAATGGAGTTGGATTTTGTATCATGGAGATATCCGGAGTAAAATGATGTGTGGCTCCAAAATCCATGAACCAGGAGGGATCCCTTACAGGAGAAGTTGTATCAAAAGAACTAGGCACAAGAGAGGATGTTGGAAGTGGGGAATCAAAAGTGAAGGTAGTATTAAAATTCTTTGGAGATGGAGGCTGATAATGAAGGTTTCCTCTATGGTAGCAAACAAGAGCAGTATAGCCAGATTTGCCACAGATTTGACACTGTGGTTTTGGACCATTCAAAGAATTAACAAGTTTCAATAGCCAATTGCAAACAAGCGGATTTCCTTGAGGTCTACCTAAGATACTTGGGTGAAAGGAATTCGTAGCAAGAGTAGCAGGAATAGAGAAATGGGGTGTTGAATTGGAGAAGTGGGATGGGTGTTTGAAGTGTTTCTTGTTATAATGAGAAGCAGTCAACTGAGTCTGAGTAGTATGAGCTTGAATCTAAACATGGTTGGCTTGCATAACTGTATGTTGTTGCTCAAGTCGAAACTCGTACCTCAAAAATAAACTATGTATCTCCTCCATATTAGGCAAGTCAAATTGATTATTCACAGAGGTGACCATTGTTTTAAAAAGGAGACTGGACCGGCCGGTCCGACCGGTCAAACCGTCGACCGTGAACTTTTCGGTTCAGTCCATCTCAATAAACCGTTTCGTGGTCAAATCGGTATTGAGCCGTTCAAATCGACGGTTGAACCACCGAACCGAACAAACCATCCGGTTTTTTACAAACCGGTCAGACCATAATTGTTACAAAAATTTATTAACTATTAAAAGGCCCATTATCCATCAGGCACATTTCCCTGCCCAATACTTTCAAAACTGAAACTAATTAAATTTGGTCCAAGCCACTAGGCCCAATCCAATGACAAGCTTATAAAACTTAAATTTGGGCCATGTTTCCAAGCCCAATTTGTTGGCACGTTTGGCTTGGATGTTGAAGGTATTTATAGGGCACTTAGAGCACATAGAATTCATGCGCTTCCGATGTGGGACTGGGACTGGGACTAAATAGAGGCAAAACATTGCTTCTTTGAGGGTTGGACGGATCTCAAAGTTTGAAGCCTTTGAACCATTGAGCATTGCACCATATTTATTAAATGATGTTGTTAAAAAATATATATAATAAGAATCTAAGATTAATGTTTTTATTTCAAATTTTTATCATATAAAATCTTTAAAGAAATGTAAATATTTAAATTCATGTTTATTTTTAAAATAATATGATAATAATAATTATAAAAAATAATATAAATTAATTAATAGAATAATTTGAAAACAATAAAATGCAAAGACAAAAAGATAAAATTAAATGTTATAAATTTTGTTATCTTAAATATATCTTCATTCTTAAATATTACATATTTCTATTTAATAAAATTTAAAATATTAAACTTTATCATTTAATTTAATATACTAAATATAAAAATCAAACATTATTAAAATTTGTAATTTTCTATATTTTAAATTTTTTATAATTATTTTTAATTTTATATAATATATAAATTATATATTTATTATATCACCGGTCAACCGCGGTTCAACCGCCGATCTAACCAGTAAACCGTGAACCGATAATTTTTCCGGTTCGATGACCGATCCGGTTCTAAAAACATTGGAGGTGACAAAGGCATTATACTCAGAGTGAAGACCATTAAACATGTAAATCAACTGATCCTCTCTAGAAACCGGTTCTCCAATGGCAACTAAGCTATTACAAAGTCCCTTAATCTTTTGATTATAATCCAAGGCAAACATACCACCCTTCTTTAAAGACTGAAGTTGGGTGCACAGCTCAACAAGTCAAGCCATTGAAGCTGAGGCATAGATCTAGCCCAATGCTAACCATATTTCACTAGCAGTGTCATATCCCACTATTTGAGTTATGACATTCTCAAATAAAGATGCATAGAACCAACTCATGATAAGCCTATTATACCTTTGCCATAGAGAGTATTTTGGATTGATAATGAGCTGCCGCAGATCAAGAAACTTTAGAGGACAAGGGTGGGTGTTGTTGAGAAAACCTTCTAATCCATTTGCAATCACAACATTGAGTAGCTGATTTTTCCATATCAAATAGTTGCTCTGTCAAGCTTAATAGTAAGTGGCTCATTTGGAGATGGAAAAGAGGTTTGAACAAGAGGAAAAGTTTGAGCTCCGATGAGTTGATTTTGGGGATTTGCTTGAACTGATATTTGGGGGATTTAAGCAGTGGAAATATTTGTAGGGTTAATAGAGGAAGTATTCTCAGATATATTTCTGGAGGTGGCCATTTGGATCAAATGAAGGAAGCTTTGATACCAAGATAAATTTCAGGAAGAAGAAACAGAGGAAAAGAAGAAGCTACAGAAAGGAATTTTTCTTTGTATTCTGTTAACTGTATCAGAGGGCTATTACAGAGAGAGAGATATATCTAGCACTACAAGACAAAGAGAGCTCACACATTTGTACAGGTGTCATGTGAGAATATCCTATAACTAATCCTCACTAGGTAATACATTATTAGTTCTAACACATACAAATTTAAATCACCTCTTCTCAACACCAAAACAAAATTAAAAATAATAATAATAATGAAAGATTCATCAGCACAAATAAAAATGAAATATCAAAATATCCTTTTATGAGGTTCAAACAATGATTACTTGCATGTAAAAATGTAGAATCTTTTAGAATGCTATGTAAAGGGAAGAACGTAATTCCAGAATCTAAAATAGAAAATTGAATGATCACAACTTAATATGGCATCAACCCTCTAAAAATGAAATAAAAAGAACTCATCACCACAAGCTTTCCTGAAATTCTAAGAATAATTCCACCCATGAAGAAAAAATGTAATAATTCCAGGTGCTATGGAAAAAAGAAGGCTCATTCCACATGCTTTGTTGATATAAAACTGAATTATTCAACTTTATTGTGGTGTCCAGATGTGCATTGAAGCATATATAGCACCAAGAGACCACACTGGCACTTTTTTACAATACAAAGAAAAGAGAACTTACCATCAAGCTTAAGAAACTCTGACCCAAGAATAGCAACATCTTGGCGTGCACGGGCATCCAACCTCATTATGCCACTAATGAAAATTAAATTACTAAAGCATGAGCAGACATCTCCAGATTAACATAAATTCAAAGGCACATAACATGATAAGGAATGTGAAGGAAACTATAATATGACATAGAAAAGATAATTTAATAAAAATAACTAGTACCCCAAGCCAGCTAAACCAAACCAAATGTCTGAAGCTAACTTCTCCACCATATAGAGAAGTTTCATATTATAAGTGGAGTTTTAGCTAAGCATACTAAACCTGAAGTACCATATGCATACAATTAGTCATGAACATTGCAGATTTTGCAAACCATTTTCACATTAATATGTTTAAGCCAAAAAGACAATATAGCGCATGTGCATTACCGAGAAAGCAAGACCATGTCATTACGAGCCCTTTCATTTACAAATTTTGCATCATTGTAGACAAATTTACAAGCTTCAGCTAAACCCTGATTTGAGTGAATGATTCTTTCAGGCATGACCAGATTCTCGTCTTCCTCATCTTCAAGTTGTACACTGATTACAACAGGATTACCATGAATAGACAGATAAGATATCAGCACCAATAAGTTTCAAATGATGGATAAATCACAAAATAAAGGAGTGATAGAACTGAAAACAGTTGGTGGATAAGCATAAGTTCTTGGTCTGCACCAGTTGATGGATAAGCATAAGTTCTTGTTTGAAACTAAAGGGTATCATTCATTGCCATGAGTGAAAAAAATGGCACTAACAGTAATTGAATAAAGATATTAAAATTAAACACTAGTTAATTTGGCAGGTGAAACAGACTCGAGTTTAGGAAAAAAAATTATTGTCCAGTAAATTGGAAGTCCAGCCAATTAAAACTGGTAATGCAGAAGAAGAGGTAATCCCAGAGATAGCCATACTGATTCATCTGTCTTTATCAATTACTTTTCTTCATCCAAGAGATATTAATGTCCCTTCTTCACCTTCTATATAACTATTATTTCTACACACAAAAGTTAGGAAATGCCACTTTATCTAAACCCCAGCTTCTTAAACAATGTAACTGCTATTAACCCTTCTGAACTATGTATATTGAAATTTCTATGTTCTGTTGACACAGAAATGAGTGCCGTGTTTTAACATGGACATAGGATTTTTAACAAAGGAAACTCCTAAAAGTTAGACAAGAGAACAGGACAAAGTCATTTGAGTGCATAGTAGAAACTTATAAATTTGGGTTTGTTTGTGGATGTGAAAGTACCGAAGAGACCAAAATAAGAAATAAAATAAATAGTTCACAGTAGTTTCCTCAAGAAAAATACTCTTGACATTGTTTGAAATAAGTGAAGATGAATTGTTTTGCAAGTTTCTAATAGGTGTCTGTTATGGTATGATGGTGGATATCATGTCAACAAGTGTCAAACAGACCAACCATTGATTGGGAGAAGTGCAATGAACGATTTTGACTGCCAGAAGTGTCCTACATCTTATTAGGAAGATTCCCAATAAGCAAGTAAAAAGGTCATGATAATTATTTAACAACATTCAGATGTACATAAACCTGCTTAAAACCTGAAGATTAAAACATTCCATGTTAAACAGAAGCAAGTGTTTCAAAAGAACAGACTGCATTAAAACTGCAAAAGCAGGATACATCTCCCTACTAACACTTGGTGTTGGATGCCAGTCAGCAAGACAACCATGACCATGTACATATGTGAAATCAGCTTGGACACTTAAATACTGCAAATATTTACATCAAAACTGAGTAGGCAGTGTGTAAGGCCTTATGAGTAACAAACCCATTATAAAATTATTACCCTTTTTCATTATGGTTACTGAACCTTTTTTGAAGTTATTGTTTTCTTCATTAAATTCATATCATTCTTCCACATGTGTATTTATATGTGTGTGTGTCTTTATATATGTGTGTGTGTGTATTTATATATGTGGGTACACCTGAGTGCGTGTGTGTGTGTGTTATGCAAGTATATATATATACATGCATATGTATAATCAGTCAGGGAATTCATAAACACACAGATATATAGTCCTGCCATGTTTGGATGTTGTCCAAATGCCGTTGTCAAAATGCAATAAGCGCCCGTTTTCAAAAGCCAGTGCCAAAGTGACATCCTTTCTGACAACTTAACAATTAAAGTCACAGAAAAAAAAAATGAAACTACAAGAAAAAATGTAATATATATATATATAGATTAACAATACTAAAATTATCAGAATTTTTGTAGTTAATTAATATTACCTTGGTATATCAGAACGATCACTATAATGTTCAACACATTGTTTTGCTTCAGTCTTATGTGTCCCTGTTAACCAGCATAACACAGAAGATCCCCTAGAGGAAAAATAATGACCAGTTTTTCCACATATGTGCCAGAAACCCTTGTTGGAAAATCTATATCTAGCAGTCAAGAGATGTCCACTGCTCTGTCGCCTAAGCTCAACTCCTTGATTTTTAGAATGCAACCCACAATGTTTTATTGATTTGGAAAATGAAGAAATAGTTCCTCGCGATTTAGAGATACTTGCCCTGTCAGTTGCCACAGGACTACTTGAAAACTTGCTCGCAGTCAGTGCCATTGGAAGGGTCAATATAAGAAGGAAATAATACTAGCCAGCATTTCCTTTACAACACAAAGCTGAATAAATACAAAGATGTAATTAGGAAGTGTCATATGCAATATCAATTTTTAAGCAAATGATCTTGGAGACAATGAACATTGCAATTATAATTAAAGATTTTGTAGCATAACAATATAGTAGAATAATTCATACCACAAGCATCAAATACCCTGAAATGACCAAAAATTTAAAATATTTATGCTCATTTTTAAAACATAGCAGGAGTTTCAATATAAAATGTTCACACATGTCAATCATTATATAGGAAAATCAGGATGAAGACTAAGCTAATGATTTCATTGCACCTCTTAGAGGAAAGCTCATCATGTGATACACTGGCAAACAAGATCTGTATTTTTCAGTCGAGAATGAATATTATAAGAGCAATCTCACAAGCAGCCTGTCGAATTTAACTAGTGGTCATACTGTAATTGTTTTTTTTTATATATAGATAAAAAAGATGTATATATAGAAAAGAGGAAGCACCAAAAGCAGTGCCCTCAGAGTATACAAGGAGTATACAAAAAAAGCCAAAAGGCTTGAACCGAAAGGGAAGGGATAGAAACAAAAAACATCAATTGCCCTTACTTAGAGCCTAACCAATCAATGAAGCTTACAAGCAAAGAAGGGC
The DNA here is from genome assembly GCA_946000715.1 of Vitis cinerea var. helleri x Vitis riparia. Lineage (NCBI taxonomy): Eukaryota > Viridiplantae > Streptophyta > Magnoliopsida > Vitales > Vitaceae > Vitis > Vitis cinerea var. helleri x Vitis riparia. The sequence continues at coordinate 16,488,912 of OX254005.1, read as the reverse complement.
TCAAAACTATAGACACCCTAACCCAAGACCAAATATTACATACAAAAGAATTTTTCAATCTTTGGAGCAAAAGCTCCTCATTATCAAACGCTAACATATTCCTTTCCTTCCAGACTATCCAAAATATACATAAGGGGATCATTTACCAAGCCTTTTTACGAGTTTTCCCCACCAAAGCCCCATGCCACCCAAGAAGAGTTTTCTTCATTGAACAAGAAAGAATCCAAGCCACACCAAAGAGGGAGAAGAGAAGATTCCACATAATCCAAGTCTTTGCACAATGAAGAAGAAGGTGATCCACCGTCTCTACTTCAGAGAGGCATAAAAAACACCTATTTGCCAACGAGTGCCCCCTCCTTTGAAGTTGGTCCAAAGTTAAGACTTTCCCCCAAGAAGATTCCCAAGCAAAGAAAGTCACCTTAGGAGGCACACTCGCCCTCCAATTACTACCACTAGGGAACAAAAGAGAATCTTCAGGCTCAAAGATAGAATAAAGAGACTTGACCGTAAAGGTGCCACACCTGGAAGTTGTCCAAATCACTCTATCTTCCACCTCCCTTTGCACCCTAAAAACTTGGATCTTTTGCAAAAAACGCTCCACCAACTCTACCTCCCAATCATTAAACGCCCTTGAGAAAAAGAGGGGTCCAACCACCCCCATCACCATCAAGGTTCCAAACATCCGACACCCAAGCTTCCTTAGACAAAGAAATGGAAAATAAGGAAGGGAAGGACTTGGGAAGGAGTCATCTTCAAAATTGACTTTGAAAAGGCTTATGACCATGTGAGTTGGGATTTTTTGGATCATGTGTTGGAGAAGAAGGGGTTTAGTCCTAGATGGAGGAAATGGATGAGTGGTTGTTTGTCCACGGTATCTTATGCAGTCTTAGTGAATGGAAACGCTAAAGGGTGGGTCAAGGCATCTAGAGGCTTAAGACAAGGCGACCCTTTATCCCCTTTTTTGTTTACTTTAGTCGCAGATGTACTAAGCAGGATGTTATTGAGAGCAAAGGAAAGAAATTCATTGGAGGGTTTCAAGGTAAGTAGGAACAGAATTAAGGTGTCCCATTTGCAATTTGCAGATGATACCATTTTCTTTTCTAACACTAGGGAGGAAGAATTGCAGACTCTCAAGAGTCTATTGTTAGTGTTTAGGCTTATTTATGGGCTTAAGGTTAACCTAGACAAGAGTAATATTTATGGCATCAATCTTGATCAGAATCATCTTTCTAGATTTGCCAAATTGCTTGATTGTAAGGCTTCTAGTTGGCCTATACTCTATCTGGGTCTTCCTTTGGGAGGGAATTCCAAGGCTTATGGCTTTTGGGATCCAGTGATTGAGAGGATCTCGAGAAGATTAGATGGGTGGCAAAAGGCTTATTTATCTTTTGGAGATAGGATAACTCTTATCCAATCTTACCTCACCCACTTACCCTACTACTTCCTTTCCTTGTTTAAGATACCCGCTTCAGTGGCTACAAAAATTGAGAGATTGTAAAGGGATTTTTTATGGTCAAAGGTTGGGGAAGGTAAAAGAGATCATCTAGTTAGTTGGGATGTAGTATGTAATCCGAAAGCAAAAGGGGGTTTGGGATTTGGGAATATTTATTTAAGGAATCTCACTCTCTTAGGGAAATGGTTGTGGAGGTACCCTAGAGAGGGTTCAGCTCTATGGCATCAGGTTATTTTAAGCATTTATGGATCACACTCTAATGGTTGGGATGCTAACACTTTAGTTAGATGGTCACATCATTGTCCTTGGAAGGCTATTGCACAAGTCTTTCAGGAGTTTTCCAAGTTTACTCGGTTTGTGGTAGGAGATGGGGAAAGAATTCGGTTCTGGGAAGACTTGTGGTGAGGGTACCAACCTTTGGGATCCCAATATCCAAGACTATTTAGAGTAGTCTCGGATAAAAATATTCTTATTTCTTCAATTCTCGGTTTTACTCGTCCTTTCTCTTGGAACTTTAATTTCCACCGTAACCTTTCCGATTCTGAGATAGAAGATTTAGAAGGTTTCATGCGGTCACTTGATGGTTTGCATCTATCACCTTCAATTTCAAATGCGAGATCCTGGTCTTTATCTTCTTTAGGACTTTTTTTAGTCAAATCTTTGTTTCTAACCTTATCCCAATTTTCTGGTACTCCTCCAGTTTTCCTTACTAAGTTTGTTTGGAATTCTCAAGTCTCTTTCAAAGTCAAGTCCTTTGTCTAGTTAGTGGCACACAAGAAGGTAAATACTAATGAATTGCTACAATTGAGAAGACCCTATAAAGCTCTTAATCCTGATATTTGTAAACTGTGCATGAAGCATGGAGAATCAGCAGATCATCTTTTCCTACATTGTTCTTTGACGATGGGGTTGTGGCACAGATTATTTTAGTTAACCAAGATGGATTGGGTTCCCCCGAGGAGCATTTTCGACATGTTGTCCATCAATTATAATGGTTTTGGTTTATCTAAGAGATGGATAGTTTTGTGGCAAGCTGGGAGCATCGCTTTATTTTGGGTTGTGTGGCGGGAAAGAAATGCGAGGATTTTTTAGGATAAAGCAAGGAATTCAGAGAATCTTTGGGATTCTATTCATTTCCTTGCTTCTCTTTGGGCTTTCCGTTCCAAGGTTTTTAAGGGGACTCCCCTTAATGTGTTACAACTTGATTGGATAGCAGTGTGCAATTCCAAAGGGTTGGTCTAATCTAGAGAGTTTGTATGTTTTTACTATGTATTTTCTTATTTTTGTATTCTTGTAGTTTAGTTTTCTTTGGTGGGAGGATTCCTCATCCTTCTCTTGTACTTCTTTTTTCTATCAATATATCCCTTTGTCGTTTCCTATGAAAAAAAAAAAAAACAAAACAAAGTAGCTCATCTCCACACTACTTGTCCATCTAGAATCTCACTCTCTGCCCATTACCCACTTGGTAGGCCAACCTACCACTCAAATAAATCCACTCCTTCCTAATTGTTTTCCACAAACCCACACCATACCTCTCACATACCACTTGGCCATACTGTTTGGCAAAAAAATCAAGAAAATATTGTTTGTTGACAAGATTCAACAATTGAGCTGATTTTTGAAAAATTTTGAAAAAAATTGGCCAAATAATCATCTTTTTTTTATTTTTTTGTTCACTTTAATTTCTTATTTTAAAAAATGAGAAAAAAAATTCAAAAAAAATTATTTTTAATTTTTATCATATTTATCCCTTAGTTATTTTATTTTAAAATTTTAAAAAAATATCACAAAATTGCAAAGAACTGAAATATAAAAAATAATAAAAAAATAAGTTTTCTAATATTTTATAAAATATAAGTTTTAAATAAAAATAAATTTCATAAAATAATTATAAATACAACTCTCAATAATATTATTTAAATAAAAAAATGTCAAAAAAAACTTAAATAGACTATTAAAATGCACTTTCAAATAATATATTTCACATAAAATCTTACTTAAAAATTTTGAATAATTTAATTTGTTATTCAAATTTAATAAAAACGGTTCAATAAAATTAATAATTTCATTGACAGATTTTATTTTACAAATGCAATGTGTTTTTTTGGGTAAATTTAAACTATTTTATAAATGTAATGTGTTTTAAATATTGAAGTGTAACATGTTTTCAAATAAAACAATTCAATGATGTAAAAGTTTTAACTCCGCACTAATATTCATTATTAACTTTTTAAACTCATTCATCTGTTATAGTCTTGACCAATGTCACTAATTTTATCATACATATATTATTTTGTTGAAAACTAATTTAAAAAATGTTTACCTTCACATTAATATCAAGTATACACTTTCAAAATTCATATTTCTTATCAATACACATTACATTATTGCCCAACATCACAAATTTTTATAATACATATATTGTTGTCTTGAAAAGTGCAATTTCAATATCCTTATTATAGATTATTTTAGAATTGCTTAGAGTCTTTTCTAACATTTCAACGAGTTATAATCAATTTCCATTCCACCAATTTTTATTTTTTTTCCAGAATTTCAGTCAAATATTTGAGTAAACCCAACTATCTATATTTTGTGAATTTCCTATATTTTCATCTTTAACAGGAACAGGATACAGGAACTGGAAAACCACATGCAGAAACAAAAGCAAGGACTGATGTCACAAATGTGAAACAGGGAAATGAATAGGAATGAAATAAGAAACTATGGGAAACCTGATAAGAAACTCTATAAAGCTAATATGAATGCTGAAAAAAGTTGAATGGTAAATTGAAATATGAACTTCAGTGAATGATTAGAGAAACTTCTTGGAAATGTTCATGAATCATTATGGGGAAAAGGATTGAGAAGCATAAAATTGAGGGATTTTACCGGAAATGCAATTCTCATGAGTTCCATGGTGTTTCTAAAGAGTTCCCAAGGGTTTATTTTCAGAGTTTTACAAAGCTTTGCCCTAAATTTTCCGGGTTTTGGACAGAGGTTAATTTTTTAAGCAACCAAGGCCCAACATGATAATAATACCCCCACATCAAACACCTTGTTGTTGTCATATGACCATGTTTATATGTTATGCTAGGTTTTTGGAGGTTGCCTTGTCCACCATATCAACCTGCTCTAAAATAATGCATGTTCTTGCCACCATATCATACAGATTTTGGCTTCTTAACCTTTTGCACTACTACAAATCATATAAATTGGTTTGAAACCGGTTAAGGTCTTCCATTAACCAATTACAAGGCCTTTATAATAAAGCAGAAAAAAAAAGGGGGCGGGGGGGGGTGTGTTCCTTGAATCTCATAAAAGTTCAATTTTCCATGTATGAGGAAAGATAAAAAATAAAAAAAGCTCCAGATTTGGGCACAAAATAAATCATGGGTACAGACTTAAAAAAATAAAATAAAATAATAATAATAATCATCTATCTTGAACCAGGTGTTTTTGTTTTCTTCAAACAGTCTACAGTAGCCTTGTTGAATAGTGGTGGTATAGCAGAGTTTGATTCAAAGTTGCAAACAAACTAAAGGGCAAAAGAGAGGCGTGGCACTTAACGAGAATCAGAAAGAGAAGGGGTTTCACACAGTAATCATAAATGAAAAATAGTAAAGAAACTGAAAGGAAAATAAGGGAATGCAGAGAACTGACCTTGGTAGGGAGAGAGCCAAAATGGCAGAGTCCAGTGGGAGACAGAGGAGGAGGCGGGTGGGGGCCAAGTAAAAGGGGGAAAATCAACTCCTTCCACAAACCAAGTTTGTGGCCCCAGAATTGCCACCGCACTTGTGGATGCCAATCATTCACCCACTTCCTCCTGCACTCGTAACCCCTTTATGCTTCTCTGCTCACTCTAATTTTGAAGTTAAGTAATTTTAAATGTGCTGTTCTAATTTTAAAGCTTGTTTGAAAGTATTTAATGCTTTGAAATGATTTTTAATAAAAAAAATTAAAAATAATTTAAGATATTTCTTAAAATAACATTAAATGGGTATCAATTAAAAAAAATCATTTTCTTTTTTAAAACACTATTAAAAATATTATTAAAACTATTTTTTTTTATTTAGACTTAAATTTTAATTATTTTTTTATAAAGTTAAAAGGTTTGTTTCAGATATTTAGGCCAATGGTCCCTTGTGAATCTTATATTTTTTTAATAATAATAAATAAGAAAAAATTATTTTTTTAATTGCCATTTAATTTATTTTTAGTAATACATTAGGGGCAAGTCTCACAAAGAAAGAGGCACATAAGTCCACTAGTAGTGTTTTAAGGTGGCTGAGTGATATGTTTTGCCTGTGACAAGGGAAAGGGAGGGAGGTGGGAGGACGATATTGACATGTTGCACCGAGTGCCTCTTTTTTTTTTCTTTTCTTTTTTTTTGAGGATGAAGGAGAGCCATGAATAGTGGATAAAATCTCAGTTTTTTAAATTGTAGCACATTCAATCCTCTTCACTTGCCACCTAGTTAAAAATAATAGGGAAAAGTGTCATTTAATATAATAACAAATTAATTGATTAAAATTTGGGAATATCATGCAACCATGCATCACCAATAAAAAAACTTATGCTTTTACCTTTTCAATTTTAAAAGTAAAGTGATAAAAAAATGTTACCGGTCCATACACTACTTATAAATTTGTTCCAAAATTACCCTCTAAAGTTAAGGGTGAGGACACTTAATATTTATAAAAGTTGTTGTCAAGTACATCAATCATTTTATTTATTTATTTCTCTTACATCAACTCTCCCATATATCTCACCTCACGTCACGTTCTTATATTTTCCTTTAACATTTTTTTTAATATGCTAATGTATGGTCTCATAAAACTTCTTTAATTGTAATTTCTTTTCACTCTCCAATCTTCCCATATTTAATGATTTTAATTATTTTTTGGACATATTAATTTTAAAATGGTAATATATAATAAATACTTGATATAAAAAATAAATAAAAATACTATCCTACAAATAATATACTTGATGATTTTAAATATTAATTATAATAATGCATTTGATAAATCAAGATTTAAATTTAAAAATTACATTTTATTATTTAGAGGTTTATAATATAATATTTTTATATTAATGCAAAATAAAAGATTTATTTATTTTGTAAATTCTATCACATGTAAAAGTAAAAGTAAAAGTAAATTTGTAATACTAATTTTTTTATTATTATTATATCAAAATCACAATAAGTGATGATGCTTTTATCTTTTTTCTTATGGTTTTAACTTGATTGTTGATCTAATTTTTTGTTTCATTAAAATCTTTAATTTTTTTAATTAAAATAAAATATAAAAGAAAATATATTTTTTCATAAAACAAATTGTAGTTAACATTTTATATTAATTTCATAAAAAATGGGTATATCCTTAAGAAAAATAGGTGCATCCATTCGTAGGGGAACAGGGACCCTTATCTCCCTTATTATGGTCTATATATTCATTTGGGGACCCTTGATAAGTGATTGGAGGTCCTCTCCCATCTCGGAATGAAAGTTGAAACCCTTAGGTACATCTTTAACAAAAATAGGTACATCCATTCTCATGGGAATTGAGACACTTATCTACCTTCTCATAGTTCATATATTCCTTTAAAGACCCTTGAAAATGGATTAGAGGTCATTCCCTATCCTAGAACGGGCTTTGGAATCCTAGGTGTATCCTTAAAAAAATTTGGCACATTCAATCTTTGGTCTACCAGGACCCTTACATCCCTTCCTGTGGTCCATTTGATCTTTTGGGGACCCTTAGGAAGTGATTACAAGTCATTCCCTACCTCGAAATGGACTTTCAAACCCTAAGTACATCCTTAAGAAAATTTGGTACATCTAATCCTTGGGCTTCCGGGACCCCTATCTCATTTCTTAAGGTACAACTATTCTTTTAGGGACCCTTAGGAAGTGATTGAAGGTAATTCCTCACCCTAAAATGGACTTTTAAACCTTAAATGCATCTATAAGAAAATTTTGTATATCTAATCCACAGACTATCGAGACCCCTATATCCTCTCTTATGGTCCATTTGATCCTTTGGGGACCCTTAGAAAGTGATTGCAAGTCATTCCTCATCTCAGAATGGACTTTGGAACCCTAGCTACATCCTTAAGAAAATTTAGTACGTCCTTAAGAAAATTTGGTACATCTAATCCTCAAGCTATTAGAACCCATGATCCATTTATTCCTTTTAAGACCCTTGGGAAGTGATTGGAGGTCATTTCCCACCCCGAAAATTTGGTACCAAATTTTCTTAAGAAGGTACGTAGGGTTCCAAGTCCATTCCAAGATGAGGAACGACTTGCAATCACTTCCCAAGGGTACCCAAATGATCAAATGCACCATGAGAAGGGATATAAGGGTCTTGGTGGCAGCCCGACGATCAGATATACCAATTTGTTTTAAAGATGTACCTAATGTTCAAAAGTCCTTTTTGGGGTGAGAAATAACTTTCCATCACTTCCTAGGGTCCCTAAATGAAAAAATGGACCTTGGGAAGGGAGATAAGGGCCTCAGTAGCACAAGGATTAGATATACCAAAATTTCTTAAATATTTACCTAGGGTTCCAAAGTCCATTCCGAGGTGGGGAACACCCTCCAATCACTTATCGAGGGTCACTAAAAGAACAAATCAACCTTAAGAAGGAAGATAGGGGTCTCAATAGCTCAAGGATTGGATATACTAAAATTTCTTAAGGATGTACTAAATTTTCTTACAGATTTACCAAATTTACTTAAGCATATACCTAGGGTTCCAAAGTCCATTTTGAGATGGGGAACGACTTTCAATCACTTCCAAAGGATCAAATGGACTATTAGAAGGGAGATAGGGGTCTGGATACCCCGATCATTGGATGAACCAAAATTTCATAAGGATACACCAAATTTTCTTAAGGATGTACCTAGGGTTCCAAAGTTCATTCCAATATGAGGAACGACATGCAATCACTTCCCAAGGGTCCTCAAATGATCAAATGGACCATGAGAAAGGATATAGGCCCAGTAGCTCGACGATCAGATATACCAAATTTTCTTAAAGATGTACCTAGGGTACCAAAGTCGGTTTCAAAGTGGGGAACCACCTCCAATCACTTCTTGAGGATCCCTAAAGGAACAAATGGACCTTGGGAAGGGAGATAAGGGTTTTGGAAGCTCGAGAATTTGATGTACAAACTTTTTTTAAGGATTTACCTAGGGTTCCAAGTGCATTCCAAGATGAGTAATGACTCGCAATCACTTCCCAAGGGTTTCCCAAATGATCAAATGGACCATGAGAAAAGATATAAGGGTCCGGTATCTCGATGATTAAATATACTAAATGTTCTTAAAGAGTACCTAGGGTTCCAAAGTTCGTTCCAAGGTGGGGAACCACCTCCAATCTCTTTTTTAGGGCCCCTAAAGGAACAAATGGACCTTAGGAGAGGAAATAAAGGTCTTAGAAGCTCGAGGATTGGATGTACCAAATTTTCTTAAGGATGTACCTAGGGTTCCAAGTCCATTCCAAGATGAGGAATGACTTACAATCACTTCCCAAAAGTCCCTAAAGGATCAAATAGACCATGCAAAAGGATATAGGGGTCATGGTAGCCTGATGATGGGATATACCAAATTTTCTTAAAGATATACCTAGGGTTTCAAAGTCAGTTTCAAGGTGGGGAACCACCTCCAATCACTTCCTAAGGGACCCTAAAGGAACAAATGGATCTTGGGATGGGAGATAGGGGTCTTGGAAGTCTAAGAATTGGATGTACCAAATTTTCTTAAGGATGTACCTAAGGTTCTAAGTTCATTTCAAGATGAGGAACGACTTGTAATCACTTACCAAAGGGTCCCCAAATGATCAAATGGACCATGAGAAGGGATATAGAGGTCTTGGTAGCCCAACAATCAAATATACCAAATTGTATTAAAGATGAACCTAAGGTTCCAAAGTCCGATCCAAGGTGGGGAACCACCTTCAATCACTTCTCGAGAGTCCTTAAAGAAATAAATGGACCTTGAGATGGGAGATAGGGGTCCTGGTAGCCTGAGGATTGGATGTACCAAATGTTTCGTAACGATGTACCTAAGGTTCCAAGTCCATTCCAAGATGAGGGACAACTTGTAATCACTTCGTAAAGATCCCCAAATGATCAAATGGACCATGAGAAGGGATATAAGGGTCTCAGTAGCCCGATGATCAAATATACCAAATTGTCTTAAAGATGTACCTAGGGTTCCAAAGTCTGTTCCAAGGTAGGAAACCATTTCCAATCACTTCCTAAGGGTCCCTAAGGGAACAAGTGGACATTGGAAAGAGAGATAGGGGTCTTGGAAGCCCGGGGATTGGATGTACCAAATTTTCTTAAGGATGGACCTAGGGTTCCAAATCCATTTCAAAATGAGGAATGACTTGCAATCACTTCCTAATGGTCCCCAAAGGATCAAAGGGACTATGAGAAGGGATATAAAGGTCTTGATAGCCTAACAATCGAATATATCAAAGTTTCTTAAAGATGTAGTCAGGGTTCCAAAGTTTGTTCCAAGGTAAGGAACCACCTCCAATCACTTCCCAAGTGTCCCTAAAGGAACAAATGAACCTTGGGATGGGAGATGCAAATCCTGGTAGCCTGAGGATTGGATGTACCAAATTTTCTTAAGGATGTACCTAGGGTTCTAAGTCTATTCCAAGATGAGGAACGACTTGCAATCACTTCCCAAAGGTCATTAAAGGATCAAATGGACTATGAGAAAATATATAGGTGGTCTGATAGCCCAACGATTGGATATACCAAACTGTCTTAAAGATGTACCTAGGGTTCAAAAGTTTGTTTTAAGGAGAGAAACAACTTCCAATCACTTCTTAAGGATCCTTAAATGAACAAGTGGACTTTAGGAAGGGAGATAGAGGTCTCAGTAGCCGAGGATTTGATTTACCAAATTTTCTTAAAGATTTACCTAGGGTTTCAAAGTTTATTTCGAGCTGGGGAACGACCTCCAATTACTTCTCGAGGGTTCGTAAATGAACAAATTGACCTTAAGAAGGGAGATAAGGGTCAAAATAGCCTAAGGATTGGATGTACCAAATTTTCTTAATAATGTACCAAATTTTCTTATTGATGTATTAAATTTACTTAAGGATATACCTGGGTTTCAAAATCCATTCCGACATGGGAAAGACTTGCAATTACTTCCCAAGGGTCCTTAGATGATCAAATGGACCATGAAAAGGGATATAGGCTACCCAATAGCCCAAGGATCGGAAATACCAAATTGTCTTAAAGATGTACCTAGGTTTCAAAAGTTCGTTTTGGGGTGAGGAATAACCTCCAATCACTTCTCGATGGTCCCTAAACGAACAAATGGACCTTGAGAAAGGAAATAGGGGTCTTAGTAGCTCAAGGATTGGATGTACCAAATTTTCATAAAGATTGTTAGAAAAATTAGGCTAATCCAACCTATGGTAATCATCCTGGAGGGGAGGGGGGGGGGGGGGGGGTGAATAGGGTGATGGTCTCTTTTTTTAAATTTAAACTATGTGAATGTAAAAGACAATTATATGCAAGTATATAATCAATAATATAAAGACAATTGCATATAAATTAAAAGAGTAGGGAAGAGAGAATGCAAACACAAGATTTTATAGTGGTTCGGTGCAATCTGGCCAACATCCACTCTTCTCTAGCTTCAATCCTAAGCTTGAGGTTCCATTAATTCAAGGCTTCCAAACCAAACCTTCAAGCAATACAATTAGATTATGGTTCCAATCCACCCTCTTGGACTTTTGGCTCCAAGTACCCTTTACACTTCTCAAGAGATACCCCACTCTTGAACAACCACTCAAGTGATACCCTACACTTGAGAAACTTCACCTCAAAGATTTACAAATAAATGATCTCACAAAATCCTAATACAAAAACTTCAAACTCAAATGATACAAGCAAACTAAGATTAAAATGTGCACTAATGATATGCAAGTTTTAGAACAATGGTGCACTCAAAACACTCTCCTAAGGCTCAAATATATTCAAGAAATGTTTGGAAAGGTTAAGCTTATGAAACAATGAAGATTGGAGCCTTTTTATAGAAGAAAATGACCAAACTAGTCGTTAGGGGTTCGACCGGTTGACTAGTCGTTAGCATTTAATGCTTGGCAGGTGACCGTTGTACCTCGACTGGACCTCGACCGGACCTCGATTCGACCTCGATTGGTTGAGGTTCAACCTTGACCGGTTGAACAACCGTTCTAGAAAAAAGAAAAAGTTTTTTTGCACCCTCGATCGGTTGTGTTGGGGGTCAACCCAAACCTAGACCAATTGAGCTGGAGGTCAACTGGTTCCTCATCCAGTTCAACCGATTGAGCCATTTTTGGCTCAACAACCAACTTTTTCAACTTAAAACCTTTTAAACAAGTTTGAAAAACATTTGATACAATGTTTTAGTTGAAAACATGAAATCATCCAATTTTAAAAATATTTAAAACAAAATAACTCTTGGATGATTTTGGTGTATAAGTAAATAATTTAATGCATGAAAATCCTAGTGTACCAACAACCTTACAAAGAGATCTTATGAAGCTTGAGTCTTAAAAAACACTTCTCTTTGAGGTAGTCTTCTTCTTCATAGTTTCTCCTAGGCTTGATCTGTTTTTGTGCTTGCCACTTTGGAAATCGTCTTGCCTAAACACACTTGAAATATAATCGTTAGTTCAAAACTGAGATTAACCAAACCTTGGTTTCACAAAGATGTACCAAATTTTCTTAATGATGTACCTAGGGTTGCAAAGTCCGTTTTGAGATGAGGAACGCCTTGCAATCACTTCCCAAAGGTCCTTAAAGGATCAAATGGACCATAAGAAGGGATATAGGGGTCCCGATATCCCAACGATCAAATATACCAAATTTTCTTAAAGATGTACCTAGGGTTCCAAAGTTCATTCCAAGATGGGGTAGGACCTCCAATCACTTTTCGAGGGTCCCTAAAAGAACAAATGAACCTTAGGAAGAGAGATTGGGGTTCTGATAGCCCATGAATTGGATGTACAAAATTTTATTAAGGATGTACCAAATTTCCTTATGGATGTACCTAGGGTTCCAAAGTCTATTCCGAGAAGAGGAACGACTTGCAATCACTTCCCAAAGGTCCTCAAAAAATCAAATGGACCATGAGAAAGGATATAGGGGTCCCGATAGCCCAACAATCCAATATACCAAATTTTCTTAAAGATGTACCTAGAGTTCCAAAGTCTGTTCTGAGGTGGGGAACAACCTCCAATCACTTTCAAGGGTCCTTAAAGGATCACATGGACCATGAAGGATATAAACCAATGATTGGATGTACCAAATTTTCTAAGGATGTATCAAATTTTCTAAATGATGTACCAAATTTTCTTAAGGATGAATTGAGGGTTCCAAAGTCTCTTCTGGGGTGGAGAACGACCTCCATTTACTTCCTGAGGGTCCCCAAAGAATCAAATAGACCATGAGAAGTGATATAGGGGTCTTAAAAGCCCAATGATTGGATGTACTAAATTTTCTTAAGTATGTACTTAGGGTTCTAAAGTCTATTCCGGGGTAAGGAACGAACTCCATTCACTTCTCAAGAGTCCCCAAAGTATCAAATAAACCATGGGAAGATATATAGGGGTTTCAGAAGCTCAATGATTGGATGTACCAACTTTTCTAAGAATATACCAAATTTTCTTAAGGATGTACCTAGGCTTCTGATGTTTATTACGGGGTGGGAATGACCTCCATTCACTTCTCAACAGTCCCCAAAGTATCAAATGGACTATGGGAAGGGATATAGGAGTCTTTGTAGCTCAAGGATCAAATGTACAAATTTTCTTAAGGATATACCTAGGATTCCAAAATCTATTCCAAGGTGGGGAACAACCTCCAATTCCTTCCCAATGGCCCCCAAAGGAATATATAGACCATGAGAATGGAGATAGAGGTCTTGGTTCAGCTAGGAATGGATGTACATAGGGTTCCAAAGTTTGTTCTAGGATGAGCAAGGACCTCTGATCACTTATTAAGGGTCTCCAAATAAATATATAGACCATGATTAGAAAAAAAGGGTCCTGGTTCCCTTAGGAATGAATGCACTTATTTTTCTTAAGGATATACTTAATTTTTATGAAATTAATATAAAAGGTTAAATACAATTTTTTTTTTATGAAAAAAATATTTTATTTTAATTAAAAAAGTTAATGATTTCAACCAAACAAAAAGTTAGATCCACAATCAAATTAAAATCATAAAAAAGAAAAAGATAAAAGCACCATCACTTATTGTTACTTTGATATGATAAATTTAAAATAAAAATAAAAATAATATAAATAATAAAATAGTATTACAAAGATATTTTTACGTTTACAAGTGATAGAATTTACCAAATAAATACATTTTTTGTTTAGTATTAATATAAAAAATCTTATATCATAAACCTCTAAATAATAAAATAGAAATTTTAAATTTAAACCTTAATATATCAAATGTATTATTATAGTTAATATTTAAAATATCAAGGATATTATTTGTGGGAGAATATTTTCATTATATTGTGTATGCTATTATATTTATTTTTAATATAAAATTATGAATTAAAAAATTACTATGGAATGGCTGAATGGAGCATCCATGTATATATTTCATAATTAATTACTCATATTTTGGAAAATTACCACATATAGTTTACATAATTAAAAATAATTTAGAGAAGAAAAACGTTTCATTTACAAATGGGATTATCTTAAAAATCCAATAATACATATCACATTATTTGTTATCTACATAAAAATAATATTATCTTTTGCAAAAGATAATTTTAATTTAAAATATATCTAATTTAATATTCATACAATCCAATTTTGAATTCTCTTTATCTTTATACTATAAAAGTTAGAATGCAGACGTTGTTGCAACTTTTCTTCCTTTTTTTTTTTTTTTTAATATTTGCCAAACTCTCATTTCTTCTTTGTTGGCAAGCTAGATTGTTGGTGTTATAGTAGTTATCCCACCTTAATATCTTGTGTAAACACTTGTACATCCTTTATTAAAATTTAATAGAAAAAACAAAAGAAAGATAATCCAAAATTACCTCATACCAATAGGGTTTGGGAAGATAAGAGCCTGACCATGGAGGGTTATCAATCGGAAAACAAAATCAATCAAAAAGGCTATTTCCAATGCACAAAATGAGTTTCCATTTCCATAATGACCCAAATTTTTTATTTCAATTTTGATGAAACAAACTCAAATTCTCTAACATAGAAATAGGAGAAAAACTTATTCGTAACTCTAAAAATCTCTTTGTTCGCATAAGAGTGATAATCGAACTTTAAATAAGTGCACAAGAATCGTTCCCTTCTCTCTCCAAAACTACTTCCTTTCTTTAAGAAACTACTTTCTCTCTCTAATGTTCTTTTTCCAACTCTCTATAAGTCTCTAGTGAGACACACTACTTTGTCTTGACTTTTATCTTTATACTATAAATAATATGTGTTTTAAAAATGAAATCAAAACAAAATTTTGTAGCTTATCATAAAAAAATAAAATAAAATAACAATGTTATCAAAATAGTCAACCTTAAGCTCAAAAAAATAGAAAAAAAAACTAAAATAAGTTGACATTTTTATTAATGAATAAAAAAATTAAAAAAAAAACAAAATCATATAAATATAAGAAAAATATATAAGTTACTTAAATGAAGATAAACTTTTGAAAACAACCAAAATCATAATTTGAGATGAAACACCAATGTTAAAATGACAATCAATTGAATGTTTAGACAAAATGCTACAAGCTATAAATGATTGTAACATTTTATTTGGTGGGAAAGTGATTATAGTTGGTGGTGATTTTCAACAAATCTTACCCATTGTTGTAAAATGAACAAGAGAAGAAATCATTAATGCAAGTATACTAAAATCATATTTATGACCAAAATTTTTAAAAATAAAAATAACTCAAAACATGTGAGCTCAACTTAACCCATTATTTACTAAATATCTATTATGAATTAGTGATGAAATGGAAAAAAAAATGTTATAATGATTAATTGTATTAAACTTTCATCCACCATGATTATACCTTATATAAAAAAATACAAATGTATTAAATATTTTAATAAATAATGTCTTCCCTAACATCAATGAATATTCTAATAATTTAGATTTTATGATAGATCGAGTTATATCAACTCCAAGATATGATTACATTAATGATATAAATAACTTACTTATATATCAATTTCCAAAAAACATTACAAGATACTACAATTTTGATGTATTTTTATATTCAAGCGAACATAGTGTTCATGAAGATTTCTTAAATGGTTTAACACTTAATGGATTTCCATCCCATGAGTTAATATTAAAACCAAATTGTCTTATCATATTATTGAGAAATATCAACCCCTCAAAAGGGCTATGTAATGGTACTTATTTTATTTGTCATAGATTTGATCAAAATGTAATAGATATAGTAATTAGTATCGGTCATTGTTGTGGAAAAAGAGTTTTTTTTTTTTTTTTTTAACCTAGAATTCCATTCATATCTATCAAAAATAAAAATCATATTTTTCCATTTAAACGAACACAATTTTCAATTCGCTTAAGCTTTGCAGTGACAATAAACAAAGCTCAAGGTCATACATTAGATTATGTGAGGATATATTTACCTGAACCTATTTTCTCTCATGGACAATTATGTGTTGCTTTGTCTAGAGTAAAAACATCAAACTTAATTAAAATTTTGGTTAGACCTACTCTTGCTAACAAATCGGATTATAATTGTACAAAAAATATTGTTTATCTTGAATTACTAATGTTTATTAATTCTTATTATACATATATATGTACCACTCTGGAGGTTTGATTTCTATGATAAGTTCAACTAAAATATTCTATCTACTATGAATAATTGTTTCCTAGAAGAAAAAAAAAAAAAAAAAACAATGACAAAACACATTTGACAAATCACTTTTGAATTTTTCTATGTTGATGTTTCTACTTAGTCATTGTTTATGAAATAATTCTTATATAACTACAAAGCATTAAAATACAAGGTTGCATATTTGGAAGCAACATTTTGCTCTTTAAGGACACTCCCAACATCTTAGAAAGTTACTATATTACCAACACATATGTTAAACCAATCAATTGATAATACTACGTTGTAAACAATGAATATAAATGGATTATCAATGGAAGAACATTGGTTGAAGAAGTTGAACAAGAAAATGAGGGACGACTATTTATCACACTCAACTTTGTTGCTTTCGTATATCTCCCAAAATATATCAATTGCATTGTTGAAGTTGGTAAAATCATATGTATTTCAATTTGTTTTTATTTTAAAGTATAAACTCTTAAATAACATATAGTATAATTAGATTACAGATATTATTGTAGTCGTTATAGATGTGAAAGTAGCTAAAGAATTGCATATAAAAAATAGGTCATATATGATTCGTGAGATGATCTTGATTGATGAAGAATATAAATAACTTAATTTTTTTTTTCATGAAATAGTTATTTGCAAAATTTCTATTGCATTTGACTATCTATAATTTTTTAATACTATGTTCGTGTTTTCTTTTTTAGGTTAAAACCTTTGACTTTAATTATGTAGGATCAATTTGTAAATAATGAATGCACTGTCATTGCAAATATTATTGCCACAAAGCCTATTATTATCAAAATGCATCCAAAAGTGATCTCATTTAATGGTACATTTTATATAACTACAACCTCATTAACTTATTCAAACTGTCATTTTGATAATAATAATAATTATTATTATTATATCTCTTTTAGGTCTATCATTGTTAACAAATTGTCTAGTTGCTTTGTTATCAATCCTAATAGCTCAAAGGGACTTGTTTTACATACTTTGTAAATTGGATATCTTTTTCTACTTATTTCTTTAACTTTTATTCTCTTATCTAATTTCTTCTAACTCAAACAATATCGACTACAACCAAATCAATATGTTTTATTAAAATATCATTTAATAAAATGTTTTTTTTTTCTTATCTTCCATCATAGGTGCAATGACAATGTAGATGACCTAGACAAAATCATCACTCAAAAATCATATTTTGCTTCTTCATCCAACTCAACACTTTCACCTGATAGAAGTGTTGTGCAAATTAATGAAATATCAAATTTAATCAACACAGTAAACTTTTTAAATTTCCTTTATTCTATAATAACATTTTTTATACTACCATATACAAATATTCCCTTGTCTAATTAATCAACTTTTGATGATGAAAACATGTTTTGGAATCAAGGCATCAATTTTCATTTTAAATCTATATCAAAAGTTTTGTAAATGGTTTGCAATAAATGTAGCAAAGGCACCAATGTTTAATTTGAACAAGCATATAAAACGTTATTGTTATCCCAAGGTTATAAGTCTTACACATTTTTTACATTTTCTGAAACAATAGAACTAACATTATTATAAATTACTTAACAAACTCAAAATTACTCAATATATTAAAATTTAAATATTTTTACTAATTTTCAATTACATACTATCAATATAGGTGCTATGTTGAAGTTGACCTCTTTGATAATTTTAAATCATTGGTTGCAACTTTATTTGGGAAAAAAAATGTAGAGAGCTTTCTATCATGTTCTATAAAAGACTTGATGAAGCATATTTCTAAGGTAATATCTATTTTGTTTTTAATTCTCATTTCTTATTTATCATCTATGCAATTTAAAATTTAAAATCTTATATTCTTCTTTCTTTTAACAAAATAAAATTAATAATATAAGAAGTTTTGTTACATCATCTAATGAGCAAATCTTTTTTATCCATCTAAAAAGTTCCAAATCTCAATTTCATGAAAACATGATACGCAAGTTCAATATCATTTATCTTCATGAACGTATGGAAACAACTACTCAACTTAGAAACATAGATGACTAATTGATTGAGTCTCTTTTGTGGAACAATGAAAGAAAAAAATAAAATAAAAAACTATATTTAATTGTTTTCCATGTATATGCTTTTTGTTATAAAAGTCAATGATACATTTTGCATGTCAATATTTTTTTTTTATAAACTTAATGTTCCCATAATTTACAAAGATATTAGACAAGTTAAATTATACAAATAATTCTCTTCAACATTTAAATCAACAAACAACAAAAATTTCTCAATTTTTGTTTTCTTCAGCCCCTGGAGGGAAGATAGGAGAAACATCAAAATCAATTTTTTTCTTCAAACTTTTCTTCAACTTTATCATCATCATCATCATCATATTATGCTAAGTCTTTAGATCAACTTTTTATTATTCCTATAAATGCTTCAAAATCAAACATACAACTCGCTACACCAACAGAAACAATGTTAAAAGAAATACAACTTAGATTAGATAAACTTAGTATTAATGGTATTACTTAAAATAGGAACCAAATTCAAACTATAACAAAAAAATCAGAAGTCAATAAAATATAAGAACAATTCAAAATGTCTCCAGATTCAATAGTCAACCCCCCTTAATAATTAGTGCAATTTATTATAATTTTGTAAATAGAAAAAATTATTATTCAAAACTTTCTTTTCCTGACGTTTAATTAGAAGAAAGAAATTATCTATTGGCTGCTAGCTATGATGGTAGTAGTTTTTATGAATGGAATATAGATGGAATGAGTGAACATCAAATAATTAATTTACTTCATGAAATGTTAATGGTTGCTAATGCCTATAGAATCAAGACAAGTAATTCCGATTTTCATGCTACTGGTGCCTTAGTCATAGTATTCATCAGTTTGCTTAAAGGTTGGTGGGATCATTATTTGAGTCAAAATGATAGAGAATATATATTAAATGCAAAAAAGACAATAATCAAAGAAAAAGGAACATCAGTCCAAACTTATGAAAAAGACGTTGTCAATACTTTAATATTTGTAATAACAAAACATTTTATAGGAGATCTAGTATATTTTCAAGAAAAAACTTCTGAAATCTTTAATAATCTTAGATGTCCAAAACTTCAAGATTTTAAGTGGTATAGAGATAAGTTTTTAGTTAAAGTTATGTCAAGACCTTACTATGGAAGTAATTATTGGAAAATAAAATTTATATTTGGTTTACCAACTTTATTTGCCGAAAAGGTTAGACAAAGAATAAGAAATATCTATAATGAAAGAATTCCTTATGAATCATTAACATACGAAGAACTAATTACTTTTATTAATAATGAAGGTTTAACACTTTGCACAGATCTCAAATTAAATAGTCAAATGAAAAAAGAAAAACAAGATAGTAAGAAAGAATTAGGAAAATTTTGTTCATATTATGGGTATGATACAATAATAGCCCCTTCAAAAAGGAAAAGTAAACAAAATAATCCAAAAGGTAAAAAAACCATTAATTGAGTCAAAATTTCAAAAGAAATTTGTAAAAATTAATTCTAATAAATAAAAAACTTCTAATAAAAAAATTTAAAAAAGAAAACTCCAGTAACTCCAACTTGTTATAAATGTGGAAAAGTAGGTCATTATTCCAAAGATTGTAAACTAGAAAGCAAAATTAATTCTTTAGAAATCAGTGATAAACTTAAACAGTTAATGATAGGATTAATGATTAATAAAGAAAATGAAGATTCAAGTGAAGACTACAAATTAGAAAAAGATAATCAAATATTAATAACTCAAGAAATATCAAATGAAGAGTCAAGTTAAGATGAATCAGATGATAAAAAAGATTGTGATGGTATTTGTGCATGTTCTTATAAATCGATAAGTTTGATTTCAAAAGATTCAAAACCCCTTTTAAATATTTTTATTCATAATTATTTGCCCCTCATAAAGTCAATATATTTTCAATTTTGGTATACTAAAGATAAACTAATTAGATATCTTATTCATGCTTCAAACGATGTACTAATTTTTTAATTTTCTTTATAGATGGAGCAAAAACGGATTAAGTTTGGGAAATTCACTCTTCCAATATTTCCTAAAAGTAATATGTCATTTTGAATTCATAAAGATATAGAAAGTTTAGACAAATCACATAAATGCATTTTAGACAACCTCTGGAATGCAAAAAGTGATATCCAAAAGTTGGAAGCTTTAAATGCTTTGTCTTTTCATTTTAAACAGTTAAATGATAGCTTAGACAGTTTTTCTAACCCTTCAAGTTCGAATATGCATTGCCTCCTAACGAATACAAACTTGAAAGTTTCAATTGTAGGAAAATTTATGAGAAGTCAAAAGCTACATTTTCAAAATCTTTTCAAAATGAATCTCCAAAACTTTATGATGAAAGCCTAGAATTTCAAAAATCAAGATTTTCATTTTTCAAACAAAAGAATTTAAATCTCCCCCAAGACCTTAGACAAATAATAAATCAAAAGGTTCAAACTATAAGAGAAGTTAAGCAAGAACATATAATGCAATTTCTTACATGCTATAGCACTTTTGGAGTTACTATTCAAGGGATGAGTATCATTTGACATACTCGTTATGGCAACACCAATATTGAATGTCCAAAGTTTGATCCCTTGTATAAGGAAATTCCATTAGAAAGGCATGACTATAAGTGTGCTCTTACTTAGAGTATTTGCAAGGCCAATATTGACTTAGACAAATATAGGCCCATAGTCATCAAATTCAATGATGAATCAATAGAACTAACCCCTGCTCTCCTCATAGATTATGGGTTACTTTATCAACTAATTTTCTCCAATCTTGAGTAAACGATGGATTTGGAGAAATTAGCAGTTTGTATATTAAATGCCTTCATCCGATAATTCAAATCAATCGAACTCATTATCGAAAGTAAGCCTCCTGAATGATTTAATGATGGAGGAGTTTATGCAGCCTAACACCTAATCCTTCCCAAATCTAATCATAGGAAACATCAATTGTTTCGTACAGAGAACCCTTGGCCCTGTACAAAAGTCAGCTTAAAAAAAAAAAAAATCTGACATTGGAGGTCAAGAATGATTACAAGAGACCTTGGTTTTGAGATTTATAGTTCTTCTAACTATAATCTTATCACCGAGAACAATGTTAAAAAAATCATCTCTCCAAATGTCTTTCCAGAAGTCCATCTTCTATTCCAAACCCAATTTTCCTATCTTGTTGATAAATACAAAAAGGATTGCATTATTGAAAAATAAGCTCAAAAGGTTTTTGAAAAATATTTCTTGGAAATACTCAGTTGAAAAGATATTAAGAATCTTTTGTACATCGTATCTTTGTACATTTGTCTCTTTGTATTTATTCAGTAAAAAAAAAAAAAAAAAAAGCTTCGGTATTTCATCAAGACTCATGTTCACCTACTTCCTCTATAAATAGAGATGCAACCTTCATCACAAGGAAGAGACACAAGAGCGAGCAATTAGTGTTCTCCAAAATTATTTTCTTAGCTTTTATATTCTTTCCTTTCAAAAATCTCTTCCTTTGTATTCATCTATTGTCAACAAGCTAGCCCGTAATCAAAACTCTCTTGTAATCAAGGTATAATTTTCAATACAAAAGTTTTATTTTGAGATCAATTTCTTTGTTCTCATGTTCAATTTTTTGCTATAAATTAGACAAAATTAGACATTAAATATTTCTGTCTTTCTACTTGAATTTATAGACAAACCCCTTATTTCACTTAGGTTTAGATATTTTTGTGTTTGTATGCCTAAGAGACGCTAAGTCAATAAAACTTACTGATCTTGTCCTTAGCATGATTGATTCAAATCTTACAAATGGTTCTGTTTATTTTACATAAATATTTAATATCTAATTCTGTCTAATTTATAGCAAAAAATTGAACATAAGAACAAATAAATTGATCTCAAAATAAAACTTTTGTATTGAAAATTATACCTTGATTACAAGAGAGTTTTGATTATAGACTGGCTTGTTGACAATAGATGAATACAAAGGAAGATATTTTTGAAAAGAGAGAATACAAAAGCTAAGAAGAGAGTTTTGGAGAACACTAGTTGCTCACTCTTGTGCTTTTGTCTTATGATGAAAGTTACATCTCCATTTATAGAGGAAGTGGGCGGATACGAGTCTTGATGAAATCAACGGATTTGAAGTAGAATTGAATCCGAAAATAATTGTAGAAGACAATTGACCTTTTTCTTCCATGCTTAAGACGAATAAATTAAATCTTATTATGGGGCTACAAGTAAGAAGACCACGTTTCTTCATGTGCTTTTTGAAAATCAAAGTTGCTAAATGAAAGATAGTTTTTACTGTTTGATCATTATTTGAATATTATTTGATACTATTGAATACTATTTACTGTTATTGGACTATTTATTTATTTAAATTTAAAAGTGTTCTTATCTTTATCATCAATGTGGGATAAGTTTTAAAAAATCATGTGACAACCTTTTTTTCCCTCCGTCTGGTGAGATGAGCTCTACCTTGAAACCTCTTGCGCTTACATCAACTAAAAAACATTCTTATCTTTTTATCATCTTATGTGGGATGTGTTTTAAAAAATATATGTGACAACTAGTTGGGAAAGGGGGATTTGAATCCATGGACATCAGGCTAAGACCACTTCACTATTGATTATTTTTTTAAAATTACAAACTAAAAGTAAATTAACATAATTATTTTAATTTTTTTAATATAAGCAAAATAATGTAATATAAATAAAATAAATTATAAATCAAAGATTTTTATTCTATTTTAATATATATTTCTTCACATTTGAATATTATAAAAATTTTATTTATAAAATTTAAAATATTAATATATTTATATTTAAGTTTGATAATATCAAAGATGAAAAATAAATATTATTAATTTTAATTTTTTTATACATATATTATAAAATTTTATAATTTATTTTTAATATATAAATTATATTTTTATCAGGATTAACCACCAATTCAATTAATTGATAACTTTTTGGTTGGATTATAAAAACATTGGATGTGGATTTTTTTTTCCAGGTAAATGTCTCTGCCAGATTATTTGTACGTGTCAACATGGTTGACACTTATCATACCAACAGTAATCTTAAATTTTTGTATTTATTAAAAAAAAAAAAATCTTAAACTTTTGTATTATTTACGGTTGTGCCATCATACAACAGAGATTAAATTTTTGTATTTATTAAAATAAAAAAAACTTAAACTTTTTATATTATTTACGGTTGTGCCATCATGCAACAAATAGATATTTAAAGAAAGGGGATGAGAATTCGGTAAATATTTGAAGAATAGAAGGATGACATACGTTTTCGAAAGTGACCCTTTTGAACAAATGCCCCGTTGATAGACGAGAAGTGGGGTAGGGCAACTCAGACGGGATGTTGGCCGTTGGCGGTCCAGCAATACGTGATCCGTTAAGGTGAAAGAGCGGGAAGCTGCTCTCAGTGTGTCTGAAGCCCCCTGTTAGGGTTAACGTCAAATGGCCTTCTCAACGCCATCCCTCTTATCTTCCTGCTCTGCTTATAGACTTAATCCTCTTCTCTTCTCTCATCGCCGTCTCAGAATTAGGCTTTCTCATTCTCACTTGAAACCTAGATTTTTTGCTGGTATCCTCTCTCTTTCTCTCGTATACGTTTGGTTGCTAAGAATTTGGCCCAAAATGGCGAACAAAATTTAATTTTTTAAACTTTCCGAGAAAACAAACGATAATAAATTTAAGTCAATATCACTGGCACATTTTCATTCTAAAAATGATGGTGTTGCAAAATACAAGGTTTCAATTTCCTTTCATTTCTTTTCTCCAATTCTTGTGCAACCAAACTGGGCCTCAGTTCAAGGATTCTTTGGAGATTACGCTTGTTTCTGAAATATCTATAACCCATTGGATGTTGAGAATTTGTTATTTCTCGTTACCTTTCAGTTGCTGCAAGAGAGAATGACGTCTTTACTTCACCAGAGACAGCAAAGTCCTTTGATTTTACTTCAGAAGAAAGGATATATAATTGGTATTTCATTTCTCGATAGCTGTTGCTTATATTTTTCATTTGTTTATTTTTTATTTATTTGTGTGGGTTTGTATTTGCGTCATTTGATGAAAGTGATGATCATGCTAATTCTGTTAGCCTCAAATGTAGGTTTATATCTTATACTTCCTTTTATTTTTCATGGTGATTCTATTTTTTACTGGTGGATGGCTTGCTTTTCATAGTGCTTCTGAGGGTATACGTTTATTTATTTATGTGATCTCAGGGATTGTTTTGCATTAATGTGTAATTCTTGGATGTTAGGTGGGACTCTCAAGGATATTTTAAGCCAAATTTGGACCGGGGAAGTGATCCTTTTGTTATTTCGATGCCTCCTCCTAATGTTACTGGTTCACTGCACATGGGGCATGCGATGTTTGTGACTCTTGAGGTTGTGGAAATGGTTTCTGAGCACCTGATAAATGAGTTGATGTTTTTACTTTATTGCCATGCTACTGCATCTACATCTGAACTACTTGCTTTGGCACTGTGGCTACTTCTCAAATGTTTGGATATTTCCTTGATTATCTTGCAATGTTCTAGATATTTTAGTGAACTGGATCAAGTACCATACTTTTAATTTGATGCTTTTCTCATGCATTTGTTCTCCATGATACATGCTAATAGCATCTTTATTGGCTGATGTATCAGTGAGTTGTGTGTATGTTCAAATTTTGCTACATTTGAAAGCTCAAGAATAACTGATTCGTGGATTTTTAAATTTTCTTCTACATTAACAATCAAGCATATAATGGTTTAAATCATTATTTAAATGATGGTTTAAATAATGTTGAAATTACATATTAAGTTCTTAAATTCCTCTCTTGACATTTCATGGCATTATGTTTAGTAGCTTAATCATTAGATAGTTTCTTGCTTGATATGTTGAATGTTCTAACTAAGGCCTTGAAATGTTCTACATAATCATTTCTTGGCATTCTATTTTACTAGTTTCAGTGATGCTGTGCCCCTTTATATGTTTTTGTGATTTAATTTGATAGGATATCATGGTTAGATACCATCGGATGAAGGGAAGACCTACACTCTGGATTCCCGGGACTGATCATGCTGGTATTGCGACTCAGGTTTGTTCCTCACCGAAATGCTATATTTCATATCACTGTTGCTCTATTTTAGGTTGCAATACCCAAGAACTTTTCATCTTTCTGAATCCTCCATCAACCATATTGGTAGGGCAATTTTTTCTTTGTATTTCTCTGAGGGGATGTCTGGAACGCTAGAATAAAGAATGGTAATGGGAAATCCTGTCCATTTCCCATTTATCACTGCATTGGTATAGTTATTAGAAATGAGAATAAGGATCAAAGGAAGCCAAAATCCCCTCTTATAATGATTTTGATTCCTCTCTTCTCTATGGTATTGTGATTCACCTCCATTCCCAATTCTTTTTTATTTTTTTATAGACAAAAGCTTGTATTAAGAAGCACAAAAAAAGAAAAAAAAGAAAAAAAGGGGGGGGGGGGGGGGTGCACTCAACGTATACAAGCAATATACAGAAAAAAAAACAACCCAAGCACCAAAAAAGGAAGAAAAAACCTAGAAAAGAGCAAGACTAGCCACAATAAAGAGACTCTAGAAAATTCAGATGAGAGAGGATCTCCAAATCCAGCAACTGTTTAGACCACTCCACAAGGGATCTGAAAAAGAGAACCCTCAGCCTTTGGTCCGACAATTATTCATCTTTGAAGATCCTTCGGTTGCGCTCTCCCCAAATACACTAAAATAAGCAAATCGAAGCCAGCTGCCAAACTACTCTTTTCTTCTTCCCTAGTCCCTTGAATTTCTATTATAGGAGAAAATTTCTCACTGAAGCCAGGAATACCCAAACCAAACCAAAAGTTGTTAACAACAATGTCCAAAGTTGTTTTGTCCTATCACAATGAATCAAAATATGATCAGTTGACTCTTCACTATCTTTACAAATACTACATCTATTAACCAAGGGCCATCCCCTCTTCATCAACATATCTACCGTTAATATCTTCCCCCACATTGCTTCCCAAGCAAAAAAATGAGTTTTGAGAGGAGTGCCTGATCCCCAAACCTCTTTAGCTGGAAATAAAAGATTGTTCTCAGCTCTTAGAGAAATATAATAAGACTTGATACTATACTTTCCCTTCCCATCATTTTTCCAAATTAAAGTGTCCTCCTCTTCTCACACTTTTGAAGAAGAGATGTGTTCCAAATAACAAGACACCTCCTCTAGCTCCCAATCTTGGAAGGGTCTACTAAAAGAAACCTCCTAACATCCACCTCTACCCCTTCCCCTTCCCCGTAAATCTGCCACTGTTGCATTCTTGTGGGACGAAAGCTTGAAAAGAGTTGGGTAAACATCCTTCAACTTAATCTCCCCAACCTAACTATCCCACCAAAATCTTGTGCGTTTACTGTTTCCAATGCAGACTGGTTCTAAGAGTGAACTTTTCCCAGCCTTTTCTAATGTCTTTCCAAAGACTTAGCCCATAAGAATTCCTCACCTCTCTAGTGGTCCAACCCCCCTCCACGGTTCCACCTCCCCAAATTTTCCAAGAATGACTTTTCTCCAATGACTTTCCCTCTCAAGGGAACATCTCCATAACCATTTGCCTAACAAGGCTTGATTAAGACCCTCCAAGTGCCTTAGCCCCAATTCTCCATGCTCCTTATCCTTACAAATCTCTGCCCAATTTACCAAGTGAAACTTCCTCCTCTCTTCCATCTTCCCCCACAAAAAGTTCCTTTGAATTCTCTCTAATTTGGTTATCACTTTCTTAGGAATTACAAAGAGCAACATTGATGAGGATGAATCTCCAAGATATATATCAAGAAAGGGAATTAGTATTAATTGCAATTAAAATAGGATTAATATTACTTGGAATTAAATTAGGATTGGTATTTGTTGGAGTCTAATTAGGATTAGTTAGTTGAGTTATAATATAATTAGAGTTTGAGTTATGATAAGTTATTAGAGTCCTAGTAGACTTTGGATGTTATAATTAGAATTAGAATCATAATAGGTTATTAGAGTCCTAGCAAACTTTGGATTTCTTAGAGAAGCCTAATCAATGTAAATCAAAGGGATGATTGATATTAATAATATTATGTTTTCTTTCATTGCAAGGTTGTAACCCTTAATGGTGAGACTCCATTGATTTTCTTCTAGGTGACTCTTAGAAAGCTTTAGTGAGACTCTAAGGTTTTCGATCTTTTCTTCGTTGTTTTTTTCTCTCTCTCTATTTCTTATCTTATATTTTTCTCTACCATAAAATTTATTCCTTGTTCCTCTTCTTACACCCTAAAAATAAAACCCTAGCCCACCTACCCTTGAGTGTAGGCAACCATCCTAGGATTGTCCTATATTAGACATAAAATAGATCGGGAGGCTTGAGAGAGTACTTTTTATAAGGATGAGTCTTCCTCCTTTGGATAGATACTGTTTTTTCCATGCAGCCAATTTCCTGTTGAATCTCTCCTCTATTACATTCCAAACACCAATTGATCTATGTGGGGCTCCAAGGGGTAAACCTAGATAAGAAGTAGGAAATCTCCTCACTTTGCATCCAAATAGGACAATAGCTCTGTCCACATCCTCCATGCCCCCTATTGGAATGATTTCACTTTTTTGCAAATTTATCGAGTCCTGAAACCAACTCGAAACAAGTGACAATCCACTTTCAATATTCCAGTTGATCTTCATCATCCTCACAAAAGAGGAGAGTATCGTTTGCGAGTAATAAATGAGAAACTTGAACCCTTTCTTCCCCTCTACCTTCTATCTTAACACCCTTAATAAAACCTCCCTCCTTAGCCTTAGCAATTAATCTGCTGAAAGCTTCCATAATAAAAACAAACAGTGAAGGTGAGAGTGGGTCCCTCTGCCTCAGCCCCCAATTCTATTATCACATGCCAAATGCACCGAAAGAGTCAATGCCTCTTCAACTTCCACAATTTTGGCTACAATGTTATGATCCAGTATCAGATTTCATTGTGTTTTGTTTTACACCAAAACTTCTGAGGTGGTGCGTGTTCTTTGTTCTTTGTTCTTTCTTTATTAATACATGAAGCTGAATGTATTATGTATGTTTATGGTAAGTTTAACCCATTTTTCTTTTCAGGTGGTATTTCATATTCCAAATTCTCTTGTTTGCATTAATTTTTATTTTTAATCATTTACATTTATTTATTTATTTGCTCAGTTGGTTGTGGAAAGAATGCTTGCATCTGAAGGAATAAAAAGGGCTGAATTGAGTAGAGATGAGTTCACAAAGCGAGTTTGGGAGTGGAAAGAGAAGTATATCTTGCTGTCCCTCCCCATTTGATCTTCTTTATGCTATTTATGGTTTTCAATTGATTATTCCTATCACCTGTTGCATAGCATTATGTTGCACCATGCATCTCTCTCTCTCATCCATTCCTCCCTCCTTCTCTCTCTGTTTGTTTGTTGTTCCTAGCAGTCATTATGTGTTATAAAAGCCCAAAAGTCCCACTACGAGGATGTGCTTATATGTATTTTTGTGTGTTGGTTTATAAACGCATGTTAGAAATGTTCTTGTTGATAGATAAAATGGACAAAAAGTTTAAAGGGCCTACCTAACAGGATGTGTAGAAGAGTAAAATAGTTTAAATAACATCTTGAAGTTCAGAAAAAAATTGTTCCTCTTTCTTTGAAGTTTAGGATTACAACATATATATACAAGACTACTCTTGAGTACATGCAAAAGGAAAAAAAATAAAAAGATGCAGCTTTGCAAACAATCACTATCCTGAAAATAGAAAAAGTAAAAACTAAATTAGAAACATTGACTCAGCTGATTCTATCCCTTAATTTACTCTACTAAATCAAATCACAATGTTCCATTTACAACACTAAATAAACTCTCCCACATATTTTATGATTTTCGACACATCTATTAGAAGAAAATATTGGAAGTAGAACACTGAAGTATTTGCACAATATTTTATTGATTTTCCATGGCTAATTGAAATCCCAAACAATTCCTTCCACCCTTTCTTTCTTCATCGACTCTTTATTGTGGTAAGATAGGATCTTAAGATCTTTTGAACTTGTTCAATTTTATGTAAGACAAGTACTAAACTTCAAAAGATTTTCGAAGGTTGTGAAACTATTTGATAGTTCTCGAAATAATAATGAGTCATTAGCAAGCTTGTGGCAAGTTGTATGTCATGGATGGGAGGAAGTTCATTAGGCAATTATGCAGGCCTCAAGTTAGAAAAATCATCAAGGATATTCTGTACTACTATTGGATATTCCTTATTTTTCTCTTTAAATTCATCCACTTCCTGTGCCATTAAAGCAAAAATAAGTTTAGTTTTTGTGCTCTCCATTTCACATTGACACATGGTAAATACCTTTTTTGGTTGTGTCTCATTCGGCTTCTTAACGGGTGGAACTTTTTTCATTGGACAAAGGATCTTCTTATGCTCATTGTGTATGAGAGTATATGTATTTTCATAGCCATCATGCTGAACCTTTCTATAAAAAAGCCAAGGTCTTCCAAACAAAATGTGACTCACTTTTGTTGGTAAGACCTCACACCATCCAAACTCTTCAAAGTGCTTACCAAAAAGGAATCTGACCAAGCAATGGTAACTTACTCGAATGGAGGTGTTGTTAACCCATGCTACTAGGAATAGATTTGGATGTTTCTTTGTTTTAAGGTTTATCTTCTCAACAAGCTCTTGCTAAGCTATATTTAATCTGCTAAATCCATCAACAACCATGGTACATAAGCTTCCTTGACAAGAGATACGTGTGTGGAAAATGCTATGCCACCGATCTTCTTCTCTTTTCACCTTTGGGATGGCTAACAAATGTCATATTACAAGACTATGGCCTTATGTCATACCATTATAGTAATTACATTCTTCACTAAGTTCATCTTCATTGTGGGTCTCCTCTTCTTTGGATAATTTTCCAATTCAAATTCTGGTTCTTCAACACAAAAGTGTAAACTTTTGCTTAGACACACAAAAATATAATGACCATGCCCACCACCCTTCACAGGCTATTAATTCATTAGATGAGTTTCCAGATACAACAGTTACTTTTTCTCCTAACCAATGTATCATATTGTTGTAGAATATCCAATGTTTAAGCTTGATATGCTCACATTAGATGGAAAATTTGAGTTACTGAAGTTGTCCTATTACTCTCCCTATCTGGATATTTTATTTGATGTTTTATTTTTTAGGTACGGTGGAACCATTACAAATCAGATTAAGAGACTCGGGGCTTCCTGTGATTGGACAAGGGAACACTTTACCCTTGATGAGCAGCTAAGTCGTAAGATAGTTTTCTAACCAGTAAAACTCCAACCAATTTAAAAAGTTTGTGAGATGGTTTGGATTGTCTTCATATATTTGGTAGAAGGATAGCATATGAGGTCTAATTGTTAAGTTTTATACATGGATGTGAAGCTTGATTTTGTTGTTTGTCAAATTATTTGTTAAATTTGTACCGCGGTTTTTATATGCTTCTGAAACTGTCTATTAAAAGTTTAATAATTTAACACCTTGTAATTCTGAGGCTATGATTTTTAATTGTTGCAGGGGCTGTAATTGAGGCCTTTGTTAGGCTTCATGAAAGAGGCTTAATTTATCAAGGTATAATCTAAATTACTTTACCAAATATTTTGATGGTTGTAGCTCAATAGCAACTTTTTTTTTTGATACCTAACTTGAAAATTTTAAGGTAGATTTTTAAGTTTGTGAACACCATTATCCAAAAACTAGGTTATTTGTTGACCAGATGTTTTCAAATAAATAATTGATTTGTTTAACATTATTATATCATGTGGTTTAACTATAAATTGTACCATCAAGGGGTTTCTAGGCAATGTAGCTGATACTTGGTTTATTTAAAATATAAGAAGTTAAACATAAGGGTTTCAAGAAACATCTGCCAGTTGCTAGAGAAAGCTACATTCAATGCCTGCAACTCTTTGGGTCTGTTTGTGTCAAAGTAGAACTTCAATCTTTCTTTCTATTGGACCATCATGGATGTTTGACGGTTCTCTTAGAGTGTCAGCAGAATTATTAATAGCCTCTTGTAATGGTAAGCAAGATAGTATTTCCTCTATGATACTGTTGCTGCTTGTTTTCTTTGCTCTTCAGTTTGATACACAGATAAAGAATACCTTTGGTAATCGTAAGTGAAGTATGGTTTTTTCCAATTTCCTGCCACTAGAATTCTATATTTCTTCAAGAACTATGTTTGCTTGGATTCCTAACTTGATGCAGCGCAACAACACAGAGTGACAAAAGAATTTTGTTGTCGACAAAGAGGAGAGCTATATAATTGTTCCACAAAAAATAATAAGTTGATTGCTTGGGGCCACTCACTTAAGAGGGGACACTTGCTCACTCTCCTGAAAATGCACTCATGTCTCTGATGGTGGCTAAGAAAATTCAGCAGACACTCATTTCTCCTTTTCTTACAAAACTTAAATTGTTGGAGGAAAATGTTCAAAATTCAAAAGTTGGAAGTCAGCCTTTTTCTTCTTTTCTCTTTTCCAAGAAAAAGAAAAAAAAAATGTTGGCTAGCTTTCATTAGTCACTAATGTCAACTTTCTTGTAGCTGTTTTGAGTTCACATTTTGTTGATCTCTGTTTACTTGAAACTTCATTATCCTAATGCTTCTCTTTCACTGAAAAACAATTGAATAGTAAGTCAGATTTATCCATACTGCTACACTCAACTTCATGCAAGAAATCCTTGGTCTGAGTTACTTTGGGTTGGCTACTTGAATCCTTTCTGCCATATTGCTCCACTTAAGTCCCCAACTAAATAACTTCCAATTATCTCACTGCTTGAATCTATATTTGTTTTGCCCTCCCTCTTGCTTCTTTCTGCCTTAAACTTGAATCAATTCACTCTTCTGCACTGGTCAGTGATTGGTGTTTGCTGCACATGGTGAATCATCATGGACCACTGTCTTATCTTGTCCTCAGTATATGTCATCTCTGGCTTCTTGGGAATGCATGCATTTCTATTCCATATTTTCTTGTATTGCCACCCATCCATTTTGACATCCTTCCCCCTGGCTGCTGCATCGCATAATCATGCTAAATAATAGATTGCATCACAAGTTGTCTCAAATTCATGTTTAACCATCTGAAAATCCACTATGATTCAATGTTGACCAATGTTGAAAATATTGATATTGGTGGAAATATTGTGACCAATTTTTTGGGATGGGAAGTTCGTTAAAATTAAAAAAGTTGTGGAAATAAAAAAAACAAATGAAAATGTTGGATGAAACTTTTTTTTTTTGTTGATCACAAACAATGATATATTAATTATATATAAAAAGAACATTAGAAGGATGACGAGTCCTCCCCACAATTACAAAAACCTGATCAAAACATGATTGAACTTCTCCACTATACAAGGAGCCTATACAAGAAGGTTTAGACCACAAAACAATATACATTGATGTCATCTCCACAAGTCCTAACTAAGCTCCTCTCAATGTTGTCTTAACACTTTTGATCTATACACCGAATGCCAATTAGGCTGAATAACATTGAAAGGAATGGCTTTGAAAGCATTAGTGCAAGAGGCTCAGAAAGAGGAATAGAAATGAAGTAAATCCCATGTCTTTGGTATCCTCCATTTATCTAAAAAAATTCTAGCATCTCTCTCGTTGCATAATACAAAGCAATGTGAGACAAACAATTTGCCAAATGGTCTTGCCTCTAATGGAGCTCCTCAAACCACCTATACATGAAATGATCATTGTATCACATATAATCTTGGATGGGACACAATAAATCCTAGCTTGTCTGACAACATTGAGAGGAATGCCTTTCAAAGTAATGGTGTAAGAGCCTCAAAAAGAGGAATAAAAGTGAAGCAAATCGCACGTATTTAGCATCCTCCATTCATCCTAATTTTTTTAACATCTCTCTTATTTCACAGTCTAAAGCAATGTGAGAATCAATTTGCCAAAGGGTCTTGCCTTTAATGGAGCTTTCTAAACGCTTATATGAAATGATCATCATGTTGCATATATTCTTGGTTATGACCAAATCAATCCTAGCTTGTCTAAATAGACTGTGCCAAAACCCTAAAGTTATTAGACAATGATTAGGCTCTCACATATGGGGCAGATGGAGACAACTGCACATGACTCATGAGTGAGGGTTGATATGATTGACTTTCAAGATTCTCAATCTCCAAATTAGTGAGATTGTGATGAAAATTAAGATTCCAAGAAAAAGAAGAAGATTGGCTAAGAATAGCTCAAATGTTAGGATTATTAATTGTAACATTTCAAGAATATTTGTTATATATTTTATTGGTTGTTTTAGATTTTCGCTATCACAAATTTTATTTATTTTTTTGATAAGAAACAAAATATGTACTAAATGTAGGTAAAGAAGTATTTTAGAAGGATGAAGAATCCTCCCCATATTTACAAAAATTGATTAAAAAAATGTAAGATTGAAGTTCTTCAGTATACTGAGGAGATATACATCGGTATAGTACCACATAAGGATATACAATATAAAGCATCTCATTACTCCATGAGGGCTAACACATCTCCTTCTACTTTTCTTGCTATCCAAACCATTTTGATTTGTGCACTAAAACTAGTAGGGTTGACCAACATTAAGAGAAGTATCCTTAAATGCTGTTGTGCAAGAAACCTAGAAAGAGAAATAGAAATGAATTAGATCCCATAGTGCCTTTGATGTCCTCCACTTGTCCTATAAATTCCTAGCATTTCTTTCCTACCACACTATCCAAATCAATGTGAGGTAAAAGGTTCGCCAAAGGAGCTTGCCTCCACTAGTGTTGCCCTATATAAGATGATCATCATGTCATATATACTTCTAGGAGGAGCCCAATCTAAACTGGCTAGTCTCATTAGTCTGTGTCATAGCCTTAAAGTCAATAAACAACGTAAAAAAAGATAATCAACTGTTTTTCCACTCTTCATGCACAAAATGCAATAGTTGGGACTAAGAGTTTTGTAAGGTCTTCTCAATTGTAGCATGTCATTAGTGTTTACTTTCTTGTGTGCCACTAGTCAATTATAGGCCTTGACCTTAGATTCTATAAAAAATTAATTAG
The DNA here is from genome assembly GCA_946000715.1 of Vitis cinerea var. helleri x Vitis riparia. NCBI lineage: Eukaryota > Viridiplantae > Streptophyta > Magnoliopsida > Vitales > Vitaceae > Vitis > Vitis cinerea var. helleri x Vitis riparia. Next base: position 16,454,435 of record OX254005.1, on the reverse strand, counting down.
ATTGAAAACAATTGGATTTGATAGATTGGACAAGATTAAGACGAAGGTACCATAAATAAGGCGAAAGAATTCTTCGTTTTCTTGTCTAGAGAAGGAAATTCGAAAGCTTGAATGTTTGGTGAATTACAATTGCTCTCCTCTCTCAATCAGGGGAAAGGGCCCCACAGTGGGGGTTTAATTGTCTCACTTTGAGGTCGCGGTCTTGTTTCCTTGATTGGATGATGGTTTGTAAGTTTAGAAGGGCTTTCGGGCAGCTTATTGTCATTCTTTAGGATTAGCTAGTTTTCTAAGGGTTTGGGTTTGGGTGGTTTGTATTAGGCTTGCCCCTTTATTCTTTTGCTAGCCTTTAGGCCTTTTTTTTTGTATACTTGTGGACCCGCATTTTTCACGTGCGTCCCCACTCGATCGGCAAGACTCGCTTTTTTATTTGTGAAAAATAATTTTTGGAAAAGTTGGAGTCGCCACTTATTTTATTTTTATTTTAAAGGGAAAATAAAACAAGAAAGAAAAACCCTAAAATGTGACTCCATAATTTTTGGAAAAAGCATGTCTTTGAAAAACCCGAGTCTAAGTCCGGGGATCAGGTTACCTATTGGGAAGGTACCTTTAAAAGGTAGCACCCCTCTAAGCCCTAAAAAGGTCTCTACTGACAAAATTAAGGGAAGTGTGGCAATTAATCAGTTAATTATAGATACCTAGATAGGCTTAGTGATTTTAGAGAATGACATGCCAAACACAATCAAATTGCAATAAAGGAGAGTTTGGGTGCGTACCTGAACCGCTCTTCAAGCGCTATCATAAAACATAAAAGTTAGTGTAGAAATGTAGCACACAAAATTTGTTTTATTCAAGCAAATCAGGCATATATCAAGACATCCAAGAATCACGTCAAATATGGGTATGGTCATCAATGGCATACAAGTCCATAGAGTTCTAGAAAATAGATGAGAAGAGAGCGTACCTGGATAGCAAGCCAGTACTCCTCTATGGGAAGCAAGGATATCTCAACAATAAATACGAAACAAATTCATGTATATCATCAAGAAGAATCAAAAATCAACATATCAAGCAAACAATATTGAAGAAGGTATCATGAATGTCGGACCCCCCACCAAAGTCCATATTACTTTTGCACGAATCGATTCAATGAATTCCATTGTTTGGAATCATGAAGTTTGTTCATGCTTGAGAAAATCGAGAAAATCATGAAAATAGTCAAAAATAAAGGAAAATAGTGAAAGTGCATGCCCGGAGGAAAATGACAGCAAATAGCATGTTAAAATTAGGATTTTATACCTAGATGCTCCTAAGATGGATTTTTCAAAGCTGGGAATATTTAGTTGAACAATAGTTCAAAAATTCAATTTAAAACAGTAAGTTCCCAATCACAGAAGTAAATAGAGGAGAGGGTGTGTGTAACAAGGTAGCCATGATGAACTAGAGCTTGGGAGTACAGCTAAGTTTGCATCGCTGGTGATTGCAGGTGCTGTTATTATTCTCTTTAAATTCCCCTTTTTTACTCTCTTGCATGCTTTCAAGTACCTTATATCACTGCATTCTTAGGCCTTTTCTGATTCCTTGAAATCCCCCTACATTCAGATTTACTCGCAAGAGCTTCAGCATTAATTCCCTGTATGAATTTTTTGAAATTTCCTGAGAGATTTAATCGTTCTGGACTGTCATTTCTGACAACCGGAGTATTGAAGATTGAAGAATCATATCCTATTGGTTTCAGTTTCGGATGCAATCATGACGAGTTATAACTGACTGTTAGCTTCCCGTGAAACAATTTTCTGACTTCCAGTTTCTGGTATGGCCCGTAATCCTGCAGTCCTTTTGTCTTCTCTATCCTGTATTTTCGAAACTGTCACGAGTGCTGACTTCGGTTCTGGTGCGAATCCAATCCCTTTTCTTTAAGAAACATGGCTAGTCTTTTTCATTGAACTGCTCATTACTTCCTATTCTCGTGGACAACTTACTACTCTTTTGTAAGAGTAGCTGGTTCCGATCAATGCACTTTTCCACATAGCATGCAGAGTAACCCTATGGTTCTTCAAAGAAGGTAAATCATGATCTATAGGAGTTCTTTCCTCAACAGTTTTAGGATTTGTATACGGCGCCGTTGTAGACGAGGTGGCCAGCTCATTCTGGAAAATCGCGTCCCTTCAACCCCACTGATATCAACCCCAAAATCTGCTTCTTGAAGTATTCCAACATTGTTTGCCCCATCACCAGTTGCTAATGCTGTACTCCTTGTTTTTACTTCAACCAGCCTTGTAACAAGTGCTTTCTGTTTAGGTGATGAGTGACGGTGGATAACAGATGCACAACCCATGTCCTTGATGTCTTCCTCCAGAGCATAAATGAGTGACTTCCTTTGCCTTTGCTGCCTTGTTGACAACAGACTTATCCCTTGCTTTTTTTAATACTCTCCACCTTATTCTCTTATACCTGTAGTTTGGTTGCCAATCATTTCTTCTCTTCCTCAAACTCTCTAATCTGCGCCCTTGACTTCTCAATCTGAAATTCTGGAGCAGCTTGCTTTTCTCATAGAGACTCAGTTTCTGCTGCATTGGATTTTCTCTTCAAATCCTCATTTACAATTTTTAGCTGCTCATTTTCTTTCATCAGCTTTGCAATTTCATCAGTTTTTACCTGAGCTTGTCTTGCAGCCTCCCCCCTAGAGTGCAGTTTCCAGCATCTACCATTTGCTCAGCTAAGTTACCTTCAATCTCTGGGACTGACCCGTTCATTTCTGTTTTAATATCAGGTACATATTTTTAATCATCTTGTTACGGAGGTCAATGGCAGAATTCACAGTCTATAAAAGATCATCCATCTTCGAATGCAATCTATCTGTCATAAGGAGAACAAATTGTCTTGCCCACAACCCAATCAAATAATTTAAAATATGCAATTCTGGCCAGAAAATCTCTATCGACAGCTGCAAAGTCTGGACCTAGCCGTTTCGAAAACCAAGTATCTCTTAGTCACTGATTGAACCATGCATCTTTCTACCTTGAATCAAGACCTTCCTCTTATACGGAGCAGGGAGTTCTCATTATAAGACCTCATTAGCTATCTTCAGCAGGGCCATTACCGAAATTGAGGAATCACATTCTGATTTACCGTTTGAAGAAGTGCCTGAGCCTGAATTGCTTGATGAAGAGCTTGAATCACTATTGGAGGTACTGGAAATACTATATCCGTTTACTCTTGAAACTGAGACTAAAATAACCGCCTTGCATGGTGCAAAGATGTGCAGATTTGAAAAACATGGCAGTAGGGTAATTGAAGAATCTAAATGACTCTCTTGGATTTCGATACGCAGGGCCCATCATCAGTTTCCTTAGGTGAAGTGGGATTCTTATTAATTGTAATGCAATTTTCTGGTAGCTATAAAGGAGGTCAAAATTGATTGAACCATCCTATGTTCCTTACTAGCAGATTTTCCATAACAAAATTATGGGAATCCTTGGTACTGCCAGTGACTTCGAAACCTCCACGCTCTTCTTGACAAATGACTTCTGATTCGATCGATTCTTTTCAGGTTCATTCGTTTTCTGGGATGGATTATCTCTTTCCGATTTATCTTCCTTTGCTGACATCTCTAGATCCTTCACATGAAAGGCTCAAAGTTGGACGATCAGATGGACTTGGAGACATCAAGTACTGCAAAAGGGATGCTTGTTCAGGAAATTCAACGATCCAAGAAGAAGAGAATTCTCCCTTTTATTTCAGATCATTAAGAACAATGCTTCTCTCCATTGCTGTTCCAAACAGGTGCCATAGTTCAAAGAATTCAACTCCTAAACTGTACATGTCAGCCTTCTCATCAATCTTTAACCACCGGACAGTATTCCAACGGTATATACAAATATGTTGATTCAAGCTTATTCTCATGCACATTTATATCTGCCGAGTTTGCACCCTTGTTATAAATTGATATATCTTGCAGAAACAACTAGCTGCTGTCATCTGTATCTGAGCATGGAACAATAGCACGTGATTGACCAACTGGAACAATTTCAAATAGGAACTCTTGAGAAGGAACTTGCTTCTGTCTAAACCATTCCCCTGTTGTTTATTATATGAGACATCATTAGCCGAATCCTGACCAGCACTGTGTCCAAGAATTCTGCTCTCAATGCCATCCAAAAACTGGTAAGATTTGATTATCTGTAGAGCTTTCTATTACGCTTTGAGGATTTTCTAGTCCGTATTAACTTTGAAATTTTTCTGGTCCATGTTCAGTTGAATGAATATATCCCCAAGGAGGTATTCCATGACTGCCCACAATGAGAAACACCAAAGAGCATATGTGCATTAATCCATATGAATTTATATCAACTGAAAATTCACGGCAGCAACTTTGCACCACAAACATGACACGTATTACTCATCTGATACCAACAAAACTCCCGCAAAATAGTCTATTCTGAATGAGGTCCGGCCGTGATAGCCTCAAATTCATATCTCTCCTGGCTTAACATCTCTTCAACATCAGAAAACTCTTTCAATGAACCAACAAGACTCAGAGTGGAGCCTGCAAACCGAGATGCTATCTTCTTCAAAGCATTAACAACCTCTGTGAATAGTGATATTGCTCTCATGTAGACATTCTCCATTTCCTTCTTGAGGGATTCTTGTCTAATTGAATTACTGAATTCCAGCTTATGAGGAGGTACAGCTACAGCATAAGTTGAGACGGGAGAATATCTGACAGTTCAGCACATGTGGGGCATTGATGCTTCTGATTGAGTAAATTATCTTCGGAAAAATTTCCCAAGGGGAACATCAAAGTTCCTGTAGAACTTGATATGAGAAAAATGGCTTTGCTCACAAATCCGCCCTTTTGATGCATTCCGACTAGACATCAGAACCAAAATGCTCTGGGAGTCCAAAACTGTGCTAATGTCATCCTTACTTTGCATCTGGTCTTCATTTTTGCCACCAGATTTTACGTCATCCAAAGGAACATCAGAACAAGCCAAGGGTGACAGTGGTCTTTCGCTATCATGTGACTTCTCTTCATCAGAACCACTTTTTTGCTTCCATATCACAATTTTCAAACGCCTCTGGAGATTTCAAAACTGGAACTGACGTCATGATCTTATTGTGATGTTCCTTTCCATTTAAGCCAAAGTATGAAGATAGCGAGTGATAAGGAGTTGAGGATACAATAGGGAAATTGTCCTCTGTAACTTTCTTTATGGAGGTTGAAAGAGACGATAATCCCGAAAGAACAACTGGATTATATGGCTCATAAGATAATGAAGAATCACCTTCTAATTCCAAATTTAGGGTGGACGCTCCTTCGAGGAATCCACTTGAAACAGGAACATCATTCAAGCATAATGCATCATCTGCTTTTATTAAAGGCTAGAGACTCTTCAATAACTATTCTTGCATACCTCACTCCAAATAGCAATGCCATAGCAACATCCTAATTGGCCTCTGTTACACTACTCCCGTGCACTTCAGCATTTGTTCTTTAGTTACACTACCCCCTTAGATGGCATTTATTCCACACCATGAAGCAAGCCAGGTTCACTATAATAGAATCTAATGGTAGCGACAAACAATGCAATCCTGTAGTAATGTGCATTTCCATCACAAGATTCACCACAATGTGTCAATGGTCTAGCATCAATAACTGGCTGAGGATCAAGTTCGTTATCGAATGCAAGGCTATGCTTTAGCTCTCAATCTGAACTATCTATTCATATCTTGAATTATTAAAATGCTGAAATTAATGACTCACTGAAACCTGCAGATTCCTCATCTTTCAGTTTCAATGAGTTCCTCTAAACCTGCTTTATAACGACTGTGATATCACCTGGAGATATCTTGAACTCGATTTCTTCAACACACGCTCCTGTTGGGACACAGGCAACAATAGCAGCAGGAAGAAGTGCAGTAGGTTTTTTTTTCAAAATCAGAGATGAATTCCAGCACTTGAGCATCAGTAAATTCTCCAAATACTCCCTATATTGCCTTGCCAAATTTCCTCGTACTTCACTGCCAATGTCAGCAGCATCACTGTTGATCCCTATGCCAATCGATATGACAGAACCATACTGATCTTCATCCATACAATTATCATCAAGCCTTGGCCTCTCACAATCATTCACCCATCTTTTAACATGACAAGTTCGTTTGTTTGAGTGACAAATCCCTGCCATACAAATTCTGCGCGCATCAAATTCAGCTCCTCTTCACCCATTAATTGTCCATCGTATCAAGTTATTAAATCATTTTCTTCAGTCCTCCCATTCATTTCAGTCACTGATAGCCCTATAGGATCATCTGAAGCTGAAACCGGTGCAAAATGTTTTGCTCGAAAATCCTGCTAGCCGGAGAAACAAGAATACCTCATCTGCAAAAGATCGATCTTCGTCTTCATCTTTGGTTGGACCTCTTCCAGTGAGTTTGGGGTACTCCCATGCTCTGTTCCTTTTTTTCATTGTCAATTGGGCAATCGATTTCATGAGTCAGAAAACCAGGTTTCATTCTCAATAGGTTCCCTCATGTATTGAACATCATCATCGTCATCATATTCGTCAGAAATACAATACTCAATTGGATAGTCAACAGATTCACTTAATCCGTCACCAACAGTAGCGAAACCAGAAGCCAGATCAAAGGTATCCTCTGTAATGTCTTGACTTGCAGATGCCAACTGCCCTTGGCAGTTCGTTCTTCACCTGAAGAGTTGATTTCTTGTCCAATGGAACATCCAGATACAACCTTATAAGAAACGCACTATCTACAATAGCAATCTTAGAAGCAGGTCCTTCATGCTCAAACTTCTCCTCCCAGCTAGTATTCAATGGTTTCTCCTTCTATTTAAGTTTAACAGGAGGTAATCGAGGTAATTCTTTCTTCTGACACTGATACAAGTGGAAAGTTTAGACTGCTGATGGTCTTCAGCTCTGAACTCCTTTGAGACTTATCAAAATGCAAAGCTCGCCCAACCTCATCTACCTGCTCTTTGATTGTTGTCCGAATATCACCCATCTCAGCTTTCCTCTTTCCATCATTCTTCTCGGAACTAGCGACATTATCATACAGTTTCTTATCCGATTTATCCTTACTGTCTCTTTGAAAGTTCTTGACCTTCCATTGCTATTCTCTACATTAGCTCATCCACTTCTAATTGCAGAGAATGATTTTTGTATTACATAAGACCTTCATATTCTTTGCATACCAAAATAACAAACACCAATTTCAAAAAAAAAACAGCCAAGACATATAAGTCTGACTCATCTGTATCCAAATTATCGATACGCCTGCTATCTAAGAGGACAGCAGGGTGCTTCGTTCAGAAATAGCTAAGAACGCAGCTAGTCGACTATTTTTTTGGATACCATCAATGCTCCAAATTGCAATAAATCTTTTACCAATAGCAAATGACAAGATGTACTCCCCATCATCCGTAGAGATCATGCAGCGAACAACATCAGGGTGACTTGAGAACTTTCGTATTCTCTTTCAGGCTGTTAAATTAGAAACAATTTGGCTGCATACTTATCAATTCAATAGCGTCTTGAAATTTAATGCCAAGGACTTCATCGAATAATACCCGCGGGGAGGTTTGAACAGAAAATCTTTCCAAAACAAAATTTTCAACAAGAGGGGTCAGACTGATTGTCTTCCAATTGCCATAATTTCTCTTTCAGGCAATAACAAATGAGGATTTTGAATTCCATCAAATGAGCAGAATCGACATATGCGACAAAAGAGGCAAGATCAAGTTGATAACATAAAGAATCAGAAAGATGTTCTGTGCGAGATGTCTCATCTGATTAATCGCCTTATAGAGAAAGCTCTTCTAACCGGGGTATTTGGAACTTACTTGTTCGCAGAAGTTGCATCAATTTCCTTCTTTCTGTTCTTTATAATTATTGCTAAACCTGTATTGGATCCTTTGATCCCCTGAAACTACCTCTGAATATTCCAACACAGAGCATCAAAATCTCCGGAGATTCTGAAGCTACATTCCTCAAACACGCAAACCCCGTTTCCTCAAAAATCACATCTCCCTTATTTGCATTAATTCTACTGCCACCATTGACATCTACATCCGGCTTCAACCGCCTCAGCCCCAAATCCGCAATATGATGGTTTGCAGAAAGGCTCGGGTGAGGCTAGGGTTTCAAATTTCAATCTTCAGCTTTTCATGCGTCAGACACAATTCTAGCAGCAGATTGGCATGACGAATCTGGGTGTCCTGATAGATGGGTTGAATTTTCTCCAAGGAATTGAAGCTATTCAACTACTTTGTTCTTTATAGTGGGAAGTGACAAGATGCAGTGAGCCCCTTTGCCTCTGCTTTACCAGTCAAACTGCTTTCTTTGAGACCACTATTCTTGCGGACAGAAACGCTTGGAAGATGCGCTTGCAGATGACTCCGGGAATTGAGATTCTCAGAATCAGTCATCAAATATTCGAGTGGGACTACTACACGATCCATCCCGTGTATCAACACTTACATCATTCCTCAACGTACTCCCAAATACAAAAGCAAGGGTTTGAACACCGTGCGAGAAAAGAATATAGATAAAATAAAAAATAAAAATAAAAATAATAAAAAAAATTGAAGTAAAACTTGGAGAAGGAAGTGGCAGAAGATGTTGATCAATAAACATGGATAGCCCCCACTTCAGATATTAATCCATGGGCTAGAAACAGAGGGAAAAAATGCAGAATATGATTTAAATGAAGAACAGAATATGATTACATTCTGGCATGGAGTTATATGCTTCCGAAGACATCAATGACATCCAAAACCAAAACAAGGCAAACAAGCAAGCATCCAATCTCAACCAAACAAATTGTGGCCCTTTTCGTCCACACAAAATCAACAAAACCATTAAGTATTCACGTGGAAAAATCAAATATAGGTCAGAATTCCAAAAGCAACGAGGTGCATACCTGGACAGCCTTGGTTGCAATTGCTCTTTTCGTTTCCTCTGTTTTTTTCCCGACAAATTTTCCGAATCCCTCCAATGCGTCTTCTCCAATGCGTCCTCTCAAAAAAGAATCTCCTCTCCTGCTATCTTCCTTCTTCTCCCTACCAAAACTCCAATACGTGCTCCTTCTCCCTCCCAAAAATTTTCAGAATCTCCTCCACATATACATATATTACCCCCTAAAACCCCAATCTCTCTAAAAAAGGCAAATTCTCCTATCTCCTCTCTTCTTTTCTCCTTTTCTTTTTTTAAATCTTCCAATTCAAATTCCCCTCCAAAACCTTCCAAGGAGAGTCCCACCTTCCTTAAACTCCAATGGTAATTTTCCTTGCAAAACATGAAATTTTTGAAGTTAAATAATTGAATGAATAGATAAATAAGTAAATAAATTAGAAAACGGTAAAAATAATAAATAAATAAGTTAATTAAAAAAACTAAGAAAATAATATAAAAAGGAATATAACAAATAAAAATAAACAAATAAATAGTAACTGAGCCCCACAAGCCATGCAACCATGCAAGTCATACAAGTTGCGCTAAAAATGTCTTAATGGGCCAAGTGTGCCCAAATGGGCCTAAGGGTGCCTAAGTGGGCCTAAGGTGGTGCCTAATGGGCCAAGTGTATCTAAAAGTTATCCTAAAAAAAAACAAGAAAAGCCTAAGTCTAAGTTAGGGCTGCCAAGGGTCACAATAAGAGATCAAATAATCCTTCAACCAAAGTCTCCAAGGTGACTCAGAAAAAGGTAAGTGGTGAGTAGTACTGGGCCACCAAGGAACTACTGTGGAGCACTGAAAACGAACTTAAAGGCATGTGTCAAAGGGACAAAATTGAGGGTCTACAATACTGCATGTGTACTTGACTGTGCCTTTTGCTAGCACTTTTTTATATTTTCTCCTATTTACCTATCAAAAAAAAAAAAAAAAACCGAAAGAAGATAAAGACCAAGCTTTTGCATTTGGGACGGATGGAAACAAGTATGCATGAGTTAGAGAGGATATAGGTCTTTCAAGGTCCTTTATCTCCAAGTTGGTGTGATTACGACGAAAATTGAGGTTCCAAAAAAAAGGGGAAAGAGATGTTAAGGAGATGAGATTGGAAGATTTCCAATTGTGACAACTCTAAAAAGACTTGGAAATTGTGAGCACAAAGGTTGATTCCCCTATCATAAATCTTCCCCAAAACAATTCTTTCCTCATTACCACCACAAAGCAAGTGTGCTTAGAAAAATTCTGAAAAACTTATGCAGGCTTTCGGAGGTCTCACCTGTTAGGTTATGTCCCATAAATGGAGAGAAAAAACTTTCCCTAAGAAACCTTCAAAGCCACTTCCCTAAGGGGGCACAATTCCTTAGAAAAATCTTCCTAAACCCCAATTCGCCTTCCACCTTAGGCTTACACACTAGGTTTCAACTTATGAGATGATCTCTTTTACCCTTACCAACCCTTAACCATAGAAAATATCTTTGTAATTCACAATCTTTGAGTCCAGTGATGATGGAATCTTGAAAAGAGAGAGGAAATATCTAAGAATGTGAGACAAACATGATTAAATTAGAATTTATCTTTTCCTTAATGATAAAAAGGCTTTTTTCCATCCATTCAATCTCCAAGAGATTTTATCAATCATTGGATCCCGAAAAGCTCTTGCTTTTGGGTTCCCCCTAATGGTGGATCGAGGTAGGATAATGACCAATTAGAGACTTTGCAGTTAGGCATCAAAGCCAACCTATTGATTTGGTTCCGACTCATGTTTATATCGGGGAGAGTACTATTGTCTAAATTGATCTTAAGTCCTGATATGTGCTAAAAAACCAACAAGATTAGCTTGAGATTTTACAAATCTTCCATACCAACCCTTGAAGAAAAGATGATGTCATTTGCAAATTGCAAATGAGAAACTCTAGTCCTCCTACCCACTATTAATCCTTCCAATAAACAATCTCCTATTCTCTCAACATCCTACTTGAAACAACAGTTTCAATAGTGAAAAAGAATAGGACAAAAGGATCTCCTCCTTTTAAACCCTTGGTTGCTTAACTCATCCTTTGGCATTTTCATTCACTAAGACCGCAAAGTTTTTCCAAGACAAGCAACTCCTCATCCAAGACTTCTATCTTGTACTAAACCCTTTCCTTTCTAGAGCATGGTCTAGATGGGCCATTAGATCTCACTACCCATTTTCAATGAATTGAATTGTTGATGCATTAAGAAGGAACCATTGGATGGCTTCATTGATTTTTTTTACCCATTTTATCCCAAAAATCCATAGAAGATGGCCAATAAATTAAGAGCTTTCTATGACAAGGTAAGAAAATAATGGTTGTCTCATAAAAAATGATTATCCCAATTTTATTAGCGATTTTAATTGGTAGCTAGCCGATTCTTTTACAGTGATTTGATACCCGTCAATATTTTTTCCTTGATACCCAATGACTAATTTTTTGCTAAAATATTGGGATTTATATTCCATGTTGTTGATAGAATTGTTAAAGTTCCCTAGTAAAATGATTTTATTCTATGGATTGACAACCTTCTACTGTTTCTATTTTATGTCACTTTTTGCAATTGCAAGAAAGGTTAGCTTAGAGCTGGAAAAGATCTAAAGGGATCCCCTATGGTGGGTGGGGCTTTGGAGAAAAAGCTTCATCTAGTCAAGTGGTCAATAATTTGCACAAACAAGAGGGAGGGGGGATTGGGCTTTAGAAGGTTGTCAATCCTTATCAAAACGCTTCTAGGTAAATGGTGTGGGAGATTTGGATTAGAGAGGGATTCTTTTTGGGAGATGGTGATGAAAAGTAAATATAGTGAGGAAGTGAGAGGATGGTGCGCTAGAGTTGTTAGGGAAAGTTATGGAGTGGGAGTGTGAAAGACAATAAGAAGTGGGTGGAAGACCTTCAGAAGTAGGATTGGGTTTGTTGGGGGGACGGGGGGCAATGGGTGGAGGGTGAAATTCTGGAAGGATAAGTGGTGCGGTGATTTGACCCTTAGGGAGACTTTTACTACCTTGTTTTCTATATCCTTCACTAAAGATGCTTGGGTAGCTGAGATATGAGATCAAGAAAGGGAAAGAGAATGTTGGAATCCTCAATTCTTGAGGCAATTCCATGATTAAGAGTTAGAGGGGGTGAAGACTTTTTTCAAGCAATTCGAATTGAAGTCTATTGATAGGGAAATTGAAGATTACTTATCAGAAAAGAAAAAAAAAAAAAAAAAAAAAGGAAATTGAGGATAAAATGGTATAGAGGATCCAAAAGGTTTTTTTTTTTTTTTTTTTTGTGAGCCTTCACGGGAATAAGAGGATTGGATCGCCTTGCAAACGTCGCTACTATGATATGCCAACAGGTTTTTTTTTTTTTTTTTTTTTTTTTTTTATAGTTAAATCTCTTTATTCCTCTTTGTCCATTGGAAGCATTGAGACCCTTCCATTTTGTCTTTGTTTGGAATTCTTGGACTTAGGTGAGAGTCAGATTCTTCGCTTGGGAAGATGCTTGGGGTAGGATATTAACTTTGGACTAGCTTATAAGGAGAAGGTGTATTATTCTGCAAAGATGCTATATGTGCAAAGAAAAAGAAGAAACGATGGATCATATCCTTTTTCACTACTTGAAAGCGGTAATATTTTGAGAATTGTTTTCACTCTATTTGGAATAGAGTGGGTATTACCCTCCTTAGTAAAGAATGATCTTTTGAGTTAGCATGAAACTTTTGTAGCGAGTAAGAGGAATAATGCTCAGATAAGTGCTCCCTTATGCCTTTTTTGGACCATAGGAAGGAGAAAAATAAGTGAGCATTTAAGAATACCAAAAAAACATATCAAATACTCAAACAATCCTTTATGTATAATTTTTTGGGAATGGGCTAAAGTGCACATATGAGTTGATTCATTGTTGATGTTCGACTTTATCGATTGATTAAGCTCCATGTAATGGTTGGGGGTTGTTTCATATGTTCCCCTTTACCTAGTTATGTGGTGCCTTTGTATGCATTATATATACTTCAGTGCGTTCTTTTGTTAGACGCCATTAATACAATGAATATTTACCTATTTAAAAAAAATGAATTGTTAAAGTCCGATAATGAAAATAATATTCAAGTTATTTTCTCTTTTTCCTTTCTTGGCGTTCCAGGTTATTTTTACAGCTAAGTCACATATTTCTCAAGCATAAGGTGTTTAAAAATAGTTCATTGTATCATTGATAACCTAGTTGTAGTTCGTGATCGTGCGAAGTGACATTTTCTTCCTTTCAGGGTCTTACATGGTCAACTGGTCTCCTAACCTACAGACTGCAGTTTCAGATTTGGTATGTTGTATTTATAGGTCCTATTGTGGGTGCCACTGATTTGCTACTTTTATGCTTTGAAATTTAGCATGTTACAAAAACCTTCTTTATGTGGTGTTAGGAAGTTGAATATTCTGAAGAACCTGGTACTCTCTATTATATTAAGTATCGCGTTGCTGGAGGTTCAAAGTAATTACTATACTATCATTTCCTACTCTTTGCACAAAAAGTATTCTTGATTTCCTTTTTACATATTTTGTTCAAAAGTTTCTTGTTGTTTTACTTGTAATTATGGTATTCTGAGACGTAACATGTCAAGTATGCAGGTGCATTATAGTGGTTTGGTAATTACTCTTGTCTGTTGTGGAATGCATAAAGCAATTTTGCTCATTTTATCTATATTTGGACAAGTTACTTGTCCTTTTGCAAGAGTTATGATAACTGGAATTCTCCAAGGCATTAGAGACTATATGGGTTAAAAAAAGATGATCAAAGGATCAGTTCCTGCTTGAAGGTTAGGGACCAAGAATGTCAAAATTTCATTATAGTTAAATATGCTCCTACCAAATTAATGTAGTGCTTTGGATTCACTATTATTTATCAAAAAAAAAAAAAAAAAAATTGGATTCACCATTTACTATGTTCAAGGCTCAAACTTTTGTAGGAAAAAAGAAGTTTTACAATTCAAGTTTCAAATATTAAGAAAAAGTATAAAATTGATAAAAATAAAATAAACTGTAAACCTGGAAAGGCAAAATGGGTATCAAGACCTGACTTTGTAATGAGGCTTTTCTTTCCTATTTTCCTTGTGGAAGGAAACAACTTTGCTAATGTTGCTTAACGACACTCTATGCACAAACTTATTTGCTTGAGCATTGTTATGGTTCTAATGTTAGAGTTCCTTAGTGTTGGATTCATTTAGGTCCTCCATATAGTTTCAGCCTCTTACCATCTTGGAGGTGAAGTCCTAGGAAACTTGGTTAAAAGAAAGGGACAAGAACACTAAATTCCTTCATAAAATGGAAAATGCTTAGAAAATGATGAATTTTTTAGCCAAGATTAAGGTAAATGGTAGCTGGCTTTTTGAGGAGGACGAGATAAAGGAGGGGGTAACTAAGTCTTTTTGTAGCCTTTTATTTGATTTTGGTGATTCAAGACCAAGTATTGGTGGATTGTCATTGGGGGTTTGAGTAAAGAAAGGACTTTAAGAAGAAGGGAGTTAGAGGAACTGTTGGTTAAGGAAGAGGTCCATTGGAGGCTTTAATCTAGGGTCAAGTGAATAAAAGAAGGAGATTGCAATTCTAAGTTCTTTCATAGAGTGGCCAATGGAAGGCGAAACAGGAAGTTCATTAAGTTATTGGTCTCTAAGGAGGGATGACTCTAAGCAACATTGAAATTATTTCAGAGGAGATTGTAAATTTCTTTGGAAAGCTCTACTCCTAATCTGTAGGTGCTTCTTGGAGGGTTGAAGGTTTAGATTGGGTCCCTATTTCTTGAGAGAGTGCGGTTTGGCTAGACAAGCCTTTCTCTGAAGAGGAGGTACGCCTTGCAGTTTTCCAATTGAATAAGGAAAAGGTCCTTGGCCTAGATGGGTTCACTATTGCAGTGTATCAAGAGTGCTGGGATGCGATCAAAGAGGACCTTATGAGGGTGTTTCTAGAGTTACACACTAATGAGATAATAAATCAAAGTACAAATGCTACTTTCATTGCTTTGGTGCCCAAGAAGGAAGAGGTTCAACCCAAAATAGAGATCTTGGATGAGGGGATGTTTGTCTTCAACAGGTTTTGCAATCCTTGTTAATGGAAATGCAAAGGGTTGGGTTAAGGCCATTAGAGGTTTGAGACAATGAGACCCCCTTTCTCTTTTTCCTTTTACCTTAGTAGCAGATGTTCTAAGTCAGAGCAGAGGAACTTCGATGGTTTCATAAGAGAAAGTGAGTTAATTGACCCCTCTTTATAGAATGCTTCTTTCACTTTGTCAAACATGCAAGATTCCCTAGTGTGTAAGAGATTGGACTGGTTTCTATACTCAAATGAGTGGGAGTAAAATTTTCCTTAAAGTCTTGAAGTTCTTTCTAGACAGACCTTGGAGCATTGCCCGATTGTTTTAGACACCAATCCATTCAAGTGGGGACGAACTCCTTTTAGATTTGAGATCATGTGGTTGTGAAACCCAAAGTTCAAAGATTGCTTTAGTAGTTGGTGGAGAGTTTTTTAGGGTGATGGGTGGGAAGGACATAAGTTCATGAGGAAGCTATAATTTGTTAAGTCCAAATTGAAAGAAAGGAATAAAGAATCATTTGGAGAGCTAAAGGAAAGGAAAAAGAGCATCCTTAATGATATTGTTAACATTGATGCTATTGAGCAAGAAGGGAATCTTTCTCATGAGCTTTCAACACAAAGGACTTTGAGAAAAGGGGAGTTGGAGGAACTATTGTTGAGGGAAGATGTACATTGGAGACAAAAAGCTAGGGTGAAATGGGCAAGAGAAGGGGACTGCAATTCAAAGTTTTTTCACAAGGTGGCTAATGGTAGACGAAATATGAAATTTATCAAGATCTTGGAGAACGAAAGGGGAATAGTGTTGGATAATATTTATAGTATCTCAGAGGAGATATTGCATTTTTTTTAAAAAGCTTTATACAAGCCCCCTGGATAGTCTTAGAGGGTAGAATGCTTAGATTGGTCCCCTATCTCAACAGAGAGTGTTTCTAGGTTGGACATCCCTTTTACCGAAGAAGAGATTTGTAAAGTCATTTTTCAGTTAAATAGGGATAATAAGGCACCAAGGCCTGATGGTTTTACCATTACTTTGTTTCAAGAATGTTGGGATGTGATCAAGGAGGACTTAGTGAGGGTGTTCGTAGAGTTTCACAGGAGCGGGATAATCAATCAAAGCACTAATGCCACCTGCATAGCTCTAGTGCCCAAAAAAATTGGACAAAAAAAATTTCAAAGTTTAGACATATTAGCTTGATCACATGTCTGTACAAGATAATAACCAAAGTCTTATCAGGGTGATTAAGAGATGCACTCCATGAAACTATCCATACTACTCAAGGAGCTTTTGTTCAAGGGAAGGAGATTTTGGATGTGGTTCTGACCAATGAAATAATGGATGAGAAAAGACACTCAGGAGAGGAAGAAGTGGTTTTCAAAATTGGTTTTGAAAAGGTATATGATCACGTGGATTAGGATTTTTTGGACCATGTATTGGAGAGGAAGGAATTTAGTCCTAGATGGAGGACTTGGATGAGAGGTTGCTTGTCCTTGGTAACTTTTGTAGTCCTAGTGAATGCTAATGCCAAAGGGTGGGTCAAAGCAGCTAGAGGATTGAGACAAGGAGATCCTCTGTCTCCTTTTCTTTTTACTATCGTAACTGATGTGTTAAGTAGGATGATGTTGAGAGCAGAGGAGAGAAGTCTGTTGGAGGGCTTTAGTGTAGGTAGGAATAGAACAAGAGTGTCCCATTTGCAATTTGCAGATGACACCATTTTCTTTTCTAGGGCCCATGTAGCATCAACCTCGATCAGGATTATCTCATTAGGTTGGTATTTTCACTTGATTGCAAGGCTTCTAATTGGCCTATTCCCTATGTGGGTCTTCCCTTAAGGGGTACCCAAAGGCTTGTGTTTTTTGGGATCCAGTGATTGAGAGAATCTCGCGAAGATTAGATGGATGGAAAAAGACTTATTTATCATTAGGTAGAAGGATAACTCTCATCCACTCATGCCTTTCTCATATTCCTAGCTGCTTTCTATTCTTGTTCAAGATTCCCACTATAGTGGTTGGAGAAATTGAGAAATTGTAAAGAGACTTGCTTTGGTTAGGTGTTGGGGAATGCAAGAGAGACCATCTTATTAGTTGAGATTTAGTGTGTAAGCCAAAGGTGGAAGGGGGATTGGGGCTTAGGAAGATTTCTCCAAGGAATCGTGCTCTTTTAAGAAAATGGTTGTGAAGGTTTCCTAGGGAAAGTTCTGCTTTGCGGCATTAGGTCACTCTAAGCATATATGAGACACATACTGATGGATGGGATGCCAACACTATAGTCAGGTGGTCACATCGTTGCCCTTAGAAGGCTATTGCATAGGTTTTTCAGGATTTTACTAGGTACACTCGGTTTATGGTGGGAGACGGGGAGAGAATTTGTTTTGTGGGGGGACCAACCTTTGGGCTCCCAATTTCCAGGACTTTTCAGAATAGTCACAGCTAAAAATCTTCCCATCTCTTCAATTCTTGGGTTTAATTTCCATCATAACCTTTCCAATTCCGAAATAGAAGAATTAGAAAGCCTCATGTCTTTTCTTACTTGTTTGCACTTAACCCCATCTATTCTAGATGTGAGAACTTGGTTTTTATCTTCTTCAAGGTTATTTACAGTTAAGTTTTTCTTTTTAGTCTTGTCCCACCTTTTTTATTCATCTCCTACTTTCCCTACTAATTTTGTTTGGAAATCTCAAGTCCCTTTTAAGGTTAAGTCATTTGTTTGGTTAGTGGTACACAAGAAGGTAAATACTAATAACATGCTATAGTTGAGAAGACCCTATAAAGCTCTTAGTCTTGATATCTGTAAGTTGTGTATGGAGTATAGAGAATCAATAGATCATCTCTTCTTACATTGTCCTTTGACAATGGGGCTATGACACAGATTATTTCAAATAACCAAGATGGATTGAGTTCCCTTGAGAAGCATTTGTGACATGATGACCATTAATTATAAGGGATTGAGAAGATCCAAGAGAGGTCTAGTATTGTGGTAAATCCTTTGTATCACTTTAATTTGGGTTGTGTGGCGGGAAAGAAATGCTAGGATTTTTTAGGACAAGACAAGGAATTAAGAGGTTTTATAGAATACCATTCACTTCCTTGCTTCTTTTTGGGCATCTTGTACCACAACTTTTAAGGGCATTCCTCTTAATGTGGTTCAACTAGATTGGTTAGCGGTGTGTAGCTCCAAGGGCGTGGGTTAGTAAGGAGAGGTTGCTTTTTGTAATTACCAAATGACTTTTTGCTTTTGGTATTGAGTATGTTTAGCTTTCGTTTGTGGGAGGATTCCTCATCCTTCTATTATACTTCTTAATTCCTATTTCAATTTAATGCATTGCTGTTTCTTATAAAAAAAAAAAGAAAAAAAAGAAAAACAGATCTTGAAGTTCTCTCCTGCAAACAAAGGTCAATCAAGGAAATAACATTTAGAACTTTGTTACCAGCTTTTTGTTTCCAAACTATGATATTTGGATTCTCCAACTACATTCAATGCACCCATATCAGCACAACATGATGAGTGTGGGTGTTAGATCCTTGTTCAAGTCTCCTATTTTGCTTTAGGTGTAGCTGTCTAGTTTTGATTTATTTATTTTAAACTTCCTTAGGTAATAATTATATTGAAAGAAAGGAGAGTTTGTTGTTAAATGAATTTTTATGGTGATATTTAGGAGTAAGGAAAAAAAAAAGATTTGAGATGAAAGAGAAAGGAAGGATAGTTCTTATTAAAGATATCTTTTCTTTTGATTGATTTCTTATTAAATTTTCATTTTTTCCCTTTTATTATGTCATATCCGAATTTCCATACTCTTTTTTGAGATCCTTTATCCAAGTCCCGATATCCTACAATTTGTAGATGTGAAGTATCAGACATTTAGATACATACTCGGACCTGACACCCACATCAAGCCCATCCAACATACTCTCCAAAGTTTTGATATTCAAAGCTTTATTTTGTTTCCTGTCATATTGACAGCTAAACAGTGCATGAGATGGATCACCTAGAGAAAATACAATTAATTTTCATACATATCACAACCTTGAGTCTTTTCCTTTTTAATATGCTTAAATAAACATAATCTTCAATTGATCAACTAATTTTTTTTTTGGCATTTTAGTCAACATTTTAAGACAAGTATTCCACTAAATTTCAAATTACATCTATGTCATGCAACCTTACATAGTTTGGTTACTGATGACCATTGTTATTGTGGTGTTTCTTTTGAATGAAGGAGTGACTATTTGACAATAGCTACAACACGCCCGGAGACTTTATTTGGAGATACCGCCATTGCAGTACATCCTCAGGTCTGTTAACTTGCTTATGCAACACATCGGGTTAGGAGATAAATATGTACACCAGTTGAAAGAAGTTTTGCATCTATTATGCCCATGAAATTCTTTGAACCATTTTCTGCTTTTGGTTGCAGGATATAGTCACTTTTTTCACATGTTTTCCCTGGGATTTTCGCTTATTAATTTTTATTTTCAAACATAGGATTTTGATTAGTCGTTGGTCTTATTTTTCTTATTTTAACATTTATTTTGACTACATTAGTGGGTAGATTCAAAGGATGAACTGTTTTGTATTTTTAAGGGAAAAAAGAGAATTATAATAAAGGAGAAAATGGATGTATGAGAAAGGATGAGAGATCCTTCAAAAGGAAACACTACAGTAAAAGAACTCATTCAATGCACCAAACCTAGACTAGATAACCTTATTGAATACCAAATAAAAAAAAGCCATACGGCCTTATTGAGGAAGAAAGTCCTAAACAAACTATAAGAACAAAAGGTTCCCCTCTTAGCTTAAACTACACATTTCCTAGTTAGCCATCTTCATCTCCTCCAATGGGGCATTTTAAGCCTCTAGAAAGATCAATGATACACTCCATTCACTATCTAATATGGTAGGTGCTACATCCTAGGGGATAGTGAACACTTGGGTAAATTTGACTGTCCATTTAGGTAGTTTTCTAGGTCATTCTTCTAAAAGAAAAACCTATAGTGTTGACAATCCCAGCAACAAAGTAGTTTTAGAGACCTACCAATGTAGTCATAGATGACTTGGGACCCTTACCTTGTCATGATCAAGTCGTAGATGTAGAAGTTATTGTTACTTTGTTAGTACCAACAATGATGTCTTTTAGAGCTTGAAATCAGCCAAGTTTGGAGGTCCATAGTAAGATTAAAGATGACACAAAATTGGGAACTCTTGAAGATGATACAAAATTGTGGATGTTAAAAAACATAAATCAAGTGTACTAAAAAATCATCCATTCCAAATGTTTTTAATCTAGCTGATCCAATGATCTCTAAGAATTGAAATTAAAGTTCTTGAAATTGGATACTTGTGTCATATCTCCTAACTAGAGCCTAAAAATGTAGAGGTGGCTTTGAGAGATGAATCATGATTATCGTATCATGAGCTAAATCAATTTGTTATGAATGATGTGTGGTACGTAGTTTATAGGCGTAAAAACACTAATGTCATTGGTACCAAATGAATATTTAGGAACAAACAATATGAGAATGGTTTCATAGGGAAGAATAAGGCTAGGTTAGTAGCCCAAGTGTATTACTCAAGAGTGAAAGATTAAATGGAGAGACATTTGTTGATTTTATATCTTGTCCATCTTGCTTTGCATTGTAATTGTCCATCGTGTACCATAGTGAAGAATAAGGCTAGGTTGGTAGGCCAAGGGTATCATTAAGAGTAAAAGATTAAATGGAGGGACATTTGTCCATCTATGTGCTATCGACCTTGCCTTTCATTGTAATTGTCCATTTTTAAACATTGTTATTAATGCTTCTGAAATAGACCATATACTTGAAAGAAAAGGGTTCAGTTCAAGATGGAGGTCCTGGATGAGGGGATGTTTATCGTCGATGATTTTTGCAATCTTAGTGAATGGAAACACCAAAGGTTGGGTTAAGACAAGGAGATCCACTTTCCCCTTTTCTCTTTACCATTGTGGTCGAAGTTTTAAGTAGGTTGGTAGTGAGAGTAGAGGAAAGAGGTTTATTTGAGGGGTTTCTTTTTGCAATTTGCTGACGACACTATCTTTTTTTCTAGAGCTTCCTTGAAAGATCTACAATCTCTTAAGCTAATTCTATTGGTGTTTGGGCATCTGTTAGGGCTAAGGATTAATCTAAATAAGAACACTCTTTTTGGAATCAACATTAGTCAAGATCAAACCGCGAGGTTGGCTTTTTTGCTAGATTATGTAGTCTTTGAGTGGCCTTTAATGTATTTGGGTCTTCCTTTCGGGGGAAAATCCAAAATTGATTTCCTTTTGGGATCTAGTGTTGGATGGAGTCTCTAGAAGGTTGCATGGATGGAAAAAAAACTTTTTTTGTCCTTAGGAGGTGGAATTACCCTAATTCAATCTTGTTTGTCAGACATCCTGAGCTACTTTTTATCTCTTTTCAAGATTCCAAGTTCAATAACTTTAAGGATTGAAAAAATACAAAGATATTTTCCATGGTTGGGTTATGGGGACGGTAAAAGGGATCATTTGGTTAGTTGGGACATAGTGTGTAGGCCTAAGGAGTTTGGTGGGCTAGGGTTTTGGAAAATTACTCTGAGGAACCAAGCTTTATTAGGGAAGTGGCTTTGGAGATACCCTAAGGAAAGTTTTTGCCTTTGGCGTTAGGTTATCTTGAGTCTTTATAGGATACATCCTAATGAATGAGACGCTAACAATATAGTCAAATGGTTAAATCGTTACCCTTGGAAGGCCATTGCATATATTCACTAAGTTTTTTCTACACACTCTCGCTTTGTGGTGAGTTATGGGACCAGAATTCATTTTTGGAAAGATTTGTGGTGGGGGGACCAACCTTTATGCTTACAATTTCCAAGACTTTCCAAAGTCACCATAACTAAAAACCTTTCCATTTCAGCCATATTGGGTAATGACACCTCTCTATCTTGGGATCTTATCTTCCATTGGAATCTAACTGATGTGGAGATTGAGGATCTTAAAAGTCTAATGTCTTTTCTTTCCCATGTACATTTAATTTCTTTTGTTCCAAATGTGAAAACTTGGGTATCGTCCTCCTTAGGAGTATTTTTAGTAAAAAAAATTCTTTTAGCCTTATCCAATTTCTCATATTTTGTTCCTTTCTACCCAATTAATTTTTTGTGGAAATAAAAAATCCCCTCTAAGGTCATGGCCTTTGCCTGGTTAGTGGCATATAAGAGGTTAAATACTAATGACATACTATAGTTGAGAAGGCCTTTCAATGCCCTTAGTCCTGATTGGTGCATCCTATGTCAGAATAGAGAGATGATTGATCATCTTTTCTTCCATTGTCTGATTACTTTGGGATTGTGGCATAAGATATTATTATAGGCTGGAATGACGCGGGTTTAGCTAGGCAGTATTTGTGATATGATAGTGATTTCTTTCAAGTGTTTTGGGAACTCTATTAGAGGGCAAGACTTTTTGGAGGATCATGTGTCTCTCTTTGTTGTGGATTGTGTGGAGAGGAAGGAACGCTAAGATTTTCAAGGACACTTGGAAGATGTTAGAGATGATGTGGGATTTTCATTTCTATGTTTCTTTTGGGGTTTACTGTACAAACGTTTTTAAACCTTATCCTTCGAGTATAATTCAACTTAGATGGCTATCGATATGTACACCCAAGGGTTGGGTGTATAGGGTTAGGAGATGTTATACTTGTATAGACTTTTTTGTACCTTTTGCCTAGCCCTCCTTGTATAGTGTAGGTTTCTTCAAGTCTTTTTTATCAAGTCTGTATATCATGGGATGGATTTCTCATCCTTCTTATGTTTTATTCTTTCTTAATTAGTACATCTGTTTGTTTCTGATAAAAAAAATAAAAAATAAAAAATAAAAATTAATGCTTCTAAAATAGAATGAGATTTAGAAAATCCGAGATCCATTTTGAACATGGGGATAGGTTCTTGTACGAATGGGCATGCAGTGAAACTAAAACACCTTTCTTCTTGCAACTAGATTGCAAAATGTAAGTAGGCTTGACTTTGAACATGGGGAAAATACCGTCCTCTGTTTTGACATGGAGAAAGGTTCTTGTATGAATGGGTATGCAGTGAAACTGAAACACCTTTCTTCTTGCAACTATACTGGAAAATGTAAGTAGGGTTGACTTTCTCACATATCTGAACTCTGCACCTATTATTAGGGAATAATGAAAATGCTCTAATCATCCTTTCCTGTTAAGCTTTTTTTCAGCGAAAAGTGTGAATTATGTTCTGTTTTGGCTCATTTTTGTCTGATATACCTTTTTGTTTTATTGAGAAGATGAGTGGAATGGAGAACGAGAAATCTCCTTCCTTTGTTCAAGACTTTGATTTTTTTTTTTTTTTTTTTTTGTTATTGTTTTTTGTTACATGGAAGAAAGAATTATAGATATATGTAAATTCCTCTGATTCTCATTCCATATATTGCATTATGGTTGATCTGAAATTAGACGCTAGATCAGTCTTGTACTGGTTCTTGTGCAAAAACAGGAATGGCTGGTCAAACAGATTTTAAACTATGCTTGACATCATTAGCTCAGAATTTTGACTCTTTGTATTCCACTAGGTGTTTATATTCTTGCTAGTTCATATAAAATACTTCAACAAGAATGACGACAGTTTTTATGTGAAGGAATTCCTGATGTCATATTTAACCTATAAATTCTTGCATGAGAGTGATAGCAGTTTTTGTGTGAAACGTTTCCTTAAATTTGATCATCTTTGTGCAGGATGATCGCTATTCTAGGTATATTGGTAGGATGGCAATTGTGCCGATGACATTTGGCCGTCATGTTCCTATTATTTCTGACAGGGTAAAGGCATCTGAATACCATTGTTCTTAGTAATTATGTTATTTTATATTGTTGTTTTGTTGTGAATACAATGCTAATTTTTCCTGAAGCTTATAAGCATTGGTGGATAAAGCACATCACAATGTATATAACATGATGTTTAGAAACATGAAATTGTAATGAGAATCTATTTATGAGTTGAAGTATCAAGATATGGGAAATGGCCCTCTCAAGCATTTTGGATGGGCTAATTCATATATAAGTTGAGGCTATGAAAAAATTATGAATGTAGAAAAAACTTGTGGAAGTTTTGGAAAAGAAATTATTGAGGACTTCAATGGCATAGAGTTTCCAATTTTGAGGGATGCCCTAGAACCATAGTTTTTAAAAACTTACATTATGCGATATGATGTAAGATATGTACATTTTTCGAAAGGAAATTGATATGTATTGTAGTCTGTATCTTATCTTAAGCATATCTTATAATACATATACGATACATGATATGACGATACATACACTTTTAACTATTTTTTATAATTTTTTTAAAAAATCAAATTTGAAGGTTTTTTCTTAAAAGAGTTATTATATTAATTGTTTAAAATGTATGGTAAGGTTAGAAATTGATTATAAAAATAAATAAAAAAATAAAAAATAAAAAAGATGTAAAATAATCCTACATGAAAAGTTTCATTCTTCTTGTCAAAGGCACACATGAGATGTTGGAAGTTAAGTAAATTTATTCGTGCAATGGATATTAAGGAATCTTCATTTGAATGATTTGAATGGTGATGTTGAAAATGACGGTGGTTGGCAAATAAGAACTTTTACATAATATACCTTTTTGTTATTTTGGATTTTTTTTTTCGATAAGAAAGGAATGATGACAAATTTGAAATGTGTGAACTTTGGAGATGACAATTGCCAACATATACGTACATATACATTCTTGTTTTCCGTTTGATACTATCTTTACTTACCTATCAAAAAAACATATAAGTACATATAACTAGTTATAATTGAAACTAAAATTCATGTTTAAAAATTAAAAAATATATATATATTTTTGTGGATTTTGTGATGAACCTATGCATTAAATTCATATTTTGTTAAATTGAACGTTTTAGAACTCTAGTTTCAATGTTTTCATGTGATATAACATATTTTAACTCTTTAAATCCTATTATCATTCATGAAATTGGTTACATATTGAAAACACATAATGATATTGAAATAATATTTGTCTATTCACTGAATATATTTACAATCTATTCGTAATGTTTGTAGTGAGAAAACAAAGAAACTACTCTATTATAAGCCTAAAATTATTCCACTAAATCAACCACCAATTATAAGAAATAAATCAGTCCTAATTATAGAAAATAAATCAACTGTAGAGATAAAAAAAAAAAAAAAATCATTGTACCAAACTCCCCCTCAAGTTGTTGATTAAATGCTATAGTTAAGCTACAATTCCCTTGGTCGTCACTATATTGGTCAATTGTCTTATCTGAGGATATATAGGGGGTAGTTACTAATTCATTATCATGCTTCTCCTTGATGAAATGGTGATCAATTTCAACATGCTAAGTTTGGTCATATTGAACTGGATTGTGAGCTATACTGATAGCCAACTTGTTGTTACCGTAGAGCTTCATAAGACCTTCCCAACTTACTTTAAGATCATTGATAATAGTTTTTATCTAGAGAAGATCACATATTCCATGCACCATGGCTTGAAATTCTTCTGTAGCACTTGACAGCAATCATAAACTGTATCTTACTACTCAAAGTTATCAAATTCCCCACTAAGAAAATACGGTAGCTTGATTTTGACCTCTTGTCAGTGACTGATCATTCCCAATCAACATTTGTATAAACCATAAGTGTATTCCTCCCTCTTTTTGAAACAAAATCCCATTGTTAGGAGTTGACTTCAAGTATCTAGTATCCGAGTAACCGCCTCCCTGTGTACCTCACTCACCACACTAACAATATGTGATAGGTAAATTAACTTACCTATCTTCATACCTCTATCTCTCAACTAGAGGACTCAGCACTTAATCAAGTTTGTGACCAACCTCAATGGATGTATTTGCCTACTTGCACCCCAATAGTTTGGTTTTTCTAAGGAGATCTAAAATATGCTTTTGCCGTGCAATCAAAAATCCCTCCTTTGACTAAGCAACTTCAATCCCAAAAAAGTATTTCAGTCCTTTTGGGTCTTAAATTTCACATCTCTTTTAATCTCCCTAGTATGATCACCTTGGCTCTAAATATAATTCATATTCTTCATTGCCTTTGCAAACCTTCCAAAGAAAGCTCTAGGGGATTGTTTAAGCCTATAGAAGGCCTTCTTCAATTGAGAGACCTTCTTCCACTTGAAATTTTCTTCTAGACAAGGTTATATCTCCATATAAACCTCATTCTCTAAATTCCCATGGAGGAATGGATTCTTTACATCGAATTGATGCAAGGGTCAATCAAAGTTAGTAGCAAGGGATAGCTATATATGAATAGTATTTATCTTTGCCACTATAGAGATGGTTTCTTGGTAATCTATCCAATAAGTTTGAATATATCCTTAACTACCATTCTTGCATTATATCTCTTAAGTGTCCCATTTGCCTTATATTTTATTATAAATATCCACTTACACCGAACTTGTTTTTATTCCTAATAGGAAGATCCACAATTTCCTGGATATGATTTTTTTTTCTAAGGCACTCATCTCCTCTTACATTGCATTCCTCCAATTCTCATCCCTTAATGTCTCTTGGAATAGTTTTGGGTATGTCAATGAAATTACGTTTGGTAACAAACACTCTATGAGATGCAGAAAGATTAGCAAATGAAACAAAGTTGGTTAAAGGGTGTTATAGATGAAGGACCTCTACCTTTAATCAACTTTTTGATTGGTTGGGTTCTAGATGAGGGTTGGTGATTTTTTGTATCCCCTTTTCTTTTTGTTCTTGCCTTTTGGTGCCTTTTATATACCCTCGTATGCTTTGGGTCAGCCTTCAGGCACCCTTTCCTCTCTTCATATATATATATTTTATCTGTGCGTTTATTTATAAAAAAAAAAAAAAAAAGGTCAGAAAGGTTTCAACAAGAATTGAAAGTCCAAGATTGATAGGTAGAGGACGGTTCTATAGCTGAAAATAGACACATTTCTTAACCTTATAAATCTGAAAAGATTTGGAAATTGATACTTGAGAGATTGATCACCAAACCAAGTATCCTCCCAAAAACAAATTTTAGTGCCATCTTCAACTGTCTAATAGAAAAATAAAATTTTCATATAGCTCTTGTTTTGCAGGCTCGGTGGTGCTTTGTTCCATGAAGATGTTTTGGAAATTGAACATATTTTAATACAAGATATAACATACTTATTGGCATTCTAGAAAAACATTTCACAATTGATAGAGCAAAGAGTAAATTTAAATCCATCAAATTAATTTCATCCCTTTTCTTTTAATGAAAGAAAAGAATTAGATCTATCATTATTTAATTTATTACTATTGTATTCTATACAATAAAGATGCTGGATTACATTCAAAGTCTGGTTTCAAATAATAGAAAAAAACTAGATGATCTGTTAAACAAAATAGAATTTCAGACTGTCAGTATATTGCCTTTCACTACATCAGTAGTAAATGTTCAAATTGGTATAAGTTCTAGACTGTTGATTTATTGTGCTTTCAAAACCTATCCTCACTTTCAGATTCCTTGATTGTTTCTAAGGGTAGATAGTCCCTCAAAGTTAAATGTACAATTTCTTAATTTTTTCAGTTTGCATCTTTGTTTTGCCTTTTCTTTTCAATTTGTTATTCCTTAAATCCATTTCAAACAATTGAAGATGGACAACCTGATTGCTAGAGATTTTCTAAACTGCCAATGTTGCAGTATGTTGATAAAGACTTTGGAACTGGTGTGCTGAAGATAAGCCCTGGTCATGATCATAACGACTACCTTCTTGCTAGAAAACTTGGTCTCCCAATACTTAATGTGATGAATAAGGATGGGACACTTAATGAGGTTGCTGGACTGTACTGGTAATGTTATGGAATAATTTCATGGGGTTGTTAAATGCTTGTTTTATTCAAAAGAAGTGTTTTGCTTCTGTTTAATGTGTGTAATGGCACTTGCAATATCAGTGGCCTTGATCGGTTTGAGGCACGGAAGAAACTGTGGTTAGATCTTGAGGAGACAGGTTTGGCTGTTAAAAAGGAGCCTCACACGTTACGAGTTCCCAGATCCCAGCGTGGTGGAGAAGTGCGTTTGCATTGCTTTTCTCTTATGTTCTTCCAAATTTGAGAGTTAAATATTGGTGGATAATGCTCTTTTACAAGGAATTTCTTCTCGTGTTTTTTCCCCCTTCTAATTAGGTAATAGAGCCTCTAGTGAGTAAGCAGTGGTTTGTAACTATGGAGCCATTAGCTGAGAAGGCTCTTCAAGCAGTTGAAAGAGGAGAATTAACCATTATGCCTGAAAGATTTGAGAAGGTATTTATGATTAATTATCTTTTTATTCAGCGGCATATGACTCCTTCAGGTGGATTTGAACTTTTTCTATTTCTTCTCTTTATTATTTGGTGCTGTAATCAACTCTGTACTTTCAGCAGCTTCTAGCTAGTGGAATGGTGACCTGCTTAGAATTGCATGATTGTAATACATAGATGAGTGTCACCTGAATGCTTTCCATTCCAGTATTTTGGGAGGGGAAAAAAAAGGGAAAATCCCCAAAAAGGAAAACAATATTATAAGACAAAAATACTGAAACAAATTCTGTTTCATTTTTTTTTATAAGTAAATGACAATAGTATTAATATGAAAGCACCAAAAGGGGCGCACCAAAGTACATACGGTGTATACATTGGCCCCAAAGAGCACCAAAAAGGATAGGGAAAACAAAAACACTCCCTCCCTCAATTCGACCCCAACCAATCAATAAAATCGACTAAAAACAGAGTTGTATTTTCTATAAACAAATTAGACCAAGATAGCAAGTTGCACAAAACAAGAATTTCAGCCTTTGAACAAAGAGCTCCACTTTCTTGAAATATCTTCTATTTCTCTCTTTCCATATTGTCCAAAAAAGACATAAAGGTGCTATTCTCCAAACTTTTCTGCTTTCTTCCAACAAAAAAGTCATGCCACCCTACAAGGGTCTCTGTAACTATAGAATGGATCACCCAATGCACCCTGAAAATAGAGAACAAAAGCTCCCACAACACCCTTGCCTTCTCACAATGCAAGAGCATATGATCAATAGACTCCTCATGAGCATAACAAAGGGAGCATATAATTTGTATTGGATTAGAATACAATTTGTATATCCTATTTTTACACAATTACCAATAGTAAAGTTACTCTTACAACTTGTCATCCTGCAATCTTTCTCATAAATCAGGGATCAAGTTCACCTACCAAGAAAAAAGGGGGAAAGAAACAAATACAATTAATAGAAAATCATTTCATTGACTAGGATCACAATTAGATTCCTAAGAATTGGCCAACAAAATCCTACAAGCTTAAGCTTTTAGGAAAATTGGTAGTTCAACAAATTTTTACCAACAAAGTGTCCAATTCCTTGTTGGCCAAATGCGGATCCTTTATCTTCTTTTCATAATTGAAAATAATTAATATTCTTTTAATTTTTTATAGAAATTTTTTTGACATGTCTTAATATATATTTTTAAAGTAATTATGTAATTCAATGAAGATAAATGCATAACTGAAAAGACTCATTGGCGATAAATTATTGAATATAAGCATTATTAATCATTTCTATTTTATCAATCATTCTATACTTTTACTATTATTGAAGGGTGTCGTCTCTGGGTTAAATTTTTGGCTCTGCCCCTGCTCTATGACCTCCTTTTTTGGTCATTTTAATCTACACCATGCAGATGCTTTTTGAACTCATGTAAAGATACCTTTAACCATCAACTCAACTACCTTCATATGATTGGTTATCAATAAATTAGTCTACCCTTAGTTGCTTCTTCAGAATAGTATCCCACTCATACTGAACATTGCATGGGTTTGCTTCAATTACAGATTTATAATCACTGGCTCTCAAATATTAAGGATTGGTGTATAAGCAGACAACTATGGTGGGGACATCGCATACCAGTTTGGTATATTGTTGGAAAAGACTGTGAAGAAGAATATATAGTTGCTAGGAATGCCAACGAAGCTCTTGAGAAGGCTCAAGAGAAGTATGGAAAAGATGTGGAAATTTATCAGGAACCAGATGTTCTTGATACTTGGTTTTCAAGGTTTGTTATCCATGAAATTTAGCATTTGTTCATTCTTGTTATGGTTTACTTGCGTACAAAAATCCTAAAGTTTATCTTATTAGCATCCTTGTCATAATTATGATCATTGTCTGGTTCAGGTGGTGGATGATCTATTTATTTTCTCATGGCTTTAGCATATAGCTACAAATGTTTACTTATTTTTCAATTTAAGAAAACTGTGTCTTAGAGCTAGACATAGTCAACTGTTTTTTTCTTTTTAAAAAAATAAAATAAAATTCCTTCAAGCTTTTCTCTGTTGCACATCTGACAGGAAGTAATCATTTAAAATAAAAGTGGTTTGAGTGTAGATGCAATTATTTACCACTTAGTGCCATCTTTCCCTTTTTTGTCGTCTTTCCTATTTTAAGAAACCTTGACATTACTTGTCTACTAATATGGTTTCAAGACAATACCTTCCAGGTTTTTTCAAGCACATTATTGTTATAGGAGTCTTTCTTGAGAATGTATCTTCTAAGTACATCTATGTATTGCAATGTGAAACTTCATTCAAATTCTGTATACATCTTTGAAGTTTTGAATTTTAATGGGAAGCTATAGTAACAGTTGTATTGACAGTTTCTCCAAAAATTATAATATTAGACATTTAATCAATATTTGGAAAAAAAAAAAAAAAAGAAAACTGTGAAAAGGGGCAAGAAGTAGCGTATTTCTTTCAACTGCTATTACACTAACATTTTTCAGATTTTTGCCATATTTTCCAATCTATATATGTCCCTTATACTGATTTCTGATATACTATGATTCTGTGCTTTTTTCGTTCAATATATCTCTTTGTCGTTTCCTATAAAAATAAAAAAAAAATGATTCTGTGCTTTTCTTCAAATTCTAATTTTTGTTGTAATGGAATTGAAATAATTTTTGAAGTCATAATTTCTGTTGAAATTTCATCTACGTACTAGAAATTTTGCCTACATTAAAAGTCCAGTTCCATAAATATTAAAAATTAAAATGGCCCAGTGGAGGTGAATTTAATGAAGTACGTCATTTTAAAATTTTGTTGAAGTTGTTAATGACAAAATAAAATGCTGGTTTGGCACCTCTAGAAGGCCTTGTCAAAGTGCCTCTCTTTAATTCTTCTTGTTCACTCTTGCAATAGGCATACTTGTGAGATTGATAACCAGGGCTAAGGAATATAGTTGAGGGTGGTTTTCAAGTTGGTAGAGATACTGTGAGAGTAGCTCACCTTCAATCTGCAGATGGCACCATGTTTTTAAGTGTATTCACAACATTAAGCTTATTCTCAAGCTTTTTCTATTTGGTGCATATCTGCAACCTACTATCTGCTAATGTTTAAAATTCTGATGCAAGTATGAAGTAGAATAACCCTAGGATAGTTTTCTACAATCAAATAAGCTGTGCTAGGGCTTCAATCTTTTAGGATTAAGGAGAGAAACAATGAACCAGAATTATGGCAGTAAGGGGAAAAAAATAAAGTATGGAACCAGAACAAAAATAAAGAAAAGACAGGAAACCTTGGAGTTTCATTAAAGCCTTCTAAGAGTCTTATTTAGAAGAGAAGTAATGGAGTCTCACCATTGAAACTTGCAAAAACATGCAAAACAACTTAGTATTATTCATCATCAATTTCATTTCACAATAAGTAGCCCTATTATAGGCTTTAGAAAACCTTAAAAACTCAATAAAACCAAGTAAAAAACCTAATCTATATAGTAACTCATTAGGAATCTTATTGTCTTATCACTCCTAAATCTTCCCAAGTTGGAACTAAATAGGAAATAGAAACTATATTTTTGAACTAAAAACTTAATATTATAAAAACTTTTAGAAACTTCTAATAAAGAAGACTTTTAAATTCTAAAAAGAACTCAAATATAGAAACTTTTTTTTTAAAATAAAATAAAATAAATAAAATAAAATAAAATAAAAAAGACATTTTATCAAATCAAAATTTTAGAAATATACAAATTTCTTTTAAGGAGAAAATTTCAATAAAAAGCTTGTTAAATACTAAATGAAACTCAAATTTCAACAACTTATGTTAACTTTTGAGAACCTAAAATACTGCAAAATTACCTAAATACTTGTATCATATCTTAAGCAGAGCTTATGACACACAATACAATATGAGATCTAATGATACAACAATACATACACCTTTAATTATTTTTCATAATTTTTGAGAAAAATAAAATTAAAAAATTTCCAGTTAAAAGAATTATTATATTAATTGTTTAAAATGTATGGTAAGATTAGAAATTGATCATAAAAGGGATAGAAAGGTAAAATAGGCTTATATGAAAAGCTACATTCTTTTTTTCAAAGGTCATGTTGGAAGTTAAATGAATTTATTCTTTGAATGAATATTATAGAATTTTTATTTGAATGATTTGAATTTTAATATTGAAAATGATGGTAATTGATGTATAAAAGCCTTTTTTTTTTTTTTTAATATATTAGTTTTGAGAATATAAAAGTTGGAGGTTTAAAGATGACATATAAAGACATATATGTCAACACATATACCTAGTAAAATTTGGAACTAAAACTTTATCTAAAAATTTAAAAAGTTTATTTTTGTGAATTTTGTGATGAGTGTGAATCTCTACATTAAATTCATATTTTGTTAAATTCTAGTATTCAATGTTTTCATATGGTGATATAGTTGAAAATCTTTAAATCCTATTAACTTTCATAAAACTAATTATATATTGTTCTATAGTTTATATTTTCAATATACATGTACATGCATGCATATTTTTTCTCTTTAATTTTCAATATATAAAAAACCTATGATAAATGATATATGATACACAACACCAAAAGCAAAAAAGGATACATGATATATTTTACAAGTTAACAACTATGGTTAATCCTCCTCCTTTGTCCCTAGGTGAACCTAACTAGAACCCTAAAATTCAAAAGATTTGGGTCTCTTTTTGCTTGAAGGCTAGTAAGAAGGTAAAATACCAATGATCTCCTCGAGCCAACTAGACTCTACCAAGCTTTTAGTTAGTATGTTGTGCTTGTGCTTGGGGATTGGGCATTCTGGTTATCTGTTCTTCCATAGTCCCAACTACCCTTGCTTTGGAGCTATTATATAGATTGGTTTCATTAGAAAGGATGGCCTAGTTTACTTCCTGGGCTTGTGAGTAACTTAATAGGAAGGAATGTGAAAATTTTTTAGGATACAAGGAGATTGGTGATTGAATTGTGGGAGAATATTTAGGAAGTGTTTTTGAAAATAGTTATGAAAAATAGTTTTTGAAAATTGTTTTACAATTTTTTGTAGAAAAAAAAGTTTGTTTGGGAATTTGAAATGTTTTTAACTTGTTTTCTATATTTTTAAATATTATTTTAAAACCAACTTTTATTTGTAATGCTTTATTTTCGATCATTCTCCATATTTCTATAATTATTTTTCAAAACAACCCTAAAAAAATAAGTGAAAACAACTAAAATATGTTATAAAAAAACACCATATTTTTTGTTCTTAAAGAATAAAAGATTGGGGTATGTTTGGAAACCTTTTTTTCTTCCTTGAAAACAGAACAAAAGAACATAAGATTGGGGTATGTTTGGAAGCTTTTTAAAAAAACAGATTTCTGTTTTTAAGGGAAAAAAAAAAGTTTTTTGATAACATATTTTAGTTGTTTTCACTTATTTTTCAAGGGTTGTTTTGAAAAATAATTATAGAAATATGGAGAATGATTGAAAATAAAGCACTACAAATAAAAGTTGGTTTTATAAGAAATATTTAAAAATATAGAAAACAAGTTAAAAACATTTGAATTCCTAAATAGACTTGTTCTATAAAATATCAGAGAACAATTTTCAAAAAAATTCTTAAAAATTATTTTCAGAATTGTTTTCGAAGACACTTTTCAAACAAAACCTTATTTTTCTGCGTTTTATATACTCCTGTACATTTTCTTTCTTTCTTTCTTTCTTCTTCTTCCTTTATATATGTATATATTTTTGAAGAATTTTTCATCCTTCATTCTTTTACACAATTTTTTCTTTTTGTTTAAAATACAATACATGCATAGTTTTAATTAAAAAAATAAAGCTAAAGTATAGCATTCAAGATGGCTCAGAATTCTAAATTTCTTATTGTATTAAATCCTTCTTTCTGTGGTTTAAGGAGATGCTGCAACAAAGGTGTCTAAATTTTTTTTAAAAAAATTTCTACGATAGTTAATTAGTAGATATGACTGAAACTTTGTAGCTGTTGAAATATATTAATTTTATTATATGTATTTTTTGCTTTGTTGAAATGAAGAGAGTTAAAACATGTGAAGACTTGGACTTGTTCCATTTGACATGAAAACCTACTCTACATGCATGCATAAAGATGATAGTATATCCATACAATATGAATCCTATGTATGTTGACTAGATGTATCTTGTTTGGCCATACAATATGAATCCTATGTATGTTGACTAGATGTATCTTGTTTGTTTTTCTTCAGTGCATTGTGGCCTTTCAGTACTCTTGGATGGCCAGATGTGTCTACACAGGATTTTAAGAAGTTTTATCCGACTACAGTGCTTGAAACTGGGTATATACTTCTATCACTCACTGGTGCTGCCTTAGCACTCCCTCTTTCTTTTTCTATTGTGTATCATGTCTACAACTAAATTTATTGATGCAAAAATGTGGCTGGAAAGACCAATTTTGTGACAAAAGTAAATAATATGGATTCTTTCAATTCTTCTAGATATGGATGATCTTTAGAACAACTTCCATGGCTTAAAGATCTTATGTCTAATCAGAGAAGTACAGAACATGATGGTGAATTAAAAAAACGTTTTTACCCTAGTATTGCTGTTTCTTGTGCATTTCATTTCTGAAATAAGGCATAGTTCAGTTTTCCTCTAAAATGACAGTGTATGGCAGACTTCTCTTTACAGACTTGTAAAACGAAGGAAAGAAGGGGAAGGAGCTACTTTGGAACAATAGATGTGGAAAATGCAACCTGATAATGATTTTTGGTATTATACCCTGAAAGATATTAAAAAATAAAATCTTTCATGGCCTCCACATCACTTAGTTCTGTCTTGATATTTATATATATGGAAGAAAACTTTGAAGTGTTTGTGCACTCATGTGTGTGTGCACACATAAATACATATGTATAATGCTCATTTCAAAAAATACTGTGAATTGCTGCCTAGATATATGTTGAATCAAAGATATATGCTAAGTGCCTAATTGGTGCCTTGCATCTATGCTGAATGCAAGTACATTTGAATATTATATGCCCAAGTTCTTAAGAAACTGTATCAATCATGAATAATATACATCTTTTTAAGTAAATAACATTTGCATATTATGATTTCATATGTAGAAACAGGCTTCTAGGCTTGATCAATAAATATGCCCATAACATTGTATAGCCACCTATCCTCTTTTTATACAGGGAGCCACCCGCAACGCTCATGGAATGCAAAATAGATTTTTTTGTTGATGAATCTGGTTTTGCATTTTCATCCCTAATTTTTCTAGCACCACCTATCCTTTTTGTACAGGCATGATATATTGTTCTTTTGGGTGGCAAGGATGGTCATGATGGGAATTGAGTTCACAGGGGCTGTTCCTTTTTCTTATGTTTATCTACATGGACTTATCCGGGACTCACAGGTGAGTACAATGCAGGAGTAAAATTATCTCTTCAATTTTTATACTGTGTAGTAAAGTAGCAACACTTGTTTCTAAAAGAGAGTTCTACCTTGAGGCCTGCTTTTACCCCTATTCCTAAGCCCTTAACTTGGACAGTGCAGTAGGGGAATAAGGGATGGTGTCCATGATAATTGCAGACTGTGGAAAAAGAACCATCCACTCTCATCATTCCATCTGACAGAACACCATGCAATTGGTCTTCTATTTGGCTTATGTGGTATGTCTAGTCACTAGTGAATGGTGAATCCTACCCAGGATCAGAATTGGGTATTTCCTCGGTTTCTGAGAACTTCATGGTTATACATCAGGATTCTGTCTGTTATATATTACTTTATGGAGGATATATGTTTTTTTTAATCATGCTTGTGTGTGTGAGCGTATGCATGTACATGCACATGCACGCAAATACAAAGAGTAGCAAAGCTATGGGCTAGAGATGAATTGCCTGAATGTACGAATCTGAGTTGCCATTTGCTCAAATATGTGTCAGATGACTCAGATCCAATCTGCATTCCTGATATTGTAACATTTGGTCCTAAGATAGACCGGAAAAAAAAAATGCATTTTATATTCATTTTATTGGTTAAATTAGCATGGTATAACATCAATAGGTATCTGTAACTTGTATAGATGAAGAACAATACAACCTAGATCTCTTGTGTCAGAGGACATGTACTTCCAACTGTGAATATCTTTCTATTTATAATCACAACCATATTTGTTTTGATCAGCTGTTGGCTCTTTTCTTCAATGCATTTGAAGTTTACACTCTGCAATTTCGCTGTTGCTAATCCCTGTTTGAATAACTATGTAATGAATTCTTTCAGGGAAGAAAAATGTCTAAGACATTAGGAAACGTAATAGATCCAATTGATACAATCAAGGAGTTCGGCACTGATGCTTTACGATTTACACTTGCTTTAGGAACTGCTGGTCAGGTTTGTCTTGCCTTCAAATGATTAGAACTGCTGCATCAAGGCTTGCTGTGTATTTGCATCCTAGAATGACAGCATATGTTTCCCTTAGTGCTTCTTGTGCACTTGGCTGGTTCCTAACTGATAGCAATGGTTCATTAACAACTAATTTTGCACTCTTGTTCCAGGACCTTAATCTATCCACTGAGAGATTGACCTCTAACAAGGCCTTCACTAACAAACTATGGAATGCTGGGAAGTTTGTGTTGCAAAATTTGCCTAGTCAAAGTGATATCTCTGCTTGGGAAACTATACTGGCTTGTAAGGTTTGTGTGTTTGCTCATTTTTGAGGTCAATTAAATCATGTTTGGTAACTTTGGTTACTCAAGGACAAAACCCTACTTTAGAAATATTTATATATATGTGTGTGTGTGTGCGTGTATAATTCCCTTATTGATAAAATAAGGGGGATTTGAAAAGTAAGTGTATAATTGAGGATCCAAATGCAAAATCTTCAGTATGCATAAGGTATAGGATAAACAAAATGTCCCAAAGGTGTGAAAACTAAAATATGAAATTCCCTGATCTCTCAACATTACAAAGTTTACAATCCAGTAGAAGATAAGAGAGCATAAAAAATGGTCTCCTTTGAAGAACAAATTCTCTCCATTAAGATACACAGGTATCTCTTTTCTCAGCTTACCTATCAAATCTAAAGAACATTTTCCATTCTTGACATGTTTAGCAGCATGTAATCCTCTTCTTTACAAGTCAGTAATTCCCTGGGCATCACTGTAACTATGTCAAGTCAAGATATATTCAGATCAAAGACACATTTACTATCAAATAAAAAAAGTGGCAACTTTTCTTTTGCTTTTTTTTTCTTTTTTCTTGTAAAACAAAAAAAAAAAAGAAAAAAAAAAAAGAAGAAGAAGAAGAAAGAAACACTTTATTTATCACAAAGGTGTAGGATAAATTAGCTATTCTTCAAGTCAAGCAAGCAAAAATTGCAAAGTGAAGACCCTTTGAGTTTACACAGATATGTGACCCTACAACATAATCACCAAGCGCATCTATACCCTAATAATCACTCTAGGAGGAAGTAAGTTCCCAACAGATGCCCTTTAGCAATGATCCTCCCCTTATCGATTTGCTGCATGCTTGGTTGATCTAGGCCATCCAGGAAACAAGTGCAAGTTTCAAATCAGTGAATGAACCAAACTGAAAGAAGGAACCTTTATTATTCCAACATAGATCTTATTTAAAATGTGGGAAAGGGAGCTGGATTTCTTATTTATGGTTGATGATTGATTCAAGATGAGAGCATTGCACCATTTCTCTTGAAAGATGTAAAAGAATTTTCAAATTTATGCATCTCATCTCTATGCTCCCGATAACTTTTGTATCCCCTTTCACTTGAAATTGGATAATTTCCATAGGTTTTGCTTCTACTAAACCATCCAACCAAGCTATAATCTCAGCCTCTACTGCCAATCTAGAGCAAAGTTTTTAAATGCAAGAGCGTAAAGCAAGGCATTTTTGTTCCCATGAGTGAGGCATAAGCCTTTTGAGACCCTAATTTTTATAAGTAATAAATATGTAGAAATATATAAATAAAATAAAATATAAAAAATGAAAAACTTTATAGAAAATTAATTTAAGTCAAAAAAACCAATACTACTATTTCCACAATTGAACAAAAAATTATAATATGTTACAAAAATAACAATCATAAGTCAAATATATGTAGCTAAAATGTATCAATTTAATTCCTCCTTTCCAATATCATCATCATCATCCTCATCCAATGTATCCATAGTAGGAAAGCTTGCATTATTAAATCCCTCATTTCATTTAATTCCTCATCTTCATCAATTAGTGCCGAGTTCACCTCCTTCTCTTTGCCTTTGCTTCCACTTTTACCTGTCATAAAGTACAATGCAGGTGTAAAATATTACAACTCATGATTAAACTTACTATAGTTTATAACTCTAATTTTTTTAATACTTACTTGCAAAGTCATCATGTTTTCTTTTGCAAGAATGTGAAGGAACAATGTTGATCGATGGTGTTTGAATCTCTTCTCCTCTTGATGACACAATTCTAATGACATCAAGATTAAATAATTCATCATCTTCAAGCCAAATAGTATCAAGTAGGAGGAGGGAAACTTCTTTCTCGACAATCAATTCATCATTTGAATCAATCTCCTCCACCAATATTGGATCAATTTTTTGTCTCCTCTATGTACTTTGCTCTCCCAATCTTGTGTTGTACCTCACATACTAGAGCATTCATCCTCTTCTGTTCAAGTTTATTTTTCTTTTTTGTATGAATGTACAAATGAATAAAAAAAAATACCAAATGCATATGTTAAGATTGAAATATCCAAATATTAAAATGTTAAATCTAAGATAGCTAACATTAGAATAGAAATATATATACTAAAAATTAGAAGTATTACCGATTCAAAAGTGCTTCAATTTCTCTCACATCCCAAAGCTCTACAAGTGAGGCTAAGGACTTGAATAGAAAACTTTGGCAACTCTAGTTTTGAATCCAGAAACACATCCACCAACTCATAGGACTTCTTAATTTTCAACAATCAATTGCAATACGACTTACAAATTCACCTCTTGCTTTTCACCTCTTGCTTGGTCACATAAGATGTCAGCTGTTGAAAGTTCATAGTAATCCTACATCTTATCCATGCATTCAAATAATCGTTTCCTCACCTCATCTACATTAGACAACTTATCTTTATAGCACAGTTGATCTTTCTATCCCAATTTCCTACCCTTAATAGGTTTTCCATGTCAGCATATCCAAGTATTTTCCTGAATTATCAAAAAAAAAATAAAAATCCAAGTATTTTCCTGAGCATCACCCTTGTTCATGCCCATGCTATGTAGGAAAAACTTGCAGTTATCACCAGCCTTTTTGTAAAACCCTGTTCTGCACATTGATATTGATGCAATATGGGAGATGTTTGCTTTATTTTGGTTTAACAGCAATCATGGCATATATGTTTGAGAAAGGTTGATAATTTTCTGTTTGTAAGTTAAAATAATTTATGTTTTTTTCAGTTTGATAAAGAGGAGGCCCTACTCAGGTTACCTTTACCAGAATGTTGGGTGGTAAGACTGCTGTTGAAATGTGTTCTCTGCATTTTTGGTTCATGACACCCTTGTAGTTTACCAAATAACTTTCTTTAATTTTCAGGTCTCGAAACTTCATTGTCTCATTGACATGGTCACCACTAGCTATGACAAATATTTCTTTGGAGATGTAGGAAGAGAAACATATGATTTCTTTTGGGGTGATTTTGCTGATTGGTATGTTTGTTTAATATTCTTGCTGTTTTGTGCATGGAATTTTGTTTTATCTTTATCAATCAATATATAGATAATGCAAAATTACTGATCAAGAAAGCTTAGTTAAGCACTTCAAGTCGTGTCATAGTAGAGTTAGAATGATCAGTATTGGAAAGTATGGTATACATTAGGAGCCCAAATCCTAGCTACTTAAGCTTTGAGGAAAATTGGTTGTCCAACTTGGTATCAAAGTCCCGTTTGGCAGGAGGCCTTATGTTTTAATCTTACTACATGTTTATTTCCCCGATTCATTGAGTTTATGTGTAAATCTAAAGGAGATTGTCCATAGTTTGTTTGTCTACAAGTTTGTTTGTCTCTCCACATGCGGAAATGGAACTACATGTGAGGGAGGGTGCTAGAGAACATGGTTCATATTATGTGAAGGAGGGTGTTGGAGAACATGATATGCTACTATGGGCTCAAATCCTAACAACTTATGTTTTTAAGAAAGTTAATTGTTTAATCATAGGCAATATAGTATGCAAGATTAAAAGGTTTTTTTTTTTATTATTATTATTATTAAATAGTTAAAAACAAAACATGTGAACAATGTGATATACATTCTAAAGCCAAATCTTAATTGCTTAAGCTTTTAGGAAAGTTGGTAGCTTTAACACAATATCAAAGTTTTGGTTAACTAGAGGGCTTGAGTTTGAGTCATTCCCCAATCCATTTTTCTTTCTATTTATCTATGATTACAAAATTTGTGATTTGTTTACTTGTTTGTCTTCCCATGTGCAGCTATGAGGCCTCACAGCTGCACATGAGGTTCAATGTTAGAGCATAATATATTTTGTGGGTTTAAATCCTACCAGTTCAAGCATTTAGAAAAATTGGTAACTTATAGTATCATAGTTATTAGAAAAATTGGTAGCTGAACATAGTATCAGAGTTATTGTTAAGCAAAGGTCTCAAGTTCAAGTCCTCCCCCTTCTTTGATCTATTAATCCATCTAATTACCTGTGATCACAAGATTGTGATTTGTCTACCTACCTGTTTATCTTTCCATGTGCGTGAGAGGGTGTCTTAGGCCATGATATACATTGTCGGCCAAAATCCTAACAGCTTGACTTTAAGTCAAAAAGGGCAAGACAATTGAAGAGAAGGATTCTTGAAGTGGAAGGTTTCCCAAATGTGGAATTTCTAAAATATTTGTTCCAAATTAAAATAAATAATGGCATAATTTATGCTTTCCAATCTCTTATGTTTTATGAAGTTAAAATTGCATACAAATTTGATGGGAGTAAAATTATCAATTTCTTACCTATTTCTCTACCAGTAGCACAACATTGGAAAAGATAGATGAAAATGACTTCACAAGTAAAAGCCTTTAAAGGTAAAAGTAAGACATTGGTTTATTGTGCAACAAAATGAAGCTCTTTTGTCCCATTTTACTGTTCTCAAATTAGAAAATTAATATAATACTCCTTTCCTTTGAATCTAGACAAAATAAGGGTTATAACGTCTTTTTGAAAACATTTTTTTTAATGGTGGGAAGATCTATGTGATAAAATTACCAGAAAGAACAAAATGTCTGATTTCTGAACCATCAGGGCAGTGCTCTATAATTTTCAATAGCTTTAGGGTTCAGCCAGAGTGGAGAAAATTTGTTATTCCTTTAAAATAAATGGTCAACATATTGATTATCTATAGCTTGAT
Source organism: Vitis cinerea var. helleri x Vitis riparia (assembly GCA_946000715.1). Taxonomy (NCBI): domain Eukaryota; kingdom Viridiplantae; phylum Streptophyta; class Magnoliopsida; order Vitales; family Vitaceae; genus Vitis; species Vitis cinerea var. helleri x Vitis riparia. The sequence goes on along the minus strand of OX254005.1, from coordinate 16,412,699 downwards.
TTGTTCATATTTTTTCAGATATAAGAAAACATTTTCTGATATATGGTAATGAACACTTCAGCAAAATACAAATAGAGAATTTTGGGGCAAAACAACAAAAAAGCACTTCAATGAGATAGAATATTGATTATTAAGGGTTTAAAATTTGTTTTTTTTCTTCCAAGTCAACAAACTGATGCCCACATGTATTCTGCTATATTTAAAAGTATAGATTCAATTCTTGCTGTCAAACTGATAATTTTCTTGTAGATTTATGATCATCATGGGTTGAATGATGTTTCAAACTCGTGTTCTTTTGAGTCATATACCTAGCCTTGTTATGTGTATGCCAAATATAAATCATAGGCTGGAAGGGCCTCATGTACACTTAAGTGTCAGAAGTCACCTTTCACAATAGTTTTTCTTGTTGTCTCTAGTATAATTTGAGATATAAGAATCTCCCAATCAAAGTAAAAAACTCTTGTGAAAATTGTAAAGAAGGAAATTTTATCAGAATATTTTTTCCGAAGAAAAATAATTAGTTGAATGTAGGTACTCTTCAAACTCCGGAGATCACTACTGGTTGTGTTTTCTTTATTGAGCCCCCCTTGTTTGAATCAAATGTTTTGCATAATTGTTTCCTGACTTTATTTCTTCTAGCTATGGTCAATGATTTTAATTTGTTTCCTAGGTATATTGAAGCCAGTAAAGCTCGCCTTTATCACTCTGGAGGTCATTCAGTTGCTCAGGCAGTTCTTTTATATGTTTTTGAAAACATACTTAAAATGCTACATCCATTCATGCCGTTTGTAACCGAGGCATTATGGCAGGTAATGGTTTTGTTATTTTAATGATAATATGTTAATTTAAATTCCTCTAGCTATACACCATAATTTCTTAGTCGCTCATTCTATGTGATCTTCTGCTTAGATATCTTATTGGGATGATTTTTTTGAAAATTGATAGATGTCCTTTACATGGCAGTGTCATAATGACCATGCTTTTGATTGAAAGCTCAAAGTTCAGTATCTGTAGCTTATGCTCAACCACTGTCTTACAGAGGTTGTACCAATATTTTGCTGACTTCAAATGCTGGTGAATGACATTATACATTATAATTGTAAAAATTATTGTTTTTTATTTAACTCTAAGCCTAGCCATTAGCGAAGTTTCCTTGGTAAAAAAAATTCTACCAGTAGAAATAATAGGAAAACATCCTTACTGGCATTTCTTTATTGCAGTTTCAGAAATCAATCACCAAATTAGATTCAACTTTAGCCAGTTAGCCTAGTTGAAACCATTTCATTTGCACTCAAAATATGGAAAGTATTTGCTAATTCTTTGTCTGGTATCAGCCCTCAGCAAACGTATCCAAGGTAATTTGAGATCTATTCAGTCATGCCTAGTTCATTGTGATAGCTAATAAGACATATCTCATATATGGTGTATCATGAATCAAGTTATTTCAAAAGTGTTTTCCTTTATGTGGTACAATGATCAGTGTGAAGAGAGAGATGCAAAGAATTTGTAGGATGCAATGGCATACCAAATTTGGCTAAATGCCTTGTTTCTATGGTTGTTTCTTTAGTATTTCTTCAATTTAAACTACAGGTAGCAGATGTCTACATTGATGGGCCTTTTCTTAAATATATGTGAATAGGTGATATAATGCATCACTTGTTGCTGATACCATTTCATGTATATTTCTACATGTTTTTCAGACTACATGCAAGATACCTTATTAGTGCTAAAAGATAGTATGTAAACGGGTGACTGTAATGATTATTTTTTTTAACTTTTTGTGCTTCACTTGTTCGTAAAACACCCATTAGCACTAAAAGCACTTCTGTAGTCAAATACTGCATCACCCAATATTTGTAACATAAGCAGGAGGTGACTTTTTCATGTTTCCTCTAAAACCTTATCTTTATGTCGCATTGTATCTCAACTTCCAAGGATAATGGTTGACCTACAATCATTCATGCTAATGAATAAACTCCAAAAGATAGTATTCAATGTTGCCCTGTGGTGCTCCTGGGAGATTTCTGTATGATATAACAGTTAATTTGTTCATGTTTTAATATTATTTTTCCTTTGACTTATATACAGGCACTTCCCAATCGAAAAGAAGCTCTTATGAATTCTTCTTGGCCCCAGACTTCATTGCCAATGCATGCAAGCTCAATAAAAAAGTTTGAAAATTTACAATCTTTGGTGAGTAATAAATATGCTCTTCAGTAATGCCCCAATACTTCCACACCCAACCCACCATAGCTTAAGTTTTTATTACCTTATGTTGCCATCCTGAAAGAATCATCATTTTTTTTTATTTGGGTCTATTTTGTGGGACTTAGACTAGAGCAATCCGAAATGCCCGAGCAGAATACTCTGTTGAACCAGCAAAGCGAATATCTGCATCTATAGTTGCAGGCAATGAAGTCATCCAGTACATTTCTGTAAGTGCTATAGATTTCCTTCCCCATGATCTCTGTGAAAATCAATGCCTTGTATTTGATATCTATTTTTACAACTCTAGCCGGGAGGTTGCTTATGAGTGTTGTTGAAAAAGGAGAAACATTATTGTAAACATGCTTTCTTCGTATGCCTTGTATTTGGTGCACTATTGACAGTTAAGTGAGAATTTGCCTCTTAGGAATCCTGTTCTTAGCTTCTGTTGAGCCAAAATTCAATTGCACTCCATTCATAGTGCTGTCTGAATAGTAACATTCTGTTGACTGGGCTTGACTATTTTAAGTGAAGGAGAACTAGCTAGAGCTCACTGAATTCCTGAAAATTGTGTTGCTCAAACATCCATCATGATTTGCACTTTATCATGGTTCAGAATTACATTTTGAAGGTTGGTTTTGGTTCTGTTGGTTTTGATCCATGTAAGATTTCAAAAAACAGGGAAGCATTGAAAGCTTGTTGGCCATTGAAATATTTAGGAAAAAGGACAAAAATACAAAAAAAATAAGAAACCCTTTACAGACTTTATTCACTTATATGTGATTTTGGGCCTTGTTATTGGCAGATTTCTTTTGATGTTTTATACATCAAATCCTAGTATCTCATTGGATGGGTGATTGTTTGAGGCTGTGAAGGCAATAGAAATGGCTCTTGCAATATCACCATCTGTTATAGATACTGTAACTGTTGCCCAGAAGAAAGAAGAAGAAAATGGATAAGGAAAACAAATGTGAGGTGCCTATAAAGAGAAGTATGCAACAAATCCAAGGCCCCTCTAAGGAGAAGTATGCAACTAACAAATTTATCAAGCAAGCCAACAAACTTCAAAAATGAAATTTAAAAACATAGGTTCCAAGAAAATCTATAATAAAACTTCAGACCTTCATCAGCATGACATTTAGAAGATATGTAGGACCTTATCCCTCAGAATATCCGAAGGTATCTTGTTGTCATCAAAGGTCACCCTACTTTTCTTCTCCTAGTGTAATATTTGCTATGCTTTTCTAATACTATAATAATCACGTTTCGTTGTGCCATCTCTTAACTGCATCTGTGTGTCGCATGGTGGGTGGAATGACTAAGTTTTTCACTTATATACTTGGAAGCACGTCTCTTTGCAGAATTCATGCACACATGTGCCTCCTGTCTGGTTACACATTAATCTGTATTTTTTGCTTGATACAGAAAGAGAAGGAAGTTTTAGCTCTTCTCTCCAGGCTAGATTTGCAAAACGTCCATTTTACTGATTCTCCTCCAGGCACGTTTCTTCTATATTGTCTTCTTTCAGCCAAAGGCTAGGGAGATATTTATTTGTTCTTCAATTAGTAGTTGCTGTGACCTGTATTTAGCTTACCACTATGTGTAGCTAAGCCATTGTTTATTTATGTGGATGTAAATATGCTGCTATGTTTCAGGAGATGCAAATCAATCGGTCCACCTTGTTGCTGATGAAGGTCTAGAGGCATATCTCCCTCTCTCTGATATGATAGATGTTTCTGCTGAAGTTGAGCGACTTTCCAAGCGCCTTTCAAAGATGCAAGAAGAGTTTGACAGGCTTGCAGCTCGCCTTAGCTCTCCTAAAGTAAGAACTGAACTTATGTTTGTGAACTCCTTCAGCTTTATTTTGATACATGCATATGAACAAAGTATTTTAGCAGGCCTAATGATGCAATTATATAACATGGTTTTAGGTTATGAAACTTATAAGAGTGAAATGTTTGCAGATATTTTAACACATAACAGCGTCAAAATTTTCCTAGCAATCCAAATTGTGAGCTACACTCTGGCTAGCTGGCTATTCCGCTCAATTTTTGCCATGTCATTTGTGATCATAAAAAGGCGTCAATAGGCATAGAGAGAGTTCCTTGATGATAAGTGCAAAAACTTAAAACAGGTTGGTGAACTCAGACAAAAACCAGTTCTGTTGGGGGATACTTTAAAATGATGTAGAAGCCTAAGGTGGCTACTACAATCAAATAACAGCAGACTTGGGTTCACCTTTTTAGCCTTTATGGTGAAGAATGAGGAATTAGGGTTTATGGAAGTGGAAAATAAAGTAAAATTCAAGAAAAAAGAGAGATTAAGGCTTTTAGCCTCTTATGGCTCTCACTTGCAAAAGCAAATAATGAAAAGAGGCACATAAATCATTGTGTTTCATTTGGGCTTTTTAGGAGTTTCTCCTAGAAGAAAATAGTGGAGTCTTTATCATTAGAGGATGTAGAGAATGCAAAATTATTATCATTCATTTATATTTTGGTTTTATAGCAGTAAGACTTCTATAAGCTTCCGAAAACCCTAAAACCATATAAACCATAAAAAGGAAATTAACCTATGTAGTAATTGTTATTCCCTTGGAAAGCAATGCACAAGTTCTCTTGGATTTTCCCCATTTCACCTATTCTTCGGTGAGTGATGGTACAAAAATTTGTTTCTAGTAACATCTTTGGTTGAGGAAGTAACCCCTAGGTGATCAATTCCCTCATCTTTTCAAAGTGGCAAGATCTATAAGAGTTTCTATTTCTTCCATGTTAGGCCTCTCTTTTTCTAGTTCATCATAACCTAAATTTTCAGAGCTTGTTTGATCAAGAAATTGAGTCTGTATTCCTCATGCATATAACCCATGTATACTTATCACCTACTGAAGGTTTGGTCTTTGACCTCCTCAGGCTTATTCTTAGTCAATGTTTTCCTTAGTTCTTTCCAAACCCTCATATCCAAACCCTGTTTTCCCAGTCAGTTTCATCTGGAAATTTAGACTTTTGCATGGTTTGTGGTAATAAGGTCAATACTAAGGACATGCTACAGGTGAAGAGTGGTGATCAATTGATTATCTTTTCTTTATTGCCCGATAGCTTTGGGGCTTAGTCAAGGTTGTTCAAACATTTTGGAAGAGACTAGGTAACCCCAGGAGCATGATAGACATGATAATGATTTATTTCATGGATTTTGAGGGACTCCTTAGAAGTAGGGTGCTTTAGTGGGTGGCTAGCCTCACTTTGATTTGGTTAATTTGGTGGGAAAGGAATGCTAGAGTTTTTGAGGATGTGGAGCTGTTTGGATACAGTATGGAATATAGCTTTTTTTCTTCTCTTCTCTTTGGGTTTCTGCCTCTAAAGCTTTTGAGGGCATGCCTTTAACCCTCCTTTTGCCATATTGGAACCTTGTTTGTAAATCCAAGACAATAGATATGCAGGTGTAAGCAGTGTCAACCCCATCTACAGAGGGTTTTGTTATGTTAAACTTCGATAGATGTTCTTTGGGTAGCCGCCCAATGCAGCTTGGATTAATGGTATAGTGTTGAGAGCCTTTTCCAAACCTGCTAGAGAGGGTTTGGGCGTTAAACAAAGATCTTATCACTTTTAGTTTTGTCTCAATCAAAGGATATGAGCCTTTCTAATCTGTTACTGAAGGGGATTCATCTATTTTATACTATTGGTCATGAGCCAAATTAACAAAAATTACCAAAATTCCCTTTTCTCCCTTATTTTCAATAAACTATAAGTGCCTCATCCCCAGTTTAAAATCACTTGGAAATGAAGTCACTACTTCCTATGTAAAAAACAGGTGTTTTACTAGCTTTTGATCTGGAGGTGGGTAGTGTTATTTCAACCAGTGAGCATTAGCACGTGTAGTTCTAAACTGAAGTTGCAGTACTAAAGGAAGAGAAGTTAGAAAGTGGAATTCCTTTTGGACTCCATAAAATGTTTAACCAAAATATAAATCCACATTGTGAAATGTTCTTCCAATCAGATTGGGGAATTCAAATCAAATGCAAATCTGTTGTCTCTAAATATGCAAACCCAAACCCTAACCTTCAAGACAGTTGAGATTAGAATTATATAAAGATGAGGCAGTGACATAATTGTGTAGTACTTTGATTTGGAACTGTATCATCTTCCTTTTTTTCCAAAGAAAGGGAGGCTATATTGCTTTCATAATTCTGTTGACTATCCAACCATATACCTTTTTTTTAAAAAAACAACAGAACTCGTATCCCAGCTATAAATGTAATCTAGGATATCCTCTTAGAGGATGTACTGTTAAATGGCCGATCACTTTATGGTACCTTCCCACATCATGGCTGTTATCAAATGCACGAATACAATACACCTCACACCTCATGGCTGTAATCGAATGCACAAAACCAGTATTCCCCTGACATCTCTGTTTTGCCCTGGACAGTTTGTAGAGAAAGCTCCTGAAGAAATTGTTAGTGGGGTTCGAGAAAAGGCAGCAGAAGCTGAAGAGAAGATAACTCTCACCAAAAACCGTCTAGCTTTCCTCCAATCAACAGCTGTGGTCTCAAAATAGTTAACCAAATGGCTCTCCATCATGTTTTCCTTGAAATCCCGAAGTTTATTTTATTTTATTTCATTTTTGTTCCCATTCCTTTGGATTTGTCTCAACTGCCAGATCAATGCACCATTCTTGGTACTCGCCCATGGTTTAATAATGCAAATTTTGGATCTTGTGCATTGTAACCATGGGCTGAGAGGGCGGATAGTGCAATAAGATGAGGCCATTAATATATCATGAAATCTGCATCAAATCGCTGCTGGCTTGTAGTTGTTGCTTCAGTGGACCCCAAGTAGTAATTAATCGTATACACAGAGGTTGGCTTCTCTTGTAGCCCAAAGCTGCCAACAGAAGGTGTGGGAATGTTGATGTACAATTTACTTATATATAACTCGGCAGCATTTCGTGTATGAACTTTGATCTGCCTCCGCCCACAATTGATTTTTTATACTTGACCTTATTCTCCTGTAAAATTCCATGATAATTTAATTCAATTCCACATATATCATCGTTAGATACCAAGCATTAAAGTCAACGAATTGATCTCTGTAGTCTGAACCAGTCAAACTCACCGGCAGCTGTAAAGTGAGAATCTTACTCATCTTTTGACTGTTGAAACTTGTGTAATAAAACCTATTTGTGGGTTTTAGCACATTTGAGATGTGTGTTTTGTTTAGGACAACAATGCCATTTTACTTTTGTTCATTGATTTAACTTTGCCTCAAACTCTCAAAAGATTTGTCAATGACATCGTAGGTTACAAGGTGATTTTCCTTTTGACAAACTGAGATTCAATCTGATTTTAATAGTGGCTCTGAGCTCATGGCAACCATCCGCATTCTCCAATTCCTTTTATGTCTAATTCAAAATTTGTTGAAAATGTTGGAATTTTTCAAGTTAACTACGACTAGTCCAAATACTTTCCAAGATTAGCTGATTTTGAAGAGATTAGTAGTCGGTCTTATTATTAGTGTAACACCCAAACTAGATGTATGACAGTATCACTACTTCATCCTTCAATTCCATAACCATTTTCTCCAGCGGGCCTTGCTCCCTGCCCAAATATGGAGTGACTTGGTTTGGTGAGTGGTGCCTGGATATAAATGGTGAGAAAATTCTTGTGATTTTTATTTTTTTTCCTAATTTTGCACACGCTAATTTGTATGATCATACAAGGTTGAGTCCATCTGATCATTGCTCATAGCCTCATAGGCTCAAAGGATTTGGCCTCAATTTTAGTGTCGTTATGAGATACCAACCCAAGGATGTAATATGACATAAAAGCCCACAGGGCATGTAGGGATAACTTGTAGTTCCACATAGGCGGAAAGCATCCACTACTCCTGAAAAGGCCAATCAATCCTCTGCACGCGCACAAATGCAGAGAGAGTAGCATGTGCATGTCAGCCAGACGAGCGCACACAGCATGTTAGGCAGCAGGGGAAAATAAAAATTAAAAAAAACACAAGTTAAGCAGCTTTTAACTCGGGATTCCAGTTTTCCCCTTCTTTTAGGGATAAACAAACCTTGTTTTGAACATTACGTCACTTGTTCATTAGCAGTTTCCCAGTCTTGAATAACCATTTTTGTACACCTTTAGACAGCAATTTGTGAGTGAAAAATCCAATGCATTCCATGCGCATTTGTTCAATGTAATGAAGATATGATGTACAGGGCAAAGAATCTAATTGAGTGTGGAACTCAGCTGAATAGAACATAACTAGCTAGGATTAACTTAAAATGATAACCACTTGATATGGATGAAAAATAAAAGGGCATACTAATACTAAAATGTAATCCAGTATTCATGCTACAGCTTAGGACAACCAGGAAACTAAAAACTTGATTTTAGTCCTAGTATCTTCAGAAATGTGTAGAACCCTTACCTTAAGCTATGGGTCTAGCCAGAGGACGGTGCTAAAAAAAATCCCCAAAACCTCAGCCAGAATCAGAATTAGTATGTGGTCAACAAGAACATCCTCTGCAACGATTGTAGGATGTGTATATTGTAGAACACCATCTCTTCAGTACCATAATCATAGGAATGCTAACAAGCACACCTCTAGCCTCGGAACTACTCCATAAAGAGTTTCAAGTCATATCACTGGCAAGTAAATGTGCAAACATCAATGAAGCTCCAGCAATATAGCTTGGCAGAGACATGAAAGGAATAGAATGTAGAGCCAACAGTGAGTGTTGCTCCGGTGAACATTGTAGCAGTAAAGACATGACCTGCTAGCAGAATAACTCTAGAAGGGGACTGATCAAAAAAGTTTGGTTGAATATAGGAAAATAGGAACTTCATATAATGAAAATTCATAATTCTATATAATACAAAAGTAACTTAGTAAATGCAAGTATATTGGGGACAGGGTGGGATATTTTCTGGGTTGACAGTTGCCACGCCCCTTGTACTTACATTAGCTCTTTCCTTTTCAGGTGTTGTAGATGTTGCACCATTGTCAACTGTGAATCAGGACATTTTTATGGATGACCCATATAGGAGCAGCTAGGCTTCAATCCTCTAGAAACCATTTCATTGTGAAGTTGTGAAGCCCTCAATTCATCTCCCTTCTCAAAGTAGCCGCTGATCAATGTTTCATAAACACAGGTGCTTATAGCAATGGACCGATCTTTCATTATTCTCAGATACTTCTCTGCTTTCTCTAACTTCCGACATTGGCATAGACTTCTGATTAATGATTCAAAAACCAATAATCCAGGAGACAATGATCTGTATTCCATTTCATAATACAGTTTGAGAACTTGCTGAATCTCACCTAGTTTTCCATAACTAGCAATGAGATTAGAATATGTGATCTCATCAGGTACAAATCCTTTATCTAGCAAAAGAGTTAACATCTCATCAGCCCTCTTCACAACCCCAGACTCACAAAGCTTTCCAGCCATCAGATTGAAGGCCCAACAACTAGGAACAAGTCCCCTCTGCATCATCCTCTCACATAATCTTAGGCCTTCTTCCAATCTTCCTGCTTTGGAGCATCCTGCAATGAGAAGATTAAATGTTTCATCATACGGCATCAGACCTGCATTTTCCATATCTTGCATCAATTCATTTGCTTCTTCAATCCTCCCCTCTACACAATGAGATCCTATGAACAAAGTATATACAAAAGCATTTGGACGAAATCCTCTATTCAGCATTTCTTCATATACCTCCCATGCAGAGTCCAAGGTTCCATACTTAACTTTAGCATAAGCAATCAAAGAATAAGAGATTGTATCAAGAATCATATTCTTCTGCAACAATCTCTTCAATATCAACATTCCTTGTTCAACTCTTCCCTCCTCCAACATCCTAAAAATCATACAGGTATTAACAATCACTACTGGGGAGCATCTCTTCCCATGGATTCTATCTAGCATGTCCACAAATTTTTGCAATGCCCCTTCTTTGCACAATGCACTAATCATCACACTAACTGACACTTCATTTGGGTATTTTCTCACTCGGATCATATGCTCATAGATCTTCCAAACCAGAGGGTAGTTATCAGATTTTTGAACAACATGCAACAAACTGTTGAAACTGATGAGACTTAAAGAAAAGCCATGCTCCTCCAAATAACAACAAACATCAAAACAAATCTCAAACATCCTCAACTTAGAATAAGACTGTACCAATAAATCAAACACACGTGGGTTGGACCCAGTAATATTATAACTACTGAGTAACGAATCCACCACCAAAAATCTTGACCCTGCATTCTTTTTAAGTGTTGATTCAAGCAAAGTTTGAGCATCCATGAGCAGGTGGGCTCCAACAAGAATATGGATTGTGATGCAATAAGAGGCAACCCCATGTTCCAAATTCTTGCACTGAGCTGACCAGTGAAAAAACCCCAAAGCCTGTTTTGCATCTATCGGTTTCTTCAATTCTAGCAAAACCCTACCAACAAATGATTCAGTCAACTCAAGTGAGCCAAATCTTTGATTCAATGCATCCCAATTCAAGCCTCTTCTCAATGAATCACATAACATGTTGACTTTAGAATTGCTATTTGTTTCACCCAATGTTAATTGAGGAACGTGAAGATGTATGGTACGGGTGGGATTGTTGGTGGATATAGAAATTAAAGACGGAATCACTCGACGCAAGAGAGCCATGCCCATTCACAGATCAACCCATTATCATTTGTTTGAGACCCAATCCAAACCTGCGAAACTAGCATGGCCGTTCAAAGAGAAACCCTAGAATTCAAAACTTCCAGCAATAACATTCCCAATTTATAAAGCACTCAGAGTGAAATTCGAGCCCCGCGTTTGGTCACCAAGAAAATGAAGGAAAAAAAAAAAAAAAAGATTTCTATGCCCTTTCTGAGTTTGTTTGATGCCAAAAATCCAAAAAAAAAAAACAGAACTCTGAGATCAACTAAGCCAAGGAGTTTGTCTGAGAAAATGGTGAAAAATTTACGACTCGAAATTTTGTTTTGTTTTCTCATTATTATCTCAGCATCCAAGAAAGATTGCATGTAACCTAGGAGGAATCGATTGAACTGGGAATAGGGATTGAAGCCGTACCTTCAAGTCTTCAACTTCAACTCAGATGAGATGGAAACGCAGCATTTGTAGATGAAATGATTGAAAGCTTATTTGTGTTTATCACTCTCTTCAGATGATAATGGGCTTCACCTGGGCCGGCCCAATCTTTTAACTATTGGACGCCCATTTCTAATTCATGACATGTACATGAAAGCCCATGTGACATGTCCAACCCACCCTCACTTCGCTTGCTAAATTTCATCCCATTTGGAGTGTCATAAGTTAAATACCTTAACCCACATGGGAATCTAATGTTTTGGGCAAGTCATTTGAAAATAAATGGGTTTTCAAACCCCAAGATTCCCCTACTAATGGGAAAAAATATTAGAGTTTGTGCACTTTGTGCTAATTGTCTTTTTTCCGATTTTTGATAAGTGTGGTTAGTTAACGACTTAAGCATGCTTATCTGGTTGTTAAGGGTTAATTAGAATTATGAAAACCTAAGGGACTAATGAGCAACTGAGGGCATAAAAACTCATAACTAAAGGGACGAAGCCTCAAATATGGGAAACTTGAGGTTAGTGGCAACCTTAGGGCTAGCCACCTCATGTATGCCAACTTAGGGACCCTTTTATAAGGGTTCCCACTCCCAATTCCAACCATGTCTCTATAGCAAGTTGGTGGGTTTAGAGAGATGAGTTAGAGAGAGAAAGTGAAGAATCAAGGTAAGGAAGAAGATAAATGTAGTGATTTTGGTATATTTGGGTTCCAAATGATCTTTTGAAGCAAATTAACAGTAAAGTTTGTTTAAAAGTTGAGTTTAATTAGGTATAAACATATTTTAATTATAAATCAAGGTTAATTAGGGTTTTAAGTATTTTGATTTAAATATCTCTTGATGGAAGATTCAACATGCTTGTTTGTTTAGTTTACTTTAATTGAAAAAAATTAGATTAATGAATCTTGCAATTAATTAGGTTTATTTGAATACTTGGAGCTACTAATGGATTAGGTCTAAGAAAAATCAGAATAAGTAGCGTATGCTAATTAATTGGGAAACATTAGTATGCATAGCAAAGATTGTTCAATTCACCTTAAATTAGATTTGTAAACATGCAGGCAGGATGATTAGAGAATATGAAAATTTAAGTTATCAACATCAAATTGTTAAAATTAACAATAAGGGAAGAATGTCAAGCTTTAAGAATGAAATTTTTATGACCAGAAAACCTAAACTATATTGTTTAATTTTAGTTCCTTATAATAGCTAAGGATGTCCACATAAAAGGATTGCAAAAGAGAAGTTGGTGTAAGGTAAGGAATTTTACACTATTCCATTGTGTATCTTGCTTTCAATTCTTGAAGTATTTATTGAAATTTTCATGTCATTACTATGATATCATGCAGTGTTTTAATGTGTCATGGTGTTCTCAATTTATTGTGTTAAAATGATGCAATGATTTTTGGATATGTATTGGTATGACGATTTATGGGTTCAGTATTGAGGAAATGGTTCATGGTATGGTTGCATTGCAATAACAATATGGAATAATGGTAGATAATATCTAAAGAATAGATTGATATGTGGGAAGTGTTTATCTGAAGTTACAGACACTATCTTTCGATATATTGTTTATGTGGGACCATGAGTTTTTGAGTGAAAGTTCCTAAAGCCCTCAAGAAAGACACTCCGATGTGAGTATATGAGGTTGGTCCTGCCCTTGGGTTTTAGTCCCTAAAGGCACAGGTTTGGTCTTGTCCTTGGGTTGTAGTCCCAAAAGATACGGGATTGGTCATGCCCTTAGGTATGAGTCCCAGAAGACACATGATATAACTTACTCTTGGGTAATAGTCCCATAATAGTCATTATTATGACTGAGTATCTTTTGGAGCATTGATATTTGATATGTACATTGGTGAGGGTTAGCAACTTATTAGGTATGAGATGATATATGAGACAAAGCTGAAAGGAAACCATCAACAACATGCATACATGTTTGACATTATTGCATGTGTTAGTGGTTATAAAACTGTTTATCATGCATGTAATTATATGTTGAATTCAAAGTTTTTAAGAATATGCATAGGATGGTTATAAACTTTCCTATTGAGTTGTGAACTCACCTTATCCCTTCCACCTTTAGATGCAGGTTAGAAGACGTCAGTTGGGTTAATGCTTAAGCATTGCTTGTATGTTGATTGAATGGTGTTTTGTTTGTGTTGAAAGTGTTTTAAGGTTTTTACCTTTGTATCATACAAAGACTAAGAGCTCATTTGACAGTGATTTTAAGAAGTGTTTCTAATATTTTTATCACTTAAATTTCTTTTATAATTCAAGTATTAAAAAGGTTAGAAACATTTTCTAGAAGCACTATCAAATGCATTCTAAATCATTTTTGAAGGAATGATGTAATTTATATTTGTTTTTGTACACTTATAGTATAGGCTACTCTTAGTGAACCATGGGGTTTTGGTATGTAAAAAGTAATGTGGTACATGTTTTCTTTTGTGAAAAAAAATCATATTTTGTTAATTAATGGTTACAAAGTTTATTATAGGATGTATACTTCTTTATTAGAGGTTTCCACATCCTCATTTTGCACAAAATCACTCAAAATTTAAATTTTTGTCTTCCCTGTTTTGGAAGCACTAATTTTGTATTTGAGTATTAATTAGTAAGTCTAAAATCCAAGGTGTGACGATAACTAAGACAAAAACATGCAACAAAGGGCAGAACAATTGCATTCACATGAAAAATCCTAAACAATTATCTAAAAGCAATATTTTGTCATGAAAAAAAATCAACCAACATCCTCATTATGTCTAAATTAGAGAATGAAAGCTAAAACCAAGTCAAGATATGCCAAACGACACTACTGAATTAATAAAGCAAACATTATACAAAAATTACAACATGCAATTAGAATAGGAAGGTTCATAGAATAAATACTAAAAAATTGTTTAGAATATGAATTTAACTACAAAAAAAAAAAAAAAAATCAAGGAACCTCTTCAATATGTCTAGATTATCATCCAAAAGGCCAAACAATTAATAAAGCTCCAATTGATTCTAATTTACAAAAAAAAAATCCTAAAAGGTTCAGACCAAGGCAAAATTTAATAGCATGCATAAACTGTTTTTTTAAACAAACATAGAAGTGCTAAAAAATCATGAAACATGTTTAGAATGTCTATTTTACAAGAAAAACAAAGAAAAAGTCAGATGACACATAGATCAATTTTAGAAACAATAAAATAGTCTCTTTGTTCAAAATTAGGGTAGTGCACCGAGTGTAGAAAGGAAAAATTATAACTTTCAATAGGGAAAACTATTTTCAATATTTTAAGGGTCTAAAATCAATTTCAAGAAGTCTAGAATCAAGAAAAATATCAAATCAGATTCATAAAGTCAACTAATAATTTTTTTTTTTAAAAAAAATGAGTGTCCATAACCGGGTGAAAACAAAACCCCCAAAAGACTCATTTATATATTCCATTTTAGAATTACTTTTTGAATTCAAACAAAATTCTAAATTCATGTTCAAGATGTCTATAATATCATACAATCACTAGAAATTTTTTTAAAATATCATAAATAGGTCAAATCAAATTTTATTTTTAGTGTGCAATTAATTGAATAGGCTAACGATAGAAGGTTTTTTTGGAAAATGATTTTTATAGAGGGTTTCACCAAAGCAATAAGCAAAGCATTTTTTGATAAAATAGAATAATATGATAACAATCAAGAATTAACCATTAGAATTTTAAAAGTTGATAGACTAAACAAGATGTATCAAAAGCTAAGAATTACCAATCTTGAAAACATGAAACAATAACATGTGATTATATAAATTGTTTAACTTAGATTCTGGAAAACATAAATTAGATAGAATCAACCAGGCACTAAAATTAAAGGAAATAATGGGGAGTCAATTAAACCCACATTAGTTGACTAAAATAGGATGAATCATGAATTTAAATTTAATATTTTTAAGACAAAAATATCAATCAAACTAGATAAATAAAATTATAATAACTTCTTAATTGACTAAAAGAATCAAACTAAATTAGAAAAAAAAAATTAAAAATAAGAATTCATCACCTAAAATCCATTAAAATTATAGAAACATTTAAACCCAACTAAAATGAATCAAATTAAATATAAAAAAAAATAGAAAATAAGAATATTATCATATAGAAATGAATTAAATTGACAAACTAAAAAAGATATTAATGCATCTAAACTATACTAAATTCAAAACAAGTTTAAGAGTAAACACTTTGTCACATGGAATCATTTAATCTAACGCACTAAAAAATTAAAAAATAAAAGCTGCCAAACTAACTAAAACGGATTAAACTCATGTAAAAGTAAAAACTTTGTTGCATGGAATTAATTAAACTGATAAACTAAAAATTTTTTTTAAAAAAATCTAAACTAGAGAAAATGAATCAAAATTAATAATAATAATAAAAAAAAAAATCGGACTAACAATAAGGATCAAAGCTAATGAATAAAAAAAAAAACTCTAAATCTAACCTAATTTTTTTATAAAAAAAAAAAAGAAAAAAAAGAAAAAAAAAGCAAAGCTGATAAACCAGAAAACAACTTACCTCTTCGAAACGGTGTATGTAGGCGTGAATGGATTTCCTTGGACTGTGTGTGTCCCTCTAATCTAATTTTTGTACATCGCTCTGAAACTGATGGAGAGTACCTAAGTGTGGGTATGGGCAAATTTTGCAAGTTGCAGCCCATGGAAAGTGCATCCAGGTAGCCTAAAAAATACATGCTGCAGCATGGTGTTTCTATTTAAAATAGGTGCAACCATGAATGGCGCCCGTAGTGGAAATCCTTCGAGGCGGCATGGCATGTGCATGTAAGTCTTGGAGAATGCCAATCTGCTGCGCGTGGGTTGACTTCCTCCAATGATGTGTGTTCCCAAAAGATCTCCAAGTGTGCTACAGTATGCAGCCATGTTGGGAACCATTCCCCATGGTGCGTGCTTTGTTGCTTTCTATATGCATTCCCTTGGTGTGTCGGTGGAGATCCCCAAAACTGATGATAGTGTCCTTCTCCCCAATGTAGCCCGCTTCAAAAATTTGTGTATCCCTTCCTTATTCTCTATTAAAACTCATATGGTACGTTCCCTATTCTTCTATGGAGAGAAACAAGTTTTTCTCTTTTAATGCATACATGATATCTCCATTAACTTGGTTGAAACTTCTTTTAAAGTTACAAAATCATCTTCTTTTTTTTTTTAATAAAATTGAAAAACTCCTTTTTTTTTTTTTTTAATAAAAATAAGGATAAGGTCCTTTTTTATTGTTTTCTCTAAATATTGTTAAAACCCCTTTTGTTAAAAATAACAAATTCATAATTTTTTAACAAATTTATAGTTTGCAAAGTTTTAATATAAAATTGAAAATTTTTTCCTTAAACCAAACAATAATAAAATCATCTTTATAAAATTGAATAAAAAATCATTTCTAGTAAATGAAAAAGGGGATTGGAGTTTTTTTTTTTTTTTTTTTGTATATAATTTTGTAAAATTGCTTTTTAAGGAAGAAAAACACAAAATCCTATTAAATAGAAATGTTAAAAAAAATTCAAAATAAATATCGTTTTTAAAAATGAAATTTTGATTTGGAAATAATTTTCATAAATAAAAGTTATAAAAATATTTTAATAATAAAAAATTGAATTAAAAATATTTTTGTAAATAAAAGTTATGAAAAATCATCTTAATAAAATTGAATAGAAATCTTCATTTTGTAATGAAACTTGTGAAAACCTTTTCTTTGTAAAATCATTTTTTCCCTAAATAAAGATTAAGTTGATATTTTTTAAAATAAAATTGTAAAAGTATAAATAGTTCTAACATTCAATTGAACATTTTTTCATCATGTTCATCCTATTCTTGTTTGGGTTTTGGAACCATGACCTCATCAACAAGTTTTGAAGGAATAGTTGGGACATCTTCATTGACATCCCATAAGTCTAAATAGGTAGAGGGTTGAATTGGGTTTTTAAAAAATCTTTTTCAAATAAAAAATTCAAGCAAAAGAAGCATAATTATAAAGAGACAGGGTTAGAGAAAACAAATACAGATTTTATAGTGGTTCGACACCCCTTGCTTACATCCACTCTCCTCAAGCTCCTAATCGAATGAGGGTTCCACTATCTTTGAGGTTTCAACCAAGTTTCTAACATCTTTACATTTGGATTTTGGCTCCAATGAGCTTTTATACAATCCTTCAAGTATTCACCAACTTGAAGCTTTCTATTCACACAATCTCACTTAAAAAACAATGAAGGAAACTCTCAACCTAGCTCAATAAAGACTCAAATACAACTGGAATACTAGGAAGAATGAAAATGGTGCACTTAAAGAATATGCAAGTAAGGATTTAATGCACTAAGGAGAGAATGAGCCCTTTTAAGAGAAGAATAGGTAGTTAAACATTTGAATGTAGGTGTTCTCATACTCATAAATCAAGTAGAACTCTCAATTTATAGGTTTCTAGCCTCAAGAGCAAAAAAAGACAAAAAGCAACCTTGATTGGTTGAGATGAGGGTCAACCAATTGACTAGCCATTGGGCTATAAATGCATAACAGGTAATCGTTGGGCCTCGATTGGGCCTTGACCAAACCTCGACCAGGAAGACCTACCCATCGATAAGGAATGCATAGCTACTGGAAGAAAGAGAAGATTTTTGCATCCTTTGACTAGTCCTCGATCGAGAAAGCTTAACCGGTCAATTGGTACCCTGACCGATTGAGCCGTTTGACTAGTCCCTTGACCGATTTACTTATTTTGGTCTGAAAACCTATTTTTTTCTATTTCATTCACTTCTAACACTTTGACAAGGCCTTTAGGAGTATTAATAAGACAAATTTAAAACGATTTGCCTAAGGTTTGTACAAGAAAACTCGGGTTTTAATGAAAATTTAACTTTAATGTATAAATCGAATTTTTTAAAGATGCATGAAAATATATGAAAATCATAAGTGCACTCATGCATTCATCTTACATATGTTTCCTAAGATTAAAAGTTCTTCTATATGTATCGATCTTGCATTCATTGGGTCCTTTGCTGAATTTATTAGATATCTTGATGAATTTCCAAACTAAAATGTGAAATTCTTTTAATTCAAAATAATTAGCAACTTAACTATGGTTTGTTATCATGAAAACATGATTAGGAAAACCCTTGAGCTAACACCGTGTTTTTTTTATCTTAATTTAATATCATGTGATAATGAAGTGTAATTGACTCTTTATAGTAGGATGTCGAGTCAACTTTAAAATTTGATTCTTTGGAAGCTAGTATTTTACTATAGGTCCCAATGGTCCCTATTGGAGCTTATATTCCTAATTGGCACATCACTTGAGGGATATATGAGTTATTTATTCATATATGTGCATAAGGGTATTTTGATAAAAATGCATGGTTGCACTATATCTTATAAATAATGTTTTTGCATTAGGCTAATTAATTAATTAGTGTCCAATAAAGCTACATCAATTATAACCCAAATAGACTGGATTAAGCGACCTAAACTCAAGATAGACTCGAGTCACTTAAGCCCATTGAAAGCTTATATAAACCCACCTAGGGGTTTGGTTTCAATTTAGTCTTCTTATTCACTTCAAAGAGAAGAGAGCCCTAGTCACCATCCCTCTATGAGGCTTCCAACACCTCCAATGTCGAAAACCAAGAAAGGAAAGCCATTAGGCAGAAGATCTTTTGGTTTTCAAGATCTACATCACCTCTTCACCAATTGGATTGGATTTGTGAACATCCATATCATAAATAAAGTACTTATCTCTAGGTTTTTATGTTCATATACTTCTGCTAATTAGAATTAGAGAACCCTGGGAATGGTTTGTATTCACCTAAGTGATCTAGGGTAGGGATAGGATTTAGCATGCTAGAACTATTTTAGGATGCACAAACTCATCTCTGTTGGGTTATTTTATTCATCTCATAGCCCTTTGAGATGAATATATGAGATGTTTTTGTTTATTCAACTAAAAATGTGATGAACATGGAAGGATATGAATGTATCAATTTAATGGTTTATAATAAATTTTAAGTTGACTTTATCAAAATAATATTAGTACTTAAAATAAAAATAAGTAATAAATTTTAAACTAACAACTTAAGAATAATTTATCTTAAAATCAACTTAAGTCCTTAAGTAATAAGTATTAAGTTTTACCAATAACCACTTAGATGAAAAATAATAACTTGGGTTTTTCCTTATTCTTTTTCATTTTCTTTTCCTTGCTTTTATTTTAAAATAATGTAATAAAAATTTTAATATGTTTATGATTAAATTGCTAAAATGAATTGATTTTCTATATGTCAATTGTATATAACAATCTATTAATAGAACAACTTGATACGACTTAAGTGTTATAATAAGAATTAATTGATTAAAAGGAATGAAATAATTCTTATATTTGTAAATTTAACCTCTTTTATGTTTTTACTTGAAGAATAACTCATTTTTTTATATAAATGTCCTTAATTATTTCAAGTATTTACATATAAATTTTAAAATAAATAGTTATTTTTATAAGAAAAGAATAATGATATTTTTGTTAAAATATGATAAAGAATTCGATTTCCAAAATTAGGTTTTAACCGCCCTTTTAATCAAATAACCTTTATAATAATAATTATAAGGGTTATATTTCACCTTAAATATAAGGTCTAGTTTTCTAATATTTTATAAAAAGATTTTCACCCTTGTTAAAAAAATGTTCAAAAACATCTTATTGGTGTCTTCCTTTGTTTTTTAAAAAAAAAAACTTGTTTTTTTAATAAATAAAAAAAGGTAAGAAGTGTAGTGATGTACATTGAACTTAATTTTTTATTTTTGGTGAAAAGTAGCATTTGTTAAACCTTTGTTTTATTAAAAGGAAAGAAGAGTAACGGAACAAAAATTTTAGGGGAGATGATTTTTCCTTTTTTATTTTTTTATTATAATTTTGTCATCAAGTGTTTTCATAAATCCCCTAACCCTAACCCTAACCCTAACCAAAATAAATTTTGATCAAGAGACACACAGTAGACGAACCGTCTCACACCACCAAATTACGCACACGGCCACAGCCAGAGCCCCTCCTCAAACCCATTCATCATGGACTCCACCCCAACCCCACCCCAACCCCAACTCCCAACCCCGCACTTCTCTCTCAAAGCCTCTGCTCGCAAACTCCCCATCAAACGCAAAACCCCTCACCCCTCCTCCTCCACTCCTAGCCCTAACTCTAACCCTAACCCTAACCCTAACCCTAATCTCATCCCCAAAACAGAATCCACTGCAGACGACGACCCCGACGACTCCGGCAACACCAAGACACCGCCCTTCAAGTTCCACCGTATATGGACGGAGCCCGACGAGATTCGCTTCCTGCGAGGCCTTCTCGATTGTTCCTCCGAAGACCTTTCCTTCCCCAGAGATCTCCACATTTTCTATGCTCGCTTCTCCCAGACTATGTCCCAGCCCTACTCCAAATCTCAGCTCTCCGAGAAGCTTCGCCGCCTGCGCAAGAAGTTCCGGGTCATCTCGGCCCGCCTCGCCCGCGGCCTCCACCCGGCGCAGCTCTCACCTCACGATCGCGCGTTATTTGACCTCTCGAAGAGGCTGTGGCACCCTGACTACTCTTCTGCCTCTCCGTTTAATAACAATTTGAGTAACATTTGTGGCAAAAAGAGTAAATCTACATTGGTTGGGGTGAAGGTTAGCTTTTCACCTACATTGCCATTGAATTCGGCTTCTCATCAAACTCATCTTTCCAATTGGAATGAGGATTACATCTTGGATTCCACTGATGATGGTGATGATAATGGTGATAATGCTAAAGTTGATAAGGTTGATGGCATTGTTGATGTGGATGTTGTGAATTTGGAGTCTCCAAATTTTGGCACGCAAGAAAAGGAATCAGGTGACACTGGTGGGATTGGTGGGCTTGCTGCCAAAACTGTTATCGATGTGTTTGATCAGTCTCTTAAAGAGGTCAGTATGGTCCTTGTTCGCCGAGGGATCCTTTGTCCAGATAGTATGTCAGCTCCGGGAAATGCTATGGATTTTGAAAACAAGTGGCGGCAACAACGGGTGGCAGAGCTGGATGTGTTCGCTCGTCGATTGAGGTTGGTTCTTCAGAACTCTCTTGGACAGCGGTGGGTATGATACGCCTCATCTGTAAATGAAATGGATCTTTCCATTTGTTTATTTGTTTACTTTACCATATTAATCATTTCCCTTTTTCTTTCTACCTTTGGGTGATTTTTTGTATATTCCATCATAGATCCTACTTAGCTCATCCATATTGGTTGAACACTTTTAGTTAATGACAATTGATTACTCTCTATACGTGCGTGTGTTTGTCGTAGAGTAGAGCTGCCATTGTGATTTTATTCGACCTTGAATGCCTGGATTGATTTCATGCCCTGTTAATTTCTTGGGGGTTGTGTTGTTGGAACTTCATTTTTTTATTTCCATTCATATTGCCAAGTTGGTTGGTTTGGTCCCCTGTGACGTGATGATTTTGGGGGCTGGGGGAGGCTTGATGAAAATATCAATGCTACTGGGTGGGCTCAGTTTTATGTAGGAGCCTGAACTAACTTTAATGCTTGATCCGACTACTTGGAGAACTTGAATGGCGAATTGGTAACCTTCTATGGCTAGACTATCCTGCATTATGTAATGGGGGATTGCTTCCAATCTCAAACATGGCCGCCACTTGTTTTGAAGAGGGTTGTAAGAGTGGCGGTGTTCTGTGACGGAATTGCGAAGAAACCTCCACATCCTAACTGCAAGTTCCTGGTTACATCTATAGAAACAAAATGGACAAAGTAATGATTAGTTATATGATCTTTCTGAGTTTGTAGTAATCCCTATCATCTAATTATTCTTGACAAGAAAAGCTAAACATTTGGCCCTTTCTGCTTGTATAATTCAAATCTATATTTAGATAATAAATCTTTTATGGAAAGAAATTTAAGCAATGGTGGGTCTAATGGTTGGAAAATATGCTGAAATCGGGATGCTCCTAATGCATTTTCCTTGTGTGGATCCCATTTTCAATGGGAACTTAATGAGTTGACCCCCCTGCACAACTTGCTTTTACTGTGATATAGGGAGGACTGAAATTGAGAAGAGCATTGGCTACGATACAAACTTACCCCAGGGAAGTGGAATGAAAGATGAGCCGTTGATGTGCAACTGGCTTTCGAAAGTATTCTGCCTTTTGGTGTTTGAAAAATGCAAATTGTTAAATAATGTGCAGGAATTTGATGCTATCATATATCATTCGTGCAGGGGTAGCATTTGAGAAAAACTGAATCCTGAGTTCTGAATGGATGTCCGAATCCTACTTTTGAAACCTTACAGATTCCTAAAAGAAATTGTGTAGATGTCCTCCATAAAAAGAAAGGTTCTTCTTGAAGGGAAAATGATGGAGACAACCTATTATTTCAGAAATGGCTTCTAAGTGTAGCAATCTCTGTTACTTAATGAGGGAGTGCCTTGAAAGACAGGTTTAGTGTTCCAAATGTTAAAAATCAGAGGAGCATAGAGGTGTTTGATGAAATGAGGATGGATTTGCTCCACCTCCATGCCCAGCGGCATCGTGGTGTGGTGCGCGCGCGCGCGTGTGGTGCGCGTGCGCTTAGACGAGCTTAATCATAACGTCTTCGATCAGATTTTCTTTTTCTTCCACCAAAACAAACCAGCACTTGCCCATTTCCACCCACACTCAATTTTTTTCAGATATGCATGTAAAATGTACTTTTCAATATTGGGGTGTTGACTTGGGTTTACCTCTAACTTGAATTAAAAGACAGATGACTAAATTTTAACCCAACTTGACATTTAACCAAGATGCCTAACTCAAATGTAATCCATCCCATTTCAATTTGACTTTTAATCCAAGATGCTTAGCCCAAACCTGATTCATTCCTATTTTTTAAGTTTGGGTTGGTTGGGTTAGAATCAGATTGCAAGATAGTATGGATTAAACCCACTTATAATGACCTTTTTTAACTTTATTTTTATTACATTTATATTAAAACTTAAATATTAAATAACACATCATTTTGAGATCATAAAAATAAAAAACTATTTGAAAGTATATAAATTAAATATAATCACATATAATAATATAAATTATGAAATATTATAAGATACTAAATCGGGTTTGTATTAGGATTGAGTTATTCAAATCCTCTACCCAAGTCCAACCAGGGTTTGGGTTGATAAAATTCAACTTAAGCTTGACCCGAGTGCTAAAAGCGTCTATCCAAACTTTTTCAAATATTAGGTGGTCTTAGTATACTGTTTTCTATATTTTGTAGTGCAACCATGACTTTTGCACTAAGTTATGATATAAGTTTATTAACGTCAAAGAAACTATGAGTATTGATTGGAACATTGTTATCTTTGATTAGGAGCCAAGTAGTAGGTGAAGTGGGCACCATAGTGAATACAATGAGTCATAGGATAGCCGTCTTGGGATACAAATACAAGTTGACCTAATAGAAACCATATTCTTGAGAACTCGACCGATAAGTTGTGTCCACAAGAACACGATCAAGAGTTCATGCTCATGAGAACACGACCATTAGATCGAATTCATAAGAACACGGATACAAATACAAGTTGACCTAATAGTAACTGTGTTATTGAGAACATGACCATTAGATCATATTCATAAGAACACGGATATGAGTCATATTCTTATGAATACGACAATATAGTTCCAGAGAATATTCTTCTATTAGGAATAATTACAACTTTGGTCAATCAGTAGATGCGTCGTATACCTACGATGAAAGATAAAAACTAAGGAATTTTCTAAAAAAAATCGAAGTGAAAATTCAATGTAATAACGGTAGGATGAAGGTTTCTCATGGACCTTGTGCATACTTATACTTTTGGTTTTGGAAAAATGATTGACAATGAAAAATGGTTCAAAGATTAATAGAGGTAACTCATGAATGGTTTAGAGTTAAAATAGGAAGGTTTACAACAAACGTGTAAAATTTGCCTTAAGGGCATTTTTGGTATTTCATGTGTTATAAGGGTTCCATATATGAATGGGGAGCCTTGTTTGGGATCATTGTCTTGAATACATTATATTGATGGTGGCCAACTAGGGTCGGGATATAATTTAAGATATGAGAGAATAATAGGTTACTTATACAAATACTAAGGTAGTGTTTAATAAAACTCAAAAATTAAGAGCTACATATTATCAAAGTTGAATTAATAAAAGTGAAAACATTTGATATCATTTCAATTTTAAGTATTGAATCTAATAAAATGATTTATTTTATGAAATTAACCCCATATTCATTATATATAAATTAAAATTTTTTTTTTCTAAATTTTATATAACTAATGTATTAATCAATAAAAATTATCCTTCCAGATAAAATATCATATGCATTCTTTACTAAAGATAACCAAATAAGTAGATAATTAGCAACAAAAAGAAAATCCTAAATAATTAAAATAGCTAAAAAAGAGTTTAACTTGCAAATTAGACACAAAGTGTTTATTATTTCTCATATTATTTCGGAAATAATGTAAATAGTCACACATGCACTTCAAGATATTCAAAAAATTTTCATTCCAAAATTACCTAATTGTTCCTCACACTAATCCTAAATATTTTAAAATAAAGATTTAAATATTTAAAACTATTAAAATAAATATTTTCTTATTAAAGCAATTTTTTAAAAGTAATAAGATAAATATCATGAAATCTTCAAAACTATATATATATATATATATAATTTTAAAACTAATTTCATAATTTAAAAAAATAGAAATGTTACAAAAATAATTTTTGTTTATTTTTAATTTCATTTAAATATGATTTTTTTAATCTCTACTGATAATAATGAAATTATGTTTATAAATGTAAAATAGTAAAAATATATATTTCATTTAGTTTATGAAAAATTCAAACATGATTAATTTTAATTTTATTTCCTATTTGTTAAGTTTGGTAGCTAAGGTCTTAATGACATAGTTTGGTAAATATATTGTGGACTTGCATTTTACTCAATGCGTTCCCACTCAATGGCACAACTCGTTTTTTATTTATTTAGTGAAAAATTTATTTTTAGAAAAAGACTTGGAGTCACCACTTATTTTTATTTTATTTTTAAAGGGAAAAATAAAATAAGAAAGAAAAACCATAAGTGTGACTCCAGAAGGAAAAAAAGGTCTGTAAAAAATCGAGTCTGGGTTCGGGGATCAAGTTACCTATTGGGAAGGTACGGTAGTGAGCCATAACATCCCTCTAAACCCGTATACATACGGTCTCTACTAAACGAATTGAAGGAATTGTGGCAAGTAACTAATTAATCATGGATACCAAAATTAATAACATAAATCAATATACACAAAAGTGATAACAAATTAAAATTACAAGAATGTACAAAATGAATGAAAAATTGATTTATTGAACTAATTAAAACAATATTTAAAAAATAATAATTTTCCAAAAATTTCAAAGGATTTTATTAAAAACAATTTTGAATGAGTGATTTCAATTTATTTATTTACAAAATATTTTCTACAAATGATTTGATTCAATTTCAATTGTATTTATTTTTTATTTTTTTAAGTTATTTACACTTATTGTACCAAAAGAATTTATTACAAAATTATTTTTACTTGCTTTTACTAAAAAATAATGAATTTTTACAATTTTATTTACAAAAGTATTTCAATTTTGTTTCATTTAAGAAAAGTGACTTATTCAAATTATTAAAAAATATATAATTTTATTTGCAAAAGAATTTTTAATTTAAAAATAGTTTTTGGGACAACTTTATTTACAAAACAATTTTGGACAATTATTATTAAAAACAAATTTTCAAATGCTATTAAAAACAATTTTTTTGGATTTTTCTAAAAGCATTTTTATTTATTTTTATTAATAAAAAAAACTTTTTTTATTAAAAAGAATATTTTAAAATTATTATTTTATTAAAATATATTTACTGAATTATTCCTCTTATTTGAAGAAAATTTCTAGTTTGTTCGATATCCAATTCTGTATACACTCAATAAATATATACAAACACATATTTACAGAAATCAATAAAAATAAAATCAAATAGTAGTAGGAAATAAAACATGTACCCCAATAAGCTTACAACAAACTCAATGTCTTCCTACAACTTTTTCAGTTTCACTTTCTTCCATGAAATTTCATGTTTCACGTATCATAAAATAGTACAAATGGAAATATAAAAAAATATGTAGAATCCAAAATAATTATTTAAGTCCAAATTCAAACTTCTAATTAGTCCAATAAATTACACCAATTAAAAATGGACCCAAATTAACAAATATAATTTAACAAAAATATCTCACATGTCATAGACCCTAATTTAAAGTTTTCAAATTAATTGCCAAAATATAAGCTCAATTAATCAAACCCAAAATATGATAAATTAAAATAAATTCCATTAGGCCTAAATTTAATATCTCATAATTCAAGTCCAATTTAATATGCAAACATAAATCCACAACCAAAATCAACCCAATTTAATATGCAAACTCACATCCAAAATATACTACAATCTTATATCATATCCAAATTAAATAATTAAAATGAGCGCAACTATATAAATTATCAATTAATCTAACCTAAATTAGTCAATTCTAAATTAATTCACCAACAATAAATTATCACAAATTTCATATTAATTTATTAAAAACAAATTAACCTAAATTCCATACTAATTAACAAAGCTCAAACATAAGGCCAACAAACAAACTTAAATGCACTTTCAACAACAATTATTATTAAAATCAAATCAAGAAAAATAAAGAAAAAATAACAACAATAATAGAAAATGGGTGTGATGGGAAAGTGAGAGAATGAGAGAAAATGGGAGGAATGAGCCACCAGCAATAGCTCGTTGGCGGCGATTGGCCGGTGATCCTATTGGCGACCAATGAGGGTTGATGGGTTTTTGGGAAACAAAATAAAATAAAATAAAAATAAAAATAAATGAGAGAAAAAAAAGGAGAAAATAGGGATGGAGGGGCGCCAACGAGAATGAGTGTTGGGGCAGCGAGTTGTAGAGAGAAGAAAAAAAATGCAGGAGGAAATGGGGGTCAGCCTAGTGTGGGTGTTCGGAGTAGAGTGTGTGTTATGGGTGAGGAAAAAAAAGGGAGAAGAGATGGGTCGTCGGTCGTGTGTGGTGTTGGGGGAGAGGAAAAAAAACTGAAGAAGAATGGGGAAGAAAAAATATGGGGGGGTCCCGACCGGCCGTGTGTTGGAAGTGGTGTTCGGAGGGGAAAATGAAATGAAGATGAAGTGAAAATGGAGGGACAATCTGAAAATGAAAAAAAAAATGGAGAGAAAAATGAAAAGAAAAGAAGAGAGAAGAGAGTGGCGTCGTCTTTGGGTGTCAAGGGTGCCAAAAAAAGGAAGAAGAATGATGGGGAAAAAAATGAAGAAAATGAGAGTGGGTAGGAAAAAAATAAAAAATAAAAAAGAAAATCATAGAAGAAAGGAAATGGGGGTATGTCTCCATGACGTGGGGGGATGGGGGGTAGGTGAGGGTAGGTGGGGGAGAGAGAGGAGAAAGGAGAGAGAAAGTAGAGAAAAAAAGAAAATGAAGAAAAGAAAAAAAATAATAAAAAAAGTAATAATAATAAAATGGTGAGTGGGCCAAAAAAACATATGTAATCGGGATTTAATTTTAAGAGTAAAATTAGGCTAAAATTAATGTAAAAATAAAATTTGGACAAATTTTGGGGTTTATATATATATATATTGATTATCGCCCTAATGTCAAGCTCAAGTTGTTTAAAAATCATACAAAACTTATTAGGAGCTTTGTACACCCTTATACATTTGACACATGTCTATTGTACAGTTTGTGTAATACCCTTATATAGTGGTGCAAATTTCATATCTCTCTTAAGTTATGTGTTCATGTAAGTGTATTAATCATGTTTTCAATGGTTTGGTAGAGAAAATGGTGGATAACTTAGGGTCAATTTTTTTTCCCCAAACATTATTATTAGAGAAGGAATTGAAATTTTCATATGAGAGTTAAATAAAATATATGACATGGGTGTACCATCCTTGGGTGACAAGTAAAATAAAGGAGTAGTTCAAAATCAATTGAAATTTTTTACAAAGGGTAACCTTATACACCCTTGTACACTTAGAATATTTCCCTTGTATATTTAGTGTAATATCCTTGTACAACGACACAAATTCTATATCACTCCTAAGTTATGTGTCACTGTAGGTGTGTTAATCATGTTTCCAATAATTTGGTTGAGAAAATGTTGGATAACTTAGGGTCTAATTTTTTTCCCTAAACATCTTTACTGGGGAAAGTATTAGAATTTTCATGTGAGAGTTAAATAAAGTGTATGACATGAGTGTACAATCTGTGGGTGATAAGGAAAATAAAAATAAGTGGTTCAAAATCGATTAAATTTTTTTACAAAAGGTAGTCTTGTACACTTAATACATTTCCCTTGTATAGTTAGTATAATAACCTTTTACGGTGACACAAAGTTCATGTCCCTCCTAAGTTATGTGTCTACGTAGTTGTGTTAACCATGTTTCCAATGGTTTGGTTGGGAAAATGGTGGATGACTTAAGGTTTTTTTTTTTTCCTCAAACATCGTTACTAGGGAAAGTATTGAAATTTCCACATGGAAGTTAAAAAAAGTGTATGAGATGAGTATACAATTTATGGGTAATAAGGAAAATAAAGAAGTGATTTAAAATCAATTGAAATTTTTCACAAATGGTAGTCTTGTACACCCCTTGTATAGTTAGTGAATACCTTTATATAGTGGCACAAATTTCATATCCTTATAGTGAATGTGTGCCTATAAGTGTATTAAACATGATTCTAGTAGTTTAGTTGAGAAAAAAAGGAAAAACTTAAATTTGACTTTTTTTTTTGTGTGAATATATTATATTTTTGTGAAAAAACACACAATTGGTCAATTCATTTGTTTAATTATGAATATATTATATTTTTTGTTTTATTATTAAAATAACTAATAGAAAAAATAAAAAAGAATAATCAATAAATGAAATTTAATTTTTTTTATTATTTTCATATAAAAAATAGTACTCAACAAGGGTTTCAATTTTCATTTTTAAAAATAGTTTTCATTTTTTAGTTAAAAGTATTTTTAAAAAGAGACAATAAAGAAAATAAAAATTATTTAAAATAAAAAATAAAAAATAAAAGCTAGAAAAATATTTTTAAACTAAACTCAAAATTTATATAATTTTTAACTACTTGTTTTCATCTAAAACGAGTATATAAGAAAATTTTAATATTTACTATACTATGTATTGATATTGTGACATCACACATCGGATAGGGGGGAAGTTTATGGCGCTATATAAGTATGGACTCCTCTTAACCCTGTAGACGCATTTTAAAGCCTTGAGGGCCCCTTTGGGTCCAAAGCGGACAATATCTACACAGTCGAGAGCGGATCGTTACAAATGGTATTAGAGTTGATCCCCTACTTCGATGTGGGGTTTGTTTGGCCTTGTAAGGGTGTTTGTTTGTTTGGTTCCACAATCCCATGGGACACAATGAGGATGTTGTGTCTGCATGGGAGGTGTTTGTGACATCCCACATTGGATAGAGGGGAAAGTTCCTGACGCTATATAAGTATGAACTTTTCTTAACCCTGTAGACACGTTTTAAAGCTGTGAGAGCTCCTTTGGGTCTAAAGCGGACAATATCTACACGGTCAGGAGCAGGTCGTTACAAATGGTATTCCTGACCCCGGTGTGGGGGCTTGTTTAGTCCCATAAGAGGTGTTTGTCTGTTTGACCCTGCAATCCCATGGGACACAACGAGGACGTTGTGTTTGCATGGGGGTGTTTGTGATGTCCCACATGGGATAGAAGATAAAGTTCCTAGTGTTATATATGTAGAGGCTCCTCTTAATCCTGTAGACGCGTTTTAAAGTCATGAGGGCCCCTTTGGGTCCAGAGCAGGCAATATCTACACGGTCGGGAACGGGTCGTTATGAGTGGTATCAGAGCACTAGGTTATGATTTTGTTGGGAACATGTTTTAGTTTACTTTGGGGATAGATGAGTGACGCATTAGTTTCAGTTTCAGTTTCGTCTTGTATAAATTCCTATTCTTCCTTATGAATCTAAATTGTCTAATTGGTTTTCTAGTGACTAATTTAGTTATACCTAATGCTTTATAGGACAACATGCCGCCAAGAAGACTAGCATCCTCCCAAAACAGTTAAACTAGTAATAATGTACCTCCTCCACTTGAGAGTTTGCCTTCCATGAATGCAAAAGGGCTTTATAGGTATCTTGAGACTTTAGCTGGTTTGGTTGATCATCGAGTTAAAGCTATTGAAACTCAAGCTCTTGGACAACCCTCATCTTCTAGGGGTAGCTCATTTGATGACTTATGGAAGTTAGGTCCTCCTTACTTTTCTAGTATTCAGACCTAATGGAAGCAAAAGCTTGGATTCTTAAGATAGAGAAATTCTTTGATGTTATAGATTGCTCTGAGGAGCAAAAAGCCTCTTATGCAGCATTTATGTTAGATAAAGAAGCAGATTGTTGGTGGCATGTGACCAAAAGGCTTTTAGAGAATCAAGGAGCTATAGTTTGGAGACAGTTTAAGGAGGCATTTTACAAAAAATATTTTCTCAATAGTGTTAGACGACAAAAAGTAGGAGAGTTTTCTTGTTTGGAACAGGGAGATATGACGGTGGCCTAGTATGAAGCTAAATTTACAGAATTATCATATTTTGCTCCACAGTTGATTGTTATAGAGGAGGAAAATGCATTAAAGTTTCAAGATGGATTGAAACCTTATTTGAAGAACAAAATATCTATTTTGAAGCTTAGTGTATGTTCAGAGGTTGTAGATAAAGCCCTTATAGCAGAAAAGGATAATAAGGAGCTTTAGCAGTACAGAGAGCAACAAAGGAAGAGGGGTAAAAGTGATAGTGCCCATGATAACCAAACACCAAAAAAAGTTTGTTTCCACTGAGAGTCAGATTAAAGGGGAAGTAATGCAAAATTTAGATGTGACTTGTTCTGTTTGTGGTAAGAAACATTGGGGTAAACCTTGCTATAAAGAGTTTGGAGCTTGCTTCAATTGTGAGAAACATGGACATACGATTTGGGATTGTCCAGAGGATAAGAAGTTTACAATTGGGAAGCCTAAGGAGGAGAATAAGGAGGATAAACAAAAACCTAAAGTCCAAGGGCGGATGTTTGCTATGACTCATCAAGATGCTCAAGCCAGTTCTGATGTGGCGATAGGTACTATTCGAATTTGAAATTTATTACTAGAACCTTGATTGACCTAAACTCAACACACTCTTTGTTTCAATATCTTTTGTTGGTTTGTTGGGTATGCTTGTTGGTATTCTTAACTTTGATTTGACTGTTGCTTTTCCTATGGGACATTCTATTGTGGAAAATATTATGTTTAGAGGTTATCTTATGATGACTAGTTATATGGAGATGTTAATTGACTTAGTACTTCTTGACCATTCGGATTTTGATGTGATTTTGGAGATGGATTGGTTAGTTTCTTTCTATGTCTATATTAATTATTTTGGTACAAAGGGTGACAATCCACGTTCCTAGCTAACATACGTTTAGTTTTGAGGGAAAACATGTAATTAGACCATTGTGTATAATCTTAGCTTTATGGGCTAGTTCCTTTCTTAGAAAGGGTTGTTAAGGGTTATATGCTTATGTGGTGCATGATAGAAAATAAAAATAAAAATTCAATCTATTATTGCCAAGTTAATAAAGGTTTAGTGAGGCAATCTTAGTATTCAAGAGGTCACTCAAGAATTAGCAAAGAAGATAAGAGAAAAGCATCCTCATTATTTGAAGATTTATGTACATCAAGTTTAGAGGACTAAACTTTTGTTAAGGAGGGAAGGATGTAACACCCCAAAATAAACTTTAGAGACAAAATAGTAAATTAAAAATTAATTAATTAATTAAACTCATTAAAGATAAAAGAGTCATTTTACAATTAAAAATCCTAGGTATAAATTAGATTTTCCTCTTATTTTCTTTATTCAAAAAACTCTATTAACCAAAAATCAGATAATTGGAGAACGTAGGGCTAAAGGTTTGGAGGTCTAGAGTTTGAAGTTTAGATTTTTCCATGTAAGATTCTAACCCTAGTTAATATATTATATTCGTTAATTAGTTTTGAACACATTAGATATTCTTTAGAAAATTTCAATTTAGATTAGGGTTAGTTTAATTAATTTATTTTAAGATTGAAATTATGAATATAGGTTGTTTCATTGATGAAAATAGGGAAATTCGAAATTTTTTTTAGATGAATAGATCTAAACAATGAAATTTTAAAAATTAAATGAGTAAATAAATCTATGATTATATGTGGCTTAAGGGATTGGAAAATAATAAGAAAAAGAATTGCATGTTTCTAGATTTTGGATTTGAGGTACTAAAAAAAGGGGAAAAAAAATTAATATGTAATCGTGAGAGGCAAAAAGTGGTAGTGAAATAAATTAAAATAATAATAATGAGCAAAATTGGTGGGGCCATTGGAGTTGTTAAAAGTACATGCATGAGGTATTTTGTTAAGTAAGAGGGGCCATTGGGATTAATAATAATAATAATAATAATAATAATAATAAAGAACTGTGTGATTTGGATGCTTGTGAGTGACTTACAGTAGGGCTATTTGGATGTTATGGGGTATCGAAAAAATATAGTAATAATAATAGTAATTGTTTCTAATAAAAGTTTTGATTTAGTTTAATGATACAAAAGAAATAAATGGTTGAATAAGATTTGGAAGAAATATGAGTTTATAAAAAATTTTAAAATTCATTAAATTATATTATTATTGTTTAAGAAGTTGAAAATAATATTGGGTAGTAATAATATTAGCATGAAAAATTAATTAAGATCCCTAATACTAAATAAAATATTTTTAGGATTGTCAATTTTTTACCTTCCGATAATTGTGTATGATATTATATTAGGTGAGGAATAAATTCGTCAAACTAAATACTTCAAGTTTTTTAGCGCTTCTTCAAGGTAAGGGAAATTAATGCAGATTTTTATAAAATAAAATAATTTTCTTTTTATATTGTATTTTGAAATGTGTAAAAATATTATTTTTATCTTTTCGCATGGATCAAATATGTGTTTTGATGGAAAGTATATTTGAGAATTTTATTTGTTTATGAAAAATGAAAATTTTTGGAGATATGATATTTTGTTTTGCAAGTTTGAATTATTGAAATAAAGTGTTCGACTCTGGTTCCTATGGTCCTAATCAACGGGTTATAATTGTTGACATTTCTATGACTCTAATCAACGGGTTATAATAGTTGATATTATATGACCCTAGTGAACGGGTTATAATTGTTGACATTTGGTTTTGTTCACCTTAACTAAAACAAATTTGAAACTAGTCACTCATCTGTAAAGTCCCACCTAATTAAGCACCATTTGTTATTTGATAACCAGAGTAAAGATATTTTGAATGCATTTGATTTAGTTTTGATGAAAAATTATTTTGAAATGGATATGAGAAAGTTTTGTTGAAAAGTTTGAATGTATTAGTATTTTGAACTCAAAAATTTTTATGAAAATAAGTATATGTTATATCTCATATTTGCAGGTATGATTGAAAATGTTTGATCCATGAAACTGTATTGATATTCCTTATTGAGCTTTAAGTTCATGCCCATTCGTTGATAATTTTTCAAGTACTCTCAATTCGGGCGAGAAGTGATGGCTAAGCTAAGGAATTTTTCTTTGTTAGAATTTTGGTTCAAACATTATTTTGGACATTGTTTAGAAGTTAAAACTTAATTATCGTTTAAATTATTTGAATTTGGAGTTACTTGGACAATAGCACTCTGGCTGATGTGTTAGTTTTTTTTTTTTTTTTTAAAGTTAATACTTTGAGATTTTAGAATTTTGTCATACTACTCTGAACAGGAATTTGGTAATTGGTAAATTTGTAGTTACAATACGAATATTTGTGTCGTTTCCACTTCAAACATTTGGGCTTGAGGTGCGAAATGACTGTCATGCTCTTGGAGTAGGTTTTGGGGCATGACGAATATAATTACTTTTAAATTTAGGTCATACGAAAACATTTTAATTGGATATTTAAAATAAAACTCTTCATCCTTCCTTTTTCTTGCTTTTTCTTTTTCTTATTTTGAAAAATTTTCAATTAATTCAAACAATTAAAAATATCATTTGTAGACAAATTTCCAACATTTCATATAACTTATTACCAAAAGTCATATTCAAAAAGTTATTGAAATAAGGAAGGAAGAAGATTAAAAGAAAATTTAAACTTTTTATTTTATAATAGTAAAAAAAAAAAGACTTTAAAATACTTTTTAATATAAAAGGAAAGAAAATAGTGAATATATTTATTTTAAATAATGTTTTAATCATTAAATTATTTATTTCTAAAATGTAAAAGATAATTTTTATTTATTTAAATTAACTTTATTTTATAAATTATTTTCCAAAATAGTTTTTGAATCCTTAATATAATTTTTGTTTGTTTATCATTAAAAAAAAATAATGTTGATTTTTCAATAATTTATAAAATAGTTTAAAAAAACAATGAAAAATAAAAAAAATAATTAAATAATGATGAATTTATTGATAGTAGCATGAAGAGTGATAGAATAAATAAATAAAAAATGAGTCAAAGATATTTTTATCTATTATTATCTCATATCATTATAATCAATTATTAAGATAAATAAGCTCCAAACACGATCCTCCCTAAATTATAAATGTGATGAAAATATTGACTTTGGGTCGGTTTTGAGTTATTTGAAATTTGACTCGACCTACATCAAAATTCAGCTGAAAAAAAACTTACATAAGCCTAACATAGATATTAAAAATAATTTTCCAACCCACTCAAATGTGAGGTTGGATCGGTATGAAATGAAGCGTGGCATAAATCGATTGGCAATGGACCTTGGGAGCAGCAGATAATTCCTAAAAGCTTTCCTAATCCTCAAACTTGACACAAAAAAGGATGTCCAACTTTCCTTGCAAATGCCCTCTTCCCCATCCTCCTCCCTCCAATGACAACCAACTATTTTAACCCTTCAATTCAGCATCAGTGCACCACCACCCTCTCGTTCTAAGATCCAAGTCGTGGATAGAAAGAAAGAAAGATCAGACGGTTCACCGTCAAAGAGCGCAAATCGGGGGTTACTGAAGAGAAATCCGAGCTGATCTTATTGGATTTTGGGAGTAATTGCAGATTAGTGTGGGAGGTGGGCCCACAACGGCGGTTGTTATTGGATTTAATATTATCCTTATTTTGCCCTTCTCAGCCTATTACAATTACAAACTGCCATCCTTGTGATGAGTGCTTATAACACTAGTAGCGTATTTCCAATATTAATCTGCTATTGTCTATACATTACAACAATTAGTAATTTAAAGATTTCTATCCATCTCTTAATTTTTTACAAGGGTTTTACCAATTGATATGTTTCTCTTTCAAAGTGGGGAGTTCTTTTATAACTTCAATTCTTTGAAAAATTTATAAACCTCAATCAACAAACCTACGATATGTTCGTAATTATATCTTATTAAATCTAAGTATCATTAATATTTTCTCATTTGCACTCGATAATGTTATTAATTTCCCATTTATAAGAAAAAAAGAAAATCGTTATTGCTATTAGATTGATTCATTCTTAATTGAATCGTGTAGATATATCTATATTTAAAAATTATGAAAATTTATATTCTAGTTATTGAAACACATAAAAATTTGTGATTGGTGGTAAAATAACGATACCCCGATTATATATATATGATTTTAGGGGGAAAAAAATAACACCAAGGATTAATTAGCTGCACCTTTTCTATCCAATGTTAGTTTTAGGGTTTCTTATGGTGATAAGTGTTAGGAAGTGTCCCAAATTCCTAATTAGTATAGATTCCTTTTTGTAAAGAATATTATATAGAATATTTCTAGGTTGATATATTATTGTAATATTAGACTTCCTTATAGAATAAGGAAGGTTATTGGAAATATCTCTATAAATATTCTAGGTCGTGAGGGAAAAAAGTTATGAGATGGAGATGGGCCTGTAGAGACTATACAAGGTGGATAGAGATGTGAGGAAGAACGGGAGGTACCCGGTGGAGCGAGATGGCTCGTAGTAAGGTATGGATACAAGGAGTGGGGAAACATGGGATGTTTCGGGAACCCAATAGTTGTATCTGGTTCTGTCCTCTGTAATATTCTTTATTGTATAGTGGAATCATTATCTCTCATCCGTGGACGTAGGCATGGTTGGCCGAACCACGTTAAAACCTCATGTACCGTATGTGTGATTGTTTTATCTTTGTGTTCTTGAACTAACATTGTTGGCATCAAAGCTTTCGTTGGCACTACAACTGGTATCAGAGCTTGGGTTGAAGATTTCTGGAAGAGCAAAAAATCACAAAGCACACAAGATGAAAACAAAAGGAATTTTCACTGAAGGTGGAGTCGATTGCTCTTTCGTGGTGATATGATACAAAAAGGTTTGTGTCATGGAGAGATTGAAGATTAACTTCATGGAATTTGGTCCAAGGTGGAGATTGTTAGGAAGTGTCCCAAATTCCTAATTAGTATAGATTCCTTTTTGTAAAGAATATTATATAGAATATTTCTAGGTTGATATATTATTGTAATATTAGACTTCCTTATAGAATAAGGAAGGTTATTGGAAATGTCTCTATAAATATTCTAGGTCATGAGGGAAAAAAGTTATGAGATGAAGATGGGCCTGTAGAGACTATACAAGGTGGATAGAGATGTGAGGAAGAACGGGAGGTACCCGGTGGAGCGAGATGGCTCGTAGTAAGGTATGGATACAAGGAGTGGGGAAACATGGGATGTTTCGGGAACCCAATAGTTGTATCTGGTTCTGTCCTCTGTAATATTCTCTATTGTATAGTGGAATCATTATCTCTCATCCGTGGACGTAGGCATGGTTGGCCGAACCACGTTAAAACCTCGTGTACCGTATGTGTGATTGTTTTATCTTTGTGTTCTTGAACTAACATTGTTGGCATCAAAGCTTTCGCTGGCACTACAATAAGGTCTTCATATTCTTTATTGGCAAATAGTTTGTTTAAATCAAATGTTTTTACATGAGTTATGATTGATACAAAGTCTTATAACTAAAATTTTAAACTTATAACATTACTAAATAAGTAAAGGTAATAGTTTCCCTGACATGACATGGTGCCATTTAGATGGAAAAGTTAATGATTTCATTCAATAAAAACGTGTGCTCCTTAAGGGTTTAAATTATGATAAGATTCACACCACATATTTGCAATAAAGTTCTATTAGCAATGGAAAAAAGAGCCAATAATTAGGAAATTGCTTTGATTAGAAGGAAATATATCTATCTATCTATATATATATAAAGATAGACATTCGAGAGGTCTACAAACTCTTCCTACAAACCCGGCTCAATAACTTTCGACCAAAGAATTCCCTTATCCTCTCTCTTATCTTTCTTCTTTTATTCTAATCTATAACTAACTCGGCATAGAGCTCTTAATGTAGTCTAATTGAATCCAGCTCAACACAAACTAACAAAAAATAACAAAATTACAATAAAACGAATAACAAAGAAAATAAAAGCTGTTCATTGATTAATTTTCCATGTCACCGTCTCATATTCCCTCTTGGCTCATCTAGCGTGCGTTTCACGCACAGAAGGTTTATCAAATTATCACCACATGAAAAAGAATTTGAATATGTCAATTAGGACAAATTTATAAATCTTCTTATTCCCTCTTGGTTTGCCTAGCATACATGTAACACACAAGAAGTCTATCAAATTATCACCACGTGAAAAAAGAATCTGAATATGTTATCTACGACAAGTTTGTAAATCTTCCTATCCCCTCTTGATTCGCCTAGTGCACGTGAAATGCACATGAGGTCTATCAAATTATCACCACGTGGAAAAAAGAATCTAAATATATTATTTAGGACAAATTTATAAATCTTTGTAATTAAATTTATCTAGATTGTTTTGGAACAACTAAAAACTAAAATAACGAACTTCACATTTAGTTACAATTTAATAAAAAATAAATTGTAAACAGATTCATAGTTAGAAAGATTCGTTAAACATGTTAAAATTTATCTTAAAATTGAAGCCATTATATGTGTCTTAAGGATAAAATCGAAGATAATTAATTATAATCATATAATATGAAACTAGCATGCTTAGCTTTAATAAACTTTTTAGGTGAAAATTCCAAGTCCACAGTTTAATAGTAAATAGTAAAATATTCTTATTCAAATTTTAGTTGAAGACTTGAAGGGTGTTCAAACTTAGGGTTTTTCACTATAATGTGAGTTGGTGACACCAAAATGAAACCAATGATGAGGGAGGTGAAATACAAAACAGATGTAGATATAACAGTGGTGGTATAGTCATCCAAACAAATATGGGAAGAGATGAAACACAAATGTATGGATAATGACATTAGTGTGAATAGGAGGAGGAGAGAAGGAGAAAAGAGGAAAAAAAAGAAAAGAAAAGCATAGATCCACGTGTCCGAAGGCGCAGGGCGTGTTTCTTGTCACTTTGTCCTTTAAAACCCAACTCGCCCCTACTGTTAAAGGCCCCAATGCCCAAGGCCTCTTTCTCCCCCCGAGTCTTAAGTCTCACAGTGAGTGTCTCTGTGTGATCTCTCTCTCGTCGACGTGAGCAAAAGAGAGAAAATGGATGAGAATTCAGAAATTATAGAAGCAATTCTCAGAGGAGACGACCACGCCACCAATCTCAATGACCACCAAAGCCAAGACTCCGGCTGGAAAACCGTCTCCTATTCCAAGCGTAGGAAGAACCCTCCTCAGAATTCCCTCCAACCCTCCCTCACCCCCTTCCACAATTCCGACGTCTTCCGCTCCGTCGACCAACACTCCGAGGATCGCCTCCGGCGCGCCCAGGAGGCGGCGGCTACTGCTGCTGCTGCCGCAGCCGCCCTCCAATCCGCTGTCAGATCCAAGCAGCATTCAGATGACGACGACAGCGATGCCGAAATTCCCGCAGGCGCCGTCGACAATGGGGGTGCGGAGGTGAAGAAAGTGAAGCCCAAGAAGCCCAAGAAGCCCAAGGTTTCTGTTGGTGATGCGGCGTCGAAGATGGACGCTGATGATCTCGCTGCTTTCCTTCTTGATATATCTGTGAGCTTCAATTTTGAAATTTTGTGATTTGATTCCGTACGCTACACTCTGATCCGCTGGTTTTTCATGGATTTGGATTATTTGTATTAAAAAAAGTTTCCCTTTTTCTTTTTCCCTTTTTGGTTAGGCTTCCTATGAAACTCATCAGGATATACAGCTCATGCGGTTTGCTGACTATTTCGGCCGTGCATTTGCTCCTGTCAGTGCAGCGCAATTCCCTTGGATGAAGATATTGAAGGAGTCTACTGTTGCAAAGATGATTGAAGTCAGTTTCTCTTTCCCCATTTCTTGCTCATTTCCATTCAATTTAATGTTATCTGATAAATGTGGCAAAAAAAAAAAAAAAGCCCTTTTTAGCACTACTCTGATACAAAGGGCAATTCGCTTGAGGAGAGACCCTTATGTAAAGGTGACATCTTTTTATGGTGAATACTTTGTTTGTCTGAAATGTGATATTGAATGCGTGAAACTAAACCCCAAGCTATTCGAATTCGCGGAAATTCCCTAGTACAAGCTATGGCTATTTTGCTATGTGATGTGGGTTATATTTTGTAACGCATAAGGGAGTGTTAGGTTGTTATATTTTTCATAAATTAGGTGATTTTGTAACTCTTTCCTTCTTCGCTTTAACTCTGGGTTAAGACAATGCTAATAAAGGGTCTTGAAATGAGCTGCATATTGTGATCAGTTTTAGTAATTTCTTCAATGTCCATCCCTGGACTTGTTTGATGATCTTCAATTATATTTTTTGAGAAGGATTTTGGCTGCATTATCCCTTTTTTATTTATTTAATTTTATTTTTTATTTATTGTTTAAATTTTTATGCACTTTCAAGGAAACCTGTCACTAGATTTTCCAGAATTTTGTAAAGTTGAATAATTATTTTGTTGTGCAACAGGTTCCTCTTTCTCATGTACCCGAAGCTGTTTATAAGACATCAGGTGACTGGATCAACCAACGATCCTTTGAAGCAGTTGGTTCCTTTGTGTTATGGTTGTTGGATAACATTCATGCTGATCTAGCAATCCATCAAGGAACTGTCAAGGGATCCAAAAAGGTGGCTCAGCAAGCACCATCAAAATCTCAGGTATCTTTATGTTTTTAGTCTTTATCTTACCTTTTTTGGGTTAAACATCTGTTCATGAGCTTGATGTGGTGTGGTTGTTATAACTTTTGACGTAAATGTTCGCCATGAACTGTAGGAGAAAGATTTAACTAAATCTTAAAGGAGGGTCTGGCTACAAAGTTATATAGCTAGTCTGAACCTTGGATAGGGATACAGTTGTCGTGTTTGTCATTCTGGACATGAGGCATTGGAGATGTCAACTCCCTAAAAGTTAGGACATTGTCTTTTTAGAGAAGTAATTAACTCTAGCCATAATTTGACCAACATAATGTGGATATAAATACTCCTTTCCTGCATAATTGAAAAGCAAATGATAGCATTGCAAATGTGTAGCTAGATGTGCCATGTCAATGAGTGTTTGGTATGTTAGATTACTGATAGGGAATGGTGTCCATATCTGGTGAAGTTTTGAAGCAAGTTGTTGAATAATTAGAAATTATTGTTAGCTTCATTAGAAAGGAAACCAGGAATGGATATTCCTTTTTCCAATTCACTATTTTCTTTTCTACAGTGTTTTCCTCTTTTAACCTTTGAAATATCATGGGTTGGGCTTGAAAACTTTATGCATATGTTGGTATCCTCTTTAAATACTTGTGGTAGATAGCTTCTAAGAGGCAACAATTGCTTTTATCTCTTGAAGATTATG
Source organism: Vitis cinerea var. helleri x Vitis riparia (assembly GCA_946000715.1). Classification (NCBI taxonomy): domain Eukaryota; kingdom Viridiplantae; phylum Streptophyta; class Magnoliopsida; order Vitales; family Vitaceae; genus Vitis; species Vitis cinerea var. helleri x Vitis riparia. The sequence continues at coordinate 16,371,402 of OX254005.1, read as the reverse complement.
ACATATAGGCCATTATAAGTTTTGTTTGGTGGAGAACCTGAGAATATATGCTACTACATGGAAATCATATAAATAACTTGTGTAATAATTTGATGTGATTATAAACTCATTAATTCCATGAACTCAAACCAAACATAACTGGCCTCTTAAACTTTCTCATGAGATGCTGGCAAGTTTGTGTTTTGAGAAACATGGATACCTTCATGCATATATATGTATTTGTAGAACCGTTTTTAATGGTCAACTCAAACAAAGCATCTGCCGAACCATCAAGATATGTAACACGTCTTTAGGCAAGACAAATTATCAACAAGGAATGATTAATTACATAGTAGTGGGCACCATCCACAAAATATTTTCTTTTGGTTAGTAAAGTAATATGATGTATTTAATGTTGGAACTGTAGGTTGCCATATTTGTCGTGTTAGCAATGTCGTTACGACGAAAACCAGAAGTGTTGATCAGTTTGCTGCCAATAATGAAGGAAAATCCAAAGTATCAAGCACAAGATAAGCTGCCAGTCACAGTATGGATGATTTCTCAGGTGAATAAACCTTTATAGTCTAATGGATATGGCTTTTCCGGGGGATAACGTCGCTGCTTTATGAGCATGTTTTCTGAACCAGATGCCATACTTTGGTTTGTATAGGCCTCTCAAGGAGATTTGGCTGTGGGGCTGTACATGTGGACACATATGCTGTTGCCTATGCTGAGTGGCAAATCAAGTTGTAATCCACAGTCCAGAGACTTAATTTTGCAGTTGGTAGAAAGGTTGTATAGCATTGAATGAAAATTGAGTTTTTCTCTCCTCTTCTAAGCTTTTCCTTTGGATCTAAAACTTTATGTATTCCGACGTCCAGGAATGAAGAGTTCTCTCTTTTGAACTTTTCTTTTGGATCTAAAACTTTTACCCCTTCCTACTTGCAGAATTTTATCTTCCCCAAAATCTCGCACTATTTTAATAAATGGTGCTGTGAGAAAGGGAGAGCGCCTGGTGCCACCATCAGCTCTTGAACTTTTAATGCGAGCCACTTTCCCAGCACCTTCAGCTCGAGTTAAGGTGCATTTTGTTTTTTTTTTTTTTTTTTAAGTTTTAAGTTTAATTTTAAATTTTTTGTGTTTGTACATATGATATGCAATTAAATCAGTAGATTGAACAGAACTTGGTGTCTGAGAAAGTTCACTTTATCTCTTGTTTAGGCAACGGAGAGGTTTGAAGCTATGTATCCTACCTTAAAAGAGGTGGCCCTTGCTGGATCCTCCGGAAGCAAAGCCATGAAACAAGTTCTACTGCAGATAATGAATTTTGCCATCAAAGCTGCTGGAGAAGGTGAGACCAAACTCTTCTAATTGCTTTTCTCTTCATATGAAAGTACAAGTGATTAGGTTTCTAACTTTGATTTTGGCACCTTTGATGGACTGGCTGTATGCAGGTATCCTTGATCTATCAAGGGAAGCAGTGGATATTTTCACTTGGTGTTTGAATCAGAATCCTGACTGTTACAAGCAATGGGTAAGCAGTTTCTGGTTGTTATTTGGGTTGATTTTTATTTGTTTATTTGAGACTGATTCTTTCTTTTTTGCACATACATCACTAAGTTTTGTTGTTTTCTTTTTGTATCCAGGACCTAATTTATCTTGATAATCTGGAAGCAAGTGTTCTTGTTCTAAAAATGCTTTCCCATGAATGGAAGGAGCTCTCTGCTAAAAATCGTAGTCTTGACCCTCTAAAAGATGCTCTAAAGAGTTTCCAGCAGAAGGTAAACAATCTTTTAGATTTTCTAGACAAGAAAACAATTTTTTTTCCTTGACTTCATTCATCAACCTTGTTTTATTATTTTTTCATCTTAACAAATTTGCCAATTGTTTTCCTCTTGAGATGAACTTAATTGTGTGTGCAGAAGTCATCTCAGTTATGGCATGTATGTATAATGAGATTAAAAATGGTACATTTTGAATTTGGGATCTAAATTTTTGTTGCGGCAACAGCAACCTGATATCTATTTGATAAGTTGCAAAATATAAGTATTTAGGAAAAGTACTCCATCTAGTCTCGGATATTGTGGATGTGTGGTTTGCTGCTAGTGGAATAAATAGAATGTTTAAGCTAACTAATTTCCTCTGTATTCTGACAGAATGAGAAAGAGTTGGGTGGTGGTGAACATGGTGCACGCCATGCATCTCTTAAGGATGCAGACAAGTATTGCAAGGTGATCTTGGGACGATTGTCACGAGGCCATGGTTGTACAATGAGCAAGGTGTTTGCATCCGCTGCATTAGCATTGGGTGCTGCTGCTGGGTTTGCACTTCTGTCCCCAAACTTGCAATCTTATGACTGGAAAAGACTACCGGAGGTGTTTAAGTTTTAACTGCGTTTGATCTTCTGACCTCATCGTCTTTGTAGAGAGGTTGACCAGCAGCGGATGGCATTTAGTGCCAACAATACAAGTATAGTTGAGTCAAGTAAGGTGTCCCACAATAAAGGGGGCGGAGGAGGAAGGCTTTGTTTTTTTCTTAAGAGGAAAAGTTTCAAACACAAGTCATGGTTGGGTTTAGTGGAATTAGAAATAGGAGGGGAGGCAGCGAGGTCTGCGTGCTGACATTTTACTGAGTTTGAAAGGGTGGTCTGATCGGATTTTGAGGTGAGAGTCATATGCAGTGACTTGTTTTAATTTTATGATAGTGGTTTTACATTTTATTTTACTACAGTAGTTTGTTTACATGGAACATGGATACAAGGATGGAAATGAAATAGAGTGGAAAATTTTTAAGTTATTTTTATGCTTGGAAAGAATGATTTGTTGAAGAAGATTTTTTTTTTTTTTTTTTGTATTTGAGAACCCCTGGGAGGTTGTTGCCCGTTGGCCCAAACACTTGGAATTCCTAATATTTGGTCCAACCATCTGAATTCCAGATCACTAAGACCTTGACATTTCATTTGATGGAATAATTTGTAATTGTTTTTAAAGAGATGGTTGGTCTTATTAGCATTACAATGCGTTCAAATGGGTAGGGAGCCTTGAAAGAAAGCATGGGCTTGAGAGTTGCGATGGAATTCTACACGCTCACAATGGAGGACATCAAAGGCTAGCATAGTCCCAACTCCCAACCAAGGATTAAAGGATTAAAATAAAATTAATAATAATAAAAAAGAAGCTATAAGAAATGATAAAATACACTGAAATTGTTTTATTAAAAAGAATAACCTATGGATGATAAAACAAATAATAGTACATACATTGATATTATTTTATTAAAGAAAATGATATAAAATGATAATAGTATATATACTGGAATTATTTTATTGAAGAAAATAATATACAATTATAAAATAAAACTAAAATTATAATTATTTAAAATACAATTAATGTGATAAATACAAAAATATAAAGTAAAATGATAACATAAAAAATATATTTGTTGGTTCTTGATTGAGTTCCAATTCTAGAGACTCCTACAAAAAGGTGTGTCTGAGTGTGCTTTGGGTAAACTCCTCCGATGATCAAGTTAAATTATGCACTTGATGGATTTTTGGGGAGAAATTCTTTGCCATTCTTGTATTTTGTAACCTTCATGTAGTTTTATGACCCTTTTTAAGTCTGACATTTACTTTTTAAAGTTGCTTTCAAACTCTATTGGTTCTGCTTGGACAAGCTTGGCCAAATGCGCTCAATTGGGCGAACTCTGCTTGAAATGAGTTACCTATTTGTCAGACTCACTGCCTAGGGTGCCCACAATGTCCTTTCTCAAATATTTTTGAATAGGTTGCCACTCTAGGAGGAATATTTTGCCGTGGCATATGGGGGGCAATCTCTGTTAGGGATAGATAACACATTTTTCATGGTTAGAGAAGATGGAGAAGGGATTGAGTTTTTTTTCACATTTTGGAATGGAGATGCTAGCCACCTGAAGGTGATGTTTTATGCAGGAGATTTTTTTTTTTTGGGAGAATTGTGTTTTGGGCCCAGTTGGGCCCAAAAATTAACAATTGGTCCATAGATGTTACAAAATTAAGCCCACCACCCAAGCAAAGTCTCAAAATTGATAAAAAGGATATCTAATGTATAATTTATCGAAAATGCCCTTTGTTGGGTATTTAAAAAAAAAAAAAAAACTAAAATCCATGTTGGATTTATCCATTTGTTTTCCCCAAATTGGAGTCTGCATTAGGCGTTTTCATATTCCCGACTTCATCCTTAGCTTCCGCCCAAAGAATGCCCTAATCCTTTGTGCTAATCTCGTTATCTCTCGATCTCATATTTCCTAGCCATTTGATTTTAGGTGTAGGCAATGGAGTTTTTCATCTCTATCAATCCATTGGCGTCGACGATCACCACTGGATTTGGGCTCCATGGCGAAGTAGTTGATAGTTGAGGTTAGCAGGTTCAACAATTTCATTTTATGCTTCATTTCGGCTATTCGGACCATTTGATTTCAGTCCAAATACATTGCCCTAATTTATCTAGCGATATCAGTTTGCCATATATTGTTCTCTCATCGATCCCTACCGGCGGTTGATTCCGTGCCTAGCTGGTGTACCTTGATTTGGGTCCTCAGACAGGAGTAATCAACAAAATTTATAACCTATATCACCATGTACTAGGATAGCCTTAGCTAGCATAGCATAGTGGCTCTAAGATCGTTTACTGGGAAGGGTTTTCAACTTACTACTGATATTGATTCAAAGTTGAATTGGTGCTTTTTCATTTCAAGGTTAGCTTTAAAAGAAAACATAATCTTTGGTTGAAAAAAGGATTGGTTTTAAGCTAACAAAAAATAATAGTAACTGAAATTACTAATAAAGAAAAGCGTTTCTTGGAGTTTTTGGATCACTGGGGTCAGGCTCCTAATACAAAAATAGAGTTCCGATCACTTGAATCTTTTCCTTGCATTGGAGAATTAACATATAGTTATTTCTCTAACCGATGTGGTACAGATGCTTCCCTTTTATGGATTCAAACACTAAATCCCTCTCATTGATTCATCTTGCAATGGCTTGTGCCTCTCATTGATCATTTTCCATTCAAGGTGATCCTTAACCTTGGATTTCCTTTCTCAAGCTCGCAAGAGATAACTAATGGATGTCTCCTTAGAGTCCAAAAGCTTATCAAGTGTTGGTTATTCTAGAAAATCCTACCTTCAAATCACCTCCCAAAGGCTCGCAAGAGATAAACTAGTGCATCTCAATGGATGGAGATCACTTGCCTTACCAAATGTTGGCCCAGGTGATTTAAAGGCGTTTTAAGTTAACTAAAAACATAGGAACCATTAATAGGTCACACTTTCTCTTCATTAAAAGCTGAAACAACAAAACTTCCAATTTTTACATTCGGCACCTTACCCAGCTTCCTTAACTCCAAAAGACAAAAATCCTAGCCACTCATTCTCTAAGGAAACATCCTCAGAGCTTGTTTGGCTAGTAAGAAAAATACAATCAAAATGAGTAGGTAAGACAGAGCAAAGCTCTGTGTATTACTTCCTTCAAAACTATACGAAAAGTGGTCTCTGAGAACAAGCTCCCGAGATGTCTCTGTAAAGAAAATTACAAACTATATATATGAGGTTATTCACCCTTTGTTCTTACTTATTAACTAAGGAATCCTATGATTGGTGGATTACAAGGAGAAAATGGGGATTTAAACAACAAATATCTAAAGAAAAAAAATCTAAAAGAGTCGGTCACAAATATTTGGAAGCACTCAGGTGGATTTCGCAAGCATGCAAGATGGGCTGCGAAATTTTGCAAGCTAAAAGTCTCCATTTCGTAGCCAAAGGCTGATGTCGTAGCTAGCACCTTGTGATTTCGCAGCTGCTTGGTGTGATTGGCTTCCAATGGCTATAACTTCTTCATTTCAACTCCGATTTGTGCACCATTTGAAGCATTGGATTCCTGACTTCCTGAGCTTCGAAATGACATATAGTATGCATGAAATGGACTCCAGGAAGTCCTCTAAATGTGTCCAACAGTTGCTGTCCTCTTGAATTCTTCATGTTAGATTTCTCTCTTTGCTTTCCCTCCTTGCATTCATGATTTGCTTTTGGAAAAGGACTATAGAGCTTTAAAGCATGGGTTCTTCATGTAAATGAGCTTCCAATTGCTTTGCCATGGATTCTATAGAACTCTCCTCAATCTTGGATTGCTTTGGTGATAAAAAAGCTATCAAAAACACAAAAACTTAACACAATTTGATTAGAAATGATTGCAAAGGTCCTTAACATGCCAGTTGAGTTAAAATGTAATAACTACTACTCAAAAGTGTTTAAAAGAGTTAATTACAATTTACAAAATAGCACTTTTTGAGTAGTAATCAACAGTGCCTTTCGTGTTGAGCATTGTTGGATATTTGATGTTAGGTGGGACTTTCTGGGGGTTGCTTGTTGTTTGAATTGAGGAGGGAGCTTCTCTTACCATCAGGTAAAGCAGTTTTTTTTTTTTTGAAGCTTAAACCCCGTAACTGATGTTTTTTGGTTTAACATATATTTTTTATGGGCATTTTTTGATTTAGCATTATGATTATCAACTCTTTATTTTGTGTGGATGACTTGATCTCTTGATAGCCATCTTTCATTGTGGGTTATGGTGTTTCTAAGACATAGCTCACAGTTTGAAATAGTGAGGATCTTCATGGGTTAATTGCAGTTGCATGTCGTGGTATCAACAACTTTTGTTTAGATAATTATGTTTGTGTTCAATTTACATGATTGATAGGCTTGACATGGAAAACCCACTTCTTTTTATTAACCTGTGATGTCACCATGATTGACTTGTTTCTCCATCAATATGACAACCCGCGATTGGCATGAATGATAATGGCGATGATGAAGATGACATAAAAATATTTTTTGATTTTGCCTGCATTTTACTTGGTTCACTGATGTTTGTTTGATTTAACATTGCATATTCATTTAAGAAGTTTGTTTTATACGTGCAATTTGATTCTAATATATGATTAGTCAATGCAAATTGATTTTCCTTTTGTAGACATATTTTTCCTCCTTTGGTTCAAATCAAATCTTTTAGCAATATATTGACTTCCTCGTGTGGCAGTCTAGTTAAGTACGATAGTTCGTTTGTTAACTTTCTTCGATAAAACCCAAGTTCTGGTGACCCTGTAGTATGAGATATTGTGGGCTACTTAGTATATGTAGATAGATTATCATTTCCAACTTCATGAAATCTGTAGCTAACATGAATATAAATGGCAAATAAAGAAACAAATCAGTTCAAAGCCAGTTCAATGACCCTTAATTCTATTAAATCAGACCAACAACTAGGGATTCAATACATAACAAATGAAACAACGGATTTCTCATTGAAATCCAAAAAGGTTTCCAACAATCCATGTTTACTATTCACTGATGTTGAATATCAAACGCATGCAAGTCAATATTATTTTCAGCATACAATTCAACTAGAATGAAATTCAGAGAAATTTGAAGCTAACTATTGAGCATGAGTCAAAACACTAACCACATAGCCATTGATTACTACTCAAAAAGTGCTCTTTTATAGCTTGTTATAAACTCTTTTAAACACTTTTGAGTAGTATTTATTACCTTTTAACTCAATTGACACATTAAAGACCCTTGCAAATGTTTATAATAAGTTTTTGGTAAGTTTTAGTGTTTTTGATAGCTTTTTGATCATTAAAACGAACCAAGAATGAGGGAGAATTTTGTATAGTCCATGGCAAAGCAAATTGAAGCTCAAACACATGAAGAATCCAAGTTTTGGAGAGCTTCGTAGCCTTTGCTAAATCAATCAAGATGCAAGGAAGAGAATCAAAGAAGAAATCTAACATTCAACAATTTCGCATGGCTATGTGAAATGCCAAAAGGAGTACAAGTTGTAGGACAGAGAGCAAGACTGTGAAAAATGAATTTCGCACCTTGTGCGAAATTTCGCAAGCCTTGCGAAAATCCTCCTATGTAATTTTTAGATATTTTTGCACCGACTCCATTAGATTTTTATCTCAAGATATTTTGTGTAATTACCTATTTTCTCTTTGTAATCAGTTAAAGATATTTTTAGATATTTAGGATATCTAAATGAGGGGTTAAAAATATCTCTCTATATATGTCTTAAAATATCTCGGAAGAAATTCCAGAGAACACTTATAAATTCTTTTAGGGAGAAATACACAGAGCTTTGCTCTGCCTTACCTATTCATTTTGTTTTTATTTTCTTTCCAGCTAAACAACCTTTGAGGATGTTTTCTCAAAGGATGAGTGGCTAGGTTTTTCGTTTCTTGGACTGAAGGAAGCTAGGTAAGGGATCCGGATACAAAAGTGGGAGTTTTCCTTGTTTTAAACGAGGAGAGTTGTTACCCATTAATGGTTTTTATTTTTTAAGGTTTAACTTAAAATCTCTTAAAATCACCTGGGCCAGTACTTGGTAAGCTTTTCGGACTTCCTGGAGATCCATTAGTTATCTTTTATGAGCTTCTGGGAGGTGGTTTAAAGGTAGGATTACCTAGAATGGCCAATACTTGGTAAGTTTTTCGGACTCCCTGGAGATCCATTAGTTATCTCTTACGAGCCTTTGAAGGGTAATCTAAGGTTAGGATAACCTTGAATGGCCAATACTTGGTAAGCTTTTCGGGCTCCATGGAATCCATGGGTGTCTATTAGTTATCTTTTACGAGCCATTGAAAAATGATTTATAGTGAGAGGTCTTTAGTGTTTGGAACCATTAATGGGAAGCAACTGCAGTTTTTCATGGACTAGTGGGATCAAATCTTGGTTGCTAAATACACACCGGTTTGGGAGATAACCATTCTTTATGTTATTCTCCCCAACGCGAGGAAAAAATCCGAAATCTTCCCATTTTGTTTAAGGAACCTAAACCTAGTGACCTAAAACTCTAAGAAACCTTTTCTTTGTAATTAATCTCAGTTACTATTTTTGGTTAACTTAAAACCAACCCCTTTAAACCAAAATTATGTTTTCTTTTAAAGCTAACTCATAAAAGAAAAGACACCATTTAAGTACTTTAACTACTATCACTTGTAATATGAAAACCCATCCCTGTGGACGAATCCTAGAACCACTATACTATGCTAGCTATGCTACCCTAGTGTATGGTGAGTTAGGTTTATAAATTTTGTTGATAACTCCCGTTTGAGGACCGAATTAAACGGTACACCAATTGGGGACGAATCAACCATCATTTGTCCATTTATAAGTGTGAAAAGTAAGTGTGATGTTCCCATTGGGATCCAGAGGGTCATAGCAATTTGCAAAAACAGAGAAAGAGTCAACCAACTTGTAAAAAAACAGAATAAGTGAAGTAACAAAAGGAAAAGTATATGTATAAATGATGGCTGATAAACTTGACATGGCGACTAATAATAATGTCAGCTTCAAAGCAAAAGCCCACACAGGAGAAAAGATCAACCCCATTTTCTATAATATGCATAATTGTTTGTTCTATAATATGAAATTTGTGCTATGTTTGTATAGGTTGATGGACGCAACTAATAGGATATATTGCTACATTTTCGTGGGAGGCAAACTTGTCTAAAAAAATGATGGGCAATGGGAATACGTGGGTGGAAGAAGCAAAGGTATTCACATATATAAAGGAATGCCATTTGAAGAATTCACCAAAAAAAATCTTAGAGAAATTCGACATCTCCTTTGATGCGATGAAGATGCACTACACCCTCAAGTTCAACCCCAGAGTCATCCAAGATTTAGAAGATGAGGATGACTTGGATAACGTGGTTTCCCACAGTGATGGCTTTGCAAATGTATACCTAGTAAACTTACCCTGTGTGGAAGCCATTGAAGCAAATATATCAAATACAGAGTTGGCAATTGGGTAATGGACTTTAACAGGAATGTCTATTTAAAATTTTGTAAATATCAAATTTACACATCACGTAGTCTAATTATGTCAATGTATGTAAATGCAGAGGTCCACCTGCGACGTTTCCTTCCTCTAATGCATCATGCGATGCAATTCCTAATATTATGATGCTATCAAGAGGTTTTGCGTTGCATTGTGCAGATAGTAAGTACACCCCTTTGGAATCAATTCCTTTTCGTGAGGCAATATTAGGGTCAGGACATACATTTAAAAATGTTGAGGAGTTTTGCAAAGCAATTTACCAGATGTCATTAGGGAGAAGGTTTGAATACAAGTACAAGAAAAATTCCCTTATGCATATGTCTGTAAAGTGTTCGGTTGAGGGTTGTCCTTGGAAGATAACAACTTGCTGTAGAGGGAAATGTCATCTTGCGAGTTCATACTTACCAAATGAATTACAATCATATGGCTTAGGATGAGTGTTCATCTAAGGTCAAGGTTTCTTCAAAGAGAGGCGTGGTTGTTGTTGAAGATGTGTTTAGAACCACTTCAGACTATCTTCCCCGTCAAATTTGTAAGGATTTTGAACATGGTCATGGAGTTCAATTGACATATAACCAGGCATGACACCTTAAAGAGAAGGCAAAAGAACGCATATATGGAGCTCCACGTGAGTCCTACACGTTTGTTCCTTGGTTATGCCATGGGCTAAGGGAAATCAACCTCGGCACAATTGCGGAGTACATTTCCCATGAAGGTCACTTCATGCAATTGTTCATTGCCCATGCATTTTCAATTCAAGGGTTTATCATGGGGTGTCGACCAGTATTGGCTATTGATTCTTGCCATCTAAGCGGACCATATAAGGGAGCTCTTTTGTCCGCCATTGCATATGATGCAAATGATGGAATGTTCCCTCTAGCCCTTGGTGTGGTCAGTTTAGAAAATTATGAGGAGTGGTATTGGTTTTTAGAGAAATTAAAGGGGGTCTTAAATGGTAAAGAAGTTGTTATTATATCAGATAGACATCAGAGAATCTTGCATAGTGTTTCCGAGTTGTTCGTGACAGGAAATCATGCATATTGTTATCAACATGTGAAGGAAAAATTTTCTAGCTTCTTGAATAAACAAAACATTAGAGGAAAGAAAGGGAAAGAAGATGCTTTGTTACTTTTGGACAACATTACATATGCTAGGTTGGAGATAGACTACAACAACGAGGCATTTGAAAAACTTATGTGTTTCAATGACAACCTCAAAAATGGGTTGCAGAAAACAATCTCGAACATTGGGCAATGTCAAAGTGTCTTAAAAAATGACGGGATAAAATGACAACTAACATTGTAGAGTCCTTCAATGCATGGTTAAGAGATGAGTGTCACCAAACAATTTATACGTTATTGTTAATGCACATGGATAAGCTTGTAGCCATGTTGGACACCCATATACGTGGTACACAAAAGTGGAAGAGCGTGGTCGGACCGAAAACTAAAGAGAAGCTAATGTCAAATATCATGAGGTCTAATTTGATTAGTGTGTTGCCCTATTTAGGGGGGACTTTTAAGGTTTTTACTGGGGAGGTTTATTTGGTTGTCGATATCAATCAACGTACATGTACTTGCATGACATGGAAAATGTTTGGCTTGCCATGTTCACACATATGTGTTGTCATCTGCACACTGAGACACGATGTGTATGAGTATATTGACCCATGTTTTCATGTCTCCACACAACATTTGATTTATTCGGGTCAATTTCAACCATTACCAACACACAATATGCCGAAAGTTTGTGATGATGGGAGTTTGCAAAATTACGCGGGCAACTTCTTTCCTGCTCTCCAACCCCCTCATGTGAGACATCCTCCAGGAATACCCCGCCAAAGACGCATTAAGTCACAGTTTAGTCATAAGAGAACAATTCATTGCTCTCGATGCAATGACATAGGTCACAACCGCTCTAAATGTAATAATCCATTGCCGTGACGTGTGCTTTTTTTGTGCTTGTACGATTCTCATATTTTGTATCATCCCATACATTCTATTGTAGGGTTTATGGTACGGGGTTGTTGATTTTCGTTCTTATGTATTGGCCTTGTTATAGGCACGATGCACTATTTTGTTATTTTCATGATTTATAGTTTATTTGATTAACCAAATTAATTGAAAGTGCAATTTGAATGTGGTTTATTTTCACTTGTTATTTAATTCCATCAATGTGTTTACATTATCAAGCTTTTCTGGTGCACCTATTTGAATGTGTCATGAATTCCTAACACGTACTAAAAATTGTCTTTCAATTTGTCTTCAATGAGATATACTTGTTACGCACGTTGTAACCATTCTAGCTATTATCTAGTAATTTATATGATCAGTTGCCAGTAGGATAGTAGTTCATACACGTGTTTGCACCCAAACTGTTAGCGCTTTCCTAAATTGTCATTTATTTTATTTTATTTATTTTTACCTTATAAATCTGAATATGGTATATGATTCATGCCCAGTTAGGTATTTTAATAAAAAATATTTATAAATCCTATGACCTTATATTGGCGTAGCAAAACTAATATAGTATAGCAGCTCTAGGGTCGAACTCTGGGATGAGTTTTCACTCTACCAGTGATATCCTCAAGATTAGAAATTGAATCTGATGATTTCCTTTGTCAAAAACTTAAAGTTTAAAAGAAAATAAAATTTGTTTTGAAAATGGTGTTTAGAACTAAACTAACATAGAACTAGGTAAAAACGGAAGAAAGAAAGTCTCCCGGAGCTAGAGGTTGCTAGGATCAAGTTCAAAATGCAAAGTGGGAAATTCCGGATTTTTCTTCTCGTATTGGGGACAACAACATAAAGGATGGTTGTTTCCCGAACTGGTATAGGTTTAGAAATGAAGATTTAATCCATAAAAAGTCAATAGAAATGGTAGTCAAGTTCCATTAATGGCTTTAGACACTATGGGTCTTCACCTTGAGCCACTTTCCAATGGCTCGTACATGATAACTAATGGACTGATGTGGATCTAGCAATAAGTATCCACAGAGACCTAAAGCTTATCATGTATTGGCCATTCAAAGTAATTCTAAGGGATTTAAAGCAAAACTTTAGATTTAAAAGCCATTTATGAACTCCAACTACCTGTATTTAATGCATGAGAGTTTTCCACTTTTTCATCTGGACTTTTCACCTAGCTTCCTTCACTCCAAGAAACGAAAGGTTTAGCCTCTCATCCTCTGGGAAAACATCCTCAGAGGTTGTTTGGTTTCCAAGAAAAAGAAAATAGAATATAGTAGAGAGAAAAGAAAAGCAAAGAGATCCCTGTATTTCACTAAGTGTAAAATATACAATAATTGTTTCGAGAGATGAATTCCACCCCTCTTATAGTCTTTACAAAGCAAAGCCTGTGATTGGCTAGTTACAAGGATAAGAAAGGAATTTACATCAAAAAATAAAAAAGAAAAGATCTCATGTGGAGTCGGCAAAACAGAGGAGATTTCGCACCAAAGTTGCATGGGCTGGTGCGAAATTCGCACTTGCTTGATGCAGTTGTCTTCCGAAGGCCATATATTCCTCATTTCAGCTCCAAATCGTACACGGTTTGAAGCATTAGATTCTTGACTTCCTGAGCTTTGAAATGGTATATAGCATGTAGAAAATTGACTTTAGAAAGTGCTCCAAAAGTGTGAAGGAAGACTGCAGCTGCTGTCCTCTATTTTCTTCACTTTGTTTTCCTCTTTGCTTCTCTCCTTTACTTGGCTTGTCTTAATGATCCAAAAAGCTGTCAAAACACTAAAACTAGCCACAAATATGATTAGAAGTCATTGCTAGGTCCTTAACATGCCAATTGGAATAAAAATGGAGAACTACTACACAAAAGTGCTTAAAACATAATGAATTAAAGGCGCAAAATAGCACTTTTTGGGTAGTAATCAGTATACCATTACCAAATTTATCCAACTGATTAATGGTACGAATAGTCAAATGACCTTTCCCTTTATTATTAGTTTCTCCAGGTCAGCGATAACTACTATAACACCCATATGAAGTTACTGGTTCTTCCAAGGTTCAAGCATTCAACAATAAATTCATTCTTCAATGGCCACCGCAGAGGTAATGCATTATTTCTTGCTTTTTAATTTTCATCACTTATTTCGGATACTTGATATTTTAACCTACTTAACACAGTTACTTGTTATGGGTGTTAAAGATTCATTATTACATAAACATCCACTAGTAAATTATTCATCCACATTATTTTGTTTGTTAGTTCATTCAATTGTATTTCTTTTTTTACCACATTTATGTATTCATATTGACTTTCTTATTTTTTTGTTGATTACTAAAATTCAGGTGTAAGATACTAATGATCTCCTACAATTTTAATGCAGGCCACCAGATTGTTCACACGTTGTTCATCTTCAAGATTCCTAAAACTATGCAACAGGCTCCCAATTGAGAAATTGGAAGTAGTTTGAGACATTCAGTTTGGAGGTCTTCTAAACTTAAATTGCAAGGAGATACGACATAATATATGTCTATGGCTGATCGACCATTTTACCGTTGGCTTCAAACACATAGACATATCATCCGAAAAAAGCTATGATCTGACAGCTACTGATGTGGGCCTTGCTTTTGGCCTCCCGATAAACGGACATATTCTACAAATTGCATCAACCCATCTGATTATTTGTTTGGTACACTCAACACTTGTGAGGAGAGACTCCTCAACTTACCTGTCAGGGAGGAGTTTCGTAGATGCTTTCTTTACTATGCATGTGCGACGATATTGGCGCCAACCTTAAGGATAGATGGATGCCGAAACTTGTGGCATACCATCCATGAAGATGGTTTTAGAAACGATGTCAATTAAGGCCAATTTGTTGTTGACCAGCTTGTTGAGGGTATAAGACGATTTAAGCAACGGAACAGTGTGTGGGTACATGGTTGCATCCTTGTTCTCCATGTATTGCCCTTCTTTTACATTGATTACTTGGTCACTTTTTAATTGTTAACGTCACTACCATCAAGTAACGAATGCACATATGTTTATTTCCACGGTGCAACTCCAGTACATAATTAAATTCAAGATTCCTTCTGTTCATGTTCCCATGACAGTGCCCCTCCTCTCCGCATGGTCAGATGAATTCATAAAGGAGTGCTTAGCTGCTGAGATAAGTGAGTTTGGTAGTTTCGAACATGGCGAGGTAGTCATTTACTCTACATGCATTTTGTTATGTAATTTGATGACATGCAAATTGAATACCTTCAAGGTTTATGTGTTCTTAATAAGCGTCATGTTCTCAACTGTAGGGGTTTGATGATTCGTCACCGCCCCGTACACATGTGGAGTCTGAGAGTGGCCCGACAAGTAGTCATGTACGCATACTGTTTGTTACTTTACGAATTAAATCCGTCTGAATTCCATTACAATTAGGTTTACTTACTGGAATATTGTAAATCACTAGTTATAAATATTTTCTTCAATATTTTTAGAGTTATCTTCAGGCAATTCGTTAACATGTCACAGGAAATATTGGAGAAGTACTATGCAGCAGAACATGCAATAAATGCATATCGAAAGGGCATTCAACAGCAGTTTGGCATCATGCGTGGTCTGATGCTTAGATTGGATGCCCGAAGAGAAAGAAGTCAACCTTCGCCTACTGCTGGTCACTCAGGCTATGTAGCCTATGACTTTCCTGAGGCCGAACAACATTCAGACTATGGCCGAGATGACATGGCATGCCATGGCACTAAAGACGTACCAGACACTCCAATTTGGCATCCAATAGTTATTGGTAACAGTTTGGGAGACATTCATTACTGCATCAATGCTTACATAATAACTCATATTATATTGCCTTTCATTTAACTAAACTGTTGTTACTCTAAACTAACAGCTGATGAAGAAGTAGTCGTCTATGACCAGTTGCCTTTGCGTTCTATGATTGTGCCCCCATCTGATAGGAGTGGGAGGCGACGAAGAGTGCGTCGGATGGCTCCCAATCTATTGTCACCATTCATAGCGCAGCCCCAAACCCCACAGTCTGCCATTAAGATGAACCTTAAACAAGTAGCTACAATTGTATTTGATGGGGACTTGGACCTAAGGTATGTTATAGCATATAATATTCCACTTTCAAATGTATTAACCTGCAAAAAATTGGTATTACCCTAACATATATGGTTTTGTTGACAGTGAGGAACTTGTTTCAATGCATGACACAAGTTTAAGCAGAGGCAACCTCACCTTTTTCCAAGGAGACAACTGGATTGGCAATGATGTTAATATATCAATTTCTCCATTACTTTGCATTATTTTTAATTTAATATTCATGTAACATCTTGTCATTAGTCAATCTGAATATTACTTACATATTAATCATTTATTGTTGTAGGTCGTGGATGCGCATTGTAGAACGTTGCAATTCGATGATGTATCAAGGACCAAACTCTTTCTTTCACCATACATAACTGTAATGAAGGGTTTTTATGGACACTACATTTGAATGATTTGTTGTTATAACATGTCGAGAAGTTTGGCTATCTTTTAAAGCTTTAACTTTTTTCATATGATATGCAGGAAATGGTCATGCTTTCCAACGCCAAACATTTGACGCACGACGCAATAATTGCTCGTTTTGAGCCATATTTGTATCCCTTAGATGTTTCATATCAAAATGTTAATGAGGTCAGCTTAAATGCATTGTTTTATGTTTGTACACTTGTAATCTCCTTCACCCAATATATGTTGTAATCCATTGTAAGTGGCATCATGCAGGTCTACTTACCGATTCTTCTCAAAAACCATTGGACGCTTTATGTGTATGACTTGCATAACAAACGAATCCAACTCTTAGATTATCAACCTGGAAGGAAAATGAGCTATATGTGTGGAATGCAACAAAATTTGGTAAAGTAGCTTGTAGTTCCGTAATCTTTGTTGCTTGCATTGTACATAAGATGGGAAATTTGAATGTACTTTGTTTGATTGTTTAAGGCGAAGGTTGTTCTATGGCTTGTTGGCTACAAGAAAGAAATGGTGGATGTAGACTTGAAGATGTTCTGTTTTGTCATGCCAGACGTACCATGCCAGCCAAATGAGTGAGTGTTTACTTTGCAGTCCGTAATTAGGTTTAAATTGATTGCAAGACAATTTATGTATATTATACTTGCCATGTCACGCATAATAAATAATTACCCGTTACTTTGTGTGTTAGCAATGACTGTGGAGTATTTACTATGAAATTCATGGACAATTGGTCAAATGGAGGACTCTTCAAATCCATCGATGTGGTATGTCCATACACGATTTTAATATACCATCATTATATAAAAGTTGCATACCATGGCCAAAATATTTAACATTTCCTTATATGTCTTTTAAACATGAATGAATGCAGGGCAAGACTAAGAAGTATAGATTGAAGATAATGGGGAGGTTGTTGCTTTCATCACATAATGCACATCGACATCGATTTATGGCGGATTGAGGGAGACTGTTAAATTGGATGTGACGAGGATATTTTTAGATGATTGTACATTATTTGCTCAAACATAACTCTTTTCAATGTATTGCAAATATTATGACTTATATGTAGAAGTTAGTGATGAATTCACAACTAAGGTTAACAACAGAATGATTCATGTTTAAAGTAAACAAGTTGAGCATGGGAAAGCCATTGGCTTCAAAATTATTCACAAATGAAATAGGGTTGATACTTCAAATGTATACAGTATACAAAGTTGAGTAAGAAGAGGACTTGTACTTTGATGGGTCATTAGAGTCAAACATTGCTACTTCATTTTACATTTGAACTTAAATCACTGCTTTTACATTTGGAACACATCCTCCATAATCCTCAACCGGTCTTGATGCTACATCGACCGGGCAGAGAGGGTTACTGGAGGATAGGGTTTTTCACTTTCAGGCTGCTCGATTGGTCCGCGACCGGGAAAGATAAACCGGTCGACCGGTTCCTTAAAACATCGACCGGTTGTTATTACCTACTAGATGAGAGAGAGTGTTTTAAACACTCTCTCGACCGGGCTTAGACTGGTCCACGACCGGATGTCGACCGGGAAGAGGGTACCTCAACCGGGAAGAACAAGCCACTGGATGAGAGAGAGTGTGTTTGTCACCCCTCGTTCGGGGCTCAATCGGTCGAATGCATCCGGTCAACCGATTGTTCATTCGGTCGAGAGGCCCTTCGACCGGTTGAGCGATTTTGTCCAAAACACATATTTTTTCAAATCTTGTCTTCTGTGATTGTAATCGTGATTGTTCTGTGTTGTTCTATCCTTTAAAACTCATATTATTTATTTCTCTATTTTAATCTAAAGTTAAAAAAAATATATATAGAAAGTTACATTGGTTTCTAAGTAATTTTAATTATTATTATTTTTATATTTTCACTATTAAATCAAATAAATACTTGTTTTTATTATTTAAAGAAATAATTATATAATTTTAAAAACATAGAGAATGGATTACAAATATTTTAGATTTTAAAACTAACTTTTGATTTAAAAATGGATATTTCCCTAAAGGAATATTAATTTACCTCATTCTAGTATAGGGTTAAATAATACATAAATGAATAGTTAGAGTATATTTTTTATGAGAACTTTAGTTTGTGAGACTTATTTAAATCTCTCACATGGTGATTCATGGGAAATTTTCACAACTCTACCTCTTTGGGTATATGTAACTCGGGTAAGGCTTAATAGTGCAGTAAGTTATTTTATAATTATGTATCTATTTTCTTTCATTTGTTTTTAGAAGTGTTAAAATGTTTAAATTCCCTAAAATTGTAAAATATATTTTGATTTGTTCCTTAGTTTATTAAATAAATCCAATTTTGTGCTAAGATTGAAAAAGAAATGGAGAAGAATAAAATATCCTAAGGAAAAAAAAATTGTTTAGGTAAAATCGTTTTCACATGTTTAGTTTTATAATAAAAAATTGTGATAAAATAACATATAATTAAAATTAATTTAAATTTTATATATATTTAAATTATTTAAAGTATCATAAAAATAATTTATTGACTTTAAATCTTTTTTTTTTTAAAATTTTTTCCCCTATTTTTCCTCTTAATATATATATATATATTAATTCAAATTCATTTCACTTATTTTAATTTTTCAATGTAAAGTTTAAATAATTTGAAAATATATAAAATTTTAATTAATTTTAATTATATTTTATTTTCTTTGGTATACTCAATAAAACAATTAAATATGAAAAGATCATTTTTCTTAGTATTTTTTTTTTCTTAGTACTTTTCGATAACCAAACATAACCTTATTGAATCTAACATATTGAGATAAAACCCTTTATAAGAAGGAAAAAAATAATACTAAGTAAATTTTTAAAGCTTCCACCCAAACTAATTAAGCCTATGATAAATATTAATGATCCTTTTATTGATGATATTCAAATTCATTTTCTAGAAATCCTAAGAAGTTACAAATTTATATTATAAAAGATGATCTAATTGTGCTTAGAAATAAAGGCTTAATTAGTTTGTTAAAATTTTACCCCTTCAAATTATCTTAAATTTTTACCTTGAAGCTTGGACTCTTAAATCATGTTTATTTGTTTCATGGCATAGGGTCATTTAGCATGTATCTGACAGTATATTTAGTGAAAGTATTTTTAGAGATTCACTTGATTAAAAACGCTACAAGTGATTTTTCATCATTTTTTTTTAAAACTAAAAGCGCTTCATAGAATTATTAACAAATGCACTCTTAGAGTCCATTTGGCACTGCTTCTAGTAAAAGTGTTTTCTTCTACAATACTTATGTGAAAAACCCTTTTGTGAAAAACGCTTTTATGAAAATCTAGAAAAGTGATTCTAATAGTGTTTTTGATAATATATTGCATAAGTACAAAAACACTTTCAATCATAATAAATTACTAAAAATGACATTTATTACAAAAAGAAAATATTATAATAAACCAAAAACGTTTATTACAAAAAAATATACAAACATTTATATTGTTAAAAAACTCAAAAAATTATTTTTATTAAAGGGAAGTGAAAGAGGGAAAAGAAGAATGACAAGAAAGAGGAGAATGAAAAGGAAACCGATGATAGCGGGAAATGATCTTTTAGGAATATATGAAATTTTTTGAAGTGTTTTTTTTTAAAGAAACACCTCCCAAGTATTTCTCTAAAAAACACTTAAAGTATTTTTATAAATTTTCAAAAGTGTTTTTTCAAAATTTTTCCTATTTATTTATTTTTTATTAGGATGGGGATGCCAATTAATACAAATAATCCAATGAAGTTGGAATTGGGATGATTCGTCCAAAACCCATTTTGTTGTTACCTTTACGAGTATTGAAAAATATTTGTCGTTGTAGAGTTCTTTTACAAGTATAGTTTTATAAGACTTTGTCTAGTTGCCAAAATCAAGACAAAATAAATAAATAAATAAAAAATAAAATTTAAAAATAGAATTTAAAATTAATAAATTCTTTTTATAAATCATTTTAAATAAATTCCAATTTAATTTTTGTATGTAAAGATTATATAATTTAACAAAATAAAAACGAGTGATTAATTTCTCATATAACAAAATGATCAAACAAATAAATAAACTGATCAAACAGGTGGTCAACCGGTTGTAGACCGGTCTAGTTCTTGGTGGGGTTGTCTTTTGAAATACCCCTTCCGCGCATCATTTTTACAATCGATTCCTCTCAGGCTTCAAGGGTTCTACCGATTCAGCTTCGAAACACCTACTTTCAATGCCATTGTAGCTATTGCATGGCTTCAAAGTAAGTTTTGAAGGGTGCGGACTGATATTTGGGACGTAGGGTGTGGGTATTGGAATGACTCCTCCTTCATCACGCATCACAACCGGTTTCTCACATATTCCTACGCGCCAAGCCTCTTTGATTGGGTTTGTTTTCACTTTGGTCTGCTCGCTTATTTCTCTACCACCCTCGTCCCCTTCTATTTGACTCTCTGATGGTGCCTAGGAGAGAGACGGCTGCCTCTAGGGCACAGGGCAAGTGCCTTGCTGAGTCATCTCAGCCTAGTGAGGCAGAGGCTCACCGAAAGGCAAGGTTTGACACCGACCTTTTCATTTCCATGGAGGAATATCAGAGGTACAAGCAAAAGTTTGCCCAGAGGAAGGTGGTGCCAGGGAGAAATATTAATTTCTCCCAACTACAACATTTCGGCTTTGAGGACTCTTCGCATGGATGGGGTGGCTGCCCTTAGTGACTATTTCAGAGCCGATATTTCCGACATTAGTGAGGGCATTCTATTCACGAGTGACATATGGACATGGAGGATTGATCATTTCCACCGTTAAAGGTGTGTAGATCAAGTTGGACCCGGAGAGCATATGCCGCATTTTAGACATCGCTCCAATTGGACTCAGGGTTTATAAGTCCAAGGCTTGGCCCACACTGGCGGGTTTCGAGCCTACAGAGGCTATTCAGAGGATGTGCGGCCTTGCAGATGCCTAGGGGATGGGAAAACCATCGGCACATAGCCTGACAGTGAGATACCGAGTCCTTCACCACATGATCTTATACATCCTCCTGGTATGAGGTGGCCACCAAGATGAGGTCTCCTATCTGGAGGCATTCCTCATTGATTCGATTATGATAGGGAGACGGATTGACGTCAGGTATCTCATGATGATGAACATGATGGCATGCTATGAGAGCTCCACCCGCGTTCTCCCCTATGACCGTTTTCTCACATGAGTATTCAAGGATGTGGGGGTTGATTTGAGCAGGGAGCAGGACTTCGAGGCCCCGAGTAGTTATGATACATATGATGAGCAGTCATTGGGGCGGATGAAGTTTGAGAAGGCCCCCGATGGCTCATGGATTAGGAGAGCGAAATGACCAGTACCACAGCCTCGGGGACGGGAGAGGTGCATCCTGTAGTAGAGGAGGAGGCCGAGATTCGGGAGATGGAGGGTGGGGTCGATCCTCAGACAGATTTTGACCATATAGAGACTGAGTTTGATATCCTTCCACAACAGTCTGAGGGTGGCCAGTTGGGGGTGACTCTATTAGAGTCGATGATGTTTGAGCTAGTTTACACAGCGGGACCATCTTCGCAGCTATCATTCACTGAGCATCCTCACTCGCAGACATCAACTCATCAAGCTCCTTAGGCTCTTGGTCAGGCACCTTGGATGGATTTAATTGCTTAGATCAGCTCACTTGGCACTCGAATGGAGGAGCTTATAGTTGTCAGTGATACGCAATTCTAATCCATCAGGGATCGCATGGGTCATTATCAGAATGGCTTCACTGATCAGTTCGAGTGTCTGCAGTAGAGATTTCAGACTATTGAGGATCGCATGGATTAGCAGTAGGCTACGTTTGAGCATATCCTGCGGAGGCTTGATTGCCAAGAGAGTCAGCATGAGAACATGATGGCTTACCTCCACTTCGTATTTCCACCACCATTTCCTCAGCCTTGATAGCATCGAGACCCCCTCGTTTATTTTTTATGTTGCAAAAGAGAAAGATATTTAGGATTAGCAGATGTATATGCAGATCATTGTCATATTTGTTTCATATGTCTATGTTTCCTATACATTTGACTTGACTATATATATATATATATATATATTTATATTTATATATTTATGATATCCTTTGTCTTATTTGAATTATATGATTGGACACAAATGTATTCACATGGGGGAAGTTTAAAGGAAAAAGCTATATTTGACTTTGAAATTTTCAAGGAAAATTAAAAAGTTAAAATTTTTTCTTCTTTACATGAGAAATATATAAGGAGAAGAGAATGTAATTATGGAGGAATGCAATTTATCTTGACTTTTCGTATCTTCGTTTAAGAGAATGTAATTATGGAGAATAGTATAGGTCTTTATTGTGCTTTTATTACTTTGGAGAAGTTCTAATTTATGACATTATCTTATTTATTGCCTGTATAATGAAGGACATGTTGATATATACATACATACATACATATATATATATATATATATATATATATATATATATATATATATATATATATATATATATATATATATATATATATTGGATTAATTAGAATAAAAAGAACAAAATGGACAATTGAGTATATACTATATTACATAATAATCCCATGGGGCACACTCTAATGGTTGGAATGCTAGCATTAGGTTAATTATGAAGGGGGAAAACAAATGTAGGAAGATATCAAGAATTTTTTTTTTCGTATATATATATAAGTAGAGAAGTACGAAAAAAAATCTTTGTTTATAGGACAGAAAGAAGAAAAATAAATGTAAAGACGCACATAAGAAAAAAATAATAAGTTAACTCTAACTCTTTCGAGATCCAAAAAGAAGGTTATGCATGATGCAAAACAAATCTAGGAATTTGTTGATAGATGGAGTGGATTGGAAGAACAAGGCATGTAGTGTGGTGTATAATGGCACATGGCTTCCTTGACCCTTAACAGCATGCATTGCCCGATGCCAAGGCGTACATAAGTGTGAGCTGCACTTAAACTATCATCCTATATAGTTCCCTTCATTCCGACTTCCCTCTATTTTCATGATTTATGATGTTTCCCTGTTGCTCGTCTTCCCATCTTGCTTTTAGACTATGTTTGAAATATTGGAATAGAGAATGAGATTCAAGAATTAATTTTTGTTTTTTTTATTATTAATGTGCTTGGATTGATTTTGACAATAAAAATGGAAATAAAAAATAAATCAGTATTATGGAAATTAAATTCTATTTTCACAAAGATCTGATTCTTATTTTTAGCATGGTAGTATGATTCTCTAGGGAGTGAAATATGAATGAAAATAGGATAGGAATAGAGTGATATACATTCAAGTTTACAACAATATGGTAATTGTGAATCATGGAGGCATATTCTATTAAGCTAAAATTGAGGAATTGGATTTCATTCACTTGGGGATGTGATGTGGCAAGGATTTTGTCCTAGTATGCTAGCATTTCTTAAACCACACAAGATTGCACATAGGGATTTATGGGACTCTGCCCAACTTGTATATCATTAATCACAATAGAATACAAGGAACTTGACTCACAAGGACTCCCACATAAGCACCATAGTTCACTTATGTTTTAAAGGCACATAGACCCTCTATATATATAGGGTGGCTACACTATCAAGGGGCTAACAACGACCAACAATATATATCAATTTTATTTGAGTTTTGACCCTAAGAATTAATTGTTACTGTTTTGATGAAGCCTCATGTGACTTAGCTTTTAAAACCTATATGAAGTTAGTATAAAAATAATTTTAGTTGATATATATTAATGGATCTACTTAATTGATATATATCAATAGATGTTATTAGTCAAATTTAATGTGATAAGAGGTAGTTGCTAACAATTAAAGGGGATTAATTACATTTTGGCTACAGGCTGTTCCGGTTGAGGGTATGAGCAACCGGTCGATCGGTTACCCTTGACCGGTCAAGTTCTGGTAGAGGATGCGCAATCCATCTCTCTCATCTAGTTGGTTGCTCTTCCTGGTTGGAGAGTCAATATTTTATGACTTTGGTTTTGCATTTTATTGGGTTAAATTATGAACTAGTAATTGAAGAATGTGATGAAGGTCATTGGCTGTTGAAATGAGATGGATTTTTAAGTTTTCACTGTGATTGGCCTTGGATCCATGTCAGAAGGGCCTGACGTAGGGCCGGTGAAGGGGATAATACAAGGTACCATTCGAAAGTTATCACTACCCTCACACGATGGCTACAGGTTTATGTAATCGTATATGGAAAGGGTCCTTCCAATTATATCCAGTTATAGTATGGTTATAAAATGCATTTAGATAAATTTTCAAGATCCTAAATACAACAATTAATTGATCAACATGTCTATTATGTGGGACTAAAGCTTTATTAATAATGCAAATGTGAAGACTTAAGTAACGGTAATAATTAAAAAAACATATTGAATTTTTTATATCAATTGATATTGTTTTTTTTTTATATTTAATTAAAAACTCCTAAAACAAGTATGATTAGAACATCTTAATTCAGTTTTGTTTCTTGTAGTCTCCAATTTCCCTTTCCTCAGTTGCAACAACCATCAACTTATCAAAGTTCTTAGTCTTCCCAAGCAAAATTTCAATTTGAAAGGGAACAAAACAAAGAGGGTAATGTTAGTCTCGCATCCTCCAAGGTGCCTTGAAACTGTAGCAATAACTTAGTCATAATAAATTAATATGGCCTACTGTCACAACTTGGATGTTTTCTTGGCGTTTTTTAAGCACACATACAACACTTAGATAAATGAAGGCATTTTGAAGTTACTATATCACTCGAAATTAGTTTGTCATGCTAGACAACATTATGTAACATGGAAGGTAAGGATGATGAACATAGGAAGAAGGGAGGTTTGAAAGAATATAGCTTTAATTAATGAAAGGTACATTACAATGTTTTGGAAGTTTTCAGTACTTTATAGCACCCTTAAATAAGCTCAATTAGGACAATTTGGGCATGGTGTGATGCTACAATCTGGTTGAGCTTGTAAACTAAGCTTGGTCCAACCATCAATCTAGAAATAACCAACCAAAGCATCAAGGTGATATGCTAAACCTACAAACAACCTATTTTAAAATCCATGATCCTAGGCATAGGTTGAACAACAGCACACTAAGTTACACATAGACCATTGCCTTTGCAGGTGTAAACTCTAGCAACTTCATGAAGGCATGCATGGTTATGTAGACACTAATGGAAACTTTACAACTACAAGAACTTAATTTTAGAGGCTATGTAAAATTCAACACTCAATGAGGCATGATAAAACATGACATCATTGCTCCATTATTGAATTGCCAATAAGCATATGACATAACTTTCTATTAATCATAAGTGGGAAAATGAAACCCAATTTAGGTTCCCATTAATCATAAGTGTGCTAGCACATTCCAATGAATGTGTACGAAGGGAAATGAGGAATGAGTATGAGGAATGTCTCCCTATGAAAAAAGAAATGAGCAAGGAATTTTTTGAAAAAAATTTGAAATCCTTCAAGATAGGTAGCCTTGTACACACTTGTATAGTTAGCACATTTGCATTGTACACTTAGTGTAAATGCCTTGTACAGCAACAAAATCCAACATAGGGACGACCGAACAAGTGCATATGGGTGGGTAAACAATGGTTTCACTCTCATGGATAAGGGAAAAGGAGGAAAAAGTTAACCCTCATTTTGGTTCATATGCATCATTAGTAGGGGAGCTAATAGAATGAATTAACATGGTAGACATAAAATAAAATGCATGCAATGAGTGTGTTGTCAAGCAATATGTGTGAGGAATGTCCCCCATGATAGGAAAAAGTAAATGAGTAAGTTCTTCAAAATCACTTCAAATCCCTTAAGATACACACCCTTGTACACCATTGTACATTTAGTACATTGTCCTTGTACACTTATTGTAAATGCCTTGTACAGTTGGAGAAATCCGACATAGCTACAACTGAATGAATGTAAATGGGCGGGTTAACCACTTCCCAATGTCATGGCTCAGTGAAAAGGGGGAAAATGAAACCCAATTTAGGTTCCCATTCATCATAAGTGTGCTAGCACATTCCAATGAATGTGTATGAAGGGAAATGAGGAATGAGTACAAGGAATGTCCCCCTATGAAAAAAGAAATGAGCAAGGAATTTTTTGAAAAAAAATTGAAATCCTTCTAGATAGGTAGCTTTGGACACACTTGTACAGTTAGCACATTTGCATTGTACACTTAGTGTAAATGCCTTGTATAGTAACGAAATCCAACATAGGGATGATCGAACAAGTGCATATGGGTGGGTAAACAATGTTTCCACTCTCATGGATAAGGGAAAATGAGGAAAAAGTTAACCCTCGTTCGGTTCATATGCATCATTAGTAGGGGAGCTAATAGAATGAATTAACATGGTAGATGATTCGTCCCCAATTGGTGTAATATTTAATTCAGTCCTCAGATGGGAGTTATCAATAAAATTTATAAACCTAATTCACCATACACTAGGGTAGCATAGCTAGCATAGTATAGTGGTTCTAGGATTGTCCACAGGGATGGGTTTTCATATCATATGTGATATTAGTTAAAGTACTGAAATGATGCTTTTTCTTTTATGAGTTAGCTTTAAAAGAAAACATCATTTTAGTTGAAAAAGATTAGTTTTAAGTTAACCAAAAATAGTAACTGAGATTAATTACAAAGAAAATGTTTCTTGGAGTTTTAAGTTACTAGGTTCAGGTTCCTTAGACAAAAGGGGGAGATTTCGGATCTTTTCCTCGCATTAGGGATAATAACATAAAGAATGGTTATCTCCCTAACCGGTGTGTATTTAG
The DNA here is from genome assembly GCA_946000715.1 of Vitis cinerea var. helleri x Vitis riparia. NCBI lineage: Eukaryota > Viridiplantae > Streptophyta > Magnoliopsida > Vitales > Vitaceae > Vitis > Vitis cinerea var. helleri x Vitis riparia. The sequence goes on along the minus strand of OX254005.1, from coordinate 16,344,251 downwards.
CAATCAAGATTTGATCCCACTGGTCCATGAAAGACTGCAGTTGCTTCCCATTAATGGTTTCAAACACTAAAAACCTCTCACTATGAATCATCTTTCAATGGCTCGTAAGAGATAACTAATAGACATCCATGGATTCCATGGAGCTCGAAAATCTTACCAAGTATTGGCCATTCAAGGTGATCCTAACCTTGGATTACCCTTCAAAGGCTCGTAAGAGATAACTAATGGATCTCTAGGGAGTCCGAAAAGCTTACCAAGTATTGGTCATTCTAGGTAATCCTACCTTTAAATCACCTCTTAGAGGCTCGTAAGAAATAACTAATGCATCTCCAGGGAATCCGAAAAGCTTACCAAGTATTGGCCTAGGTGATTTTAAGGAATTTTAAGTTAAACCTTAAAAAATAAAAACCATTAACGGGTAACAACTCTCCTCATTTAAATCAAGGAAAACTCCCACTTTTGTATCTAAATCCCTTACCTAGCTTCCTTCAGTCCAAGAAACGAAAAACCTAGCCTCTCATCCTCTGAGAAAACATCCTTAGAGGTTGTTTGGCTAGAAAGAAAGTAAAATCAAAATGAGTAGGTAAGGTAGAGCAAAAGCTCTGTCTATTTCTTACTAAAAGAATGTACAAGTGCTCTCAGGAAAAAATTCTTCCGAGATATTGCGAAAGAGATATTTTAAGACATATATAGAGAGATATTTTTAACCCTTCATTTAGATATCCTAAATATCTAAAAATATCTTTAGCTAATTACAAGGAGAAAATAGGTAATTACACAAAATATCTCGAGATAAAAATCTAACAGAGTCGGTGCAAAAATATATGAAAATTACACAGGAGGATTTTTGCAAGGCTTGCGAAATTCATTTTCCTCAGTTTTGGTTTCGCACAGGGTGTGAAATTCATCTTTCACAGTCTTGCTCTCTGTCCTGCAGCTTGTACTCCTTTTGGCATTTCGCATGCTTTGCGAACATTTCGCATAACCATGCGAAATTGCTGGATGTTAGATTTATTCTCTGATTCTCTTTCTTGCATACTTGATTGATTTGGAAAAGGCTACGAAGCTCTCCAAAACTCAGATTCTTCATGTGTTTGAGCTTTAACTTGCTTTGCCATGGACTATACAACATTCTCCCTCATTCTTGGTTTGTTTTAATGATAAAAAAGCTATAAAAAACACCAAAACTTGCCAAAAAACTGATTAGAAACATTTGCAAGGGTCTTTAATGTGCCAATTGAGTTAAAAGGTAATAAATACTACTGAAAAGTGTTTAAAAGAGTTTATAACAAGCTATAAAAGAGCACTTTTTGAGTAGTAATCAGTAGACATCAAATAAAATGTGTGCAATGAGTGTGTTGTCAAGCAATATGTGTGAGGAATGTCCCCCACAATTGGAAAAATTAAATAAGTAAGTTCTTCAAAATCACTTGAAAACCCTTAAGATACACACCCTTGTACACCCTTGTACATTTAGTACATTGACCTTGTACACTTAGTGTAAATGCCTTGTACAGTTACAGGAAATCGACCTAGGTACAACTTAATGAGTGCATATGGGCCAGTTAACCACTTCCCAATGTCATGGCTCTGTGAAAATGGGGAAAATGAAACCCAATTTAGTTTCCTATTCATCATAAGTGCACTAACTACTCCCCACAGCTCACCATCTGCACATACCCATTTATTCTCTAGAATATAAACCCAACAACCAGATTATAAAGTGAAGAATTTTCATACAAGTGAAATGCCATTTTTTAGGAGATCTTTTCCAAAAGATTAATTGTAAGTTTCTTCAATTTACTTAGGTTGTGCTTCATTCCTATGAGCCAAGATGGATATGATCAAAGCCTGATTTATACCCCACCCTGCACCCAAAAACACGCTGTTATTAAGTTCAAAATTTTTTAAGAACACACCAACACGAGATCAAAACAAATGCCTTTCCTCAAACCTTGTACTGATCTAGTAAACAAACATCCACCACATCATCAAAGGAACCAACATGATCAAATCAAAATGTGAGAAAAAATTAATTCACACCCACCCTCATTTTGATTTGGGAATGATGATGATAAAATACATGCAAAGGCTTTTCTGAGTTGCTCACAATCCTCGGCTACTGAAGAAACCGATTGGTGGACATTCACAGTTGGCTTCATCTTTGATCATGGTGTTTATGGAGGGAGAGAAAGGGGTAGGAAGGTGGTGACCCTTTTTGCCATTTATTTCAGATTTTTCAGTCCGATGACATGACATTTCAAGTTTAACACCTATGAAACCATTTTAATTTACAACCATCTAACTTGGAAATAATGAAGGGCATATTGGTCAGTTAATATCTCATAGCCTTTCTATTAATTTTGTAACATCTATGGACCAATTGTTAATTTTTGGGCCCAAAACACAATTCTTTTTTTTTTTTTTTTTGTTTTTCTGTAGGGGGTTCTCATTTTTGGGGGGGATTTTGTAGAGCTCTGGCAGGGGAGTTTCGTCATGGATACAGAGAGGTAATTTTGGGTTAATTTTGGAGAGGAGCTGCTGAAAGGTTTTTTTTGGGAAAGGAGGGGGCAGTAGAGTTGGTTTTAATGGGAGAGTGTTAGAGAGAGAACAAATGAGAGATTGAGAAGCTTATTGGTTTTACTGATTTTGAGGAAAGTGATTTGGTGGGACTGAACTTTAAGAAGAAAAGATGAGCTAAGAGCCCAGAAAATCCTATTGGGGAAGAGCATCTTCAGGTAAGGATGCTTTATTTTCCGAAGTTTTCTTCATTATCATTGTTTTTCATCTTTTCTTCCTGCAGTTGAGCTACTTTTGTTGATTTAGTTATGGTTGACCATCTTAAGCTTTGCTGATTTCTTGTCTGATTGCATGTTGCTGTTGATACATTCTCTGTTTTGTTTGGTATTGTTGGGATTCAACTTATCTTTGTTTCTTTTTCACTGTGTGGCATATGTGAACATTGATATCATTTTCATTTTCTTTGATTCCACCTTGAATTCTCCTTGCTCTTTTAAGCCCATGGATTGAAACATGAAATGTGACTTTTGTTGGTTCATTTTGTTTCCACCTTTTATGCTTTGTTTTTGTTATTTTCCTCTATTTCTGGTTCACATCCCAATCGACTCCATTTCCAGCCTTCAAAATTTGCTCTCTATTCTGGAATTGAAAACTGAGGATTGTGTGAAGGAAGACACATTTTTGGAGAAAGAAGGGTAGTTGTCTCAAGCAGCAAGGTGAGAGGAGGGAGATTCTGGGAGGGATTCTCCTGCATTGTTTTTGGGTTTTAGAGAGAGAGAGAGAGAGAGAGAACAGGTGAGTGCCTTGAGCTAAAAAAAATAAATTTGAAGAGATTCCGAGAAAACTATGGGTTGTGGGAGAGAAGAGGAAGCTTGAGTAGCAAGAAAGGTGGAGAGCTGGGATTTTCTTTGTTTAACTTCTGAAGGTTGTTTTGGTTTTTACATAGAGAAGAGGAAACCAGCAGAAAAGGAAGAAGAAGAAGAAAGAAACAGGAGGGGAAAAACAGAGCAGAGAAGAGGGGGAATTCATGAGTTTTCTTGCTGATTTTTGCTAGAGGAACACTCCCAGGTGTGAGCATTGCAAATTTTCTGTTCATATTTCTCATTACATTGTTCTTCATGCATTTTTCCTGTTGTTTTTGGCTTTCATTCGCTGTTTGGATGTGAGTACTCTGCTATTCTCTTATTTTATTTGAATTCGTTTGAGGATATCTTGTATATGAGTTCATTCGAATCATGCTCATGTTCTCTGTCATTTCCCCTGTTCATAGCCCATGCACCTGGAATGAGGCTCAATATATTTGCTATTTGGTCTTTTCTGTTTGTTTCTTCCTTGGGATTTACTTTGTTTTTACCTCTGCTATTTGTTCTTCCATGCACATTATTTTAAACTTGTGAGTCACCTGTTGGGTTGTATAGGGCTTGAAAGGAAGAAGTGGTAAATGGAAGTTCTGTGGATGTAAGTTTGTTGGCTGGGATTGAGTATTCTCAAGTGGGAAGTAAGATGGTTTCAGCTTCTGATGAAAAAGATGCATGTTGTGACACTATTGGATAGGAGCCTTCTGAGGCAATTGATCCATCTTTGCCAATGATGAAGATTTCTAATTTAGTGAGCCAGAATGAACCTCAAGCAATGATCACTGACAAAGACAATCAAGAGTCTAAGAAGTTGGAATGCTGCCCTATTCTCTGATTCTATAGTGAAAGAGTGTTGGTACTGTAGCATGATGCTGCAAGTGAAGATGCATTGAGGGGTTGGCTAGTTGCTTCATATGCTGCAAACCTGGAAAACTGGTCATGAGCCAAGTATGACTGTCTTGCAATAGGATTACGATAAGATGAATAGTGTTTTCTCTACCTTTTTATCCCAAATGCAGGCCAAAGGTTGGCATACAGATTGTTTTCTTGATGGGAACAGGAAGCCATTTTACCTGTTAGTATTTTGCAGTTTCAGATGGAGCAGACATTTGTTGTTGGTTTGGTAGCTAGTGTGTTGGATGAAAATACAACAATTCGGTGTTGGTAATGGGAAGGAGGCTGCTCCACATGATTTGTATCTTATGACAGAGCCACATGAGATCCCTTGCATGGTGGAGACATTTCACTTCTTGTGATCATTGTAGAATGTTGTTAAGCATATAGGAATGGGTCCCAGATCAAATACTATAGCATTTGCTGAAGCTATGCCTTTTTTTTTTTTGCCCTAGACTTGATCAATTCTGTTATTGAACTTGGTGGGCTTTCTATTCTTAAACACCCCAGGTTACTAAGTCTGATACAGGATGAACTATTTTGTAATCTGATGCAGTTTGTTTTGTCGATGAGTCCGCTAATTCTTTCTATGGTTTGTAGTATTGTTCTCAATCTATATTAGCATTTACGGACTGAGCTTAAACTACAACTTGAGGCTTTCTTTTCCTTTGTGATCCTGTGACTTGCTCAAAGAAGATATGATGCTTATCCCAACAGCAAGTAGTTGCTATGGAGGCTCTAGTTGACTTTTGCAGGCATAAAACTTTCATGATAGAGATGTATGCTAACTTGGACAGTGACACAACTTGCAGCAATGTGTTTGAAGACTCTGCTAATTTGTTGTCAAAAGAATGCATTTCCTGTGAACTACCCTTTGTCTACTATGCATCTTCTTGCTTTGAATGTCTCGATTGCTGTAATTCAGGGATGGCCAATCTCTGATTGTACTTTAGAAGGATTGAAGGCTGTTCTCTTATTATCTAAACTTCCATTAGAAATAGTTGAGGAATCATTAAATATGGAGCAGTTATTTGATGCTGTAAATGTTATCCTTTCATTACAGAATGCAGATGGTGGTTTTGCAACAGATGAACTCAGTTGATGCACTTAGATGGGAGCTACTGCTATGCTTCTGGTGGAAAAGTCTTAGAAATTCTTAGATGTTGGAAGAAGTAGTTTATCATAGTAAAGAAGCCTCCACCAATTCAACCTTCTTCACCATGGAAGCTCAGTTCTCTTCGACCAGACCTGTTTTATGAGGTTGGCTTTTGCACATGGGTTTCAAAGGGTTTGGGCTATTGAATGGAGGAGATGTATTTAGTTCAAATAAATCACAATGGAGATGGCACTGAAGATTCATCTAATGCTCAGTTACTGTCTTCAGAATCCACTGGTATATGTGATGCCTTTGGAAATCCAGTGGTACTTCCTCAAATTAGAGATCAATACCAAGTTGACTTTCCAACTCTTAGTACATAATCTGATTATCTTTGGCTTATAATACCCAACTGACACTACAACAGTGGTTGGCACTCCTTGCTGTTTTTTATTGGGATTGCCCTTACCAATTATGTGGGTCACTGACGAAATTGAGAACATTGAACATGAACCTTTGGGACTTCTTGGAGCATCCAATAAAAATTGTCCAGTGGAATCTGATGACATCAAAGAGGCTCATATTCTTATAAAAAGAGAGGATTCAGAACTTAAAATTGAGCCTTCAGGTATTTTGGTGGAGAATGAATTATGCATGGGAGAATCAGTGAACTTAGTTTTGCAACAAGGAAGCTCTGAGATTCCACCCTCCTCTGATTAGGCTGCTACGTAGCTCACACTGTGCTCAAAATGAACTACACTAAGTGAAGAAAATATTCTTCTTTTTTTCTGTGTCAAAACTGAATACAAAGGACCTATATATATACAAGTGGGATTCCTAATCTAAGCCATATAATATGCACAATCACTATCTCTAAGGAAACAACAACTAATTAGGAGAGATTCTCTCATCCATAAAATAGAAAGTATCCTAACACAATCCTTCTAATCTTGGCACTTAATTACAAATCATAATCCCATATTTCCACACTCCCCCTCAAGTTGGGTGGTAGATGTCTAGCATTCCCAACTTGCTTTTCATGTTTTCGTAGGTGGCCTTTGGAAGTGCTTTTGTCAGAATGTCTGCTGTTTGACGACTTGAAGGAATATACATAAGTCTGATTGTTCCCCCTTCAAGTTTCTCCTTGATGAAGTGACGGTCTATCTCCACGTGCTTGGTTCTGTCGTGTTGAACTGGATTCTTTGCAATACTTATGGTAGCCTTGTTATCACACAAAACTGTCATAGTGGAGTTTGATATAATTCCAAGTTCCTTGAGTATTCTTTGGAGCCACATTCCTTCACATATCCCATGAGCCATTGCCCTGAATTCTGCCTCTGCACTGCTTCTCGCCACTACGGACTGCTTCTTGCTTCTCCAAGTCACCAAGTTTCCCCACACATAGGAACAATACCCAGTAGTTGACCTCCGATCTGTCAAGGATCCTGCCCAATCAGCATCTGTGAATACCTCAACTTCCCTACTTGAGGTTTTCTTGAAGTAGAGTCCTCTACCCGGGCTCTTTTTAAGGTACTGTAAAATTCTGTATACGGCTTTCATGTGTCTTTCAGTGGGATTGTTCATGTAGCGGCTTACCATGCTCACAGCGAAACCAATATCAGGCCTTGTGTGAGTTAAGTAGATCAACTTTCCTACTAACCTCTGGTACCTGTCTTTGTCAGTTGGATGACTGTCATTATCTTTATCAATCTTACCAATAGGATCCATAGGCGTGTCCACTGGCTTACAACCTAGCATTCCAGTCTCCTGAAGTAGATCAAGGACATACTTCCTTTGCGTGACCACAATTCCCTCCTTAGTTCTGCCAATTTCCATGCCAAGAAAGTATCTGAGTTGTCCAAGATCTTTGATTTCAAATTCTCTTGCTAGCAGCTTCTTGAGATTCCCTATCCCTTCTTCATCGTCTCCGGTAATTATAATATCATCAACATAGACAATGAACAAAGTCATTTCACCTTCCTTAGAGTGCTTCATAAACAGTGTGTGATCTGCTTGACATTGGATGAACCCATGTTTTTTCACAACTCTAGTCAGTCGATCAAACCAGGCCCTAGGTGACTGTTTTAGACCGTATAGGGACTTTCTCAGTTTACACACTTTTCCTGAATTTTCTGGAGTTTCCATACTAGGTGGAATCTTCATGTAGACTTCCTCTTCTAGTTCTCCGTTGAGAAATGCATTTTTGACATCAAGTTGGTGCAGATTCCAGTCCAAATTTACTGCAACTGACAATAACACTCTGATGGAGTTGAGCTTTGCTACTGGTGCAAATGTCTCTTCATAATCAATGCCATAGGATTGAGTAAATCCTTTAGCTACTAGTCGAGCCTTGAACCTGTTTATACTTCCATCTGGATTGTGCTTCACGGTAAATATCCACTTGCATCCAACAGGCCTCTTACCCTCTGGTAATTCTGAGATTTCCCATGTCCCATTTTTCTCTAATGCTTGTATTTCTTCTTGAACAGCAGTCTTCCATTCAGGTTGTTGAAGTGCTTCTTGGATGTTGGATGGGATATGATCATCTTCAAGAGAAGTGATGAACGCTTGGAAATTCTGTGAAAGCTTTCCATAGGACACATGATTATTGATTGGATGCTGAGTGCAGGATCTTACACCTTTCCTTAAAGCAATGGGTTGATCAAGATCATCAAGGTCATTATTGGAATTTAGATCATAAATTGTGTTACCTGGTTGTGAGTTTGGGTTGCTTGGATCCTGGTCCAATTCTTGGTTCTGCTCAGGTGAAGTGCTGTCCTCGGGCTCCTTTTGAGGAGGTTTCTCAGGCTTTTCCTTTAAATTTTTTCTAGAATAAACTATTACCTCTTTACTGCCTTGTGTAGTTGACTCAGGTATGACAGAAGGGACATCCAAGGAATTGTTTTCGGGGACAGAAAGAGTAGTATCTGTTTGAGGAGGCAGTGATGAACTCAAAGGAGAAGTAGTGCTGATTTCGGTTTCCCAGAATTGGAATTCATCTGTGGACCAGTTCTCCCCCTGAATTGCAATTTTGGGGTAGAAGGGTTGATTTTCGAAGAAAGTGACATCCATGGAAATGTAGAATTTCTTGGTTGTTGGAGAGTAGCACTTGTATCCTTTTTGGTTTGGTGAGTACCCGAGAAAGATGCATTTAGTGGCTGTCGGATCAAGTTTACTACGTAGGGACTTATGGATGTGAACGAAAGCAGTACAACCAAAGACTTTGATTGGGATAGACGAGATTATTCGAGCGGATGGATATGCAGCGAGGAGGATTTGACACGGGGTTTTAAATTGAAGAATCCTAGAAGGCATTCGGTTGATCAAGTAGGTTGCTGTGAGTACAGCTTCACCCCATAATTGTTTAGGCACGTTTGAAGCTATCATGAGGGATCGTGCAACCTCCATCAAATGTCTATTTTTCCTTTCTGCAACTCCATTTTGCTGTGGAGTATCAATGCACGAGCTTTGATGTACGATGCCATTCTCCAGAAGATATGACCCAAGAGTGTTGTGATAGTATTCTCGAGCATTATCTGTCCGAAGGACTTGAATTTTTGCCTGAAACTGCGTTTGAACCATGTTGTTGAAGTTTTCAAATATTTCCCTCACTTCTGATTTCTTCTTCATAAGGAATACCCAAGTCACTCGAGTGTGGTCATCAACAAAGGTGACAAACCATCTAGAACCTGTAATGTTGTTGATTCTAGAGGCCCCCCAAACATCACTGTGAATCAAGGAAAAAAGATGAGATGGTTTGTATGGTTGAATGGAATAGGAGTTGCGAGTATGTTTGGACAATTGACATATTTCGCATTGAAAATTTTTGGAATTTTTATTGAATAATGATGGATATAGTTTTTCAAGATAGGAAAAATTTGGGTGACCTAATCGGTAGTGCCATAACATAACAACACTATCCGTCTTGGTACTAGGGTTGGAAACTACACAAGCAGTCTTCATTGGTAGCCTTCGAATTTCCTCAGCTCTCAGAAGGTAAAGTCCAGCACGCACCTCAGCATTGCCAATCCTCTTCCCAGAGTTCAAGGCCTGAAATTCACACATGTGAGGAAGGAATTTAGTAACACAATTAAGATCCTGTGTTAGTCTACTTATAGACAATAGGTTGCAATCCAATTTCGGAACATAGAGCACGGAGTGAAGAGTAATATCCTTGGAAATAATAACTGAACCTGTGCCGAATACCCTAGAAAGGGTTCCATCGGCAATTCGAACAGAGGAATTGTTATGGCAAGCAGTATATTCATGAAAAACCATGAGATTCCCAGTCATGTGATCTGAAGCTCCTGAGTCCACTATCCATGTAGTGTGATTTTCCTGTCTAACATTTAGGGCATGGGAAAAAATACCTTTCTGGGCTACAGATGCGGTACCAATAGTTGTTCCAGTTGATTGAAGAGTTTGTTGGAACATTTTCTGTAGTGCCTCCAATTGCTCTTTGCTAAATGGTCCAGGATTTGAGCTAGTGCCAGATGTGTCTTCTTCGGCTGTAGCGGTGTAACCCCGGCCTTCTCTGTTTTGCTGTGGCCGAGAAGGTTTCCAATCAGCAGGTTTACCGTGTAGATGCCAGCAAGTCTCTTTCGTGTGTCCAGGTTTTCTACAATGGTCGCACCATGGACGATTCTTCTTCGTTTGGTGGTTGTTGTTGTTGGATTGGGTTCCTCGTGCAACTAGGGCTGAGTTCTCAAGATTTTTGGAGGAATTTTGGGTTCCCAACATCACTTTTTGTCTGCTTTCCTCTCTGCGAATTTCAGAAAAAACTTCCCTAACACTAGGTAATGGCTTAATACTTAGAACTCTTCCACGTACCTCATCTAAATTCTTATTAAGGCCAAGTAAAAATTTGTAGATGCGTTCCTTTTCAATGACCTTCTTGTATAGGAGTCCATCTTCGGGACACTTCCAAACCAATTCTTCATAAATATCGAGTTGTTGCCAATACCGTGTAAGGATATTAAAATATTCGGTAACAATTGAATCTCCTTGTCGAAGATCCTGGAGAATACTCTTGATTTCGAAAATCGCCGAGGTATTATCGATGTTGGAGTAGGTCTCTCTAGCTGCATCCCATATCTCCTTTGCTGTGCCATAATACATGAAGTTTTCTCCTATGTCATTGGTCATAGAGTTAATTAACCAAGACATCACCATACTATTTTCCAACTTCCAGGTTCGGTATCCTGGATCATCTTCCTTCGGCTGAACAATGGCTTCCGTAAGGTATTCTTCCTTACCTTTCCCGCAGATGAAGATCCGAACAGATTGAGCCCATTGAATAAAATTCTGCCCATTGAGTTTATGACCTGTTATGGGAAGAATGATGCCGTCTGTGGTGCTGGCACTGCCGGAGTGAACTGCTTCAGGTCTGGACGTCACCTCCGAGTTTGATCCTTCCGTTCTGCTCTCCATGGAAAAAGATGATTTTTTTTTTATACGTGGTTCAGATCTGAATGCTCTGATACCATGAAGAAAATATTCTTCTTTTTTTCTGTGTCAAAACTGAATACAAAGGACCTATATATATACAAGTGGGATTCCTAATCTAAGCCATATAATATGCACAATCACTATCTCTAAGGAAACAACAACTAATTAGGAGAGATTCTCTCATCCATAAAATAGAAAGTATCCTAACACAATCCTTCTAATCTTGGCACTTAATTACAAATCATAATCCCATATTTCCACACTAAGCAGCAACTTATAGCAGCTGTGATGTCTAAAGGATTGCGACCAACTCTTCCTGGTCCGGAGTGGGGTGCACAAGACAATGTGCCTGAGACACTAAACAGAATTTTGCAGGACTCGTAGCTCGACTGCGTTGATTTGTATCTTATCCATTGGTCAGTCCAGATGAAAAAGGGTTTTGTTGGCTTCAAATTTGAAAACCTCACACAATCAGATATACCAAGCGCATGGAATGCAATGGAAGCACTTATGATTTTGGCAAGTCTTGAGCCATTGGCATAAGCAATTTCTCCACAAAGAAACTGGGGGACCTATTGGAGATTGCTTGTATTCCTCTTGCTTTCAACCAAGTGGAGCGTCATCCTTCATGAGAGCAGAGAAGCTTCATGTTGAGTTAGAGAATGTGGAGAAGGGTATCTTGGAACTCATTGTTATGACAAGGGGAATGGAAATTTTTTTATCATAGGTTGAGCAGTACGGAAAAGAAGATTCTAGCATTTTACCTCTGGACCACACTACAATAAGGGCCAGAACAATACTGCCTCATTGAGAGGCTTTTGTGAGGAACCTGAGACAAATTCTTTTGGCAGGATCATTAGCAACTATGATTTTTTTTTTTAATTTTTTTTTATGATCCAATCATCAACACAAGCTCCAAAAGAAGTTTGCCAGAAACATGCTCAAGCTCCATAAGCAGACCAATAAACATGCAGTTGTGCCCTTGATTGAGTCAGTAGGCTGCTCCCTCAGGGTTGGAACCAGATAAAGGCAACTAGGGTTGGAACTGGTTGCACATTGTCTCCATGGCTTGCATAGTTGAAATTGTAGATAATGTGCATTCTACCATTGGCCATATACATCCAGCACAACCTCCTCTCTTCCAGTTTGGTCAACTCAGGTATATATCACCTACCTCCCAGGGAATTATATCACTGGCTCCTCATCCTTGTCCTGTCATCGTGTTTTTCACCTCTCGTCTCATTGGTGACTTAACGACCATGCTCATAGCCAACTTGATACTCAGAAAGATAGTAAAGGGCATCGTCATTAGAAACATGGGTTCAATTCTTAGGGCCTGTGATGATTTCAACAGGAATGCTTTTGCCCCTGCCACTTCCATATTTGGCAGCAGATGACCCTTATGGGCCAGTTCCACTGCTTTCTGACCATATACTTGCAATTTCTTGTTGTGCAAGATAAGCTTTTAAAAATGAAGGTGGGATATTCATTATGACTGGGGATGTTTTTCCATGTGTTAGTGCTTCAATTATGGTTCTTCCAGAAGACATATCCTGCATCATCACTGTTCCTATAACCCTTGACATACCATGGTGTAATTGTGTCATCTAAAACTAAGATTCTGAATAAAATTTCTTATGTCAGTATAGTTGAGAATCTTCTATAGAAACCTACTGTGGAGGAGTTAAGAACCAGGCCATTCTAGATGATGGAAGAAAGTTGCTTAACATAGGAATAATAGCAGCTAGACGTCATGGTGTTTTTGCCAAATGCTGTAAGCTCAACAAGTTAAGGTTCTGGTCACGATGATGATGATGCCTTAGGTGAAATTTTCTCTCAGGCAGAGGAATCAGAAGGTAGACTTAGACATGGTGCAGATTTTGATTCTTATGTCTAAAGCTTATTGATGCTTTTAAAAATGTGAACATTGGACTAGTCACACAACGAGATTATTGCAGTTGTGGGGATGTTTACTGCCAATGTATGGGGATACCTGTTAAGGAAAATCAAGGAACACATGGGAGAAGACTCAGCGACAACAACTTCCATCGACTCTTCTAATTTTGGCTTCAAGCTTCTGAAGAAGCATGGATGGAAAGAAGGGACAGGTTTTAGCGTTTCTGAATAGGGTAGGTTGGAACCTGTGCAAGCATCTTTGAAGAAGAATAAACGGGGCTTGGGGTCTTGGATAGAGCACTTGAATGTAGTCTTTTTCTTGTTGAGCTATACTATGACGTTGGTCCACCTTCTGAGGCATCAAGTCTGTCAGGTTACATGGAGGATGTAACATACCATCTTTGTAAAATCATTGAATCAGTAGATTCGTAATATCCCTTCTACTCAAGTGAAGCAACCAAAAATGCAAATTGTTCTTGAACTGATAGCGGTCAAGGTGCTGGTAGAATATCACTGGACAACTCTATTAACCAGAATTCACTTTTAGATATTCTTTAGTGAGCAATAAACAGGAAGTAGCGAAAGACACTCTTGGTTCTGTCCACCTGCCATACATTTCAAAAGGTGTCACCAAAAAGTTGGCGGTGTTTGAATTTGAGACAAAAATTAATCATTGTAACCTATGCATGTAACTACAAAGATAGAATGGTGGCCGGAAATGGGTTGTTTTACCATTATTGATTTTGCATCAGTCTTAGCATTCATTCACATGTCTTTTGGAGACTTGAAGATCAATTTGTCTGAAGAAACGAAGATGAGCTTCATGGAGAGGAATGGTATTCAGTTCATGATGGATGGTTTGTAGAGATCTTTGGGGGAAACTTACACCTTAATGTTGGGTAATCCCATTCATCACAACATGTGCCTTATCCCATTCCTGAAGTCCAAAATGAAACCTACCATGGTCATAATACCCAATATTTTCAGCTTAAGAATTCCATGACAGTGAAGGAGCCTTAGTATTCCAAATTGGTAAGCATCATCAGGTTCGAGTGCCTTACCATGAATAGTAAAATAGTCCGGCAGAGTTTGGTGGGCCAGATAGAATTGACAGCTTAGTTGCATTTAATAATGAGAAATAAAGAATCATAGTGGAACTGGGAAAGCTAGATAGGGAATAGTAGCCTAGATTGGTAGAAGATCCTCTGATTTTTGCTCAGCAGTGTATGGAGATGACTCCATCCGAGTTCCTCACCAACAGAGTTATCCCCATTGACACCCCCATAACCACCACCTCCACTTTCTGGGTCACCATCATCCAACCAACCAGCTGCAAAACCAGCTGAAGGGCCCATATGCGATCTCTTATGGTCTGACCATAATGATCGGTGTGGTTGGGGTACCTCTCCTCATGGCATTGAATCAGGCAGATTGGAAGATTTTATCCCGATGAACTCCACAGATGAGTTCTCTGAGTTTATATTAGTTAAAAACTAAATTTTAATGAAATCAAAGTTTTAAAGAATAAATCGAGTTTTCTAGAAATGGGTTTTGCAGCTAAATTAGTTAAAAACTCGGGTTTTAATGAAATATAAGTTTTAAAGAATAAACCGAGTTTTCTAATATGCATGAAACGTGTGAAAATCCTAAGTGCACTCATGCATTCATCTTACATTAATTTCCTATGATCACAAGTCTTCTAAGCATCTCGATCTTGTATCCATTTGGTCATTTGATGAATTTTCGAGTTTATACCTGAGATTCTTAATCATTAAACCAATTAGTCACTTAACCATGGTTTGTTATCATCAAAACCCGATTAGGAGAACCCTTGGGCTAACAATCTCCCTCTTTTTAATGATGACAAACCTTGGTTATCTAGGAGAGAAAAAAATCTCCCCCTTAAACCAATCATGGATCAATCAAACAATTTTTAATAGGAAGCAGTGTAAAACACGAAAATTTGAATAAGAAACAATGGATCATAAAAATATCATATCATATATATATGGAAACCTCACATGTACAAACAAGATAGATATGACAATGATGACAATGACATGCATGAGGGTCTCCTAGATCCTATATATTTCTCCCCCTTTGGCAACATAAAAAAGAAACGGAAAGGGAACTCGAGACAATCTCAAGGCTGAGGGAGTGGAGGAGGAAACACAAAGCGAAGGTAAGCCATCATCTCCTCATGCTGACTCACCTGACGACTCTCAATGCGATCAATGCTCTGCTGGAGTTGCTCAAATGTAGCCTGTTGCTGATCTATACACTCCTCTATGCTCTCAAATCTTTACTGGAAGTGATCAAACCGAGGAGTGAATCTAGTCTGATACTGATCCATGTGCTCCTCCATAGAGTAGAAGCGAGAGTCATAAACTAAAGCAAGCTCCTCCATACGAGTCCCAAGGGAGCTGATCTGAGTTGAGACATCCATCCAAGGTGCATGATCAAGAGTGTGAGGTGCTTGAGATGGTAGCTCAGTAAATGATGGTTGAGATGATGGTCCTATTGTGTAAGATGGCTCAGTCATCATAGGCTCTGAGAACGTGGCCTCAACATGAATGCCCTCTGATTGAGGTGGAGGCGGAATGTCAAGCTCGGGCCCTCTTTGCTCAAAGTCCCTTTGAGGGTCTAACCCATCCTCCATCTCTCTGATCTCGGCCTCCTCCTTTGCCTCGGGATGCATGTGTCCCTGTTCCCGGGCCTGTCACTCAGCTCTTCTAACCCAGGAGCCATCGGGTGCCTTCTCAAACTTCATGCACCCCAAGGACTGCTTGTCATACGTGTCATAGCTAGTGGGGGCCTCGAAGTCCGTCTCTCTACTCAAGTCGACCCCGACATCCTTGAATACTCTGGTAAGGAAGCGGTCATAGGGGAGTGCTCGTGTCGTGCTCTCAATGCAGGAGACCATATGCATCATCATCAGATATCCCACATGAATCCGTCTCCCGGTGAGGATCGAGTCCACAATAAATGGCTCAAGGTAGGAGACCTCGTCTCGATGTCCTCCTCATGGTAATAAAATGGAGCATATCATGTGGTGAAGGACTCGGTCGGGCACGGTCAGGTTGTGTGCCGATGGTTTGCCCATCCCCTAGGCATCTGCGAGTCCGCACAACCTCTAAACAGCCTCTCTAGGCTTGAATCCCGGCACAGTGGGCCACGCCTTGGCCTCATACACTCGAAGTCTAATTGAAGGGATGTCGAGAATGCGGCAAAGACTCTCGAGACTCAATTTGATCTCAACTCCTCTCACAATGGACAATACCGGTCCTCCAAGCCCATAGGTCACCCGTGAATAAAAAGCCCACACCAGAGTCGAGAAGATCGGCTCAAAAATCATCACAACTGGCAATCATCCCATCCGACCGAATAGTCCCTCAAACCCGAAGTGCTGAAGTTGGGAGAAATTGACACTTCTCCCTAGGACGACTTTCCTCTAGGAGAACTTTTGCTTGTAGCGTTGATAGTCTTCGACCGAACTGAAGAGAGTCGTGTCATACCTCGCCTTTCGGCGAGCCTCCGTTTGCTCAGGCTGAGATGGCTCAGCAGGGCACTTGCCTTGAGCCTTGAAGGTGCCCGTCTCTCACCTTGGAGCCATCCAATGAACGGAAAGGAGAAGGAGGAGTCCAAAAAGAGAATGAAATCAAATAAGAAGGAGAAACCACCAACCCAAAGCCTTAGGCGCACAGAGATGAAGCTGAACTAACCCTGAGGCGCGCGGTGCAGATAGAAGACGCTCCCAAATTTGAAAACCCTAGGTTTCAGATTGAAACCCTAGCTCAAATGCGTCCCAAAATTCACTCAAAGCCTCCAATTAGTCCAAAATCCAACCCAAAATGGCCTTTGGAAGCAGGTATGTGAAGGGAGGGAGGGGGGGTTTTTTAAATTCCCAGCCCCAATGAACAGGTTGACCGGTTCCTCAACCGGTCGACCGCTTGGTCAACGGTCAATTTTTCCAATTTTTTTTGCATTTTCTTGTCTCGTGATCCTCCCTCTGCCCTTTTCAATTGAAATCCCCAATTTTTTATGTCCAATGCCACGAGAATTTTGATTTTTGGTCAAAATTTGACCTCTTTCCTAGGATTATTTCTATATAATGCATATGATATGAATTTCATGCAATCATAAGGTATATTCAATCAAGAATTCATCAAGCAATCATTTGATCATAAAGAAATCACCCCTAGTTGTCTTCTAATATCAACAAATTGCTCTTCACTTAGGGGTTTTGTAAAAATATTGGCAAGTTGATCTTTTGTGCTTACAAATTCAAGTGTAATGTCACCCTTTTGTGTATGGTCTCTAAGAAAATGGTGTCTTATCTCTATATGCTTAGTCCTAGAGTGTTGTACCAGATTTTTTGAAATGTTTATGGCACTAGTGTTATCATATTTTATAGGAACATGCTCAAAAACCAAATTGAAATCACTAAGTGTTTGTTTCATCCAAAGGATTTGTGCACAACATAAACCAACTGCTATGTATTCGACTTCCGCCATAGACAAAGCTATTGAATTTTGCTTCTTACTATTGATTACTACTCAAAAAGTGCTATTTGATAACTTGTAATTAATCCTTTTAAACACTTTTGAGTAGTAGTTATTGCCTTTTAACCCAATTAACATGTTAAGGCCTCTTGCAATCAATTCTAATCAAATTGCCTTAAGTTTTGGTGTTTTGATAGCTTTTTGATCACCAAAGCAATATGAGTTTGAGGAGAGTTATTTGGAATCCTTGGCAAAGCAATGGGAAGCTTAGAGGCATGAAGAACCAAAGTTTTGAAGCACTTTTGCCATAAGCAAAGTTGAAAAGCAAGGGGAAGCAAAGAGAATCTAGCCATGAAGCATTATTGATGACAGTCATTTCAGCCACTTTTGGAGCACTTCATGATGTCCAATTTATGCATGCTATATGTCATTTGAAAGCTTAGGAAGTCAACAATCCAATGCTTCAAACCGTGTACGATTTGGAGCTGAAATGAGGAAGTTACAGCCTTTGGAAGACAACTGCTCCAAGTTGAAGGAAGGATTCAGCAAAGTATTGCGAAATCACCCTTTTGTTGCGGAATGATTTCACAGCCTTTTTGCACAGTGCTATGGATTTCCCCTGAAGTTTCACGCCGCGATGGAAGCCAAACACCACAAGATGAAAGCTAACTTCGCAGCGGTGCGGAATCAGCCTTTTGCTACGAAGTGATTTCGCAGCCCTTTTTGTACATCTGCGAAATCTCGCAGACCTCATTTTCACCTGCGAAATGGTCCTTAGTGCTTCTCGATATTTGTAACCGACACTTGGAGATATTTTTCATTAGATTTTTGTTGTCTAAATCCCCAAATTCTCCTTGTAAGCCACCAATTATAGGATTCCTTAGCTTTTAAGTTAGGAAAATGGCTAAATATCCAGGTAATAGCTATTAATGTAATTTTGATATAAATAGAGCCCGATGAGCCTGTTCTAAGGGTGATGAACCTTTTGTAAAAGTTTCAAAGGAAGTAAAATACAGAGCTTGAGCTCTGCTTTACCTTCTCACTTTGATTGTGTTTTTTATTTACTAAGTTATGCACTCTCTGAGGAGTTTTCCCCAGAGAATGAGAAACTAAACCTCTAGTTCCTTGGAGCTAAGGTTGCCGGGAAAGGTTCCAAGTGCAAGAGTTAGTAGCTTTGTGGTTTCAGCTTTGAATGAAAAGAAAGTGTGTCCCGTGAATGGTTTCTATGTTTTTAGTTAACTTAAAACGCCTTGGAGTCACCTGGGCCAACACTTGGTAAGGCAAGTGATCTCTATCCATGGAGATGCACTAGTTTACCTCTTGCGAGCCTCTGGTAGGTGACTTGAAGGTAGGATTTTCTAGAATAGCCAACACTTGGTAAGCTTTTGGACTCCAAGGAGACATCTATTAGTTATCTCTTGCGAGCTTTTGACGGGTAATCCAAGGTTAAAGATCACCTTGAATGGTAAAGGCTAAGTGAGAGGCTAGAACCATTGCAAGTTGCATTAGTGAGAGAATTAAAGCTGAAATCCAATTAAGGGATGCATTTGAGTAGCACCTGTTAGAGAATTGACTTTATGTTAATTCTCTAATGCGAGGAATTGAACCAACTGACCAGAGCTATGCTATTGCATGAGGAACCTCCCCTGTGAACCTGAATCTCCAAGGAATGTTTTTCTTCTTAAGTAATTTCCATCACTTGCTGTGTTGTTAATCTAAGTCCAAACCCTTTTCTACCAAAGTTTGTGTTTTATTTCTTAAGCTAATCTTGAAATGAAACAGCACCAATTCACTTTGAATTGGTATCATTTTTAGTTTGAGTACCCATCCCAGTGAACGATCCTAGAGGCACTATGCTATAGTAGATTTTTCTTTGCTACCCTAGTTCATGGTGTAATAGGTTATAAATTTTATTGATTACTCCCACCATCAAGGAGCACCAGCTGGACACGAATCAGCTGAGACACCAATTAGGCATGAATCAACTATGCCATGAAACAAGTGACTGTCCTAGGAAATGACAAGTGCCACTAGTGCTTTTCCTCTCAACTTTACAACCGGCAAAGTCGGCATCCGAGTATCCAATTAATTCAAAGTTATCACCCTTAGGATACCATAGGCCTATGTCCATAGTCCCTTTTAAATATCTAAGAATTCGTTTTACAGCACTTAAATGAGATTCTTTAGGACAAGATTGAAATCTAGCACACAAGCATACACTATACATGATGTCGGGTCTACTAGCGGTCAAATATAGCAAAGAACCTATCATGCCTCTATACATAGTTGAGTTGACGGGCTTACCTTTGTCATCCATGTCAAGCTTGATGGATGAACTCATTGGAGTCTTCATTGTTTTTGCTTCCTCCATATTGAACATTTTGAGAAGATCTCTTATATACTTTTCTTGATTGATGAAGGTTCCTTCCTTTAGTTGATTGATTTGAAGTCCAAGGAAGAAGTTAAGTTCTCCCATCATGCTCATTTCGAACTCACTATGCATGCATTTAGAGAATTCTTCACAAAGAGAGACATTAGTAGCTCCAAAAATGATATCATCAACGTATATTTGCACTAAGAGTATGTCATTTTCTTTGGTTTTTATGAAAAGAGTTGTGTCAATTTTTCCCATTTTAAAACCCTTTTTCAAAAGAAATTTACTCAATCTTTCATAACATGCTCTAGGTGCTTGTTTCAAACCATAAAATGTCTTTTTAAGTCTAAAAACATGATTAGGAAAGTTAAAACTTTGAAAACCGGGTGGTTGTTCAACATATACCTCTTCATTTATAAAGCCATTTAAGAAAACACTTTTCACATCCATTTGATATAACACAAAGTCTTTAAAACATGCAAAGGCAAGTAGCATCCTAATGGCTTCCAATCTAGCTACGGGAGCAAAGGTTTCTTCATAATCTATCCCTTCTTCTTGATTAAAACCTTTGGCTACCAATCTTGCTTTATTCCTTATAATTATGCCATTTTCATCCATTTTGTTTCTAAAGACCCATCTAGTTCCAATAACACTTTGATTTTGAGGTCTTGGCACTAATTCCTATACTTCACTTCTTTCAAATTGGTTTAACTCTTCTTGCATGGCAATCATCCAATTTTCATTAACTAGAGCATCTTTTATATTTTTAGGTTCAATTTGAGAGATAAAAGCAAGATTATTGCAAATATTTCTAAGAGATGATCTAGTTCTTACCCCACTAGATGGATTACCTGTAACTTGATCTTGTGGGTGGTTGATGACAAACTTCCAATCTTTAGGGAGGTCTTGGCTTGATTCACCTTGCACTTGTTGAGGAGGAGGTAGTGCCAAAGGTGATTCTTCTTTCTTAGGATCCTCTACAACTTCTTCTTGTTGCCTTCTATCTTCAATTTGTAATTTTCCCATGGAGGTCTTCAAGCCTAAATCATCATCAAAGCTCTCTCTTTCTTGGAGAGAATTGTTAGATTCATAAAAAATAACATGGATGGACTCCTCAACAACCATGATTCTTTTGTTAAAAACTCTAAAGACTTTACTTGAAGTTGAGTAACCAAGAAAAATTCCGACATCCGATTTTGCATCAAATTTTCCAATATTGTCTTTGGTGTTTAATATAAAGCATTTGGACCTAAAGATTTTGAAATAGCTAATGTTGGGTTTCTTGTTTTTCCAAAGCTCATAGGGAGTTTTCTTAAGAATATGCCTTAATAAAACTCTATTTAAAACATAACAAGAAGTGTTAACCGCTTCGGCCCAAAAGTATTTTGGTAAATTGTTTTCATTTAGCATGGTTCTAGCCATTTCTTGAAGAGTTCTATTTTTCCTTTCAACTACCCCATTTTGTTGAGGAGTTCTAGGAGCCAAAAAGTTGTGGTTAATACCATGCTCATTGCAATAGTCTTCAAAATCAATATTTTCAAATTCTCTCCCATGATCACTTCTTATACAAGTAATTGTAAAACCTTTTTCATTTTTAACCTTGTTGCAAAACTTTGAAAACTCATAAAAGGTTTCATTCTTTTGACTTAAAAATAAGACCCAAGTGTATCTAGAGAAGTCATCCACAATAACAAAAGCATAAGATTTTCCTCCAAGGCTTGGTGTCCTAGAGGGACCAAATAAATCCATATGCAACAATTCAAGAGGCCTAGTTGTTGAAATGAAATTTTTGTTTTTAAAAGAGTTTTTTATTTGCTTTCCCATTTGACAAGCTTCACAAACTTTATCTTTTTGAAAATTTATTTTGAAAAGGCCTCTAACAAGTTCATCTTTGTTGAGTTAGGAAATGAGGTCCATGTTAGCATGTCCCAACCTCCTATGCCACAACCAACTTTGATCATGCATGCTTGAAAAGCATCTATCATGGCCATCATATTTTGAAATATTTATTGCATAAACATTGTCACATCTATGGCCCATGAAGATGGTTATCATTTTGAATATCTTTGATGATGCAATGAGATGCTTCAAAAATCACTTTAAAACCTTTGTCACAAAGTTGACTTATGCTCAAAAGATTATGTTTTAAACCATCCACTAATAAAACACTTTCAATAAGAGAGGATGTGCCATTACCAATGTTGCCTTGACCAATGATCCTTCCTTTTGAATTGTCTCCAAAGGTAATGTATCCTCCCTTTCTCTTTATAAGGAAAGCAAACTTGGATTCATCCCCGGTCATGTGCCTTGAGCATCCACTATCCAAGAATCACTTATCCTTCTTTGATCCCTACAAAATAAAATTTAAGTTGATTTAGGTACCCATATCTTTTTGGGTCCTTGAGGGTTAGTGACCTTGGATTTCCCAACCCAAACCTTTTTAGCTTTAGCATTTGAATTCTTTTGAGAACCATTTCTTAAGGGACATGTACTACTAATGTGCCCTCCTCTTCCACAAAAGTTGCAAGTGGTGGAAGGACTTGCACTTGCGGATTCTTTTACAAAGTAGTTTTTAAAATACTTTTGATTTTTTGATGATTTGAATCCTATCCCTTGTTTGTCAAAGACATATTTTTGGTTAGCTAAGATCATTTCAAAAGATTTTTGTCCACAAGAGAAAATTGAAAGAGAGGAGGTTAACCATTCATTTTTCTTTTTCAAAATCTCATTTTCACTCCTCAAAATCTCATTTTCTTTTTCAAGATGAGTTTTAGATATTTCAACAATTGAAAATTTTTCTTTCACTTCTTCAAGTTCCTTTTCAAGTTCTTGAATTTTCTTTTTAAGAGAATTATTTTTCAAACTAAGTTTTTCAAAATCCTCATATAATTATTCAAAAACATCATACATATCTTCATCACTAAACTTAGAGTTTACCTCATCAAGATCATCTATTGCCATGAAGCACATGTTTGCCACTTCCTTCTCATTTTCTTCTTCGGAGGATTCTTCACTTTCACTCCAAGTGGCCATCATTGCCTTCTTCATTCTTCTCTTGGCTTCACTCTTGTAGAGAGGACAATCACATTTAATGTGTCCCGATTTTTTGCACTTGAAGCATGTCAAATCTCTTTTCTCTTCCCATTTCTCCTTGTCACCATGGGATGAAGATTCCTTTTTAGAAGGATCCCTTCTAGAGGTGAATTTCTTTCCTCTAAACCTTTCACCTCTCATGTATTTGTTGAGTTTTCTTGTGATGAGGGCTAAATCATCATCTTCATCACTTGGCTTTTCTTCTTCAACATCTTCTTCTTCCTTGGTTATAGCTTTGAGGGCTATGCTCTTCTTCTTTTTGTCTTCACCCTCTTGTAGCTTCTTTGTCAAATTGATCTCATATGTCATTAATGACCCTATGAGCTCTTCCATAGGTAGCTTAGTCAAGTCTTTTACTTCTTAAATTGCGGTGACCTTGGTATGCCACTTTGATGGGAGAGACCTCAATATCTTCATCACCTTCTCGGATTCCTTGTAGGTTTTTCCCAAAGCTTCAAGACCATTGACAATGTCGGTGAACCTAGTAATCATCTCAAAAATAGTCTCAGTTTCTTTCATTTAAAACAATTCATAGTTATGAACAAGTAAATTGATTTTGACTCTTTCACTTGATTAGTTCCTTCATGAGTTATTTCAAGCAACCTCCAAATTTCTTTAGCCGATTTGCATTGACATATTCTATTATATTAATTTCTATCCATATCACATTGCAAAGTAAAAGCGGCTTTAGCATTTAATTGAAAGTTTCTTCTATCAAGTTCATTCCATTCTTGCTTGGGTTTTGGAACCAAAACTCCATCAACTAGTTCAGTAGGAAAAGTTGGGTCATCTTCAATGACATCCCATACATATAAATCAGTAGATTGCAAATACCAAGTCATTCTAGTTTTCCAATAGGGATAGTCAGTTTCCGTAAAGAATGGAACTCTATGTTTTGAAAAAATTTCAGCTTGGGATGACCTTGATGGAATAGTTATTGCCTCTTAGACGATTAAGTCTTTTAAAACACAAGAGGTCTAGCTCTGATACCAATAACCTTTCTTGAATATCAGTATGTTTCATGTTAATTTTATATTGTTTGATTGTGTCATGGAGTTTAAAGTTTTCACCTGTGGGAATGGTAATTCTTAGTTTTTTTAGATTTTCTTATTATAAAGCATGTTATTTGATTAGGTTGTTGGATTAAAATTCTTATTTTGGGAAGTGATGTTCCGTTGTTTGGATAAAATGCTTATTACGAATAATATAAAATTATTGCTTGTAAACTAGCATTCATATTCTATGAAGTGCTAATGCTTGCCACTCAGGTACACTTTCTATCTTCCTATTTCAAAGTTTCATGAATATGTATGTCATTGGAAGCTATATCCATGTTTGATATTGACTTCAGGTGCCTTGATGTTCATTTGATTTCCTCTTAAAAAATGCATGTTAAGTGACATGATACCTGAACTTACTTTGATGTTTTATGATGGCATTTAAATTACTGATCTAGGTACGTATATTATCCTTTATTTATTATTGTGATTTGAATCCTTGTTTGACAAGTTAGAATTATCAAGGTTTTGAAGTCACCTTAAGCTACTTGGGTATCCTCAATCAAATGACTAATTGGCATACTTCCCTTAACTTAGCTAGTAGAGACCTCTTTAGGGTTTAGAGGGGTGCTACCTCTTTGGAGGTACCTTCCTAATAGGTAACTTAATCCTCGAACCCAAACTTAAGTTTTTCGCAAATAACTTTTTCAAAATTCAAGAGTCATTTCAATGGTTTTGTTCTTACTTGTTATCCCTTTTAAAAAATAAATAAAAGTGAGTGGTGACTCTAAGTTTTTGACAAAAATACAATTTTTCCTTAAATTTAAAAAGCGAGTCTCGCCAGTCGAGTGGGAACACATGTGAAAAATGCGGGACTACACCTATTCTGAAACTGTATCTTGAGAAGGCAACTTTAATGTCTTAAAGTCCTATTTCTAAAACGCGATTCAGAAAAATGAAAAAAATATATATATATGATTACTACCCAAAAAGTGCTATTTTACGCCTTTAATTCATTATGTTTTAAGCACTTTTGTGTAGTAGTTCTCCATCTTTATTTCAATTGGCATGTTAAGGACCTAGCAATAACTTTTAATCATATTTGTGGCTAGTTTTAGTGTTTTGACAGCATTTTGGATCATTAAGACAAGCCAAGTAAAGGAGAGAAGCAAAGAGGAAAACAAAGTGAAGAAAACAGAGGACAACAGCTGCAGTCTTCCTTCGCACTTTTGGAGCACTTCCCGAAGTCCATTTTTCACATTCTATATACCATTTCAAAGTTCAGGAAGTCAAGAATCCAATAATTCAAACCGTGTACGATTTGGATCTGAAATGAGGAAGATATGGCTTTTGAAAGACAACTGCACCAAGCATGTGCGAATTTCGCACAACACCTTCCCCTTGTGCGAAATTCACACAGAAGCCCATGCAAGTGCGAAATCTCCTCTGTTTTGCCGACTTCACATGAGATCTTTTCTTCAGATATTTTTGTATAAATTTCCATTCTTCTCCTTGTAATCGACCAACCATAAGATTTCTTAGCTAGGAAGGTTGGAAAAACTTCTCTCTATATATTCCCTTGCATCTATTGTAATAAATATATAATTATGTAGAATCGATCAGTATATAGAATATACAGAGCCTTGCTCTGTTTTTCCTTCTCTTTTATTTTTCTCTTTCTTGGAAGCCAAACAACCTTTGAGGATATTTTCCCAGAGGATGAGAGGCTAAACCTTTGGTTTCTTGGAGTGAAGGAAGCTAGGTGAAAAGTCCAGATGCTAAAGTGGAAAACTCTCGTGCATTAAATACAGGTAGTTGGAGTTCATAAATGGCTTTTAAATCTAAAGTTTTGCTTTAAATCCCTTAGAATCACTTTGAATGACCAATACATGGTAAGCTTTAGGTCTTTGTGGATACTTATTGCTAGATCCACATCAGACCATTAGTTATCATCATGTACGAGCCATTGGAAAGTGGCTCAAGGTGAAGACCCAAAGTGTCTAAAGCCATTAATGGAACTTGACTACCATTTCTATTGACTTTTTATGGATTAAATCTTCATTTTTAAACCTATACCGGTTCAGGAAACAACCATCCTTTATGTTGTTGTCCCCAATGCGAGGAGAAGAATCCGAAATTTCCCACTTTGCATCCTGAACTTGATCCTAGCAACCCTTAGCTCCGGGAGACTTTCTTTCTTCCATTTTACCTACCTCTATATTAGTTTAGTTTCAAACACCACTTTCATAACAAATTTCATTTTCTTTTAAACTTTAAGTTTTTGACAAAGGAAATCATCAGATTCAATTTCTAATCTTGAATCTATCACTGGTAGAGTGAAAACCCATCCCAGAGTTCGACCCTAGAGCTGCTATACTATTGCTACACTAGTATGAGGTCATAGGTTTTATAAATATTTTTTATTAAAATACCCGACTGGGCACGAATCAAAATGGCGCCATTGCCGGGGATGGTGCCACTTTACAGTGATATGACTTTTTCAGAGTACTTGTGATCTTCATCACAAGTTTGGTGATTTTTATTTTCTTTTACTAACTCTTTTTAATTGTTCTTTTTCTTTATTTATGTTTTAGTTTACCTTTCAACTAGTTTTAGTTAGTCTTAATTTTTTTAGAATTGTTTTTCTTTTGTTTTCTTTTGTTTTCTCTATTTTTAATTCACAAATTGCTAGTTGTGCATGTCATATTGAATACGAGATAGCAGAGGAAGCCATAAACTTCATGAGTTATGTGGCTGAATTTTCAAGAAGATGGGATGAACCAAATGCTCGAGATTTGGGAAGAATGACGTCTCAACCTAATGCTAAGGGTGAGATGTATATTTTGAATGACGCATAGACATGAGGACAAAGTTTGTGGCTATGGCAAGGAGATTGGAAGAACTAGAAATGAAGAAGATGCAAGAAGTGCAAGCCATCTCTCAGACACCATTGCAAGCTATGCCTTGTGCCATTTGTCTATCTTATGAGCACTTGGTAGAAGAGTGTCCTACCATTCCAACGGTAAGGGAAATGTTTGGTGATTGCAACACCTACAATTCCAATTGGAGGGACCATCCAAATTTCTCTTGGAAACCACAGCCGCCTCAGTACAAGCAACATGTTCAAGCACTTCCGCAAGCCTCGAATCTTGAACAAGTTATGGTGAATCTTAGCAAGGTCATGGGAGATTTTGTTGGAGCTCAGAAATCCATCAATGCTCAGCTCAGTCAAAGAATTGACAACGTAGAGAGTTCATTGAACAAAAAGATGAATGGAATGCAAAGTGATCTATCTCAGAAGATAGATAATCTCCAATATTCAATCTCAAGGTTTGCCAACCTCAACAAAGTGCAAGAGAAAGAAAACTCTCCTTCTCAACCTCATCAAAATCAAAAGGGTATCCATGAAATGGAGGCTAAGGAGGGAGATAAAAAGGTTGATCTGCCCACTTCCAAGCTAGAGCATGAGGTTGAGAGTGAAACAGAGAAAGAAAAGAGGGAGGAAATCAAAGGAAAGAGAAAAGGGAAAAGTACAGAGAAAGATGGCTATGATGTTAATGTACAAGGAGAACCACAGAGGATAGTCATCAAGGAAGAATTGATGAAGAAACACATGCCTCCACTTTTCCTCCAAACTTTTTATGGAAAAATCATACAAACCAAATCTCAAGTGAGGGATGCAAACTTCATATGGGATCCGGGCAAGCTAAATCAGGATCAAAATTTTTTGATGGACTTAGTCTTTCTTAAGACTAACTAGTCCATAGTTTTTTTGTTTTATTTATTACTTGTTTTAATTTTGATTTCAATGCTTTAATTTTACTTTTTTTTTTTATGTAATATAGGTTTTTGGATGATCAAAATCAAGAAGAAGTTATGGCCGTTTGAAGACTGTGCAGACAATGAGCTGAAATGCCGTACCCCATTTCGCTACTGTAGGACACATTTTTGAAGCACTTTCTGGAGCTCAAATTATGCATACCATATGTCATTTCAAAGCTTGGGAAGTCAGGATTCCAATGCTTCAAACGGTGCATGATTTGGAGTTGAAACGAAGAAGTTATGGTAGTTTGAAGACGATCGCGCAAAGCACCACAATTTCGCATTTGCACGAGTGAATAATGCCTTGTGCGAAATTCGCACACCACCCTTCCCTTGTGCGAATTTTTGGGATTCTTCATCCCTACCCTTCCAAATCCCAAGCCTCTGAGCCTCATTTCTTTGCTCCTTTATGCCTAAGACCTGAGGAGACTATGCCATCTAAGGAGACTATCAGAACAGAGGCCAAAGTCTTGATCCAACCTACTCAAGAGGCCACCACAGATGCATCAGCTCCACAGGACCCTTCCATTACTTGATCATCTCTTTACTTTTTGTCTTTACATATTATATTAGTATAGATAATTCCATGTTTTGATGCTTTATATTGGATGTATTACTGATGATACATCATATATAGACATCATTTTTTGCTTAAACTTGACATTTTTCTATTTCCTCTACTCACTAACTCTTATGTTTTTTTTTAAACATGAGGTTTCTCCTATATGACTCAGACTCATGTCACTCAAGAGATACCACTTCCTCCCTATTTTTCAATCGCTTTTATCACATTGAGGACAATGTTCAGCTTGGTTGGGGGGAGAGTTGAGGAAGGAAGTATTGTTATTAATGCTAAGTTATTTTGGTAATTTAGTTGCTTTTTGCTTAATTTTAAAATTTTTTAAGTTTTTATTCTACTTTCTACGGTTATTAAGGAAAAATTCTCAAAAGTAAATGGGAGAAATTAAATTCTTATCTTATTGCCATAGTCTTAGAGTTTTTATTATGCTTACTAAAGTTGATGAATTGTTGAAACTTCTATTGAATTCAAGCTTAGTTCTTCCACTTTAAGCTATCCACACACTGTGCACAATAGGTTCCGATTATAAGATGAAGAACTATTTCCCTCTTGACTTAGGAAAATTTTAGACTTGGTACCTTTGACCTCAATTAATAGTGTTGGGACACCTTGTAAAAGGCTAATGAGCCTTTGAAAAAAGAATAAAGAAAGAAAAAAAAATGTTTTACTTGCCTTGAAACCCGAGCAAGGTCTGAGGGGTATATGGTGAAAATCTTTAAAACCTGGTGCCCTAAGCTTTAATTGGTTGGGAGTCACCAACCTCAATGCTCGTTACAAGGGTGGATAGGTGGAGTTTAACATATTGTAGGTGCTTGGGTATTAAAATTCATTCTCAAAAGTTCGGGGTAAAATCCGAGGAGTTAGTGGTTGAAAGATCCTTAAAGCTTGATGCCCTAAACCTTAATTGGTTGGGAGTCATCGATGGACCCTCGTTACATGGACAATTTAGAAAAGAATACCTTTAGCCTTGTACTCCTACAATGAAAAAAAATTGTGAAACAAGAGGTGCGTTCTTAGCCTATTGGAGGTTGATTAGTTTGCTAAGCTTTGAAAAAGAACTAGGTTTGGGGGAGAGATTAGTTCAACATACTATATTCGGAAACTAATAAGTAACACTTAGATTTTTGTGGAAGATTAAGAGTTGGACCTTTGGGAATGAAAATTATTTTGAAGCTTAAATTTGCATAATACCTACTCTTTATGAATTGTGACTAGGCAAATTATTTGATAGCTCCTATTGAAGTTTGAGTTTTATTTCTTTCATGTTCCATGTGAGAGTTTGATCCAATCATGCCACTTGATTATTTTTTGGAGTGATCAGCATGATTTTGTAAATTATTATATTATCTATTTTCTTTCTTTTTCTTTCTTTCATTGCTCAGGGACTAGCAATGTGTCAGTTGGGGGGCTATTCTGAAACTATATCTTGAGAAGGCAACTTTAATGTCTTAAAGTCCTATTTCTAAAACGCGATTCAGAAAAATGAAAAAAATATATATATAACACACAAATCTCAACTATGCGATGCTAAAAATTTATTTTATACTTAACCTTGCAAGAAATATTATTTTGAATATTTATCCAACATGTCGTTTTGGCATTCAACTCTAAGAATATTGGTGGAGATGAAAATGACAAGTTTTCATTTAGAAAATTGCATCCATTTCCATAAAACATGAACCTTAAACATAGGATATGAAGAAAATAAGCATAAAATACTATATTGCAAACTCTTCTAATATACTTGCTTAAGCCAAAAATCCTTCAACCCTTATATCCCCAACAAATTATCATGTGCACAGCAACATTATAAAGCCTTCTTCTCAACATTGTGGAATATATATATATTTAAAGTTATACATCTCATGAGAGAAAATACTTATCAAAAAGAGGGAAAAAAATCTCATTAGAGAAAATCTAACAAGTTGATTGTCATTATGAAAGGAAGAGAGAAAAGATTACTTATGATAAGGGAGAGAACAAGAAGAATGACAAACTTACAAAAGTACCAAACAGGCTATTAAAAACAAACATTGATTAAACCAATCACTAAAACAACAAAAGGCTTGAATTGATTCACATATTAAGGTAGAAGAAGAATAAAAATAAAAAACACACTTATTGTTATATACTGTAGCCAGAATTTAAAAAAAAATCACACTCATTGTTATATATTGTAGCTTCAAACTTACAATAAAAAACAAACAACCTTAGTTAGCACCCTAAACAATCCCATCACATCATGCTTACCTAAACTAGGATTTTTTATTTTTTTTTTAATATTGGAAACATGCCTAATCATTTCTATTACTAACAAAGACCAAGGATGGATAACATTCCATAACATACAAATTTGATCAAAATCCTTCATAGTAGATCACAAAAGTAAAGTTAGGTCTACCACTATGCTCTATTGCTTTCATTTTTATTTTATTTTTTCCTCTTTCTTCTTTTGTTAGCCAATTTAAATATTAATTCAAGAATGCAATTTACAAAAGGGGAATCCTAGTAGGACATTTGCTTGCCTTTTTTATTCCTCGAAGTGAGACACCGAGCTATTGTTAGCAATTGACCTAAATCACCAATAACTAACATGGATTTTAATAAGTCAATAGACTAAAGCTATCTCAAAGAAAAATAAAGATGCAATCACATTTTAAGACTTCCAACACCCTTACTGAACCCAACCTCATAATAGAATTCATTATTGGGGACCCACAACAACTATAAACAAATACATATCAACATATAAATTTCATGTGAATAATCATCATGAAATAGGGCATTAAAAAATTATGTCTATTGAGAGTGAAAGTGGGAAATGACAAAATCATTGATATCTCAAAAGTAAGCCTATCAAAAAAATGATTCGAAGTGACAATAAACCAACTTAAATCTATTTTTTTCTTCAATGGAAAGAGATAATCTATCTAGAAAATCAAGACCTCTAATACATTCTTATATGGAACAAATAGTTCTAAAAATCAAATGTCCCTAGATTAGGCCTTAAAATGCCTATGAGAAAACATTCATCCCAGGGAGAAAATATTCCATTTTAAGGGAAAAAAAGAAGGTAAAAACAAATGTTAATACCTAAATCACTGATGACTAAGATACATTTTAAACAATCCAAGCAAATCCTAATGAAAACAAAATAAAGACTCAATCACATATAAGGCTATCAACAACCTTACTAAACCAAGCCTCATGGTTTAACCAACTCTAGTAGAAACCACAACAATTATTAACATAAAATAAAAACACATCATTTTCTTTTTGGTTGTACAAGCACCTCAACAGTGCAACAACGGTTACCTAGATCAGATGGATTGTTGAAAGTGAGATAAATATAGTGTTATAGCAAAAGTGAATAAAAAAAAATGCCTACAGTAGAAAATACATATCATATACAACTCGGTGTACAAAAACCAAATCACTAAAAGTTTACCTTAAGAACTTGTGGAAGAAAAGGAAAATATAAAAAAGAAACAACGAGAAGAAAGAAGACCCATGGAAGAAATGTAAATGATAAAGCATTGTCACACTATCAAAGTAGTAAACATTCAGGTTTCAAAATATACAAACTTAAAATCCATCAGCATGTATACAGGCCCAATAATGATCTCAAAGCTCTTCCTAGAGGAGAACCAAGGATTCAAGAAATTTCTCAAAAGAAAAAAATAAAGAGAAATGGAATTAAAAATAGAAAACAATAATTCTTTTGTTCTTTTAACAAAACCTTAAGTAGTCAACACCTTTCATGCAGTACCTCATATTTGCATTATAGTACAACATAGTGTCACAACCTTTTCAAGGTGGGTTCCCTATTACCATTGATTAAACTCTTTTAAAGTTATGAACAACTCCACTAATTCAAAGGTCTTCCAATACACCCCTAGAATTTATACCTATTGCATTAAAGTACAACTTGAATAAATCCCACATTAATGTATTCTTCCCTCACATGTCTCAAGGGATAGCAACTAAGATTAAATTTAGAATTCCATCCAATGGGTATTAACCCGAGAAGTAATTGTTTTTATTTCTGCTGAATTAATGCCACATTGATTAGAAATTGAGAGTTCCACAAATCAACCTCCAAAATCATAGATATTTTAAGAATAGAAAATGATGATAAACCACAAACTCACCCTTTTCCACCAATCAAACCCACTAGACCTAACTCACAAGTTACACCCATGGATTTTTTAGATCATTCACCTAACAAAGATTCTATTTAAAAATCTAATCTAACAAGTTCAAATCATTAATAAAAAAAATGTATTGAAAAGGCTAAAAGAGACCACAAAGTTCCTTTTCTGCGTTTCAAAACTCTGTTATCGTGAATCCTTTGACCATCCCTTATAGTCATCATACCCCACATCTATTTTGTAAAGTCTTGATCCATCCCAAAAAATCCTATCGTCGAAAAATGCTAAGAAAAATCATAAAAATGTTCTAACCCCATAGTCATACAAAACCCTAACACATCTTCATAGATTGTATCATATCATCTTTCATATACAACATCTTATATCATCTTCATATAGAACGTGATCATCTAACAAAACCCTAAAATCCTATCAACCCAAACTTGACATCACCCATCACCTTCAAACACTTACCAACCCCACCCGACATCATCATATTTTTTATTCTTTCTATTTTAAAAAAAAAATTCACTTTTAAAACAATATTAAATTATCTTTAGATGTTTCTTTCATATCATTACAAAAATAAAAAAATAAAATAAATCAAAATTTATATAAATCAAAACCCTAAATATATTTTGATATGGTACAAACATAAAATTGGGGTGTTAAAAAAATGTATAAAAAAAAATATTGGAATTAACTTTGAATTTATCTTAAATATTTTTTTATTAATAAGCAAAATTTCAAGAAAAAAAGCTAATAAGAAAAAAAATTGAAAGAATAAATAAGAAGAAAGATAAAAGCATAAGGGAATAATGAAAAGGATATTTTAGATATATTAAAAGTTTTTAGGTGTACTAAACTCAAAGAGTTCATTTGATCATTGAATACTATTAACTGCAACTATAAGAAAAAATTATTAGATTTAAGTTGGTTGCACTTATTATAGCTTGCAAGGCAATGACTACAAAACAATGCTCAATTGAATAATACTGCAATTGAAAAATGAATCACTTGATGTAGCATATATCAATTTAGTCCTGAATTGTTTTGTTAGTTTTGAAAAATAAAGGTTAAAATAGTCAGGTTTCCTTCTAATAAAGAAACAAAATCCCAAAAAAGAGTTGTCCGGATTTTCCAAAACAAATATGATCAAGGCTTCAACCAATACATTAATCCAACCATCGGACTTTTTTTTTTTTTTTTATTCTATTACCCTCCTTTAAGACTCTTGAGAAATTAGGCGAGAAGTTAAGAAAAACCAAAAGAAAAGAAAGAAGAAAAAATCTAGAATCCCATGACCTATGATTTTTTTATTTCTAAGAAACAAAACCTCTCATAGTATTTTTAGTGGAAATCTTTAGTTTCCTTAATCCCAAATACAAAATAAATATGCCCTTCAAAATTTAGTGTTCATTTCTTTCTCAATTTTTCTCCACAACCAATAGAAAAAGAAATGCTAATTGAAAATATTGGAATGTCCAACAAGAAAGATTGAACGAAATGAGAATCATATTAAGGAAGAAAAGAAAAGACAAGAAAATTAGAGAAAGTGAAATAAAATACCTAGAAGCATGATCATTTATGAAATCGTCATAGAAGAGAAAGTGAGAGAAAGAAAAGATAACTACAAGATTGGAGTAGACATCAACAAGAAAGATTGAACGAAAACGAGAATCACATTAAGAAATGATGAAAATGATGGAAGAAAGAAAAAATACCTAGAAGTGTGGTCACTTATGAAATCATTGCAAGAAGAGAAAGTAAGAGAAAGAAACAATAAGTGCAAAATTGGAGTATCCATCAACAAAAAAGATTGAATGAGAACGAGAATAGCATTAAGGAAAAAAAGGCAAGAAAATGAAAGAAAGTGAAAGAAAATACCTATAGATGTGATTACTTACAAAATCATTAGACAAAGAAAAAAATCAGGATTTGTTGATTCACTATAGAGTAGCAAACTACCACCTAATAGTCTGATTATATATATACATACCAGCAATGATGTTGAGACACCATTTAAGGTCACAAAACTTTCAACAACCTTGAGTGTGACCCATCTCAAACAAATAGGGTGTGGTAGGGAACAAAATGACAAACTGAATTCCAAGTAACTAAATTGAACGTAATCAAATGAATATTTTTCCAAAATTTTGATTTTTAAACTAGTAGCAGCATAATGGATTGATGGATGCACATGAGTGATGTGTGAGTGATATTAAACTTTTGATAAGATAATAATTTAACGTTTGAAAATAATTTTTTTAATAATAAATGTGTTATTATTAGATTAAATAAAATTAAAAGGATATATGCATTTGCTTTTTATAATCATTTAGACCTTTAGTTTTTATATTGTAATTTTAAAGAATTGTAAAAGAAATTTATTATGATATATTTTATAAATAAAACTTGTAAAATATCATTAATTTAATATTTTGAAATGATTTTCCCTTTTGAATAATAAATATAAATATGTTATTACTTTTAAATAAAAGTTAAAACTACATGTGCATTTGTTTTTTTTTTATAGTTATTTAGACTTTTAGTTTTCTCTTATCAATATTTAAAATAAATTTTTAAAAAATATATGATAATAACTTTCAGGGGCAGAGCCAAAAATAGGATCCAAAGCAAAATAAAATAGATTAGATTCAAGGGCAAAAATAAGGCAAAAAGTAAGATTTTGACGTAATTTCTCTCTAAAACTTGAGGTAATATCAATAATTTAATGATTTAATATCTAAAAATTAATTTTTAATAATTGGTTAGTATGACATTATGTTAGTAGGACACCATATGAGGTTTTGTATAGTAGAAGGTGTAGGTCCTTGTTTTGTTGGGGTGAAATTAGTGAGAGGAAACTCTTAGGTCCAGTGCTTTTAGGTTTAGTGCTGGTTCAAGTTACTATAGAAAAAATTGCATTATTAGAGAAAGATTAAAAACTATTGAGAGTCAATGAAAAAACTATGCAGATAATTAAAACATAACTTAGAGTGAGGTTAGAAATTTCAACTCTTTGGGTCACTCTCATGTGACATTCCAAATTTTATTATTTTTTTAATATGGATTTTATATGAGAGATTAAGTCAATATAGGTGGAACTCATGGGTTGAAAGAGATATAATGTTTTGAAAGGTAATTAGTAATTATGAAGATTTGATTTTATTATTTTAAATGCGCTTATAGTATTCAATAAGATAATTTAAATTAAATTTAAGAATTATACATATATCAAATATATTACTATAGATAACATATAACAATAACATAAAATTATTTTTATTTAGATTATTTTTTATTTTTTAGAATTAACTTAGTTTTTATCGTTGTCATATTTAATAATTTATTAAGGTAACTTTGTATGATGTTTGAAAATTAACTTTAATTTTTAATTTTTAATATCCAATAATGATTTGGATCAAATTTCCTTTGTCATTCTTAAAGAATTTTAAAGGTCATATACATGAGTTTTATGATTTTTTTTAATTGATAATTTAAATTTAGAAGTTTTCTTATAAAAAATCTATAGTTTCACAATAAATTATCTTCTTTAAATAAAATAATATATAAATGCATAAAAAATTATGAATTAATTTTTACTATATTCAATGAGATCATTTAAATTAAATTGAAAGTTTAATATATCAATAAGATAATATATCAATCAAATATATTATTATATATTAACTAAAATTATATATATGTATATATATATATATATCAAATATATTATTATATAATATATATAATAACAATATAAGATTATCTAAATTATTGCTTTATTTTTTAGAATTAGCTTAGTTTTTAATTTAATTTTTGTTCTAATCATATATGTGTAATTAATAATTTTTCTAAGGTAAGATGTTTGAAAATTAATTTTAATTGTTAATTTTTAATAAGCGGTAATGATTTGGATATGTTTTCCAATTAATGTAATTTTCATCTTTATCATATATCTATAGTCAATAATTTATTAAGATAGGTTTGTACCATATCAATAATAATTTAATGTTTGAAAATAATTTTAGCATGGTAATGATTTGTATCAAATTTCTTTGCAAAATCATAAACAATTTTAAAGGTCATATAGGTGAGTTTTGTAAAAAAAAAAAAATTATCATATTCAATGAGATCATTGTAAACCCTCCATTTTGTCACCTTGGCACATGCTTTTCTAAGTCGTTACTTCATCTGCATTGGTGGTCATTGTTACTCACATTTTCACTATTTTCGAATTTATTTTTAAGATATATCTTGGAGGGGTTTAGAAGTGTTCTTGGAGTTTAGTTTAGTTTAGTTTGAGTTTAGTTTAGTTTAGAAGTAGTTTAGAAGAGCTCTTTGAGTTTAGTTTAATTTAGTGGTTTTGGTTTAGTTTAGAGAGTCAAAAGGCATAGATCATATCCATTCATATTCATTCATTCAATTGAATCAATAACAATCAATTAGATTCAATATATGAATAATTAATAAAATTCATTCATCCCTTAGGGCCATGGGATAAAAAATAAAAAATAAAAAAGAACCCTACAAAATAGAGTAAACAACCTAGAACATATTTAGCACACCCTAGAATAGATCTAACATGCTAAAACCTACCCTAATAGCAATTGTTGGGAACCTTGGATTATTTTGTTCCCATGCCTTAGATCGTGTAACGTGTATGCAAATCTATTCTAAGCCCTCTAAATATATCGCAATAGATAAACAGGTATTCAAAAACAATATGAATACCATATAAAACATGGATTTAAAAAATAATGTCACATACCTTTAATTTGAACGTTCCCAGATTGATTCAATTGATGTAGATTACTCCCAAGTCGTAAAGTATCTTGTAACACCTTGATCTTTCATTCGATGACTCTTTCTTGTGTCTATACATTAAAATGGTGGAGATCTCAAGGGTGGAGGCTAGGGTTTTCTTTTTGGACTGAAAAGGAAGAATGGCAAAACATAGAAACCTTAAACCCTAAAAGGGTATTTTATAGGCTTCCTATAGGGCTTAAGTGACTTAAGCCCATCATGGGTTTGGGTCACTTAATCTAGCCCAAAAAAGGTTGTTAATTGATTAATTAACCATACATGGCCCTAATTAATCAATTAGTTCAATCTAGAGATACCACTCATTTATCCTTGTGCAACCTTGCATTATTACCAAAATGCCCTTATGCACAAAAGTAAACTAAAACCCATCCAACCCTCATAAACCATATCATCAAGAAATATGAGCTAAGAGCGAAGATTACTAAGACCCATAGGAGTACTAGTTCTCTCATAATCAAATTTTGAAATTGACTCAACATCTCACTACAAAGAGTCAATTGCGTTTTGGTAC
This sequence comes from Vitis cinerea var. helleri x Vitis riparia, assembly GCA_946000715.1. Taxonomy (NCBI): domain Eukaryota; kingdom Viridiplantae; phylum Streptophyta; class Magnoliopsida; order Vitales; family Vitaceae; genus Vitis; species Vitis cinerea var. helleri x Vitis riparia. Next base: position 16,306,679 of record OX254005.1, on the reverse strand, counting down.
CCTATGTATATTACAACAGACACCAAGTGCTCGGGTCTATGACCTACTATCCACTACATGTAGACTCCTCATGAACTGGTGTCCATAATCTAACAAGGTAGTGTTATCACCTATTAAGATTACCTCTCAAATCCTTGAGTTACAAATCCCACTTATTATGTGATCAAATGGCATACAATAGCTCCAAAGAGCATATGTCAAATTCCACTAAAGGAATTACTATGGTCACAGATTTCATGATCACATGTACTTTGGATCACCCAATGGGACATGTTGTCTCAATACCATGTGATATCATGGTGCCTCTATTGAGAATACCTGTTACCACTAGCCTTCATCAATAGTGACCCAATCCATGGGGATATATGACCACTTAAGGGTCTAAGTCAAAGCCTCCTATTGATTTTAGCACAAGCTTAATATCCTTCCAATATTAAGAGTCCATGTAGTATAATAGCTTGATGAATCATGACAATTGATAGCCTTGCATCATAATTCATTGTAGGTCCTGTCTAATGTGCATTACATACACTAGTGCACTCACGATGGGAAACTCATCTTGATGGCCAAGACAAGGCATCCCTCTAATTAAAAGGTGGTGCACTACAATCTCTACTGGATTGCCCAAATCCATGAACCGACTATGAACACCTTATCTACTTACAAGGAACCCATGACTTGTATCTTTTATGCAACTTTTAATGCACCCAAATCATGCACAATATAAGAGACATGGGTTGAATGCTCAAATCAATGTCAATACACTAAAGAGATAGCAAAGGGATAGTTAAGTCTAATTTTTTTACATCATGTCTTTCTTTTAGAGGCTCAATTCCAATAATATCATATAGGATCTTATTGACAATGGTGTGGTTAGCTTTCCTATATCGATTACGAATATCAATTTTGGTCTAATTTGCTCCACACATGCAGTCTCTCCTCCTTCAAGCTTATATCATTATGTTTTAGACACTCAAGGCATTGATGTTTATGAGACACTTTGATGTTGCATACCTTATTGATGTATTTTGGGACTACAATTTTAGTTGGTCGTTTGAGTTTTTGTTATTTATTTGAGTCTTATTTTACAGTTTGTAATTCGAGTTTATACCCCTTGTTTTGAGTGTGGACCTCATTATCTTGTACTTTGCATGATGTAGCTCATCTCACTTAATGTTATTGTTTTCTTTTGAGTATGTGTTTGTGTCTTATTTTGTTATTGTTTCGTGTCATGCTTCTTATATGTTGTTATCTTGAGTCGCATTATGTGTTGCTTTGTTTTGTCTTTTGCATATGTTTGATTTAGAGTCGTGGTTAGTTTGGGTATCATGATTGGTTCCTTAGTAGAGATTGATGTTATTATGATTATGGTACAGAGTACTTTGAGATCAAATATGACATTTTACCATGTCAGACAAGATTGGACCGATTACTCTAGCTACTCTCTATGAGATGATGAATTTGACACGAAGGATTGAGATGATTGAGCTTATTCTATCAAACTATTCATCGTCATTGAGAAGAGCTCCAATAGTAGTGATGCCTTCATTGCCACATTTGACTTCACTAACATTTCTTACTTGGGGTGTCTCATATCCATGACCTTACCCACATCACTAGAACCCCACACAACCCCTTTCTCCCCCTTCTCTTCTCTTATTTCTTTTTTTTTTTTTTTTTTTTTGCTCTTTCTTTTCTTTTTTATTTATTCATTTATTTTTTTCCAAAAAAGTTGGGATTGAGCCCCTAAAAGCAAGACATGACGTAAAAATCTTAAACTTAACTATCCTCTTTCTATTCCTTTGGTGTATTGACATTTCTTAGGGAAAATCAATTATGGCTTTAAAGCTTAGGAATTCAAGAATCTAACACTTCAAACAGATCGTAATTTGAAGTTGAAACGAGGTAGATATGGCCAATTAAAGCAATGTTGTACAAAACGCATGCTATTACGGGATTGCATACGAGTCCAATTCTTTTTGGTTGTTTGGGCTGAATTTTAGACCTCTCATTTTAGGCTCATTTTTTGTGGCAATTGGCCTTTTTTCAGTTTTCAATTTTCACTAACCCTATTTTTGGTTACTGGACTATTTTAATAATTTGGATTTTATTCAAATTTTAATTACCAAATATGCAACAAGATCCCTAAAGGCCATGGGAAAAGTTTCTATTTATTTATTCCCTTGTTTTTACTATATGCTCTCGATTAATTGCATATATGGCCTCAAGATATTTTGGTATTCTTAATTGGAAATAAATTTTCATGTTTTTTCAAAATTGGAAAACTTATTTAAATTGGAATGTGCATGTTAGGCAAATTTATTTTAAAAGAAAAGATAAGTTGAAAAAATGATTAAGTGCATTCTTACCTTTTTAAAATTTATTCTTAGAGATTTTAATTTTATTTAAAATCTTCTCAAATCTTTGAGATCTCTAAGAATAAAATATTTCTCTTAAGGAAAAACTATTATTTTTCCAAATCTTTATAAAATGGTATTTTTCCTATTTTGCACAAGATTTCTGATTTAAAAAAAAAAAAAAGTTAATTTCAGAAATTCATGATAGATAATTTATAATTAAGAATGGTTACCAAAATAAGTATTAGAACCCAAAGAAAGTGTGTGGACCCCGCATTTCGACTCATGCGTTTCCCACTCGATGGCGAGCTCGATTTTTATTTTTGAAAAATGATTTTTATTTATTAAAAAGAATGACTTGGAGTCGCCACTTATTTTTGTTTTATTTTTAAAAGGGTAAACAAAATAAGAAAGAAAAACCCTAAGTATGACTCCTTATTTGGAAAAGGTGATCTACGAAAAACCGGATCGGGTTCGGGGGTCAAGTTACTTATCGGGAAGGTACGGTATGAACCATAGCACCCCTCTAAATCCCTAAAGCCGGGTCTCTACTAATACAATGAAGCTGACATGGCAATCAATAGGAAAAAATCAAGGAATATCAATATGATCACACACTAAGAATCAAAGCGTGCATGAGGAATGGACATAGTGAGAGAGGATGCGTACCTTAGCAGCAAATAGCAACGCGCTATCATGAAATAGGGTTAGTGCATAATGAACATAGAATGATTATGTGTATATCCAGGAACAGAATAAATCAATCACGCATGGCAAATAGATCCATCAATCAATCAATTAGTCATGAATTCACATATGTGGGGTCCCCACCAAAGCCCGATTTATTTTTGCAAGAATCAATCTCACAAATTTCATTATTTCGGAATTATGAAAATTCATCATTCTTGCTTATGTAAAATCAAGAGGAACGAAAGGTTATTTGAAAATCAGAGTGGAATTAAAACTGCTCAAGAGAAAACTGGATTTTTGAAGTTTATTTGAAAATTGGAAACTTGAAAATTATTTGAAAATTGGAGGCTTGGGAGTTAAATTTAAGAATAAGAATTTTGAGAATTAAATTTGAAAAGAATTGGAAATTTTAAAATTAGTTGAGAATTAGAGTTTCAAAAATTAAATTAAGGAATTGGGATTTTGGAAATTAAATTTGAAAGAAATTAGTAAATTGTTTGAAATAAATGAGAATTTTGGAAATTGGAAATTAAGTTCGGAAATTGGAATTTAGAAAAAATGTTTAAAAATGGAATTTTAAAATAAATAAATAAATAAATATAACAAATAATAATGACGAAAAATAATAATAATTAAATAAATGAACAAGGATTTTGAATTTTCTTCAAATTGGAAATTAAATTCGAGAATCGGGAAAGTTGGAATTGTTTGACGGTGGAATTTTAAAATAAATAGAATAATAATAATAATGAAAATAATGATTAAATAAATAAATGAGAATTTTGGATTTTTGGAAAATTATTGGAAAGCGAAAATTTTATTTAGTGGAAATGTGGAGGCTAGTCAAAGATTATTTGAGGATGGTATTTCGGAAAATTTAATTTCGAAAATTGGAATCTTGGAAAAATTATTTTAGAGAGTGAAATTTTAGAAAATTAAATTTTGAAAATTGGAATCTTGAAAAATTATTTTTGAAAATGGAATTTTGAAAATTCGAATTTTGGAGAATTATTTGAAAATGAAAATTTGTTATGGAAAATTAAACTTAAAAAAATAATAATAAATAAAAATAAATAAATAAATAAATAATAATTAAAAAATAAAAATAATAATAAATGAATAAAAACAAATAAAAATAATAAATAAACAAATAAATATGTGAAATGGAAATGTGGGCTGCCCGTGAAAGTGGTTTGGAAAGAGTGAAGGAAAAAAGTAAGAGAGAGAAGGAATTGAATAAATAATATTATAGTTGTTTTATGGTGAAATGAGTGATGAGTGGAGGCTATAGTACATGGGTATGGATATTCAAAGGATAATGAGCTTGGTATGATTCATGGAGATTCCATGAGTTGCAATCCAGTTAAAGCTGCCCACTGGCCCCCCACTCATCGTCAATCAACTTAACAAGGGTCACCTCTTTGTCAACACCATACTTGTATTTACCACGTTCAGCAGCTGGGTTATTGAGATACGCACTTGAACTGCGGTTTATGCCAGCATCTAAGAGCCCTCTTTTGCTCACAAAAATTGATCCTGGTCGGAGACTTCCATGAGCTTGTATGATGTTTTTCTCAATGCCATCAACAATGACATCAAATGACTTATTCTCAATCTTTCCATAACTTTATTTTGACAAGTTGTGGGGCCATGCAAGCAGGTCAAGTGTACAGGGGCTTTGTTCGCATGAAAGAGAGCAGAGACGAGCCGAAGGAAAAGATTGTGACGTGGTGGAACGGTTTAGTGGGGTGTGGAAGATTGGAACTCGTAGTCATGAGAAGGATCGAAGGGTGTACGCGTGGAGTGGTGTAAATTAATGAGAAAACCATGTGCATGAGGGTGTGTGGTGTAGAGAGAGAAAAGGTGGCGGGAGAAGTGTGAAGCTTTAGAGGGAGAAATGGGTATGAGACTAGTGGAATAGAAAGAGAAGGCATGAGCGGGATGCATGAATGATGATATGTATGAGAGGGAATGATGGAAACGCAGGATAGGAGGGCAGTGGGCATGTGGGTGTAGAAATGTAGAACATGATGGTGAGTGCCATGTGCACGGGTTTGCATGGATATAGGCACATAGAAAGAATGGATTTTAAAATGTACTTGGGAGACGGATGAGTGGTATGGTGAACACGTTTGGTAGGCTAAAAAAAAAAAAATGGGTATGAGAACAAAGATATGAGAGATAGAATTAAGAGCCAAAACTAGTGAGAGAAAACGGGTAAAGGAGAGGTGACCAAGTTTGCATGGTCCACCATGCATGTGTGTGAGTGATTTGGAAGGGTTTTAGGCAATTGTTCCGTGTTACTCCTTGTACCGGAATCATGATTTGGATTGGACTCGTTGCATTGCCCATGTTGCTGTTGAAGATTTCCATGCAGGCCGGAATGAGCCCCAAGGTGGGTTACCCACGTTCTATCATGCGTCACCCTCACTTCTCTCTGCTTGTCCTTCCTCAGCAAATCAAGAGCTACCTCATGTGTTGCCAGGTCATTTCTAATTAGGGTTTTGAGCTGCTACATTGCACATTTCATGGACTCCGCGCCTGTGGCACGTACTGATAAGAAAATATGAGTGGCTCATCAAGAAGTGCTGAACCATCCCAACTCGTACCTTATCCGGTGTCTACTGATCAGAATGACCCTGGAAGGTTTCGACATAGCTGAAAATGTTATCCCATCTCGCGGATGGACAAGAAACCAAGCTGTCTGGTCAAGGAGTCTGTAAACCTGGTTCCTGGCCTGGTCATGAAAGCTTACAGTGTCATTCCACAACATCCTTCAAGTTAAACTCTCCTCTGCTTTCTCAGATAAGTGGTCTCCAACTCACCCAATAGACGAGAAGATCAGTATCCACAAAACTCTGATGCTATGTTCTTCCTAGTGTACTCCAATCCGGTCAATCAATTCAAACTTGAAACCCATCACTCAAAGAAAAGAAAACAGAGACAAAGAAAATAGAATGAAGAAAAAAAAAAAGGGTTATGAGAAAGAATGGAAAACTCCGTGGAGATGTATCTCAAAATCAATATATAGACTCCAAACAGGTGGGATGGGAGGTACTCAATATAACTATCAAAACCAAAACCGAAGCAGGATCCAACCATTTACAGGGGAAAAAGATCAAAAGTGTGAGAGAGAAGCAAAACAGAGCAATGTATATACAGGCAACGATGCTCAACTCAAACGAGCCTGTGGCCCAATATGTTCACAGCAAAGCATAAAATGATATCCACGGATTAACCAAGAATGATGCAAGGCATCTAGGAGAGGAAATATACCAAACCCAAGATAGCCATACCTGGAAGTTCACAGAGCGACCTTCTTCAGCTCCTCCTTCTTCACCGGCAAGCCTCCTTCCCTCCACAGCCGAAGCCCCCCTCCTCAATGGAATCCCAACTTAAAGCCAAAAACCTCCTTTTTTATCTCCTGTTTCTATCTTCCTTGGCAAGCCTCTACTTGCCCCATTGTTCCTCGCATCAGCAGCATGTCGTCTGCCAACCACCAGCATGGCCGCCCATGTTTATGCAGCTGATTTTCCGGGTGTGGAGAAAAGAGGGACCCCCCCCCCCCCCCCCTCTTATCTCCAATGTGCTGCCAGCTCCTCTAATGTTATATTAAAAACTAAGATCCCCCAAATGGGGGTCTACAAAGTGTTTTCATATTCTTAGTAAATTTTCATGAGAAGATATTTTTCAAGATTATTTATTTAAAATGGTTGTTGTTAAGAAGATTGTTATTTCTTTATAACTATCTATTTATTAAACTTTAGGAAGTTTTCCTCTTTTTTTTTTATGAGAGGAGGAAAACTACACCTATAGTTGGTTCTCCAAGCTCTCCCCCTAGAGAGAATAAGGAAACCATTCTATTTGGATAGTTTAATGATAAGGAATACGAGAACAATTCTTTTAGCACAAGAGAAAAGGTAAATAAAGAATTTGGAAAATCTCATGATAGATAATTTATGATAAGAAGGGTTACTAAAATAACTTTGAAAAGTTTTAGTAATTTAATGGAGATATAAAATATTTTGAAAATATTTTCTATAATGGATTGTTTAATTCCTTTTTGGAAATAAACATTTTTAGGAGTTTTTCATAAAGAATATTTTATCCATTAAGGAATTACTAAAAGGTTCTTTTTTTGTAGTATTTAACAAAATAAATTATTATGAAACTTCCATAAAAGTATTTATTAAGTGGAAAAGTGTAAGGAATAAGGAAAGTAAATCTTATAAAGGTTTTTGAATATGAGAAGCAAAAGTTCCTTTCTTAAATAAGCTGCTATTAAGATTATTCAAAATCTAATAAAGTGGTAATTTCCTTATTACACAAGAGTTTCCAATTTGGAAAATAAATATTTTGAAAATTTTCATTTGATATACTTTATCATTAAAAAATTATTACTAAAAGGCTTAGTAATTATATGAAGATAAGTTTCTTTGAAAAAATTCCTAGATTAAATATTTATTAATTGGAATTGTGTATACAAGGAGAATTTTATAAAAATAGATTTTAAAATTGAGAGTGGATATTTTATCAAAATTCTTTTTTCAAATTACTCTTATGGAAATTTAAAAATTTTCAAGTTGGTATTCTCCTATTATACTAGGTTTCCAATTAGGAAATAAATATTTTTGAAAATTTTCAAAGTAGATAAATTACTAATGGTTTTAAAATACTCTTATATCTTAAAATATTAAGTAGGAGAGGGCCTTAGGCAAGTCCAGGGCCTCCATTGTCCAGCCCATCTTGATTTGGGTTCATCACCACCCCCACAGGGGTTAGTCCTAAGAATAAAGAGATATGGACTCTCCACATGGACGAGACTAGATATGTCTATAGTAGGAGCAACCATCCCCACGGTGGGGTTCCTTACTTGGTGACATTGATAGTACAAGGACAATGGTTATACACTTGACATTGAATATGAAGTGGTAGAATCACCCCCACGCGGTCCCACTTGCATAGTCCATGGGCCAAATAAAAGGTATATTGATCTTGTCTTTAAATACCTTTATGGTTAAGGTAGGAAAATTAATCTGAGAGGGTCTCTAACTAGTAATAAGGTATGCCAGTCCCACATAGGCTTAATTCTTATGATACTAGGATACCTTGCAAAAAGATATGTAGTTTGAGAGCACAACATTTTTATTAAATTAATTACCAGTTGCCTTGAATGCTCAATTACATCATATACTTGGGTATATTCTTTACTACATATATCATGTTGGTTCTACTATCACTCCCTTTCTCAGAATAGGCCAAGCCCAACTAATCAATTGGACTAATTTTATTCTAGATATAGTAACTAATTGCATGAAAGCTATTTTAGGTAGAGTTAGCTATTCCTTATAAACTAACCTAGCAAAATGAAAGAGTCATATATCAAGGTGGTATTAGATGGATCAAAAGACCAAGTGTCTAATACTTAGATCTTTGGATAATGCGTTGCAATAGCAACACATGTCTATTACTAGAGACTTTGATATTCTCTTTCTAATTTGCAATGGTTATTTGGTGATAAGGGTAGGTCAAATTTGACAAGCTATTCTTAGGACTGTTATGAACACTGGTATTCATATGATCTTAGAGACCTTTAGTAGTGCTAGGTTTAAGTTGTGCAAGGTTTCTAGACCTAGGTCTAGAAACCAAATGTTTAAGTAGTGCTAGGTTTCTAAACCTAGGTCATATTAATCTAAATAGGATCCAAAGACTAGTAAAGTCTGAACTCTTTGATTCTAGAAGATCTTTTAGTCTACAAATCATGTATAGATGGTAAAATGACCAAGATGACTAAAGCCCAAGAATGTTTGGAGTTAGTGCATACTAACATGTATGGAACTTTTAGTGTCCATGCATAGGGAGGGTATGGGTATTTCATCACTTTTAGGGATGATTACTCTAGGTTTCGATATATACATAAGATATTTGATGCCTTGGATACATTCATTGAATTTAAAGTGAGATCGGAGATCCTATTAGGTATACATACAAAGTCACTTTGATTAGATCAAGGTGATATGTCTAGTAAGTTTGATTCTTTCCATTTGAGCATGAGATTATTTCCCAGTTATGTGCACCAATGTCTCTATTGCAAAATGGAGAGGTGGAAAGAAGATATCAAACTTGGATGGACGTAGTGAGATCGTGGATAGGTTTCTCATCTTTTCCTAGATTCTTTAGGGGATATGTCTTATAGACTATGTAATACCTCTCTTTCTTAAGAAGTATATCAATTTATAGGATATCTAAAAGGTTTTTTAGGTTATTACCTTTATAATCAACATCATCAGAAGATATTTGTTCAAATAAGTGTCAATTTTTTTATGAAAACTAAATGATAAGGAATAAGGTAAAAAGTGATATAGATTGGAGGATATATTAGAAGATATTCCCAAATTGCATAGGATACTATGGATCCAGAGGGTTAATGGCATACCATTCCTACGATTTCTAGTACACCAATGCCTCATCGTAATGGGAGGTTAATATCCTATAAATTATGATGAAGCAGGTTTGTGCTCACTTAAGACAAGGAGTTATGAAGAGGTAGTTAGAATTTTTGTATTGTAACATAGTTTGAGTTCCTATAGAAGCACCTCAAGGAATGAAACCCATAGGTATAAGTTGGTCTACAAGAGGAATAGAGGAGTAGATAGAAAGCTTGAGTTTTATGTTGTTAGGACTGTTGCTAAAGGTTATAGTTTGAAACTTTGTTCCAACTATGGAAAACCTTTTCAATAGTGGTCATACTCAAATCCATCATATTACTCCTATATATTACAGTGTGTCTCATTTGTAAGGTACAACAACCAAACAGTTTCATAACAAAGGGCATTGTGTGTACAAGAAGACATAAGGAAGTGTGATGATGCTCTAAGATCTTGCAAGTAGATAACAATATACTCATTAGATATGATGTAGGGATATTGTCATCAGTCAAGATCTAGTAGTCTACTTGGTTCTAGATGAAAATCTAGAGGAAGACGCAATATATTCTTGGGGTTAAGTCCTGTAGGACTGCAATAATAGGAAAATTATGTCATGTCATCTACATAGATGAGCATTTTGACAAGCATATGATGCAAAACTCCAAGAAGAGTTTGTTACTCTTTGGATTTGGAGTTGTCTTTCTTAGAATCAATGTCCTTATACATTTATGGTGAGAGATCACATTAAGGCGATATCTAATGCCTTTCCAATGGATAGCCTTAAGTATGCGATGCTCTATGCTAAACCAAGTATTTGCTTTGTTGTAGGAATAACTAGTGGATATTAGTCCATTTCCTAATTAAAGTTTTGGGTGGATGTCAAACATATACTCTAGTATCTTTAGAGAATAAAGGATTATATGTTTGCGAGTCTTTACGATGAGTTGGTACTCCTTTCGTATTGGATTGTACTTTAGTCTAATAAGGACTCTCTCGGGTCTACCTCTAGGTATGTGTACACTTTAAGTGATTTTTTTGTTGTTTCTATAGCAACAAAGGAAGCCTTTTGGCTTATGGGTAGTTCCCTTAGCTATATTGTCTATTATCTTGTTATGTGATAATAGTAGGATGATGGCATAGTTTAAAGAACTGAAGCACCACTAGAAATGGAAATGCATAAAGAGGAAGTGTTACCTTATTATGCGATAGTACATGGAGGTGATATGATTGTGGAGTAGAATTTTTCTGCAGTACCTAATCTACTTTTGGGGCTAGTGGGAGTTTGTTGGGATTGAGTCCCTAAAAGTAAGACATGATGTAACAAAGTTAGACTTAACTATCCCCTTGTTATCCTTTTGGTGTATTGACATTAATTTGAGCATTCAACCCATGTTTTTTACATTGTACATGACTTGGGTGCATTAAGAGTTACATAGAAGATACAAGTTATGGGTTCCTTGTAAGTAAATAAGTTGTCTACAATTGGTTCATGGATTTGGACAATCCAATATAGACTGTAGTGCACCACCTCCTAATTTGAGAGATGGTTTGTCTTGGTCGTCGGGATGGGTTTCCCATGGTGAGTGCACTAGCGTATGGGAAGTACATTGGATAAGACCTACGGTGAATCATGATGTAGGGTAATCAATTGTCATGATTCACCAAACTACTATACTGTATGGACTCTCAATCTTGAGAGGATATTGAATCTGTGTCAAAATCAATAGAAGGCTTTGACCTATGGGTGAAACCCTAAAGTGGTCATATATCCCTATGGATTAGGTCACTATTGATGGAGTAGGTATTCTTAATAGAAATTCCATGATATCTCATAGGATTGAGACTGTGTCCTCTTGGGTGGTCCAAAGGACATGTGATCATGAAATTTATGGTCTTAGTAATTCCTTTAGTGGAAATTGAGATATGCTCCTTGGAGTTAGAGTATGTCAATTGATCACATAATAAGTGAGATTTGTAACTCAAGGAGGGAAAAGGTAATCTTGATAGGTAATAACATTATCTTGTTAGATTACGGACATCAGTTCATGGGTTGTTTGCATGCAATAGATAGTAGGTCATAAACCCGAGCACTTGGTGTCTCGTTGTAATACATAGGGTACTAGAGTGCAGTCTCTAGAGTGGGATGTTGAGTCGATTTCAAAATTTGATTTTGAAGGAGCCAATACTCTTATGGGTCCCAATAGTCCCCGCTTTGAACTCATATTCCTTTATGGCATGGTTTATGAGGGTTGGATGGGTTATTAGTTCACTTTTGTACATATAGGCGTTTTGGTAATTACGCGAGGTTTCACAACAATAAGTGAGTGGTATATCTAGATTGGGCGAATTGATTAATTAGAGCCTTATATGGTTAATTAATCAATTAGCAACCTTTTTGGGCTAGATTAAGTGACCTAAGCCCAAGGTGGGATTAAGTCACTTAAGCCCAATAAGAAGCCTATAAATACCCCTTTAGGGGTTAAGGTTTCCAAGTCTTGTCATTCTCCCCTTCAGTCTAGAGAGAAAAGGCCAGCCTCTATCATTGAGATCTCCACCATCTCAGTGCCTAAACATAAGGAAGAGTCATCGATCGAAAGATCATGGTGTTTACAAGATCCATTACAACTTTGGAGTTATCTACATCGATTGGAATCAATCCAAGAACATGCGGGTCAAAGGTATGTGGCTTTATTCTCTAGATCTATGTTTTCTATGGTATCATTACTGTTTTTGAATATCTGTTTATCCGTTGCGATAAATTTAGAGAGTCTTAAGAATAGTTTCATGCACTTTACATGATCCAAGGCATGAGAATAGAATAATTTGAGGTTTCCAACAATTGATATCAGAGTCAGGTTAGGTTTTAGCATGTTAGATCTGTTCTAAGGCGTGTTAAATATGTTCTAAGTTGTTAACTCTGTTTTGTAGGGTTGTTTTATTCATCCCATGACCTTAAGGGATGAATGGATGAGATTTTTTTATTCATTCAATTAAATATATCAATATATTTGGATTGATTTATTATAATTGTGATATGTTCTTTGATTATTGTACTCTAGATTGGGTTGTACACACCATAAGGGGTATAGGATTTTTATTTGGTTGTACAAATATTTTCTTTTCAATAGATGGGATGTAAGCTCCTTTATAGGAGTATATGAATTTTTGTTATTACAAAATTTTTAGTTTTTTTGCATCCATTTATGGTGACCCAAGAGAAAAGAAAGAATCTTGAAGGTTCTTTTTGAGATTCTATGGTGGTTAAAGAAGAAAGAAAGATTCTTAGAAGTTCTTGTTTTGAGATCCATGGCTACACAATGATGTCCAATTAAACTCAAAATCGGGCCTACTTCTCAGTAGTTTCTTGGGGCCAGCTACATATGGATTTGAAGCCTAAGAAGTCGCGAATCTAATGGTTCAAGTGGATTGCAATTCGGAGTTGAAATGAGGGAGATATGGCCGAATGAAGCAAGGTTGCGCAAAGTGCATGGTAGCATAGTGACGTCAATTTGAGCCAAAATCAGGACCACTTACACTGAGTTTCCTGGGGTAAATCACATATGTTTTTTAAGCTTAGGAAGTTAGGAATCCAACGCTTCTAACGGATCAAAATTCGAAGTTGAAACGAGGGAGATATGGCCAATCGAAACAATTTTACGCAAAGAGCATGTTGTCACAAGATTGCATATAGGTCCAATTCATTTTGGTTGTCTGGGCTAAATTTTGTGCCTCTCCTTTTGGGCTCATTTTGGTGGAAATTGGGCCTTTTGGGCTTTCATTTTTTAGTAACCCTATTTTTGGTTGTAGGACTACTTTTGGTAATTTAGATTTTATTAAAATTTTAATCACCAAATATGCAACAGGATCCCTAAAGATCATGGGAAAGTATTTTGGTATTCTTAATTGAAAACAAATTTTCATGTTTTTTTTTCAAAATTGGAAAACTTATTTAAATTGGAATGTGCATAGTTAGGAAATTTTATTTTAAAAGAAAACTTGGAAAAATGATTAAGAGTTTTCTTACATTTTTAAAATTAATTCTTAGATATTTTAATTTTATTTAAAATTTTCTCAAATATTTGAGATTTCTAAGAATAAAATCTTTTTTTCTTAAAAAAAAAAAAAAAGCTCTTATTTTTCCAAATCTTTATAAAATAGTATTTTTCCTATTTTGCATAGGATTTTGATTTAAAGAAAATAAGTTAATTTTGGAAATTCATGATAGATAATTTATAATTAAGAATGGTTACCAAAATAAGTATTAAAACCCAAAGAAAAGTTGTTTGATATTCTTAGTAAATTTTCATGAGAAGATATTTTCTAATATTATTTTTTTCAATTAGTTGTTACTAAGAAGATTGTTATTTCTTTAAAACTGTCTATTTATTAAACTTTTGGAGGTTTTGAAAAAACTTTCCAAAATGGATTGTTTAATTCCTTTTTGGAAATAAATATTTTTGGGTGTTTTTTATAGAGAATATTTTATTTATTAAGGAATTACTAAAAGGTTATATTTTTTGTAGTATTTAATTGAATAAATTGTTGTGGAATTTCCATGGAAATATTTATTAAGTTGGAAAAGTGTAAGGAATAAGAAAAGTAAATCTTATGAGGATTTTTTAATATGAGAAGAAAAAGTTCCTTCTACTCTCAAGATTATTCAAAATCTCATAAATTGGTAATTTCCTTAATACACAAGAGTTTCCTACTTGGAAAATAAATATTTTGGAAATTTTCATTAAAGATAGTTTATCATTAAAAGATTATTACCAAAAAGGCTTAGTAATTTGATGGAAATAAATTTCTTTGAAACATTTCCTAGATAAAATATTTATTGATTGGAATTGTGTATTAAAGGAGAATTATATGAAAATAGATTCTAAAATTTTGAGTGGATATTTTATAAAAAAATATTTTTGAAAATTACTCTCATGGAAATTTTAAATTTTTCATGTTGGTATTCCCCTATTACACTAGGTTTCCAATTTAGAAATAAATATTTTTGGAAATTTTCAAAGTAGATAATTTATTCATCAAGGAAATAACTAATGGTTTTAAAATGTTCTTATTTATCTCAAAAGATTAAGCGGGAGAGAGCCTTAGGCAAGCCCATGGCCTTCATTGTTGAGCCCATCTTGATTTGGGTTCATCACCACCCCCACGATGGATTAACCCTAAGAATAAGGATATATGGACTCTCCACATGGACGAGATTAGATATGTCTATAGCGGGAGCGACCACCCCCACGGTGGGGTTCTTTACTTGGTGACATTGATAGTTCAAGGACAATGATTATATATTTGACATTGGATATGAAGTGGTAGAATTACCCCACGTGGTCCCACTTGCATAGTCTAGGGGTTAAATAAAATGTATGTTGATCTTGCCTTTAGACACCTTTATGGTTAAGGCAGGGAGATCAATCTGAAAGGGTCTCTAACTAGTAATAAGGTCATGACCTGCTCCACATGGGCTCGATTCTTCTGACACTAGGATACCTTGGAAAAGGACATGTAGTTTGAAAGCACTACATTTTTGCTAAATGAATTACCAATTGCCTTGAATGCTCAATTATGTCATATGTTTGGTTATATTCTTTGTTACAAATATCATGTTGGTTCTATTATCACTCTCTTTCTCACAAAAGGGCAAGCCCAACTAATCAGTTGGACTAATTTTATTCTAGCTATAGTAACTAATTGCATATAAGCTAGTTTAGGTAGGGTTAGCTATTCCTTATGAACTAACCTAGAAAAAGGAAAGAGTGGTATTAGACGGATCAGAAGACCAAGTGTCTAATACTTAGATCTTTGGATAATGTGTTGCAATAGCAACACATCTATTACTAGAGACTTTGATATTCTCTTTCTAGTTTGCCATGATTATTTGGTGATAAGGGTGTGTCAGCTTTGACAAGTTACTCTTAGGACTATTATGAACACCAATATTCATATGATTTTAGAGACCTTGTCATTTTCCTTCGGGATGGCTAAGAGGATTCCCAAAGACTATAAGATGTTCATATGGAAGTCAAATGTTCTTTTGGTTCTTCCACTAAGAAAAAAAACAACAACACCAAATAAGGAAAGTTCAAGAAAAGGAATAAGAGAGTAAGCTCGGGGGCAAGTGATTCCTTTGTGATCTTTTAGGAAACTTGAAAAGGAATGCTTAGTTTACCTAAAGGAAAAAAGGAAAGTATACATCATTTTCTCATTGTTGTGTATTTAGTGGTGGATTTCACTATGTCTTATAATCCAAATATGAATGTGTTGCAACCTAGGTTTGCGACCTTTCCATATCTCTATAGGATTCAAAGGTACCAACTTGGAAGGCACTATGTTAAGAAGATAAGCCGCAGTATTTGAGGCATACACCCCAACGGATACAGGAAGTGATGAGAAACTCATCATAGATCTCACCATGTCAATTAATGTTCAATTTCTTCTTTTCACTACTCCATTTTGTTGTGGAGTTCCAAGTACAATCAACTAGGATATAATCCCATGCTCCTTAAGGAAAGAATCGAATTGAGTAGACATGTACTCTTCACCTCGATCAAATCGAAGTGCCTTGATATGTTTACCCAATTGGCTTTTCGATTCTGCCCTAAATTCAATGAATCTATCCAAGGCATCGGACTTCTTATGCATTAGGTAAACATATTCAAACCTAAAGTAATCATCCATAAACATAATGAAATACTCATACCCTCCCCCTGGATAGTCATTAAAAGGCCCATACACATCAGTATACACTAACTCCAAACACTCCTTGGCTCTATATCCTTTAGTAGTAAAGGGCCTCTTGGTCATTTTGCCTTCTATACCGGATTCGCAAACTAGAATATCTTCTAGAATCAAAGAAGGTAAAATTCCATACTTAACCAGTCTTTGGATCCTTTTTATATTAATATGAACTAGGTGTAAGTTCCAAAGTTGTGTTTGATTAGCACTAGGTTTCTTCCTTTTTTGTGAGAAATAATAATTCTCATTACTAGGCAAAACAGATAATGGAAAAACATGATAAAGACTATCTATCAATAATCTTAGCTCCAAGGATTTCCATCTCATTTAAGAGTCCAATCGTACGAATCATATGATCTCTAATGGGAGTTCCTTTGGACATCTTATAATCCATAATAACCTTAAGAGTAGCTTGCCTAACTAGCCTACCCTTCCCACCAAACATCTCATGGAGATTGACAAGAATATCATAAGTTGTTGGCATAAACACGTGCTGATGTTGCAGCACGTTATCTAAAGACCTAAGTATTTTGATCCACCCTTTACCAACTATTATAATTGTCCTTCTCCTCCTGAGTTACATGTTCATTAGGAGTAGAAGGAGCAATTTCCTGAATCACCCGCTTTATCTCCTTTGAAGTGAGTACTATGTCCAAATTCCTTTTCCAATCCACATAGTTTGGTCCAATCAACTTATTAGTAGTGAGAATGAGATTAATTGGATTATAAGACATGATATCTATAACAAAAATAAAACCATGTATTAATTAATTGAGCATACACAATAAGTTTGTAATTAATTTAGCAAAAATGTAGTGCTCTCAAACTACATATCTTTTTGTAAGGTATCCTTGTATCATAAGGATGAAGCTTATGTAGGGCAGGTCTTGACCATTTTACTAGTTAAAAACCCTCTTAGATTGATCTCCTTGTCTTAACCATAAAGGTATCTAAAGACAAAATCAACATACCTCTTAATTTAGCCCATGGACTATGCAAATAGGACCGTGTGGGGTTATTCGACCACCTCATATCTAATGTTAAGTGTATAACCATTATCCTTGAGCTATCAATGTCATCAAGTAAGGAACCCCACCGTGGGGGTGGTTACTCCCACTACAGAATGAGACGAAGCTCGGGGTTCGTGACCATAATTTAACAAGGTAGTGTTATCACCTATCAAGATTACCTTTGTAATCCTTGAGTTACAGATCCCACTTATTATATGATCAATTGACATACTCTAGCTCTAAGGAGCATATGTCAAATTTCCACTAAAGGAAATGTTATGGTCATAGTCTTCTAGTCCTTTGGATCACTGACCGTAAATCTTTATTGTAAATAAAATACTAAAGCCTAAATACATAATAACTCAAGTCAAGAAAAATCAGAGATAGAGTTACCACGACTTTGTAGTATTCCGGGTTGTCGTGCTTTGAGATCAACTCTAATATGTTTATTTGTTTATAGATTCAAAGGATTAATTATTTACTATAGGTAAAAAAATATCTAATTCAAATAAATCAGAATAAAATATGAATGAAAATTTTCTAAATAAGCCTATTTAAATTATGGAGTAATTATTGATTTTTAATTAAATTAATCAAGAATGAGGGTCCACAATCCAACTTTGAGTATAAATCTTTAGGCGAAACAAGGGTATATAGTTTAATAGTCTTAAAGTAATCAAAATGCATGGTCTAACGAGATCAACCTGAGTTCCACACCTTAGAGTTGATCCATAGCCTAACTTTTAATATTTTATTCCATTTAATTACCTAATAGATGAATGGACATGAAATCTAGGTTTAGGTTTAAGGTTTTTAGGCTTTTACCACTCTGTGTAGATTTGTCTTAGGTAGATAACAATGGCAAAACCTTTGATAACTAGAGATCAAGAATTACCAAGAATCCCTAGTATCAAGGAATATTTGATTGTATCATCTTCTAAGTCAAACTAACTTTAGAGGATATTTTGATCTCAATACTAGTGCCCTAACCTTTCATTCATGACATTTTTAATCTGATTTTCACCCCAAGATAACTTTTTAGCCTCTTATGGGCATGTCCTCACATACATAGGCCATAAAAGAATAAGAAAGAACCATTCTTGATTTCAAAGAAATTAAAAGCAATAATTTATTCAATAATAAAAAGAAGAAAGAAAATAAACCAAGAAAAACCTTCAAGGTCTTCTTTTCTCTCTCTCTCTCTCTCTCTCCCCCCCTCCCTCCCTCCCTCCCTCCTTCAAGAATTGTCAAGCCTTCTTTACTCCTAAAAAAAATCAATAACTCCCTAGAAAACCTAAATATCGAGTTCTTATAGTTTCCACCAAAAAAACTAACACGTGGCATGTTCCTATTGACCACTTGTTTTACAAATAATTAACTAAAATGACTAAAAATAATAATAAAATAGTGATTTCTAGTTGTGTGGAGCCCACTTAGGGCAGATGAAGTGCCCAAGATGCAATTCCCAAAGTAGAGAAGGCAAACTACCAATATGGAAGTGTGTGAATTCGAAATTAGGGTCATTTCAAATTGGATTTTGAATTCATAAGTTGAATTTCAAAATCATTTCGAAATAGTCTTTTAGCTCTACATAGTTATTTTCAAACATTCATAACTTCTTTATTTCAACTTCAATTTGCACACCATTTGAAGTGTTGGACTTTTGACTTCCTAAGATTCGAAACGATATATAGTATGTATAAAATGAACTCCAAGAAGTGCTCCAAATTTGTCCTTAAATTCAAAGTATATGTTGCCATCAGATTTTTGAGTTCTAAATTTTCATGCAGTCGAATCTTGCTTCATACCTCATTTCCCATGTTTTCTTGCCTTTTTTCTTACTCCATAATGGTCATTTCTCATCTTCGAAACTCATGATATCCTCGTTTTGCCTTTCCTCATGGTCCATGAGTCTTGACTCACTTATTTTCTCATTTAACCATTTCTTGATCTTTCAAAATCTAAAGTGATTCAACTTGCACCCTTTTCTTCCCTTGAACTTGAGACCAATCTCCAAAAATACAAGTTAAACTCATGGCTAGGGCCTTAACTTCGATTTAGGTTAAGTTGGGTGATTTTAGTGTCCTTTGGTGCACAAATCATATCGAATATGTGTTATTAAAGCATATATTTTGACTCTAATCGGGAAACACAGTCTCAATCCATGAGATATCATGGTACCTTTATTGAAAATACCTATTGCCACTAACCTCCATCAACAATGACCCAATCCATAGGAATATATGGCCATTTTAGGGTCTCACCCATAGGTCAAAGCCTCATGTTAACTTTGCACAAGCTCAATATCCTCTCAAGGTTGAGAGTCCATGTAGTATAGTAGCTTAGTGAATCATGACAATTAATAGCCTTGTGTTATGATTCATCGTAGGTCTTGTCTAATGTGCATCACATGCACTAGTACACTCATCAAGTGAAAACCATCCCGGCAATCAAAACAAGTTATCCCTCCAATTAGGAGGTAGTGTACTACAATCTCATATGGATAGCCCAAATCCATGAACCAATTGTGGACAACTCATTACTCTACAAGGAACCCATGACTTGGATTTCTATGCAACTCCTAATGCACCCAAGTCATATACAATGTAAGTGATGTAGGCATGTGTGCTCAAACAACTAATTAATACAAATGAGATATTTAAGGGAAATCAAGAAACATAAATAAATAAATTTATAAATGAATTTCAATCTATTACATCATGTCATGCTTTCCAAAGCTCAATTCCAATAATATATCCCTACGGATTGGGTCACAATTGATGAAGGTTAGTGACAACAGGTATTCTTAATAGAGGCACTATGATATCTCATGTGATTGAGAAAGTGTGTCCTCTTGGGCGATCTAAAGGACATGTGATCACAAAATATATGGCCACAATAATTCCTTTAGTGGAATTTGATATATGCTCCTTAGAGTTAGAGTATGTCATTTGATTACATAATAAGTGGGATCTATAACTCAAATATTAGAGAAGTAATCTTGATAGGTGATAGCATTACTTTGTTAGATTACAGACACTAGTTCATAGAGAGTCTACATGTAGTGAATAGTAGGTCACAAACCCGAGTACTTGGTGTCTCATTATAATATACATAAGGTACTAAAGTGCAGTTGCTCACTATAGTGAGATGTTGAGTTAATTTCATAATTTGATTCTAAGAGAGCCAATACTCCTATGAGCTTTAGTGGTTCCCGCTCTAAGCTCATATTCCTTGATGACATGGTTTATGAGGGTTGGATGAGTTTTTAGTTCAGTTTTGTGCATAAGGGTGTTTTGGTAATTATGCATGGTTGCACAAGGATAAGTAAGTGGTATCTCTGGATTGGGGCTAATTGATTAATTAAGGTCATAGATGGTTAATTAATTAATTAACAACCTTTTTAGGCTAGATTAAGTGACTCAAACCCATGGTGGGCTTAAGTCACTTAAGTTTAGTAGAAAGCCTATAAATACCCTTTTAGGGGTTAGGGTTATCATGTCTTGCCATTCTCACCTTCAGTTCAAAGAAAAAAACCTAACCTTCACTCTTGAGATCTCCACCATCTCAATGCCTAGACACAAGGAAGAGTCATCGGGCAGAAAATCATGGTGTTTATGAGATCTATTATGATTTCAGAGTTATCTACATCGATTAAAATTGATCTGGGAACATTTGGATCAATGATATATGACTTTATTCTCTAAATCTATGTTTTATATGGTATTCATATGGTTTTTTAATACCTATTTATACACTGTGATAGATTTACAAAGCCTAGGATAGATTTGTATGCACCTTGCATGATCTAGTGCATGGGAACGGAGTAATCCGAGATTCCTAACACTTAACGCCACCTCTCAAGCACTAATCTAAGCACTTGAGCACCACATCCTTGACTTACGTACTCGAGGTTGCTTCTTTCCAACCAGATTAAGTTGAAAAAGCTCACATTTTTTCGATTGCGGATTGTCCATCGATCCACTATGATTAGTCGAAATACTTCCCTGCTCTCTTTAGGTTACTAGATTGATAAAAACCAAACTTTTACAAGATAAAAACCTTATATTCCTTAAAACGAGAGTTTACAATCTATCTAGTTGAGAAGGAAAAACTTTTACATCCAAAAAGAAAATCCTATGCTCCTAAACATGGATTACAACCCAAATTAGGAAGCAAAACATTTACACCAACAATTATTAATAGATTCAATATATAATAAACCAAGCACATGCATTTATTCCCTTTAGGCCATGGGATGAATAACCAACCCTACAAAAAAGACATGAGCACACCCTAGAACAGATCTAGCATACAAAATCCTTAGGGCTCTGATACTAGTTGATGGGAACTCCAAATTATTCCGTTCTTAAGCCTTATATCTCATAGGGAGCATGCATCTATCCCTAGGGTTCTCTAGATCTAACACAATAAAAAAAACATAACATCAAAAACCATATTAAAATATGGATCTAGAGATTGAGAGAATCATACTTGGATCTAGATGTTCCTAAATCAAATTCATGTGAAGAAGAAGAAGCCTATAGTATGTGGAGGTCTCGTACACCTAAAGTCTTCCACCTAATGACTTTAACCACGATCTTGACACTCCAAAAGGTGGGCTTTGGAAGGAAAGAAGTTTTGGCTCTCTCTCTCTCTTTGGAGATGGAAGATGATAGTCATAAAAAAAGGTGTTTTTGGAAATCCAAACACCTAAGGGATATTTATAGAGTTCCCTTACTATAGGCTTAAGTGATTTGAGATCATATGGGTTTGGGTCACTTAATCTAGCCAAAAATGGGACATAATTAATTAATTAACCACACAAGGTCATCTAATTAATCAATTAGCCCAATCTAGAGACTTTGTTCACTATCCTCTATGCAAACTTGCATAATTACCAAAATACCCTTATACACAAAAGTGAACCTAAAGTCCATCTAATCCTCATAAATTATATCATCATGGTATATGAGCTTAGAGCAAGGACCATTAAGACCCATAGGAGTACTGGTTCCCTTAGAATCCAATTCTAAAGTTGATTTAACATCATACTACAAAGAATCAGTTACATTTCAATATCCTATATAAATAACAATGACATGAAACTTGAGTCTGTGACTTACTATCCACTACATGTAGACTCCTTATGAACTGATGTTTGTAATCTAACAAGGTAGTGCTATCACCTGTCAAGATTACCTCTCCAATCCTTAAGTTATAAATCCTACTTATTATTTGATCAACATACATACTCTAGCTCTAAGGAGTATATGTCGAATTCCACTAAAGGAATTACTACGACCATAAATTTCATGATCACATGTCCTTTGAATCACCCAAGAGGATATGTTGTCTCAAACTCATCAATATTATGGTGCCTCTATTGAGAATACATATTGCCACTAGACTCCATCAACAATGACTTAATCCTTAGGGATATATGACCACTTTAGGGTTTTACTCATAGGTCAAAATCTCCTATTGATTTTAACACAATCTTAATATCCTCTCAAGGTTGAGAGTTCATGTAGTATTCACTAGTGTACTCACCATGAGAAACCCATCCTGATAGTCAAGGTAAGTCATCCCTCCAATTAGGAGGTAGTGCATTATAGTTTCTACTAGATTGTCCAAATTCATGAATTAACTATGAACAACTTATTTATTTACAAGAAACCCATGACTTGTATCCTTTATGCAACTCTTAATGCTCTAAGTCATGTATAATGGAAAAGATATGAGTTGAATAAAAGGGTTAACAAGGGGACAATCAAGTTAACTTTGTTACATTATGTCTTGCTTTTAGGGGCTCAATCCTAACATTAGGTGCACTAGGAGCTGTACAAAAGATACAAGTCATGACTTCCTTATAAGATGATATCGACTCATGGATTTGGGCAATGTATCAGATGCCATAGTGCACTCTATTTATAAGGATGAGTTTCCTATGGTGAGAGCACTAGTGTTTATGGTTACACATCGAATAAGATCTACGATGATTTTCTACATTAACTATTGAGTAATTTTGATTCATTAAGCTACTATATTACATTAACTCTCAACCTTGAGAGGATGTTGAGTCTATGTTGAAATGAATAAGAGGCTTTGACGTATAAGGTGGACTCTGAGGTAGTCATATATTCCCTATGGATTGGTGGGTCTCTATTAATGAAGACTGGTGGTAACAGTTATTATTAATAAAGGTACCATGATATGTCATGGTACTGAGACAATATGTCCCATTAGGTGATCCTAAGGGCATGTGATAATGAAAACTATGATCATAGTAATTCCTTAAGTGCAATTTGACATATGTTCTTCGTGAATTAGGGTATATTAGTTGAAATATAATAAAAGAATTTATAACTTAAAGATTGGAGCGACAATCTTGAAAGGATGTAGTAAATACCTTGTTAAATTACAGACACCAATTCATGGATAGTTTACATGTAGTGGATTAGGTCATGAACCTGAACTTTGTCTCATAGTAATATCATAGGATATCAAAAGTACAATTGAGTTTTTTTTGTGGGATATTGAGTCAACTTCAGAATTGGATTATAAGGAAGTCGATATTTTCCTATGTGTCCCAATAGTCACTGTTTGAGCTCCTGATTCATGGTGGCACTTTTTTTTTTTTTTTTTTTTTGTGGAAATTATGAGTTTATAGTTCATAAGTATGCATAAAGACATTTTGGTAAAAACGTAAGGTTGCACTAAATCTTATGAATGATCTTTTTGAATTGAGATAATCATTAGAACCCAATAAGGCTAATTGATAAAGTAGGATTCAAGTGGGTTGTATTAAGTGATCTAAACCTAAGTTGGGCTCAAGTCTTAGGGAAATTCATATAAACCCCCTTAAGGGTTTAAGGCTTTGCTTTTGCATCCTTGTTTTCTAGACTCCAAAAAAAGAAAAACCTTAGCCTTCCTCTAGAGAAGACCACTTTTCACCTATGCTAGAGATCCTTAAAACGAGAGATCAGATGGAAGATCTTTGGGCATATGAGATCTATGATGCCTATGATTTACTTCATCATATTAGAATCAATCTAAAGACATCTAGATCACAGGTATAATATCTTTTTTGTTTTTTCGTTTTTGTTTTTGTTTTCATTTTTATTTTTGTTTTTTTATTTATTTATTTTTTATTTTTTGCTATGTTAGATTTAGAGAAGTTTAGGAAAGGATTTCGTGCACCTTACTGGATTCAAGGTTAGGAAAAAAAAGTGAAGCGTGTTTCCTAAAAGTTGTATCATCAAATTTTATTTTGGATTTAGCTATTCAAGATTATTATTTTGAGATCAAAATCAATATGTATACAAATTCCATGGAAAACGACATTTGAAAGTTTTTATATGCTCAATACACTAAATAAAATTTATGTTTATGGCATTTATTATAAATAAGATGAATATGCAAAACATTGTCAGAATAAATGTTTTTTATATTTATTAAAAAGTTTTTGATAGATATATTGAGCATACAAAAACTTTTCTATGCAAAATTATTTGCATATATGATGAATGCAAAGCATCGTGCCCTATATTCATACATATTAAATAAAGTATTTGATATTTATTATTACCATAAATAAGATGAATATGCAATTCTAGTATAAAACTTAAGTTTAATATCATGATAATATTTCTATATAAAAAAAATAAACTCGGTTTTAATGGTGGTAATTTTTTGAAAAACTAAGACCCTATATGCTAACTGTTTTAAAAAATAATTTTTAAAAATTATTATATGATATTTTATAAAAAAAAAGTCTGTTTGGAAATATAAATATTTTTAATATTTTTAAATACGTTTTAAAAATAATTTTTATATCTAGTACTTTATTTTTAATCATTTTATATACTTATATAATTATTTTCTAAAACAGAACTTATAAAATAAGTGAAAATAATAGAAAACAACTAAAATATTTTTATTTTATTTTATAAAAACACCTAAAAACAAAAAATAGAAAAAGTTTCTATAAAATTAGAGAATAAACAGTTTCTAAAAAAGTAGAGAAAATAGAATTAAAAGTGTTCTCTTATTTTTTTGCTTTGAGAATAAAGATCTATTCTAAAAAATAGTTTTCAAACATACCTAGCCATCGTTTTTATTGATTAAAAAGATGCTTTCAATTTATTTTCACCTAAAAAGACTTTTTTTTTTTTTTTTTTTCTTTTCTAAGACAAAGGATGGGCCGGGCTTAGCCTGAACCCGGACGGGCCCTAAAGTTAAGGAAAGGGCAATCAGTGTAATTATTGAAAAATGTAGAGAGCTTTCAGTATTTAAAGTTTTGAGATCGAGAAATCTGAGCCGTTCAGTCCTGCTTTAAAAGGCGTAAGAAACCCTAACCGAAATCTCGTCGACAGAGGCAGTGCTAGGGGTATCAGTCTTTGAGGTATGCTCGCATTTCTCTCATCTCTGCTTTCATCCTCTGGATTTGCCCTTGTAGATTTTATTTTTCCTTTTCTTTTCTTAGATGCGTCCTCTTCATTTTTCTGTGTTTTTGTTTTTTTCTCTCTGGCTTTTTCTGTTTGTGAAATGGGCGTATGAGCTCCGGTCTGGATCTCAAAAAAGGCGGTAAAATGGAAGGAAAATTTTAAAAACTACTTACAAAGGGTCGTTTGTTTACCTATTTTCCTAATTTTTTTAAGGTCCTTCGAGATCCAAACAGAGCCTCATCCCTGCCCCAGGAAAAACTTTGGTTCGATGTCGGTCTGGCTTTGGAATTATTGGTGGCCTTGCTTTTTTCGTGGCTTGTGTTATTGGTTATTGGTTGATTGTATTTTGAATGCGGGTTAGGCCTTTGTGTCAAGAGTGTATATTGCATTTGAAATTGTGTATTGCTGTGTTTTAACATCAAAATTAGTCGAGGATTATAAAATTTGCATTTAGTGGGGGTTTTTTGCACTCTTGGCTTGGATGGTCAAATTTCCAAGCTAATGGGATGTCACTGAAAAATGAAGATACAAATAAAAACTATTTAAGAGCTTATACATTTCCAAAATTCTTCATTTCCTTGTTAGAAGAAGAATTTTCTTTTGTTTTATGTTTTTCCTCACAAGCCTGACCCATGATTAATCCCAACAAATTAAGATTTAATGAAGAAGTTCCCACATAATTGCTGGAAAAGATGGAAGATTCACATGACTCACTATCGAGTCCCTGGTCAATCTAGATTTCTTGAATCAATAGATATGTAATGATTCTTGAAGGTGCCATCTTTCAAAGAGGACTTGTGACTTGTTAAGCTCTAGTAGTAAAGTTCTTTGGTTCCCATCTCTTTTGCAGGCCATTAATAATTCCCTTGCATTTGATTCTTGCGATATATCTAAAAGTTAGATATTCTGTGCATTAGATACAACATTGCATGTATTTGAATGTTCAACTCCTAGTTCCGTTCCGTAGTCACTAGTTAAATCCCAATAAATAAATAAACAAAAGCAAAAAGAAAAAAGGGACTTTCCCCAAGGATTCTTGTCAAAGTTACTTCTTCCCTTTTCAATGTATGCTCAAAGACTTAAACCTTGGGGACAAAGTGTGATGTTTGGGAGTCACACTCTGTCTAATTCAACACCAAACTGGCTGTACCTGTTTGGTCATTAGCCAACTTAATTTGTTTTAAATTAGGTCATGATTGTACCTGTCTAATTCAATCCCAAACCTTTTGGGTCGGTCATGGTTGTACCTGTGATGGTCACAAGCCAACTTAAACGTGACTCCTTTGATGATTGAGCACATGTTTTAAATTAGGGTTACTGTAATAATTGGTGTTTGTAATTAATAGAACTACAGTAGTAGCTAATGTTGGCATCATTGTTGCTATGTTTATTCAAGGCATTTGAGTAATTTAATTTGTTTTACTTCTAAATTTGTAGCTCGAATTGGATATGGTTCATGGCTATAAAATGAGATGTTCTTTTTTCATTCAGATTTTTGTGTTTCTTTTGAGTTATTTTGTGAAGGAGCTAAATGGCTAAATTTGTGATGGTATTTTGTTTGTGCTGCCATTTACAGGTAAGCCATGGTTAAGCATAACAATGTTGTGCCTAATGGGCACTTCAAGAAACACTGGCAGAATTATGTCAAAACTTGGTTTAACCAACCTGCTCGCAAAACAAGAAGACGTATAGGTAGCTACTTAATCATTTTAAAATGGAAATGCCGTTTTTCCTGTCTTGCTAATTAGTTGGTCATAATGATTCTGTTTCATTATCAAGCTTGCTTATGCTGTGCTCGCATTTTCTTAACATGTCTGTTATACCATCTCCAGCTAGGCAAAAGAAGGCTGTGAAGATCTTCCCACGGCCCACGTCTGGACCACTTCGACCTATTGTCCATGGGCAAACTCTGAAGTACAATATGAAAGTTAGGGCTGGCAGAGGATTTTCTCTTGAGGAGCTAAAGGTGTGATGTGCTGTCTTATGTTTTGGAAATTTTGCATTGATAGTTTCATTTGGTACTAAGTAGAGATGCAGTGCTTGGTTCTTCAGAAAATCTTTACAGCTGTCATGTCCACAATATAGAGACTGGATTTGATGATTTTTTTAATTTTTTATTTTTAACTTTCAATAATGAAAATGTGGTGAATCTTTTTTTGTATTAGGTGTATTTCTTCCGGGAACTAGGCTTTTTGATGTTTCACACTTCCCATTTTGGCTCTACTGCATGTATTTTTGGGATTTGTAGCCTTTTCTTCCTGAGAGATTAGTTGGTCCATATGGGGTGGGGGGTCACTTTGTTTATATTATTTTCCCATTTAACTTTTTGTTCTCTAGAAAATTTATTTTTCAATTGTAGGCCAAGTTGTGTCGTGTTATGTTCTCTTCTGAAATAACTAGATTAGCAGAAATTTAATTGCCCTTGGATTTTATTTTGTTTTTATAAATGTTGTTCCTAATGTACCTATTGAATTCAAAACATTGTAATCAGATATTCTCTTCTGCCCCGCATGGTTTCTAAGAATATGGAGAAAATGCGAGTCCAATTTGTGCAGTGGTATTCCTAGCTACTTTCTCCCCTTGTTTAAGAATCCCGCTTCAGTGGTTGTAAAAATTGAGAGATTGCAAAGGGATTTCTTATGGTTAGGGGTTGGGGAAGGTAAAAGAGATCATCTTGTTAGTTGGGATGTAGTGTGTAATTCGAAGGTAAAAAGAGGATTAGGATTTGGGAAGATTTCTCTAAGGAATCTCGCTCTTTTAGGGAAATGGTTGTGGAGGTATTCTAGGGAGGGTTCAACTCTGTGGCATCAGGTCATCTTAAGCATTTATGGGATACATTCCAATGGTTGGGATGCCAACACTATAGTCATATGGTCACATTGTTGTCCTTGGAAGGCTATTGCACAAGTCTTTCAAGATTTTTCCAAGTATACTCGGTTTGTGGTAGGAGATGGGGAAATAATTTGGTTCTGGGAAGACTTATGGTGGGGGGACCAACCTTTGGGTTCCCAATATCCAAGACTATTTAAAGTAGTTACGGATAAAAATATTCCTATATCTTCAATTCTCGGTTCTACTCACCCTTTCTCTTGGAACTTTAATTTACGTCGTAATCTTTTCGATTATGAGATAAGAAGATTTAGAATATCTCGTGTAGTCACTTGATTGTTTGCATTTATCACTATCGGTTTCAGATGCGAGATCCTGATCTTTATCTTCTTCAGGGCTTTTTACACTCAAGTCTTTCTTTCGAACCTTGTCCCAATTTTCTGGTTCTTCTCCAGTTTTGCCTACTAATTTCGGTTGGAATTCTCAAGTCCCTTTCAAGGGCAAGTCCTTTGTCTGGTTAGTGACACACAAGAAGGTAAATACTAATGACTTGTTATAATTGAGAAGACCCTACAAAGCTCTTAGTCCTGACATTTGTAAGCTGTGCATGAAGCATGGTGAATCAGCAAATCATCTTTTCCTACATTGTTCTTTGATGATGGGGTTGTGACATAGATTATTTCAGTTAGCCAAGATGGATTGGGTTCCCCCGAGGAGCATAGCCAACATGATGTCCATCAATTATAAGGGTTTTGGATTATCCAAGAGAGGGATAGTTTTGTGGCAAGATGCGTGCATTGCTTTAATTTGGGTTGTGTGGTGGGAAAGAAATGCGAGGATATTTGAGGATAAAGTAAAGCAAGGAATTCAGAAAATCTTTGGGATTCTATTCACTTGCTTTTCTTTGGGCTTTTTGTTCCATGGTTTTTAAGGGGATTCCCCTTAATATGTTACAACTAGATTGGCTAGCAGTGTGGTTCCGACGGGTTGGTCTAGCCTAGAGAGATTGTTTGTTTTTACATTGTAGTTTCTTGTTTTTGTACTCTTGTAGTTTAGCTTTCTTTGGTGGGAGGATTCCTCATCCTTCTCTTGTACTTTTTATTTCTTTCAATATATCTATTTGTCGTTTCCTATAAAAAAAAAAAAAAAAAAAAATTGTGCAGTGGTATTGCTAGAAAAATTTATTGCTTCCATGACTATCCAAAATATCTGATGGAACATGTCAAGTTGGGCACAAGTGGCAAAAATTTGTGACAGTAAGCATTCCTTTCCAATTTAGATAAATTGTTACTATTTTTTATATATATATATATATATATATATATATATATATATATATATATATATATTATTTTTTTGGTCTCATTGCTTTTTGACAACCTATTGTTATGGAATCCCATGGTTTATTCTATACAAATCTCCAAAATTTTACATGCTCCTCTGTACATTCCAGGCGGCAGGTATTCCAAAAAAACTTGCTCCGACCATTGGTATTGCTGTTGATCATCGTCGCAGGAACCGATCACTAGAAAGTCTCCAAGCTAATGTCCAAAGGTTGAAGACATATAAAGCTAAGTTGGTTGTGTTCCCAAGACGTACACGAAAATTCAAGGTAAGTCTAAGTTGAATAATTTTAAATTGTAATTTTAACAACTACTTTTCTTGTTACACTTTCCATACTTATTTTAAAACCTCTGTATAAATTTTCAATGTTGCAGGCTGGCGATTCTAGTGTGGAAGAACTTGCAACTGCAACACAGGTTCAAGGTCTTTACATGCCTATTGTCAGGGAGAAGCCAACTGTGGAGCTTGTGAAGGTTACAGATGAGATGAAATCATTCAAGGCCTATGGCAAGCTGCGTGTTGAGCGGATGAATCAGCGTCATGTGGGTGTAAGGATGAAGAAGGCAGCTGAGGCAGAGAAGGAAGAGAAGAAATAGTGGGTATGAAATTATGAATAATAGCCAGTTCTTCAGTTTACAGCTAGGCAATACTCAGATTTTTGGTTGGACACTGGTTTCTGAGTTTTTTTATTATCTGTTACATCAGACACCTGCAGAATTTTTGGTATAATCTCAGGGACCCTAGTATGAAATTAATTTTTGTTAGTAGTGTGCTTATAGATTGATCTTAGCTTTACTTTGCTTGAGTGGAGTTCCATTCATATTTCCTTTTGCTTCATTAATTTATTTCCATCTCCATGAGTTTATGGTGCTGGGTTACCCAACCCCCCCCCCCCCCCCCCACAAAAACTTTTCCCTGGATCTGCTTTCAGAGTCTTGTACTTCATATTAATAGTGTCAGAATCTGGTGTGTCAAGGTAAAAGTTGTTGAATTTGGTGAAGCCATCAGGTTTTATTTACTAGATCATGAAACTGAGGGTTTTGAGATCGATTAAATTTTTAAGACACAAATCCTATTTTTAGGTACATTATTTATTATCAACATGTTTGCAGGGCAATCAGTGCCATTTCGTTTTACTCCGAACTCTGGTTTACTAGGGTATTAGATTGCTGTAAAGATGATCACAAAATGGGTAAACATGCTCGGAAGGATTTGGGCATCTTTTTTACGCCTATTGTTTACTGTTTTGAAGATACCATTTTTGACCACTAATAGTAATTACTTTTATGGGAAATTCGTACAAAAAAGTCTTACCAACCCACTCTATCTTCTCTTCTGGGGCCTCAATCCAAGTTTCATTTATTCACCTATTGTTGAGAAAAATGTTTTATATCATTATTATATTGATTAGGCTTTGTTTTTGGTTTTTAACTATTTTTCTACTGATAGTTCTGAGAGGTCGCTTTTTCAATGCTTTTGGAATATTCTACCACATTTGAACTCTGTACAATATATCCGCATATGGTAACATAGGCCTTAATACATAACAGTACTCGGAGCTGGAATTCGAATGGGGAGACTGTCACTGAGGAATAGTGCTTTGGTGTAGAATTCTTGGGATCAGACGTCCGTTTTTCTCAAGCAATGGTTTCTTGAGCTGTCTTTTGCAGTGTTTTGAAAACTGGACTGGTTGGTCCAACTGTTGACTGGTGGACTTTTCGATCTGGCCCTTCTTATTAAACTGCTAGGCAATTGAACTGGCCACAAGCTGCCCGAACTGGCAGTTGAAAGTAGAACTGATGAACCGCCTGGACTGGGTGGTTCCACATGAATTGAATTGTTTGGTTCCCCTCCTCTTCTCTCATTAAATGGGCCCCAATTTAAAACCCAGAATTCCCCTCTTTTTTAATTCGAAGAGGCAAAACACCAACACCATTGAATGGGCTGCACTTGGTACAACACATGACTTGGGTAAGTCATGTATATAGGGCCTTTTTTTTCTTATCCACAAAAATGAATGAAGGAAAACTCACTTGAGCATTTGAACTCTAGGCCTCAAGCTGAATAAAAGACATGGGCTACCACTTGGCTACACGCACTTTGTTGCTTCAAAAGGCAAATGAAAAAAATCTGTTTCTAAAAATATTTATAATATTAAATAAAAATTATATAATATTTTCTAAAGTTATAAAATTAGTTAAAATTTGATAATCAAATTTTCTTTCATTTTGAATATATTTATATTTAAATGTTATATATATTTCATTTAATAAAATTCAAAATATTAATTTTTAATTTATTTATATATATTTTAATTTTTATCATTTTTAATTTTAATAATATATAAATTATATATTTATGATGTCATCGGTTCGACCACAGTTCAACTACTGGTTAGACCACTGAATCGTGAATCTGATAAGCCAAGACGTTCTCCCACATGTGCCTATTAGAAATCCATGGTATGTGTGCATGGGAAGATGGATGTGCTGTTAAAGACTTAGTCCAAGTTGTTCTTTAACGTTCTCATATTTGCAAAGAAGTGGGTCATGTTCACATATTTGCAAAGGAGTGGAAGGAGTGGGTCATGTAGTTATAACTATTTATTTGCAACATGTTAAGTAGTTGTTTCCTTATTTATAGCGATTGTGATCTTAAGTTTTGGAGAAGTGGTTAAACTTTATGTATTTAAATTCTATCATATTCAATAGGAAGGGAGCAAATATTTGATCCAAATTCTGTGGTTTATTCTCACCCTAAGAGAATTATATTCTGGCTTTGACTGAGACCTATCATTGGTATTAGACCAAGTTACCTATGGGAACTAACAAAGAGCATATTGAGCACTTGGAGTTGGGACTCGGTACAGTTCTGGAAGGTCTACAGGGGATGGAGGAAGCTCTCCCTTGAATTTAGAGTGTGTTGATCACAAATTAGGAGAACCCCAACCACGACAACCCTCACCAAGAAGGCAACGATGGAGGTCGGCAAATCGTCTCGTCCAAATTAGCCAAGCTGGAATTTCCACGCCTCTCTGGAGACAATCCAACGAAGTGGTTCAATCGGGTGGAACAATTCTTTGAATACCAAGGTACTGTAGAGAACCAAAAAGTTTCCATGGTTGCTTACCATCTTGAAGGGGAGGCCAACCAGTGGTGGCAATGGCTTCGCAGGGTATAGGAAGGAAGACAAATGATTTTACATGGGAAAAATTCGAAGAAGAATTATGGGCTCACTTTGGACCATCAGGTTGCAAAGATTTTGATGAAGCCCTCTCAAGGATCAAGTAGCTGAGAATGTTGAGAGACTATCAATGGGTTCATCCCCAATTGGTGTACTATTTGATTTAGTCCTCAAATGGGAGTTATCAACAAAATTTATAAACCTAATTCACCATACACTAGGGTAGCATAGCTAGCATAGTATAGTGGTTCTAGGATCGTCCACAGGGATGAGTTTTCATATTACAAGTGATATTAGTTAAAGTACTGAAATTGTGTTTTTTATTTTATGAGTTAGCTTTAAAAGAAAGCATAATTTTGGTTGAAAAGGTTTGGTTTTAAGTTAACCAAAAATAGTAACTGAGATTAATTACAAAGAAAAGGTTTCTTGGAGGTCACTAGGTTCAGGTTCCTTAGACAAAAGGGGGAGATTCCGGATCTTTTCCTCGCGTTGGAGATAATAACATAAAGAATGGTTATCTCCTGAACCGGTGTGTATTTAGCAACCAAGATTTGATCCCACTAGTCCATGAAAAACTATAGTTGCTTCCCATTAATGGTTTCAAACACTAAAAGCCTCTCACTATGAATCATCTTTTAATGGCTCGTAAATGATAACTAATAGACATCCATGGATTCCATGGAGCCCGAAAAGCTTACCAAGTATTGGCCATTCAAGGTGATCCTAACCTTGGATTACCATTCAAAGGCTCGTAAGAGATAACTAATGGATCTCCAGGGAGTCTAAAAAGTTTACCAAGTATTGGGCATTCTAGGTAATCCTACCTTTAAACCACCTCTCAGAGGCTCGTAAGAGATAACTAATGGATTTCCAAGGAGTCCGAAAAGCTTACCAAGTATTGGCCCAGGTGATTTTAAGGGATTTTAAGTTAAACCTTAAAAAATAAAAACCATTAACGGGTAACAACTCTCCTCATTTAAAGCAAGGAAAATTCCCACCTTTGTATCCGGATCCCTTACCTAGCTTCCTTCAGTCCAAGAAACGAAAAACCTAGCCACTCATCCTCTGAGAAACCATCCTCAGAGGTTGTTTGGTTAGAAAGAAAAAAAAAAAAAAATGAGTAGGTAAGGCAGAGCAAAGCTCTGTGTATTTCTTCCTAAAAGAATTTATAAGTGTTCTCTAGAATTTCTTCCGAGATATTACAAAAGAGATATTTTAAGACATATATAGAGAGATATTTTTAACCTCTCACTTAGATATCCTAAATATCTAAAAATATCTTTAGATGATTACAAAGAGAAAATAGGTAATTACACAAAATATCTCGAGATAAAAATCTAATGGAGTCGGTGTAAAAAATATCTGAAAATTACACAGGAGGATTTTCGCAAGGCTTGCAAAATTTCGCACAGGGTGCGAAATTCATTTTCCTTAGCTTTGGTTTCACAAGGCTTACGAAATTCATTCTTTTCACAGTCTTGCTCTCTGTCCTACAGCTTGTACTCCTTTTGGCATTTCGCATGCTATGCGAAATTGCTGGATGTTAGATTTCTTCTATGATTCTATTCCTTGCATACTTGATTGGCTTGGCAAAGGGCTACGAAACTCCAAAACTTGGATTCTTCATGTGTTTGAGCTTCAACTTGCTTTGCCATG
The DNA here is from genome assembly GCA_946000715.1 of Vitis cinerea var. helleri x Vitis riparia. Lineage (NCBI taxonomy): Eukaryota > Viridiplantae > Streptophyta > Magnoliopsida > Vitales > Vitaceae > Vitis > Vitis cinerea var. helleri x Vitis riparia. The sequence continues at coordinate 16,271,988 of OX254005.1, read as the reverse complement.
GACTATACAAAATTCTCCCTCATTCTTGGCTCATTTTAATGATAAAAAAGCTATCAAAAACACCAAAACTTGCCAAAAACTGATTAGAAACATTTGCAAGGGTCTTTAATGTGCCAATTGAGTTTAAAGGTAATAAATACTACTCAAAAGTGTTTAAAAGAGTTTATAACAAGTTATAAAAGAGCACTTTTTGAGTAGTAATCACTCCCCCCAACCGACATATTGCTAGTCTCTTAGCAATGAAGGAGAGAAAAAAGAAAAATAGATAGTAAAATAATTTACAAAATCATGCTGATCACTCCAAAAAATTTTCAAGTGGCATGATGTAGCATACTCTCTCATGGGACATTAAAGAAGCAAAACTCAACCTTCAACAAGAGTTTATCAAATATCTTGCCTGATCACAATTCAAAAAGAGTAGGCATTATGCATATTTTATTATTAAAAGGATTTCCACTCTCACAGGCTCAATCCTTACTTTTCCACAAAAATCTATGTGTTAAGCTTATTAGTTTCCGAATATAGTATGCTGAACTAGTCTCTCCTCCCATCCTAGTTCTTTCTCAAACTTTAGCTAACTGACCAACCTCCAATAGGCTAAGAATGCACATATTTTATTTCACAATTTTTTTCATTGTAGGTGTGCAATGCTAAAGGTATTGTTTCCTAAAGTGTCCATGTAACAAGGATCCATCGATGACTCCCAACCAATCAAGGCTTAGGGCATCAAGCTTTAAGGATCTTTCGACCATTAACTCCTCAAATTTCACCCTAGACTTTTGAGAATGAAATTTAATACCCAAGCACCTACAATATGTTAAACTCCACCTATTCACCCTTGTAATGAGCATTGAGGTTGGTGACTCCCAACCAATAAAGGTTTAGGGCATCGGGTTTTAAAGACTTTCACCATATACCCCTCGGACCTTGCTCGGGTTCCAAGGCAAGCGTAACACTTTGTTCTTTCTTATTAGTTTTTTTTCCAAAGGCTCATTGGCCTATTATAAGGTGTCCCAACACTATTAGAATGAGGTCAAAGGTACCAAGTCGAAGTTTTCCTAAGTTTAGAGGTGAGATAGTTTTTCATCTTATAATCGGAACCTAATGTGCACAGTGTGTGGTAAGATTAAAGTGGAATAAATAAGGTTGAATTCAATAGGAGTTTCAATAATTCATCAACCTCAATACGCATAATACAAACTCTAAGATTCAAGTAAAAAGGTAAGAATTCAATTTCTCCCATTTCATTTTGAGAATTTTTCCTTAATAATCATGGAGAGTAGAGTAAAAACTTTTAAAAATTAACAAAATAACCTAGCATTATTAACAAAACTTCATTCCTTAATTCTCCCCCCAACCAAGATCAACATTGCCTTCAATGTGGCAAGAGCGATTGCAAATAAAGGGAGGAAGTGGTACCTCCTGAGTGACATGGAGTCTGAGTCGTATAGGAGAAACCACATGATTAAAAAAAAAAAAAAGAGTAATGAGTAGAGGAAATAGAAGAATGATAAATATAATTAAAAATGATGTGTATATATTACACCGAGAAAGTACAATGTGATATATGATCATGTAATACATCCCAAAATATAAAACATCAAAACAAGTAATTATGTTTACTAATATAATAAGTAAATACAATAGGATAAAGAGATGATCAAGTAGCGGGGGCCTCTTGTGGAGATGATGGATTTGTGGTGGCCTCCTAAGTGGGCTGGATCGGGACATCGGCTCTGGTGGTCACCTTAGCTGGAATAGTCTTCTCAGTTGGAGCTATGGGCTCAAATGGTCTAGGAATGTCAGGTTGAGGTGGTGGTAGAGGTCCTAGATGCTACTGAATCCAATGAAGGATAGCAGTATGCTGGTCCAGCTGAGCACGTATGGCGACCATTTTTCGGAATAAAGCATTGTGTGTAGTGGTTAGTGTCTGGAATGTATGTACCATGGCACGAAACTCTATGGTAGAAATGGTGATGGAGGCCTCGGATGTAAAAGGTGCAGCTGGTGGAACAACAGGAGTGGTAGGAGGAGTAGTATAAGTGGCCTCAGGCATAGGTGGTGCAGGGGTAGGTGGTACAGACTCCGTGGGAAGCTCATCCTGCTGTGCCTGCTTAGCCTGTGGTGGCATTGGAGGTGATGGCCTGGCTGGGGCTCCTAAAGGTGCCAAATAGCCCGCCAACTGTGTCCATTTGTCGAGAGTGAATTGCTCTCGACAATGGTGGTGACACTTAAGGTGGGGCTCAGTAGGATATCCCATATGCTCCAATATGTGACAAAGCAACCTTGGAAACAATAGTGGAATAGTGTCGGCCCTCTGGAGCTTCTTCCTATGAACCTTTTTTTCAAAGTGGAGGAGAGAGAGGCCATAATCAAGTGATGTGGCCCGAAATAGAAGCCCTCTGATATCCGGAATAAAGCGTCCAGGATATCTCCTCGCCTTTGCACTAAATACTGAAGAGGAAAAAGGTTGGACCACAGCAACACATCTACTAGGAGCATCCCAAGTGGAAGCTCCTTACGTAGAAGGACTGAATCTGCAAAGGTCCCTCTGGATAAGATGTGGACCATGTCCCGCTGAGATATAGGGGACCACTCCCAGAAATATGCTGGATCCACTTGCTCGTATGGAATACGTAGAGCCTCTACAATGTGTCTAGCCTCAAGGATACCCTGGCACCCATCAATGTTGAAGTGAATGGCGGTAGGACTCTAGGCACCATGAGTAGTCATGGACTGATAGAAGTCCATTGCCACTCTGGGGTAAAAGAACTCCCTAGGAGTCACAAGGTACTCGAGATGGTACCTCTGGAGCATTCTAAATGAATCCCAAAGCTCCAGTTGTTGTCGCATGACCTTGAGGTCAAAATATAGCTCGGAATGGAATGGTCTGGCTTTATAATCTGAATTTCCCTCAATGGGCGGCGTAGTGACCATAGGCTGTTTGATGACGGCTTTCAGTGACATGCCAGAAGGACGCTGAGAATCGGTGGGAGCCTGAGGATCAGGCTGTGAATGTCTAGACGACTCTCCAGGGCTTGAAGTCCTGACCCTCTTAGCTAGAGTGCAACGTATTGAGCTCTCAGGGCGTGAAGAAGTCGCCCTGGGTGTAGTCGCTGGTCTCCGTGTCTCGTATCTGCGCTGAGGGGGATTAGAGGGCACTCCACTCTCAGAAGATGGAATGGTTGGGGCCTCAGGGCCTGAGATGTCGAATCCTGCGGAGAGGAGGCTCTTGGCCTAGGATTACGAGACAATGAAAGATCGGTATGGCCTCTTCTAATCCACGCCATGTCCGAAATGGAGTGAGAGGTGGGTGGTGTGGGTCGCCTCTTCAAATGAGTGGCCGCGGGGAGTCCAATGGAGAAAAAACTATGGAAGTTGGGGCGTTGCAAGGTGATGGAGGGTTTCATAATGGGCAGATGGGACGTGCAAAATGAAAATAGGGCCTGGAGGGCTTTAAATAGATTTTTAAGTGATTGTTGGTTTTCACACAGGCTGTTGGAATTCGCATAGGGTTGCGAATGGGTTCGCACATCCTCTCTAATTTCGCATAAGTTTTCGCAAAGCAAAGCTGGGTGTGCGAATTTTTCGCATGCCCTACGAAATTTTCGCAGGGTGTGTGAAATGCTCTGTTCTTCTGATTTTTCCTCCTCCAGAAATTTTTTTAAGGTTTTTTCCATCTGTTATGAAATCAAAATGCAATTGATCATAAAAAATTAAATTAAATCACAAAAAAATAAAATTAAAGCAAGAAATTACAATTAAAACAAGTACTAAATTAATAGAACTTTAAATCAACATTAAAACAAAAAATTATGGACTTAATGTCTTCTGACAGACTAAGTCCATCTAACCACTTGTTTTGTTAAGCTTGATGTGGCTCAAGGAGGATGATTTCCTCCTTGTCTCGAGAAAAAGGTTCCACGAATGGCTTGAAACGATGACCATTGACTTTGAAACTCTCGGTACTGTTGGAATTGAGTAGTTCCACTACTCCATTTGAATGCACTTGTTGGATAGTAAAAGGACGTATCCACCTTAACTTCAGCTTTCCCGGGAAGATTTGGAGCTTAGAGTCTTATAGCAAGACTCTTTGTCCCTTCTGAAATTCTTTGCGGGAGACTAACTGATCATGCCACCTCTTCAATCTTTGTTTTGCAATGTTTGAATTATTGTAGGTGTCATTTCTCAGTTCCTCCATCTCATTAAGGTCTAAGAACCTCTTCATGCCGGCTCGACTCAAATCCATGTTGAGCTTCTTGATTGCCCACCAAGCTTTGTATTCCAGTTCCACGAGGAGATGGCACGCTTTGCCGTAGACTAGGCGATAAGGAGATATTCCAAGAATGGTCTTGTAAGTTTTTCTGTACGCCCAAAGTGAATCATGAAGCTTAACAAACCAATCTCTTCTGCTCGTATTCACCACCTTCATCAGTATGATTTTTATCTCCCGATTTGCTAACTTAACTTGCCCAGAAGTCTGAGGGTGGTAAGGTGTAGCTACCTCATGCTTCACCCCGTACTTGGCTAAGAGGGTTTCAAACGACTTGTTACAAAAATGAGTACCCCCATCACTAATTATGGCTTTGGGTACTCCAAATCTAGAGAAAATGTTCTCTTTGAGAAATTTGAGAACAACTTTGTGATCATTGCGTTTGCACGGGATCGCTTCAACCCATTTAGAAAAATAATCTACTCCCACTAAGATGTAGGAGTAGCCAAAGGACATAGGAAAAGGTCCCATGAAGTCAATGCCCCGGACATAAAAAAGATCAACTATTAAAATAGGGTTCAAATGCATCATGTTCCTACGTGTTAACTTCCCAAGCCTCTGACATCTATCACAGTTCCTGCACATGGTGTGGGCATCTTTGAAAAGTGATGGCCAGCAGAAACCCGATTGCAATACTTTCATAGATGTCTTCTGAGAAGCAAAGTGGGCTCCACATGCGCTTTTATGGCAATGACTGAGGATCCCCTACTGCTCTTGTTCAGGGACGCACTTCCGTATTATTTGATCCGCACAATATTTGAATAGAAATGACTCTTCCCAATAGTAGGCATGAATTTTTGCAAAGAAGTGCTTCTTATCTTGTGCTTTCCACTCACTTGGAACTTTTCTGGTAACTAAATAGTTAGCAATATGAGCATCCCAAGGAGCGACTTTCATCAACATGAGTGACTCCTCTAGAAAATCATCATTAATGGGAAAACTATGGGAATTATGTGCAATGGTTAGCCTTGACAGATGGTCGGCTACCACATTCTCCACTCCTTTCTTATCTTTGATCTGAAGATTGAACTCTTGAAGCAAGAGAATCCATCTAATTAGACTCGCTTTAGCATCCTACTTAGTCAGTAGATATTTCAAAGTCGAGTGATCAGTGAAAACCACAATGAAAGACCCCACCAAGTAAGCGTGAAATTAGTCTAAGGCAAAAACTACAGCCAACAATTCTTTCTCTGTGGTTGTGTAGTTTCTTTGCAATTCATTCAACATTTTGCTCGCATAGTAGATCACATAGGGCTTTCCATCTTCTCTTTGCCCAAGAACAACTCTTATAGCAAAGTCACTGGCATCGCACATCACTTCAAAAGGCAATTGCCAGTTAGGAGCTCTCATTATTGGAGTGGTCGTCAAAAATAGATTCAGTTCTTCAAAACTCCGTTAACATCGATCATCCCTTATGAATTTAGCATCCTTTACCAATAGTTCACAAAGAGGTCTTGCAAGTTTAGAGAAATTTTTGATAAACCTCCTATAGAACCCAACATGGCCAAGGAATTGCCTTACTCCTTTGATAGTTATTGGTGATGGCAACTTGACAATAAGTTCAACCTTTGCTTTGTCCACTTCAATGCCTTGCTTTGAGATAATATGCCCAAGGACAATCCCTTGGTGTACCATGAAATGACATTTCTCCCAGTTAAGCACCAAGTCTTTCTTAATGCAGCGGTTTAGAACAACTTCTAAGTTGACTAAGCATTCGTCAAACGTACTTCCATATATGGTTATATCGCCCATAAAGACTTCCATAATACGCTCCACCATATCACTGAAAATGCTTAACATGCATCTTTGGAATGTTGCGGGTGCATTGCATAAGCCGAAAGGCATTCTTTTGTATGCATAGGTTCCAAATAGACATGTGAAATTGGTCTTCTCCAGATCTTCAACATCAATTTCTATTTGAAAATACCTGGAGTAGCCATCCAAGAAACAGTAGAATGGATGGCCAGAGACTCTCTCAAGCACTTGATCAATAAACGACAACGAGAAGTGGTCCTTCCTTGTTACAACATTCAACTTTCTATAATCAATACACACCCTCCAACCTGAAGTGAGGCGTGTAGAAACTTGTTCTCCCTTATCATTTTGCACCACCATGATCCCTGATTTCTTTGGCACGACTTGCATAGGACTCACCCATGGGCTATCTGATATGGGGCAGATAATACTAGCCTGAAGTAGTTTAAGCACTTCAGCTTGCACCACCTCTTGCATGTGAGGGTTCAAGCTTCTCTGAGGTTGATGAATTGGCTTAGCTTCTTCTTCCATGTATATATGATGGGTACAGACTAAAGGGCTGATCCCTTTCAGATCATAAATTTGCCACCCTTTTGCCTTCTTACATCTCCTGAGGACTTCAAGTAGACAATCCTTCTGAGAAGTGGTAAGAGATGAAGAAATAACAACAAGGCTCTACTTGTTTTCTTCCAGGCATGCATACTTTAACTTCGTGGGTAATGGCTTTAGAATAAGCTTTGAGGGATCCTCCTTAACAGCTTCTTGTGTCTCCTCCCCATTGAATAAAGACAAAATTTCTTCATTTCTTTTCCAAAGGGGTTGAGTAGCAAGAAAATCTGAGGGTTCAGGTAACCCTTCATCAAGATCCCTAAGACTCTTGTTCAAATCTTCGAGCATTTTCTGATTACAATGCTCCTCCACTAAGTTGTCAATCATGCACACCTCTTCTGGTCCTTATTCTTCTTCTGAATGGAATTGTTTCTTGCACAAATAGAAGATGTTGAGCTCTAATGTCATGTTTCCAAACGTAAGTTGCATGACTCCATTCCTACAATTGATGATAGCATTTGATGTAGCTAGGAATGGTCTTCCAAGTATGATAGGAACATAGTTAGTTCCTTTGGCAGTTGGGCCCGTATCAAGAACAACAAAATCCACTGGGTAGTAGAATTTGTTAACTTGAACTAAGACATCTTCAATCATGCCTCTTGGAATCTTCACAGATCTATATGCTAGAGATAGTGTGATTGATGTTGGCTTCAACTCTCTAAGTCCCAATTGCTTGTAGACAGAGTAGGGTAGCAAATTCACACTTGTCCCCAAGTCCAACAAAGCTTTCTCCACACACGTCCCTTCAATCATCACTGAGATGGTAGGACAACCCGAATCTTTGTATTTCACTGGAGACTTGCACTGTATAATGACACTTACTTGCTTAGTTAAGAAGGCTTTCTTAATCACATTCAACCCTCTTTTTATAGTGCATAAGTCCTTCAGAAATTTTGCATAAGTTGGAACTTGTTTGATCATGTCTAGCAAAGGGATGTTAACTTTCACTTGCCTCAACACTTCAAGAATTTTTGATGCATTATTGATTCCCTTTTTTCCATGCAAATCTTGGGGGAAAGGTGGAGGCGTGTGTTTCTTCATCATATCTTCCTGGTTGATGGTCCTCTCTGATTCTTCATTCATAGTAGATTCAAGGTCCTCCTTTTTTGCACTGTTCCATTTTCTCTTTCCTTTGATTTCCTCCCTCTTCTCTTTCTCTGCTTCACTCTCTGATTCTTGCTCTAGCTTGGATGTAGGAAGATTAACCTCTTTACCACTCCTTAGAGTGATCACTGCTTTGAATTCCCTCATCTATGAAGATTCTCCCTCCTGAGCCTCCACTTCATGGATACCGTTCAGATTCTGATGAGGTTGATAAGGAAACTTTCCTTTTTCTTGCACCGTGTTGAGGTTGGTGAGCCTTGAGATTGAGTACTGGAGATTATCTATCTTCTGAGATAGATCATTTTGCATTCCATCCATCATTTTGTTCAATGTACTCTCTACACTGTCAATTCTTTGACTAAGCTGAGCATTGATGGATTTCTAGTCTCCAACAAAGTCTCCCACCACCTTGCTAAGATTCACAATGGCTTATTCAAGATTCGAGGCTTGCGGAGGTGCTTGGCCAGGTTGCATGTACTGAGGTGCCCTTGGCTTCCAAGAGAAATTCGAATGGTTTTTCTAATTTGAATTGTAGGTGTTGCCATATGAAGCATTGTTACTGGGTTTAAATTGTCCAATAACATTTACTTGATCCCCAAACATTTCTCTCATTGCTGGAATCGTAGGACACTCCTCCATCAAGTGCTCAAAAGATTGACAAATGGAACACGACATAGCTTGCACTAGTGTTTCAGAAATGGCTTGCACTCCTCGTATCTTCTTCATTTCTAGCTCCTCCAATCTTCTTGCCATAGCTACAACTTTTGCTTTCATATCGATGTCTTTGTTCAAAGTATACATCCCAGCCTTAGCATTAGGAGCATTAGGTTGAGACTTCATTCTTCCCACTTTTCTGGCAGTTGGCTCCTCCCATCCTCTTGAAACTTCGGCCACATAACTCAAGAAATCCATGGCTTCCTCTAGATTCTCACTTATGAAGTCTCCTCCGCACATCGTTTCTAAGAGTTGCTTCATTGAGGAAGACATACCATTGTAAAAATAGCTCACTAAGAGCCATGTATCAAAGCCATGGTGAGGACAAGCATTGATAGCTTCCATGTATCTCTCCCAACACTCATAGAATTTCTCATTCTCTTTAGTTGAGAAGTTTGAAATTTGCCTTTTCAAGCCATAGGTCCTATGAGTTGGGAAAAAATTCTTAAGAAATTTAGCTTGCAAATCAGTCCAAGTTCGGATACTCTTTGGCCTTAAAGAATTAAGCCAGACCTTGGCCTTATCCTTTAAGGTGAAAGGAAATAGCTTGAGCCTCATCAAGTCGATTGAAGCTCCTCCTTCTTGGAAAGTGTTACAAACCTCCTCAAATTCCTTGATATGCATGTAGGGATTCTCACTTTCCATCCCGTGGAAAGTAGGTAGAAGTGGAACAATATGTGGTCCGATCACTAGTTGCTTTGTAGATGGCACTATACATGACGGTGCACTCATACGAGGTGGATACATGTGGTCCCTCATGGATCGGTATGCGTTGAAATTCTCCTCCTGAGCATGTTGACTATGCTGATCTTCAGGTGTAGCTTCCATGATGTTCATGCACAATTCGAACTCTATTTCGTGAGGAGTTTGGATGTTTAGAAGTCTTTCTTCACTGTCTCGTATCTAATAGGGCATGCACCATTAGCAATAACTGAAACAAAAACAAAGAGAGGAAAAAAAAAAACAATTCTAGAAAAAAATTAAGGTTAACTAAAAACTAAATTAAAGATAAACTAAAATAAAAACAAATAAAAAGAGTTAGTAAAAGAAAAAAAAATCACCAAACTTGTGATGAAGATCACAAGTGTTCTATAAAGGTTATATCACTGTGAAGTGGCACCGTCCTCGGCAATGACGCCATTTGATTCGTCCCCAATTGGTGTACTATTTGATTCAGTCCTCAAATGGGAGTTATCAACAAAATTTATAAACCTAATTCACCATACACTAGGGTAGCATAGCTAGCATAGTATATGGTTCTAGGATTGTCCACAGGGATGAGTTTTCATATTACAAGTGATATTAGTTAAAGTACTAAAATTATGTTTTTTCTTTTATGGGTTAGCTTTAAAAGAAAACATAATTTTGGTTGAAAAAGGTTGGTTTTAAGTTAGCCAAAAATAGTAACTGAGATTAATTACAAAGAAAAGGTTATATCACTGTGAAGTGGCACCATCCCCGGCAACGGCGCCATTTGATTCGTCCCCAATTGGTGTACTATTTGATTTAGTCCTCAAATGGGAGTTATCAACAAAATTTATAAACCTAATTCACCATACACTAGGGTAGCATAGCTAGCATAGTATATGGTTCTAGGATCGTCCACAGGGATGAGTTTTCATATTACAAGTGATATTAGTTAAAGTACTGAAATTGTGTTTTTTATTTTTTGAGTTAGCTTTAAAAGAAAACATAATTTTGGTTGAAAAGGGTTGGTTTTAAGTTAGCCAAAAATAGTAACTGAGATTAATTACAAAGAAAAGATTTCTTGAAGTTTTAGGTCACTAGGTTCAGGTTCCTTAGACAAAAGGGGGAGATTCCAGATCTTTTCCTCGCGTTGGGGATAATAACATAAAGAATGGTTATCTCTCGAACCGGTGTGTATTTAGCAACCAAGATTTGATCCCACTAGTCCATGAAAAACTGCAGTTGCTTCCTAATAATGATTTCAAACACTAAAGACCTCTCATTGTGAATCATCTTTCAATGGCTCGTACATGATAACTAATAGACATCCATGGATTCAATGAAGCTTGGAAAGCTTACCAAGTAGTGGCCATTCAAGGTGATCCTAACCTTGGATTACCCTTCAAAGGCTCGTAAGAGATAACTAATGGATCTCTAGGGAGTCCGAAAAGCTTACCAAGTATTGGCTATTCTAGGTAATCCTCCCTTTAAACCACCTCATAGAGGCTCGTAAGAGATAACTAATGGATCTCTAGGGAGTCCGAAAAGCTTACTAAGTATTGGCCTAGGTGATTTTAAGGGATTTTAAGTTAAACCTTAAAATAAAAACCATTAATGGGTAACAACTCTCCTCATTTAAAGCAAGGGAAACTCCCACCTTTGTATCCGGATACCTTACTTAGCTTCCTTCAGTCCAAGAAACGAAAAACCTAGCCACTCATCCTCTGAGAAAACATTCTCAGGGGTTGTTTGTCTAGAAAGAAAATAAAAACAAAATGAATAGGTAAGGTAGAGCAAAGCTATGTGTATTTCTTACTAAAAGATTTTACAAGTGTTCTCTGGAATTTCTTCCGAGATATTACAAAAGAGATATTTTAAGACATATATAGAGAGATATTTTTAACCCCTCATTTAGATATCGTAAATATCTAAAAATATCTTTAGCTTATTACAAGGAGAAAATAGGTAATTACAAAAAATATCTTGAGATAAAAATCTAACGGATTCGGTGCAAAAATATCTGAAAATTACATAGGAGGATTTTAGCAAGGCTTGCAAAATTTTGCACAAGGTGCGAAATTCATTTTCCTTAGTCTTTGGTTTCACAAGGCTTGCAAAATTTCCTACAGGGTACAAAATTCATTTTCCACAGTCTTGCTTTCTGTCCTACAGCTTGTACTCCTTTTGGCATTTCGCATGCTATGCGAAAATTTCGCTGATTCTCTTCCTTGCATACTTGATTGATTTGGAAAAGGCTATGAAGCTCTCTAAAACTTGGATTCTTCATGTATTTGAGCTTCAACTTGCTTTGCCATGGACTATACAAAATTCTCCCTCATTCTTGGCTTGTTTTAATGATAAAAAAGCTATCAAAACACCAAAACTTGCCAAAAACTGATTAGAAACATTTGCAAGGGTCTTTAATGTGCCAATTGAGTTAAAAGGTAATAAATACTACTCAAAAGTGTTTAAAAGAGTTTATAACAAGCTATAAAAGAGCACTTTTTGAGTAGTAATCAGGCACCCATGGATGACTTCAAGATGGTACTAAGGATGGACTTCCTATAAAAGGTCAAGGTTGTGCTACTACCTTTCCTATGCTCAATGGCTATCCTAGAGGAGGAGAAGCCATGCATGGTCCCTACGGTCACCAAAGGTACGCCCAAGACCCCTATGTTATTAGCTGTGGAAGTTAAGAAGGGGTTAAAGAAGAAAAAGGTGACCTACCTCGCCACCCTGAATGAAGAAATGGATGATGGGTTGGGAGAACCCATGCCTAAGGAAATCGAGGGAGTCCTTGATAAATTCAAGGATGTGATGCCGCTTGAGTTGCCCAAATGACTTCCTCCTAGGAGAGAGGAAGACCATAAATCGAGTTAGAGTTGGGAGCTAGGCCCCTTGCTATGGGGCCATATAAGATGGCACCGCCCGAGCTGGAGGAGCTAAGGAGACAACTTAAGGAGTTGCTGGATGTAGGGTTCATCCAACCATCCAAGGCTCCCTATGGCGCGCCGGTCCTATTTCAGAAGAAACATGATGGGTCCCTACGGATGTGCATAAACTACCGGGCACTCAATAAGGTGACGGTAAAGAACAAGTACCCTATTTCGCTCATCATTGACTTGTTCAATCAACTTGGTAGGATGAGATATTTCACGAAGTTGGACTTAAGGTCAGGCTACTACCAAGTCAGGATTGCGGAGGGGGACGAGCCGAAGACCACATGTGTGACTAGGTATGGCTCATTCGAGTTCTTAGTGATGCCTTTCGGACTCACCAATGCCCCAGCAACATTCTGCACCCTCATGAACAAGATCTTCCACCCCTACTTAGACAAGTTCCTGGTGGTATACCTGGATGTTATAGTCATCTATAGTAACACCTTAAAGAAGAAAGTAGAGCATTTAAGGAAGGTCTTCAAGATCCTAAGGCAGAACTGGCTATATGTGAAGAAGGATAAATGCTCATTTGCTAAGGAAGAAGTGAGCTTTCTAGGGCATCACATCAAGGATGGCAAATTGATGATGGATGATAGCAAGGTGAAAGCCATCCAAGAATGGGATCCACCAACCAAGGTACCTCAGCTCAAATCTTTCCTTGGTTTAGTTAATTACTACCGGCAATTCATCAAGGGTTATTCAGCAAGGGCAGCTCCGCTCACTGATATTCTTAAGAATAACAAGGCATGAGAATGGGATGAAAGGTGCCAACAAGCCTTTGAGGATCTAAAGAAGGCTATGATGGAGGAGCCGCTATTGGCACTACCCTACCACACCAAGGTTTTCGAAGTACATACAAATGCCTCAGACTTTGCTATAGGGGGAGTCCTTATGCAAGAAAGGCATTCGATCGCTTTCGAGAGTTGCAAATTAAATGACACGGAGAGGCGCTACACAGTGGAAGAAAAGGAAATGACTGCCATCGTCCATTGCTTGCACACTTGGAGGCACTGTCTTCTAGGGTCTCACTTCATAGTGAAGACCGATAACGTGGCCACTAGCTATTTCCAAACACAAAAGAAGCTAAGTCTTAAGCAAGCTAGGTGGCAAGACTTCCTGGCTGAGTTCGACTATACATTGGAGCATAAGCCAGGAAGTGCTAATCATGTGGCCGACTCCCTAAGCCATAAAGTGGAGCTAGCATCCATGATGAGCCAGCCCCAAGGAGATATAATGGATCTTCTAAGGGAAGGACTGCAACATGATCCAATGGCTAAGAGCCTCATCACCTTGGCTCATGAAGGGAAGACTAAGCGATTTTGGGTGGAGGACGACCTACTCTACACTAAGGGGAGGCGACTCTACATGCCTAAGTGGGGGAACATAAGGCGGAATCTGATTAAGGAGTACCATGACACCAAGTGGGTTGCACACCTTGGGAAACAATGCACGAGGGCACTACTCGAGTCGGCTTACTACTGGCCTCAAATACGGGATGAAGTTGAGGCCTACGTAAGGACTTGTCTTGTGTGCCAACAAGATAAGGTGGAGTAACGACAACCTAGAGGCTTGTTAAAACCACTACCAATAGCAGAGCGCCCATGGGACAACGTCACCATGGACTTCTTCATCGAGCTACCCAAGTCAGAGGACAACGGCTTTATCATAGTAGTAGTAGACAGGTTCTCTAAGTACGCGACCTTCATAGTAGCCCCTACTGACTGCACTACGGAGGAGACAACAAGGCTATTCTTAAAGCATGTAGTCAAGTATTGGGGATTGCCTAAGTATATTATTAGTGATCACGATCTGCGTTTCACTGGGAAGTTTTGGATGGAGCTCTTCAAGCTTATGGGGTCGGAGCTTCACTTCTCCACAAGCTTTCACCCACAGACAGATGGGCAAACTGAGAGGGTGAACACCTTACTAAAGCTATATTTGAGGAACTTTGTGAGTGCGAACCAGAAGGATTGGGCAAAGTTGCTTGATATAGCCCAATTCTCATACAACTTACAAAAGAGTGAGGCAACCAACAAGAGCCCATTTGAGCTAACCACAGGGCAATAACCCTTAACTCCTCACACACTAACAATAGGCTATACGAGGAGAAGTCCTACGACTTTCAAGTTCGTGAAGGGGTGACACGAGCAAGCTGACATAGCATGCTCATACTTGGACATGGCCGCTAAGAAAATGAAGAAGTGGGCTGACAAGAAGCGACGTCACACAGAGTACAAGGTCAGAGACATGGTACTTGTCAAGCTTCTTCCTCAACAATTCAATTCCCTAAGGCCGATGCATGAGGGCCTTATGAGGAGGTATGAAGGACCCTTCCCCATACTTGGGAAGGTCGGCAAGGTGTCCTATAAAGTTAAGTTACCACCAAGGTTGAGGATTCATCCCATCTTCCACGTAAGTTACTTGAAACCCTATCACAAAGACAAGGATGATCCAAGCCGAGGGTTGTCTAAGAGGGCACCTATAGTGGTCGTGACCTCCTATGACAAGGAGGTAGAACACGTCCTCGCAGATCGGGTCATCAGGAGACGAGGTGTGCCTCTTGCTACGGAGTACTTAGTGAAATGGAAGGGACTACTAGAGAGTAAGGCTAGCTGGGAGCTAGGAGATGCACTATGGCAGTTCTAGGAGCAGATTGAACGGTTCCGGGCAAAAGGCGCGATGAGGATGTCTGTGGCTTAGGTGGGGGAGAGTGTCACAGGATGTTTCAAATGAGTCTCCCCATGGCTTTTTATAGAGCCCAGGAAGCTTTTGAAGACTTCTACATTTAGCCATTAGTGGGAAGAGTGTCGAAGGTTCTAGAGATGCCTAGAGAAGTCCACACAACTTTACACTATGGTGGAAGGCATGAGAGGAGTCCAAAGCTTTCTAGAGAATTCCAGAGGTCTCTTGTATATTCTTGTACATAGGTTTGTACATAGAATGGTGTAGGGTGTTCTAGAATATTCTTGGATTATAAGGAACCCTCCAAGGTTCCAAAGAGTTCCATTGGTGCCTATAAATAGGTGAGGGCCTCATTTGGCCAAGGCACCAAGCAAGTGAGTCCTCAAAGCACTTGTAAAGCCTTCCTTGAGTAATAAGAGCTTCTATTCTTTAAGAGTTGCCTACTACGCCTTATATCATGAGTGTCTTAGCTTAGCAAGCTAAGCATTGGGAGTAAGGCTGAGTTAGCAAGATCAAGTGTCCTGACTTGTCTAAGTGCCGCACGAGCTTAGTAAATGACTAAGTGATTCGTCCCCAGCAACAACGCCATTTGATTCTTACGTCAGATAGGTGTTATCAACAAAATTTATAAAACCTAGATCACCTTACACTAAGGTAGCATGGCTACTATAGTATAGTGGCTCTAGGATCGTCCATAGGGATGAGTTTTCTTTGTACAAGTGACTTTAGTGAAGGTAATGAAATTATGCTTTTCCTTATGAAAATTAGCTTTTAAAGAAAATGGAATTGTGATTGAAAAAGTTGATTTTAAGTTAAGCAAAAATAGAAATTGAAGTTAACTACAAAGAGAATGTCTCTTGGAGCTTTAGGTCACTAAGATCGGGTTCCTTAGGCAAATGGGGAGATTTCAGATCTTCTCCTCGCATTGGGGACAATAACATAAAGGACGGTTATCTCCCGAACCAGTTTTATATTTAGCAATTAAGATTTGATCCAAAGGGTTCATGAAAAATGGTAGTTGCTTCCCATTAATGGCTTTAAACACTAAAGACCCTCACCTTGAACCACCTTCCAATGGCTCGTACTTGATAACTAATGAACATCCATGGATCTAGCAATAAGCATCCATAGAATCCAAAAAGCTTACCAAGTATTGGCCATTTAAGGTGATTCTCACCTTGAACCACCTTCCAATGGCTTGTACTTGATAACTAATGGACATCTATGGATCTAGCAATAAGTATCCATAGAATCCGGAAAACTTACCAAGTATTGGCCATTCAAGGTGATTCTAAGGGATTTAAAGCTAAACCTTGAAATAAAAACCATTAATGGTTAACAACTACCTTCATTTAAAGCAAGGAAAACTCTCACCTTTGCATCCGGGTTCTTCACCTTGTTTCCATCACTCTAAGAAATGTAAAACTTAGCCACTCATCCCCTGAGAAATCATCCTCAGAGGTTGTTTGGCTAGAAAGAAAAATGAAAACAAAATGAGAAGGAAAGACAGAGCAAGGGCTCTGTATATTTCTTCCTACCAGAATTACTAGTGTCGTATCTTGTAAAAGAAAAATATATTATTCTAGAGAGGTCTTTCCAACCCCCCCCCCCTTTATAGTTCCTAGCCAAGAAATCCTATCATTGGTTGATTACAAGGAGAAAATAGTAATTTACACAAAAAATCTGGAGATAAAAATCTAAGGGAGTCGGTGCACATGAAGATTTCGCAAACCATTCAAAATTTCGCATGGTATGCAAAATTCATTTTTGTTGCATCTTGTGGTTTCGCAGGGTGTGCGATATTTTGCACAGTGTGCGAATTAGCCCTTCACTCAATCTTGCAGCTGTTCCTCCTCTTGATTTCGCATGCTATGCAAAATTTTCGCATAGACATGTGAAATTGCTACATATTGGATTTCTTCCTCTGGTTTTCTTCCTTGCATCTCTGATTGGTTTGGCAACCTATTGCCAAGTTGGAAAAGGGCTATGAAGTGCTCCAAAACTCAGATTCTTCATGTATTTGAGCTTCAACTTGCATTGCCATGGATTGCACAAAATTCTCCCTCATTCTTTACTTGTTTCAATGATAAATAAGCTACCAAAACTAGCCAAAACTGATTAGTAACCCTTGCTAGGTTCCTTAATGTGCCAATTGAGTTAAAAAATATTAAATACTACTCAAAAGTGTTTAAAACAGTTAATTTCAAGCTATAAAAGAGCACTTTTTGAGTAGTAATCACTTCCCCCAACCGACACATTGCTAGTCTCTTAGCAATGAAGGAGAGATAAAGAAAAATAGACAGTAAAATAATTTACAAAATCATGCTAATCACTCCAAATTTTTTTTGCAAGTGGCATGATGTGGATCATACTCTCTCATGGAACATCAAAGAGGCAAAACCTAACCTTCAACAAGAGTCATCAAATATCTTGCTTAATCACAATTTATAAAGAGTAGGCTTTATGCAAATTTAAGCATCAAAATAATTTCCACTCCCAAAGGTTCAATCCTTACTCTTCCACAAAAATCTAAGTGTTAAGCTTATTAGTTTCTGATTATAGTATGTCGAACTATTCTCTCCCCCCAACCTAGTTCTTTCTCAAACCTTAGCAAATTGACCAACCTCCAATAGGCTAAGAACGCACCTATTTTATTTTATAATTTTTTTTTTCATTGTAGGAGTGCAATGCTAAAGATATTTTTTTCTATAGTGTCTATGTAACGGGGATCCATCGATGACTCCCAACCAATCAAGGTTTAGGGCATCAAGCTTTAAGGATCTTTCGACCACTAACTCCTCAGATTTCACCCCGGATTTTTTAGATTGAAATTCAATACCCAAGCACCTACAATATGTTAAACTCCACCTATTGACCCTTGTAACGAGCATTGAGGTCGGTGACTCCCAACCAATAAAGGCATAGGGTATCAATTTTTAAAGACTTTCGCCATATACCCCTCGGACCTTGCTCGGGTTTCAAGGCAAGTGAAACACTTCGTTATTTTTTTGGGTTTTTTTTTTTAAGGCTCATTGGCCTTTTATAAGGTGTCCCAATACTATTAGAACGAAGTCAGAGGTACCAAGTTGAAATTTTCCTAAGTTCAGGGGGTGAGATAGTTTTTCATCTTATAACCGGAACCTAATGTGCACAGTGTGTGGTAAGATTAAAGTGGAAGAAATAAGGTTGAATTCAATAGGAGTTTCAATAATTCATCAACCTTAATAAGCATAATATAAACTCTAAGATTCAAGTAAAAAAACAAGAACTCAATTTCTCCCATTTCATTTTGAGAATTTTTCCTTAATAACCATGGAGAGTAGAGTAAAAACTTTTAAAATTAATCAAAAAATAACTAAATTAACAAATTAACCTAGCATTATTAACAATATTTCCTTCCTCAACTCTCTCACCAACCAAGATCAACATTGCCCTCAATGTGTGAAGAGCAATTGAAAATAAAGGGAGGAAGTGGTACCTCCTGAGTGAAATGGAGTCTGAGTCGTATAGGAGAAACCACATGAGTCAAAAAACAACAGAGTAATAAGTAGAGGAAATAGAAAAATGCCAAGTATAATAAAAAATTATGTCTATATATTAATATGAGAAAGTACAATATGAGATATCATCAGGTAATACATCCAATCCCATAATATAAAGCATCAAAACAAGGAACAATCTCCACTAATATAATATGTAAATACAATAAGATAAAGAGATGTCCTATGATCAAGTAGTGGGAGCGTCAGGTGGAGATGATGCATCCTCAAGTGTAGCTGTGACTGTGTCAACTGTCTGAGGCCTATCCTAAAGATCAACTGAAGCAATGACATATGTGGTGGCCTCTTGAGGTGGCGAATCACGAGGCACCCTAGCAGAGGAGGCTCTCTGCCTCGAAGTGCGACTCTACGAAGGGGCAGCAAGGGGCCTTCGGGTCCGTGCTCCAAGGGGGGTGTCAAAGGGGAGAGGAACGGAGGAGTGAGATACGAGGGGGAGGGGGGGGGGCATGTGATCAGAGGGTGGAACCAGAATAGAGGCACGAGGTGACACTATGAAGAGGCCGTAAGGTGGCAAAGATTTTCGCACAGTGTGCAAATTGGTGTTGGGTGTGTGAAATGGAATTTAAAGGGCTCTAAACTGGCAATAGCTGACCTTACTATTTGAGAAGGGCTTTGCATACCCTACGAAATTTTCACAAGGGTGTGCGAAATGCCTTGGTGAATTTTTTTTCTTCAGGGTTTTTCCTCTACCAAGAATCTTTAAGGACATGCCCAATTGCTTTGAAGTCCCCCTTGAAATTGATCATTAAAAACCTAAGTTAAATCAAACCAAAATGAAATTAAAGCGAGAAATCAAAATCAAAACAAGTTACAATACAAGAAAACCCTCAAATAAAAAATAAAACAAAAAGATATGGACTTGATAGTCTTTAGAAAGACTAAGTCCATTTAAAAACTGGTCTTGTCAATCTTGATGTGGATCAAAGAGAATGAATTCCTCCTTGTCATGAGAAAAAGGCTCCACAAAGGTCTTGAGACGGTGACCATTCACGTTGAAGCTACTGGTGCTGTTGGAGTTGAGTAGTTCCACTACTCTATTTGAATGCACTTGGTGAATGGTAAAAGGACCTATCCACCTTGATTTCAACTTGCCCGGAAAGATGTGGAGCTTAAAGTCATAGAGCAAGACTCTTTATCCCTTTTGAAAATCTTTGCGGGTGATTCGTTCCCAATTGGTGTCTCAGCTGATTCATGTCCAGCTGGTGCTCTTTGATTGAGAGAGTAATCAACAAAATTTATAACCTATATCACCATGCATGAGGATAGCTTTAGCTAATATAGCATAGTGGCTCTAGGATCGTTCTCTGGGAAGGGTTTTCAACTCATAACTGATACCAATTCAAAGTTAAATTGGTGCTTTTTCATTTCAAGGTTAGCTTAAGAAATAAAACACAAACTTTGGTTAAACGAGGTTTTGTTTCAAGCTAACTAAAAAGAAAGTAATGGAAATTACTTATGAAGAAAAACATTCCTTGGAGGTTTGGGTTCACAGGGGAGGTTCCTCATGCAAAAACAGAGCTCCGGTCATTTGGTTCATTTCCTTGTATTAGAGAATTAACATATAGTCAATTCTCTAACCGGTGTTGTACAGATGTATCCTTTAAATGGATTTTAACTCTAATTCCCTCTCACTGATGCAACTTGCAATGGCTCGTGCCTCTCACCTAGCATTTGCCATTCAAGGTGATCTTTAACTTTGGACTTCCCTTCTCAAGCTCGCAAGAGATAACTAATGGATGTCTCCTTGGAGTCCAAAAGCTTACCAAGTGTTGGCAATTCTAGAAAATCCTACCTTCAAGTCACTTCCCAAAAGCTCGTAAGAGGTAAACTAGTGCATCTCTATGGATGGAGATCACTTGCCTTACCAAGTGTTGGCTCAAGTGAATTGAAGGTGTTTTAAGTTAACTAAAAACATAGAAATCATTAAAGGATCACACTTTCTCTTCATTAATGGTTGAAACCACAAAGCTACTAATTATTGCACTTGGAACCTTTCCCGGCAACCTTAGCTCCAAGGAACTAAAAGTCTAGCCACTCATTCTCTGAGGAAGCTTCCTCAGAGCTTGTTTGGCTAGTAAGAAAAATTAGAAGAATATAAACAATCAAAACAAGTAGGTAAGATAGAGCAAAAACTCCCTATTTTACTTCCTTCCAAAAACTATACAAAGAGTCTGTGTACAAGCCTTCTCTTCTGTCCTTTGATTACATGATATCCTCCATATGTAAAGAAAATTACAAACTATATATAAGAGGTTATTCACCCTTTGTTCTTACTTAAAGACTAAGAAATCCTATGATAGGTGGGTTACAAGGAGAGTTTGGGGATTTAGACATCAAATATCTAAAGCAAAATATCTCAAAATGTCAGTCGCAAATATCGGGAAGCTTCAGGAGAACACAGCGACACTGTGCAAAATGGCTGCAAAACTCTCTGGGTAAGCGCTATCAGAGGATCCGGACATGTCTGACCGGGGAGTTGAAACGCCCTCCTCTCCCATTCGGCGTCAGGCGCCGGATGTGAAATATCCAGAGAAGGTGGAACGCCGGCCGGACAGAATTCCGGATGTGAGACATCCGGAGAAGGTGGAACGTCGACCGGACAGAATTCCGAATGTGAGACATCCAGAGAAGGTGGAACGTTGGCCGGACAGAATTCTTCCCTGGGTGGAATGAGCGATGCTGCGCGTCACAAAGGGGACCGTCTGCGTGTGTAAGGGAGGATCCCACACTCCTTGCATTCCGGATTTGCTTATGGAAAAGGACTTCAAAGCTTCGGTTCTTCATGTTTCTGAGCTTTCCATTGCTTTTCCATGGATTCCAAAGAACTCTCCTCAATCTCGGATTGCTTTGGTGATAAAAAAGCTATCGAAACACCAAAACTTAACACAATTTGATTAGAATTAATTGCAAGGGTCCTTAACATGTTAATTGGGTTAAAAGGTAATAACTACTACTCAAAAGTGTTTAAAAGAGTTAATTACAAGCTATGAAATATCACTTTTTGAGTAGTAATCAGCGGGAAACTAACCGATCATGCCACCTCTTCAATCTCTCTTTTGCAATTTTTGAATTGATGTAGACATCATTTCTCAATTCCTCCAACTCATTGAGGTCTAAGAACCTCTTCATCCCAGCTCTGCTCAAATCCATGTTGAGCTTCTTGATTTCCCACCAAGCCTTGTATTCCAATTCCACAAGGAGATGGCATGCTTTACCATAGACTAGGCGATAAGGAGACATCCTAAGAATGGTCTTGTAAGTTGTTCTATATGCCCATAGTGAATCAAGGAGCTTGGCAGACCAATCTTTTCTGTTCGTGTTCACCACCTTCATCAATATGTTTTTAATCTCCCGATTTGCTAACTCAACTTGCCCACTAGTTTGAGGGTGGTAAGGTGTAGTTACCTTATGCTTCACCCCATACTTGGCTACAAGAGTTTCAAAAGGCTTGTTGCAAAAATGAGTACTCCCATCACTAATTATGGCCTTGGGCACCCCAAATCTTGAGAAGATGTTCTCCTTAAGAAACTTGAGAACCACTCTATGGTCATTGTGCTTGCATGGGACTGCCTCAACCCACTTAGAAACATAATCTACTCCCACCAAGATGTAAGAGTAGCCAAAAGACATAGGGAATGGTCCCATGAAGTCAATGCCCCAAACATAAAAAAGATCAACTATCAAAATGGGGTTAAAAGGCATCATGTTCCTGCGTGTCAACTTCCCAACCCTCTGGCATCGATCACAACTTTTGCATATGGTGTGGGTATCTTTGAAAAGTGATTGCCAACAGAAACCTGATTGTAACACCCTCATGGCTATTTTATGAGAAGCAAATTGGCCTCCACATGCATTTTCATGGCAATGACTAAGGATCCCCTGTTGCTCTTCTTCAGGAACACACTTCCTTATTATCTGATCCGCATAATAATTGAATAGAAATGGTTCTTCCTAATAGTAGGCATGAATTTTTGCAAAGAAGTACTTCTTATCTTGTGTTTTCCACTCACTTGGAACTTCTCCTGTGACTAGGTAGTTAGCAATGGGAGCATACTAAGGAGTAACTTCCACCAACATGAGAGACTCCTCTGGAAAATCACCATTGATGGGCAAACCACAGGAATTATGTGCGATAGCTAGCCTTGAAAGGTGGTCTGCTACCACATTCTCCACTCATTTCTTGTCTTTGATCTAGAGATTGAACTCTTGAAGCAAGAGGATCCATCTAATCAGCCTTGCTTTAGCATCTCCCTTAGTCAACAGATACTTCAAAGTAGAGTGATCAATGAAAACCACAATGAAGGACCCCACCAAGTAAGCATGAAACTTATCCAAGGAAAAAACCACAGCTAACAATTCTTTCTCGGTGGTTGTGTAGTTTCTTTGTGCCTCATTCAATGTCTTGCTCACGTAGTAGATCACATAGGGTTTTCCATCTTCTCTTTGCCCAAGAACAACTCCTATGGCAAAGTCACTGGCATCACACATTACCTCAAAGGGCAGTTGCCAGTTGGGAGCCCTCACTATTGGTGCGGTTGTTAGAAATAACTTCAATTCTTCAAAACTCCTTTAGCATCTATCATCCCAAATGAATTTAACATCTTTCACCAATAGTTCACAAAGAGGCCTTGCAAGCTTAGAGAAATCCCTGATAAACCTCCTATAGAACTCGACATGGCCAAGGAATCGCCTTACTCCTTTGACATTTGTTGGGGATGGCAACTTGACAATGAGTTCAACCTTTGCTTTGTCAACTCCAATGCCTTGCTTGGAGATGATGTGCCCAAGAACAATCCCTTGTTGTACCATGAAAAGGCATTTCTCCCAGTTAAGCACTAAGTCTTTCTCAATGCATCGGTTCAAAACAGCTTCTAAGTTGACCAAGCATTCATCAAATGCACTTCCATATATGGTGATATCATCCATAAAGACTTCCATAATACGCTCCACCATATCACTGAAAATGCTTAACATGCATCTTTGGAAAGTTGCGGGTGCATTGCATAAGCCGAAAGACATTCTCCTGTATGCATAGGTGCCAAATGGGCACGTGAAAGTGGTCTTCTAATAGTCTTCAACATCAATTTCTATCTGAAAGTACCTGGAGTAACCATCCAAGAAACAATAAAAAGGATGCCCAAAGACCCTCTCAAGCAACTGATCAATAAAGGGCAATGGGAAATGGTCATTCCTTGTCACTGCATTCAATCTCCTGTAATCGATACACACCCTCTAACTTGTAGTGAGGCATGTAGAGACATCTTCTCCCTTATCATTTTGCACCACCGTGATCCTAGACTTCTTTGGCACAACTTGAGTAGGACTCACCCATGGGCTATCTAATATAGGGTAGATAATACCGACCTGAAGTAACTTAAGAACTTCAGCTCGCACCACCTCTTGCATATGAGGGTTCACCCTTCTCTGAGGTTGACAAACTGGATTAGCTTCATCCTCCATGTAAATATGATGGGTCCAGACTAAAGGGTTGATCCCTTTCAAATCAGAAATTTGCCACCCTATTGCCTTCTTATATCTTCTAAGGGCTTCAAGTAGACAATCCTCCTGATGAATGGTAAGAGCTAAAGATATAACAATAGGACACTGCTTGTCTTCTTCCAAGTATGCATACTTCAACTCTGTGGGTAGTGGCTTAAGAATAAGCTTTGGGAGCTCCTCCTTAGCAGCTCTTTGTGTCTCCTTCTCATTGAATAAGTGTAGAATTTCTTCTCTCCTCCTCCAAGGAGACAGGGTAGAAAGCAAATCTGAGGGTTTAGGTAACACTTCATCAAGATCCCCAAGAATCTCAATCAAATCCTCTTGCATTCTTTGATCACAATGTTCCTCCACTAAAGTGTCAATCATGCACACTTCCTCTAGACATTCTTCTTCTTCCAGATGGATATGCTTCTTGCACAAATGGAAGATGTTGAACTCTAATGTCATGTTGTCAAGTGTGAGTTGCATGAATCCATTCCTATAATTGATGATTGAATTTGTTGTAGCTAGGAATGGTTTTCTAAGTATGATAGGAACATAATTAGTTCCTTTGACAACCGGATCCATATCAAGAACAACAAAATCCACTAGATAGTAGAATTTGTCAACTTGAACCAAGACATCTTTGATCACCTGATTACTACTCAAAAAGTGCTATTTGATAGCTTATAATTAATCCTTTTAAACACTTTTGAGTAGTAGTTAGTGCCTTTTAACCCAATTAGCATGTTAAGGCCCCTTTCAATCAATTCTAATCAAATTGTGTAAGTTTTGGTGTTTTTGTTAGTAATTTGATCACCAAAGCATTATGACATTGAGGAGAGTTATATGGAATCCTTGGAAAAAAATGGGAAGCTTAGAGGTGTAAAGAATCAAATCTTTGAAGTCTTTTGCCATAAGCAAAGTGGAAATGCAAGGAGGGAAAGCAAAGAGAATCCAGCCATGAAGCATTCTTGATGACAGTCATTTCAGCCACTTTTGGAGCACTTCCTGATGTCCAATTTATGCACGCTATATGTCATTTGAAAGCTTAGGAAGTCAAAAATCCAATGCTTCAAACCGTGTGCAATTCGGAGTTTAAATGAGGAAGTTACAGCCTTTGGAAGATGACTGCTCCAAGCTGAAAGAAGGAGTCAGCAAAGTGTTGCGAAATCAGCCTTTTGTTGCGGAATGATTTCGCAACACTTTTGCACAGTGCTATGGATTTCCCCTGAAGTTTCACACCGCGATGGAAGCCAAACACCACAAGATGGAAGCCAACTTCGCAGAGGTGTTGAATAAGCCTTTTGCTGCAAAGAAATTTCGCAGCCCTTCTTATGCACCTGCGAAATTTCGCAGACCTCATTTTTCACCTGCGAAATGGTCCTTAGTGCTTCCCGATATTTGTAACCGACACTTGGAGATATTTTTTATTAGATTTTTGTTGCCTAAATGCCCAAATTCTCCTTGTAAGCCACCAATTATAGGATTCCTTAGCTTTTAAGTTAGGAATTTGGCTAAATATCTATGTAATAACTGTTAATGTAATTTTGATATAAATAGAGCCCGAGGAGCCTGTTCTGAGGATGATGAACCTTTTGTAAAAGTCTCAAAGGAAGAAATATATAGAGCTTGAGCTCTGCTTTACCTTCTCACTTTGATTGTGTTTTTTATTTATTTACTAAGTTATGCACTCTCTGAGGAGCTTTCCCTAGAGAATGAGTAACTAAACCTTTTAGTTCCTTGGAGTTAAGGTTGCCGGGAAAGGTTCCAAGTGCAAGAATCAGAAGCTTTGTGGTTTCAACTATGAATGAAGAGAAAGTGTGTCCCGTGAATGGTTTCTAATGTTTTTAGTTAACTTAAAACGCCTTGGAGTCACCTGGGCCAACACTTGGTAAGGCAAGTGATCTCTAACCATGGAGATGCACTAGTTTACCCCTTGTGAGCCTCTGGTAGGTGACTTGAAGGTAGGATTTTCTAGAATAGCCAACACTTGATAAGCTTTTGGACTCTAAGGAGACATCCATTAGTTATCTCTTGCGAGCTTTTGACGGGTAATCCAAGGTTAAAGATCACCTTGAATGGTAAAGGTTAAGTGAGAGGCTCGAACCATTGCAAGTTGCATCAGTGAGAGAATTAAAGCTGAAATCCAATTGAGGGATGCATTTGTGCAGCACCTGTTAGAGAATTGACTTCATGTTAATTCTCTAATGTGAGGAATTGAACCAACTGACCGGAGCTATGCTATTACATGAGGAACCTCCCCTGTAAACCTGAATCTCCAAGGAATGCTTTGCTTCTTAAGTAATTTTCATCACTTGCTGTGTTGTTAATCTAAGTCCAAACCTTTTTCAACCAAAGTTTGTGTTTTATTTCTTAAGCTAATCTTGAAATGAAACAGTACCAATTCACTTTGAATTGGTATCATTTTCAATTGAGTACCCTTCCCAGTGAACGATCCTAGAGCCACTATGCTATAGTAGCTTTTTCTTTGCTACCCTAGTTCATGGTGTTATAGGTTATAAATTTTGTTGATCACTCCTGCCATCAAGGAGCACCAGTTGGATACAAATCAGCTGAGACACCAATTAGGCATGAATCATCACCCCTCTTGGAATCTTCACTGATCTATCTGCTAGAGATAGAGTAATGGATGTTGTCTTTAACTCTCCAAGTCCCAACTACTTGTAGACAGAGTAGGGTAGCAAATTCACACTTGCTCCCAAGTTCAACCACACAAGTCCCTCTAATACTCACTGAGATGGTAGGGCAGCCCGGATCTTTGTACTTCACTGGAGACTTACATTGTATGATGGAACTCACTTGCTTAGTCAAGAAGGCTTTCTTGTTCACATTCAACCCTCTCTTTACAGTGCACAAGTCCTTCAAGAATTTTGCATATGTTGGCACTTGTTTGGTCATGTCTAGCAAAGGGATATTGACCTTCACTTGCCTCAACACTTCAAATTTTTTTGATGCATTATTGGCTCCCTTTTCGCCATGCAAAGCTTGGGGAAAAAGTTGAGGCATGTGTTTCTTCATCATATCTTCCTTAATGACTATCCTCTCAGGTTCTTCATTCACACTAGAATCATGGTCATCTTTCTTTGTGTTTTTCCCTTTTCTCTTTCCTTTAATTTTCTCACTCTTTTCTTTTTCTACTACACTCTCTTCATCATGCTTTGGCTTGGATGTGGGCTAATCAACCTCTTTACCACTCCTCAAGGTGATAACTGCTTTGACTTCCCTCACCTTTGAAGATTCTCCCTCTTGAGCCCCCACTTCATGGATACCCTTAGGATTTTGATGAGGTTGAGAAGGAAACTTTCCTTTCTCTTGCACTGTGTTGAGGTTGGTAAGCCTTGAGATTGCATATTGGACATTGTCTATCTTCTGAGACAGATCATTTTGCATCCCATCCATTCTTTTGCTCAATGTACTCTCCACACTATCAATTCTCTGATTCAGTTGATCATTGATGGACTTCTGATCTCCCACAAAGTCTCCCACAACCTTGCTAAGATTCAAAATAGCTTGTTCAAGATTCAAGGCTTGTTGAGGTGCTTGAGTAGGTTGTGTGTACTGAGGTGGCTTTGGTTTCCAATAGAAATTTGGATGGTTCCTCCAATTTGAATAGTAGGTGTTTCCATATGAAGCATTGTTATTGGGCTTGAATTAACCAATAACATTTTCTTGATCACCAAACATCTCTCTCACTGCTGGAATGGTAGGACACTCCTCCACCAAGTGCTCATAAGATTGACAAATGGAACAAGGCATAGCTTGCACTGATGTCTCAGAAATGGCTTGCACTTCTTGTACCTTCTTCATTTCTAGCTCTTCCAATCTCCTTGCCATAGCTGCAACCTTTGCCTTCATGTCAATGTCTTCATTCAAAACATACATCCCACCCTTAGAATTAGGTTGAGACTTCATTCTTCCTACCTCTCTAGCATTTGGTTCATCCCATCCTTTTGAAACTTCAGCCACATAACTCAAAAAGTCTATGTCTTCCTCCAAATTCTTACTCATGAAGTCTCCTCCACACATAGTTTCTAGGAGTTACTTCATTGAAGAAGACATACCATTGTAAAAATAGCTCACTAAGAGCCATGTGTCAAAGCCATGGTGAGGACAAGCATTAATAGCTTCCACGTACCTTTCCCAACACTCATATAATTTCTCATTCTCTTTAGCTGAGAAGTTCAAAATTTGCCTTTTCAAACCATTGGTCCTATGAGTAGGGAAGAACTTCTTGAGAAACTCGGCTTACAAATCAGTCCAAGTTCGGATACTCCTTGGCCTTAGAGAATTGAGCCAAATCTTGGCCCTATCCTTCAAGATGAAAGGAAATAGCTTGAGCTTCATCAAGCCAATTGAAGCTCCTCTTTCTTGGAATGTATTACAAACCTCCTCGAATTCCTTAATATGCGAGTAGGGATTCTCACTTTCCATCCCATGGAAAGTAGGTAGGAGTGGCACAATGTGAGGTCGAATTGATAGCTGCTCAGTGGGAGGCACTATGCATGAAGGTGCACTCATACGAGGTGGATGCATGCGGTCCCTCATGGATCGGTATGCATTGAAATTATCCTCTTGACCATGTTGGCTATTCTGGTCTTCAGGTGGAACATCCATGATGTTCAAGCACACTTCCAACTCAGTTTCTTAAGGAGTTTCAATCTTCACAAGTCTTATCTCAATATCTCTTATCCAATAGGGCATGCACAATTAGATATCACAAAAACAAAAACAAAGAAAACAAAAGAAATACAATTCTAGGAAGAGGTTAAGGTTAGCTAAAAACTAAATAAAAGATAAGCTAAAATAGAGACAAAGAAAAAGAATTAGTAAAAGAAAAATCACCAAACTTGTGTTGAAGATCACAAGTGTTCACCAAAAGTAACGTCAATGTACTTTAGCACCATCCCCGGCAGTGGCGCCATTTGATTCGTCCCCAGTAACGGCGCCATTTGATTCTTGCGCTAGACGGGTGTTATCAATAAAATTTATAAAACCTAAATCACCTTACACTAGGGTAGCATGGCTACTATAGTATAGTGGCTCTAGGATCGTCCACAGGGATGGGTTTTCTTCGTACAAGTGACTTTAGTGAACGTAATGAAATTGTGCTTTTCCTTATGAAAATTAGCTTTTAAAGAAAATGGAATTGTAGTTGAAAAAGTTGATTTTAAGTTAAGCAAAAATAGCAATTGAAGTTAACTACAAAGAGAATGTCTCTTGGAGCTTTAGGTCAATAGGATCGGGTTCCTTAGGCAAATGAGGAGATTCTGGATCTTCTCCTCACATTGGGGACAATAACATAAAGGATGGTTATCTCTCGAACCGGTTTTGTATTTAGAAATTAAGATTTGATCCAAAGGGTTCATGAAAAATGGTAGTTGCTTCCCATTAATGGCTTCAAACACTAAAGACCCTCACCTTGAACCACCTTCCAATGGCTCGTACTTGATAACTAATGAACATCCATGGATCCAGCAATAAGCATCCATAGAATCCGGAAAGCTTACCAAGTATTGGTCATTCAAGGTGATTCTAAGGTATTTAAAGCTAAACCTTGAAATAAAAACCATTAATGGTTAACAACTACCTTCATTTAAAGCAAGGAAAACTCCCACCTTTGCATCCGGGTCCTTCACCTAGTTTCCATCACTCCAAGAAACGTAAAACTTAGCCACTCATCCCCTGAGAAATCATCCTCAGAGGTTGTTTGGCTAAAAAGAAAAATGAAAACAAAATGAGAAGGAAAGACAGAGCAAGGGCTCTGTATATTTCTTCTTACCAGAATTACCCGTGTCGTCTCTTGTAAAAGAAAAAGATATTATTCTAGAGAGGTCTTTCTAACCCCCCCTTTATAGTTCCTAACCAAGAAATCCTATCATTGGTTGATTACAAGGATAAAATAGTAATTTACACAAAAATATGGAGATAAAAATCTAACGGAGTCGATGCATAGGAAGATTTTGCAGACTATGTGAAATTTCGCATGGTGTGCGAAATTCATTTTTGCTGCATCTTGTGGTTTCGCAGGGTGTGCAAAATTTCACACAGTGTGCAAAATTGTCCTTCACTCAGTCCTACAGCTGCTCCTCCTCTTAATTTTGCATGCTATGCGAAATTGCTACATGTTGGATTTCTTCCTCTGGTTTTCTTTCTTGCATCTCTGATTGGCTTGGCAACCTATTGGCAAGCTTGGGAAAGGGCTATGAAGTGCTCCAAAACTCGGATTCTTCATGTATTTGAGCTTTAACTTGCATTGCCATGGATTACAAAAAATTCTCCCTCATTCTTTACTTGTTTCAATGATAAAAAAGCTACCAAAAACACCAAAACTAGCCAAAACTTATTAGTAACCCTTGCTAGGTTCCTTAATGTGCCAATTGAGTTAAAAAGTATTAACTACTACTCAAAAGTGTTTAAAACAATTAATTTCAAGCTATAAAAGAGCACTTTTTGAGTAGTAATCACTAAGTTTGTGACATTATGCTCCAAGTGTTGAGACAATTTAGAGGGTGACATGATGGTTGACAAGATACCTTCTATGGAGAACCTAGTGGATCCCTTCACTAAGACATTGACAGGGAGAGTCTTTGTTGGTCATAGGGATAACATAGGTTTCAAATGAGTATCTTTCATGCTTTATAATCATGATGCTTTGAGTGTTAGTGAGAGAATGTTAGGATAAATCCCTTAAAAGCATGACATGATGTGATAAATTTTGAATTCATTATTTATTTAATGATGTTCTAGTTTCACTATTATCTATCCTTATTCTATGTATTATATTTTATAAGCATTCTTGGCTACATCTTTTGCATCATACGTGACTTAGGTGCATTACAAGTTGCACAGAAACTCTAAGTCATGGGTTCTTTGCAAATAAATGACTTGTTCACAATCGGTTCATGGGTTTAGGCAACCCATTAGAGGTTGTAGTGCACCACCTCCTATTTGGAGGGATGGCTAGCCTTGGTTATCGAGATGGGTTTCCCATGGTGAGTGCACTAGTGTGTATGATTATACATTGGACAAGACTTATAGTGAGTCATGACTTAAGGTTATCAAGTAGACATGACCTCACCAAGCTGCTTCATTGTGTTGTCTCTCAATCTTGAGAGAATATTGAGTTTGTGCTAAACTTAGCAATGACTTTGACCTACAAGTGAGATCGAAAGTTGATCCTATATTCCCTATGGATTGGGTCATTGTTGATGGAAGCCGATAGCAATAGGTATTCTCAATAGAGGAACTATGATATCTCTTAGGATTGAGATAGTGTGTCCCCTTAGGTGATCCTAAGGTTCATGGAAACTATGGTCATAGTAGTTTCTTAAGTGGAACTTGACATAGGCTCTTTGAGAGTTAAGATTTGTCAATTGAACACACAATAGGAGGATCTGTAACTCAAAGATGTTAGAGGTAGTCTTGAAAGGTTGATAGCTTTCACCTTGTTAGACTATGGACACTAGTTCATTGGGAGACTGAACACAATGGATAGTAGGTCACGAACCTAAACACTTAGTGTCTCGTTCTTATTTACATAGGATATTGGAGCTCAGTTGATTCTCTATAGTGGGATGTTGAATCAACTTTAGAATAATTGGATTTTGAGGGAGCTAATATTCCTATGGGTCCCAGTGGTCCCCGCTTTGAGCTCATATACTTATTGTCATGGGTTATGAAAGTTGGATTGACTCTAGGTTTACTTTTGTGCATAAGGGTGTTTTGGTAATTACACAAGGTTGCATAAGGGTAAGTGAACAAGGTCTCTGGATTTGGCTAATTGATTAATTAGTAGTCCCTATTGGGTTAATTAATCAATTAGAACCCATTTTAGGCTCAAGTCACTTAAGCCCACTTAGGAACCCTATAAATACCCCTTAGGGGTTAGGGTTTCCATAGGTTTGGTCTTCCACCATCTAAAGAGATAGAGAGCCATAGCCTTCACCCTCTTTTCCTCCCTACCTAAAGTGTGCCCAGATCAAGGTTCAAGTCATCGAGTGGAAGACTTCGGGTTTATGAGACTTTTGCGATTTCGATCTTCATTTTAACCATGTGGATTTGATTCGGGAACATCTGAATATGAGGTATGGTTTTTGTTAGCACTTTTTGCATCCTTTTAAAGTTAAAAATAAAAATAAAATTTCCACTATGCATAGGATTTATAAAAAAACTAGGATAGTTATGCATGCTCCTAACTTGATCCAGGCTTGGGAAATAGAGAAATCCGAGTTTTTTCCTATCACTAGAACCCATAGGAGTACTGGCTCCCTCAAAATCCAATTCTATAGTTAATTCAACATCTCACCACATAGAATCAATTGAACTCTAGTATCCTATGTAAATAACAATGAGACACTACATGCTCGGGTCTATGACTTGCTATCCATTGTGCTCAGTCTCCCTATGAACTGGTGTCCATAGCCTAACAAGGTGAAAGCTATTAGCCTTTCAAGACTACCTCTACTATCCTTAAGTTACAAATCCTCCTATTATGTGTTCAACTGACATGTCTTAGCTCTCAAAGAGCCCATGTCAAGTTCCACTTAAGGAACTACTATGGCCATAGTTTCCATGAACACTCCTTAGGATCACCCAAGAGAATACACTATCTTAATCCCATGAGATATTATGGTGCCTTTATTGAGAATACCTATTGCTACCGACTTCCATCAACATTAATCCAATCCATAGGGAATATATGATTAGCTTACGATCTCACCCGTAGGTCAAAGCCACTGCTAACTTTAGCATATGCTCAATATTCTCTCAAGGTTGAGAGACAAAAGTATGAACCAGCTTGGTGAGGTCATGACTACTTGACAACCTTTAGTCATGACTCATCATAGGTCCTATCCAATGTGTAACCATACACACTAGTGCACTCACCATGGGAAAACCATCTTGATAGCTAAGACCAACCATTCCTCCAATTAGGAGGTGGTGCACTATAACCTCTAATGGGTTGCCTAGACCCATGAACCGGTTGTGAACAAGTCATCTATTTGCAAGGAACCCATGACTTAGATCTTCTGTGCAACTCCTAATGCACCTAAGTCACGTATAATGTAAAAGATGCAAGCAAGAATGCTCATAAAGTATATTGCATGGAATAAGGATAGATAAAAGTGAAACTAGAACATCATTAAATAAATAATGAATTCCAGATTTATTACATCATGTTATGCTTTTAAGGACTTTATCCTAACACTTTCTCAATCAGACATTTAGAGCCTCTTACTCAGTTAGACATTTAGAGCCACTTTCTCACTTTCACATTAAGAGCTACTATTTGGGTTAGGTGTTAAAAGAGACTTTCTTAGTTAGGAGTTAAGAGTCACTTTCTCACTTAAGTGTTCAAAGCCATTTTCTTAGTTGGGCATTCATTGCCACTTTCTAACTTGGGGTCTTAAGAGTCATTTTCTTGGTGACGCGTTTAAAGGCAACTTCTTAGTTAGGCATTCAAAGTCACATTCTCAGTTAGGCGTTCAGAGTCACACTCTCATTTAGGTGTTATGAGCCTCTTTCTCACATAGCCATTCAGAGCCACTTTCTCAGTTAGGTGTTCAGGGTTACTTTCTCACTTCGGTGTTCAAAGCCAAATTCTTAGTTAGATGTCTAGAGCGATTTTCTTAGTTAAGCGTTCTAAGCCACTTTCTCACATTTGTGTTCAAAGCCAATTTCTCACTTATGCATTCAGAGCCACTTTTTCACTTAAGCGTTCAAAGCCATTTTCTTTGTTAGGCGTTCAAGGCCACTTTTTCACTTAGGCATTGAGAGCCACTTTGTTAGTTAGGCGTTCAAATATACTTTTTCAATTAGGCATTCATAGCAGCCTTCTCACTTAGGAGTTCAGAGCCACTTTCTCAGTTATAATTTTGAGCCACTCTATCAGTTAGGTGTGTGAGCTAATTTCTGAGTTAGGCGTTCAAAGCCACTTTCTCACTTAGGTGTACAAAGTCACTTTCTCAGTTAAGCGTTCAAAGCTACTTTCTGAATTAGGCGTTCTTAACCACTTTTGTACGTAGGCCTTAGAAGCCACTTTCTTAGTTAGGCTTTTAGAGCCAGGCACTCAACCAAGCATTCAGAGCCACTTTCTCACTTAGGCGTTCAAAGCAACTTTCCCAATAAAGGGTTGAGAGTTAGTTTCATACTTTGGCGTCCAAGGCCACTTTCTCAATGAGGCATTTAGTGCCACTTTCTAAGTGAGGCATTTAGTGCCACTTTCGCACGTAGGCTTTTAGACCCACTTTCTCAGTTAAATGTTTAGAGTCACTTTCTAACTTAGGTGTTTAGAGCTACATTCTCATGCATGGGTTTAAAGCCACTTTCTCAGTTAGGCCTTTAGAGTTACTTTATCAATTAGGTGTTTGGAGCCACTTTCTCAATTAGGCATTCAAAGCCACTATCTCATTTAGGAATCCAAAGTCACTTTCTTAGTTAGGCGTTAAGGGCCACTTTCACACTTAGGGGTTTAGAGCCATATTCTTAGTTAGGCATTAGAAATGACTTTCTTAGATATGTGTTCTAAGCCATTTTCTCACATAGGAATTTAGAACCATTCTCTTATTTAGGCATTCAGGGCCACTTTCTCAATTAGGCGTTCAAGGCCATTTTCTTAGGTAGGTGTTCAGAGCCACTTTCTTACTTAGGTGTATAAAGCCACTTACTCAATTTGGAATTCAATAAGACTTTCTCAATTAGCCATTCAGAGCCACTTTCTCACTTGTGAAGTTCAGAGCCACATTCTCAGTTAGGTGTTGAGCCACTTTATTAGTTATCATTTAGAGCCACTCTATCAGTCAAGCATTCAAAGCCATTTTCTCAGTTAGGCGTCCAGAGCTACTTTCTCACTTACATGTACAAAGCATTCAGAACCACTATCTCACTTAGGCATTCAAGGCCACTTTCTTAATTAGGCGTTCAAGACCACTTTCTCAGTTAGGCATTTAGGGCCACTATCTCAATTAGGCATTCGGAGCCACCTTCTCAATTAGGCGTTCATAGCCACTTTCGTTCTTAGTCATTAAGAGCCACTTTCTCAATTGGGCATTTAGAGCCAGTTTTTTAATCAGGTGTTTAAAGCCCCATTCTTACTTAGGCATTTAGATCTGCTTTCTCACTTAGGCCTTCAAAGCCACTTTCTCACTTAGGCGTTCAAAGTGGCTTTCACAATTAGGGGTTTAGAGTCAGTTTCTCACTTAGGCATCCAAGGCCACTTTCTCAGTTAAGCATTAAGAGCCTTTTTCTTAGTTAGGCGTGTATAACCACTTTCTCACTTAGGCATTCAGAGCCAGTGTCTAGGTTACCCATTCAAAAGGACTTTCTCAGTTAGGCGTTCAAAGTCATTTTCTCTGTTACACGTTCAAAGCCACTTTCTTAGTTAGTCATTTAGAGGGAATTTCTAACTTAGGTGTTCAGATCCACTTTCTCACTCATGGTTTAGAGCCACTTTATCAGTTAGGTGTTTAGAGAGGCTTTCTTAGCTAGGCGTTTAAAGCCACTTTCTCACATAGGCGTTTAGAGTCATTTTCTCACTTAAGTGTTTTGAGCCACTTTCTTGGTTAGTTTATTTAGAGCCATTATCTCACTTAGGTGTATAGAGCCACTTCCTCAATTAGGCATTCAAAGCCACTTTCTCACTAAGGTGTACAAAGGCACTTTCTCAGTTAAGTGTTCATAGCGACTTTCTCAGTTAGGCTTTCATTACCACTTTCATACCTAAGCGTCTAAAGCCACTTTACTCTTCTAGGCATTAAAAGCCAGTTTCTCAATTAGGCCTTGGAAGCCACTTTCTTAGTTAAGTTCCGTGGGACTTTTTTAGTTAGCCGTTTAAATCCACTTTCTCAGTTAGTCTTTCAAAGTGACTTTCTCAATTAGGCATTGAGCCACTTTCTTAATTAGTTGTTTAAAGCCACATTATCAATTGCACATACAAAGCCACATTCTTAGTTTGGCGTTCTAAGCCACATTCTTAGTTAGGCCTTCATAGCCACTTTTGCACTTAGGAGATAAGAGCCACTTTCTTAGTTAAGCATTTAGATCCACATTTTGAATTAGGCGTTCAAAGTTGCTTTCTCACTTAAGTTTTCAGAGCCACTTTCTCACTTAAGCGTTTAAAGCCACTTTCTCACTCATTCGTTTAGAGCCACTTTCTCAGTTAGGTGTTTAGAGTCACTTTCTAGTTAAGTGTTTGGAGCCACTTTCTTAATTAAGTATTTAGAGTGATTTTCTCACTTAGGTGTTAGAGTCAGATTCTTAGTTAGGCATTCTAGACCACTTTGTCACTTAGGCGTTTAGAGTCACATTCTTAGTTAGTCGTCTAAAGTGACTTTCTTAGTTAGGCATTTTGAGCCACTTTCTCGATTAGGCGTTCAAAGCTACTTTCTCACTTTAACGTATAAAGCTACTTCCTCAGTTCGGCGTTCAAAGCCAATTTCTCATTGAGGCATACAAAGGCACATTCACAGTTAGGCATTGGTAGTGACTTTCACAGTTAGGTGTTCATTGCCACTTTCATACCTAGGCATTCAAAGTCACTTTCCCTGTTAGGTGTTTAGGGCCACTTTCTCAATTAGGCCTTTGAAGCCACTTTCTTAGCTAGCCATTTAGTGGGGCTTTCTCAATTAGCAATTCAAAGCCACTTTCTCAATTAGCCATTCAGAGTCACTTTCTCAGTTATCCTTTAGAGCCACTTTATCAGTTAGGCATTCAAAGACACTTTCTCAATTAAACATTTAGATCCACATTATCACTTGGGCGTACAGAGCCACTTTCTTAGTTTGGCGTTTAGAGCCACTTTCTCAAATAGGCGTTCATATCTACTTTCATACCAAGGCATTAAGAGCCACTTTCTCAGTTAGCATTTAGAGCCACTTTCTCAATTAGGCATTTAAAGCCACTTTCTCACTTAGGCATTTCGAGCAACTTTCACACTTGGGCATTCAGATCCACTTTCTCACTTTGGTGTTTAAGGTGACTTTCCTAATTAAGGGTTTAGAGTCGGTTTCTTACTTAGTCGTCCAAGGCCACTTTCTCAGTTAAGCATTATGAGCCACTTTCTCGCTTACACATTTAGAGCCACTTTCTCAGCTAGGCATTTAGAGCTACTTTCTCACTTAGGCAATCAAAGCTACTTTCTCAGTTAGACGTACAGGGCCACTTTCTCACTCAGGCGTTCAGAGCCACATTTTCAATTAGGCGACTAAAGTGACTTTCTTAGTTACATGTTCTGATTTACTTTCTCACATAGACGTTGAGAACCAACCACTGTCTCACTTAGGCATTCAAGGCCCTTTCTCAGTTAGGAGTTCAAGGCCACTTTTTGAGTGAGGCGTTTAGAGCCACTTTATAAGTGAGGTATTCAGAGCCACTTTCTCACTTACACATAAAGAGCCACTTTCTCAGATAGGCGTTTAGTGGGACTTTCTTAGTTAGTCGTTTAGAGCCACTTTCTCACTTTTGGAGTTCAGAGCCACAATCTCATTTAGGTGTTAATCCATTTTCTCAATTATTGTTCAGAGCCACTCTATCAGTTAGGCATTCAAAGCCACTTTCTGAGTTAGTTGTATAGAGCAACTTTCTCACTTAGACATACAGCGCCACTTTCTTAATTAGGCGTTGAGAGCCACCTTCTCAATTAGGTGTTTATAGCCACTTTCATACTTAGGTGTTAAGAGCCATGTAGACCCTCAATTTTTTCCCTTGCCACTTGCATGTATCTTGGGGGTGTCGCCCGCACCCAATTTCTACATGTCATAGCCATGGAGCCCTTGTTGTGCTTAATCGGTTTTCGGACCTCACATGAGTTCATTTATGGTTCGATTTAGTGAGAGTGTTTGGTCCATTATGAAATGCCTTTGTGGCCAATTCCTTGGTTCATATCATGCTACAGGTTAGGAGTTAGGTGTCTATAAGGATTTCAGTTCAGAAAAGCTCGCTGAAGCCCATCCAAGTCGGGAGCACTTTGACTTGTTTTAGTCATTTCTACCCATCCGAGCTCAGAATTGCGCACTGTTTTTTTTTTTTTTTTTTTTTTGTTGAATTCCTTATTCCTCGAGGGATATTTTGGTAAAATTTGAGAATTTTTCTCAACTGGCTCCACCGGTTGGTTTTTGGAATTCCTGGGACCATAGGCCCATTTGGATACACCTGGCCCAGTAGGTACACTCCTGGGTCACCCAACACATTTTCTTCAATCACTTGGACACCTCCTTTGCTTAGTTTCCACTTAGGACACTTAGATCACTTAGATATTTTTTGTGGGCTTAATTTCCTAGGATTAAATTCTTGATTGATGGATTATTTAGATTAGGTGAGTTTTTAGCTTGATCTTGTTATTTGGATTGCTCGAGAGGAATTTTCGATGTTTAATTGTGTCAATTTCGTATTTTTTTATTTTCATTTTTATTTTTATTTTCCATTTTTATTTTAGCTTAACATTTAGTCTATTGTTACCTGCATGCGATATTTATTTATGTTTCCTACTTTATTTATTCATTCATCCACTTATTCATTTTCAGAAAATCACAGGTGATTGGGGACCTTATATTATTGTTACTATTATTACAAGTATTATTAGTTATTATTAGTCTTATTATTATTATTAGTAGTAATAATTTATTCTATGTTCTTTTTATTATTATGTTATTCATCTTATTTTATTTTCATTTTTTTAATGTTTATTTATCTTTATTTATATTTTTATTTTCTCATTTTGTTAACTAAAATAATAATAATAATGAACAAATGGAGAGGCATGGGAGTCGGCCAGCTAC
This sequence comes from Vitis cinerea var. helleri x Vitis riparia, assembly GCA_946000715.1. NCBI lineage: Eukaryota > Viridiplantae > Streptophyta > Magnoliopsida > Vitales > Vitaceae > Vitis > Vitis cinerea var. helleri x Vitis riparia. The sequence continues at coordinate 16,233,389 of OX254005.1, read as the reverse complement.
ATAAAAAAATGGTGGAGTATTTGAAACAAAAAAAAAAAAAAAAACGTTGAAAAGAAAATTTAGGGGTCAGCAGAATGCATGGGAAGAAGGATTTTTTTAGGAAAAACTAAGAGTGGAAAATGGAGTTGGGAGGCAAGCTTAGAAGAGAAGAAAAGAAAAAATATGAGAGATGGGAGGTTCCGAAGAGGGCTGCATGGGAAAGAGAAGGGGGCTATTTTCGAGATAGAATGGAGGGGGGTTTCAAGAGTAGATATAAAAGGGAGACTTAGGGGAGAAAAAACAGGAGGTCCGGGAAGAGAAGTTTTGAGAGGTTTTGAGGAAAACAAAGAGGACGGGAAAAAAAATTGAGGTCTAAGAAGGGGGAGGAGATTGGGAAGGAAAAAAAGTTAATAATAGAGAACAAAGAGAGAGAAACGCTTCAGAGAGGGAGGTCTGAGAAAAAGGAGAAGGCAAAAGGAAGCGATAGAGAAAAAGAAAACGGAGGGAATGAACCAGAAAAATGAGAAACACGGGTATGATTTCTGTAAACTATTTGGGTTCTTTCATCTTCATGAGCTTCATCAGTCTTTTTTTGCATGCTGGGATACTATTGTGGTGCATGAATGTGAGCTTTGGACACTACTACAAGTTCTTATGGAATTTGGGTCTGATTGAATGAGCTTTATGTTTGATGTTGCATCTATTTTTCTTTAGCTCTGTTTTGGGACTCAATATGATGTGTTTGTAATCATGCACTGATTTCTGTTTAAAATCCCTTTGCTATCTTTTACGAACATTCCAGCCTATTGATAACTCAAGAAGCATTACTAGGTTTAGCATATTGCCAGATCTCTCACTCTCACGCTTGCTCTGTTTTTTTTTTTATGACGTTTTCTTTTCTGAATTTCACTATTCTTGGGCATCAAGTTGTGAAGTGTTTTGGGTTTGTACGCTACCCACCTGAGAGTCCAATTCCAAAGGGGTGTGCATGAGCTTTGAGCTTGGTCTCTAATTTGAATGAGTTGCCACCTTTGTATGCTGGTAGTAGTGAGAATTTGATTTTCTGAGTGGAAGTGGGTTTCATTTTTTTTCTTTCTTGGCCGCAAACATGGCCAAGCCGTTGTGGAATGTGAAGAGGGTGATCTGATTTTGGAAACAAGAGGCGTGCTGGGTGTTTCCTAGGGTTGGATCAGCTCTTAGTCGTGGCTTGGTTGCCGCCCTAACCAAGTATGTTTTCCTTCGCATCCCAACAGCCCGCTTCAGCTGGGTAAAGGGAGCTGCTGCAGCTCGGTTTCTTTTTTCTGGTGCCACTGAAGCTGCAGCTCCACCGGCGGCCAGCTCCCCTTTGCCACCGCGGCATGGGTGGCGCCCCTTTGGCCCTCCTTGCCAGAACCACCCTTGGCTTGGGGTGGTTTACCTTGTAAATGAAAGCCTCGCCGATGGTGGATAGGTGGCCATTCTCCAATGTGTCCCATGCACATTCAGAACAAAGAATAAAGAAAAAACATGCTTTAAGATGTGGCTTACCATGCACCATCAAATGATGTTGTGAGATAACATTCAAATAATACTTGTTGTTGGACTTTCAACACTTGTTAAAGTCTTTTGTTTATTATATATTCAATCTATTGGTCTTTTAATGCATGTTAAAATCTTTTGTTTATTATATATTCAATATGTTGGTTTTTTAATGCTTGTCAAATTCTTTTGTTTATTATATATTCAATTTGTTGGAGTTTTAATGTTTTTTAAATATTTTGTTCATTGTTTATTCAATCTTCAAGATTTCCAACCGCACATGTTTTTCTTTAAACTTGCTGAAGTCTAATTTTCTTAAAATTCCACCTTTGAATAATCTTATAAAATGTAGTTTTTTTTTTTAATATAATTTTCTTAAAGTTTCCAAAAACTTCAAAAATCCCAGATTCATTTTTTAAAAAATTCTCGTATCAAGTTTCCGAAATTTCCAAAAATTCCGGGTTCATTTTTTTTTTTTTTTTTAAATTATCGTATCAAAGTTTCTGAAACTTCGAAAAATCCTGGATTCATTTTTAAAAATTCTCATACCCAAGTTTCCGAAAGTTCCAAAAATTCTGGGTTAATTTTTTTTTGTAAATTCTTGTATCAAAGTTTCCGAAACTTCGAAAAATCCCGGATTCATTTTTAAAAATTCTCATACCTAAGTTTCCGAAAATTCCAAAAATTCCTGGTTCATTTTTTTTTAAAAACAATTCCCGTATCAAAGTTTCCGAAAATTCCAAAAATCCTCATACCCAAGTTTCTGAAAATTTCAAAAATCCTGGATTCATTTTTTTTAAAAAAATCTCATATCAAAGTTTCCGAAACTTCGAAATATCTCGGATTCATTTTTAAAAATTCTCATACCTAAGTTTCCAAACGTTCCAAAAATTCCGAGTTCATTTTTTTAAATTCTCATACCCAAGTTTCCAAAAATTCCAAAAATTCCGGATTCATTTTTAAAAATTCTCATACCCAAGTTTCCGGAATTTCCAAAAATTTCGGGTTCATTTTTTTTAAAAAAATTCTCGTATCAAAGTTTCTGAAAATCCCAAAAATCCCGGATTCATTTTTAAAAAAATTCTCGTATCAAGTTTCTGAAAGTTCCAAAAGTCCCAGATTAATTTTTTTTAAAATTCTCGTACCCAAGTTTCCGAAGATTAAAAAAATTCCGGATTTGATTTTTAAAATTTTCATGCCCAAAATTCCTAAAATTCTCAAAGTTCCGGATTTAATTTTTAAAAGTTTTCGTACCTAAAATTCCCTTTTATCTTCAAATCCCAAATTTTCATTTTTTTTTAATACCATTTTCAAAGTTTATTTTCCAAAATTCTAAAATTCCCAAGTTTCTTTTTTAAATACCATCTAAAAAATTTTATTTCCAAAATTTCTTGAATATCAGATTTAATTTTTTTTTTTTTTAGTGGCCATTTCCAAAAAATTTTCAAATTTCTCAAAGTTCGGATTTAGTTTTTAGTTTCCATTTCCAAAGATTCCCAAAATTCTCAAAGTCTGGATTTAATTTTTTAGTGTCATTTCTAAAAAAAGTTTCAAAGTTTCGAAAAGTCCAGACTTTTTTTTTTTTTTTTAGTGTCAATTTCCAAAATTCCAAATTCCGGATTTATCTTTTTAGTGTCAATTTGTAAAAACTTTCCAAAATTTTGAAAATTCTGGATTTAACTTTAAAGGGTCCACTTCCTAAATTTAGGTTATTAGGGAATGAAATTCAAGCAGGAAAGATGTTAGTCCCCAACTGAAAACCAGTGGAATTAGAGTAGCTAAACTTTAGCCACGTAGTCAAATTCATGGCTACGCTTGGTATCCATTAGGTAGCGTCTAGAGATTACATATATATGATTTGGTCATGGCTGGAAATTTTCATAAATTTGGAATTTGCATATGTTGTGTGCTTATGCTTATTCACTAACCCTTTCTTGCAGCGCATGGCTAAGGACCTCAGGTGCGCATCATTGTTTTAATTGTAGATTTCCTAGGCATGCCGAATACGAACTAGAATTGCGAGTCTTGTCATTCATGCAACCCGAGGGGGGAATTGACTAATCTTTGACCCATATGCTCCAATGTACCGAATTTACTAGTAAGGACTGGATTCTGGGCCTAGAAGGGTGCTACCTTGTATGAGGTACCTTCTTGATAGGTTAGCTGATCCCCGGACACAGAAATCTAGTTTCGCGGATCGTTTTTTTCCTAATTGGAGTCATTGAGGGGGTTTTTGTTCTTATTTAATTTTCCCCATTTCAAAAATAAAAATAAAAAGTAAGTGGCGACTCCAAACAAAAACTATCCCTCATCAGGATGGATTTTCCAAAACTCGAAAACCACATTTTTTTCTCCACATTCACATCATTTGTTTTAATTCATGAGTTGCGCCAGTCAGTGGACCGAGAAAGGGTCCACAAGCCACTTTCTCAGTTCTACATTTAGATCCAATTTCTTAATCGGCCGTTCAGAGCCACTTTCTGACTTAGGCGTTCATAAGGACTTTCTCACTTAGGTGTTCAGACTCATTTTCTTACTTAGGAGTTCCGAGCAACTTTCACACTTAGGCATTCAAAGCCACTTTCGCACTTAAGCGTTAAAAGAGACTATCCCAATTAGGGGTTTAGATTCAATTTCTCACTTTGGCATCCAAGGCCACTTTCTCAATTAGGCATTAGGAGCTACTTTCTAAGTGAGGCATTTAAAGCCACTTTTGCACTTAGGCATTCAAAGCCCCTTTCTTGGTTAGGTTTTCAGAGCCATTTTCTAACTTAGGTGTTTAGAGCCAATTTCTCAGTTAAGCCTTTAAAGTCACTTTTTTAGTTAGGCATTCGGAGCCACTTTCTCAGTTAGGGATTCGGAGCCACTTTCTAAGCTAAGCATTCAAAGCCACTTTCTCACTTAGGAATTCAAAGCCACTTCCTCACTTAGCAATTCAAAGCCACTTTCTCACTTAGGCTTTTAGAGCCACATTCTCAGTTAAGTGTTAGAAACGACTTTCTTAGTTACGTGTTCTGAGCCACTTTCTTACATAGGCTTTTAGAACTACTCTCTCACTTAGGCATTCAGGGTCATTTTTTAGTTAGGCGTTTAGAGCCTTTTTCTTAGTTAGCCATTTAGAGTCACTTTCTCAATCAGGTGTTTAGAGTCACTTTCTCACTTAGGTGTTCAGAGCAACTTTCTCACTTAGGCATTTATAGCCACTTTCTCACTTAGGCATTCATAGCCACTTTCTCACTCATGCATTAAAATCCACTTTCTAAGTTCGGTGTTTAGAGTCACTTTCTCATTTAGATGTTCAAAGCCACTTTCTCACTTAGGTGTTCAGAGTCACTTTCTCAGTTAGGTGTTCTTAACCACTTTCTCACTTAGGCATTCAAAGTCACATTCTTAGTTAGGCATCTAGAGTGACTTTCTTAGTTAGGCATCACCACTTTCTCACATAGGCGTTAAGAGCCAGTTTCTCACTTAAGCATTCGGAGCTACTTTCTTGGTTAGGCGTTTAGAGCCACTTTCTTACTTAGGCATATAGTGCCACTTCCTTAGTTAGGTGTTCAGAGCCACTTTATCACTGAGGCTTACAAACACACTTTCTTAGTTAAGCTTTCATAGCCACTTTCATACCTAGGCACTTAGAACCACCTTCTCTATTAGGCGTTTAGAGCCACTTTCTCAATTAAGCCTTTAAAGCCACTTTCTTAGTTAAGCGTTCGGTGGGACTTTCTCAATTAGTCGTTCGAAGCCACTTTCTCAGTTTGGCATAGAGCCACTTTTATCAATTAGGAGTTCAAAGCTACTCTCTCAGTTAGGCATTCAGAGCCACATTATCACTTGGGTGTACATAGCCACTTTCTCAATTCGGTGTTGAAAGCCACCTTCTGAATTAGGTGTTTAGAGCCACTTTCACACTTAGGGGTTCAAAGCCACTTTCTTAGTTATACGTTCAAAGCCACTATCTAACTTAGGTGTTTAAAGCCACTTTCTTACTCATGTGTTTAGAGCCACTTTCGCAGTTAGGCGTTTAGAGTCACTTTCTTAGTTAGGCATTTAGGTGTTTAGGGCCACTTTCTCACTTAGGCGTTTAGAGCCACATTCTCAATTAGGCGTCCAGAGTGACATTCTTAGTTATGTGTTTTGGCCACTTTCTCACATAGGCGTTCAAAACCACTCTCTCATTTAGGCATTCAAGGCCTTTTCTCAATTAGGCGTTTAGGGCCACTTTCTTAGTTAAGTGTTCAAATCCACTTTCTTAGTTAGGCATTCAATGGGACTTTCTTAGTTAGTCATTCAAAGCCACTTTCTCAGTTATCATTTAGAGCCACTTTATCAATTAGGTATTCAAAGCCACTTTCTGAGTTAGGTATGTAAAGCCATTTTTTCACTTAGGCATGAAGAGCCATTTTCTTAGTTAAATATTCCAAATCACTTTCTCTGTTAGGCGTCAAAGCCACTTTCTCAATTAAACGTTCATAGCCACTTTTTCCCCTAGGTGTTTAGAGCCACATTCTGAGTTTGACGTTTAAAGTCACTTTCTCACTTAGGCATTAGGAGTCATTTTCTTAGTTAGAAATTTGGAGCCATTTTCTTAGTTAGGAGTTTAGAGCCACTTTCTCACTTACGCGTTAAGAGCCATTTTCTTAGTTAAGCGTTTAGAGCCATTTTCTTAGTTAAACGTTTAGAGCCACTTTCTTGCTTTAGCGTTTAGAACCACTTTTTGAGTTAGTCAATCAAAACCACATTCTCTCTAAGGCATTCATAGCCACTTTCTCAATAAAGCCTTTAGAGCCACTTTCTCGGTTAGGCATTTAGAGCCATTTTCTCAGTTAGGCGTTCATAGCCACTTTCTCACTAAGGCGTTCAGAGCCAATTTCTCAGTTAGGCGATTAAAGCCACTTTCTCAGTTAGGTGTTCAAAGACATTTTCTCAACTAAGCATTCAGAGCCACTTTCTCAATTAGGTGTTCAAAGTCACTTTCTCAATTACGCGTTCAGAGTGACTTTCTCTATTAGTAATTTAGAGGCACTTTCTTACTAAGGCGTTTAGATTTACTGGCTTAGTTAGGTGATCAGTGCCGCTTTCTTAAATTGTTTAAAGCCACTTTCTTAGCTAGGTGTTCAGAGCTACTTTCTTAGCTAGGCCTTCAGAGCCACTTTCTCAATTATGCGTTCGGAGTGACTTTCTCTATTAATAGTTTAGAGGCCCTTTATTGTTTATGCGTTCAGATTTACTAACTCAGTTAGGCGATCAGTGCCACGTTCTTACTTTGGCCTTCACAACCACTTCTAACTTAAGCATTCTCAGCCACTTTCTCATTTAAGTGTTCAAATCCATTTTTTTGCTTAGGCATTGAGAACCATTTTCTCAGTTTAAGGTTTAGAGTCACTTTCTCAGTTATCTGTTCAGAGCCCTTTTCTCACCTATGTGTTCAAATCAACTTTCTAATTTACCCCATCGTAGCCACTTTCTCAATTAGACGCTTGACCCACTTTCTCGCTTCGGCATTTAAAGCGACTTTCTTAGTGAGGCATTCATAGACACATTCTCTCTAAAGCATTCAAAGTCACTTTCTCACTTAGGTGTTCAGAGCCACTTTCTCACTTAGACGTTCAGAGCCACGTTCACATTTAGGCATTCAATACCATTTTAACAACTAAGTGCTTAGATCCATTTTCTCAATTAGTTGTTCAAATTGACTTTCTCCATTAGGATTTTAGAGCGACTATCTCACTTAGGCGTTAAGAGCCATTAGTTCAATTAGCTTTTCATGGTCACTTTCACACTTAGGCATTCAGAGCCACTTTCTTACTTTGGCCTTTACATCCACTTTCTCCTTTAGATATTTTGAGCCACTTTCTTAGTTATGCGTTTAGACCCACTTTCTTGGTTAGACATTCATAGTTGTTTTCTTTGTTAGGCATTTAGAGCCAATTTCTCAGTTAGTTGTTCAGAACTATTTTCTCACTTAGGCATTCAAGGCCATTTTCTCACTGAAGTGTTCAAAGCCACTTTCTCACTTAAGTGTTCAGAGGCACTTTCTCAACTAAACAATCAGAGCCACTTACTCACTTAGGAGTTCAAGACCTTTGTCTCAAGTCGATGTTCAGAGCCACTTTCTCACTTAGGCCTTCAAAGCCACTTTCTCACTAGTCCAATTAGGCGTACAAAGCCACTAGCTTAGTTATGCATTTTGAGCTACTTTGTCGGTTGGGTGTTTAGAGCCACTTTCTCAGTTAGGTGTTTAAAGTCACTTTCTTAGTTAGGCGGCCATAGCCACTTTCTCACTTAAGCATTCAGAGCCGCTGATTACTACTCAAAAACCAGACATTTTAGATACTAATTCTCATGAGTTTCATACATTTTGAGTAGTAATTATGCCTAATATGCCCAATTAATACATTGCTACCCTTGCAAGAGACACTAATGGTTTTTTGTTAAGTTTTGGAGATATTTTAAGGTGATTTTTGAAGCATTGAGTGACAAATGAAAAATGGAATGGAGGAGCGACACAATGTGGATGATGAAGAAGATGAAATGCACTTGGACCAAGCTTTGGAGCCGAATTGAAGGTGGTGGAGGTGGATTAAAAATGAAGAAATGGGAGAAATTGCAAAGAGGAGTTGAAAAAAACATGTTTTTCAATTTTGCATGACCATGCGAAATTTTCGCACAGTCATGCGAAATGCTCCAAGAAGCCAAAATTCATGCTAACGTATTCTCCACTTCGCACAATTGTTCAAGCTTGTTAGGGCTTATGCGAAATCGTATTTTCTCCAGATTCCTTGGTGAATAAGCCTTCAGAAGACCTCTTAGATGATGCCAAGTGTCCACTTGACCTTGGCCTATAAATAGAAACTTGATTGATTCATTTAAAAACTTTTGATACATTTCCTAATTTTACAACTTTCCAAATTTCTTCTCTCTATATAATTCTCTACTTTCCTTCATTTTCTCGGTAGCCAAACATGTCTTGTGAGATCAAATCTCCAAGCATGAGTGGCAGAATCTCGTTTTTCTCGGAGGAAAGAGGATCTAAAGGCAAGATCTATGGTGAATTAGATAATTGAGCTTAAATTGCAAAGGTAATTTGATCTAATTGATTGATTAATTGAAATTTGGGGATTTTTCTCTTCAAATTGTCTTGCATGATTACTACAATGCAAGCTAGGTAGATTCATCAAATTCTTAATGATAGATTTGATGAGATTGAATAGTTGCATTGTGTGAATCATTTGAAGATAATTTAAGATGAATTCAATATATGATTTGAATTGATCTCTTGGATTAGATTACCTAATTTGAAGAGAAATTAGATCTAGACCTAAAGCTAAATCAAAAATTAGTTTAGATGAAAATTTAGGTTTTCAATCTAACTTGATGAAAATTAGATCTCAACATCTATTCACCATGGAAATTGCTTTCTAGAAAATCCTAACTCCAAGAATTTCACTTCCTATTAATTTTCTTCTATTTTACACTTCATTTTCCTCTCAATTTGAAATCATTGTTATTTTGAAATTTTATTATGCATTTTCAAATCAATTTCACTTGATCACAATCATTTTTTATCATCTCATCCAAGCCTTAATTACCAAGAATAATCCATCCTTGTGGACAATACCTAAAAACCCCTATACTACAGTAATTTGTACTAAAACCACTTTTTGATCAGGTACAAATTGCTATAGAATAGTGAATTAGGTTATAAATTTTGTTTTGATCTAATAAACGACAAAATCTTGAGTGACCAAAAATGGCGTCGTTGTCGGGGATGGTGATTCATGCCCAGCTGGTGTATGCCTTGTTGATTGTTGTTCAATCAACTGGTGTGCTTTGATTTCAGTCCTCAGATGGGAGTAATCAACAAAATTTATAAACCTATTTCACCATATACTAGGGTATCATTAGCTAGCATAGCATAGTGGCTCTAGGATCGTCCACAGGGATGGGTTTTCAAATTACAACTGATATTAGTTCAAAAACTGAATTGGTGTTTTTTCTTTTCAAGGTTAGCTTTAAAAGAAAACATAAGTATGTGTGAAAAGGTTGGTTTTAAGTGAAACCAAAAATAAAGTAACTGAAATTACTTATAAGGAAAAATACTTCTTGGAGTTTTAGATCAATAGGTTCAGGTTCTTTATACAAAAAGAGAGATTCCGGTCACTTGGATCTTTTTCTCGCACTGGGGATTTAACATATAGTTATTTCCCTAACCGGTGTGGTACAGATGTTTCCCCTTAATTGTTTCAAACATTAAATCCCTGTCACTGAATCATCTTGCAATGGTCCATACCTCCTACTTGGTATTGGCCATTCAAGGTGATCCTTAACCTTGGATTACCCATCAAAAGCTCGCAAGAGATAACTAATGGATGTCTCCTCAGAGTCTAAAAGCTTACCAAGTGTTGGCTATTCTAGATAATCCTACCTTTAAGCCACCTCGCAGAGGCTCGTAAGAGATAAACTAGTGGATCTCAATGGATATAGTCCACTTGCCTTACCAAGTGTTGGCTTAGGTGATTTTAAGGGATTTTAAGTTAACTAAAAAGATAAAAACCATTAACGGGTTACACTTTCTCTTCATTAAAAACTAAAACAACGAAACTTCCACTTTTGTATCCGGAACCTTACCTAGCTTCATTCACTCCAAGAAACAAAAAGCCTAGCCACTCATCCTCTAGGATAACATCCTCAGAGTTTGATTTGCTAGAAATAAAAATAAAAGAGAAAACAAAATGAGAAGGTAAGGCAGAGTAGAGCTCTATGTATTACATTATGAAAAACTATACAAAGTTCGTCTCTGAGAAAAACTCCCCCGAGATCCTTTTTAAAAGAAAATTACAATAGATATTATATAGAGAGGCTATTCACCCCTCCTGCTAACTTCCCAACGAAGAAAACTTTCATTGGTGGGTTACAAAGAGAAAATAGGGATTTACACACAAATATCTAAAGATAAATATCAAACGAATTCGGTGCCCAAATATCTCAGATTACAGGTGGTCAACTTGTGAAAATGTTGCAAGTTGAAATTGTCCATTTCGCAAGTTGAAATTGTGGTTTCGCAAGTTGCGAAATTATCCTGCAACTAATTAGCTCTCTGTCTTGTAGCGATTCCTTTCATCTTCCTATTTCGCAAGTTGCGAAAATTTCGCAAGTTGGATTCCACAACTTGCGAAATTGCTGGATGGTTGATTTCTTCTGTGATTTTCTTCCTTGCATCCTCGTTTGGCTTTGGCAAAGGGTTATGAAGCTCCAAAGCTTAGTTTCTTCATGAATTTGAGCTTCAATTTGCTTTGCCATGAACTATACAAAGATCTCCCTCATTCTTGGATTGCTTTGGTGATCAAAAAGCTATGAAAAATACCAAAACTTAACACAATTTGATTAGAAACGATTGCAAGGGTCCTTAACATGCCAATTGAGTTAAAAGGTAATAACTGCTACTCAAAAGTGTTTAAAAGAGTTGATTACAAGCTATAAAATAGCACTTTTTGAGTAGTAATCAGATGATGCTAAGGTGATTGAGGCATTTTCTTTGGTGAGGATTAACCCTTGTGATCCACATCACAAGATTGATGAAGTTCTCTTTACCAATTCTCCACTTTCATCTTAGTTTTCTTCCAAATTTCATTTTTCTTTTTATTTTTTTTTTCTCTTTTGTTCTTTTTGTTGTGTTTTGGTTTTTTTTTGTTTGCTGTGTAGGTGAACCCTTGTATGCACCATTGGGAACAAAATTCTAAGGGAAGGTTGGAAAGAACTAATTCATCTACTCAAGTGTTGAATATTGGAATTGCTACAAATACAATGGAACCTCAAGGTGAAGATCAACTAAGTCAACATGGTCCTAATGAAGAAAATTTCCATTTGTATCAATCTATGAGGGACCATATGCATCCACCGAGAATGAGTGCACCATCATGCATTGTTCCTTCTAATGAGCAAATGATCATCCATCCTTATTTGGTGCCACTTCTTCCTCAATTCAATGGAATGGAGAATGAGAATCCTTACACTCACATAAAGGATTTTGAAGAAGTATGTCATACTTTTCGAGAAGGGACTGCATCAATTGATCTTATGAGACTTAAATTGTTCCCTTTTACTCTCAAGGACAAAGCAAAAGTGTGGCTGAATTCTTTGAGACCTTGAAGTATCTGCTCATGGCCAGAACTACAAGCTGAATTTTTGAAGAAATTTTTTCCAGCCCATCGTACTAGTGGATTGAAGAAGCAAATTTCCAATTTTGTGGCCATGGAGAATGAAAAATTTTATGCTTGTTGGGAGAGATATAGGGAGGCTGTCAATGCTTGTCCTCATCATCGTTTTGACGCTTAGATGTTGGTAAGCTACTTTTATGAAGGTATGTCACCAGCTATGAAACAATTGCTAGAAACCATGTGTGGAGGAGACTTTATGAACAAAAGTCCTGATGAAGCTTTGGATTTTCTAAACTATGTGGCTGAAATATCTAGATCATAGGAAGAATTTCATGGAAAAGACTCCAGCAAAGTCAAGCCCCAAAACAATTCTAAAGGAGGAATGTACAGTTTGAATGAGGATGTAGATGTGCAAGTAAAAATGGCAACTCTATCAAGGAGATTGGAAGAACTTGAAGCAAGAGGAGCTCATGAAATCAAAGTGGTTAATGATGTTCCAATGCAAATTGCTCAATGCTCTATATGTCAATCTGGTGAACATCTAGTGAGTGAATGCCCCACCATGCCAATTGTTAGAGAAATGTTTATGGAGCAAGCTAATGTTGTTGGATTTGTTAAACACTCTAATAGTTCTCCATTTTCAAATACCTTTAATCCCAGGTGGAGGACTCATCCAAATCTATCTTGGAAGAGTGGACAAGGACAATTTTCTTCTAGCATGCAAACTTCTCAACCTCAAGCTTCACCGATAGAACAAGCTATAGTGAATTTGAGTAAAGTGACGGGTGACTTCATTGGAGATCAAAAGAGTATCAATACTCAATTAAATCAAAGGATAGATCATGTGGAGACATCTTTCAACAAGAAATTTGATAGCTTGCAAACTAATCTCACACAAAAATTTGATAATATGCAGCTTGCTATTTCTAAACTCACAAGTATGCATACGGTGCAAGAAAAAGGAAAATTCCCTTCACAACCCCAACAAAATCCAAAGGGAGTTCATGAAATCGGAGAAAAAAATGAAAATTTTTCTAAGGTAGATGAAGTGAAGGCAATCATTACCTTAAGAGGTGGTAAACAAGTTGATCAACCTATGCCAAAACCAAAAGAGAATAAAGGAGGGGAACAAGAAGAAAATGTGAAAGAACAAAAAAAAGGGAAAGAGGTGAATGACGATGATAGACCAAAGCAAGATGAGATTGTTAATGAAGAGGTTACAAAGAAAGACAGGCTCTTATCTCCACCCTTTCCAAAAGCTCTTCAATCAAGGAAGGTGGTAAATAATGCAACTAAGATTTTTGAAGTTCTCAAGCAAGTCAAAGTTAACATACCACTCCTAGACATGATCAAGCAAGTTCCTCCCTATGCCAAGTTCCTTAAAGATTTATGTACAATGAAAAGGGGGCTGAACATCAACAAGAAAGCTTTCTTAATTGAACAAGTCAGTGCAATCATACAATGTAAGACTCCAATCAAATATAAAGATCCAGGGTGTCCTACCATTTCGGTGAATATTGGAGATACATATGTAGAGAAAGCTCTTCTTAACTTGGGTGCAAGTGTAAATCTTCTTCCTTATTCGATGTATAAGAAGTTGGGGCTAGGGGAACTCAAGCCTACTTTTATCACATTATCTTTGGTTGATAGGTCAATTAAAATTCCAAGAGGAATGATTGAAGACGTATTGGTTCAAGTGGATAAGTTTTACTATCCGGTTGATTTTATTATCCTTGATATGGAGCCAATAGCAAGATAACCAAATCATGTTCCAATAATTCTTAGTAGACCTTTATTAGTCACAAAAAATGCCTTAATAAATTGGCAGAATGGGGTGATGCAACTCACTTTTGGGAATATGACTCTTGAGCTGAATATTTTTCATCTATGCAAGAGACATCCAAATCAGGATGAGGATAAACAATAAGAGGTTTTCTTGATTGATACTCTTATAGAAGAACATGTGGATGGAATAATGAAGGAAGAGATGGAGAAGGCTTATGAGGAATTTAAAGAAAATGAACTAGAAGAAAAAGTTGAGGAAGCTAATGAAATTGCCTCCATTAATCATTCTATGCAATGGAAGGCAAAAAAGAAGTTTTTACCTCTAACCAATGATGAAGAAGCAAAGAAGGAATAATCACCTAAGCTTAATCTCAAAACATTGCCAAATGAGTTGAAATATGCATACCTTGAGGAAGATAAGTATCCGGTGGTAATCTCTTCAAAATTATCATACCAACAAGAAACTAGCTTGTTGGAAGTTCTAACGAAATGCAAAGAAGCTATTGGATGGTCCATTTATGATCTTAAGGGGATAAGTCCTTTGATATGCACTCACCACATTTATTTGGAGGAAAATGCTAAGCCAATTCATCAACCTCAAAGGCGATTGAATCCTTACATGCAAGAAGTTGTTCGAAATGAGGTACTTAAGTTGTTACAAGCTAGAATTAACTACTCTATTTTAGATAGCACTTGGGTGAGTCCTACTCAAGTTGTGCCTAACAAGTCGGGAGTGACTGTGATACAAAATGAAAAGGGAGAATCTATTCCCACAAGATTGACCATGGGATGGAGAGTGTGTATTAACTATCGAAAGCTAAATGTTGTCACAAGGAAGGATCATTTTCCACTTCCATTCATGGACCAAGTATTGGAGAGGGTTTCAGGACATCCTTATATTTGTTTTCTTGATGGCTACTCTGGTTATTTTCAGATTGAGATTGCCTTGGAAGATCAAGAGAAGACAACATTTACTTGCCATTTGGTACCTATGCATATAGGAGGATGCCATTTGGTTTATGCAATGCTCTCGCCACTTTTCAAATATGCATGTTAAGTATCTTTAGTGATATGGTAGAGAAAATCATGGATGTTTTTATGGATGACCTAACCATCTATGGTGATGATTTTGGAGATTGTCTCTCAAATTTGGAAACAATACTTCAAAGGTGCATTGAGAAAAATTTAGTGCTAAATTGGGAGAAATGCCATTTTATGGTAGAAAAAGGCATTGCCTTAAGTCATGTTATCTCAAGGAAAGGCATCGAAGTGGATAAAGCAAAGATTGAACTAATTATGAATCTACCACCACCAACATATGTTAAACAAGTTAGACAATTTCTTGGTCATGTAGGTTTTTATAGACATTTCATCAAGGATTTCTCTAAACTAGCAAGACCAATATGTGCCTTACTTGCTAAGGATGCCAAATTCAAATGGGATGAAAAGTGTCAACATTGTTTCAAAGAGTTGAAGAAATTATTGACTACTGCACCTATTGTGAGGAGACCAAATTGAGACATGCCTTTTGAAGTTATGTGTGATGCAAGTGATCAAGCAGTGGGAGCAATTCTAGTGCAAAGAGATGAGGGGAAACCTTATGTTATCTACTATGCAAGTAAAACTCTTAATGAGGCACAAAAGAACTACACAACCACTAAAAAAGAGTTACTTGTGGTTGTCTTTGCATTAGACAAGTTTAGAGCATATCTTGGTGGAGCTCTTATAGTGATCTTCACCGATCATTCAACTTTGAAATATTTAGTCAACAAGAAAGACTCTAAAGCAAGGCTAATTCGCTGGATTTTACTTCTTCAAGAATTCAATCTTGAAATAAGGGATAAGAAAGGTGTAGAGAATGTGGTAGCTGACCATCTATCCCAAATTTCTGTGGAACACATTCCGGAAAGCCCCCTCATCAATGAAGAATTTCCTGATGATGCTCTTTTGAAAGTAGACACCAATCCATGGTATGCTCATATTACAAATTATCTAGTCATTAGAGAATTACCCAAGGAATAGACTACTTAAGAGAAAAGATTTTTCTTGTCCAAGGTGCATGCATACTATTGGAAGGAACCATTTTTGTACAAGTATTGTGCTGATCAAATAATTAGGAAGTGTGTACCGAAAGAAGAACAACAAGGAATTCTTATGCAATGCCATGCTTATGCTTGTGGAGGCCATTTCTCCACTCAAAAGACAACTTTGAAGGTTCTCCAATCAGGTTTTTATTGGCCAACTGTATTTAAAGATGCACATGAAGTTTGCAAGTCTTGTGATAAGTGTTAAAGGCTTGGGAAATTGACAAAGCGACACATGATGCCACTAAACCCCATATTGGTAGTGGAATTATTTGATATATGGGGGATTGATTTCATGGGACTGTTTCCACTCTCTTTTGGATACTCCTATATCTTGGTAGGAGTTTACTATGTGTCAAAATGGGTGGAAGCAATAACTTGTAAGCATAATGATCACAAAGTGGTTGTAAAATTTCTTAAGGAAAATATTTTCACAAGATTTGGGGTGCCAAAGGCCATTATTAGTGATGGAGGTACTCACTTTTGCAACAAGATATTCAACAACCATCTTGCTAGATATGGAGTGAAACACAAGGTAGCCACACCTTACCATCCATAAACAAGTGGACAAGTGGAGTTAGCTAACCATGAAATCAAGAACATCCTGATGAAAGTGGTGAATGTAAACCGCAAGGATTGGCCATTAAGACTACATAATGCACTTTGGGCTTATCGAACTGCCTTCAAAACATTTCTTGGAATGTCACCGTATAGGTTGGTTTTTGGTAAGGCATGTCATCTATCGGTGGAAATGGAGTATAAAGCATGGTGGGCCATAATGAAATTGAATTTTGATATGCAAAGAGCTAGGTTGAAGAGGTTCCTAGATTTAAATGAGTTAGAGGAAATGAGGAGAGGAATAGAGCCTACATGAATTCAAAATTTTCTAAGGACAAACTCAAGAGATGGCATAATCAAATTGTCCTTAGGAAAGAGTTTCAAGAGGGACAAAAAGTGCTCCTATATGATTCAAAATTGCACATCTTTCCAGGAAAGCTCAAATCTCGATGGAATGGTCCATACGTGGTTCATAAGGCGTATTCGAATGGAGTTGTTGAAATTGCTAATCCAAAGAGTGGATATATCTTCAAAGTTAATGGACATCGGCTTAAACCATATATGGAACCTATGGTGCAAGAGAAGGAGGAGCTATACCTCCTTGAACCTTCCATAAGTTGAGTATTTCAAGTTTGGTGGGCTTAGTCTTCTAAAAGACTAACTAGCCCAATGATTTTGCAATTCTTTTTCTTTGAATTTTTTTGTTTTGCTTTTATGTTGTTTGATTTTTTTTAGTCTTTATGAATGATCCCTTTTTAATCATATCAGTTGTGTTTTGAAGGACTTTCCAGATGGATGGAATGCATGAAGCAAAGGAAAAAGGAGTTTTAATGGCCCAACACCGGTTTGCATGTTCATCCCAAAATAAGGGAGTTCATGCCAAAATAAGGGAGTTCATGCCAAAATACGGGAGTTCATGTCAAAACAAGGGAGTTCATGCCAAAAGAGGGGAGTTTTCATAGCTTCAAAAATGTGCAAAACGAGTCTCTGTCTCGATTCGCATGATCATGTGATATTCTCGCATGACTGTGCGAAACTGATAGGGATAGCTGTAAGAATTTTAACCCTCTGGACCATTTCGCATGACTATGTGAAATCTAGCTTAAGGACTGTAGTAAAAAGAATCCTCTAGACCACTTCGCACACTTATGCAAAAATTTTGCATGTCTGTGCCAAAATTTTCTATATAAAAAACAAAAAATAGACAAATTTGCCCCTAATATAAGCCCTGTTTCATTTTACACCGTTAAGTGAAAATGAGCCCTCATGCGAAAACTCTTCGTCTTCGTCGGACATGAGAAACTGAAGAGGAAGAGCATTGGTCATTTTCCCATTTCATCTACACTCTCTCATACTTCTTCCTTGCCCTAAACCACGATCAAACATCGGGAATCTGATTATTTTCGGTTTTGATTTTTGGAGATTTACTTAAGCCCTCCCGGCATTTTAAACATTTCAGGTATTTGAATTTCACTCATCTCTCTTTGAAATTGCAAGAGGAATTTGAGTTGAAAAGTTTGAATCATCTTGGGAGATTGCCGCAATTTTTTACGAACTTCAGACAAATTGATATCCGTTATTCCATTTCCCAGTTAATTCATCAAATTGTCCGTTGTAATTTTTTGTTCTTCTTTGTTATAGATGGGGAATCAAAAATGAAAATCGTCCGACATTGAGAAAGAGTTTGTGGCGATTAATGACGAAAATGACGAAGACACTGATCTTGAATCACCTCCGGGATTTTCCCTTTCTGAACCTCCCATTCTAGACATCCAAACCAGAGGAATGTCACAAGATCTTCAATGGATAAAGGCAAATCAAAGATGGTTGGTCTTGGAAAATAATCAGTAAAGAGAACACAAAGCATTAGAGCTAAAATTCTTCATTTTTTTCGCCATCCCCTATTACTCCTTCAGAGCAGCATGCTGTAGTTCAATCAATCATTACTAAAGCCCCTGCTCCCACTCCAGTTACAAAATCTACACCTCCACTGAGCCGACCACTTCAATTTCAATTCATGAAAGCACCGAAGAAGAAACTAGCCACCGGTGCAAGAGAAGATTGCTCATGTAGAAAATTCCATGAAGAATGTTCTACGATTTCAAGGCATTTGCTGCATCCCCTCTTACTAAATTCTCTATGGAGCTGTGTTGTTGATATTTTTTGGAGCCATTCATGGTACCTAGACCATTCTTCTATCCTCGCATAATTCAGGAATTTTACCGAACCATGACCAGTAGAGGAGTCTACCCTCTTTTAGTGATTTATTTCGAAATTGATGGGAGACAAGGTATGCTGAATGCTGAAATGGTAGCAAGAGCCTTGAATATTCCTCTCACACCTCCAAATCCAACCGAGTTTCAACCTATTACTCAAACTGAAGCTGCCGAGATGGTTCGAATTGTCTCTCAAAATCAATCCATCAATACACATGTGGTGCTGAGGAGAGAAATAGATTCCAAAATTTGGTTCTTGGATCTTGTCCTACGCTCCAATGTCTATCCCTACCAACACGCAATGCAAAGGTGAGAACATATACTAGAGGCATTATTCAGAATTATTAGTGGGCAATGGTGGACACCTGCTGAGTTATTCATGGTTGCCCTATTCTATTTTGAAGATAAGGTATATTTAAAGCAATTGCAAAGAGCCAAGAAATATCCATTATTCTTCACGCGCATGTTGGGCACCATATTGGAGTACTATGGATTCCCTACTGAACCTAGAAAATAAAACAAGCATCATTGTAGGGAAGTCTATACCGTTTCCAAATGGCAAGGAAGTGTGACCAAAACCGAGTCTACACTCACAAGTGCTTCATTGACTACTGACAATGAACATCATTATGTGACTTCTCCAAATTTGATTCTTCAAGATTTTGGTGATGGGGAAGATACACCCCTAAGACCACTAGTTGCCCCCACACTAAAAGTTGCTTCTACTATTCCAAATTCGAATACAGCTGCACATATTTTGGCCAATCTTTCTTCTACCCCAAACATAGGCCCATCATCTTCTAATGGCTATGTCCATATATCAGCTGAGGCATTCAATCAACTCTTAGCTCACTTGGACATGATTCAAGAAAATCAAGCAAACATCCAGCTCACTCAGCAGCAACTTGTCCAAAGATTTGATGAACTTACCATGGTTGTTCAACAATGGAAATCTTCTTATGAGAAGCCAGCTAGTGTTCATGATGCTACTCCTCTATCATAGAAACTTGATTGACTCATTTAAAAACTTTTGATACATTTCCTAATTGTAGAACTTTCCAAATTTCTTCTCTCTATATAATTCTCTACTTTTCTTCATTTTCTCTCATTTTCTCGGTAGCTAAACATGTCTTGTGAGATCAAATCTCCAAGCATGAGTGGCTAAATCTCGTTTTTCTCAGAGGAAGGAGGATCTAAAGGCAAGATCTATGGTGAATTAGAGAATTGAGCTTGAATTGCAAAGGTAATTTGATCTAATTGATTGATTAATTGAAATTTGGGGATTTTTCTCTTCAAAATTTCTTGGGTGATTACTACAATGCAAGCTAGGTAAATTCATCAAATTCTTAATGCTAGATTTGATGAGATTGAATAGTTGCATTGTGTGAATCATTGGAAGATAATTTAAGATGAATTGAATGTATGATTTGAATTGATCTCTTGGATTAGATGACCTAATTTGAAGAGAAATTAGATCTAGACCTAAAGCTAAATCAAAAATCGATTTAGATGAAAATTTAGGTTTTCAATCTTTAGATCTCAACATCTATTCACCATGGAAATTGCTTTTAGAAAATCCTCACTCCGAGAATTTCACCTCCTATTAATTTTCTTCTATTTTACACTTCATTTTCCTCTCAATTTGAAATCATTGTTATTTTGAAATTTTATCTTGCATTTTCAAATCAATTTCACTTGATCACAATCATTTCTTATCATCTCATTCAAGCCTTAATTACCAAGAATAATCTATCCTTGTGGACGATACCTAAAAACCACTATACTACAGTAGTTTGTACTAAAACCACTTTTTGATCGGGTACAAATTGCTATAGAATAGTGAATTAGGTTATAAATTTTGTTTTGATCCAATAAATGACAAAGTCTTGAGCGATCAACCACTTGCTTAGTTTGGCGTTTAGGGCCACTTTTTCAATTAGGTGTTCAAAGCCTCATTCTTAATTAAGTATTTAAAGTGATTTTATTAGTTAGGTGTTTTGAGCCACATTCTTAGTTCAAAGCCAATTTCTCACTTAGGCTTTCAAATCCACTTTCTCAATTATTCTTCAAAGCCACGCTATCAATTAGGCGTTCGGAGCCACTTTCTCAGCTAGGCACTTAGTAGGACATTCTTAGTAAGCCATTTGGAGGCACTTTATGACTTTGAACTTTAGACCCACTTTCTTAGTTAGGCCTTGAGCCCTTTTCTCAATTAGGCATTCAATGTAACTTTCTCACTTAGGCATATAGAGCCACTTGCTTAATTAGGCATTCAGATCCACATTTTCTATTAGGTGTTCAAAGCCATTTTCGTGCTTAAGCGTTTAAAGCCACTTTCTAAATCAAACGTTCATAGCCACTTTCTCACTTAGGCGTTTGGAGCCACTTTCTCACTCATGCCTTTAGATCCACTTTCATAGTTTGGTGTTTAAAGTCACTTTCTTAGTTAGGCGTTCAGAGCCACTTTCTCAGTTAAGCATTTAGAGCCAATTTTTCACTTAAGCATTCAGAGTCACTTTCTCAGTTAGGCGTTCTAAACCACTTTTTAACTTAGGTGTTCATAGTCACATTCATAGTTAGGCATCTAAAGCAACTTTCTTAGTTAAGAGTTTAGAGCCACTTTCTCACATAGGCGTTTATAGCCACTTTCTCACTTAAGCGTTCAGAGCCACTTTCTCGGTTAGGCATTTAAAGCCACTTTCCCACTTAAGCGTATCAAGTCACTAACTCAATTGGGCATCTAGAGCCAGTTTCTCAGTTAGGTGTTCATACCAACTTTCTTACTTAGGCAAACATTATCACTTTTGTACCTAGGCGTTTAGAGCCACTTTGTTTGTTAGGTGTTTCAAGTCCCTTTCTCAGTTAAGCCTTTGAAGCCACTTTATTAGTTAGGTGTTCAGTGGGACTTTCTCAGTTAGTCGTTCAGATCCACTTTCTCAGTTAGTCGTTCAGAGCAGCTTTCTCAGTTTGGCGTTATGAGCCACATTATCACTTGGGTGTATAGAGCCACTTTCTTAGTTTGGCGTTCATAGCCACTTTCGTACTTAGGCGATAAGAGCCACTTTCTTAGATAAGCATTTAGAGCTACTTTCTAAATGAGGTGTTCAAAGCACATTTCTCACTTAGGCATTCAAAGACACTTTCTCACTTAGGCGTTTAAAGCCATATTCCCAAGTATGGGTTCAAAGCCACTTACAAAGTTAGACGTTCAAAGCCTCTTTCTCAATTAGGCATTTAGAGCCACTTTCTCACTTTGGTGTTAAGAGCTACTATCTAGGTTAAGTGTTTAGAGAGACTTTCTTAGTTAGGCGTTTAGAGTCACTTTCTCACTTAGGCATTCAAAGCCACTTTCTCAATTAGGCATTCAATGCCACTTTCTAATTTAGTGTTAAGAGCCATTTTCTTGGTGATGCATTTAGAGCCATTTTCTTAGTTAGGCATTTAGAGTCACTTTCTTAGTTAGGCGTTTAGAGCTACATTCTGAGTTAGGTGTTATGAGCCACATTCTCACTTAGCTATTTAGAGCCACTTTCTCAGTTAGGTGTTTAGGGCCACTTTCTCACTTTGGGGGTTCAAAGCCAAATTCTCAGTTAAGTGTCCAAAGTGACTTTCTTAGTTAGGTGTTCTAAGCCACTTTCTCACATTGGTGTTTAGAGCCAATTTCTCACTTATGCGCTTAGAGCCATTTTTTCACTTAAGCATTCAAAGCCACTTTTTGTGTTAGGCGTTCAGAGCCACTATCTCACTTAGGTGTTGAGAGCCACTTTGTCAGTTAGGCATTCAAAGACAATTTTTGAATTAGGCGTTCATAGCAACTTTCTCACTTAGAAGTTCAAAGCCACTTTCTAAGTTAGGCATTGAGCCACTTTCTAAGTTAGGTGTTGAGCCACTTTCTAAGTTATCTTTCAAAGCCACTTTATTAGTTAGGTATATAGAGCCAATTTATGAGTTAAGCATTCAAAGCCACTTTCTGGCTTAGGTTTACAGAGCCACTTTCTCAGTTATGTGTTCAGAGCCACTTTCTGAATTAGGTGTTCATAACCACTTTTGTACATAGGTGGTAGGAGCCACTTTCTTAGTTAGGATTTTAAAGTGAGTTACTCAATTAGGCATTCAAAGCCACTTTCTCACTTAAGCGTTTAAAGCCACTTTCTCACTTGAGTGTTTAAACCTACTTTCTCAATTAGGCATTCAAGGTTGTTTTTGAAGTTAGGCATTAAGAGCTTCATTCTCAATTAGGCGTTTAAAGCCACTTTCTCAGTTAAGCATCCAAAAAACCACTTTCTCATTTAGGCGTTCGAAGCCACTTTCTCAGTTAGGCATTCATAGGGACTTTCTCACTTAGGTGTTCAGAGCCACTTTCTCACTCTCACTTTTAGAGATAGTTTCTTAGGTACATGTTTAGAGTCAATTTCTCAATTAGGCATTAGGAGCCACTTTCTCAACTAAGCGTTCTGATTCATGCCTAATTGGTGTCTCAGCTAATTCATGTCCAGCTGGTGCTCCTTGATTGAGGGAGTAATCAACAAAATTTATAACCTATTACACCATGAACTAGGGTAGCAAAGAAAAAGCTACTATAGCATAGTGGCTCTAGGATCGTTCACTGGGAAGGGTTTCCAAACTGAAAATGATACCAATTCAAAGTGAATTGGTGCTGTTTCATTTCAAGATTAGCTTAAGAAATAAAACACAAACTTTGGTTGAAAAAGGTTTGGACTTAGATTAACAACACAGCAAGTGATGGAAATTACTTAAGAAGAAAAACATTCCTTGGAGATTTAGGTTCACAGGGGAGGTTCCTTATGCAAAATCATAACTCCAGTCAGTTGATTCATTTCCTCGCATTAGAGAATTAACATAAAGTCAATTCTCTAACAGGTGCTGCACAAATGCATCCCTTAATTGGATTTCAGCTCTAATTCTCTCTCACTGATGCAACTTGCAATGGTTCGAGCCTCTCACTTAGCCTTTACCATTCAAGGTGATCTTTAACCTTGGATTACCCGTCAAAAGCTCGCAAGAGATAACTAATGGATGTCTCCTTGGAGTCCAAAAGCTTACCAAGTGTTGGCTATTCTAGAAAATCCTACCTTCAAGTCACCTCCCAGAGGCTCGCAAGGGGTAAACTAGTGCATCTCCATGGATAGAGATCACTTGCCTTACCAAGTGTTGGCCCAGGTGACTCCAAGGCATTTTAAGTTAACTAAAAATATAGAAACCATTCACGGGACACACTTTCTCTTCATTCATAGCTGAAACCACAAAGCTACTAATTCTTGCACTTGGAACCTTTCCCGGCAACCTTAACTCCAAGGAACTAAAGGTTTAGTTACTCATTCTCTGGGGAAAGCTCCTCAGAGAGTGCACAACTTAGTTAAAAAAAATACAATCAAAGTGAGAAGGTAAGGCAGAGCTCAAGCTCTGTATTTTACTTCCTTTGAAACTTTTACAAAAGGTTCATCACCCTCAGAACAGGCTCCTCGGGCTCTATTTATATCAAAATTACATTAATAGCTATTACATGGATATTTAGCCTTTTTCCTAACTTAAAAGCTAAGGAATCCTATAATTGGTGGGATACAAGGAGAATTTGGGGATTTAAACAACAAAAATCTAAAGAAAAATATCTCCAAGTGTCGGTTACAAATATCGGGGAGCACTAAGGACCATTTCGCAGGTGAAAACGAGGTCTGCGAGATTTCGCAGAAGCATCAAAAGGGCTGCGAAATCACTTCACAGCAAATGGCT
The DNA here is from genome assembly GCA_946000715.1 of Vitis cinerea var. helleri x Vitis riparia. NCBI lineage: Eukaryota > Viridiplantae > Streptophyta > Magnoliopsida > Vitales > Vitaceae > Vitis > Vitis cinerea var. helleri x Vitis riparia. The sequence goes on along the minus strand of OX254005.1, from coordinate 16,209,341 downwards.
GATTTCGCAGCGCTGCGAAGTTGGCTTTCATCTTGCGGTGTTTGGCTTCCATCGCGTCATGAAACTTCAGAGGAATTCCATAGCATTGTACAAAAAGGCTGCAAAATCATTCCGCAACAAAAGGGTGATTTCGCAACACTTTGCAAAATTCTTCCTTCAGCTTGAAGTGCTCGGCTTCCAATGGCTGTAACTCCTTCATTTAAACTCTGAATTGCACACCGTTTGAAGCATTGGATTGTTGACTTCCTAAGCTTTAATATGACATATAGCATGCATAAATTGGACTTCGGGAAGTGCTCCAAAAGTAGCTGACACGACTGTCATCAAGAATGCTTCATGGCAGATTTCTCTTTGTTTCCCCTCCTTGCATTCCGGATTTGCTTATGGCAAAGGACTTCAAAGCTTTGGTTCTTCATGTTTCTGAGCTTTCCATTGCTTTGCCATGGATTCCAAATAACTCTCTTCAATCTTGGATTGCTTTGGTGATCAAATTACAATCAAAACACCAAAACTTAACACAATTTGATTAGAATTGATTGCAAAGGTCCTTAACATGTTAATTGGGTTAAAAGGTAATAACTACTACTCAAAAGTGTTTAAAAGAGTTAATTACAAGCTATGAAATAGCACTTTTTGAGTAGTAATCACTCCCCCCAACCGACATATTGCTAGTCCCTTAGCAATGAAGGAGAGAAAAATAAAATAAAAGTACCATAATTTACAACATCATGCTGATCACTTCAAAAAAAATTGTTTAAGTGGCATGACTGATCAAACTCTCACATGGAACATTAAAGAAATAAAACTCAAACTTCAATAGGAGCTATCAAAAACTTTGCTAAATACCATTGATCAAGGGAATGCATTATGCAAATTGAAGTTTTAAAATCATTTTCACTTCCAAAGAACCAAACTTTATTCTTCCACAAAAATCTAAGTGTAAGATGATAGACTCCGAATATAGTATGCTAAACTAATCTCTCCCCCCAACCCATCTCTTTTCAACACTTAGCAAAACTGACCAAATTCAATATGCAAAGAACACACTTTTTTATTTATTTATTAATTAATTTATTTATTTTTTATTTTTTATTTTAGAAGGTACAAGGCTTATGGGGCATCCTTTTCTGTTTTTTCCATGTAACGGGGGTCCATCGATGACTCCCAACCAATTAAGGTTTAGGGCATCAAGCTTTAAGGATCTTTCAACCACTAACTCCTCGGATTTTACCCCGGACTTTTTCATATACCCATGCGCCTACCAAATGCTAACTCCACCTATCCACCCTTATAACGAGCATTGAGGTCGGTGACTCCCAACCAATTAAGGCTTAGGGCACCAGGTTTCAAAGGTTTTCACCATATACCCTTCAGACCTTGCTCGGGTTTCAAGGCAAGCAAACATTTTTCTTTCTCTTTTTTTTTTTCAAAGGCTCATTGGCCTTTCATAAGGTGTCTCAATATTATTAAAATGAGGTCAAAGGTACCAAGTCCCAAAATTTTCTAAGTCAAGAGGGAAATAGTTTTTCATCTTATAATCGGAATCTATTGTGCACAGTGTGTGAATAGGTTAAAGTGGAAGGACTAAACTTGAATTCAATAGAAGTTTCAACAATTGAACCACTTTAGCAAGCATAATCCAAACTCTAAGTTAGATGAAAAACAAAAGTTCAGTTTCTCCTATTTTAATTTGAAAATTTTCCTCACAAACCATGGAGAGTAGAATAAAAAAACTTAAAATTTTTTAAAAATATAAACAAAAAGCAACTAAAAACTACAACTAATTTACTAGGTACGGCTGAATTATCAAAATAACTTAGCATACTTCCTTTAACTAAGCATACTTCCTTCCTCATTTCTCCTCCCCCCAACCGAGCTGAGCATTGTCCTCAATGTGACATGGATGATTGAAATTATAGGGAGGAAGTGGTACCTCCTGAGTGAAATCAATTTCGAATACTGATTGGAGAAACCACATGTTTCAAAAAGAATAAAAAGTGTGAGCAAAGGAAATAAGAATAAATTAATGCTAAGAGTTAACAAAAAACTAGATTTGTATTACTTTAATCATTTGAGTACAGTTGGCAAGAAAGTAATAGAAGCAATTCAAGTAATCTAAGTAATCCCCATATATGATATCAAAATGTGGGGATTTCATATATGAGACTAACTAAAACGAAATACAAAAAGGAAATATATAATAGATATATATATATATGATCAGATAGGTGGATGATGCTGGAGCTGATGGCTTAGGCAGATGGCTCTGCCTCTTCAGTGGCTGACTCATGAGGGGCCTGAGGCTTTGTGGCACTGCATTGGTGGGAGTGAGATGCTCAGTAGCTGCTGGGAGACCGAGATGATGCTGGAGCTGCCTCAAGATGGTAGTGTACTGAGCTTAGGTGGTCATCATCTGCTCCTGGCGAGCTCGCAAAGCTGCCATCTCCTGAGCAAGGCTGCTCTGAGAGGCTGTCAAGGTCTGCAATGACTGGCATAAATCTCTATACTCAGAAATAGGGATGACCACCCTTGGCTCAGCTGAAGTAAAGGGCTATGATGAAGTTGGAGTAACTGGAGGGGCTCTGGCTATGGTAGGAGAAGCAATGGGTATACCCTCAGGTATAAGACGTGGAGATGCTCTCCTAGCAGCTGGTATCTGAGCTAGCTGTGGAAGCTCTGGCTGTTCCATTCTATACGCTGTCATATTGCTCCATTTGTCGAAAATAAACACATCTCGACATATACGTTTGCGCTCCAGCTGAGGCTCTGATGGATACCTCAGATGCTCAAGAATCTGACATAGTAGCCGCGGAAAGAGAAGTGGAATGGCATCAGCTCGCGACAACTTCTTCTTATGCACCTTCTCTTCAAAGTAGAGAAGGGCAGCCATGATTAAGTGGTGAGGGCCAAAAAAGTATCCCTCAGACATTCTGAACAAAGCCTCCAAAATAATTCCTCTCCTCTGAGTCCAATGCTGGAGTGGATAAATATTATGACGCAAGAGTGCATCAATGAGAAACATCCTTGGAGGAAGTTCCCCCCTTAACAGATGTGGATTTGTAGAGGCTCCTCTGGACAAGATATGCACCATCTCCAGCTGAGAAGGACTAGCCCATGCTCGGAAGTCATCAAAATGGCTTGGCTCGTATGATATGTGCAAGGCTTCTGCTATATGGCGTGCTCCAAGAATGCCATGTCGTCCATCAATAGTAAAATGGATTAAAGTAGGATCTCTGACCTGCTGAGTAGTCATGGACTAATAAAAATCCATGGCTACTCTGGGATAGAAGAAGTCTCGTGGGGTCAGCAGCTGCTCCATGCGATATCTGCGCAGCAATTGGAATGACCCTTCAAGATTCGGCCGCAATTGGAAGGCGGCTGTGTCAAAGCACAGCTCGGAGTGAAATGGCCGAGCTCGGCAGTCCAAATTGCCTTCAATTGGTGGTTGAGTGAGCATTGGACGCCTGAGTATCACTTCAGGAGCTGTTCCAGACGAAATTTGGGGCTCAGAAGGTGGCGGCTGGCTTGCTTGAGGCTTCGCCGGCGGTGCCGGAGATGGCACCGGAGAGGGCTCTGGAGAGAGAACAGGGGACTGCCCTGTCAAGTCGATGGGCTCTGAGCTTTTGACTCTAGCTCTTTTTTGCAGGGGACGACCCCCTGACCTGGTGAGATAACGTCTCGTCTGCGGTTGCTGCACTACGGGCTTGGCCGGACGTTTCGCTGGTGCGAGCTTGGCCGGAGGCGAAGCAGCTTCTGGCCTCGCAGGCTCAGAAGGAGAAGCTTGAACAGGCACCTCGCACGGCGTTCGCTTTCGGGCAGAAGGAGAGGAAGATTTGGCTCCTCTGGTTCGCGCCATTTCGATTTGACGAAATTTGGCCAGAAATGATGACCGGAATGGATGACCGGAGGTGCGCGCGACATCGGGCTATGGAGAGGAGGTGAATAGACGGTTGCTGTGACTTTTCCCTTTCTGAAATGCTTTCGCAGCTCAAATGACCAGTATTTATAAAAAATAACGGAATATTAAAGGTCATCTTGGGTTTCGCAGAAGAAGGTCGATTCCGCAGCAAAAATTAGGGTTTCGCAAGAGAAAACCACTTTCGCAACTCACTTCGCAGCTGCGAAATTGAAGTCACTGTACCGTGGAATGGCACTCATGTGCCAAAAATCGGGTTCGCAGCTGCGAAACACCCTTCGAAATGGAGTTATCACTGTGAAATTGGGGTTTTTTACGCCTTAGAGCTTCGCAGCCGCTTTCACAGCTACGAAATGGGGGCTCCTGTGCTGCGGAGTGGCACTCGTGTGCCATAATCACCTTCGCAGCTGCGAAAATTTTCGCAGTGGATTCAAATGTGTTGCGAAATGATTTCGCAACAAATGGCCGTTTTCGCAGAATTCCTCTTTGGTTGCGAGATCTCGCAGATCTCTTTTTCTCCTCTGTTTTTGCTCTGTTTTCACTCCAATTTCTCTCTGATTTCCTCCTTTCAATTTCTTTGCATTTTCTCCCACCTGAGATCATTCAAAAAGATAAAATTACATATAAATACACAATTTAAGATAAAAAACTAAGATCAAAAGTATGGATAAAACTTTAAAATTTACAAAATTTACAAAAGTTTTGGACTTTGGTGAAGCCAACTCCATCAAACCCTTATTTATTTAAGCTTTTTGAGGCTCAAGGAGGTTGATTTCCTCCTTTTTTGGTTTGAACGACTCCATGAATGGCTTGAGACGATATCCATTGACCTTGAAGGTGTCTTTGCCATTGGAATTCAATAATTCCACTACCCCATTGATATGTACTTGATGAATAATGAAAGGACCTATCCATCTTGACTTGAGCTTTCCAGGAAAGATATGGAGTCTTGTGTCATAGAGTAAAACTCTTTGTCCTTTCTGAAATTCCTTGTTAGAAATTAGTTGATCATGCCACTTCTTCATCCTCTGTTTTGCAACTTTGGAATTGATGTAAGCATCATTTCTCAATTCCTCCATCTCATTAAGGTCTAAGCACCTCTTTGCCCTGACCCTGATCGAGTCCATATTCAACTTTTTGATTGCCCACCAAGCTTTGTATTCGACTTCCACAGGGAGATGACACGCTTTTCCATAGACAAGACGATAGGGTGACATGCCAAGAATAGTCTTATAAGCTGTTCTATATGCCCATAATGAATCATGAAGCTTAATAGACCAATCTTTTCTGCTTGAACTCACCACTTTCATCAATATGTTCTTTATCTCCCTGTTTGCTAGCTCAACTTACCCGGAAGTCTGTGGATGATAAGGTGTAGCTACCTTATGCTTCACTCCATACTTGGCTAATAAACTTTCAAAAGGCTTGTTGCAAAAATGAGAACCTCCATCACTGATTATAGCTTTGGGTACCCTAAATCTTGAAAAAATGTTCTCTTTCAGAAACTTGAGAACCACTCTATGATCATTTTGTTTACAGGGCACTGCCTCAACCCATTTAGAAACATAATCCACCCCCACCAAGATGTAAGAATTACCAAAAGACATTGGAAAAGGTCCCATAAAGTCAATGCCCCATACATCAAATAGCTCAACTATTAGTATAGGGTTCATGGGCATTTGATTTCTTTTTGTCAGCTTTCCAAGCCTTTGGCATCTATCACAACTTCTACACATGATGTGGGCATCTTTGAAAAGAGATGGCTAAGCAAACCTTGATTGCAACACCTTCATAGCTGTTTTCTGAGAGGCAAAGTGGCCTCCACATGCATTTTCATGACAATGAGTTAGAATCCCTTGTTGTTCTTCTTCAGGCACACACTTCCTTATGATCTGATCTGCACAATATTTAAAAAGGAAAGGCTCTTCCCAATAATAAGCATGGATTTTTGCAAAGAAATGCTTCCTGTCCTGTGCATTCCACTCACTTGGAATTTCACCAGTAACTAGATAATTAGCAATATGAGCATACCAAAGAGTTTTTACTAGAAACATAAGTGATTCCTCAGGAAAGTCATCATTAATAGGCAAGACATGAGAATTATGTGCTATAGCTAACCTTGAGAGGTGGTCAGCTACCACATTCTCCACTCCTTTCTTATCTCTGATTTGGAGATCGAATTCTTGTAACAAAAGAATCCATCTTATCAACCTTGCTTTTGCATTTTGCTTTGTCAATAAATACTTCAAGACTGAATGGTCAGTGAAAACAATGATGAAAGACCCTACCAAATAAGCACGAAATTTGTCCAAGGCAAATACCACAACTAACAATTCTTTCTCTGTAGTTGTGTAGTTCCTTTGAGCTTCGTTCAATGTTTTGCTTGCATAGTAGATCACATAGGGCTTCCCATCTTCTCTTTGACCAAGCACAGCTCCTATAGCAAAGTCACTGGCATCACACATTAGTTCAAAAGGTAGTTGCCAGTTAGGGGCCCTCACTATTGGAGTTGTTGTTAAAAATTTCTTCAGTTGGTCAAAGCTATTTTGACATCTTTCATCCCATATAAACTTAGCATCCTTAGCTAACAACTCACAAAGAGGTTTTGAAAGCTTTGAAAAATCTTTGATGAACCTCCTATAGAAGCCTGCATGGCCAAGGAACTGCCTTACTCCTTTTACAGTTGTTGGGGATGGCAATTTGACAATAAGCTCCACCTTTGCTTTATCAACTTCAATGCCCTTTTCGGAGATGATATGGCCAAGGACAATTCCTTGACGTACCATAAAATGGCATTTCTCCCAATTGAGCACCAAGTCTTTTTCAATGCATCTGTGAAGAACCGCTTCCAAATTGACTAAGCATTCTTCAAATGTACCTCCATATACGGTGATGTCATCCATGAAAACCTCCATAATTCGCTCCACCATATCACTGAAGATACTCAACATACATCTCTGGAATGTTGCAGGTGCATTGCATAAACCAAAAGGCATTCTTCTGTAAGCATATGTTCCAAATGGACATGTAAAAGTGGTCTTTTCCTGATCTTCCACAGCAATTTCAATTTGAAAATACCCTGAATACCCGTCCAAAAAACAGTAAAACGGATGGCCAGAGACTCTCTCCAACACTTGATCGATAAATGGCAATGGAAAATGATCTTTCCTGGTTACTGCATTCAATTTTCTATAATCAATACACACCCTCCACCCTGAAGTGAGGCGCGTAGTGATTTCTTCTCCTTCTTCATTCTGAACCACAGTAATCCCAAACTTCTTTGGTACCACTTGAGTAGGACTTACCCAAGAACTATCAGATATAGGGTAAATAATACCTGCTTGAAGTAGCTTCAGCACCTCAGCTAGCACAACCTCTTGTAAATGAGGATTCAATCTTCTTTGAAGTTGACGAATTGGCTTAGCTTCCTCCTCCATATATATATGATGCGTGCAAACTAAAGGACTAATGCCTTTCAAATCATATATTTGCCATCCTATTGCTTTCTTACACCTCTTGAGAACTTCCATTAAACACTTCTCTTGATGACTGGTCAGAGATGAAGATATTACGACAGGACATTGATTATTTTCTTCAAGGTATGTATATTTCAGCTCCACGAGTAGAGGCTTCAAATTGAGTTTTGGGATCTCTTTTTCAGCATCTGCTCCTTCTTCTTTATTGAACAAAGGTAGAATCTCTTCTATCCTCCTCCAACTTTGTAGAGTAGCAAGCACATTAGGGGGTTCAGACAAACCTTCCTCACAATCTGCAAAACTTTCATTCAGCTTGTCTTGCATATTCTGATTACAGTGCTCCTCTACCAGAGTGTCAATAATACACACCTCTTCTGGACCCTCTTCTTCATCCGGAGTGATTTGCTTTTTAGACATATAAAAAATGTTGAGATCAAGTGTCATGTTGCCAAAAGTGAGTTGCATGAGCCCATTCCTACAGTTGATGATTGCATTTGAGGTAGCAAGGAATGGCCTTCCAAGGATGATAGGAACTAAATTAGCTTCCTTTACAGTAGGATCCATATCAAGAACAATAAAATCCACCGGATATTAGAAATTATCAACTTGAACCAAGACATCCTCAATTACTCCTCTGGGAATTTTTACTGATCTATCTGCTAGAGATAGAGTGATTGTTGTTGGCTTCAACTCACCAAGTCCCAATTGCTTGTAGACAGTATATGGAAGCAAATTAACACTTGCTCCCAAGTCCAATAAAGCTTTCTCCACTACCTTTCCTCCAATCATGACTGAAATGGTAGGACTTCCCGGATCTTTGTACTTCAAAGGAGACTTACATTGTAAGATTGCACTTACTTGCTCAGTCAAGAAGGCTTTCTTATTTACAGTCAACCCTCTTTTGATAGTACACAAGTTCTTTAGGAATTTTGCATATGTTGGAACTTGTTTAATCATATCCAACAGTGGGATATTGACTTTAACTTGTCTCAATACTTCAAGAATTTCAGTTGCATTTCTAATCCCCTTTTTCCCATGCAATGCTTGAGGAAAAGGTGGAGAAGTTGATTTCTTCAGCATTTCTTCCTTCAGAAGTTCCTTCTCTGGATTTGCATTCATTGTTGACTCATAGTCCTCTTTCTTTTCACTGATCTCTCCCTTTTTGTCTTCCATTTCCTCCCCTTTCATTGTCTCTTCTTCTTCCTCAACATGTGGCTTAGGTGGTGGCTGCTCAATTTTCTTACCACTCCTTAGAGTGATCAAGGCTTTGACATCTTTCATCTGTGATGATTCTCCCTCATGGCTTTCTACTTCATGGACACCCTTGGGGTTTTGGTGGGGTTGAGAAGGAAATCTTCCCTTTTCTTGCACTGTATTCAAATTTGTGAGCCTTGATATTGAGTATTGGAGATTATCTATCTTTTGGGTTATATCATTTTGCATTCCATCCATCCTTTTATTCAGAGTACTCTCTACTCTGTCAATTCTTTGATTAAGTTGAGCATTGATGGCTTTTTGCTCTCCAACAAAATCTCCCACTACCTTGCTGAGATTCAAAATTGCTTGTTCAAGACTTGAAGATTGTTGAGATGGTTGATCTGGCTGTTGGTACCGAGGTGCTCTAGGCTTCCATGAAAAATTTGGATGATTCCTCCAACTTGAGTTGTAAGTATTTCCATAGGGTGCATTGTTATTGGGCTTGAATTGTCCAACAACATTTGCTTGATCTCCAAACCTTTCCCTTTCAGCTGAAATTGTAGGGCATTCCTCCACCAAGTGTTCATATGATTAACAATTAGGACATAACTTCACTTGCACTGGTGCTTCAGCAACAGCTTGCACTTCATGCATCTTTTTTAGTTCCAGCTCCTCCAATCTTCTTGTCACAGCTGCAAACTTTGCTTTCGTATCATCCTCTTCTTTCAAGGTATACATCCCAGCCTTAGCATTGAAAGCACTAAGTTGAGACTTCATCTTTCCCACTTCTCCTTTTATCGATTCATCCCATCCCCGTGAAACTTCAGCTACATAATTCAAGAAATCCATAGCTTCCTCTGGATTTTTGCTCATGAAATCTCCTCCACACATTGTTTCCAGGAGTTGCTTCATAGAGGACGACATCCCATCATAAAAATAGCTTACCAATAGCCAAGTATCAAAACCATGGTGAGGACAAGCATTTATAGCTTCCATATATCTTTCCCAACACTCATAGAATTTCTCATTCTCTTTAGCTGAGAAGTTTGAAATTTGCCTTTTTAAGCCATTTGTTCTATGAGTGGGAAAAAATTTCTTAAGGAATTCAACTTGTAAGTCAGTCCAAGTACGGATACTCCTCGGCCTTAAAGAATTAAGCCAAATTTTGGCTTTATCCTTTAAAGTAAAAGGAAATAACTTAAGCCTCATCAAATCGATTGAAGCTCCTCCCTCTTGGAATGTATTACAAACATCTTCAAATTCCTTAATATGTGCATAGGGATTCTCACTTTCCATCCCATGGAAAGTTGGTAGAAGTGGAACAATATATGGTCTGATCACTAGCTGCTCTGTAGGAGGCACTATACATGACGGTGCACTCATACGAGGTGGATGCATGCGGTCCCTCATTGATCTAAATTCATTGAGATTGTCTTGATGACCTTGGCGACTATGCTGATCTTCAGGTGTAGCTTCCATGATATTCAAGCTCAATTCCAATTCCTTAGTATGAGGTGTATCACTTTTAACAAGCCTTCCTCCACTGCCATGTATCCACTTTGGCATATACAACTAGTATCTATCTGTAACTAAAATGAAAATAAAGGACAACAAAAAAAAACAGGGTTACAAAAACAAAATAAAACTAAGCTGAATTTAAAAGCTAAATTTAGAATATGACTCAGTAAAACGAAAAAAAAAAATGAGAATTAATAAAGTGAAAGAAACGTTACCAAACTTGTGATGAAAATCACAAGTACTCTGAAATAGTATCATTATAAACTTGACACCTTCCCCGGCAACGGCGCCATTTGATTCATGCCTAATTGGTGTCTCAGCTGATTCGTGTCCAGCTGGTGCTCCTTGATTGAGGGAGTAATCAACAAAATTTATAACCTATTACACCATGAACTAGGGTAGCAAAGAAAAAGCTACTATAGCATAGTGGCTCTAGGATCGTTCACTGGGAAGGGTTTCCAAACTGAAAATGATACCAATTCAAAGTGAATTGGTGCTGTTTCATTTCAAGATTAGCTTAAGAAATAAAACACAAAATTTGGTTGAAAAAGGTTTGGACTTAGATTAACAACACAGCAAGTGATGGAAATTACTTAAGAAGAAAAACATTCCTTGGAGATTTAGGTTCACAGGGGAGGTTCCTCATGCAAAATCATAACTCCGGTCAATTGGTTCATTTCCTCGCATTAGAGAATTAACATAAAGTCAATTCTCTAACAGGTGCTGTACAAATGCATCCCTTAATTGGATTTCAGCTCTAATTCTCTCTCACTGATGCAACTTGCAATGGTTCGAGCCTCTCACTTAGCCTTTACCATTCAAGGTGATCTTTAACCTTGGATTACCCGTCAAAAGCTCGCAAGAGATAACTAATGGATGTCTCCTTGGAGTCCAAAAGCTTACCAAGTGTTGGCTATTCTAGAAAATCCTACCTTCAAGTCACCTCCCAGAGGCTCGCAAGGGGTAAACTAGTGCATCTCCATGGATAGAGATCACTTGCCTTACCAAGTGTTGGCCCAGGTGACTCCAAGGCGTTTTAAGTTAACTAAAAATATAGAAACCATTCACGGGACACACTTTCTCTTCATTCATAGCTGAAACCACAAAGCTACTAATTCTTGCACTTGGAACCTTTCCCGGCAACCTTAACTCCAAGGAACTAAAGGTTTAGTTACTCATTCTCTGGGGAAAGCTCCTCAGAGAGTGCATAACTTAGTAAAAAAAAAATACAATCAAAGTGAGAAGGTAAGGCAGAGCTCAAGCTCTGTATTTTACTTCCTTTGAAACTTTTACAAAAGGTTCATCACCCTCAGAACAGGCTCCTCGGGCTCTATTTATATCAAAATTACATTAATAGCTATTACATGGATATTTAGCCTTTTTCCTAACTTAAAAGCTAAGGAATCCTATAATTGGTGGGATACAATGAGAATTTGGGGATTTAAACAACAAAAATCTAAAGAAAAATATCTCCAAGTGTCAGTTACAAATATCGGGATGCACTAAGGACCATTTCGCAGGTGAAAACGAGGTCTACGAGATTTCGCAGAAGCATCAAAAGGGCTGCGAAATCACTTCGCAGCAAATGGCTGATTCCGTAGTGCTGCGAAGTTGGATTTCATCTTGCGGTGTTTGGCTTCCATCGCGTCGTGAAACTTCAGAGGAATTCCATAGCACTGTACAAAAAGGCTGCGAAATCATTCCGTAAACAAAAGGGTGATTTCGCAACACTTTGCAAAATTCTTCCTTCAGCTTGAAGTGCTCAGCTTCCAATGGCTGTAACTCCTTCATTTCAACTCCGAATTGCACAAAGTTTGAAGCATTGGATTTTTTACTTCCTAAGCTTTAAAATGACATATAGCATGCATAAATTGAACTTCGGAAAGTGCTCCAAAAGTAGCTGACACGACTGTCATCAAGAATGCTTCATGGCAGATTTCTCTTTGTTTCCCCTCCTTGCATTCCGGATTTGCTTATGGCAAAGGACTTCAAAGCTTTGGTTCTTCATGTTTCTGAGCTTTCCATTGCTTTGCCATGGATTCCAAATAACTCTCCTCAATCTTGGATTGCTTTGGTGATCAAATTACTATCAAAACACCAAAACTTAACACAATTTGATTAGAATTGATTGCAAAGGTCCTTAACATGTTAATTGGTTTAAAAGGTAATAACTAGTACTCAAAAGTGTTTAAAAGAGTTAATTACAAGCTATGAAATAGCACTTTTTGAGTAGTAATCACGTTCAAAGTCACTTTCTCACTTAGGCGTTCAAAGTCACTTTCTCACTTAGGCGTTCAGAGTCACTTTCTCATGTAGGCATTCCAATCAACTTTGACACTTAAGCATTTAGAGCCACTTTTGCACTTATGTGTTTAAAGTGACATTCCTAATTAGGGGTTTAGAGTTAGTTTCTCACTTAGGCATCCAAGGCAACTTTCTCAGTTAAGAATTAGGAGCCACTTTCTAAGTGAGGAGTTTAGAGCTACTTTTTCACTTAGGCGTTCAAAGCCACTTTCTCAGTTAGGTGTTCAAAGCCACTTTCTAACTTAGGTGTTTAAAACCACTTTCTCGCTCACACATTTAGAGCCACTTTCTCAATTAGTCTTTTAGAGTCACTTTCTCAGTTAAGCATTTAGAGTCACTTTCTCATTTAGGCGTTTAGAGCCACATTCTCAATTAGGTGTCAGAAGTGACTTTCTTAATTATGTGTTATGAGTCACTTTCTCTCATAGGCATTCAAAACCACTCTCTCAATTAAGCATTTAGGGCCAATTTCTTAGTTTGGCATTCCTTGAGACTTTCTCAGTTAGCCATTTAGAGCCACTTTCTCACTTTTGGAGTTCAGTGCTACATTCTCAATTAGGTGTTGAGCAACTTTCTCAATTATGAACACCTAATTGAGAAAGTGGCTTCGAACACCTAAGTGAGAAAGAACCTCATAATGCCTAACTGAGAAAGAGGTTGTGAAGGCCTAACTGAGAATGTACCTTTGAATGCCTAATTGAGAATGTGGCTCTATATGACTATGTGAGAAAGTTGCTTTCAAAACCTAACTAAGAAAGTGGCTATGGAAGCCTAACTTAGATAGTGGCTCTGAATTCCTATGTGAGAAAGTCCCTCAAAATAGTTAATTGAGAAAGTGGATTTGAAATCCTAACTGAACTCCTAACTAAGAAAGTGGCTATGAACGCCTAATTAAGAAATAACCTTTGAACTTCTAACAAAGAAAGAAACTCTAAATGCCTAAGTAAGAAAGAGGCTTTAAATGACTAAGTGAGAAAGAACCTCCCAAAGCCTAACTGAGAAAGAGTCATTGAACGCCTAAGTGAGAAAGTGGCTTTGAGTGCCTAATTGAGAATGTGACTCTGAACACCTAACTAAGAAAGTGGCTCTGACCACTTAAGTGAGAAAGTGGTTGTAAACACTTAATTGATAAAAATGCTCCAAACGCTTACCTGAGAAAGTGGCTCCGAACCCCTAACTAAGAAAGTGGCATTAAATGCCTAACTGAAAAAGTTTGTCTAAACTACTAATTGAGAAAGTGGTTCTGAAGGCGTAACTAAGAAGTGGCTTTGAACGTCTAACTGAGAAAGTGGATTTGAACACCTATTTGAGAAAGTATCTCTAAACGTATAACTAAGAAAGTGGTTTTGAAGGTTTAACTGAGAAAGTAGCTTTGACATCCTTATTGAGAAAGTGGCTTTGAACGCCTCACTGAGAAAGTGTCTTTGAACGTCTCACTGAGAAAGTGGCTATGAACACCTAACTGAGAATGTGGCTCTGAATGCTTAACTAAGAAAGTGGGTCTATACATGTTTATGAGAAAGTGGCTTTGAAAGCTTAACTGTGAAAGTGGCTTTGGAAGCCTAACTCAAATAGTGGCTCTAAACAATTAAATGAGAAAGTGGTTCTATATGCTTAATTGAGAAAGAGGCTCTGAACACTTAACTACGAATATGGATTTTTATGCCTAAGTGAGAAATTGGATCTGAATGCCTAATTAGTCTTAACTAAGAATGTGGCTTTAAACACCTTACTGAGAAAGTGGCTATGAACACCTAAGCGAGAAAGAACCTCTAAACGCCAAATAGAGAAAGTGACTTCTAATGCCTAAGTGAGAAAGTGGCTATGAACGCCTAAGCAAGAAAGAAACTTCGAACGCCTAACTGAAAAAGAGACACTGAATGCCTCAATGAGAAGGTGGCTATGAACTCCTAATCAAGAATGTAGATCTTAACGCCTAACAAAGAAACTAGCTTTCAATGCCTAAGTAAGAAATTGGCTCTAAACGTCTAACTAAGAAAGAGGCTTTGAATGCCTAACTAAGAAAGTGGCTCTGAACACCTAACTGCGAAAGTGGCTTTAAACACCTAATTAAGAAAGTGGCTTTTAACTACTAACTGAGAAAGTGACTTTAAAATGCCTAATTGAGAAAGTTGCTCTAAATGGCTAACTGAGAAAATGGTTTTGAAGGCATAACTGAAAAAGTGGCTCTAAATGCCTAACTAAGAAAGTGGATTTGAACACCTAAGTAAGAAAGTATCTCTAAAAGCCTTACTAAGAAAGTGGCTTTGAAGGCGTAACTAAGAAAAGAACTTTGAATGCCTAACTGAGTGACTCTGATCTCCTAAGTGAGGAAGTGGCTCTAAACAACTAACTGAGAACGTGGCTCTGAAAGCCTAAGTAAGAAATGGCTCTAAATGCCTAATAAGGAAAGTGGCTATGAACGCCTAACTAAGAAAGTTACTCTAAACGTCTAATATAAAAGTGGCTTTAAATGCCTAACATAGAAAAAAGCTCTAAACCCCTAACTGAGAAAGTGGCTCTAAGTGCCTAACTAAGAAAGTTGCTCTAAACGCCTAATTAAAAAAAAAAAAGTGGCTCTGAAGGCCTAATTGAAAAAGTGGCTCTGAATGCCTAACCAAGAAAGTGTCTCTAAACCCCTAATAGGGAAAGTTACTCTAAACGCCTAGTTGGGAAAGTGGCTTTGAACTACTAACTGAGAAAGTGGTTCTGAAGCCCTAATTGAGAAAGTGGCTTTGAACACCTAATTGAGAAAGAGGCTTTGAACACCTAGCTGAGAAAGTGGCACTGAACCTCTAACTAAGAAAGTGGCTTTAAACGCCTAAGTGAGAAAGTTGGTCTAAACGACTAACTGAGAAAATAGCTCTAAAGGCCTAGCTGGGAAAATGGCTATGAACGACTAACTGAAGAAGTGGTTTTAAAGGCTAAACTGAGAAAGTGGCTTTGAATGCCTAACAGAGAAAGTAGCTTTGAACGTCGAACAGAGAAAATGCCTATGAACCCCTAACTGAGCAAGTGGCTCCAAACGCCTAATTGAGAAAGTTGCTTTGAACGGCTAACTAAGAAATTGGTTATGAAGGCCTAACTGAGAAAGTGGCTCTAAACACCTTACGTAGAAAGTGGCTTTGAACACCTAATTGAGAAAGTGGCTTTATACACTTAACTGAGAAAGTAGCTTTGTATGCTTGATTGAGAAAGTGGCTTTATACACACTAGTGAGAAAGTGGCTCTAAACACCTAATTAAGAAAGTTACTCTAAACGACTAATAGAGAAATTGGTTATGAAGGCCTAATAGAGAAAGTGGCACTGAACGCCTTACTTAGAAAGTAGCTTTGAACGCCTAAATGAGAAATTGTCTTTGTACGCCCTAATGAAAAAGTAGTTATAAATGCCTAAGTGAGAAAGTGACTCTAAACGCCTAATTGAGAAAGTGGCTTTGAAGGCATAACTGACAAAACAACTTTGAATGTCTAATTGAGAAAGTGACTCTGAACTTCTTAGTGAGAAAGTGACTTTGGATACCTAACTAAGAAAGTGGCTTTGAACGCCTAACTTAGAAAGTAACTCTAAATGCCTAACTGAGAAAGTAGATCTGAACACCTAATTGAGAATGTTGCTCTGAATGCCTAAGCATGAAACTAGCTCTAAACGTATAACTTCGAAACTTACTTCGAATGCCTATTGGAGAAAGTGGCTTTGAAAGCCTAACTAAGATAGTGGCCCTGAATGCCTAAGTGAGAAAGTGGCTATAAGTGCCTAACTAAGAAAGAGACTCTAAACACCTAACTAAAAAAGTAGCTTTGAATGCCTAAGTATGAAAGTGGTTTTAAATGCCAAACTAAGAAATTGGCTCTAAATGTCTAACTGAGAAAGTTGCTCTGAATGGCAAACTGAGAAAGTGGTTGTGAAGGCCTAACTGAGAAAGTGGCTTTGAACGCCTAATTGAGAAAGTGCTCTAAACCCCTAATTGAGAAAGTTGCTCTAAATGCCTAACTAAGAAAGTGAATGCCTAAATGAAAAAGTGGCTTCAAAGGCCTAACTGAGAAAGTGGCTTTCAAAGCCTAATTGAGAAAGTGGCTTTGGAAGCCTAACTCGGAAAGTGGCTTTGAATGCCTAACTTATAAAGTGACTCTCAATGCTTAACTTAGAAAGTGGCTTTGTATGTCTGAGTGAGAAAGTGCCTCTAAACGCATAACTAAGAATGTGGCTCTGAATGCCTATGTGACAAAGTGGCTTTGTATGCCTAAGTGAGAAAGTGGCTCTCTATGTCTAAGTGATTAAGTGGCTTTAAAAGCCTAACTGAGAAAGTGGCTCTGAATGCCTAACTAGGAAAGTGGCTTTGTATGCTTGAGTGAGAAAATGTCTCTCTATGCCTAAGTGATTAAGTGGCTTTAAAAGCCTAACTGAGAAAGTGGCTCTGAATGCCTAACTAGGAAAGTGGCTTAGTATGCTTGAGTGAGAAAGTGTCTCTGAACACGTAATTGAGAAAGTGACTTTGAACACCTAAATGAGAAAGTGGTTTTGAACACCTAACTGAAAAAGTGGCTCTGAACTCCTAAGTGAGAAAGTGGCTCTGAACACCTAATTAAGAAAGTTGCTTTGAATGGCTAAGTGCAAATGTGGCTTGAAACACCTAAGTGAGAAAGAACCTCTAAATGCTAAACTAAGAAAGTGGCTTTAAACGTCTAAGTAAGAAAGTGGCTCTAAACTCCTAAGTGAGAAAGTGGCTCGGGACGCCTAACTGAGAAAGTGGCTCCAAATGCCTAATTAATAAAGTTGCTTTGAACAACAAAGTACGAAAGTGGCTTTGAATGCCCAAGTGAGAAAGAACTTGCAAATGCCTAATTGAGAAAGAGGCTCTAAATGCCTAAGTGAGAAAGTGGCTATGAACACCTCACTAAGAATGTGGCTCTGAATGCCTAACTGAGACAGTGGCTCTATACGCCTAAGTGAGGAAGTGACTTTCAAAGTCTAACTGAGAAAGTGGCATTGGAAGCCTAACTCAGACAGTGGCTCTAAACACCTAAGTGAGAAAGTTGTTTTGAATGCCAAACTAAGAAAGTGCCTCTAAATGCCTAACTGAGAAAGTAGCTCTGAACCCCTAACTGAGAAAGTGGCTCTAAACGCCTAACTGAGCAAGTTGCTCTAAACAACTAACTGAGAAAGTGGTTCTAAAGGCCTAATTGAGAAAGTGGCTTTAAACGCCTAACGGAGAAAGTGACTTTATACGCCTAAGTGAAAAAGTGGCTCTGAATGCCTAACTGAGAAAGTGGTTTTGAAGGCGTCATTGAGAAAACGACTCTGAACACCTAATTGAGAAAGTGTCTCTAAACTCCTAAGTGAGAAAGTGGCTTTGAACGCCTAACTCAGAAAGTGGCTTTAAACGCCTAATTAAGAAAGTGACTTTAAATGCCTAATTGATAAAGTGGCTCTAAACGCCTAACTACAAAAGTGGCTATCAACGCCAAACTAAGAATGTGGCTCTAAATGACTAACTGAGACAGTTGCTCTAAACGCCTAAGTGCGAAAGTGTCTTCAAACGCCTAACTGAGAAAGTGACTCTAAATGCCTAATTGAGAAGGTGGCTTTAAAGGTCTAACTAAGAAAGTTGCTCTGAATGCCTAACTCAATGTCTAACTAAGAAAGTAGCTCTAAATGCCTAATTGAGAAAGTAGCTTTAAATTCTTAAGTGAGAAAGAACCTCTGAAAGCCTAACTGAAAAAGATGCTTTTAGCGCCTAAGTAAGAAAGTGGCTATGAAGTCTTAACAGAAAACATGGCTCTGACCTCCTAATTGAGAAAGTGGCTTTGTACGCCTAAGTGAGAAAGTGGATTTGAAATCTTAATTGAGAAAATGGCTTTAGAGCTTAACTCAGACAATGGCTTTGAACATTTAAGTGAGAAAGTTGCTCTAAATGCTCAATTTAGAAAGAGGATCTGAACACCTAACTGAGAAAGTGGCTCTAAATGCCTAAGTGCGAAAGTGGCTCTTAATGCCTAACTAAGAAAGTGGCTTTGAATGCCTAATATAGAAAGTGGATTTGAAAGCCTAACTAAGGGAGTGGCTTAAAATGCCTAAGTGAGAAAGGGCTTTAAACGGCTAATTGTGAAAGAGGCTCTGAACTACTAACTGAGAAAGTGGTTGTGAACAACAAACTGACAAAGTGGCTTTAAACCCCTAATTGAGAAAGTGGCTCTAAATGCCTAATTGAGAAAGTTTCTATCGACAACTAACTGAGAAAGTGGTTGTAAAGGACTAACTAAGAAAGTGGCTCTGAATGACTAACTGATAAAGTAGCTCTGAACGCTTAACTAAGAAAGTGGCTTTGTATGCCTAAGTGAGAAAGTGGCTTTGAAGGCGTAATTGAGAAAATGACTCTGAACGCCTAACTAAGAAAGTGGCTTTGAATTCCTAAGTGAGAAAGTCGCTCTAATAGCCAAACTAAGAAATGGCTTTGAACGCGTAACTAAGAACGTGGCTCTGAATACCTAACTGAGAAAGTGACTCTGAACTCCTAACTACGAAAGTGGCTATAAACGCCTAACTAAGAAAGTTGCTCTAAAGGCCTAATTGAGGAAGTTGCTCTGAACGCCTAAGTGTGAAAGTGGCTTTGAACGCCTAACAAAGAAAGTCACTCTGAACCCTTAACTGAGAAAGGAGCTCTAAATGCCCAACTAAGAAAGTTGCTCTAAATGGCTAACTTAGAAACTGGTTTTGAAGGCTTAACTAAGAAAGTGACTCTGAATGCCTAACTGAGAAAGTGGCTTTGAATGTCTAACTAAGAAAGTGGCTCCAATGCCTAACTTAGAAATTGGTTCTAAAAACCTAGGTGTGAAAATGGCTCTTAACGGCTAATTGAGAAAATGACTATGAATGCTTAATGTAGAAAGCGGCTTTGAAATCCTAACTCAAGCACTAGCTCAAAATGCCTAAGTCAGAAAAGGCTCCAAATGCCTAGCTATGAAACTGACTTTGAACTTCTAACTAAGAAAGTGGCTCTGAACGCCTAAGTGCAAAAGTGGCTCTGAACTACTAATTGAGAAAGTGACTCTAAATGCCAAACTGAGAAAGTGGATTTGAACACCTAACGAAGAAAGTGGCTCTGAATGGTTAATTGAAAAAGTGGCTTTGTACGCCTAAGTGAGAAAGTGGTGGCTCTGAACGCCTAACTAAGAAAATGGCTTTGAAGGCATAATTGAGAAAACAACTCTAAACGCTTAACTATAGAAGTGGCTCTGAACTCTTAAGTGATAAAGTGGCTCTGGTTGCCAAACTGAGAAAGTGGCTTTCAACAGCTAACTATGAACGTGGCTCTGAATGCCTAACTAAGAAAGTGGCTCTAAATTCCCAACTACAAAAGTGGTTATAAACGTTAAATTAAGAAAGTGGCTTTGAACGCCTAACTAAGAAAGTTACTTTGAACGCCTAAGTGTGAAAGTAGCTCTGACTACCTAACTGAGAAAGTGGCCCTGAACCCCTATTTGAGAAAGTGACTCTAAACACCCAACTATTAAAGTTGCTCTAAACGGGTAACTGACAAAGTGGTTATGAAGGCCTAAATGAGAAAGTGGTTATAAAGGCCTAACTGAGAAAGTGGCCCTGTACGCCTAAGTAAGAAAGTGTCTTTGAATGCCTAATTGATAACATGGCTCTAAAGGCATAACTGAGAAAGTGACTCTGAATGCATAACTAAGAAAGTGGCTCTGAACGCCTAATTAGGAAAGTGGCTTTGAACGCCTAACTAAGAAAGTGGCTATGAACGCCTAATTTACAAAGTGACTTTGTACACCTAACTGAGAAAGTGGCTCTGAACGTTTAATTGAGGAAGTGGCTCTGAATGCCTAATTGAGAAAGTCACTTTGAACGCCTAAGCAAGAAAGAACCTTAGAACACCTAACTGAGAAAGTGGCTCTAAACGCTTGAGCGAGAAAGTGGCTATGAACGCCTAACTGAGAATGTGGCTCTGAATGTCTAACTGAGAAAGTGTTTTGTACGCGTAACTGAGAATGTGGCTTTGAAAGCCTAGCTAAGAAAGTGGCTTTAGGAGCCTAACTCAAACAATGGCTCTAAAAGCATAAGTGAGAAAGTGGCTCTGAACCCATAAGTGAGAAAGTGACTCTAGACGCCTAACTGAGAAAGGGGCTTTGAATGCCTAACTAAGAAACTGCCTTTGGAAACCTAGCTCAAGCAGTGGCTCTGAACACATAAGTGAGAAAGTCGTTCTAAATGCCTAATTGAGAAAAAGGCTTTGAACACCTAATTGAGAAAGTGGCTCTGAATGCCTAAGTGAGAAAGTGGCTCTTAATGCCAAACTGAGAAAATGGGTTTGAACGTTTAATGTAAAAGGCTGCTTTGAAAGCCTAACTTAGACAATGGCTCAAAATGCCTAAGTGGGAAAGGGCTCTAAACACCTAACTCAGAAAAGGGCTTTGAACCACTAACTAAGAAAGTGGCTTTGAACGCCTAAGTGCAAAAGTGGTTTTGAACGCCTCACTGAGAAAGTGGTTTTGAACGCCTAATTGAGAAAGTTGCTATGAAGGGCTAACTAAGAAAGTGGTTCTAAAGGGCTAACTGAGAAAGTGGCTTTGAACGCCTAAGGAGAAAGTGACTCTAAACGTTTAACTGAGAAAATGGCTCTGTACTCTTAAGTGACAAAGTGGCTCTAAATGCCGATTTGAAAAAGTGGATTTGAAGGCGTAATTGAGAAAATGGATCTCAAACCCTAGTGTTCAAAGCTACTTTCTCAGTTAGATGTTCATAACAACTTTTGTACCTAGTCATTTAGAGCCAGTTTCTCAATTTGACATTCAAATCCACTTTCTCTCTTAGGTGTTCAAGGCCACTTTCTAAATTAGGCGTTCAGAACCACTTTCTTAGTGGGGTGTGCAGAGCCACTTTCTTGCTTAGGCATTTAGAGCCACTTTCTCCCTTAGGCGTTCAAACCACTCTCTCGCTTAGATGTTCAGGGTCACTTTCTCACTCGGCCATTTAAAGCCATTGTCTCAATTAGGGTTCAAATCTACTGTCTCAATTAGGCGTTCATAACTACTATCTCAATTAGGC
Organism: Vitis cinerea var. helleri x Vitis riparia; assembly: GCA_946000715.1. Classification (NCBI taxonomy): domain Eukaryota; kingdom Viridiplantae; phylum Streptophyta; class Magnoliopsida; order Vitales; family Vitaceae; genus Vitis; species Vitis cinerea var. helleri x Vitis riparia. Next base: position 16,187,866 of record OX254005.1, on the reverse strand, counting down.
GTTTAGAGCCACTATCTCACTTTGGCCTTCACAGCCACTTTCTCATGGAGGTGTTTAGAGCAATTTCCTTAGTTTGGCATTCAGAGCCACTTTCTCAATTCGGCATTCAAAGCCACTTTCTAAGCTAGTGGTTCATAGCCACTTTCGTACTTGGGCACTTAGAGCCACTTTCTCAGTTAGGCTTTTAGAGCGACTTTCTTAGTTAGGCATTTAAAGTCACTTTCGCAATTAGGTGTACAAAGCTAGTTTCTCACTTAGGTGTTTAGAACCACTTGCTTAGTTAGGTGTTCATAGCCACTTTCTTAGTTCGACATGCAAAGGCACTTTCTCGCTTAGGTGTTCAGAGCCATTTTCCCAGTTAGGCATTCAGGGTCACTTTCTAACTTAGGCTTTTAGAGCCACTGTCTCAGTTAGGTGTTCATAGTGACTTTCTCACTTTGGCATTCAGAGCCATTTTCTCGCTTAGGTATTTAGAGCCACTTTCCCACTTACGCTTTTAGAGCCACTTTCTTAGTTAGGCATTCAGACTGAGTTTCTTACTTAGGCCATCAGAGCCACTTTCTCACTTAGGCATTTAGTGCGACTTTGTCAATTAGGTGTTCAAAGCCACTTTCTTAATTATACATTTAGAGCCACTTTTGCATTTAAGCATTTAGGGCCACTTTCTCACTTAGGCATTAAGAGCGACTTTCTTTATTAGGCATTCAGAGCCACTTTATGAATTATGTGTTCAAAGACTCTTTCTCAATTAGGCTTTTAGACCCACTTTCTTACCAAGGCATTCAAATCCATTTTCTCACTTGAGAGTTAAGAACCACTTTCTCAATTAGGCCTTTAAAGCCAATTTCTCAGTTAGGTGTTCATAACCACTTTCATACTTAGGCGTTTAGAACCACTTTCTCAATTAGGCATTTAAAGCCACTTTCTCAGTTAGGCATTTAAAGCCACTCTCTCAATTACACCTGCAAAACAACTTTCTCACTTCACCCTTCTAAGTCACTTTCTCAATTAGGCGTTTAGTGAGACTTTTTCACTTAGTTGTTTAGAGTCACTTTCTCACTTGGGAGTTCAAAGCCACTGTTTCAATTATGTGTTCAAAGCCACTTTCTCTGTTAGCCTTCCAAGTAACTTTATTAGTTATGCATTTAGAGCCACTTGCTTAGTTAGGCGTTTAGATCCACTTTCTCAGTTAGACGTTTATAGCCACTTTCGTACTTAGGCGATCAGAGCCACTTTCTCAGTTAGGTGTTTATATCCAGTTTCTCACTTTGGCAATCAAAGTCATATCTAACATAGGCATTCAGAGTGACTTTCTTAATTAGGGGTTCAAAGCCACTTTCTCACTAGGGCGTTCAAAGCCATTGATCCTATCCACTTTATGACTTAGGAGTTCATAGCCACTTTCTGAATTAAGTGTTCAGAGTCGCTTTCTCACTTAGCTGCTTAAAGCCACTTTCTTTATTAGGCCTTTAAATCTACTTTCTCATTTAGGCTTTCAAACTCACTTTCTCAATTGGGCATTCAAAGCCACTTATTTCCTTTGGGATTCAGAGCCATTTTTTTAGTTAGGCGTTCAAAGCCACTGTCTGAGTGAGGTGTTCACAAGGATTTTCTCAGTTAGGTGTTCACAGCCACATTATCACATAGGTGTTCAACGCCAATTTCTCGATTATTTAGAGCCACTTTCTCACTTAGGCGTTCATAGTTACTTCTTTGTTAGGAGTTTAGAGCGAATTTCTGACTTAGGTGTTCAGAGCCACTTTCTCACATAGGCGTTCAGAGCCACTTTCTCAATTAGGCGATCATAGCTACTTTCTAACTTAGGCGTTCAAAACCACTTTCTCACTTAGGTGCTTAGAGCCACTTTCTTAGTCAAGCCTTCAAAGCCACTTTCTTAGTTTGATCTTCAGAGCCACTTTCTCAGTTGGGAGTTCATAGCCACTTTCTCCCTTAGGGTTTCAAATACGGTTTTTAAGTTAGGCGTTCAAAGCCACTTTCGCTCTTAGGTAGTCTAAGCCACTAGCTATGTTAGGAGTTTAAAGGGCTATTGTTAGTTAGGTGTTCATAGCCACTTTCTTACATAGGCATTCTATTATGATAAAGCCCTTAAAAGCATGACATGATGTAATAAATTTGGAATTCATTATTTATTTAATGATGTTTTTGTTTCACTTTTATCTATCCTTATTCCATGTATTATACTTTATGAGCATTCTTGCCAACATCTTTTGCATTGTACGTGACTTAGGATATGCTAAACAAATACTTCGCGTGAAGATATCTCATGATAGGAAGAATGAGAAGCTTTGGCTATATTAAGAATCTTAGATTGAAAAGATTCTTGAAAGATTTAATATAAGCAAAGCTAAAATAGTTAGTTCTCCACTTTCAGATCATTTCAAGCTTTCTTCCAAGCAATGTCCAGCAAGTGAGAAAGAAAAGGAAGAAATGAGCAAAGTGCCTTATTCGTCTGTTGTTGACAGTTTGCTGTATGCAATGGTTTGTATAAGACCAGAAATTGCTTATGTAGTTGGGGTTGTCAGTCAATTTCTCTCTAATCTTGGGAAGGAACATTAGACAACTGTGAAATGGATACTGAGCTATCTAAGAGGTACTTCTAGGATGTGTTTGTGTTTTGGTAGTGGTTAACCTATTTTAAAAGGGTATTCAGATGCAGACATGGCTGGTGATCTTGATTCCAAAAAGTCCACTTTAGGATTCTTGATGACCTTTGTAGGGGGAGTAGTTTCTTGGCAATCCAAGTTATAGAAATGTGTTGCTTTGTCAACCATAGAGGCAGGATATATAGCGTTGATAGAAGCATGCAAAGAAGCTTTGTGGATGAAAAAGTTCTTACAAGAATTGGGCCTGCAATAAGGAAAATATATTATTCATTATGACAATCATAGTGCTATTCACTTCTCCAAAAACTCAACATTCCATTCAAGATCCAAGCATATAGATGTCAAATATCATTGGATTTGTGATGTGCTTGAGTTGAAATAATTGCACTTAGAAAATGTGAATATTAGTGAGAATGGATCAAATATGTTCACGAAGGCTTTGCCTAAGGAGAAGCTTGAAGCTTGTAGGCAAAGAACGGGCTTGCTAGAGCCCACCATATGAAGCGGAGAAGGAGATTTGTTGGGTTCACCTCTTCATTGTGGGCTGGACCAATGAAGGGATTTTGGCCCAAAAGAAATTTAAAAAAAAATGGTAGAACATGAAAAGTGATGTAGTGAGAAGTTTAGAGAAAAGATAAGAGAGAAAGAAATAGAGAGAGAAAGAAAGGGTTTTTGGGGCATTTGATTCAAGATCAAAGGGCAGACTTTGTCTATTTTGGCTCAAATTTCATGTGGTGAATCCTTGCAACAAGCTTTATAAATTCAATAGTTCAAATCTTGATTTATCTTCTCTATGGTGCTTTCTTGAAAAACCCACTTTGGTGAGATCTAGACTATTCTTTGTTAAAATCCATCTTGTAAATGATGATATAGATGTTGGTTAGCCAAGAAATCCTATTTTTGATGTTGTTGTGAGCCTCTAGTTATTCTAGAGAGAATTATTGTGAACACATTATTATTATTGGTGATAGTGGAAGTTTGATTATGGTCTCGTGGTTTTTTCCTGCATTGGGTTTCCACGTAAAAATTATTGGTATTCTTTTGGATTGTTTTATTGCTTGTGGTGCTTTCATTGATATTTATTTTATTGCTCTTATTGGATATTTTATGAAAATCCTATTTTAGGCACACAAAGAAGGGAAAAGAATTATTTGCTATGTGTTACTTTTCTAGTTTTTCCCAACAACACCATAGTAACCAATGAGTTCAACCATTATCAATCGATGGCAAGACCAAACATAGGTTGGCGGTTGCAACTTCTTATACCAGAGTCTCCACATCTACAAGAGCTTGCTCAAAGAGAGAAGTTAGGGTTGAGAGGTATGTTTTTTTTATTTCTTACTTATTTATGGTGTATTCTTAATGACTTGAAGTTTTCCTGTAGATTTCATGAAATATTCATGTATAGTTTAGGTTTTAGGTTAAGATTAAGGTTAATATTAGTGTTAGAGTTAGGTTTAGGGTTTCTAATTTGGTTTATTTCCTTAATACTATTAAATGAATTGGATTTGTTATCGAAATGAGGAAAATCTAGGTTTGGTTGGATGGATAAAGAAAATGAATACAAATAGAAGAGAATTTTGTTGCATTTTGAATTAGTCATTTATATATCGTAAGAGTAGGAATTTGGTGAGGATGTTAATGATGGAAACCATTTTTGAGAAGAAAAACCAAAGGCTTACCAATAAGATGAGAAGCATTTTTAATAACAAAATCCAAAGGCTCACGACCAGTCCATGCTACCACAGCAAAGCCTTACACCAACCTTTCCTCACAAACTTAAAGTGTTTTTTTTTGTTCCATCAATCTTTTTTTTTTTCTTCTTCTTTTTTCTATATGAAGTATTTATATGATTAAAAACCTTGAAAAACCCATGATACAAAACAACTTCACCTTACTTGTACTTCTCTTCTAAACAATAGAATTTTAAGTTTAGTGGGTGCACTTGTTAATATGCAAAAGAGTGAGGTAGTGAGGTCAGGTGGTATATTCCCTTAATTTAAGATTTGGTGGTATTTGGACATAGAGAAAAAGACACAAATTTTGTTTGAAGCGTAAAAATAAACTAAGAAATTCATTTTTTGGGAAATTAGGCTTAGAGGGAGAAAAAGAGAGATGGTGAGGTTGGAAGTCTTTTTCCTTAGAATAATCAAGGCATGGATGGTGTTGGGAGAGAGAAACAAACGTAGAGGTTTTCATCTAAGAGTGGGAGTTTTTAATAGAACAATCCTCTTACAGGAAAATAAAAAGAGGAAGTCCTCTCGAGGAAATTGGGTTTTGACAAGATAAAGAAGGTGGGGTCCCGACCCTTCTCTATGAAGCCAACATTTGGAGGTGTTTGGAGAGAGAAATAAAGAATTAGAGTTTTTCTCATGAGTTTCTATTGGAACTATCCTTTTTTTTGGAAAATGGAGGGTGAGAAAGAAATGTGGCGGGGTTATGACCTTATGAAAGGGGTAGGAGTGGGGTTAATTTTGATGTTAAGAGTGACAGTAAGGTGCAATTCACATAGGTGCAATTGCTACTGCCACAATCACTAGCATAATTTTTTACATGACTTCCTATGTTGTCATGTCTATGTTACCGCTTACCACTGCCTTGTACCATACCATAGATACCTAGGTTAGTACCACATAATCACTGCCATTGGTTGAGTAGAACGGTTATTAGGGCTTTTTTAACTTTTGCAGCAATTTTTAAAAATAATTATTAAAAAATGGTAGTTGAGAAAATATTGATAGATCTACTGCAGTTTTAGCCACGTGGAAGGTGTCTTTTGAAGAGACACCTTCCATAATTTTCAAAATCATGATACATATTTAAAAGAATTGAATTTAAGCTAAAGGTGTCTCTTGAAGAGACACCTTCTACAATTCCATAAAATTGGATTTATATTAAAGATGTCTCTTGAAAAGACACTTTCCACGTGGCAAAAAATCAAATATGCATTAAAGGTGTCTCTTAAAGAGGCACCTTCCACAATTTGACAAATTTGAATGTCTCATGAATTTGATATTAAAGCTAAAGATGTTTCTTAAAGAGACACCTTCAACAATTCCTAAAAATTTTAATTTATACAAAAGGTGTCACTCGAAGAGACACTTTCCACAATTCCACAAATTCCAATATCTACTAAAGGTGTCTCTTCAAGAGACACCTTTTACAATTCCAAAAAATTGGATTTATATTGAAAGACCACCATCAATAGAGGCTACGTTGTGGGAAGTGTCTCTTCAAGAGACACTTTCAGTATAAATCCAATTTTTTTAAAATTGTGGAAGGTGTCAAGAGACACCTTTCACAATTCCCAAAAAAATGGAATTATACTGAAGGTATCTCTTAAAGAGACACCTTCCATAATTTTAAAAAAATTGGGTTTATACTAAAAGTGTCTCTTTAAGGGACACTTTCCACAATTTTCATACATAATAGAAAATTTCGAATTTATGTTGAAGAGAGACATCTTTAGCTTTAAAATCATTTCCACAATTTTTAATACATATTGGATTTTGTGAAATTGTGGAAAGTGTCTTTTCAAGAGACACCTTTAATATAAATCCAATTTTTTGGAATTGTAGAACGTGTCTCTTCAAGAGACATCTTTAGCTTTAAAATCAAATTCATGAGACATTCAAAATTGTCAAATTATGGAAGGTGTTTTTTCAAGAGACGCTTTTAATATAAATCCAATTTTATGGAATTGTAGAAGGTGTCTCTTGACACCTTTAGCTTAAATTCAATTATTTTAAATATGTATCATGATTTTGAAAATTGTGGAAGGTGTCTCTTCAAAAGACACCTTCCACGTGGCCAAAACTACCATAGATTTATCAATATTTTCCCAACTATTATTTTTTAATAATTATTTTTAAAAATTGCTGCAAAAGTTGAAAAAGCCCCGATTATTGTCAACACCATTGTAATCACCACAACCACTACCATTGAACTTAACACCATACCACCTTTGTTATTATTCTTTTTCCCACTACCACCACTATTTTCATTATTGCCATCATCTGGAATGCTTTTATCAACTCCATTGCCACTTATATTGCCTATTGGAAGCATGAACCTATAGAAAATACTTTTGAAATCTTATAGAAAGTAGGTATTTTTTTTTCTCTCCAAGTTCCTAGATAATTTTTTCTTTTATATTAAAACAAATTTTTGTTTGACTGATTCTCTAACAAAGTGGGAATGGCATGTTATAAGTAGGAATTACGTCCACTTAATTGTTGTAATATGGCAATAATTTTGTTTTTGCCTTTGTTTTATTTTGGTGATATGGTTAATGTATGGAAAGAAATTTTTTTTTGCTAACTTTTTATATGAACAATTATTAGTAATATTTATTTATTCCATGAAATATTTTTAGGTTTTTTAATGTAGGAATCAATAAAATAATGTATATATACTTTTTATTTTGTTATTTGTTTCACTAACTCATAAAACTTGATTTTAACAAAGAAATGTAATTTTTCAACAATGCTACAAAGCAAGCTCTTGGTCAATAAAAAAATATGGGTAAATAATAAAGAAAACTATTAACATTAAGAGTTAACTAGTTCATATTGGATGTTTCTTACTCTAGGTGTAAAATGTCTCTACTTACGCAAGTTTGACTAATAGATAATAGATATTTTATTTTTTATTTCTGTGAATATTAGTTCACGACCACCTATAGGCTGAGCAAATAACAGAAGGTTGTTTAATTGTAAGGACTTTATTCTAATTTATACTCTAGGTAGGAACTTGCTACTATTTCTTTGCTATTCAGGATGAGTGTTATAAAAAAAATGTTGGTGTTGAATGAGAGTATGGTAATGGCAGAGCATCAAATTTAGTATCAAGGACATTGTTTTAGTCTAAAAGGCCAAACTTTTACTATTTTCTTTGAAGGAATTTTATTTATTTATTTATTTTGTTATAGTTGTGAAGTATGTGATTCTCTAGGCTCTCTCCCTCAAAGAGAATGAGAATGTCACCAAAATTGGTCTTATAGGCTCTCCCCCTTCCTCCCCTTGAGAGAATGAGGAAACCAGTTAGTTCGAAAAGAAAAGTTCAAGGATAGGGAATATGAAATATATCCCTATTTGGCACAGGTGTCCCAATTCAAGTAATAAATAAAAGTTTTGGAAATTCTCATGATAGATAATTTATTTTAAGATAGTTACCAAAATTATCTTAAAGTCACTCTTCCAAAATATTAAGTGGGAACGGGTCATAGGCAAGCCCATAGCCTCCAAGATTGAGCCCATCTTGATTTTGGGTCCATCACCATTCTAAAGATGGGGTGGCTTAAGGAATCAAGGTATATGGACTATCCTTTATGGACAAGACTATATATGTTTGTAGTAGGAGTGGCCAATCCTAAAGATGGAACTCTTCACTTGGTAACATTGATGTCAAGGATCTTAGTTACACACTTAACTTAGACATGAAGTGGTAGAATCACCTGAAGAGGTCCCACTTGCATGGGCTAAAGGCTAAACACAAAAGTATGTTGATCAATGCCTTAGGATAACCTTAGGAGGTTTAAGGCAGGTTGATTCATTAGAGAGGGTCTTTACCTAATAATAAGAGTCATGACCTACCTAAAGTAGGTTTGATTCTTATGATACTAGGATACCTTGCAAAAGGACATGTAGTTTGAGAGCACTACATTTTTGCTAAATTAAATACTAACTTGTCTTGAATGCTCAATTCATTTTATTAATAAATGGAGTTATTATATTTATTATAGATATCATGTCTTTAATATGTCACATGTTATCTTTTGTTTAAATTGGACGTAATTTTAGACTAAAAATAATTTGGATATAGTATTAATTGCATAGAAGCTATTTTTGGTAGAGTTTGTTATTTCCTTTGAAAAAACCTATCATAAAGCAAGAGAATCATATCAAATGTAGCATAAGATGGATCAAAAGGCTAAGTATCTCATACTTGGGTCTTTAGATAATGTGTTTCAAAAGCAACACATGTCTATTTCCATAGTCTATGATATTCTCTTTAAAGTTGTAAGGGGTTTTTGGTGATAAGGGCAAGTCAACTAGACAAGTTACCCTTAAGACTATTATGAACACCAAGATTCAAGTTATCTTAGAGATCTTACCAGATTCCTATGAGATGGGTAAGAAGATTCTCAAAGAGTAAAAGGGTGAACATATGGAAGTCAAGGTTCTTCAGACTTTTCTACCAAGAAGAAGAACAACAACACCAAATAAGGGAAGTTCGAGAAAAGGAATGAGAAACAAACTCATGGGCATTGATTCCTTTGTGACCTTTTAGGACACTAGAAAAGGACTGCTAAGAGTGCCTAAGGATAGGTAAGCACACATCATATTTTCATTGTTAAATAAATAGTGGTGGGTTTCACCAATTGTGGTGGATAAATTCCAAGCCCACTATTTATAGTTCTTTACAAGGTTTTCAACAGGTGAGAAGGTCACATGATGGGATTATACTTACCTTAGCTTCAATTGCATGGTTAGTGGTGCAAGTTAGTGGGAGGTATCACCTTTTTTATGTGAAACTTCATTATCATTTTGCCAAGTATTGAGAATAGTCATATCTCACTAAAAAAAAAAACCTAGAACTAATCAAACATTTGGCTTCTAATGCCTAGGTCATATTAATCTATATAGGATCCTAAGACTGATCAAGTCTAGACACTTTTATCCCAAGGGATCTTTCAGCCTGTGAATCTTTTATAGATGGTAAGATGACCAAAAGGCCCCTTTATTTTTAGAGGACATGGAACCAAGGAATGTTTGGAGTTAGTGCATACTCACATGTATGAACCTTTCACTACAAGAAAAAAAGTCTTTGTTGACTAAAGAATCCTTGACTTAAAATAATATCTATCATTATAAGCTATTAAAATGGGCAACCATGACTTATATAAAATTTTTTAAAGTAATCTTGACAGATATTAAATTTAAGGAAGCAAAATTGACATATGATGAAGTGACCTTGACATAACTTTTATAAGTCTACAATAAGGTTTCATTGATGTGAGTCAATAAAGGTATCATCTTTTATACTGACTCAATTTATAAGTAAAAAAACTTTGTTATCTATCAAGATTAACATATATAAGTTCACACTTTAGCTTTGTCTCATTTCATCTCTTAAAACGCGACAACCATATTCTCTCTCAAACCCTAAAAATCCTAGGCTTAACACCTGTTGGGTCTGCCTCTTGATTGTGGGTTGGACCAATGGAGGGCTTTTGGACCAAAAGATATTTAAAAAAAAAAATGGTAGAATGTGAAAAGTGATGTAGTGAAGAGTTTGGAGAAAAGATAAGAGAGAAAGAAAGGGTTTTTAGGGCATTTCATTCAAAATCAAAGGGAAAACTTTGTCCGTTTTAGCTCAAATTTCATGTGTTTAATCCTTGCAACAAGCTATATAAATTCAACAATTCAGATCTTGATTTATCCTCTCTATGGTGCTTTCTTGAAAAAGCCACTTTGGTGAGATCTAGACTTTTCTTTGTTGAAATCTATCTAGTAGATGATGATATAGATGTTGGTTAGCTAAGAAATCCTATTATTGATGTTGTTGTGAGCCTCTAGTTATTCTAGAGAGAATTATTGTGAACCCATTATTATTATTGGTGATAGTGGAAGTTTGACTATGGACCCATGGTTTTTTCCCGCATTGGGTTTCCACATAAAAATTCTTGGTGTTCTCTTGAATTGTTGTATTGCTTGTGGTGCTTTCATTAGCATTTATTTTATTGCTCTTATTGGATATTTGATGAGAATCCTATTTTAGGCACACAAAGAAGGGAAAAGAATTATTTACAGTGTGTTGTTTCTCTGGGTTTTCCCAACAGACTGGTATCAGAGTATTCGATTGTTTGGAGTTATTTACTTGTGTGTTAAAATGGATTAATTAGATGGCATGATAAAATTGAACTCATCAAATTATTCCACTTGGAAGCGTATGATGGAAGATTTGCTCTATTGTAAAGATTCATACAAGCCCATTAGACTGAAAAGTAAAACCATCTGATATGGATGATGAAAATTGGGACATCCAACATAGAAAAGCCATTACTTATATTAGACGGTGGATGGATACAAATCTACATGAGCAGATTTATGATAAAACCAAAGTTGATGAGTTGATGTTGTTAGGAAAAAACTTGAAAACCTCTTCATGAAGAAAACATCGGGAAACAAAACTATTCTGATTAGAGGACTTATCAATTTGAAATACAAAGATGAGAGCAATATGGTTGAGCATATCAATTCATTTCAGGGTATAGTGAACAAGTTGGTTGCCATGAAAATGAACATTGATGATGAGATATGAGCATCATTACTTCTTGGTTCCTTGCCTAATAGTTGGGAGACATTGGTGGTAATAGTTAGTAATTCCACTCCAAATGGGATTCTGACTATGGAGATTGTTAGAGATAGTTTGCTAAATGAAGGGGCTAGAAGAAAGGAAAAAAGTGAATCTTCTTTTGGAGTACTTGTTATAAAAAAAACAAGAGAGGCATGAAAATTAAGAATAGTGGGGTAAAACCATGCAAGAAGATATGAGATCCTTGTTTGAGAACCATACCTATGACTTGGTAAAGTTACCTAAAGGTAAGAAATCTCTCAAGAACCAATTGGTTTATAGACTGAAAACTGAAAATCATAGCTCACAACAAAGATACAAGGCATGGTTAGTTGTGAAAGGGTTTGGTCAGAAAAAGGGGTCTTTACTTTGAAGAAATACTTTCTCCACTACTTAAAATGTCCTCTATAAGAGTTGTTCTTGGCTTAGTTGCCCGCTTGAATTTGGAGATTGAACAACTTGATGTGGAAATTGCATTTCTTCATGGTGATTTGGAAGAAGAAATTCATATGGAGCAACCAGGGATTCAAAGTCAAGGGTAAGGAGAATTTTGTCTACAAGCTTAGAAAAAGCTTATATGGGCTCAAATAGGCACCTAGACAATGGTATAAGAAGTTTGATTCTTTTATGATCAATCATGGGTATAGTAGAACCACTTCAAACCATTGTGTGTTTACAAAAGGGTTTTCAAATGATGATTTCATTATTCTCCTGCTTTATGTTGGTGACATGTTGATCATTGGCCATGATGCTAGCAAATGGAGAAGCTAAAAAGAGAACTAAGCAAGTCATTTGCAATGAAAGACTTAGGATATGCTAAACAAATACTTAGCGTGAAGATATCCCATGATAGGAAGAATGAGAAGCTTTGGCTATCTTAAGAATCTTAGATTGAAAAGATTCTTGAAAGATTTAATATAAGCAAAGCTAAAATAGTTAGTTCTCCACTTTCAGATCATTTCAAGCTTTCTTCCAAGCAATGTCCAGCAAGTGAGAAAGAAAAGGAAGAAATGAGCAAAGTGCCATATTCGTCTGTTGTTGGCAGTTTGCTGTATGCAATGGTTTGTATAAGACCAGAAATTGCTCATGTAGTTGGGGTTGTCAGTCAATTTCTCTCTAATCATGGGAAGGAACATTAGGCAACTGTGAAATGGATACTGAGATATCTAAGAGGTACTTCTAGGATGTGTTTGTGTTTTGGTAGTGGTTAACTTATTTTAAAAGGGTATTCAGATGCAGACATGGTTGGTGATTATGATTCCAAAAAGCCCACTTTAGGATTCTTGATGACCTTTGTAGGGGCAGTAGTTTCTTGGCAATCCAAGTTATAGAAATGTGTTGCTTTGTCAACCATAGAGGCATGATATATAGCGTTGATAGAAGCATGCAAAGAAGCTCTGTGGATGAAAAAGTTCTTACAAGAATTGGGCCTGCAACAAGAAAAATATATTATTCATTGTGACAATCAGAGTGCTATTCACCTCTCCAAGAACTCAACATTCCATTCAAGATCCAAGCATATAGATGTCAGATATCATTGGATTCGTGATGTGCTTGAGTTGAAAGAATTACACTTAGAAAAGGTGCATACTAGTGAGAATGGATCAGATATGTTCACGAAGTCTTTGCCTAAGGAGAAGCTTGAAGCTTGTAGGCGAAAAACGGGCTTGCTAGAGCCCACCATATGAAGCGGAGGAGGAGATTTGTTGGGTCCGCCTCTTCATTGTGGGTTGGACCAATGAAGGGCATTTGACCCAAAAGAATTAAAAAAAATGGTAGAACGTGAAAAGTGATGTAGTGAGGAGTTTAGAGAAAAGATAAGAGAGAAAGAAATAGAGAGAGAAAGAAAGGGTTTTTGGGGCATTTGATTCAAGATCAAAGGGAAAACTTTGTCCGTTTTGGCTCAAATTTCATGTGGTGAATCCTTGCAACAAGCTCTATAAATTTAACGGTTCAAATCTTGATTTATCCTCTTTATGGTGCTTTCTTAAAAAACCCACTTTGGTGAGATCTAGACTATTCTTTGTTGAAATCCATCTACTAGATGATGATATAGATGTTGGTTAGCCAAGAAATCCTATTCTTGATGTTGTTGTGAGCCTTTAGTTATTCTAGAGATAATTATTGTGAACCCATTATTATTATTGGTGATAATGGAAGTTTGACTATGGTCCCATGGTTTTTTCCTGCATTGGGTTTCCACGTAAAAATTCTTGGTGTTCTTTTGGATTGTTTTATTGCTTGTGGTGCTTTCATTGATATTTATTTTATTGCTCTTATTGGATATTTGATGAGAATCCTATTTTAGGCACACAAAGAAGGGAAAAGAATTATTTGCTATGTGTTACTTTTCTAGTTTTTCACAACAACACCATAGTAACTAGTGAGTTCAACCATTATCAATCGGTGGCAAGACCAAACATAGGTTGGCGGCTGCAACTTCTTATACCGGAGTCTCCACATCTATAAGAACTTGCTCAAAGAGAGAAGTTAGGGTTGAGAGGTATGTTTTTTTATTTCTTACTTATTTATGGTGTATTCTTAATGACTTGAAGTTTTCCTGTAGATTTCATGAAATATTCATGTATAGTTTAGGTTTTAGGTTAAGATTAAGGTTAATATTAGTGTTAGAGTTAGGTTTAGGGTTTCTAATTTGGTTTATTTCCTTCATACTATTAAATGAATTGGATTTGTTATCGAAATGAGGAAAATCTAGGTTTGGTTGGATGGATATAGAAAATGAATACAAATAGAACAGAATTTGGTTGCATTTTGAATCAGTCATTTATATATCGTAATAGTAGAAATTTGGTGAGGATGTTAATGATGAAAACCATTTTTGAGAAGAAAAACCAAAGGCTTACCAATAAGATGAGAAGCATTTTTAATAACAAAATCCAAAGGCTCACGACCAGTCCATGCTACCACAGTAAAGCCTTACACCAACCTCTCCTCACAAACTTAAAGTGTTTTTTTTTGTTCCATCAATCTCTTTTTTTTTTCTTCTTCTTTTTTCTATATGAAGCATTTATATGATTAAAAACCTTGAAAAACCCATGATACAAAACAACTTCGCCTTACTTGTATTTCTCTTCTAAACAATAGAATTTTAAGTTTAGTGGGTGCACTTGTTAATATGCAAAAGGGTGAGGTAGTAAGGTCAGGTGGTATATTCCCTCAGCTTAAGATTTGGTGGTGTTTGGACATAGAGAAAAAGACACAAATTTTGTTTGAAGGGTAAAAATAAACTAAGAAAGTCATTTTTTGGGAAATTAGGCTTAGAGGGAGAAAAAGAGAGATGGTGGGGTTGGGAAGTCTTTTTCCTTAGAATAATCAAGGCATGGATGGTGTTAGGAGAGAGAAACAAAGGTAGAGGTTTTCATCTAAGAGTGGGAGTTTGCAATAGAACAATCCTTTTATAAGAAAATAAAAAGAGGAAGTCCTCTCGGGGAAATTGGGTTTTGACAAGATAAAGAAGGTGGGGTCCCGACCCTTCTCTATGAAGCCAACATTTGGAGGTGTTTGGAGAGAGAAATAAAGAATTAGAGTTTTTCTCATGAGTTTTTTTGGGAAAATGGAGGGTGAGAAAGAAATGTGGGCAGGGTTATGACCTTATGGAAGGGGCAAGAATGGGGTTAATTTTGAGAATGGAGAGTGACAGGGTTATGACCATACCACCTCTGTTATTGTTCTTTTTCCCACTACCACCACTACTTTCATTGATGCCATCATCTGGAATGATTTTATCAGCTCCATTGCCAGTTATATTTCCTATTGGGAGCATGAACCTATAGAAAATACTTTTGAAATCTTATAGAAAGTAGGTATTTTTTTCTCTCCAAGTTTCTAGATAATTTTTTCTTTTATATTAAAACAAATTTTCGTTTGACTGATTCTCTAACAAAGTAGGAATGGCATGTTATAAGTAGGAATTACGTCCACTTAATTGTTGCAATATGGTGATAATTTTGTTTTTGCCTTTGTTTTATTTTGGTGATATGGTTAATGTTTGGAAAGAAAAAAATTTTGCCTGAAATAGTTTTAGCTTTTTATATGAACAATTAGTAGTAATATTTATTTATTCCCTGAAATAGTGTTAGCTTTTTTAATGTAGGAGTCAATAAAATAATGTATATATACTTTTTATTTTGTTATTTGTTTCACTAACTCATAAAACTTGATTTTAACATAGAAATGTAATTTTTCAACAATGCTACAAAGCAAGCTCTTGGTCAATCAAAAAATATGGGTAAAGAATAAAGAGAACTATTAATATTAAGAGTTAACTAGTTCATATTGGATGTTTCTAACTCTAGGTGTAAAACGTCTCTCCTTACGCAAGTTCGACATGAAAGGGGAAAAAAATGAATAACCAAAGAACAAAAAAAATAAAGAAAAAGTATTTATCTACAAGGTTATTTTTCATTTTATTTTAAAATTTATTTTTAATCTAGAGAACAAGTATTTATATTGAAATTATTTCTCTCATTTGTGTAAAGTTTATTTTTTATTTTATTTTTAATTAGGGTAAGTTTTTATGCTTGATAAAAAAATAATATATTTATCTATCAATCTATATATATATATCCAAAGATTATAAGAAAAATTATTTAAAACCCTTCAAGGATATTTATGTGCAAGATTTTATTTTGAATTAAGGATGAACTTTTATAAGGTATAATATAATATAATATATAGTATAATAAATAAATAATGGAGAAAGAAAAATGCTCCATTGAGATTTGAACTCATGTGTCTAGATTATACCATTCATCATGTATTTTTTAAATTGATTGGATGCTGTTATGGTCTTTTATTTTTTTGGGTTTTAGTAATTGATTGAATTTTCAAATCCCACAACAATGGTAGCCAGGATGGGAGCATAGTTAACCAAGAGGTACCTAGTTTTCTTTGCTTTGCTTTGTTTTTTATTTTTATTTTTATTTTTATTTTGATAAATAATTTGGTTGCTTATTCAATGGTTTTTTTATTTACTCAATTTTTATTTTTATTTTTTAAAAAAGGAAGGCTTTTCAAAGAAATTTTTCAAAAGAGTTAAAACAAAAGTCATAAGAAAATAGGAAATTTTACTAGTTAATTTTCAATGATTTAAATATATATATATATATATATATATATATATATATATATATATATATATATATATATATATATATTGAAAGAAAAGATTCTTCAAAAAGCTTTAAGGAATTCAATAATTTGTTTATAAATAGCTAAACATAAATTCATTTCAAGTGTTAAAACATTTTATT
The DNA here is from genome assembly GCA_946000715.1 of Vitis cinerea var. helleri x Vitis riparia. NCBI lineage: Eukaryota > Viridiplantae > Streptophyta > Magnoliopsida > Vitales > Vitaceae > Vitis > Vitis cinerea var. helleri x Vitis riparia. The sequence continues at coordinate 16,171,611 of OX254005.1, read as the reverse complement.
TATAAATTATCTATATATGATATGGTAGTCATTGCTAAAACCTCATATAAATTATTTATTAGAGTTTGATTATTATTATATAAAGTTTAAGTATTATATGATGTTATTTTTATAGTTTAAACTAAAAAAAAAAATCTTTTAATTTGTTAACTTTTGTCAAAAACTAAATAGAATATAATTTAATATTTTTATATGTTGTAAATTAGTCTTTATTTAATTAAAATTCAAATATTTGAATCTTGGCCAAGAGTAAAATTTTTACTTTGTTGTATCTATATCTGAATTTTTACTTTGTTATATCTATATATGTCTAAGTTAGACCATGTATCTTGAATTTTGTCTCACTTGTTATGCAACATCATTTCCCATTTGAATCAAATTCGGCGTGAAAATTCACAATGGATTGGCCAAGATCATGATGTTTCATAATGGTTGATTTTCCTAACACAATTTTAACACCCACTAAAAAGCATGGGTAAGATCTACTAGTTGGGCCTGGAACAACCTCACACATATTTTAGGCCTAAAACCAAGTATTACATTGCCTCTCATGTCTAGGTTATAAATTGAAGATTGGATTTAGCTTTGATTAATTTCGTCTAAATCATGCGTAACTAAACCTTATTGTCATGTGATATTGATATTTATTTTTGTGATATTGAAGGTTAATAGGTGTATTCTCAAATGAAAAAAATAATCTTGTACTTTTTTTTATATATTTGTTGCTTAATTATATATCAATGTTGTGTTTACCCTAATAGGTATCCAAGAAATATACAAAAAGGAGATGATGATGAAGAAACAAAGATCACCTCTTATGACGATAATGTTGTACTTCCAATTTAAGTTTGTATTTAATCTTAATAGAATTTTTTTTAATTAGGTATTTATATATAGAAAATAGAGAGTAATTTGAAAAAGATTTATGGAATTGTGTTTTTAATATTCAAATGTATATATAAGAATTATTTTTTGCCTTGAATACTTTATTTACATTGTTCTAAGACTTAATTGTTATTATCATAATTATTTAGGTACCAAATTTAATTTAGAAGCAGGCTTCATATGGTAACATGTTCATTTTAAAAAAAAAAACTAAAAATTATAGTAAAATAATATTAATTTTTCATAGGCAACCTTGATAGATGACACATGCCCAAAATTGACATATGCAATCTCAATTATGACATTTGTGATACCAAACATTGATTTATGTGAGACAATAATGATATATATAAAATCTAACCTTGACATATCTACTTAGAAACCTTGACATATGTGAAATTAATCATGATATATATGATACTTGACTTTAACATTTGCTGAAGGAATCTTAATAGAATAGCAAGTTAAGTTTGACATCAAATTAAACAATCTTAACATATGTTGAATCTAACTTTGACAGAAGTGAAAGAAATGTTGACATATGTCACACTAATAAGAATCCATCATTGGTAGAAAAAGAGACAACCTTTACATATGTATATGTCAAACTTACTTTAAACTTTTCTTGACACTGGCATAGATGACATATATGAATAGTAACCTACCTTGACATATATGCTCTGACCTTGACAGTTGAAAATTGTCAATGAAGACCTTTTTTCTTGTAGTGTTTTTGTGTTTATATATGGAAAGTATGGGTATTTGATCATTTTACTAATAAATACTCTAGGTTTGGATATGTAGATAGGAAATTTGATGCCTTGGATAAACTCAATGAATTTAAGGCGGAATCGGATAACCTATTAGGTAAGTATATCAAGGCACTTTAATTAGATCGAGGTGGTTTGTCTAGTAAGTTCGATCCTTTCCATATGGAGAATGAGATGATATCCCAGTTGTGTGCACCAAGGACTCCATTGCAAAATGGAGTAAAGGAAAGAAGATATTGAACTTTGATAGACATAGTGAGATCAATGATTGGTTTCTCATTACTTCCCATATTCTTTGGGGATATGTCTTAAAACTATAATACCTCTTCTTTTTCTAAAGAGGTGTATTAGTTTATAGGATATCCAAGAGGATTTTAGGATTATTACTTTATAATCAGGATTACCATAAGGTGTTTGTTGCTACAAATACCAAATTTCTGATGTAGACTATAAGGCAAACAATGATATAGATTGGAGAATACTAGAAGATAGTCTCACTATACACAAGATACTATGGGTCCAATACCAACCATTACCATTTCTAGTACACCGGTGCCTTGTCGTAGTGGGAGGGTTGTTAAGAAACCAAACCTTTTCTTGTATTTGGGAAAGTCTTTCAAGGCCATTTTAAAGGAACAGAAGATCAATCCCATATATTACGATGAAGCAATGAGCGATATGGATGCACATCTTTGGCAATAAACTATGGAGATAGAGTTAGAATCCTTATGCTTCTAATGTAGTTTAGGTTCCTATAGAAGCACCTGAAGGGATAAAACCCATAGGTGTAAGTTGGTCTACAAGAAGAACGAAGGAGTGGATGGAAAAAGTTGAGATTTATGTGGCTAGGTTGTAGCTAAAGGTTATGGTTCGAAACATTGTTTTGAATATAGGAAACCTTTTCACCAATAGCTATATCCAGATCCATCAGAGTACTCCTACCTATTGTGGTGTATCTCATTTATGAGATATTGCAATAGGATCTCAAGATAGTGTTCTTAAACGATTATCTTGATATTAACATGTTTATGATGTAACTAGATATTTTCATAGCAAAGGGCCTTGTGTGTACAAGAAGGTGCAGGGAAGCATGGTGGTATTTATGATCTTGTATGTTGATGGCATTCTACTTATTGGTAATGATGTAGGGCTATTGTCATCAGTCAAGATCAGGTTCTCTACTTAGTTCCAGATGAAGGATCTGGGAAAAACATAATATATTCTTAGGATTAAGGTCTTTAGGGACCACAAGAATAAGAAACTAGTGTTATCTCAAGCTACCTACATAGATAAGCTTTTGGTCAAGTATGTGATGCAAGATTCCAAGAAAGGTTTGTTACCTTTTAGGCATGGAATTCCTCTTCTCAAGACCAGTGCCCTAAAACACCTGAGGAGAAAAAGCGCATGCAGTCGGTACCCTATGCCTCTACAGTGGGTAGTCTTTTGTATGCGATGCTATGTACTAGGCCAGATATTTGCTTTGAAGTGGGTATGGTGAGTAGATATCAGTCTAATCTAGGTCCAGAACATTGGACAGTTATCAAGCATATACTTAAGTATCTTAAGAGAATAAGGGATTATGTTCATGTGCTCCAAAGTGTTAAGATAGTTTAGAGGGTGACATGATGGTTAACAAGATACCTTTTGTGAAGAACTTGGTGGATCACTTCACCAAGACATTGAAAGGGAGAGTCTTTGTTGGTCACAGAGATAACATAGGTTTTAGATGAGTATCTAACATGCTTTATAAGCATGATGCTTTGAGGGCTAGTAAGAGAATGTTAAGATAGAGCCCTTAAAAGCGTGACATGATGTAATAAATTTGGAATTCATTATTTATTTAATGATGTTCTAGTTTCACTTTTATCTATCCTTATTCTATTATTATACTTTATGAGCATTCTTGTCAGCATCTTTTGTATTATATTTAACTTAGGTGCATTGAGAGTTGCACAGAAGATCTAAGTCACGGGTTCCTTGCAAATAGATGACTTGTTCACAACCAGTTCATGGGTCTAACCAACCCATTAGAGGTTGTAGTGCACCACCTCCTAATTGGAGGGATGGCTGGTCTTAGCTATCAGGATGGGTTTCCCATGGTAAGTGTGCTAGTGTGTGTATGGTTACACATTGGACAAGACCTATGGTGAGTTATGATTTAAAGCTATCAAGTAGTCATGACCTCACCAAGATGCTTTATTGTGTTGTCTCTCAACCTTGAGAGAATATCGAGCTTGTGATCAAGTTAGCAATGACTTTGACCTACGGGTGAGATTGTAAGTTGATCATATATTCCCTATGGATTAGGTCATTGTTGATAGAAGTTGGTAGCAATAGGTATTCTCAATAAAGGCACCATGATATCTCTTAGGATTGAGAAAGCGTGTCCCATTGGGTAATCCTAAGGTGGTGTGTTCCACTTTCTTAGTTAAGCATTCAGAGCTACTTTCTCTATTATGCCTTTAGTGCCACTTTCTCACTTAGGCATATAAAGCCACTTTCGAAGCTAGGCGTTCAAACTCATATTCACAATTAGGCATTTAAGGCTACTTTCTTAGTTAGGCTTTCTGAGATACTTTCTCACTTACACGTTTAAAGTCTCTTTCTTAGTTAGGCATACATAGGTTCTTTCTCACTTAGGTTCAAAGCCACTTTCTCAGTTGTGGGTTCAGAGCCACTTTCTAAATGAGGAGTTTGAGCAACTTTCTCAGTTTGGCATTCAAAGCCACTTTCTCACTTAGGTGTTCAGAGCCACTTTGTCTATTAGGCATTTTGAGTCACTTTCTCGGTTAGGCAATCAAAGGCACTTTCTTAGTTAGGCATTAAGAGTCACTTTCTTAGTTAAGAATTAAGAGCCACTTTCTCAATTATGCCTTCAGAGCCATTTTTTCACTTATGCGTTCAGAGCCACTTTCTCACATAGGCGTGCAGAGCGACTTTGTGAGTTAGTCGTTAAGAGCCACTTTGTCACTTAGACATTCAAATGCATTCTCTCAATTAGGTCTTCAAAGCCACTCTCACAATTAAGTGTTCCATGCCACTTTCTCACTTCTGCATTTAGTTTCTCACTTACGCATTCAAAAGAACATTCTTGATTAAGTGTTCATAACCACTTTCTCAGTTAAGCGTTCAGAGCCACTTTCTAACTTATGCATTGAGTGTCAATTTCTTAGTTTAGCATTCAGAGTCACTTTCTCAGTTAAGCGTTCATAGCCACTTTCTCAATTAGGTGTTCCAAGCCACTTTTTCACTTAAGCGTTCAGAGCCACTTTCTCAATTAGGCGTTAAGAGTCAATTTCTCAGTTCGACATTCCGAGACAATTTCTTCATTAGGCATTCAGATCCAATTTCTCACTTAGGCGTTCATAACCATTTTTTCACTTAGGGGTTTAGAGCTACTTTCTCGCTTAAGCGTTTAAAGCCACTTCCTCAATTAGTTGTTAAGAGCCCTTTTGTCACTTAGGCGTTCAAAGGTAGTTTCTCACTTAGGCATTCAAAGCTAGTTTCTCAGTTAGGTGTTTAAAGGAAATTTCTTACTTAGGCATTCATAGCTACTTTATCCTTTACGCATTCAGAGCAACTCTCTCAGTTAAGAGTTTAGAGCCACTTTCTAACTTACGCATTCAGAGCCACTTTCTCAGTTAGGCTTCTCAGTTAGGTGTTCGGAGCCACTTTCTTGGTTAGGCGTTCAAAGCTAGTTTCGCACTTAGGCATTTAGAGCCATTTTCTCACTTAGGATTTGTAGCCACTTTCTCACTTAGGCGTTCAAAGCCACTTTCTTGGTTAGACATTTAGAGTCATTTCCTTAGTTAGGCCATCACAACCACTTTCTCGATTAGGGGTTTAGAGCTACTTTCTCACTTAGGTGTTCAAACCCACTTTCTCACTTTCATTTTTAGAGCCATTTTTTTAGTTAGGCATTTAGAGCCACTTTCTTAATTAGGTGTTTAGAGCCAGTTTTCCAGTTAGGCATTCTCTCACTTAGGCGTTCATAACCATTTTCTGACTTAGGGGTTCACAACCATTTTCTCACTTTTGTGTTCAGAGTCATTTACTCAATTAAGCGTTCAGAGCCACTTTCTGACTTTGGCCTTTACAGCCACATCATCACTTCGGCTTTTTGAGTTATTTTCTTAATTAGGCATTTAAAGCCATTTTTTCACTTAGGCATTTAAAGCCACTTTCTCAGTTAGGCATTCAGAGCCACTTTCTCATTTAGGTGTTCAGAGCCACTTTCTCACTTTTGATGTTTAGAGCCACTTTCTTAGTTAGTTTCTGAAAGCCACTTTCTCACTTAGGCATGAGGAGGAACTTTCTCAATTAAGCGTTCAAAGCCAGTTTCTTAGTTAAGCATTCAAAGCCATTTTCTATCTTAGGTTTTCAAAGGCACTTTCTCAATTAAGTGTTTAGAGTCACTTTCTCAGTAAGGCGTTTAAAGCTACTTTCTCAGTTAGGCATTCATAGCCAATTTCTCGACATTCAGAGTCATATTCTCAATTAGGCGTTCAAACCCAATTTCTAAATTAGGCATTCAGAGCCACTTTCTCTCTTATACTTTCAAAGACACTTTCTCAATTAGGCGTTCAATGCCACTTTCTCAATAAGGCATTCAAAGCCAGTTTATTAGTTAGGGGTTCAAAGCACTTTCTCACTTAGGCATTCATAGCCACTTTCTCACTTAGGCATTCAGAGTCACATTCTCACTTAGGTGTTCATAACCACTTTCTGACTTAGGCATTCCAAGAAACTTTCTCACTTAAGCTTTTATAGCCACTTTCTAACTTAGGCGTTTAGAGCCACTTTCTGAGTTAGGCGTTCAGAGCCAATTTCTTAGTTAAGCATTTAGAGCCACAATCTCCCTTAGGGGTTTGGAGCCACTTTCTTAGTTCGACATTCAGAGTTTATTTCTCAGATAAGCATTCGAGGGCACTTTGTCAATTAGGCATGTAAAGCTACTTTCTCACTTAGGTGTTCAGAGCCACTTTCTCACTTACGCGTTCAGAGCCACTTTCCCAATTAGGCTCCCATAGTTGTTTTCCCCAATTACGCGTTCAAAGCCAACTTTTTAGTTAAGTGTTTAAAGCCACTTTCTTAGTTAGGCGTTCATAGCCACTTTCTCATTTAGGCGTTCAAAGCCTCTTTCTCACTTAGGCGTTTAAAGTCATTTGCTCAGTTAAGCGTTAAGACCCATTTTCTGAGTTAAGCGTTCCAAGCCACTTTTTCACTTAGGTGTTCAGAATCATTTTCTCACTTAGAAGTTTAGAGCCATTTTCTTAATTAGGCTTTCAGAGCCACTTTCTCAATTAGTTGTTCAAGGCCACTTTCTCTCGTAGGCGTTCATAGGCACTTTCTTAGTTAGGCGTTGAGAGCCACTTTCTCAATTAAGCCTTTAGAGCTAGTTTTTCAATGATACGTTCAAAGCCACTTGTTCAGTTTGCCATTTATAGCCATTTTGTCACTTAAATGTTCAAAACCACTTTCTTAGTTAGGTATTTAGAGCCACTTTCTCACTTGATAGTTTAAAGGCACTTTCTTAATTAGGCGCTCAAGGCAACTTTCTCACTTAGGTTTTCAGAGCCATTGTTTGAATTATGCGTTGAAAGCCACTTTGTCAGTTAGTTGTTCAAAGTCGTTTTCTCAGTTAGGTGTTCACAGTGACTTTATAAGTTATTCGTTAAGAGCCACTTTCTTAATTAGGCATTCAAAGGCACTTTCTTAATTAGACGCTCAAAACCGCTTTCTCACTTAAGTGTTCATAGTCACTTTCTCACCTAAGCGTTTAAATCAACTTTCTTAGTTTGGAGTTCAGAGTCATTTTCTCAATTAGGCATTTAAAGCCACTTTCTTATTTAAGCGTTCAGAGCCACTTTCTTCTCTAGGCGTTCAAAGCCACTTTCTTGGTTAGGCATTTAAATTCACTTCCTCAGTTAGGCCTTCACAACCACTTTCTCGATTAAGCATTCAAAGCTACTTTCTCGATTAAGCGTTCAAAGCTACTTTCTCGATTAAGCGTTCAAAGCTACTTTCTCACTTAGGTGTTCAAAGTCACTTTCTCATTTTCATGTTTAGAGCCTTTTTCTTAGACGTTTAGGGCCACTCTCTTAGTTAGGCGTTTAGATCCATTTTCTTAGTTAGGCGTTTATAGCCACTTTCTCACTTACGTGTTCACAAATACTTTCTCTTTTGTGTTCAGAGTCATTTGCTCAATTAATTGTTTAGAGACAATTTCTAACTTCGGCATTCATAGCCACATCCTTACTTCGACTTTCTAAGCCATTTTCATGGTTAGGCATTTAGAGTCACTTTCTCAATTTAGCTTTCAGAGCTACTTTCTTAGTTAGTCGCTAAGAGTGACTTTCTCACTTAATCGTGAGGAGGAACTTTCTCAATTAGGCATTTAGAGCCAATTTCTCAGTTTAGCGTTCATAGTCACTTTCTAACTTAGGCGTTCCAAGCAACTTTCTCACTTAAGCTTTCATAGCCACTTTCTGACTTTGGCGTATAGAGCCACTTTCTCAATTAGGCGTTCAGAGCCACTTTCTTAATTAAGCATTCAGAGCCACAATCTGCCTTAGGCATTCAGAGCCACTTTCTCACTTAGGCATTTAGTGCCACTTCCTTAGTTAGGCCTTTAGAGCCACTTTCTTAGTTCGACATTCACAATTGCTTTCTCAAGTAGGTGTTTAAAGTTACTTTCTCACTTAAGTGTTCAGAGTCACTTTCTCACTTACGCATTTCGAGTCACTTTATCAGTTAGGCTCTAATAGTTACTTTCTCGGTTAGGCATTCAGAGCCAGCTCTTTAGTTAGGTGCTTACAACCACTTTCTCACTGAGGCATTTATAACTACTTTCTGAGTTAGGCGTTTATAGCCACTTTCTGAGTTAGGCGTTTATAGCCACTTTCTGAGTTAGGCGTTTATAGCCACTTTCTAAGTTAGGCGTTTATAACCACTTTTTGAGTTAGGCGTTCAGACCTAGTTTCTCACTTAGGCATTCATAGCCATTTCCTCAATTAAGCGTTCAGACCCACTTTCTGACTTTAGCCTTCATAGGCACATCCTCACTTCGACTTTTTGAGCCATTTTCTCAATGAGTCATTCAGAGCCACTTTCTCAGTTAGGCCCTTAGAGCCACTTTCTCAATTAGTCGTTAAGAGCCACTTTATCATTTAAGCATTCAGAGCCACTTTCTCAATTAGACATTGAGAGTCAGTTTCTCAGTTCGACATTCTGAGCTAGTTTCTCAATTAGTTTCTCAGAGCCAATTTCTCACTTAGACATTCATAGCAGCTTTTTTACTTAAGGGTTTAGAGTTACTTTCTCACTTAAGTGTTCAAAGTCACTTTCTCAGTTAGTTGTTAAGAGCCACTTTGTCACCTAGGAGTTCAAAGGTAGTTTCTCACTTAGAAATTCAAAGCCAATTTCTCAATTAGGCATTCAGATGTAATTTATCACTTAGGGGTTCATATCTACCTTGTCACTTACGCATTTAGAGTTACTCTCTCAGTTAAGCATTTAGAGCCACCTTCTCACTTACATGTTTAGAGCCACCTTCTCACTTACATGTTTAGAACCACTTTCTCAATTAAGGGTTAGAGTCACTTTCTCAATTAGGCGTTCAAAGCCACTTTCTCCATTAAGGTGTTCAAAGCCAATTTAGTACTTAGCAGTTCAAAGCAATTTTCTCACTTAGGAGTTTATATCCACTTTCTCACTTAGACCTTTAGAGCCACTTTCTCATTTAGTCATTAAGAGCCACTTTCTTACTTAGGCATTTAAAGGCACTATCTTAGTTCACCGTTCTGAGCCACTTTCTCAATTAGGCGTTCATAGCCACTTTCACACTTAGGCATTCATAGTCACTTTCTTAGTGAGGCATTCAAAGCCACTTTCTCACTTAGGTGTTGATAACCACTTTCTCATTTCGGAGTTCATAACCATTTTCTTAGTTAACCCATTGAAACCAATTTCTTAATTAGGTGTTCATAGCCACTTTCACACTTTGGCATTCATAGCCACTTTCTCAATTAGGCGTTCAGAGCCACTTTCTCACTTAGATGTTCAAATACACTTTTACATTTAGGCGTTCAAACCTACTTTCTCACTTTGGTGTACAAAGCCACTTTCTTACTTACTCATTCAGAGCCACTTTCTTACTTACTCATTCAGAGCCACTTTCTCACTTAGGCATTCAAAGCTACTTTCTTAAGCATTCAAAGGAACTTTCTAGATTAGGTGTTTATAGCCACTTTATTAGTTAAGTGTTTAGAACCACTTTCTCACTTATGCATTGATGCCAATTTCTCAATTAGGTGTTTAGAGTCACTTTCTCAATTAGGCATTCAAAGTCACTTTCTTAGATAAGCCTTTAAAGCTACTTTGTTAATGACGTGTTTAGAGCCACTTTATTAGTTAGGCATTCAAAGCCACTTCCTCACTTAGGTGTTCAAAGGTACTTTCGCAATTAGGCGTTTAGGGCAACTTTCTCACTTAGGTGTTTAGAACCATTGTCTTAATTATGCATTGAAAACCACTTTGTTAGTTAGGCGTTCAAAGTCACTTTCCCAGTTAGGCGTTCACAGTGACTTTCTCAGTTATTCGTGAAAAGCCACTTTCTTAATTAGGCATTTTCTCAATTAGCCGCTCAAAAGCACTTTCTCACTTAGTCGTTCATAGCCATTTTCTTACCTAGGTGTTTCGAGCAACATTCTAAATTAGGCGTTCAGAGCCACTTTCTCACTTAGGTGTTCAAAGGAACTTTCTCAATTAGGCGTTCAGGGAAACTTTCTCACTTTGGTGTTCAAAACCATTGTCTCAATTACATGTTGAAAACCACTTTGTCAGTTAGGTGTTCACAACGAATTTCTCAATTATTCGTTAAGAGCCACTTTCTTAATTAGGCATTCAAAGGCACTTTCTCAATTAGGCACTCAAAACCACTTTCTAACTTAGGTGTTCATAGCCACTTCTCACCTAGGCATTTATAGCAACTTTCTAAATTAAGTGTTCAGAGTCACTTTCTCAATTAGGCATTCAGAGCTAGTTTCTCAATTAGGCATTCAAAGCCAATTTCTCACTTAGACATTCATAGCCACTTTCTAATGGAGAAAGTGCCCCTAGATGCCTAACTCAGAAAGTGGCTCTAAACACATAAGTGAGAAAGTGGCTATGAACGCCTAACTGAGAAAGTGGCTATGAGCGCTTAATTGAGAAAGTGGCTTTGAATGCCAAGGTGAGATAGTGGTTATCAATGCCTAAGTAAGAAAGTGCTCTGAACACCTAATTGAGAAAGTGGCTCTAAATGCCTAAATGAGAAAGTGGTTTTGAATGCCTAACTAAGAAAGTGGCATTGAACGCCTAACTAAGAAAATGGCTTTAAACGCCTAATTGAGATAGTGACTCTGAACACCTAATTAAGAAAGTGGTTATGCATGCCCAACTTAGAAAGTGGGTTTGAATTCCTAAGTGAGAAAGTGGCTCTAAAAGTCAAACTAAGAAAGTGCCTCTAAACACCTAAGTGAGAAAAAGGCTTTGATTACCTAAGCAACGAAATGGCCTTGAACGCCTAAGTATGAAATTGGATTTGAACGCCTAATTAAGAAATTGGCTCTCAATGCCTAACTGACTAAGTGACTCTACACATCTAAGTGAGAAAGTGGCTCTAAACACGTAAGTGAGAAAGTAGCTCTAACCGCGTAACTAAGGAAGTGGCTTTGAATGCCTAATTGAGAAAGTCACCATGAACTCCTAAGTGATAAGGTGGCTCCTAACGACTAAGTGACAAAGTCGCTTTGAATGCCTTAGTTAGAAAGTCACTTTAAGCGCCTAAGTAAGAAAGTGGCTCTAAACGTCGAAGTGAGAAAGTGGTTTTGAATGCCTAACTAAGAAAGTGGCTTTGAATGCCAAAGTGAGAAAGTTGCTCTGAACACGTAACTCATAAACCTGCTTTGAACCCTTAATTAAGAAAATGACTCTGAAAGCCAAAGTGAGAAAGTGGCTCTGAACACGAGTGAGAAACTGGCTTTGAACACCTAAGTAAGAATGTAGCTCTGAACACCTAATTAAGAAAGTTCCTTTGAATGACTAAGTGAGAAAGTGGCCCTCAATGCCAAATTGAGAAAATCACTCGTAACGCCTAAGGAAGAATGTGGCTCTAAACACATAAGTGAGAAAGTGGGTCTGAATGCCTAAGGAAGAAAGTGCCTATAAACACCTAAGTGAGAAAGTGACCCTAAACGATTAACTAAGAAAGTGGATCTAAACATGTAAGTGAGAAAGTGGCTTTGAACACCTAAGTGAGAAAGTAGCTTTGAACACCTAATTGAGAGAGTACCTTTGAATGCTAAAGTGAAAAAGTGGCTCTGAACGCCTAACTGAGAAAGTGGCTACGAGCACCTAATTAAGAATGTGGCTCTAAATGCATAACTGAGAAAGTGGCTCATAAGGATTAACTAAGAAACTAGCTCTAAATGCCTAACTTAGATAGTGACTCTAAAGGATTAACTGAGAAAGTGGTTTTGAATGCCAAAGTGAAAAAATGGCTAGCAACGCCTAAGTGAGAATGTGGATCTGAAAATGCCTAACTAAGAAAATGGCTCTAAATACCTAATTGAGAAAGTGGCTTTGAATGCTGAAGTGAAAAAGTGGCTCTGAACGCCTAATTGAGAAAGTGGCTTTGAATGCTTAAGTGAGAAAGTGGCTCTGAACCACTAACTGAGTAAGTGACTTTAAGCACATAAGCGATAAAGTGGCTCTGAATGCCTAATTGAGAAAGTGGCTCTGAATGCCTAATTAAGAAATTAGGTTTGAACGCCTAAGTGAAAAAGTGGTTGTAAACACCTAATTGAGAAAATTGCTCTGAACATCCAACTCAAGTAGTGGCTTTGAATGCCTCATTGAGAAAATGGCTTCGAATGCCTAACTGAGAAGGTGACTTTAGACACCGAACTAAGAAAGTAGCACTAAACACATAAGTGAGAAAGTGGCTTTAAATAACTAATTGAGAAAGTCGCTCCGAATGCCTAATTGAGAAAATGGTTGTAAACACCTAAGTGAGAAAGTGGATCTAAATGCCTAACTTTGAAATTGGCTCTGAAAAATTAAGTGAGAAAATGGCTCTGAAGGCCTAATTGGAAAACTTCCTTTGATTGCCTAACTCAAATAGTGACTCTAAACGTATAACTTAGAAACGTGCACTCAACGCCTAATTAAGAAAATGACTTTAAACGTCTTTGTGAGAATGTGGCTTTGAATGCGTAATTGAGAAAGTGGCTTTAAATGCCTAATTAAGAAAGTGACTCTGAATACCTAAGTATGAAGTGGCTATGATTGCCTAATTGAGAAAGTGGATTTGACTACCATACTGATAAAGTGGCTTTGTATGCCTAATTGAGAATGTGGCTTGAAACGCCTAATCGAGAAACGGGCTCTAAATGCCTTAGTGACAAGGTGGCTATGAATGCCTTAGTGACAAAGTAGGTATGAATGCCTCATTGAGAAAATGGCTCTGAATGCCTAATAGAGACAGTAACTCTGAACACCTAACTAAGAAAGTGGCTCTGGACGTCTAACTAAGAAAGTGGCTCTAAATGCCTAATAGAGAAAGTGACTCTAAAAGTCTAACTATGAAAGTTGCTCTCAACGTGTAAGTGAGAAAGGGGCTCTAAACACCTAAGTGAGAAAGTGGCTCTTAACGTCTAACTAAGAAAGGGGCTCTGAATGCCTAAGTGAGAAAGTGGTTCAGCATGCCTAATTCAAAAAGTCCCTCAAAACGCCTAAGTAAGACAATGGCTTTGAACACCAATGTGAGAAAGTGGCTCTTAATGCCTAATTGGGAAAGTGACTCAAAGTACCAAACTAAGAAAGTGGATCTAAACACCTATGTAAGAAAGTGGCTAAGAAAGCCTAACTGTGAAACTGGCTTTCAACGCCTAAGTGAGAAAGTGGCTTTGAACGCCTAACTGAGAAAATGACTTTGAATTTCTAACAAAGAAACTAGCTTTGAATGCCTAACTAAGAAAGTGGCTTTAAACACCTAACAAAGGAACTCTCTTTAATCATCTAACTAAGATAGTGGCTCGAAATGCTAAAATGAGAAAGTGGCTCTAAACGCCTAACTGAGAAAGCGACTTTGAACGTCGTACTTAGAAAGTGGGTTTGAATGCCTAATTAAAAAAGTGGCTAACAACGACTAACTAAGAAATTGGCTCTCAACGCCTCATTGAGAAATTGGTTCTCAATTCTTAAGTGAGAAAGTGGCTATGAATGCCTAATTGAGAAAGTAGCTTTGAATGCCTAACTGAGAAAGTGATTATGAACACCTAACTAAGAATATGAATCTGAAAACGCCTAACTAAGAAAGTGGCTCTAAACACCTAATTAAGAAAGTGGATTTGAATGCTAAAGTGAGAAAGTGGCTCTTAATGCCTAATAAAGAATGTGGCATCGAAAAGGCCTAAATAATAAAGTGGCTTCAAACGCCGAACAAAGAAAGTGACTCTAAACACCTAATTTAGAAAGTCACTCTAATTGCATAACTAAGAAAGTGGCTCTAAATGCCAAAGTGTTAAAGTAGTTATGAATGCCATAATCATTCTTATTGCCTCTTCCTTGTTGAACTCAGTCCCCAACTTTGGATCCATGAGATCCATTAAATTTCCTTTTTGTTATGAACCAAATGCCTTCAAGATGCAGAAATAGGGTAGTTGAAATGTGAAGGAACAGGTCAGCAAAAGAACATGAAACTCGAATAAAACCATATCAACTTCCATTCATGCACTCAGATTCAAATTTAAAAGTTCATCAACTAGGAAATGCCCAAGACAAAGAAAGACCAAAAGAAGAATAAAAGAAAAATGGAAGTGGTCTATATGCAATCGGTCGTTGCACCATGTCTTCCACAGAGTATTGGGTCCAATGGTGAGAAGTTTACAAACAATGGTTTGTGATTTGACAATTTTCTGTTAAACATTTTTCTTTCTGTGCCATAGCTAAATTGCAAACACTTCACCAGTTTGAATCTTTCCACATATACCACACACAAACCAACATATACAACTAACAGGCAATAATTTTCATTCACACATAAAATGAGAGGAGAAAGGAGAGCAGCTGACGGTGAAACCTCAAATTATTTAGCATCTCATGGATTGCCAAAGAAGTGGGAACCGGTCCTCTATTGATATATTGGTATAGACTAGTCTCTCAATAAATTTTACCAAGGAGAGCACTCGGTATCCAGACAAAAATTTAAAGCCTTGCAAACAAAGTTTGGTAAATGATCTCTGAACTTGCCTAATGCAACCAAGTCGGATGCTTTTGTGGAGTTTAGTCTACTTCCCAGTTGAGTCTCTCACAACTCACAACTCCCTGAGCAGGTTAAATGAACAAATTCCAAAGCAAGTAAAATAGTTTTGTACTACTGTTTTCATGTGATGCATGCAAAAAACATATAGTGATTTGTCTTACCCAGTCCAAAAAATACACATAAACTCCATTTGGCCTATATTTCATGTTGGTATTCCCAGCAACAATTTCCAAAGCAACAACTCCAAAACTGTATACATCCGCCTTATATGTTTAATAACCCCATAATGCATACTCTGGTGCCATGTATCCTCTGTATAATAAACATTGTTTTATGGCTCCACTTCAATAATAAGCTTCATTAGGAAATGTCCAACAAAATTTTATATATTTAGTAAATAGTAATGGTTTGTAAAACACCCTTCAAGGATCCTAAATTACATCATCATTCTATTTAACTAGTTGGCAAAGCATGAACATCGTTCAAAAAGACTAGCTGATAACCTCTATGTAAGTAACGTTTACATTTGAATTATAGCACCTAATGTACACAAGTTTCTACCAAATATTGATGCCAAGAATTCTATCCATGAAAACTTATTTGGTTGTAGAGATTTTAATCAATTAGCCTTTTCTAGCCAAAATTGGAGCAGTAGTCTAATTTCAGAGTTGTTGATCAACTGCTCTCCATTATCTCATGCCATTGATTTAAGGAAAGGAAAAAATCAAATGTAATATGTTTATCATCCCTTCTCTGCACTATAATTAAATAGGCATATTAAATTATTAATAAAGGACCGAAAGAAGAAAAGACAAGATTAGTAGCTCACATAGTTCCAGTAATTCTAGTGCTAATGTGGGTTTTCTCTTCTTCATCAAGCTTGGCCAGACCAAAGTCAGAGATCTTGGGGTTGAGGTCCCTATCTAGAAATACATTGGTTGCCTTGATGTCTCTGTGAACAATTTTCAGTGTTGATTCCTCATGCAGAAAGGCCAAACCTCTTGCTATGCCAACACAAATCTGCCTAGTAGGCCAATCTAATTTCTATTGGATTTCTTCTCAACCTATAATCAACATAATTGCCCAATCAATAGAATTCATCAAAGCTATTAATGAGTAAGAATCGGTGTTTTGTCACTATTGATCTAGTTAAATGAAATAATAATTAAAACGAATTTCAAAGATAGAGCTTACTAAATAAAGCACGAGCAAGGCAATTGTTCTCCATGTATTTATATACCAACAGTAGTTGATTCCCTTCAATGCAACATCCATATAATCTTACAAGATTCGGATGTTGTAAACCAGATATCATGCCCACTTCATTTATAAATTAACGATTTCCTTGTTTTGATTTTGAAGAAAGTTGTTTCACCACAATTATGGTTCCATCTAACAGCATACCCTGAATAGGCATGGTACAAGTGATCCTTGAATCATAGGTCTAGGTCTGTATGTCATGGACCAAAACTAAAATTGAATAATTAACCAAAGAAGTGATGGACCTGTAGAATACCTTGTAAACTAATCCAAAATCTCCTTCTCCAATCTTGTTTTCAGCATCAAAGTTGTTGGTAGCAGCTTTAACTTGTCTTAGGGTAAACAAACTAGTTTGCAGATCTAACCCTCTCAATTCTGTCCAATGGAAAAGGTTAAAGATGTTAAATTATGTCTCACAAAGTACTAACATTGCTTCTTTTAGTACTTTGAAAGAATGAGATAAAGGAAATGCAAATGTAATACTTCATTTTCCTACAGATATGTTTCAAGAAATAAAATAGAGAAGTAAGAGAAATTCTTAAAAGTAGCACCACTTAAAATCTCATATACAATTCTGAATTCTCTTTACTTGGCAATTTAATTGAGCATAAGGCAAAATTAAGGAACACCATCCAATTATCTTTTGTCTTAAATTTGATATGCATTCCATATAACTTATTCAAAACCACATTATTTTGGCATTTAGATTTTGTGGTGATGAGCTAAAACCTCTTCAGAGCTAAAGAAATGTTAAAACTTGATTGTTTTGAAACCAGTTGTCCATTTGTCCTCTTTTGCCTATCTTCACATCTTTCTAAGATATATTAGAATGCGATAACAAGGGTGATTCATCTATTACCATAATTGAAATAAAACAATTACTATATGATTGCTAGCCTGCTTGTAAGAAATAAACTTAAGTATTAGTTTGTCTAGTAGTTTTACACCACCTTGTTCTTAGGAGATTCTACCTCCAGAACAAACTTTCCACCAAAGAATACCTAAAATGAGGAATAATACCAAAGCTACAGCCCCAACCGCAATGAATATCTTCTTTTTTCCATCAAAAGGAGGCTCAAAATCTACACAAAGATACAAAAGAACATGTCAGATTGCATAGTGCATATGATGAACTACAAAAATTTCATCCAATCCAAAAGTTAATGTGAATATAAAAATATCAATTGGATAATACACATCCCAGACAAGCAAATTAGTCGGTAAGAAAATAAGACAACAAATTGACTCGATCACTTGTCAAATATCAAAGTAATTTTGCCTTAGGTATTGATTTTTTATTCTCATAATTTAAGGGAGTGTTTTCTAATGTATTACTATGCTTACATCTTTATTTATTTACACAAAGTAAAGAACAAGTTGGGTAACAAAGAAACTCAAATATCATAGAGTGACAAAAAGAATACAAATATTTCACCATATATGAGGTGTGAAGCCCTTATATAGAGCATACAACTCACCATCTTTTACAGAAATGGCTGATATGAGAGGACCATAAATTCCTCTCATTGGAGCAGCTGTTGTACCTTTCCCAGCCCAATGAAATCGGATCTCCAAAGTCTTATTCCTTACGACTACTTTAAATTCTCTTACAACTACCTTATCAACCCTTTGTGTTGCTTGTACAATATTAAAATCTTACAACTCCAACTTTTCCTGCAATAAACTAATTGAATTAAATTATAGTCTTTGACAATTCAATTGCATAATGTAATTCAACAAAGGTATTTGGAGAAATGACTGTATTTTTATTAGAGGAATAATACACATATATATATATACAATTAGGAGTCCTAAATTAGGAAGGTATTATCCCTAAGAATCAGCCTACAAGAAAGGAAACAACTTAATTATGGTAAATACAAATCTATACAGCTAACACTCCCCCTCAAGCTGGAGCATAGATGCTGATTATGCCCAGCTTGTTACAAAAGTACTCAAATCGAGTTCGATTTAGAGCTTTTGTAAAAATATCCCCAAGTTGCTCTCCAGTCTTCACATAGCCAATAGAGACTAGATTTTCCTCAATCTTTTCACAAATGAAGTGATAATCGACCTCAATGTGTTTGGTTCTTTCATGATAGACTAGGTTTGCAGCAATATGAAGAGTGGCTTGATTGTCACACCAAAGCTTTGCTGGCATTGTGCACTTCATTCCCACTTCACATAAGAGTTGATGTATCTATATGATTTCACAAGTAGTTTGTGCCATGGCCCTATACTCAAATTCTGCACTCGAACGGGATACAACACTCTACTTCTTACTTTTCTAAGCCACTAGATTCCCACCAAAGAACACAAAATAACTTGTAATGGATCTTCTATCAAACTTAGAACCTGCCCAATCCGCATCATAAAAACACTCAATACGAGTGTGTCCCTGACTATTGTATAGTATGCCTAGACCAAGAGCCTTCTTCAGATAGCACAAATCTGCTCTAAAGCGGCCCAATGCTTTACTGTAGGCACAAATGTGAACTGACTAACAACACTTACTACATATGCAATATCTAGTCACGTCACAGTGAGATAATTTAACTTCCCAACCACCCTCCAATACCTCTCAGGGTTGTAGAAAGGATCTCCATCATCTAGCATAAGTTGTACATTAGGAACCATTGGGGTAGTACATGGCTTTGCTTCTATCTTACCAATCTCTTTAAGCAGATCAAGCACATACTTCCTCTGTGATAAGAACATCCTTATCTTGCTCCTTGATACTTCTATTCCTAGGAAATACTTCAGTTCACCCAAGTCCTTTGTATGAAACTTGGAATGCATGAATGCCTTAAGATAAGAGATTCCTGCATGATCATTTCTTGTAATAACTATATCATTGACATAAACCACAAGAAGTATGATACCAACATCTGATTTCTTATAGAAAACGGAATGATCTTTCTTGCTCTTGTTCATGCCAAATGCTTGAATCTCCTTACTGAATTTTCCAAACCAAACATGGGGACTCTACTTCAATCTATAGAGAGCTTTTTTCAGACAACAAACCTTCCCATACTCCCCCTGAGCAACAAACCCAGGAGGTTGCTCCATATAGACTTCTTCTTCTAGATCACCATGAAGAAAAGCATTCTTGATGTCTAACTGATGTATCATCCATTGTTGGGAAGCAGCAATAGAAATAAACAGTCGAACTAAATTTAGTTTGGCAACTGGAGAGAAAGTATCAGAATAGTCTACTCTATGTGTTTGAGCATATCCTCTAGCTACAAGCCTGGCATTCAGTCTTACCACATAGCCATCAAGATTAACTTTTACCACAAAGATCCACTTGCAGCCAACAACTTTCTTTCCTTGAGGCAAATCAACAAGTTTCCATGTATGATTGTCCTCCAATGCATAGATTTCTTCAAGCATTGCATTCTTCCAACTAGGATGATTCAAGGCCTCTGTAACAGTTTTAGGTGCTGAAATAGAATCTATAAAGGCTACAAAAACACTTGAGGAAGATGACAGGTGATCATAAGACACAAAGTTAGCAATGGAATAGGTAGATTTGCATTGTCGTTTACCTTTTCAAAGGCTAATGGGAAGGTCAAGATCACTGGAAGGATCAAATGACAAAGGAGCTTGTGCAGGACATGTGTCTATTGTTAATAGGTGCCGAGAGTACACCTGTACAATTGGTGGTTTGACTAGAGCAGGAGGAACATCAACAACAGTACCCAAATGAGCAAGAAACGCATCAGAATCAACCATACTTGATTACCTAAAAGTTGGTCTTGAATTAACCACTTGATACACAAGTCATTCTTCATCCTCCTCCCCACTTGCAAAACTTGTGGGTGAAGAGAAAAATGATGTGTCTTCTGAAAACACAACATCCATTTATACTAGATACTTATTGAGATCAGTCGAGAAACATCTATAGCCCTTTTATAGTCTTGAATACCCCAAGAAAACACACTTTAACGACTTAGGATCAAGTTTAGTAACAGAATGCCTTATATCTCTAACATAGCATGTACATCTAAAAATTCTTGGTTCAATTGGAAAGAGTGATTTCTATGGATGTATTACTTTGTATGGAATATCACCTTTAAGCACTACAGTGGGCATACGGTTGATCAGAAAACAAGCTGTGGAAACTGCATCAGCCCAAAATTGTTTCACAACCTTCATCTAAAACATGAGTGCACGAGTCGTCTCAAGTAAATGCCTGTTTTTTCTTTCAGCAACCCCGTTTTGAGAAGGAGTATCAACACAAGATGTTTGATGAAGAATCCCATTGTGACTCATGTAGTTCTGAAATGAGTTAGACACATATTATTTTCCATTATCACTTCTTAATATTTTCATAGGCACATCATATTGGGTTTTAATCTCAACAGAGAATGCACAAAAATGTGAAAATACTTATGAACGATTCTTCATAAAATAAATCCAAGTCATTCGAGAAAAATCATCCACAAAAGTAACAAAATATCGAAACCCAGTTTTAGAAGTAACAGGACAAAGACCCCAAACATCAGAATGTACTAACTCAAACAAAGACTCAGCCTGTTTATTAATCCTTGGGCCTAAAGAACTACGATGATGCTTCGCAAAATGACACGACTCACAATCTAATGAAGGTAAATTATCAAACTGAGGACATAATTTCTTCAACACCGGTAGAGAAAGATGTCCTAACCGATAATGAGCTTCAACAGGAGAGGCAGTACTAACACACGCAACTGGTCGAGGTACCCACTCATCAAGAATATAGAGCCCATCAGATACATGTCCTTTACCAAATGTCCATTTCGTCATAACATCCTGAAACACATAATGATCAGGGAAAAATGAGACACTACAATTCAAATTTTTGGTAAGTTTACTGATAGAGATTAAGTTAAAGGCCAAATTTGGTAAGTTTAACACAGAAGATAAAGTAATAGAAGATGTTGGTTTCAAAGTCCCAAATCCTTTAATTTCATAGGTAGAACCATTAGCAACAGTAATAGGAGGAGCAGAATGTGTTCTGAAGGTAGAGAAAGTTTTATGATTACCTATCATATGATATGTAGCACCTGAATCAATTATCCATTTGTTTGAGGAGGAAACAAGACATGTTTTACCTTACTCTGCCAGAGCACTAATAGGAGTAAATGTTTTTAGTGCTTCCTAATACTGTGAATATTTAGCAAACTCTTTTGTTGTCATTGTGACAATCTAGTCTGAGGAGTCTGAAGATGTAGCAGTATCAGATGTAGCAACATTGGCAGTTTGATTTCTCCGATTCTGATTCTACAATTTCTTGCAGTTCTTCTTATTATGGCCAACCTCATGGTAGTAAAAACACACAATGGTACTTGAATCATTGCCACAATTTTCAAATGCCCTGTTATTCACCCTCCTTGCATTCTCTGTATTTCCTCCTTTTGCAGTAAGAACATTGGTGTGCTGAGAAGACAGGACATTCTTAGTTCGTAGAACTCTACTGAACACTTCCTGAATGGAACCAATGTCAGAACCAGAAAGAATCTGAGATTTTGCAGTCTCAAACTCAGATGGGAGACCGGATAAGAAACTCATAACAGCCAATTGTTCCCTTTGAGCCTGTTGTACTCTAACATTCGGACTGAAAGGCATAAGAGCATTCAATTCCTCATATACCTTCTTGAAGTCCATAAAGTATGCAGTGAGGGATTTAGCTCCCTTCTCAGGATAATGGAAGGCATTCCATACATCATACATCCGAGATACATTTCCTTTTCCAAAGTAAAGAAAATATAGATAATCCATTAGCTCTTTAACAAATTCACAATGACTCAGCAGACCAACAATATCACTATTAATAGAGTTTTTAATCTGCAGAAAAAACCGTGCATCATCTTGCATCCAAAGTTTTCTAGTGTTATCATTAGGAGGTTCCTCAGTCAAGTGGTCATCTTTAGCAACACTTCTCAGATAAAATTTGATCGTCTTGCTCCATTCAATATAATTAGACCCATTTAATTTGTCTTTAGTTGTTTTTGACACAACAGGCACTATATCAACAACATAATTCTTATTCTCTTCCATGGCAATAAAATTCAATCTCCAAAGTAATTTGACACACTGATAAGAGCAACCCAGACCAGAAATTGCAATTCACCACAGCAAGAAGAAAGAAAGAGACAAGTACCTCTCTTACAAGAAGGCGTCAAAAGTGTCAACTTATTTACAATTTTTCTTCCCCCATTTTTTCCATAGCAACTATAAAACCCTTGACTCCCTCTCTTTCTCACCCCGAAAGTTGTGAAGAAAAATGGATTGGAGCCATCTTTAAATGCAGGAATGCCCTAGCTTCAACAATTACTCATCTGATAGACTTGCCAGTGTGGCGGCCAAGGTAGGCGAAGAGAAGTGTGCGAGTGACGATTGAAGAGTTGATGAGGATAATTTCGAGTTCACTTTCATTTCAACGGATAAGGTGTTGCGTGAAACTCAGATCGGCTCGGTTTCTAAGAAGAGTAGTTTGACTGGATCGGTGTCGAAGCGGTGGAGGTTCTAAGATTTACTCCGACGAAGTAACAACAATGGTAAGGATTCCTTCGTGTTCCTCACTCCTTCCAAAAGAGAAGAGAATGTGGAAGTAACTGGCAAATCTGATCATTCGAAGGAAATGAGGAACTCCCTCAACACGAAGACCAATGTTGCTGGAAAAGCAAAGCACTTTTTATTCATGCCCAATCGGCGTCTCAGCTGATTAATGTCCAGCTGGTGCTACTTGATGGAGGGAGTAATCAACACAATTTATAACCTATTACACCATGAACTAGGGTAGCAAAGAAAAAGCTACTATAGATAGTGGCTCTAGGATCGTTCACTAGGAAGGGTTTTCAAACTGAAAATGATACCAATTCAAAGTGAATTGGTGCTGTTTCATTTCAAGATTAGCTTAAGAAATAAAACACAAACTTTGATTGAAAAATGTTAGATTTAGACTAACGGCACAGCAAGTAATGGAAATTACTTATGAAGAAAAACATTCCTTGGAGATTTAGGTTCACAGGGGAGGTTCCTTGTGCAAAAACATAACTCTGGTCAGTTGGTTCATTTCCTCGTATTAGAGAATTAACATAAAGTCAATTCTCTAACAGGTGCTGCACAAATGCATCCCTTAATTGGATTTCAGCTCTAAATCTCTCTCACTGATGCAACTTGCAATGGTTCGAGCCTCTCACTTAGCCTTTATCATTCAAGGTGATCTTTAACCTTGGACTTCCTTTCTCAAGCTCGCAAGAGATAACTAATGGATGTCTCCTTAGAGTCCAAAAGCTTACCAAGTGTTGGAAATTCTAGAAAATCCTACCTTTAAGTCACCTCCCAAAGGCTCGCAAGGGTTAAACTAGTGCATCTCCATGGATAGAGATCACTTGCCTTACCAAGTGTTGGCCCAGGTGACTCCAAGGCGTTTTAAGTTAACTAAAAATATAGAAACCATTCACGGGACACACTTTCTCTTCATTCATAGCTGAAACCACAAAGCTACTAATTCTTGCACTTGGAACCTTTCCCGGCAACCTTAGCTCCAAGGAACTAAAGGTTTAGTTACTCATTCTCTGGGGAAACCTCCTCAGAGAGTGCATAACATAGTAAATGAAAAATACAATCAAAGTGAGAAGGTAAGGCAGAGCTCAAGCTCTGTATTTTACTTTCTTTCAAACTTTTACAAAAGGTTCATCACCCTCAGAACAGGCTCTTCGGGCACTATTTATATGAAAATTACATTAATAGCTATTACATGGATATTTTAGCCTTTTTCCTAACTTAAAAGCTAAGGAATCCTATAATTGGTGGGTTACAAGGAGAATTTGGGGATTTAGACAACAAAAATCTGAAGAAAAATATCTCCAAGTGTCGGTTACAAATATCGAGAAGCACTATGGACCATTTCGCAGGTGAAAACGTGGTCTGCGAAATTTCGCAGATGAACAAAAAGGGCTGCGAAATTACTTCGCAGCAAACGGCTGATTTCGCACCGCTGCGAAGTGGTCTTTCAGCTTGCGGTGATTGGCTTCTAACTTGTCGTGAAACTTCAGGAGGAATTCCATAGCACTATGCAAAAAGGCTGCGAAATCATTCCGCAACAAAAGGGTGATTTCGCAACACTGTGCAAAATTCTTCCTTCAGCTTAGAGTGATCGGCTTCCAACGGCTGTAACTCCTTCATTTAAACTCCGAATTGCGCACCGTTTGAAGCATTGGATTGTTAACTTCCTAAGCTTTAAAATGAAATATAGCATGCATAAATTGGACTTCAGGAAGTGCTCCAAAAGTGGCTGACATGACTGTCATCAAGAATGCTTCATGGCTGATTTCTCTTTGCTTCCCCTCCTTGCATTCCGGATTTGCTTATGGAAAAGGACTTCAAAGCTTTGATTCTTCATGCTTCTGAGCTTTCCATTGCTTTGCCAAGGATTCCAAATAACTCTTCTCAATCTCATATTGCTTTGGTGATCAAAAAGCTATCAAAACACCAAAACTTAATACAATTTGATTAGAATTGATTGCAAGGGTCCTTAACATGTTAATTGGGTTAAAAGGCAATAACTACTACTCAAAAGTGTTTAAAAGGATTAATTACAAGCTATCAAATAGAACTTTTTGAGTAGTAATCAATTTTGTAGACCAAATAGAAATAGTAACAGAAACACCTGAAATCCCAAGAACAAAATCTCACAATCCAAGAACGAGATCACCCTGGCCGAAAAACGGGATTGCGATGCTAATGGAAATGGTCAGAGGTCAAAAGAAGCTACCACAGTCCTCCACGCACCGGCGCGTGAGTTGACACGTCCTGCTTCTCAGGGCACGTGAGCTTCATGCGTTCAGCTTTCGGTCGCCGGACTTCGGGTACCGACCGATCCTTACACCACGCTTCCCCCTCTAAAGGCAGTGACACTACCAAGTCACTTTTATTCTGTGACCTAAGAAGAACAGAGAATGGCAGAATGTCACTAGAAATCAATGACTCAGAAATAACAAACCCAGAATTTGAGCCAAAGGCTCTGATACCATGTAATTCAACAAAGGTATTTAAAGAAATTACTATAGTTTTATTAAAGGAATAATACACACACACACACACACACACATATATATATATATATATATATATACAATTGAGAGTCCTAAATTAGGAAGGTATTATCCCTAAGAATCAGCCTACAAGAAAGAAAACAACTTAATTATGGTAAGTACAGATATATACAGCTAACATAGAATAATAAGATTGACAACCTGGATGTAAACATCAAAAATAAGTCTTCCAAGACTATGAAAGGATTTATTGTCTCTGATCACTATCTTTGCAAAATGAAGTTTCATAGTATAGGTCCCATCGGCTAAGCAACGTCCATAGTAAGTGAAAGATAGAGGAGAAAGTCATGCTCTTGTGTACAATTGAGAGTCATTCATCCTGAGCATGGATACATTCTGTGCTATATAATCGTTTGTGGTTCTATTAGTACCCCATAATTCTCCTGTGCTACTAAAACCCCAATTATCTCTCATAGGAACAAACTTGGATGAACCTGCTAAGTCTTCATACACTTCATAGATAATATCTCCAATGGTGGTTCTTTCTCCACCATAAGTTATATGCAATGAATAGCGATCTTCAGAGAACAACAACAATATAAATGATGATCAAATAAGCTTAAACATAGAAGAAGTAAAATAACTAAAATTCATGCATGGAAATAAGTCTATAAAACATAATTGAGGCCCTTACCTTCAGAACATGGAAAACTATTCAAGCACTCACCAAGTTCCCTATATTAAAGCATAGTTTGACAAAGCATCAGTATTGTACAAGGAAACTAACAAACCTGCATATCACTATTCTTCAAAGTTTAATTACAAAAAAAATTACAAGCTTACAAGTTTCTCCTTTCAAAAAAGCTTTGGAACAAGTTCTTGATGAAACAATAGAGTTATTTTCAACCAAATAGATAGTGAATGACAAAAAATATTTGTGTAAAGCTCAATGAGGCTTAAATCAAGAAAGAAAAGAGTTCTTACAAGGTTTCTCGACAAGTAGGTGGCATAGAGTGCTCATAAAAGTTATTATAAGAAATATATATTTGGCTGCATACAAACATTTTAAGAACTCTTACAAGAATTATCCATGCAATATTAACTAGAAGTTTGCATATGAAACCATGAAGGGAATTTGACCTAATTTTGAAATTAAGAGCTAAGGAGTTGGATTATTTTAGAATGAGAAGCTTTTGGAGCACCCATATGAGTAACTTCTCTATGATTTCTTCCCTTCAATAGCTACAATATTAACTAATTTGGCTAAAATTCAACAATAGCAACAAAAATTTTATGAATTGAGAACTTTTACCACACCATCTAAATCAACATTACAATATATCTACCATGCCCCTATTAGACTTTTTAGATGTTGTACACTAAACTAATGACCCTTCAGGGACCAGCCCAGCCAAAATCAGATTGTTGTGAAAACAATAAAAAATAATAGACAATGAAGAGAATGAAAAAAAATGCACATTTTTTTTTTTTCAATTTCCAAAGTGCCTTGCTACACCTATGAATACATAGGGATGATTTCAAATGTTGTGCATGGTGGAATGAAAATGACTAAAATAGATCTGCTACATACTAATCTCTAAAAGGGTTAGATATGAATCACTTTCTAGAGGAGGAATATATATATATAAGCATATAAAAATAAGAAATTGAAGCACAAAAATAAGTAATTTCATGTAAATTTAATTGAAAGTATAGGATTAAAAGCATACTAGCAATTATCTCTGCTCTTGATCCAGTCCGAAATAGGCCCAGTGAGCAAGTTGCTTGTCAAATAACTAAATAGCAAATGACAAAGTCTCATAATTGTTGAGAAATGTAAGTTGTTACTATCTCAAAATGTTATGCAGATTCATGTTGAAGAAAATTGTAGTTCAAATTTTGGTGAGGGTAAACCATAAACCATAGTGAAATATGTAGGAAGCCTTCCCTACATACAACTCAGTTTCTTATACCATTCTACACTATAGCCTTCTTGGTAAACCGACATCCTTTGGGTGTGAGTTTAGTCATAGGTTAGTAACTCTATGATCTAGGTAAACTAGCAAGAATGGACCAATATATTTTAGTGTATTGATCTATAGGAAGGCTTCCTATGCAACAAAAATAGGCATGCTTTCCTAAGTTTCAATTTCTTACATTAACTCCATTTTTGTTAAACATTCCAAGTTTGGAACAGTTCCTTCTAGTTTGTTGAAGCTAAGGTCCCTACAAGAAAATAACAGTACAGATGTCATAATTAAGCAAACAAAAACAAAATAAGGTTTAGTCAAATGATCTTTCCACTAAATTTACTACAGTATAAATTTAAAAAGAAAAAAATGCCATGAGTATGTGAAATAAGCAGAAAAAAGAGAGACATAATTCATTGATGGAATTACTTACAAAAAGATCAACCATATGTTCATATAACTGATCAACCTCGTTTCTTTTTTTCAAAAAAAAAAAGGGAAGAGGGGTGACCGAGGGTCCTTAGTGCCTGTATCTTACCTAAATAGTAATTTTAGTATAATAAAAAGGTTTCTACACAATCAAAAGCCTTCTTTTCTTCCCTTTTTTTCCCCCTCTTTTTCTTTTCCTCACAGAGAACAAAGTTTATTTAGGGGAAAAATGCACAAGAGGGAATGATTTATTTGTCAAAGCAAAAAAGGATAACAAACAATGTTGCCAACTAAAAATTAGAAAGCAAAACACATAGTTTTGGTCCAAAATTGCCAGCACCCCTGGTCAACATCTCCACGTAGCAAGTTCTGGCCCATGAATCCTTTCTACTATAGCCAAAAAAAAAAAAAAAAAAGTGGTTTACTTTTCCAATTGTTTTCCTACTAAGTTGAGCAAGAAAATAATTACCTTCTCTCCATGTGCAAGACAAAATTTCCAAGACTCACAAATAGTAAAAGGTCGAGTCTAAAAGTTAGGTCTGGATATGATAAACATATAATTTCTCAGTCTAATTTCGGTTACCATGATAGAAAATATGAAAGAAGAAAAACTCTTACATAGTTGTTAGCTCAAACTACCTTAAACATGTCCACTTATATTAATATTCTTCTAAAAATCAAATAAATATAGCTTTTGACATCTTGCTTCCATGCATACACACAAGTTCCTAGTAATATTAAGTTTGTAATATTAGCAGTGCATCACTCCAACTAGTTAGGGTCAACACTCACTAGCATTGTAAAAAATGAAAGGAAATTGGGGAAAAAGAGAGTTAGTTGTAGAGTTACAAAATTTGCAGTGTTGTCATCTCTGCTAAATATTTGGGGATTGATCCAGAGATATTACAGCCCCTCAACATGCTACAAGGTAAAACTGATCCATATAAGCACAATTACAGGAGTATTAGAATTATTATGCACCCAAAGAATTTTTAAACCATAACTACTACTTACAATTTTTTCAGGCCTTTCATGTTTCTTAGAGGCCGAAAATTTGAGCCCTTCCCAGGTAAATCACTAATCCTTCTGCATGGAATCCCATCAGGAAAAATTAAAATCCTAGTCTATTTCGATAATATGATGTGAAAGGCCAGTTGCTGTAAAAATTAAGCTACTCAACAAAATATTGACTAAAAAGGTTTAACTCACAATTCAGTTAAATCCTTCAAGACAGAGATGCTAGAAGGTATGGGCCCTTGAAGACCACTTGCTTGAATCTCTCTGTTAACCACACAATCCTAATTCACTAAGATTGCACCTGGAAACTTTTAATATTAAGGAATTTCATAACAAGAGAAGGAACTTACAATTTCTGCAACTGTTTCCAATTATGAATAAAATTGGGTATTTTTCCAATGAAATTGTTGCCACTAATCCGACTACATTTGATCCAACACAAAGACAAAAATTTAATCCTATAAAAGCTAATTTTTTTTCATCACATATCTTAAATATTTACAATTGTAGTATTTTAAAGGGCTTTGAAATCTTACAATTCTATTAATTTGGTTAGATTAGCAAGTGATAGAGGCAACTCCCCAGTGAGATTGTTAGCGCTAAAAATGCTAGTCACCAAAGGGAAGATCAAACCAATGTAAATTGTTATAATTTTGAAGGATTACATATAATCAAGATATGAATCGCCAAATATGAATAGTGATAAGAGGAAAAGGACCAACATAAGCTCCAAGTTAACGAGTTGCCCAAGTTGGGGAGGAACAGTTCCAGAGAACAGGTTGCTCTCCATCCTCCTAAAAATACAATTCAGTTTCTTCAAGATAAGAGCAATAGCAAACTTAAACAAATTAAGAAGCACTTCCCAAAAAAGAAAATGGGGTTGGTGAGGTAGAGTGAATGTCACTATATACATATATCTCAGAGTGGTAATGTTTCCCAAGAAGCTTGGTATTAATCCTGATAACCTGTTCACAATAAGTGCCCTGCAAGGAATAGTTCACTATGTCAATCCTATAAAGATCATCTATAGGCTAACCTTAA
Organism: Vitis cinerea var. helleri x Vitis riparia; assembly: GCA_946000715.1. Lineage (NCBI taxonomy): Eukaryota > Viridiplantae > Streptophyta > Magnoliopsida > Vitales > Vitaceae > Vitis > Vitis cinerea var. helleri x Vitis riparia. The sequence goes on along the minus strand of OX254005.1, from coordinate 16,141,889 downwards.
GGATGAAGTGCAGAAGTATCTCACAAAAATTCTAATTGCATAGAAGCTCATTCACGTGGTATGTTACCACTAAGATAGTTCCTACTGAAATCACTGTAGACAAGGAAAAAAAATGTTACAATAATGAAAGTTTGAAATCTGAATTTAAGTTTTGAGAAACATGCATATTTATAGAAATACTTCTTACATCATCTTAAGGTAAGGCAATTTCGCTAAAGAGGTTGGAAGCACACCGGCAAGATCTTGCCCTTTAAGAGATCTGTTTGATAAATAAACAAGGTAATAAAGGTCCATAGGATTCAAGTTTTGGTTTGGGAAATTCCCAAATGTAATATTCTATTAGTAGACACGAGGATAGTGAAGAAAAATCTTAATAAGCAACTATTTATGTATGAATTGCTTTATATAAAAATGTGTAGCATAGTCATGTAAGTGCAAATAGAAATTAAGACATAATGAGAAATCCATAATTCAGTAGCTCATAAAACAGAGGAAAATCAAAATCACAAGTCCTAGAAGTACATAAACCACAAGAATGTAGTCCAAAGCTAGATTGACAACTTCAGTATACTTTATGGTCCATGGCACTATAAAAGTACTATACTTATACATTATAGATGCATGTATATATGTAAACCAAATCACAAGTGTTTATATAATGAGGAGGATTGTATTTTGGTAGTTGATGGCCTCAAATTCTTTATTTCTCACCCACTGTATACATGCTTCTATACATGTATATCTAAACTACATGCATATATATATATATATGGTTGTCCTTGTCAAACTGAATATAAAAAACACTACTATATATATTCATAATTTTGATATATGAATAAAAAAATTTTATGGACATGGATTAGTAATTATAGTCATAAAGTGGTAAGAAATTATAAGATCTCGGTTTATTATTTTTTTTAAAAATTAATATGAATACGCTGGAACTCGTTTAATAATGATTTTAGAAAGTGTTTCTAATATTTTTACACTTGAAAATTTTTATATTGAAATGTTAGAAAAATTAGAAATATTTCTTAAAATCACTATAAAATGTATTCTTAATAATCAAGTTTAAATTCAATATAGTGATGTAGGATGCTTCAAAATAACTTCATGGGTAATGGATTCTCAATGTATTTTCAAGTCATATATTGTAATTTTACTATAGAAAAGTTAATTTGCAATTACGAAGAAATTAAAGAAGTAATTACTTGGTATAAAAAATGAAGTCATATATTATTTCCGCTGTTAATCATAATTAAAATAATACATCATTTGTATAGGCCATTGAATAGAATGTTATTTAAAGGGTGTTTGATAAACCTAATTTAAGTCATTAAATAGCTTAAGTATATTTGGTAATTTAACTTAATATCATAACTTAAAATGAAAAATAACTTTAAGCATTAACTTATTTTTAATATCAAATTTACAACAATGGTTTTACTTTCATAATTTATTTTTTATTGTAAATATTTTTGGGTATGCAATACTTTTAATATTGATGAAAATATAAATATAAATATAAATTAAAACAAAGGGTAAATATGTCAATTTTATAATATAAAATAAATTTAAAATTAATTATATTAAAACTATAATGCTTGAAGTAAAAAATAAGTAATAAATTTTAAATCAATAATTTTACAATGATTAAAGCATTATTTCTCTTTTTCATTTGTTATTTTTATTTTTATTATTTATTTTCCATAAGCTTTCATGATTGTCAATCAACCATAACTCTGCTTCTCTAATACTATTGGCTTTCAACCAAGAGTAGTAGAGTATGGTCTATTCCTTCAAAGACTCCAATCTAATCTCATTTGCCTAAGAGGTCCGTCTAGCCTACAAGCAGTTTCCTCTGAGATAACGAGGAAGTTTTTCAGTTTTTCATAGTGGATCTCTCATCAATTCCAACATAATGAGTATAAAATGCCTGAAGCTTATGATCAGGAAAGGGGTGTAAATCAGGAGAAGAGATTTGTTGTGGCTTTGCAGCATTATAGTGTTGCAAGAATTGGAATATGAAAAATCAACAATAACTATGTCGGTAACTTCCCCTCGGAGTAGGTGTTGGTTTGGTGTTGAGTTGAAGACGTTTGAGATTAGCATAGAAGAGCACAAAGGAAAAGTGTGTGGGAAGATCTGCGAAAGAGGCCCTAAGTTTTCTTCATGGATCATATTTAGAGGGAAAGGTTTGTCTCTGCTGCTAGAAGGGGTTGAGTCATGTTGTGGGCTAAAGGAAAGAATCCCTTTCAAGAAGTTTTGGTCGGAAGGAGATAGAGACTACAGTCTGGAACTCCGTAGCAATAAAGCAGGGAGATTCTTGTTTTGCGTTGTAAGATATGCGGAGAATAAAATATTCTCCTTGGCTTTTCCTGAAGGAAGAGGGCTCGTTGGAGGTTGGAAAATTCTCGCTTGTAAATTGAAAATTTTGTGAGTCTATCATCTTCAGTGGAAAGGAGCTCTGTTAGAAAATAACATACCATCTCAAGCTTCGCCTAACAAAAGTGTGGACAGAGACACTTCATCTCTTCGGGTTTGCCCCGTGCCTTGCGATGTCGTTTGGCTAGAAATTAAGAAAGAAACACTCGATAGAAAAGAGGAGCTGCTGGGTAGGTGTCTGGCGGGCCTTTGGGAGGGAGACTCTGACTGTCTCCTTGATCTCGTTTCCTTCGGATCATAGGCGAAAAACTCCTAGTTCTTGGAAGGGAACCTCTGGCTGTCAAACGTGAGAGAAAATATTTTTCTTCTGAAGTTTGAATTTGCGGATGAAGCAGAGAGGGTGTATAATTCAAGGGCGAGATGCTTCAGAGGAAGAAGCTTCTACCTCGAAAAATGGAAGCCTTCCGTTGGATGTCTTAAGAGAGACAGAGGGGGTGCGCGCCTTGTGTGGGTCAAAATTTTAGGTCTCCCTCTGCCTTTTTGGGGAAAAAGTCTCTTCAAGAGTTTTGGAGACTCTTATGGGAGATTCGTGGTTGTTGATGAAAACACAGTCGAACGTTGGAACCTCAAGTGGGCCAAAGTCCTCGTCAAAACCAAAGGTTGGCAGTACCCAAGTTCGCTGCAGGTGGTCATTGGTCCCTCTTGTTTCGCTCTACAACTCTAGTGGGAAGAAAAGCCCTACATCTCCATTGTGCTCCCCTCCCACGGGTTGGATGCTTGGAAGCTTAGGGAAGACGAGGTGGCCCCTTCACGCGCTGAGGGGAGCATGGGCTCCCTGTCCTCTTCCTCAGTCCCTCCGCAGCCTAAAAAGCTGCTCCGGTCGATCTTAGGGAGTGGTGTCCCTGCCTCGGACAAAAATGTTGCAGTTACTCCCTTTTCCTATGCTTGTGAAATGGAGATGGGCCAACGTTTGGATGCCATGGCCCATTAGGGCTTGGCCTGTGTTAACTTCTTTGGGTCTGGGCTAGGGAAGGCCCAAGTCTCTGCTACACAAGGAAATCCCTTTAAGCCCATTGACCTAGCTCCTTCCAAAGACTTAGGGCAAGGAAGCCCTAGCTGCTCGTCGTGCCGGAGAAGAGGAACTCCCATTGGGACCCCCCAGATGGAAGCGTCGCCCCAAATGGAAGTGTCGCCGCCTGTAAATGAGTCTTCCCCCCCCCCCCCCCCCCCCCCTTTCGTCGAAGCTCACAATCCTCAAGGTATGCTCTCTCTACCTTCGACCCCCTCGAGAGGGGAGTCATCTTCTTCTTCTACTCCATTCTAGGATATGGGATTTGAGAGTGAAAAGGGATCTTGCTCTGGTCTGTTGGAATTGACACTAAGGGAGGCAGAAGCGACACCGAATCCCCTGGTCCATGATGCTTAGAGATGGGTCGACAATGGTTCTGACAAAAGCCTTGAGTCCTGATCCCCCAAAATTTGTGGCGAAGCAGAGAGACTTGTCGGTTATTCCCCCGTACGAAGAAGGATGGTTAGAAGAGGAGATTTCCAATCTATTTCACTTTAGTAAAATATTGGGAATGCCTGTCGAAGGGCATGAAGTCGAAATTATGGCCTTACTTAAGAAATTGAAGTTGAGGATTGGAAGTAACACCCTTTGCAAGAGACGGAAGAAGAAAAAATCTTGCACCACCCACTTCAAAAGAGAGTTAAAAAGATTGGAATGTTCTGTTAGTTATGGGGGGACTTCAGGGATAACTAAAAAAATCCGGTCAGAGCTCCTGGGATTTGATTCTAGTTGATTAATGAGAATTAAAATTCTCTGTTGGAATGTTCGAGGGCTTAATGATTTTGAGAAAAGAAAGTTGATCAAGGTTATGGTGAGGAATCAAAAACTAGATTTGGTTTGCCTTTTGGAGACGAATGTGAAAGAAATGTCTCTGCAAATGGTCAAAAGTGTGGGAGTAGGAAGATTTCTTAATTGGGCTTCAATAGACGCTAGGGGCGCAGCAGGAGACCTCCTTATCTTTTGGGATAACAGAGTCTTGGAGAATTTGGAGGTAGAAAGCGGGGAGTACTACATCTCTGTTCATTTTATAAACTGCGCTGATGGCTTCTCTTGGATTTTCTCTAGAGTGTATGGGCCAGTGATTGGTAGTGAAAATGAAGATTTTTGGGAGGAGCTAAGAGCCATCTGTGGCCTCTAGGAGGACCCTTGGTGCATGAGGGGACTTTAACGCTGTAAGATTCCCATATGAAATAAGGAATGCCCCTAGACTCACAACTGAAATGAGGAGATTTTTAAAGGTGATAAAGGAGTTGGGGCTGAGGGATTTTCCCCTGGCTAGAGGTCCTTTCACTTGGATAGGGGGTTTGAACTCTTAAGTTGCCTTTAGATTGGACCGTTTCTTGATTTCGGACCAATGGGAGGACCACTTTTCTGCCATCACACAATCTGCTCTCCCTTGTTTGGTCTCTAATCACAGCCTCATAGTCTTAAAAGTTGGAGGCTTCTCCTCAGGCAAAAGCCCCTTCTATTTTGAAAATATGTGGCTAAAAATAAAAGGTTTCAAAGACCTAGTACGAAGCTGGTGGAATGGTTATTATGTCGAAGGTTATAGTAGCCATTGCATTGCTGAGAAACTCAAAGCGCTTAAGAAGGACTTGAAGAACTGGAACAAGGAGGTAGTAGGCAATGTCTCATTCAATAGAGCAGAGGCATTCTCCCACCTGCAGCATTGGGAGGCCAAGTAGAATGAGAACCCTCTTACTTCTGGAGTGTGGAGGCTAAAAATTTGGCTCTTGAGGACTATAAGAAATGGGCTTTTTTGGAAGAAACTTCTTGGAAACAAAAGTCAAGAGAAATTTGGCTAAGAGAAAGCGATAAAAACACCAAATATTTTCACAAAATGGCCAATGCTAGGGCAAGGAGGAACTTCCTATCTAAAATTAGAGTGAATGAGGTGACTCCCTCTTCCATTAATGATATAAAAGAAGGTGTTTGTAGAGCCTACCAGTCCCTCCTCTCAGAACAAGGGATTGGAGGCCTAATATCAATGGCCTTAACTTCAAGGAGCTAGGAAAAGGCTTGGCTAGTAGCTTAGAGTTATGTTTAATGAGGAAGAAATCTTTGCAGCCCTAAGCAACTGCTATGGTGACAAAGCCCCAGGCCCGAAAGGCTTCGCAATGGCCTTTTGGCTGTTTTGTTGGGACGTTAAATTAGAGATTTTGGATTTCTTCAGGGAGTTTTACCTCCATGGGACCTTCCAAAGAAGCTTAAACTTCACGTTCCTTTTGCTCATTCCTAAAAAGGAAGGCACCAAAGACCTAATAGATTTCAGACCAATCAGCCTAGTAGGGAGTGTGTACAAATTGCTAGCCAAAGTCCTTGCTAATAAGCTGAAATCGGTGATGGGAGAGGTGATTTCTGATTTTCAGCAAGCTTTCGTCCATGGGAGACAAATTCTGGACATTGTTCTTATTGCTAATGAGGCCCTTGATTCTAGATTAAAAGACAACACGCCGGGCCTCCTTCTTAAATTGGAGATTGAGAAGGCTTTTGACCATGTCAATTAGGACTTTCTCATGGATGTGATGTCTAAGATGGGATTTGGGCACAGATGGATTAATTGGATGAAATGGTGTTGCTCTACGGCTACCTTCTCGATCCTCATCAATGGAAGCCCTTCGGGCTTCTTTCATAACTCTAAGGGTTTAGACAGGGCGACCTTCTTTCGCTCTATCTTTTTCTTTTTGCCATGGAAGCTCTTAGCCAACTGTTGTCCTATGCAAGAAATAGGGGCTTTATTTCTGGTTTCAAAGTGGGAGGAAGAGGAAGAGAGAGGCTGATCGTGTCACATCTCTTATTTGTCGATGATACCTTGATTTTCTATGACACCGATGCAGATCAGTTGCAATATCTTAGCTGGACCTTCATGTGGTTTGAGGCGATTTCAAGACTAAAAGTTAATCTGAGTAGATCTGAGGCCATCCCAATGGGGGAAGGCATCCCTATGGAGACATTCACCTTGATCTTGGGATGTAAGATTAGGAGTTTACCTACCTCCTACCTAGGTCTTCCCCTTGGAGCCCCCTACAAATCCACTAGGGTGTCGGATGCAGTGGAAGAAAGATTCAGGAAAAGGTTGTCTCTCTAGAAAAGACAATACCTCTCCAAAGGTGGTCATCTTACCTTGTTAAAAAACACCCTCTCTAGCCTCCCAACCTACTTTCTTTCTCTCTTTGTGATCCCCAAGAGGGTGTGTGTAAGGCTTGAAAAGATCCAAAGGGATTTCTTATGGGGTGGTGGCACTTTAGAGAACAAACCTCACTTGGTGAGTTGGAAGGTTATTTGTGCCGCTAAAAAGGATGGAGGCTTGGGCATTCGCAGCCTAGCTATTTTTAACAAGGCCCTTCTTGGGAAATGGTTATGGAGATTTGCCAATGAGAATGAGTCCCTATGGAAGCAAATTATCTCTAGTAAGTACAACCTTCAAGAGGGGAGATGGTACTCCAAAGGTGTAAGAGATCGTTATGGGGTGAGGGTTTGGAAGGCCATCAGAAATGGTTGGGAGAACTTTCGATCTCACTCCCATTTCATCGTAAGGGATGGCACAAGAGTGAAGTTTCGGAAGGACTTGTGGTGTGAAAATCAATCTCTGGAAGAAGCTTTCCCCACCTTGTTTAATCTCTCCGTCAACAAAGAAGGTTGGGTTGCTAAGGCTTGGGAGGAAGATGGAGTTGGGGGTAGCTGGGGGCTTCGTTTTAATAGACACCTTAATGATTGGGAGGTGGGAGAAGTAGAAAGCTTATTAAGCAAGCTTCATCCTTTGACTATTAGAAGAGGTGTGGATGAATTGCTCCGGTGGAAAGAGAACAAGAATGGGACCTTTTCTGTCAAGTCTTTTTATAGCTCACTCTCAAGGGGCATCAAACCCCCCTTCCTAGCTAGAACTATTTGGACTCCTTGGGTTCCAATTAAGGCTAGCTTCTTTGGTTGGAAGGCGGTTTGGAGCAGGCTAATCACCATTGACCACCTAAAGAGATTTGATTAGAACATCCGCATTAGGTGCTTTTTGTGTAAAAATGAGGAGAAAACCACAAATCACCTTCTTTTGTTTTGTGAGAAGGCCAAAATGTTATGGCATCTAATCTTTTCCCTTTTTGGGGTACAATGGGTGATGCACTCCTCTGTGAAAAGGAACCTCCTGGGATGGCATGGATCCTTTGTGGGCAAGAAAATGGAGAAAGCTTGGAGAACTGCCCCCCTCTACCTAATGTGGACCATTTGGAAAGAAAGGATCGGAATAGGAGGGCCTTTGATGATGTTGAGAGGAACGACCAAGATATTAAATCCATTTTTTTGTACACTTTTATGAATTGGGTTAGGGTGTATATAGAGGAACATACTTTCTCTTTGATAGATTTTGTAGACTGGCTAGCCACCAAGTAAGGGTCAGTCTTATTCGTCCCTTTGTTTTTTGCTCCTTTGTATCTTGGTATACTTCATGTATACTCTCTCTTTAGCCTTATAATAAGTGTAAGGGTGTCATCATGGCTTTAGAAATTGACCAAACTCTATAAAACACTCCTACAACATAAACAATAATCACTAAAGATACATCTTTCTTGATAAAAACTTTTGTCGTAAAACAATAAATTCAGCCATCATCATTTCATGAAGTAAATTAATTATTTGATGTTCACTCATTCCATCTATATTCCATTGATAAAAACTACTATCATCATAACTAGCAGCTAATTGATAATTTTTATCTTCTAATTGAACATCAGGAAAAGAGGGTTTTGAATAATAATTTTTTCTACTTACAAAATTATTAGAAATTGCATTGACTGTTGCAAGGGGTTTTTCTATTGAATCATGAGACATTTTGAATTGTTCTTCTATTTTATTTATTTCTGATTTTCCTTTTGTTATAGTTTGAATTTGATTCTTATTTTGATTAATACCGTTAATATTGAGTTTATCTAATCTAATTTGTATTTCTTTTAACATTGTTTTTGTTGATGTGGCTAATTGAATATTTGATTTTGCAGCATTTATAGGAATAATAAAAGGTTGTTCTAAAGATTTGGAAGATGATGATGATGATGATGATAAAGTTAAGGAAATTTTTGAGGATTTTGATGTTAATGTTTCTGTTTCTCCTATCTTCCCTCCCGGGGCAGAAGAAAACAAAAATTTAGAAATTTTTGTTGTTTGTTGACTTACATGTTGAAGAGAGTGATTTGTATAATTTAATTGTTGTTGAACTTGTCTAATATCCTTGTAAATTATGGGACTTTGTTCATCTTTGGTTCTTGGAATTTTGAAAGGTGATGCAGAAATTGAATTATTGTCAAAATTAAATTGATGATTATTTAAGGGTGGTTGTGAACCTAATTCTGAAGTTATTGTTCAAAATTCTTTTTTGAACATGTTCTGAGTGTTTTATTGCTAATTGGTGTCCTTCTTTATCTCTTAAAGTTATAATTTGTTTTCTTTATTTTTTAAGTTTGAAAAACCAATAGAAGAAAGGAATAGCAATTTTCTTTTGATTCATATATTTTTCATATTATTTTCTTAATGCATTTCTAGTTTGAGGAGGAAATGATTGAAAATAAGCTATTTTAGTATTATTATAAGGGGCAAAATAATCTGACTTTATCCATTCTACATTAGGAGTAAAATGAGTCTTTTTATAATTTTTCTTATGAATAATATTGACTTGATTAGGACACATATCTGAATGAGTAGGTGACGTTGGAGGTGATTCTTGTTATTGATATATAGGAATAGGAATTTTTGGAGTAAAATCAACACCATTTAGACTAGGATTTGAAGTAGAAGGTCTTGCAAATATAAAATCTTGATTAAATGAATATCTAGAGGCTTGACTAAATTCTACTTGAATAGTACCATCTATATGTTGTATAATTTTTGAAGGAGTTGTTAAAGGTTTAATTGGTTTTGGAAGAGTTAAATCTTTTAATTTTCATTGACCTCCTTGAGTAATTTCATTCCATTTTAATTTTTTAGGAACAAAAGCTTGAGTATTATTAGGATTATATTGTAATAATGATGTTTCATCTTTGACAGATTGACATATAGCTCTAGGATTTAATTATTGCTATAGTTTGAGCTTCTTCTATATTTTATAATCAAGATGTCAATCTGTCATATGTCAATCCTAAAGCTATATGTCAATCTGTCAAAGATGAAACATTATTATTACAATATAATCCTAATAATACTCAAGCATTTGTTCCTAAAAAATTAAAATGGAATGAAATTACTCAAGGAGGTAAATGGGAATTAAAAGATTTAACTCTTCCAAAACCAATTAAACCTTTAACAACTCCTTCAAAAATTATACAACATACAGATGGTACTATTCAAGTAGAATTTAGTCAAGCCTCTAGATATTCATTTAATCAAGATTTTATATTTGCAAGACCTTCTACTTCAAATCCTAGTCTAAATGGTGTTGATTTTACTCCAAAAATTCCTATTCCTGTATATCGGCAACAAGAATCTCCTCCTGAGTCACCTACTCATTCAGATATGTATCCTAATCAAGTCAATATTATTCACAAGAAAAATTATAAAAAGACTCATTTTACTCCTAATGTAGAATGGATAAAATCATATTATTTTGCCCCTTATAATAATACTAAAAGAGCTTATTTTCAATCATTTCCTCCTCAAACTAGAAATGCATTAAGAAAACAATATGAAAAATATATGAATCAAAAGAAAATTACTATTCCTTTCTTCTATTGGTTTTTCAAACTTAAAAAACAAAGAAAACAAATTATAACTTTAAGAGATAAAGAAGGACACCAATTAGCAATAAAACACTCAGAACATGTTCAAAAAAAGAATTTTAACAATAACTTCATAATTAGGTTCACAACCACCCTTAAATAATCATCAATTTAATTTTGACAATAATTCAATTTCTGCATCACCTTTCAAAATTCCAAGAACCAAAGATGAACAAAGTCCCATAATTTACAAGGATATTAGACAAGGTCAACAACAATTAAATTATACAAATCACTCTCTTCAACATTTAAGTCAACAAACAACAAAAATTTCTAAATTTTTGTTTTCTTCTGCCTCAGGAGGGAAGATAGGAGAAACAGAAACATTAACATCAAAATCCTCAAAAATTTCCTCAACTTTATCATAATCATCATCATCATCTTCCAAATCTTTAGAACAACCTTTTATTATTCCTATAAATGCTGCAAAATCAAATATTCAATTAGCCACACCAACAGAAACAATGTTAAAAGAAATACAAATTAGATTAGATAAACTCAATATTAACGGTATTAATCAAAATAAGAATCAAATTCAAACTATAACAAAAGGAAAATCATAAATAAATAAAATAGAAGAACAATTCAAAATGTCTCATGATTCAATAGAAAAACCCCCTTGCAACGGTCAATGAAATTTCTAATAATTTTGTAAGTAGAAAAAATTATTATTCAAAACCCTCTTTTCCTGATGTTCAATTAGAAGATAGAAATTATCAATTAACTACTAGTTATGATGGTAGTATTTTTTATGAATGAAATATAGATGGAATGAGTGAACATCAAATAATTAATTTACTTCATGAAATGATGATGGCTGCTAATGCTTATAGAATCGAGACTAGTAATTCTGACTTTCATGCTGCGGATGCCTTAGTAATAGGATTCACTGGTTTACTTAAAGGTTGGTGGGATCATTATTTAAGTCAAAATGACAGAGAATACATATTAAATGCAAAAAAGACAATAGTCAAAGAAGAAGGAACATCAGTCCAATCTTATGAAGAAGATGTTGTCAATACATTAATATTTGCAATAACAAAACATTTTATAGGAGATCCAGTTTATTTTGAAGAAAGAACCTCTAAAATCCTTAATAATCTTAGATGCCCAACACTTCAAGATTTCAAGTGGTATAAAGATATGTTTTTGGTCAAAGTTATGACAAGACATGATTGTGGAAGTCATTATTGGAAATAAAAATTTATATCAGGTTTACCCACTTTATTAGCAGAAAAAGTTAGACAAAGAATAAGAAATATTCATAATGGTAGAATTCCTTATGAGTCATTAACATATGGAGAACTAATTACTTTTGTCAATAATGAAGGATTAGCCCTTTGTACAGATCTCAAATTAAAGAGTCAAATGAAAAAAGAAAAACAAGATAGTAAAAAAGAATTAGAAATTTTTTGTTTATATTATGGTTATGCTACAATAGTTGCCCCTTCAAAAAGAAAAAATAAACAAAATAAAATAAAAGGTAAAAAACCATATACATAGTCAAAATTTCAAAAGAAGTTTGTAAAATCTACTCCTAATAAATCAAAATCTTCAAATAAAACAACTTTAAAAAAGAAAACACCCACATGTTATAAATGTGGAAAAATAAGACATTACTCTAGAGATTGCCAATTAGAAAAGAAGATCAATTCATTAGAAATAAGTGATAAACTTAAAAATTTAATGATAGGATTAATGATTGATAACGAAAATGAAGAATCAAGTGAAAATTATGACTCAGAAGAAGATAATAAAATACTAATAACACAAGAAATATCAAGTGAAGAGTCAAGTATAAAAGAAGAATCAGATGATAAAAAAGATTGTAATGGTATTTGTGCATGCTCATATAAATCAATAAATGTGATTTCAAAATATTCAAAATCTCCTTTTAATCTCATTATTCGAAATTATGTGCCTCTCATAAACTCAATATATTTTCAATTTTGGTATGATAAAGACAAAAACATTATATATTTGTTTTATTCTTCAAAAGAGATACTAAAATTTGAATTTTTTCTACAGATGGACCAAGAAAGGATTACATTTGGGAAATTTACTCTTCCAGTAATTCCTAAAAGTAATCTGTCATTCAGGATTCATAAAGATATAGAAGAAGTAGACAGATCACAAAAATGCATTTTAGACAACCTCTGGAATGCAAAAAGTGATATTCAAAAGTTGGAAGCTTTAAATGCCTTATCTTTTCATTTTAAACAGTTAAATGATAAATTAGAAAGTTTTTCTAACCCTTCAAGTTCTGATATACATTGCATCCCAATGGATACAGATCTTGAAAATTTCATTTGCAGGGAAAAAGCAGAAGAATCTAAAGATACATTTTCAAAATCTTTTCAAAATGAATTTCAAAAGGAACTCTCAAATCAAAATGAAGATTCAAAACTTTCTGAGGAAAGCCAAGAATTTCAAATTTCTAGATTTTCATTTTTCAAGCAAAAGATTTTGGATCTTCCTCGAAACATTAGACAGATGATCAGTGAAAAGGCTCAAGCTACAAGGGAAGCAAAGCAAGAGCATATCATGTAATTTCTTGCTGACTATAGCACTTTTGGAATTACTATTCATGGGATGAGCTTCACTTGGATTTCTCATTATGACAACACTTACAATAATTGTCCAAAGATCGATCCCTTATGTAAGGAAATTCCATTAGAAAGGCATGACTGTAAGTGTGCTCTTACTTACAGTATTTGCAAAGCCAATATTGACCTAGACAGCTACAAACCAATAATCATTAAGTTCAACAATGAGTCAATAGAACTAACTTCTTCTCTTCTCATGGATTATGGGGTTCTTTATCAACTAATTTTCTCCCATCCTGATCAAACCGATGGATTTGGAAGAAAATTAGTAGTCTTTGTTTTAAATGCCTTCATCCAGGATTTCAAATAAGTCGAACTCATCATAGAAAGCAAACCTCATGAATGGTTGAATGATGGAGGAATTTACCTTGCTCAACACCTCATCCTTCTCAAAGCCAATCAAAGAAAATATCAATTGTTTGGTACAGAGAGCCCTTGGCCTTGTACTAAATTTAGCCTCAAAAAACAAATCAGACATTGGAGGTCAAGAATGATTTCAAGAAATCTTGATTTTGAGATTTATAGTTCTTTCTAACTGTAATCTCATTACTGAAGATAACATTCAAAAAATCATTTCTTCAATTAGTCTTCCAAAAGTCCCTCTTCTTTTCCAGACTCAATTTACTTATCTTGTTGATAAGTACAAAAAGGAATATGTTCTTGAAGAAGAAGCCAGACGCACTTTTGAAAAATATCTCTTAGAAATGCTCAGTTAAGAGATATCAAGAATCTTTTGTACATTTTTATTTATCCAGTAAAAAAAAAAAGTATGTAAATTCTGAAAGTGTGAAAAGTTTGTAAAGTAAAAAAAAAAAAAAGTCAAAAGTCATGAATAGTAGTGAATAGTAGAATTTGTTTACTTTTGTCTACTACTTTACTTTGCAAGCAACGTGGAGAATGGGAAAGCAAAGAGAATTTTTTCTCTTCTCAAGTCTCTGACAAGGAAAAGAAAAAATATTCTCCTTCTGCAGACTTCATTGCTATAGCTGTCTCTACACGTGATGGATTTCAAAATTTTTAAGATTGAAGATTCAAGATAATTTCAAGTCCGACTTCATCATCTATAAATAGAGCCACATCCCTCTTCATCAGGCAGAGAGGAGAGAGTGCAAAAGAGAGCTTAGAGAGCTTGAAGAGTGCAAAAGAGATAGTGAGTGATTACTACCAAAAAGTGCTATTTTGTAGACCTAATTATAATGGTTTTAAGCACCTTTGTGTAGTAATCATATTCATTTAACCCAATTAATTCATTAAGGTCCTTAGTAATTGGTTTTAACCATTTTGTGGCAAGTTTACATGTTTTTATCAGCTTATGAATCAATTCAAGCATGCCAAATGATGGAGGAGCTACTTGGACAAGTTAAAGCAAGGATTTTGGAAGTTTACAGGCTTGAATTTCAAGTGGAAACACGAGCACAAACAAGAACAATGGAGAAGAGGAGAACAGAGGACAGCAGCTGCAGTATTCTTTCGCACTTTTGGGGTACTTACCGAAGTCCATTTTCTACATACTATATACCATTTCAAAGCTCAGGAAGTCAAGAATCCAACGCTTTAAACCGTGTACAATTTGGAGCTGAAATGAGGAAGATATGGCCTTCGGAAGACAACTGCATCAAACCTTGCGAAAATTTCGCAAGGTGAATTTCTCCTTGCGAAATTTCGCAAGGGGATTTTCCTCATGGTGCGAAATTTTGCCATTTCGCACCATGAAGAAACCACCTTGCGAAATTTCGCAAGGAGGATTTAGGCACCTTGCGAAAATGCCAAATTTCCTCTGTTTCTCCACGCACGCACCACTGACTTTCCAGATATTTTTAGCTTGATATTTTCTCGTGTAAATTCCTTTTGTAACCTTGTAATCAACCAATGAAAAGGTTGCTTTTGTAATAGCTCTTGTAATTTAGCTTGTTATTGTCTTTAAATAGAGGTGAAGAGCCTCAGAGAAAAAAAATCTTATAACCTGTAACTTTATAAGTTATAAGAGCACTTTTGTTTAGAAGCTTCTTTTCTCTTTTCTTTCTCATTTTCTTAGTAGCCAAACATCCTTGGAGGATGAAATCCCCAAGGATGAGAGGCTAAAACCTTTAAGTTTCTCAAAGTATGGATGTTATGTGATGGCTTGGATGCAATCCCATGGAAATTTCTCGCACCTGGAAGGTAAGGTAGTCGTTTTTCATTAATTGTTCATTAATGCAAAGTTTGGTTTTTATTTCCTTTGTACAACTTCCAACGGCCAATACTTGATAAGCTTTTGGATTTCTATCCATTAGTTATCTCCTACGAGCTATTGGAAGGTGAGGTTTTCAATTCCAAGTTTTGCATTAATCCGTTAGAACCAATTTCAATGGCCATTGAAATGTGAGTTTATCACCTAGAATGACTTTGAGTTGCCAATATTTGGTAAGCTTTTGGCTTTAGACCATTAGTTATCTCTTACGAGCCATTCAAAGGAAGTCTAAGGTGAATAACCATTGATGAAATTCACTACCATCTGTTTTTCCATTTTAAAGGATTAAAACTTGATTTGCTAAATCCATACCGGTTCGGGAAGCAAGCATCACCATAGTTGCAACCCCAACGCGAGGAGTCTATCCTGAGATTTCCAATTTGCATAAGAGCTAGAGCATAGCTATCCTATCTTTGAGAAACTTGTTTTTAAACCCTTTCATTTTAGTCTTTAATGTTAGCTTAAATTAGTTTAAATCTCTTTAAAACATTTTCATCTTCTTTTAAAGCTAACATCCATAAGAAAATCACCTATTTTCCTAATTTGAATATCACTTGTGTTTGCGAAAACCCTTCCCAGTGAACGATCCTAGAACCACTATGCTATAGTAGCTTGGCTACTTTAGTAATAGTATTTAAGGTATAAATTTTGTTGATACGCCTTTAAAGCTAAGCTACCATGAGTTGCATCAGTGAGAAATTAAGAGTTCAAAAAAAATTTCTCTTGTAATTTTCCTCCTTCAGTCTGTTATATTCATCAACCTAAGTCATCCCTCTGCTGTCAACCAGTTTGTATTCATCAACTCTCTGTAATCAAGGTATATTTTCAATAAACAAAATTTTCAGATTCAAATATATGCATTTTTATGTTTAAATTTCTGCAATAATTTAGACAGAATTAGATAGTAAATATTTCCTTTTTTATGCTTGGAGATCATTAGACAAAATTAATAATTGAGTGCATGAACTGTTGTAATATTTTCTTTTTTATGCTTAGAGATCATTAGACATAATTAATAATTGAGTGCATGAACTATTGTATGTCCTGGGTGCAAATGGTTTTGTCATAAAACAATAAATTCTAAACTTATGATAGATATAAGATAAGATTGGGATAATACCAAGGTTATATTGTTAATAATAATTAATACATTTGATATATACCTAGTTATTGTTAGTTTTTCTTAGTTATATTGAATTAATTTTACTGGTTGAATTAATGTTTGCTGGTATTCTTGGGATACTAAGATTTCAAATAGAAGGTTCTCATTAGCTCCAGTTTCTAACATTGCACCTATTTTTAATTCTATGGTTTGTAATTTAATCATTGTGTTCTTCTTCGTTACTATCTATTTATTATCATTTATTGGGTTAATTTTTACTTGAATTTTTCTACTTCGTTTATTTAGTGGTTTTTAAGTTCGCAAGTATTATATGACCTTCTTGACCACCACACAAATAATATTTGCATTGTCTTTTTCTTTATTTGGATTTTTTTTAAAATCTAAAATTTTCCAAGTTTTTTATATCTTGTTTGAAAATGTCGTTTTTTGTAAAAAGTTTTTTACTTTCTTCTTAAGAATCTTTTATAATTGTTGGGTCTTCCAAAGTTACATTCTCTACATCTTATGTCTAGATTTTCTCATATATGCAATTTTCTACAAAGTTGTTAATTTATATTTTATATTTTTTTAATTGACTTCTTTCTTTTATACTTAGGCATTCTTTTTCTAACCAGTTTTTTACAAACGCTATTCTAATACCTATGTAAGGAGAGTTCTTATATTTAGAAGTTGAAAATTAATTTCATAATCTAAGTCCTATGGGTCCTTGTATTTTTAATATATATCTATTTAAATATTTAAGCGTTATATATACTCTGACAAGAATTGCATATTTTCTATAAAAAAAATTCAATTTTTTTTATATAAGACGAGTTACACAATTTCAATTGTTCCAATTTATGGATATATATTACAAGTCCATTTACATATTCTTGAGTTGTTCTTAAAAAGTATAATTTTATTAAATTTATAAATACTATTATGCTAATATTATTTCTAACTTTTGGAAAATAATTATCATCTTCTTGTTCCATGTTCCTAAATAATTATAATACAGTTCCTCTAAGAGTACTTTTATAAAATTCATATATTTCTTGTTGATTTTCAAAGGATAATATGACACCGGCCAAATTTAAAGATTGTTCTATGTTCTTATGCATTATCTATATGTAAAATCTTCCATTTTCATATATTAGTTGCAGAGAGCTAGAAAGTTCTGCTTTTATTTTCCATTGGGGGTCTTTTTGGTTTGCTATACCCTACTATCTCGGTTTTTACATTTACAAATTCTTTTATATTTTCATCTTTTTTCCATATTTACTAACTTGTTTGGAACTGTTTCTGGGTTTTCTTCAAATTTTGGTTGAATAGTAAATTGATTTATTGTTCCTATGTCTACAAGTTTTTTAATCAAATCAATTTTATAAAGTTATTCATTCATCTATATAATTTTTACACATTATGTTGGCAAAAATTTATTAATTTGCTTGTTCCAGTAATAATGTTGGACTACTAAATTCTTCTAGCATTATATTAATTAGTTCTAAATTTCTATACAAGTTTTCTATTGTTTCTATGTTCATAAAATATTTTGTTCTATTATGGCTACATTTACAGACTCTATCTCATTATTTAACTCTATATCTACATTTATGGTTTTATAATTTTCAAAAGTTATGTTATCACTCTTATCTTTGTTTTCATATGAATTACTA
This sequence comes from Vitis cinerea var. helleri x Vitis riparia, assembly GCA_946000715.1. Lineage (NCBI taxonomy): Eukaryota > Viridiplantae > Streptophyta > Magnoliopsida > Vitales > Vitaceae > Vitis > Vitis cinerea var. helleri x Vitis riparia. The sequence continues at coordinate 16,124,063 of OX254005.1, read as the reverse complement.
GAGGTTGGATATCTTACTGTGTTTATTTATTTGGGCTAGGTCTCATTCTTGTTCTAATAAATAGTCTACTTCTATAGGTTTTGCTTCTATTATCTTTACAACTCTACTTCCAAAGGTTTTTACTACATCATTGAATTCCATCATGCATTTTAAAATTAAAACATTAATAGTTTTTCCTATAAATCCTGTAGTTATACTAAGGTTTTTACTACCTAATTCCATATTATATCCATTCGTATTTGTAATGATTTTTTTTTTTTGTGAATTCCTTAAGACCTATACAAAATTGTGGTATACTACCAATGACTGCATAATTACGATTGATATTAACTTCTGCACTAACTAACATGACTCTTTCTATTGTGTATTTTATAGTATCTAAAAGGTTAAGAACATATTTGATCGTGTGATTTAAAAACAGTTTTTTTTTTTTAAATAGAAAATCTTTTTTGTTAGAAAAATTAGGTTAATCCAACCTATGGTAATCACCCTAGAGGGGGTGAATAGGGTGATGGTCTCTTTTTGGAAATTTAAACTATGTGAATGTAAGAGACAATTATATGCAAGTATATAATAAACAATATAAAGACAATTGCATATAAATTAAAAGAGTAGGGAAGAGAGAATGCAAACACAAGATTTTATAGTGGTTCGATGCAACCCGGCCTACATCCACTCTCCTCTAGCTTCAATCCCAAGCTTGAGGTTCCACTAATTCAAGGCTTCCAAACCAAGCCTTCAAGCAATACAATTGGATTATGGTTCCAATTCACCCTCTTGGACTTTTGGCTCCAAGCACCCTTTACACTTCTCAAGAGATATCCCACTCTTGAACAACCCCTCAAGTGATACCCCACACTTGAAAAACTTCCTCTCAAAGATTTACAAATAAATGATCTCACAAAATCCTAGTACAAAAACTTTAAGCTCAAATGATACAAGAAAACTAGGATTGAAAGGTGCACTAAGGATATGCAAGTTTTAGAACAATGGTGCGCTCAAAAACACTATTCCAAGGCTCAAATATATTCAAGAAAGGTTTGGGAAGGTTAAGCTTATGAAACAATGAAGATTGGAGCATTTTTATAGAAGAAAAAAGCCAAACTAGCCGTTGAGGGTTCGACCGGTCGAGCTGGGGTTCGACTAGTCGAGTTGGGGGTCGACCGGTTGACTAGTCATTAGCATTTAATGCTTGGCAGGTGACCGTTAGACCTCGAATGGACCTCAGTCGGACCACGACCGGACCTCAACCGGTTGAGCTGGGGGTCAACTCAGACCTCGACCGGTTGAGCTGGGGGTTGACCCGAACCTCGACCAATTGAGCTGGCGGTCGACCGGTTCCTCATCCGGTTCAACCGGTTGAGCCGTTTTTGGTTCAACCGGTTGAGCCGTTTTTGGCTCAACAACCAACTTTTTCAACTTAAAACCTTTTAAAACAAGTTTGAAAAAACATTTAACACAAGGTTTTAGTTGAAAACATGAAATCATCCAATTTTTAAAATATTTAAAACAAAATAACTCTTGGATGATTTGGTGCATAAGTAAAGAATGTAATGCATGAAAATCCTAGTGCACCAAAACCTTATAAAGAAATCTTATGAAGCTTGGGTCTTGAAAAACACTTCTCTTTGAGGTGGTCTTCTTCTTCATGATTTCTCCTTAACTTGATTTGTCTTTGTGATTGCCACTTTGGAAATCATCTTGCCTAATCACACTTGAAATATAATCATTAGTTCTAAACTTTGTTTTGTTATCATCAAAATCAAGATTAACCAAACCTTGGTTTCACAATTTTTAAAAATTCCTAACACTTTTTGCTGGTGTTCTTTGAAACAATTTTTATTTATCAAAATGAAATAGAAAACTGTTTTTAGAGAACAATTAGAAGTTGTTTTCATCGATTTTTTAAAACAAAAGGAAAACATAAAATTTTTAAAAGAGTCATAAAAAATAAATACAATTGAATATGATATCATTCGGTTTATCTTTTCACGATCTAATACTGAAACCAAAAATCTTAAAATATGAAATTCCTTTAAATTACACATGCTTTTCTGAATTTATTTTAACTTCTCTAAAATTTTTCATTAGACAAATAAATTTCAAATCAAATTACAATTGATGCATAAAATTTATTAATTTTCATGGAACTCAAAACCAATTTAATTAATATTGAAAAGTCATGGAACCCAATAACATAAGTAAGTCATAGACCAAACTTTATATATATATATATATATATATATTTAGACACACACACACACAATTTTTTTTATAAGGCAAATAAACTTCAAATTAAATAAGACTTAATAAGTTGGATTCATTAACAAGTCTAGTAATTTTTAAAAATAATTTAAAACTCAAATAGTAAACCAATTGATATAAGAAATTTATGAACAAAAATTGGTTTAAAATAACTTTATTGTTTCTCTTTTTATATAGAATCCTTTTTTTTTTTCACTAGGCAAATGAACTTCAAATTAAACAAGACCTAATAAATTGGATTCATTAACAAATCTAGTAATTTTTAAAAATAACATAAAAATCAAATAATATGAACAAGTTTAATAATTATTTTATAATTTTTTAACCAGGGAAATAAGCTTCAAATTAAAAAAGACTTAATGTGCTGGATTCATTAACAAGTTTACTAATTTTTAAAAATAATTTGAAACTCAAGTAACAAACTTATTAATACCAGAAATTTATGGATAAAAATTAGTTCATAATGGCTCTGTTAATATTTTTGCACATAATTATATTTTTATAAATATTCTCACTATAAAAATTAAATTCAAATCAAGTGACATTTTGTATTGAATTTATTAATGGGCTTAACAATTTTTAAAAATAATTTGGAGCTCAAAAAATAGATCTAATCATTTAAAAAAATAATATATCAAAATTGATATATTATGTGTCATGATTTTATTGTTTCTCCTATACATATAAATATATTTTTTGAATTTATGTAAATAAATTATAAATTAAGACATTATTAATAATTTAAATTATTTAATGCCTTTTAAAAAAAACAAATTTTAAGAATAAATTTGAATTCAAAAAAATGATTTAATTAATTACATATTAAATCAAAACATTTTAAAATTTTATGTTTGTGTACATGTATTTATATATTAAAAAAAATTAAACATCATTCATTATTTATTTTAAATAAAATATTGTTAAAATTTATTATTTTAAATCATTATTATTCAGTTCTAACCAAATAAATTAGGAAGAGGTTAATATCTTTATCTTTCTAACATATACCGAAATAATTTATTTTATAAAAAATGTAATTTATTATAATATTATTATTTATGTTTTACCAAAAAATATTGATTTTTAATTTATGTGTAATTACAAACTATTTTCATTTTAAATAAAACTTGAATTAAATTTAATTTATATTATATAAATTGAATTTGCAATGTTTTTACAAAACCAAAATAAAAAGTTATTTTAAAAAACAACTTATTCAAAGAAGTTTTTTTGTTTTTTATTTTGAAAAACAATTTGTCAAACACTCTTTTTTTATATATATAAAATACTAGAAATTGTTTTTGTCCTTTAACTTAAAAACATTTTTTAAAAATAAAAAAAAAAAGTTTTAGAAGGTTAAAAGATAGATTTCTATTTTAGAAAAATAAAAAAGTTGTTTTTGAGAAAGTATTTTATTCAAACTTTTGTTTTTTATTTAATTGGTAAAATAGATAGCTGAAAAGAAAAAGGGAAAGTTGTGTTTTCATGGGCCAATATGGTAATAATATTGTTTTTGGAACCCAGGTTTGTGAAATATGAAAAACATCTATTAACGTGGAAACTTATATCAGTTTCATGTACTCTGAGCCGGTTCTATTTTTTCTACCGAAATTGCCCCTCCAGGTATCCACGTCAGCAGCCCATCTCAGCACGGGCTGAAACTGAACCGGTTGTCTTGTGCAAAATCAAATATTGAGCTTCCCACAAGAACACCCTGGGCGACCGACCGTTCATCCTCCCTTTCTCTCATTTGGTACCCATTCCTCTCATCTTTCTGCAGTCCGTCACCAAGGCAAAGCAAAGGTTCCCACAAGAAAACCCTAGCCGATCGACCGTTCTTTCTTCCCTCTCTCTCATTTTGGCACCCATTCCTCTCATCTGTCTTCACTCGGTCACCAAGGCGAAGCAGAAAATCCCATAAAAATAGTGTAGTCGAGGGTTCTTTCTTCCCTCTCTCTCATTTGATACCCATTCCTCTCATATTTCTTCACTCCGTCACCGAGGCGAAGCAGATTTCAGTTGAGAAGGCCTTAATCCGATTTGTCACATCTTAGATTTTCTCTGTCGAGGTAAGCCATTCGTTCCATGTTTTGCATTCGCATTCTGATTCATGAAAATCTGCTGTTTGTGTGGGTTTTTTCTAAACCAGGCGTGGCTCAAATGTTGGCATTTAGGAGTTGGTACTGAAATTTTAAATCTGTTGGTAATGAATCATCATCGTCTTTTTCAAATCTAATTTTGTACCGTTTTATTTGGATTGGCAAATTATCGCAACTCTGTTGTTTTGATATAAAGTGAAGGCAAGAATATGGGTTGGGAATTGTTTCGTTGAAAAAGGCATTTGTTTTGGTTTTGGTTTAGAACTGAGAAAAACATATTTTGAATTGATTAGCGAAAAAGGAATTTTTTTTTCCCAGTGGTGTTTTTGGGTATTGGGAAACAATGCATTTTTAGTGAAACCCATTTATTGGATTGTGTTTTTGGATTGAGCTATGCAGTGGATGACCAAAAGGGAACATTTTTTCGGGATGAAGTTTTCATTTTGAGAGCGAAAAAAGTTCTTAAGAAATGGTGATTTTTAGATGGGAAAGTTGTTCCAAATTACTCAGTTTTTTGGGTTTTTGTGATATTGATTGTTGATGGGTGCTAAAGTTTTCGTTTTGTTTTTTTGTTTTTGTTTTATATGTATAGTTTCAAATCACGTCCCATTTCTTCAAACATATAGTAACATATGTATGGTTACTATATGTTAATGTTCTTGTTGATTAGTAATTGATATTGATTCAGAGATCCGTTTTAGAAGATGGTAATAGGAAAGGCTATATAGGAACTATTGGTATCCATGCATTGGTTTAATTCCCTTCATAACATAAATAGAAAATAGGGAATGCTGGTCAGAATGGATGAAATGCATTTTTATCTATATATTGTTTGTTTTGGTGATCAGTTGGTTAACCTTATTGTACTGGTAAGTTAAGCTTATGTACTACCTCATTATTCCTTAATGTACGACCTTAATCGACTGTATGTATTGTATTAGTCAACATCAGGTACTACCTGAGCCAACCTTGGGTACAAGCTGTGTGACGGCTGGAAACTTCATTTTTTAATATTCAAATAATTCATATGTGAATAAAAGTTGTCTTTATTGTTAACCCAATGGGGTTCAGTTTGTCAAACATAGGACCTACAGGTTGTTTTCAAGTCATGCATAAATTAAATTGTATTCACTTCCACACACAAGCTATCATGACATTATGTGTTTGACTACTTTGCTCATTTGGTTCTCCTTACCTTTACTTGAGACTATACCATAGGTACTATCTTAATTAACCTTAGGTCTAACCTTAGTAATCTTTAAGTACTAGGTTAGATATCCTTAGGTACTACCGTAGTTGGACTTGCACACTACTTGTGTGCATCGGCCAATTACCATGTTTGAACCTTAATTGTGTGTATCAGCCAATTAGCATGTTTGAACCTTAAAGTCTATGGAATCAACATGCATAATTCCTCAATCTTTCGTTGTTGTATTATTTTTAACAAATCTTTATGTCAATAAGGAAATGGAAGAGGAGATGTTTTGTTAAATTCATGAAGGTGGTGAGCTTGTTAAGACTACTGTTGGGTCCATCGAATATAAGGGAGGTCGGACCAATTGCAGTGTTGTTAGCAAGAATATCTCACATTCTGAATTCGTTTCAAAAGTACGTGGTGAACTGAACTTGGATTCCAATTCCATTAAATTGGAATTCACAGTCAAGTTTGAGCCATCATGTCTATTGCCACTGCATAATGATGGCGACATAGTCAATATGTTCAAATTCAACGACATGTTTTGTCATGTCTACATCTCCCAGTGTACTGAATGTGGTGATGACCTCATTTGCCCTACTAGGTACCTAATGTCCTTCCACAATAATGTTCCCTTTTGTATAATCGCTTTTCACACTTAGATTGATGGAGGATCAAATTCTTTCCTCATGTTTTTTGCAGTGACCCAACTCCCATTGTTGCTTCAAACTCAGCTCATGTTTCCTCTATTGGTGAGCTCCCATTACACATCTCTAATGAGTCGCCCACAATTGAGTCATTTGAGTTTTCCCAAAGATGTGCTATGACAAATACCGTTCAACTTCAACTAAGCTGGTTCGAACATTCAATTGTAGGTAGTGGACATACCTTCCCAAATGTGTTGGAGTTTCGAGATGCAATCTATTTGATGTCTTTGGCTGAAAATTTTCGATATTCTTACAAAAGGAATAGTCCAAAACACATGACCGTAGTATGCACAATTGAAGATTGTCCTTGGAAAATCATTGCGCGTGCAATAGGGGATTCAAACATTGTTTAAGAACACACATTCCGAAATGTGCATAACCATTGCTTGGAAGATGTTGCCTTGTCTCAGCCTTTAGTGAGATCCACTCGTGCATCGTTGGTCATTGATGATGTCATTCGATCTACTTCTAAATACCAACCACGTCAAATTTGTAAGGACTTTGTAAGGCAACATGGCATTCAGTTAACTTACCTACAAGCATGGCAAATGAAGGAGAAGGCTAAGGAGCGCATTTATGGACAACCCAAGAATTATTACAAATTGTTGCCATGGATGTGTGAAAGAATGCTTGCAACAAATCCGGGATCGAGTGTTGAGTTGAGTTATTCCGATGACGACCATTTTGAGAAGCTTTTTGTTGCTCATTCAATATCTATCGAAGGGTTTGTAAGGGGGTGTCGACCAATCATTGCAATTGATTCGGCCCATATGAGTGGGCCTTATGGCGGTGCTCTATTTTCAGCCACCGCCTACGATGCTAATGACTCCATGTTCCCCTTAGCCTTTGGAGTGATGAGCTCGGAAAATTATGAAGATTGGTTATGGTTCTTGGAAAAACTAAAGATAGTTGTGGGAAACAAGGAAGTTATTATTATCTCAGATAGACATCCTGCTTTGCTTCGTAGTGTCCCTGAGGTGTTTGGCATTGAAAACCATGCTTATTGCTACCGTCACCTGAAGGAGAATTTTAGTAGTTTCTTGTCCAAGCATAACACACGAGGGAACAAGGGTAAAGAAAATGCATTGCAATTCCTAGATAGCATTGCGTATGGAAGGTTAGAACATGATTATAACGTTTCCATGTTTGAACTAAAAAAATACAACGAGGCTTTAGCCACATGGGTTGAAGAAAATACGCCGCACCATTGGGCCATGTCAAAATTCCCAAAACAAAGATGGGATAAAATGACTACGAACCTTGCCGAGTCATTTAATGCTTGGTTACGGATTGAAAGACATCACTCTATTTGTAACTTTTTATTGGAGTACATGTCCAAGTTAGCTTCTATGCTTGTGAAGCATCAAGAAGAGTCCAAGAATTGGAAAGGGTGTATAGGGCCAAAAATTGAAGCTAAGGTGCAGGAAAATATTGCAAAGGGTGCGGTGTATCCAGTCACACCGTTCATGAATGGAGTATTTGGGGTATGTATAAGGAGAGCCTTGTTGAATGTAGACATTCTGAACCGTACATGCACTTGTAGGGCAATGCAAATGTTAGGAATCCCTTGTGAGCATGCCACAACTGTCATTATTTCTATTGGTCAAAATGTTACTGATTTCGTCGATGATTGCTACAAATACCCAATGCAAGAGTTGATATATGGGGGCTCTTTCTCCGGCATAGAGACCCATGACATGCCTACTGTGGACGATGATGGTTTAGTACGATCTATCACTGGGGAGGTGTTCTTCTCTCTAAAGCCTCCACATACAAAGCGCGCTCCCGGAAGGCCAAGGAAGAAGCGCATTGAGTCTCAATTTCAAGATAAACGGACTGTTTATTGCTCTCGTTGTCATATGTCCGGCCACAACAGAAAAACCTGCAAAAATCCTTTGCCCTAAATGCATATTTGTCTACTTATTGCATTATGCTGATCTTGTATTACTCTATTTCAACTAACTGGTTGTCACCCAATCATCGTTACTATTTGAATGTTTTGTGTCTTTCCATTCACTTGCAATGTTCATTGAGTTACATTATATTTCTCTGCTGATTCAGTTCTTTCACAAAGTCCGAACTATGTTTGCACCACATCTTGTTTTAATGGTATTTACTCAAATCCCATGTATTTGCTAAGATTACATTGCTTAAGCCATTTTAACCATACTGCAGTTTGTGTTCCCATGTATAAAGACTAATGCTGGACTGTACTATATACTACGCGAATCCAACAACCTTAAATTTTAACCATTGAATGCATGTATTTTGTTATTCTTTGTTTTCCCCTTTATAAAGACTAATGCCGCCTGTTTCATTGAATCCAACAAAAGCTCTTATCCGAAAATAAATACTTTGAATAAGTGGCATCATTTGGTGGCATTTTCAGAGGTTGGTTGCTAATATCAGTGTCAGCTGGCCTGTTTCATTTAATTATCTGCATATTTGTCCTTTGATTTGAGTGCTATTTTCTTTTACACTCCCCATGGTTTAAAAAGTGCGATCAAACCAATTTTTTCCCTAACCTTTGCTTCATTTTTCATGCACTCTAACAAAATTTATTTTTCACCACACTTCTTCATGGCTTGTGCAATACCAGCCACAACTGTACGCTAACAGTTCTTACTTTGCAGGTTTAATTAATTGCACTTCCATTATATCCATCTGAACGAGAAGGTCATCTTATTCTAGGCATGGCAACAGAAATGATGAAAATGAAGGAACATGTTCCTACAACATGTGCACATGTCGGCAACACGGATTTCATTCAACAATGCATTCAATCTTCAATTTCACCTTTAATGCATATTTCCATATATTCTATTTTCCTATCACTGACCAATATTTAATTTTAACTGTAGGAAAAGCTCCCAAAGTCTCGATGTTCTGGAAGGAAATTCATCACTGTGATTGCGTGCTTACCACCAGAAAAACACCAAGCCATCACAGATATGGGATTTGGGGGCCTGCTAACATTTGCCTGTCGAGAGCTGAGATATGAGTTGTGCGGGTGGCTCATATCTCAATATGACTTTACCTACCACAGGCTTCAAATGGCAACTGGCAGTGCTGTCAATGTTAATGAACAACATGTCAGCCAAGTCATAGGCATCCCTAACTCCGGGGAAGACTTGGTTATTGTTAAGAGAATAGGCCCCTCCAACCACACATACACTCTCAGGGTTTTGGAGAAAAACCTTGACAATCTGCCCATTGGTGATGATTTTTTAAAATCATTTTTAATTTTTTCTTGTGCCACTCTACTGGCACCTAATTCCAAACTTGAAGGAAGCCATGACCTATAGGACACCATATGGGATTCTAATCTTGGTGTCCAAAGGAATTGGGCTAAGTTTCTGCTGCAACACTTAGAGAACGGCATTAGGGAATATTGGCAAAAGCAGCCTACTTACATCCGAGGCTGCTTCATGTTCCTCCAGGTACAGTCAAGGGTCCATAGTATTCTGCAATTAGGTTCAACTTTGTTTACATTTTATTTTAAAACTCATCGTTACTGCAATTCCATAATTTGATGCTTATTGTTTCGTATACTACCCTTGTACAACTCTTTTATATGGCATTCTTCTATATGCCATCAGTTATTGTTGAGGTGACCCAGCCGCTTGCTGCCGCATGGAGTGACAATGTCATAAAGCGCCGCTTAGTGGCTGAAATATCAACTTTTGGTGGATATGGGCATGTGGATGTATGCTATAAATGAACATAGCTTTTCATATTAGTTAAATGACCATAGTAGCTTATTCAAGTCAGTCCCAATTTGTTGCTTCTCTAATTCAACTTATGGTGCATTGTGCAGGCACAGGAGCAGCCACAAAGCACACCTCACATGCAACTACCATCAGTAGCCTCGACCTCCACAGCCGGTGACGATGCTACAGAGGTATTGCATAGCCACTAACCACTCATACATGTTGTTCCATATAGACTCCATACAATACTATGCTTATAATATTTGTTGTTCCACTTTATAACAGGTTATTGAAGCCCGCATGAGTGAGACATCAGAGACTATGCTTAAATTAGCTTTGTCTTTGGTGCGGGATGTGGGTGCATTACGTTGCCGGCGCGGTGGATCAGAGGGGAATTCTTCCGTCCCTTGCCCATCAGCAGAGCACCACACTAAAGATCAACCAATGTGGCCAACACCAGTGAGGCAGCCATCAGTTGAGGAAATTGAACCAGAAGATAGCCTCGTACCAACCCCCCATTCGCCAGTTGGAATGGGACCATCACCAGCTCCCACTTATTCCGAGCCACTGGTCCCACAGTCTCATGCAGAGGCATCCCTTCCTGCTGAAGTGACAGTAGTGACAGTAGAGGATGCGAAAGAAGGTGAAGGCGCAGGTGGGAGTGGCAACCAAGCCCCTAAACCTTCATCGATGAAGAGATATAAGCGGACCGCTAAGAGGATTGTCAAGCGTCCTCCCGCTTGCAAAAGTCCGTTTGTCGCCCAATGTGTTAAACAATTCCCAAAAATACCTCATGCAGATCGGGTAGTAGCAGATTATGCTTTGGCTGAAATGGGTGATCCTAGGTACACTTAAGATTTCTAAAACTCATTCTTATAATCATTTTATAGGTCAATAACTCTACATCATCATGACAAATTTACTTTCATGTCATTGTAGTGAGATTTTGTGCAACATGTATGGGATGTACCTTACACGGGAGGAACTTCCTTGTCTAAATGCAGGGCGGTAGGTTAATTCAATGGTAGGTTACTTATCCTTATGCCTTACTAAATTCACAATTAATAAGTCATATGAATCGATAAAGTGTTGATGGAGGTTGTAAAATATGTTATTTTACACAACTTTGGCAGATTGTTGCGATTGTCTCTCGCATGATGAATGGACATCAAGCACCACCAGCTCGCGCACACTTTTTTGAGCCTTCATTCTCGGTGAGCCCTCTAATATCCTAAATTCACTTGGTCTGAAACTAGAAGAGTAGATGTTGATGTTTGTATTGATTCACTTCACCCTTGAACAGGTTGTTCTGAGCAACCTCAAATCTAATGCAACCACACAAGTCATCCTGGAAAGATGCGCTATGTATCTGGATCCTGACACATTGGGCCATGATCTTAGTTCATGTGACATGGTAAATGAACATAGCTAAAGTTCAATTCCATAGTAATAAATGCAAGGGTATTGGGAATGACTATAAAGTAATGACATAAAAGCTAATAACTCTTGAATTGTTATGCAAATGTTCATCCCGGTTTGCGAGAATAATCACTGGCACGTGCATGTTGTTAATTTTGCAGCTGGAAGAGTTGAGATACTTTCGTCATTGCCCCTAAGGCGAGGCAACAACATCAGTGCTGCAACGCGACGATTATCAATGGCACTCCACAAAGCACTGCATGCATATAGAATCCATATGGAAGCGGATGTCTCAAGTTTTGTGCATGTCCAACCACACCTTCTCCAATAGCTGAATGGGTAAAGTATTCAGATATTCCAACGAAAACAAACATTTCTAAATAATTTGATTTATCAGATTTCTATCATCTAACACATTTCTAATGTGTTATAGGTCCGATTGTGGTGTCCTCGTTCTAAAGTTCATGGAATTTTGGAATGGGGCAACCTTAACTACTTCAGTGGCAGAGGTTAGAGTTGGTTTACACTGTCAAACTTGGACTGTTTTTCTTTGTTTTTTTCCCAACCGTGTGGAATAATTTTTTCCCATTTCCGTAGGACAAGACAAACATGTACAGACTCCAACTAGTGCTGCAACTAGTGCTCAATGAACGCAACAGTGTCAAAGATACAATTATGGCCACATGTCATTTGTGACTTCATAGTTCATGATAAGTTTCTTCCTATCTGCTGCTACGTACCAAAATGACCAAGGGTTGATTGTAGTTTGTCCAAAATTTATTAATTCATATCATGTTGTGTGCTGATGTGATTTGTTCCAATTGTAAAACCATTATTTATGTTCTATATGTGATGTATCTGATGAAGTATTCCACATCCCATTGTAACAGTGGCAGTTAGGTTATGCTGAATATAAGGACTTTATGTACAAGAATGGCCAACATGTAAGGGAAAGGAAGAGTACCTGGTGATGCTGCTGCTGGAGCATATGGGATGCAGTAACAGCGGTGTAATAGGGCTATTCATTTTTCCTTCAATATTATAAAGGAAGGGAGTAAGAACATGGACAACACTCAGTATTTGTTCTTTTATTATAGTTAAGGGTGTTGGTCAATGTTGTATTGGCGACTGATTGGACAACAACTGTGATTGTAAGATGTGATCCAAAGTGATAGGTTTATTATGGGGTATGGTACTAATTTCATAAGAGAACAACAAACATAGACTGGAACCTATTTGTTTGTACACTGATGCAGTTTCAGTTTATCCTTCTATACTCACATTAGTAAATTGTTTAACGGTTTTCCTTTCATATTAAGTTATTGTGTAAGCTTTTACATAGCATCTTCTATTAATGTTATTGGTAAGTTGGGAGGTTTGTTTGGTTTGATTTACTACATTAGAAACAGTTTGCTGGTATACCAATAGTTTGCAATGGCGCCCTTCAAATCCTGATCTACCAGGGTTCAGGACTATTGCGCATCCTCATTGGCAAGGGCTACTCAGGGTTCCTAAATGATTGTGCATTTTGCTAATTTTGTGCTTCAAACCATGTACAGGTTGTTATAGAAAAAATAAATGTGGTAGAAAACCAATAAATATTTGCTTCGCATGATCACCTTCCATATCCAACCAAAACCATCGTAACTTGACATAACCAGAAAAATGAGAAAACAACAGTATGATTAAATAAATACTGAGAGTGAAAAATTGTTGGGAGAGCAAAATTTATCGAATATGGTTTAAAGTAGTGTCATGCTGCAATAGGTAATGAAATTAACTAATGAAAATCTGAAGTCACAGAATGGCTACATTTCTCGCAGGTGCGTTAAGGTAGTACCTGAGGTACATTAAGGTAGTACATGAGACCATTAAGGTAGTACCTAAAGACCATTAAGGTAGTACCTTATGTGCATTAAGGTAGTACCTGAAATTTCTTATGATTACATAAGGTACCGTTGGAGTAACCTATGAGAACATAACAATGTCATGCTACAATAGGTAATGAAATTAACTAATAAAAATCTGAAGTCACAGAATGACTACATTTCTCACAGGTGCGTTAAGGTAGTACTTGAGGTACATTAAGGTAATACCTGAAGACCAATAAGGTAGTACCTTATGTGCATTAAGGTAGTACCTAAAATTTCTTATGATTACATAAGGTACCGTTGGAGTAACCTATGAGAACATAACAATGTCATGCTACAATAGGTAATGAAATTAACTAATAAAAATCTGAAGCCACAGAATGGCTACATTTCTCGCAGGTGCGTTAAGGTAGTACCTGAGGTACATTAAGGTAGTACCTGAAGACCATTAATGTAGTACCTTATGTGCATTAAGGTAGTACCTGAAATTTCTTATGATTACATCAGGTCAATGGAGTCACCTATGACAACATAACAACGTCATGCTACAATAAGTAATGAAATGAACTAATAAAAATCTGAAGTCACAGAATAGCTACATTTCTCGCAGGTGCGTTAAGGTCGTACCTGAGGTACATTAAGGTAGTACTTGAAGACCATTACTGTAGTACCTTAAGTGCATTAAGGTAGTACCTGAAATTTCTTATGATTACATAAGCTACCGATGGAGTCGCCTATGACAACATAACAACGTCATGCTACAATAGGTAATGAAATGAACTAATTGTGTCTGAAGTCATAGAAGAGCTACATTTCTCGCAGGTGCATTAAGGTAGTACCATCAATCTAAAAATTTGAATAAATACACAAGTTTTCCACCCAATTTCTAAATATGTCCACAACATTTTTCCATTTCATGAGTCTTCAATACACAAAAATATTGAGATCGAACAGCCGCTCATGCGATCCAAAATCGACATTCGCCTCATCTTATGCCCTCACCAATGGAGGAAAAATTGCAAATACAACAACCACTCGAAAATCACTCTTCTGCTCCATTTTAAACAAAAAAAATATTAAAAAACAATCCTAAATACAAATTAATTACCTTCACATTTGATGTGAAGGTTACAGAAAAATGTGATCCAATGAGAAGAACACGAGATTTCTTCTTCATGAACCCAATATATCATAGTTGTCATTTCCATTCCGGTTCGCTATCCTAAACCAAATTTTCAGTCAACACGTACCCTCCTCAAGCCGTCTTCTTAACTTGACCTTGTTTCAATGAAGTGCTCCATTTCATTCTTCACAATTACCACAAGCAACAACAATTTCGATTCAGGTTTTCAAGTAAAGGTTTATACTTTCAAATGTGTGAAATTTTGCAAATTTTCACACCCTCTTCGATCCGGAGGGGTGACGAAATTGGGATGATCGGGTCCAAATGGTTAGGACTTTGAGAGGAGAAGGGGCTGAAGATAGAAAACTAGATTGGAGTTTGGGATTAAAGGCTTCAGAAATTAAATGAGAGAAATTGTTGAAAAATATACAAGATTCTCTACTTCACCTCGATGACGGAGTGAAGACAGATGAGAGGAATGGTTGCCAAAATGAGAGAGAGGGAAGAAAGAACGGCTGAACGCTAGGGTTTTCTTGTGGGAAACTCTGTTTCGCCTCCGTGACAGAGTGTAGAAAGATGAGAGGAATGGGTACCAAATGAGACACAGGAAGGAACAACGGTCAGTCGCCTAGGGTGTTTTTTGTGTTTGATTTTGCAAAAGAAAACCGGTTCAGTTTCAGCCCGTGCTGAGATGGGCTGCTGACGTGGATACCTGGAGGGGCAAGCTCGGTAGAAAAAACACAGCCGGCTCAAAGTGTATGAATCTGATATAAGTTTCCACATTAACAGATGTTTTTCATATTTCACAAACCTGGGTTCCAAAAACAATATTATTACCATATTGGCCCATGAAAACACAACTTTCCCAAAGAAAAATACTTTTATAATTATTTGTAAACCCCCTGAGCTGGGGGCATTTGCTTTTTTTTATTTTTTTCTTTTTTTTCTTCTTCTTCTTTTCTTTTTCTTTAGAACCCGAGGATGAGCTGGTGGTGGCAGCAAAAATAGGACAGTTGGAGAGAAAAATAGCTGATGGATGGGCTGTTTTGGCGGAAGATGGGACGGAAAGAAGGGGGGAAAAAGGAAGAGAGCTAGGTGGGGATTTTCGGTTCCAAGCTGGGGAGACTTTTAGCTAGAGAGAAAAAAATTGGAGACGGCTGGAGGAAAAGAGGTCCGAAGAATTGACAAGAGAGAGACGTGGGAGACAGAAGAAATGGGTGTTTCAAGCTGAGCAGAGGAGGAACTTGACGTTTTGGTCCAAGTAAGATTTATGCATGCTTTACATACCTCATTTCAGATTGTTTTGTTTTATTTCTTGTTAATTTTGGTTTATGCTTGGTGCTTATTATATGGATAGCAAGACATATGATGCGTTAGTAAGTGTGTGTATTGGATTGAGATCAATTAGAAGGATGGAAAAGGAGTTCAATTATAGGATTAATAGTGGGTTTGATTCGGATGAGTATTTGGGGAACAGGTTTTGTTAATGCAAGTAAAATATGGGATGATGATTGATGCACATGGACTGTTTGATGAAATGCCAATAAAGAACATTTTATCCTGAAATATGATTACTACTCAAAACATGTTATTTTGTGGCTTGTAATTAGCTCTTTTAAACACCTTTGAGTAGTAATTATTACCTTTTAACTCAATTGGCATGTTAAGGACCCTTGCAATCGTTTCTAATCAAATTGTGTTAAGTTTTGGTGTTTTTGATAACTTTTTGCTCACCAAAGCAATTTAAGAATGAGGGAGAGCTGTATATAGTTCATGGCAAAGCTTTTGGAAGCTCAAATTCATGAAGAAACAAATCTTTGGAGCCTCATAGTCCTTTGCCTTAGTCGTTCAAAGTATGCAAGGAAAAATCAATGGAGAGAGGAAAACAGAGTGAAGAAAACAGAGGATAGCAGCTGTAGTCTTCCTTCACACTTTTGGAGCACTTCCCGAAGTCCATTTTCTACATGCTATATACCATTTCAAAGATCAGGAAGTCAAGAATTCAAATCTTCAAACCGTGTATGATTTGGAGCTGAAATGAGGAAGATATGGCCTTCGGAAGACAACTGCATCAAGCTGACGGACAATTTCGCACCTTGCGAAATTGGAACTTCAAAGTGCGAAACTGGGATATTTGTGCCGACTCTTTTTCTTCTGATATTTTTGTGTCTAAATTTCCATTTTCTCCTTGTATTCAGCCACTCATGTAATTCCTTAGCTAGGAAGTATCCAAGAAAGGGTAAATTACCTTCCTATATAAACTCTCTTGTAAACACTAAAAAGCAACTCTCGGGGAGCTTTCTCCAAGAGACCAACTTATGTATATTTTACACTTAGTGAAATACAGAGATCTCTTTTTCTTTCTTTTTCTCTACTATTTTCATTTTCTTGGAAGCCAAACAACCTCTGAGGATGTTTTCCCAGAGGATGAGAGGCTAAACCTTTAGTTTCTTGGAGTAAGGGAAGCTAGGTGAAAAGTCCAGATGTAAAGGTGGGAAACTCTTGTGCATTAAATGCAGGTAGTTGGAGTTCATAAATGGGTTTTAAATCTAAAGTTTTGCTTTAAATCCCTTTGAATCACTTTGAATGGCCAATACATGGTAAGCTTTAGGTCTCTATGGATACTTATTGCTAGATCCATATCAGACAATTAGTTATCATGTACGAGCCATTGGAAAGTGGCTCAAAGTGAAGACCCATAGAGTCTAAAGCCATTAATGGAACTTGACTACCACTTCTATTAACTTTTTATGGATTAAATCTTCATTTTTAAACCTATACCGATTCGGGAAACAACCATCCTTTATGTTGTTGTCCCCAATGCGAGAAGAAAAATCCGGAATTTCCCACTTTGCATTCTGAACTTGATCCTAGCAACCTCTAGCTCCAGGAGACTTTCTTTTTTTTCATTTCTACCTAGTTATATATTAGTTTAGTTCCAAACATCACTTTCAAAACAAATTTTATTTTCTTTTAAACTTTAAGTTTATGACAAAGGAAATCATCAGACTCAATTTATAATCTATAGTCTATCACTGGTAGAGTGAAAACCCATCCCTGAGTTCGACCCTAGAGCTGCTATACTATAGTAGCTTTGCTACGCTAGTATAAGGTCATAGGATTTATAAATATTTTTTATTAAAATACTCAACTGGGCATGAATCAAATGGCGCCGTTGCCGGGGATGGTGCCACTTTGCAGTGATATGATCTTATGAGAACACTTGTGATTTCCATCACAAGTTTAGTGAATTCCTTTTTCACTAACTTCATTTCCTCTCTTTTAATTGTAGAATTTCCTTTGTTAAGTTTACTTTCATTTTTCTAACCTTAACTTTCTTCTAGTTTTCTTTTGTTTTTGTTGTCTTTGTTTTGTTTTCAAGGAAGTTGCAACTTGTGCATGCCCTATTGGATTCGGGACCAAGAGGGAAGGCTAGTAAGGATAGAGAATACTCAAGACACAGAGTTGGATATCTGTGTAAACATCATGGACCCTCCACAAGAGGATTAGAATTCTCAACATGGTCAAGGGGGTAATCCAAATGCATATCTATCCATGAGGGATAGAATGCACCCACCAAGGATGAGTGCACCCTCATGCATCGTGCCTCCTCTTGAGCAACTGATTATAAGGCCCCATATTGTGCCCCTCCTACCAAATTTCCATGGAATGGAGAGTGAGAACCCATATGCCCACATCAAGGAGTTTGAGGAGGTGTGCAATACTTTTAGAGAGAGAGGAGCTTCAATAGACTTGATGAGACTCAAGCTATTCCTTTTACTTTGAAGGACAAGGCAAAAATATGGCTTAACTCTTTAAGGCCAAGGAGCATAAGAAATTGGGTTGATCTGCAGGCCGAATTTTTGAAGAAATTTTTCCCCACCCATAGGACCAATGGGTTGAAGAAACAAATCTCAAACCTTTCTGCCAAGGAAAATGAGAAGTTCCATGAATGTTGGGAAAGGTATATGGAGGCCATCAATGCTTGTCCTTATCATGGCTTTGATACATGGCTCTTGGTGAGCTATATTTATGATGGGATGTCTTCCTCCATGAAGCAAATTCTTGAAACCATGTGTGGGGGAGATTTTATGAGTAAGAATCCGGAAGAAGCCATGGACTTTTTAAGTTATGTATCTGAGGTATCAAGAGGATGGGATGAGCCCAACTCAAGAGAAATGGGAAAGATGAAAGCTCCTATAAATCCAAAGGCTGGAATGTACATGTTAAGTGAAGACAAAGACATGAAAGCTAAGGTTGCAACAATGGCAAGGAGGTTGGAAGAACTTGAGTTGAAAAAAATGCATGAAGTCCAAGCCATCTCCGAGACACAAGCCCATGTTATGCCATGCACCATTTGCCAATCATGTGATCATGTGGTAGATGAGTGCCCAACCATCCCAGTTGTGAGGGAGATGTTAGGTGATCAAGCCAATGTTGTGGGGCAATTTAGGCCCAACAACAATGCACCTTATGGAAACACCTATAATTCAAGCTGGAGAAACCATCCAAATTTTTCTTGGAAACCAAGGCCACCTCCATACCAACCACAAGCCCAAACCCAAACACCTCAACAAACCTCTTCAGTGGAGCAAGCCATTGTGAACCTAAGTAAAGTCATGGGTGACTTTGTGGGGGAACAAAAGGCAATCAACTCCCAATTGCACCAAAAGATTGAGAACGTTGAGAGTTCTCAAATTAAGAGAATGGATGGGATGAAAAATGATCTATCTGAGAAGATAGACAATATTTAATACTCCATCTCTAGGCTTACCAACCTCAACACAGTGAATGAGAAAGGAAAGTTTCCCTCTCAACCAAGCCAAAATCCAAAGGGTGTTCATGAAGTTGAAACCCAAGATGGAGAGTCTTCAAATTTGAGGGAGGTCAAAGCTATGATCACTTTGAGGAGTGGGAAGGAGGTTGATCAACCCTTGCCTAAGGTGAGGCAAGAGGAAGAACTCATGTCAAAGAGAACCTTGGTTAAAGAGGGCAATAACCAAGAGGAGAAGAGTGGGAAGAAAAATGCATCTAAATCAAGCATTGAAGATGAGCCAAGGATAGTGATTAAAGAGGATATGATGAAGAAACATATGCCTCCACCTTTTCCTCAAGCTTTACATGGAAAGAAGGAAATCAAGAATTCATCAGAAATTCTTAAAGTTTTGAGACAAGTGAAGGTGAATATACCCTTACTTGATATGATCAAGCAAGTCCCCACATATGCAAAATTTTTAAAAGACTTGTGCACAGTCAAGAGAGGGTTAAATGTGACAAAGAAGGCATTCCTCACTGAGCAAGTAAGTGCCATCATTCAGTGTAAGTCTCCAGTTAAGTACAAAGATCCGGGATGTCCCACCATTTCAGTCAACATTGGAGGGACACATGTGGAGAAGGCTTTACTAGACTTGGGAGCAAGTGTGAATTTGCTCCCATACTCTGTGTACAAGCAACTGGGACTTGGAGGATTGAAGCCCACAACCATCACTCTCTCCTTAGCTGATAGGTCAGTCAAAATCCTAAGGGGGGTGATAGAGGATGTTCTAGTTCAAGTGGATAAATTCTACTATCCCGTGGATTTTGTTGTACTTGATACTGATCCCACTGTTAAGGAAGCAAATTATGTGCCAATCATCCTTGGGAGACCTTTCCTAGCTACCTCCAATGCCATCATTAACTGTAGGAATGGGGTGATGCAGCTCATATTTGGAAACATGACCTTGGAATTAAACATATTCCACCTATGCAAGAGGCATCTCCACCCAGAAGAGGAAGAAGGATTTGAGGAGGTGTGCTTGATCGATACTTTGGTTGTGGAGCATTGTGACAAGAATTTAGAAGAGAGCTTGAATGAAAGCCTTGGAGTGCCAGAAGAAAGGGTTACTTGAACCCTCTGATGTGCTAGCCATCATGTCTCCTTGAAGGAGACGGGAAGAGATCTTACCACTGTTCAATAAGGAGGACTCACAAGGAGCTACTACGGAGGACCCTCCAAAGCTTGTTTTGAAGCCACTTCCTGTTGATTTGAAGTATGCATATTTGGAGGAAGATGAGAAATGTCCAGTGGTGGTTTCTTCAACTCTCACGAGTGATCAAGAGGATAGTCTTTTGGGAGTCCTCAGAAAATGCAAAAAAACCATTGGATGGACAATTTCTGATCTGAAAGGGATTAGCCCTTTGGTATGCACCCACCATATCTACATGGAGGAAGATGCAAAACCAGTGAGGCAGCCCCAGAGGAGGTTGAATCCTCACATGCAAGAGATGGTAA
The DNA here is from genome assembly GCA_946000715.1 of Vitis cinerea var. helleri x Vitis riparia. NCBI lineage: Eukaryota > Viridiplantae > Streptophyta > Magnoliopsida > Vitales > Vitaceae > Vitis > Vitis cinerea var. helleri x Vitis riparia. The sequence continues at coordinate 16,103,403 of OX254005.1, read as the reverse complement.
GGGGTGAAGTTCTAAAGCTACTTCAAGCAGGGATCATATATCCCATTTCAGATAGCTTGTGGGTGAGCCCAACCCAAGTAGTCCCAAAGAAATCTGGAATTATTGTGATCCAGAATGAGAAAGGGGAGGAAGTCTCTACACGTCTTACCTCAGGATGGAGAGTGTGTATAGACTACAGGAGGTTGAATTCAGTGACTAGGAAGGACCATTTCCCATTGCCTTTCATGGACCAAGTCCTTGAGAGAGTCTCAGGGCATCCTTTCTATTGTTTTTTGGATGGTTACTCAAGGTACTTCCAAATAAAGATTGATTTGGAAGATCAAGAAAAGACAACCTTCACTTGCCCCTTTGGTACTTTTGCCTATAGGAGGATGCCCTTTGGTCTATGTAATGCACCTGCAACTTTCCAAAGATGTATGCTAAGCATCTTCAGTGATATGGTGGAGCGCATCATGGAAGTCTTCATGGATGACATCACTGTATATGGAGATTCTTATGAGGAGTGTTTGTTGCATTTAGAAGCTGTTCTCCAAAGATGTATTGACAAAGACCTAGTGCTAAATTGGGAAAAGTTCCATTTTATGGTACAACAAGGAATTGTCTTAGGACATATAATCTCCAAGAATGGCATTGAGATAGATAAGGCAAAGGTGGAGCTAATTGTTAAGTTGCCACCTCCCACAAATGTTAAAGGAATTAGGCAATTCCTAGGACATGCTGGGTTCTATAGGAGGTTCATTAAGGATTTCTCAAAAATTTCAAAACCTCTTTGTGAACTCTTGGTAAAGGATGCCAAGTTTGTGTGGGATGAGAAATGTCAGAAGAGTTTTGAGGAACTGAAGCAATTCCTCACAACTGCACCAATAGTGAGAGCCCCAAATTGGAAATTACCTTTTGAGGTAATGTGTGATGCAAGTGATCTTGCTATGGGGGCTGTTTTGGGGCAAAGAGAAGATGGAAAGCCCTATGTGATTTATTATGCAAGCAAAACTTTGAATGAGGCTCAAAGGAACTACACAACTACTGAGAAGGAGTTGTTGGCAGTAGTTTTTGCCTTTGATAAGTTTCGTGCCTATTTGGTAGGGTCCGTTATAGTGGTGTTCACTGACCATTCTGCTTTGAAGTACTTGCTAACCAAACAAGATGCCAAGGCAAGATTGATAAGATGGATCCTTTTGCTTCAAGAATTCAATCTCCAAATCCGGGATAAAAAGAGAGTTGAAAATGTGGTAGCTGACGACTTGTCAAGACTTGTGATAGCACATGACTCACATGGTCTACCTATCAATGATGACTTCCCTGAGGAGTCTCTCATGTCAATAGAGGTAGCTCCATGGTATTCTCATATAGCAAATTACTTGGTTACTGGAGAAGTTCCAAGTGAGTGGAGTGCCCAAGACAAGAAACATTTATTTGCTAAGATCCATGCCTATTATTGGGAGGAACCTTTTCTCTTCAAATATTGTGCTGATCAAATCATAAGGAAATGTGTTCCTGAACAAGAGCAATCAGGGATTCTATCCCATTGTCATGATAGTGCATGTGGGGGTCATTTTGCTTCCCAGAAAACAGCCATGAGAGTGATCCAATCAGGTTTTTGGTGGCCCTCTCTTTTCAAGGATGCCCACTCTATGTGCAAGGGATGTGATCGGTGTCAAAGGCTAGGGAAGCTAACACGCCGGAATATGATGCCCTTAAACCCCATCTTGATAGTGGATGTCTTTGATGTTTGGGGGATAGACTTCATGGGACCATTTCCAATGTCATTTGGACATTTCTACATTTTGGTGGGAGTGGATTACGTCTCTAAGTGGGTAGAAGCAATCCCATGTAGGAGCAATGATCATAAGGCGGTTCTCAAATTTCTCAAGGAGAACATCTTTTCAAGATTTGGAGTGCCTAAGGTCATTATCAGTGATGGAGGAACCCACTTTTGCAACAAGCCTTTTGAGACTCTTCTAGCCAAATATGGGGGTCAAGCACAAGATAGCTACACCTTATCACCCTCAAACAAGTGGCCAAGTTGAGTTAGCCAATCGGGAAATCAAGAATATACTGATGAAGGTGGTGAATGTGAATAGGAAGGATTGGTCTATTAAGCTTCTGGATTCATTATGGGCTTATAGGACTGCTAATAAGACCATTCTTGGAATGTCTCCGTATCGCCTTGTTTATGGCAAAGCGTGCCATCTCCCAGTGGAGATTGAATATAAAGCATGGTGGGCAATCAAGAAGCTCAACATGGATTTGACAAGAGCCGGGTTAAAGAGATGTTTGGATTTGAATGAATTGGAGGAAATGAGGAATGATGCTTACCTCAATTCAAAAATTGCAAAAGCGAGGTTGAAGAAATGGCATGATCAGTTGGTAAATCGGAAGAATTTTACCAAGGGACAAAGAGTCTTGCTTTATGACTCTAAACTTCATCTTTTTCCAGGAAAATTGAAATCCAGGTGGACGGGTCCTTTCATAATTCGTGAAGTGCATCCCAATGGAGTGGTGGAAGTATTCAATCCCAAAGGCAATCAAACCTTCAAAGTCAATGGTCATCGTCTCAAGCCATTCATGGAGCCATTCAAACCAGAAAAGGAGGAAATCAACCTCCTTGAGCCACAAAAAGCCTAAGCAAATAAGGGTTTGATGGACTTGGTTTCACCAAAGTCCAAAATTTTTGTAAATTTTGTAAATTTCAAAGTTTTATCCATACTTTTGATTTTAATTTTTGATCTTAAATTGTGTATTTATATGTAATTTAGTCTTTTTGAATGATCTCAGGTAGGAGAAAATGCAAAGAAATTGAAAGGAAGTCTTTCGGAGCGAGAAAAGGGCAAAAACAGGGGTCTGCGAGATTTCGCAGCCTAAGAGAATCCTCTGCGAAATTAGCACTTCGCTGCGAAACCGTTTCGCAACCTAAAAAAAGCCGCTGCGGAATCAACGTGTCTCTACGAAAACGGTCGTCCTTTGCGAAATCATTTCGCAACTCAATTGACTCCTCTGCGAAAATTTTCGCAGCTGCGAAACCAAGTTTGGCACACGAGTGCCACTTCACAGCACAGGAACCCCCATTTCGCAGCTGCGAAACGGCTGCAAAGCTCCAAAGCATGAAAATTTCCAATTTCGCAGTCAAAGCTCCATTCCGTAGGGTGTTTCGCAGCTACGAAACCAATTTTGGCACACGAGTGCCACTTCGCAGCACAGTGACCCCCATTTCGCAACTGCGAAATGGGCTGCGAAAATAGCTTTTTTTTGCGAAAACCCCCCTTTTGCTGCAAAATCGGCCTTCTTCTGCGAAAATCAAAATGACCTTTAATATTCCGTTATTTTTTTATATATATAAAAACCGGTCATTTGAGTTGCGAAAGGGTTTCAGGAAGAGAAAACGCCATAGCAACCGTCTGTTCATTCCCTTGCCCGAGCCCGACGACCCGCGAACCTCCGATCATCTCTTCCGGTCATCACTTCCGGCCAAATTTCCTCAGTCCGATATGGCGCGAACCAGAGGAGCCAAATCATCCTCTCCTTCCAGCCGCAAACGAGTCCCGCGAGAGGCGCCTGTTCAAGGCCCCACCTCTGAACCTCCGCGGCCAGAAGCTGCTTCACCTCCAACGAAGCCCGCACCACAGAATCCTCCGACGAGGCGTTATCTCACTAGGTCAGGGGGTCGTCCCCTGCAAAAGAGAGCCAGGGTAGAAAGCTCAGAGCCCATAGACTTAACAGAGCAGTCCCCGGTTCCCTCACCAGAGCCCTCTCCGGCACCATCTTCGACGCCGTCGTCAGAGCCTCCGGCGAAGCCTCAGGAGCACTAGCCGCCACTTTCAGAATCCCAAATTCCATCTAGGATAGCTCCTGAAGTGCTAATCAAGCGTCCGATGCTGACTCAACCGCCAATTGAAGGGAATTTGGACTGCCGAGCTCGACCATTTCACTCTGTGCTTTGACATAGCCACCTTCAAATTGCAGCCAGAGCTTGCAGATTCATTCCACCTATTGCCCAGATATCGCATGGAGCATCTGCTGACCCCAAGAGATTTCTTCTATCCCAGAGTAGCCATGGATTTTTATCAGTCCATGACTACTAATCAGGTCAGAGATCCTACTCTAATCCATTTTACTATTGACGGTCGACATGGCATTTTAGGAGCTCGCCATATAGTAGAGGCCCTGCATATACCATACGAGCCAAGCCATTTTGAGGATTACCGAGTATGGACTAGTCCCTCTCAACTGGAAATGGTTCATACCTTGTCCAGAAGAGCTTCCACAAATCCACATCTATTGAGGAGAGAACTTCCTCCGAGCATGTTTCTCATTGATGCACTCTTGCGTCACAACATTTATCCACTACAACACTGGACTCAGAGGAAGGGAGTTCTTTTAGAGGCCCTGTTCAGGATTTCAGAGGGATATTTCTTTGGCCCTCACCACCTAATTATGGTTGCCCTTCTCTACTTTGAAGAAAAGGTGCATAAGAAGAAGTTGCAGCGAGCTGATTCCATTCCACTTCTTTTTCCACGGCTGTTGTGTCAGATTCTGGAGCATTTGGGGTATCCATCAGATCCTCAGCTTGAGCACAAGCGTATATGCCGAGAGGTATTTACTCTCGACAAGTGGACCAATATGACAGCATATAGAGCTAAGCAGCCAGAGCTCCCACAGCCAACTGAGATACTAGCTGCCAGAAGAGCATCTCCAGATCATATACCTGAGGGAATACCCATTGTTTCTCCTACCATATCCAGAGCCCCTCCAGTTACTCCAGCCTCATCAGAGCCCTCTGCTTCAGCTGAGCCAAGGATGGCCATTCCCATTTCAGAGCATAGAGATTTATGCCGCACACTGCAGTCCCTGACCACGTCTCAGAGCAGCCTTGCTCAGGAGATGGCAGCTATTCGAGCTCGCCAGGAGCAGATGTTGACCAACCAGGCTCAGCACACTGCCATCTTGAGGTAGCTCTAGCATCATCTCGGTCTTCCATCAACTGCTGAGCATCTCACCCCCACCGTTGCAGTGCCACACTCATAGGCCACAGAGCCTCAGGCCCCTCCTGAATCAGCTACTGAAGAGGCAGAGCCATCTGCCTAAGCCATCAGCTCCAGCATCATCCACCCATCTGATCATTTATATATCTACTATATATTTCTTTTATGTATTTCATTTTTGTTAGTCTTTTATGAAATCCCATCATTTTTATATCATATATGGGGATTACTTGTATTGCTTTCTTTCCGATTGTACTCACATGAATTAAAGTAATACAAGTCTAGCATTTTTTTTTGTTAATTCTTAGAATTAATTTATTCTTATTTCCTTTTCTCACATCTTTTATTCTTTTTGAAACATGTGATTTCTCCAATCAATATTCGAAATTGATATCACTCAGAAGGTACCACTTCCTCCCTATAATTTCAATCACCCATATCACATTGGGGACAATGCTCAGCTCGGTTGGGGGGGGGGGGGGGGGGGGGGAGAAATGAGGAGGGAAGTATGCTAAGTTATTTTGGTAATTCAGTTATGTTAGTAAATTAGTTGTAGTTTTTTACTTTTTACTCTAATCTCCATGGATTATGAAGAAAAATTTTCAAATCAAAATAGGAGAAACTGAACTTTTGCTTTTCACTTGACTTAGAGTTTGGATTATGCTTACTAAAGTGGTTCAATTGTTGAAGCTTCTATTGAAATCAAGTTTAGTTCTTCCACTTTAAGCTATCCACACACTGTGCACAATAGATTCTGATTATAAGATGAAAAACTATTTCCCTCTTGACTTAGGAAAATTTTGGGACTTGGTACCTTTGACCTCATTTAATAATGTTGAGACACCTTATGAAAGGCCAATGAGCCTTTGAAAAAAAAAAAGAAAACGAAAGCAAAATGTTTGCTTGCCTTGAAACCCGAGCAAGGTCTAAGGGGTATATGGTGAAAATCTTTAAAACCTGGTGCCCTAAGCCTTAATTGGTTGGGAGTCACCGACCTCAATGCTCGTTACAAGGGTGGATAGGTGGAGTTAGCATATGGTATGTGCTTGGGTATTAAAAATTCATTCTCAAAAGTCCGGGGTAAAATCCTAGGAGTTAGTGGTTGAAAAATCCTTAAAGCTTGATGCCCTAAACCTTAATTGGTTGGGAGTCATTGATGGACCCCCGTTACATGGACAATTCAGAAAAGAATACCCCTTAAGCCTTGTACATTTTGAAGAAAAAAAAAAGTGTGTCCTCAGCCTAGTGAATTTGGTCAGTTTGCTAAGTGTTAAAAAGAGATAGGTTGGGGGGAGAGATTAGTTTAGCATACTATATTCGAAAGCTATCATCTTACACATAGATTTTTGTGGAAGAATAAAGTTTGGTTCTTTGGAAGTGAAAATGATTTTAAAACTTCAATTTGCATAATGCATTCCCTTGATCAATAGTGTTTAGCAAAGTTTTTGATAGCTCCTATTTGAAGTTTGAGTTTTTTTTTTTTTCTTTCTTTCATGTTCCATGTGAGAGTTTGATCAGTCATGCCACTTAAACATTTTTTGGAGTGATCAGCATGATTTTGTAAATTTATTACTTTTATTTTTATTTTTTCTCTCCTTCATTGCTAAGGGACTAGCAATATGTCGGTTGGGGACAGTGATTACTACTCAAAATATGTTATTTTGTGGCTTGTAATTAGCTCTTTTAAACACCTTTGAGTAGTAATTATTACCTTTTAACTCAATTGACATGTTAAGGACCCTTGCAATCGTTTCTAATCAAATTGTGTTAAGTTTTGGTGTTTTTGATAGCTTTTTGCTCACCAAAGCAATTTAAGAATGAGGGAGAGCTGTATATAGTTCATGGCAAAGCTTTTGGAAGCTCAAATTCATGAAGAAACCAAGCTTTGGAGCCTCATAGTCCTTTGCCTTAGCCGTTCAAAGTATGCAAGGAAAAATCAATGGAGAGAGGAAAACAGAGTGAAGAAAACAGAGAATAGCAGTTGCAGTCTTCCTTCACACTTTTGGAGTACTTCCCGAAGTCCATTTTCTACATGCTATATACCATTTCAAATCTCAAGAAGTCAAGAATTCAACGCTTCAAACCGTGTATGATTTGGAGCTGAAATGAGGAAGATATGGCCTTTGGAAGACAACTGCATCAAGCTGACGGACAATTTCGCACCTTGCGAAATTGGAACTTCAACGTGCGAAACTGGGATATTTGTGCCGACTCTTTTTTTTTCTGATATTTTTGTGTCTAAATTTCCATTTTCTCCTTGTATTCAGCCACTCATGTAATTCCTTAGCTAGGAAGTATCCAAGGAAGGGTAAATTACCTTCCTATATAAACTCTCTTGTAAACACTAAAAAGTGACTCTCGGGGAGCTTTCTCCAAGAGACCAACTTATGTATATTTTACACTTAGTGAAATACAGAGATCTCTTTTGCTTTCTTTTTCTCTACTATTTTCATTTTCTTGGAAGCCAAACAACCTCTGAGGATGTTTTCCCAGAGGATGAGAGGCTAAACCTTTAGTTTCTTGGAGTAAGGGAAGCTAGGTGAAAAGTCCAGATGTAAAGGTGGGAAACTCTCGTGCATTAAATGCAGGTAGTTGGAGTTCATAAATGGCTTTTAAATCTAAAGTTTTGTTTTAAATCCCTTTGAATCACTTTGAATGGCCAATACATGGTAAGCTTTAGGTCTCTGTGGATACTTATTGCTAGATCCATATCAGACAATTAGTTATCATGTACGAGCCATTGGAAAGTAGCTCAAGGTGAAGACTCATAGAGTCTAAAGCCATTAATGGAACTTGACTACCACTTCTATTAACTTTTTATGGATTAAATCTTCATTGTTAAACCTATACTGATTTGGGAAACAACCATCCTTTATGTTGTTGTCCCCAATGCGAGAAGAAAAATCCGGAATTTCCCACTTTGCATTCTGAACTTGATCCTAGCAACCTCTAGCTCCAGGAGACTTTCTTTCTTTCATTTCTACCTAGTTCTATATTAGTTTAGTTCCAAACATCACTTTCAAAACAAATTTTATTTTCTTTTAAACTTTAAGTTTATGACAAAGGAAATCATCAAACTCAATTTCTAATCTATAGCCTATCACTGGTAGAGTGAAAACCCATCCCTGAGTTCGACCCTAGAGCTGCTATACTATAGTAGCTTTGCTACGCCAGTATAAGGTCATAGGATTTATAAATATTTTTTATTAAAATACTCAACTGGGCATGAATCAGAATACGATAGTTAGGGGACTCGTGGATGCTGGAGATTATTTCGGGGCACTCTGTTTGTTTCTAATGATGTGGCAGGAATTTTCTGATGCTAGGTCTCGGATGTTTGTGACAATGATTCAAGCATCTGCTAGATTGGGGCTCATTTTTGCTGGAAGGCAAACATACTCTTGCTCTTTGAAGACAAGTATATGCGAATATGTTTTCGTGGCTTGTGCACTGATTGACTTGTACATTAAGTGTGGGAGCATTGAAGGTGCTCAATGTGTTTTTTATCACATGCCAGAAAAGCCCACTTACTTCCTTTATTTACTCATTTTCATGCATGCCCTCAACAATGGATTTTCAAAAATCTTGTTTTCAAATCATTTTAATTTTTTTTTCCTTCTCTTTCTTTATTTTAAAGAAATCTAATTTTAATAAATCAGTTGCCACCTTTGATTTCCAAAATAATTCAAAAATAATTTCCAAAATTCGAATTTCTTTTCAATTTAATTTCCAAAATTTCAATTCATTAATTTAACTTTCAAAAACTCCAATCTTCAAATAAATTTTCGAAACTCCAATTTCTTTCAAATCTAATTTTCAGAATTTCCATTATCCAATTTCCAAAATTCTAATTCTTACGTTTGTTTGTTGTTATTATTATTATTATTATTACTTTATTTATTTATTTTCAAAATAATTCAAAAATAATTTCCAAATTTCCAATTTTCACATTTATTTACTTAATCATTATTATTTTTGTTATTATTATTATTTTATTTATTCATTTTTTTTATGTATTCTTAAAAAAAAATCCACCTTTAAATAATTCTTCAAAATTCTGATTTCCAAATTCCAAAATTCAAATTTTGACATCTATTTATTTAATCATTATTATTTTCGTCATTATTATTTTATTTATTTATTCATTTTTAAAATTTCGTCTCTAAATAATTCTTCAAAATTCCGATCTCTAAATTTAATTTTCAATTTCCAAAATTCAATTTTTCATATTTATTTATTTAATTATTATTATTTTTATTATTTATTTATTTTTAAAATTTCATCCTTAAATAAATCTTTAAAACTCTTATTTTCAAATTTAATTCTCAATTTCTGAAATTCCAAATTTCCAATTTCCAAATTTAATTTCCAATTTCCAAAATTCAATTTTCACATTTATTTATTTATTTATTTATTATTATTATTATTATTTATTATTATTATTATTATTATTATTATTATTATTATTATTATTATTATTATTATTATTATCATCATCATTTTATTTATTTTTTTATTTTTTTTAAATTCCATCTTCAAATAATTCACAGGATTCCAATTTTCATAGCTCAAATTCTCAAATAATTTTCATAATTCTAGTTTCTTTCAAATTTAATCTCCAAAATTCCAATTCTTAAATCTAATTTTCAAAACTCCAATTCTCAAATAATTTGCTAATTTCTCTCAAATTTAATTTCCAAAGTTCCAATTCCTTAACTTAATTTTTAAAACTCTAACTCTCAAATAATTTTAAAAATTCCAATTTCTTTCAAATTTAATTTCCAAAATTCCAATTCTTAAATTTAATTTCCAAGACTCCAATTTTCAAATGATTTTTGAGACTTCAATTCTCAAATAAATTTCAAAAATCCAATTTTCTTTCGAACAGTTTTAATTTCACTCTGGTTTTCAAATAATCTTCTGTTTCTCTTGATTTTACATAAGTAATAAAGAGTTTTTCATAATTTCGAAATAATGAAATTTTTGCGATCAATTCATGCAAGATAAATTGGGTTTTGGTAAGGGCCCTACATATGAGTTTTCTCTTTTGATTATCGACTATCATGCTTAATGAATATTGCTTGATTTTTTATCCTGGTCTTTGATATGCATGTGTGGAGACCCTTCTTAGCTACCTGAAGGAGCTGTCACCTTTTGAAGGAGTGGGGCGCCTCTTTCCGGAAAAGCCAAGCTGCATGGCATGTGTATGGACGTGACCACCTTGCCCATGGTGGTGGTTGGGGGCTTCAGAAGGATGACGAGTGAACAGAGGAGTGGAGATGGTTGGCAGGAAAAGAGAGAAAAAGGAAAGAGAGGAGTTAGGGTTTGGGGACTGAGATTTTTTTTTTGGGACTGGTGGGGAGGAAGACATTTTCAGGGAGATTTTGGGGGGAAGCATCTGGAGAGAAGGAGACTCAGGTATCATTTCTAATGTTTGGTTTTCCCACGTTCATGTCTTTTTTATTATGGTATTTGGGTATCAAGGAAACTCTATTTTATCGTTTGAATATGTCTTATGGTGTGATTCTCATTTTTCTTTTATGGAATTTAATCTCGCCTGTGCTTGCATGCTGTTGAGTCTCTAACTTTCTTCATGTCCCCCATTTTGAGATCTCTTATTAGATATTGGCATTCTCACCGTTGTTATTGTTTTAAAACTCATTTGAAGTTTGTTTTCCCCTCTTCCTACATCCAAGCTCATTGGCGAGCATGTGGAATGAGGTTTGTATGGATTCATCTAATTCCCATCTATGGCATGCATTAGAATTCTCGGTTCAATACCCCACTTGTAACCCAGCTACCTGTCGCCTACCCATCTGCATAAGACCATGCATGCACACCCATCCTAGCTTCCATCCAACTCATTTTGCTGTATACTTATTCAACCATTCAAACCCATTTCTCTCTGTTCGTGGCCACTACCAATAGCTCTCTTCACCACCACCCTTATTATTTCATTCTTTCTAAACCCAATAAAACCTGTCATTCTCACTACCCATCTTCACCATGCCTTCATGAGCCCTTAATCCACACCCCTACTACCCCTCAAGTCCACTTCCTCTTTCAACCTTAACCACCATTGCCATTACACCCATGCTTGCATGGTCTTGCGTGTCCATGCATGGCCATCCATCACACCCCTCCATATCCATATCTCATACCCATATCCCCACGCTCATACCCATGTTTCATACTCCCTCATTTACCCATTTTTTTTCGTCACCACCTTTTCTCTCTCTACATCACATATTCTTCATGCATTTCTATTTCTCACTCACCAACCACTTCATTCCACTTTCCATACCTCCCTTTCATGCGTTCCCATCCTTCATATACCCGCCAAGCCGACTCCGTCCCATCCTTGCATGGCTATGCATGGCCATGCATAGCCACATCACCCATTCCATCATTAAACCCATTTTCTCCCACCCATGCATGGCCACTTCAACCATTGCATACACTCACTCCACCAACCTGTAGCCCATTCTTGCATCATACATGGCTATCCAAAGCTCTTCCAATTCACCCATCCACGTGCATGGGACTCATGCAAACCATTCCCTCACCCTACCCATCTTCACTCTTCTCATATGTTATGTTTTAGGTGCCCACATGCCATTTCTCTCACTACCCGTGGCTACACTTCACCCATGATATCTACATCCATGATATCTACATCCATGATCTCTACACTCTTCACGTCCATGTGTATGCCATCACTACCTATCTCTCTCTACACTACAACCATACCCATATCTTGTACCTTCATGCATATGCTCACACCCACCAAGGCCCTCAAGCCCACGTCTTCTCTCTTTACACCATCCAGCCATCCGAACCCCCATTCCAACTATAGGTGATTCTGAAACCTCCTCCATTCAGTCCACCGTTATGCTTTGTGCATGAAAGAAAATAGAGGTTAAGGCATTAAGGGCAACATGAGGCTCATTTAGAGTAGCTGTTAGTTGGGGATGTGGGCTTGAGTTGGAGCCCAGGCCTGCAGGTGTTGATGAAAGGCCCCTTATTTTGTTTTCTCATCTTAAGTTGGCCCATGCCCATTTGTTTGTTTTCAGTTGGAGATATGGGCTTGAGTTGGAGCCCATACCCATATGTGTTGATGAAAGGCCTCTTGTTTAGTTCACCCACCTTAAGTTGGCTCATGCCCATTCCAAGCCTATGCCCACTTCAAGTTGATTTGCTCACCCACCTTAAGTTGGCCCATACCCATTCCAAGCCCATACCCACCTCAAGTTTGCCCTTTTGTTTTCAAATTTGCATGATTTATCTTTCTAAAAACATTAGTTCTTCAATAAATTTTAATTCCAATTTTTGAAAATTTAATCCTCACACCAATTTATTTAATCATTATTTATTTATTTATTTGTTTATCTTTAAAATTCAAATTTTAAATAATCTTTCAAAATCCTGATTTCTAAATTTAATTCCGATTCCCAAAATTTTAGTTCTCATATCAATTCATTTAATCATTATCATTTTATTTTTATTTTTTTTATTATTATTATTTTTTAAAAAAAAATCCAATATTTAAATAACTCTTCAAAATTCCGATTTATAATTTTAAATTTCAGTTTCTGAAATTTTAATTTTCACATCAATTTATCTAATCGTCATTATTTTATTTATTTATTTTAAAATTCCACTGTTAAACAATTCTTCAAAATTTCGATTTTCAAAATTTATTTCCAAAATTCCAATTCTTAAATTTAATTCCCAAGACTCCAATTATCAGATAATCTTCGAGACTTCAATTTTCAAATAAATTTCAAAAATCCAGTTTTCACTCGAAAAGTTTTAATTCCACTTTGGTTTTCAAATAATCTTTTTTTTTCTCTTAATTTTATATAAGCGTGAATGTCATTTTCATAATTTCATAATAATGGAATTTGTGATATTAATTCATGCAAGATCGATCGGGCTTTGGTCGGGGCCCCACATACGTGATTTTATGATCGATTGGAGGATTGATTGATTTGATTGCTATATGTGATTGATTTCCACTATTCTATAAATACACACACGATTATTCTGTGTTTAATCACTAACATTTGTTTCCCATGAAATAAGTCAGATCATCACTCAGGTACATTCTTTGTCTCTCCTATTCATTCAGTTATTTTGTTTCGGGTGATATTCGTTCGGTATCCAAGCTCGATTAATCAATTGTCATGATTGCTTCATTTTATTAGTAGAGACCCACTTTAGGGACCTAGAGGGGTGCTACGGTCCTTACCGTACCTTCCTGATAAGTAACCTAACCCTCGAACCCGATCCAGTTTTTCACAGACCACCTTTTCCAAAGTAAGGAGTCACACTTAAGGTTTTTCTTTCTTATTTTGTTTACCCTTTAAAAATAAAACAAAAATAAGTGGCGACTCCAAGTCATTTTCTTAATCAATAAAATTCATTTTTCAAATAACAAAATCGAGCTTGCCATCGAGTGGGAAACGCATGAGCCGAAATACGGGGTCCACAATGTGATAATTTTATACTTAAGCTAACCTTATTTCCATGATAGCACACTATTACTTCCTGCTAAGGTACGCTCCTACTTCTACTTCATCTATTTATTCATTCTCATTCTCAATTTGTTTTATTATTCGATCATTTTATTGATATCCATTGATTTCCTTATCAATTGTCATGCTTACTTCACCTTATTTAGTAGAGGGGTGCTACAGTCTTTACTGTACCTTCCCAATGAGTAACCTGACCCCAAAATCCAAACTCGGTTTTTCACAGACCTGTTTTTCCAAATAAGGAGTCACACTTAGGGTTTTTCTTTTTTATTTTGTTTTCCCTTTTAAAAAAAATAATAAAACAAAAATAAGTAGCAACTCCAAGTCATTTTCTAAAAAATAAATCATTTTTCAAATAAAAAGCGAATGGCCATCAAGTGGAAGCGCATGAGTAGAAATGCAAGGTCCACAAAATGGCGACTCCACTAGGGAAAGCGAGGGTCAAGCTTGAACTTAAGATGAGGCAAATGCAGTGTTTGATTGGTCGGTCAGTGAGTACCTACCTCTCTTTGTGCTTTTGTTTGCTTGACTGTTGATTACACGTTGAGAACTCTTGATATCATTATCCTTGATGCATGTTTGACTATTGTATTCAATTAAGGCATTGGCATGTTGATTATATTGATTGATCCTTTTGCTTATCTTCACATATTGACTCTCCTTGTTGTATGATCACTTTGCTCACTTTGACATGTACATTCCTCTTATTGCTTATCTCGTTCATTTTGACATGATTGATTCTCTTGATTGTATATTATCATGATTGTTATGGAGCATGTTATCCTTGCTATATATTTTTCTCAATTAGTTTGTGTGTAGATATGAGTGATATACATATGCTTTGCATGACTGTCTGTTGCATGACTTCTCTCCTTCCCTGTGATTGCATGAGTTGCTCGTCTGTGTGGGACACGCATCTATCCCCTTACCTCCAACTCCCTAGTCTCGGTCGACCTTGTTTTCCTTGTTCTCATATTTCATATGAGACTTGTTGCTTTATTTACTCTTCAACCGAGCTAGTGATTAGGCATAGGGTCTAGTGATGGGCTATATCTATGTTTGGGAGCATTCTGGAGGAGGCCGACACATTGATGCTAATTGGAGGCTGATATTTGAAGACCTGTGTAGCCCAGAGCTAGGTTTCATGGATATTTATGTGACCAATGTGTTACGTTTTCTCCTTTAGCTTCATAGGATTTTCGGATGCACCTACACCACTCACTGTGCACTTTAGTCGACTATTGAGTGCTGAGAGTTGTGAGAGCTTTCACCATAGGAAACCCCCTGGGATGTCAAGGTATTGCATGTGTGGAGGTGATGACCACCTTGCATGGAAGCGCCCTGTCTCTTCGGAGACGTGCAGAGGGTTGCGTACCGCCGGAGAGTACGGTCGCTTCTACTAGGGATCCTTTAAAGTCCATCATTTTTCTTTTTAGAGCCACCTTGACCTTATAGGTTGAGCCTTAGATCCTTCGATCAGGACTTCCTTCCTTACACATGGGTACATCTAAGAGCCTTCAGAGACTCTTTAGTTATAGTTCGAATCTAGTACTCCCTCTTTTAGTCTCCAATTAAGAGTGTTTAGATATTGGTGCAAGTTTGAGTATTAGTTGGACCACCTCTTACTGTTTGGTTTTGGTTTCTTTTTATCGCTCATTGAGTTTAACATATTTTCTCCCTAAGGTTTCAGATAGTCTTATTTTCTTGACTCGACACATTTTTTTAATTTGTTGTCACTTTTTACTCGACATTTTGGGATATACTCGTTGATCATGCTCATATTTTTACATTTTTCACCTGTCATGGGCTCGGTACTTCATTTTTTGGTCGATTTGCCTAATTTTACTTTCAACCCGATATTTTTATTATAAGAAGGTGAAAGACATGTTTTCACATCCACATCCTTTTTGAGAGATTCGCCTTGATCACCTTATCATTTTTCTTTATGGAGCTCGAGTTGAAAGTGAATTAGGGATATTTTGTTATAGATTGAGTATCGATCTCGTGATGGTGTTGTTCTTCCCACCTCATTCATTTTTTGGATTGTTGATAAAGATTCTTTAGTCACATTTGTAGCCATGTCATAGTGGACACCTTTATGACTTTAGAGTTTCTATCATTTATCCAGTTTTAGATTGCTATCACAGGACCATATATCATATGATGTGTTGTACTTTTGATTTGAGGCATCTCTTCACTTGCACATTGTGGTCTTAAGGCCTGACCTATCATGGAGGATATTGAGCCTATTAGCCTGAGACTAGAGATTTGACCTAGGGAGTTTGAGATTGTGGCCTATCTTCTTATGATCAGAGCAATACCTCATTCCCACACCTTAAATTTGCTTCAACCTACATCCATCCATTGTGAGCTTTACATAACATCACCCTTGACACCATTACATGACCTTTCCATCCTTAACTGTTCTAGCTTTGTATATCATTTCTTTGATCCGACCAAGTAGAGTGTGAGGAGTTTGAGCCCAGGGTTGATCTTGCATGGCGAGGAATGACTTACGATTTTTGGGTGGCTTACGACGTGAGGATTGGTCGATTGCTTGATAGACTGTCACTTATTCTGCCATGAGTATAGAGATTAATCTTGTATGATGAGAGTTGTCTTGTGATGAGCAGTTGTGCCTGATGAGATCGTTATTTACTTTGCTTTGAGAGGCTTATTTTTTAGATTATTGTGGAGCATTTACAGTATGGTTCGGCGCACGATTCCAGAGGGTTGACGTGGTTATATCATATGGACATTAATCCTTAGTATCGATCATTTAAGGGTTTGAGAGCACGATGTTTGAGACCGTGGTTGTAGGATGGGTGACCTTTGTTTCAGTTAGCTCACACCCTATTACCTTCATTGACATCTAGACTGTTGCTAGCCCTTTGAGCCTTGCATGAGCATTATAGCCCTTTCTTCCTCATAGCCTTGCTCACCTTTTACACCGGGATAGGGGCCCTTTGGTGTCTATATGCTTTATTCAGGAGTCTCATGAGCCATGAACTTATTGGCTCATCTTCTTCACTATTTTGTTGTCATCCTAACATCATTTTTCATCATACTTCATTGTTTATATCTTTTGTTTCATTCTTCGTCTTTGTCATCACATTTCTTTCTATGCCATGAGTGATAATCTTTCACATTTTAGTGCATGGAGGATGGTCATGTCCCTTTCCACTCCTATCTCATGGACATTGGTTCCGAGATCCCTAGTTGAGAAGGTCATTTTGTCAGAGAGAGTTCATGTACATCATTGTTTGAGAGTATATCCATTTCATTATGTATTCTCAGAGGAGTTCGTTTATTGATATTCAGAGTATGCGCCAAAAAAAAAAACAAAAAAAATAAAAGACAAAAAAAAAAATGAATGATGAATGAAAACAACAAAAACAAAAAAAAAGGTAATAAGTGCATGTATTTATGTATGTATACAATGCCATTCTCCATTGAGTGTAGATATTGATCATTGATAGCTATTCTTTTGAGTCAGTTGCTTATGAAAGTTCGTATGTGAACTTTCAGGAGGCTTTCACCTCCTTATGCCTATTTCGTTATGTATCTTATATGTGAGAAATGAATGGCCTTTTCCTAAGGACTCCGAATCATTGTCCTCCTCGTCATTACATACACTGGTAATTTGACCATTCTCCATGACCTGATTTGAGTGGATTAGTGCTCATTCATTTTTCTTCGATTTATTTGTTTTTCTCATGGTATTTCATTCGCCTTGGCTACATTGTTCTTTGTACATACCGGTTTATATTCCGTGTTTGATATTTTTCACACATCATCCTTATACATCCCATCAACATATCTATATTATTCCTTTCTTCTCTTTCATCATTGATATATTCATCTTAGATTCTTTCTTCATCACTGATATATTCATATTGGACATCCTCAGATCCATGGTTTGTAAGACTCTCTGCACATATCGCATTTTATACACGAGGGTATGGGGTTTATCATTGGGTATTTGAGCCTTGTTTCCTTTCATTTCTTTCACCTTATTACCATAGCCTACGTTACATCCCGGGTCTTAAGACCACCCTGAGGCCATGATATCATGCATTATGTTCTGATAGCTCTCATGTGGCTGATAGTTGGGATTGGTTGGAGAGCATTTTGATTATGATAGGCCAGAAGTTGTGGTATTACCCTACACTAGGTCATAGCCACCTTAGAGAGTTTTTTTATCGAGTATGTAGCCATTATGTTTGATACATCGCATTGGGGCACACCTTTCTTGGTCAAGGGTTGATTTTTTTTAGATGACCATTATGCCAGGGCATACTTCTCTCAGTCGATGATGGATTTTTGAGTCATGGCCACCTTTCGGAGGAGATCAGATGTCATTTTTCACATTGGAGCATGAGACATGATTGGTATATTTCATCTAGTGTACTTTGCACAAGGGCATATTTCTTAATCGATGATGGTTTTTGAGGCATAGTTGTTCCTTGGAGGTGATTAGATTCCTTTCACATTGGAGTATGAGATATGATTGGGTGTTTTGATTGGATGTGTTTATAGGAGCATAGCATTCTCATCATTTTTGACAAATGTTTGAGATGATTGGACCAGGACACAAACACTTGTGAGAGCATGCAACGGAGTTTAGTCATTTCAGAGATTGCCTTATATTGGGGCATAATCCTTTCATTAGCGATTGATCGTAGAGATATCAGCTTACATCTGGGCATGATCATGTCAGAGCGCATTTTTGTTGAGGCATATCACTTTGATTGATTTTTTTCACATTGGGACATGCTCTTTCTTTAGATGAGGTCAGAGACTCTCTTCACATCACCACAATGACTTTGAAGAGTGGAGGTTCATTTTGATTAGAGATGTATGGTTGGTTGTACTCCTCTCATCGATGTTTGCTTTGGAGATGCTTACACTCAAGCATAGCCCACTCATCGGTGATGGATTTTGTGAGATGACGGTTCATGCCAGACACATACTTTCCAAATATTATCTTGCATTGAGGGCTAACCCATTTTGAGATGATGCATTCATACTGGGGCACAGCCACCTCGCTGATTTTGACATTGAGACTCCACTTCCTGTTTATGATTGTTGTTTTTTATGGATCATAGAGTCATTGACACCTTGGGTTCAGTCTTCTCAACATACTTGGTTCAACTTAGAAACCCACTTTCCCTTGTTACACACTCATACATCCTCCATTTGGCACCATTATACCTACATCCATCTTGTTAGAGCCTCACATCTTTTGAGCCCACATATTTCATCATCCTACATGGCTTTATCCAATTCTTTTTATTATAGGAGGATATAGATTAGTCGCGAGCTTTCTAGTTGAGTTGTCATATGCCTTTGGACATTAGGTTCAGCTTTTTCTATGATGGTAGCGCCTATTAGGTTGTTAATATATTTGTGATGATGTTTTCGTGTTGATAGTTGATATGTTGTGTCTTGTTTTGCTTACATTTCAAACTTGGAGTCTTGGTCAGTATTTGTTTGGTCCGTTATTTTAGTTTTGTTTTGTTAGCATAGTTTCTGTGATGTATAGTCTTGTTTAAGCATTTATTCATTGATATTAGACTTTTTCATTGCATCATCGTTGAGCATATCCTAGAGTGTCTAGTACGGTGACATTCTATGTCTTATGTTGGTTACTATTTTACATTGGCACATACCCCCATCCTTGAGTTCATGAGATCTTTTGCAGATTTCTCACTACTCGTTCTACTTCCTGATTCTTGTGAGTTGTCATACTGGGGCATACCCCCTTTCTGGGTTTATCATATCTCCTGTTGATTTCATGGTCATTCGACCCATTTACTGATACTTCCAAGTCTTTTACTGTGGGATCCCCCCTTTTCATTGAGTTCATTGTCTTAGTCACTTATTTAGGGTTATTTTTGGGTGTTTCTGGTTGTAGACCACATTCCTTGTTTCTTGTTTTTGCTTTAAGTGTTTTCGTTTGCAGATTGCATACTTCTCCCATTTCCTTAAGCTTGTTCAGGGCATCCCCCTTCCTTGAGCTTGTTTAGAGCATCCGCCTACTGTTTGTTTATTTAAGGCATCCCCCTACTGTCATTTTGTTTAGGGCATCTCCATTTCTTCAGCTTGTTTAGGGCATCCCCCTACTGTTTGTTTATTTAGGGCATCCTCCTACTGTCATTTTGTTTAGGGCATCCCCCTTTCTTTAGCTTGTTTAGGGCATCCCCCTTTCTTCAGCTTGTTTAGGGCATCCCCCTTTCTTCAGCTTGTTTAAGGCATCCCCTTTTCTTCAGCTTGTTTAGGGCATTCCCTTTTCTTCAGCTTGTTTAGGGCATCCCATTTTCTTCAGCTTGTTTAGGGCATCCCCCTACTGTTTGTTTATTTAGGGCGGATCCCTACTGTCATTTTGTTTAGGGCTTCCCCCTTCCTTCATCTTGTTTAGGGCATCCCCCTACTTTTAGTTTATTTAGGGCATTCACCTACTGTCATTTTGTTTAGGGCATCCCCCTTCCTTCAGCTTGTTTAGGGCATCCCCCCTATTGTTAGTTTGTTTAGGGCATCCCCCTACTGTCATTTTGTTTAGGGCATCTCCCTTTCCTTTAGTTTATTTAGGGCTTCCCATTTTCTTCAGTTTATTTAGGGCATCCCCCTACCGTCAGTTTATTTAGGACATCCCCCTACTTTCAGTTTATTTAGGGCATCACCCTACTGTTAGTTTATTTAGGGCACCCCCCTTTCTTCAGTTTGTTTAGTGCATCCCTCTTCATTTAGTTTGCTTAGGACATCCCCCTACCGTTAATTTCATTTATGGCATCCTCTCATTTTGGTTTCATTTGTGGCATCTCTTTCCTTTGGGTTTCATCTAGGGCATACCCCATTTCCAAAGATAGTTGTGTCCTCATTTTAGTGAGTTGATCATCCTGATTTTAGTCACCCTTTAGTGGTTTGACTTAGAGTTGTAGACTGCGATCTCCCACGACCGAAAAGGAGATATGAGTTAATATATGCTCTAAAGTCGAAAATATCATAAATAGAATTTGTTTCTTCGTCTTTACAAAATAAAAAAAATAAAAAGATCCCAGAATGGAAGTCGGGAATTGAATTCATTATTCATTATAAGGATTATTGTATCTCTTTTAGAAGATGCCATGCCGCCACTCGGACTCGAGCCATTGGGCGTATAGTGCCCCTCTTCATGGAGTCACATGACCCTCATCACTCACGAGATGCATGTCCAGGCGATAGTCTATTGTTATCTTATCATGATCCCTCAATGGAGTCTCTCTTGGGCCATTCAGTCAAGCTCACACTTTTTGACATTCATATATCATCATGTTTCTTCTTTTGGGAGACGCCTCTTTGATGTTTGGACCCGATTCAGTTGTGCATATGGATGATCGGGATTACACATTTGATGATAGATGATTTGAGGTCATCCGATTTTTCGACCTACCATACATCTGATGCCATACTAGGGCATATTTCTTTTTCGGTTGAGAGTTATAGATCTTCATGGAGCTACATGATCACTCCCAGTTAAAGGATGCACACCGAGACGAGGACGTGTTCGTTATTTTATCATGATCCCCCAGTGGAGCCTCTCTTGAGCCATCTAGTCAGGCCCGTATTTTTCGACATTTGTATGTCATCATGTTTCTTATCCCGGGAGACGTTTCCTTGACTTTTGGGTTGGATTTGGATTATGGAGATCACACATTTGATGATGGATGATTTGATGTCACTTGATTTTCCAATCTACCATACATCTATGCCATACTAGGGCATATTTCCGTTTCAGTTGAGAGTTACAGATCTTCATGGAGCTACATGATCACTCCCACGTGCTGGATACGCACCGAGACGAGGACGTGTTCGTTATTTTATCATGATCCCTCAGTGGAGCCTCTCTTGAGCCACCCAGTCATCATGTTCGATATTTGTATGTCATCA
Organism: Vitis cinerea var. helleri x Vitis riparia; assembly: GCA_946000715.1. NCBI lineage: Eukaryota > Viridiplantae > Streptophyta > Magnoliopsida > Vitales > Vitaceae > Vitis > Vitis cinerea var. helleri x Vitis riparia. The sequence goes on along the minus strand of OX254005.1, from coordinate 16,081,958 downwards.
TGCTTCTTATTTCGAGAGACGCTTCCTTGATGTTGGGTTTGATTTGGATTACGAGGATCACACATTTCATGTCATTCGATTTACGACCTACCATATATCTGATGCCATATTGGGGCATATTCTGTTTTGGATGAGATTTACGAATCTTCATGGAGTCGCACGCTCATCCCCATTTGCAAAATGCACACCGAGACGAGGACGTGTTCGTTATTTTATCATGATCCCCCAATGGAGCCTCTTTTGAGCCATCTAGTCAGGCCCATATTTTTCAGCATTTGTATGTTACCATGCTTCTTATTCTGAAAGATGTTTCCTTGACGTTTAGGTTCGATTTGGATTACTAGGATCACACATTTGATGATGGATGATTTCATGTCACCCAATTTCTGACCTACCATGTATTTGATGCCACATTGGGGCATATTTTCGTTTCGGTTGAGAGTTATAGATCTTCATGGAGCCACGTGATCACTCCCACTTACGGGATGCACTCCGAGATGATGACCTGCTTGCTGTCTTTTCATGATCTCTCAGGAGAGTCTCCCTCGAGCCATTCGGTCAAACCCACACCTTTCGGCATTAGGGTGTCATCATGTTTCTCCTCCTGAGGTACGCCTTTTGATCTGTGAGTCCGATCCAGTTATGGACATGGGTGACCAAGATCACGAATTTACTGATGTATGATTTGGTGTCGTTTGATTTTTTGACCTACCGTTCATCCGATGCCATACTAGGGCATATTTCCTATTCGGTTAAGATCTATGGATCTTCTTTGATTTGCGTGATCACCCCCAATTACGAGATGCACGCCAGGCTTATGACTCGACTTCATTTTGTTGTGATTCTCCGATGGAACCTTTTTGGAGCCATTCGGTCGAGCCTATATTTTCTGATGTTGTCATGATTCTTGGATTTATTTGTCTCCAGTGCATAGACTCTCTCCTCATCATTTCAGTGAAGTACAGATCAGATCTCTTATACATCCCATGGAGCTATTCTAGAGTTATCAGGACAGACTAGATGCACTAGTTGTTATACTAAGGCATATTTCCCTCCTTTAGCTGTCGAGATGATTGTTTCCTCGTAGATTTATTACGGTCTTAACTATTTTGGCCGATGGATGTTCATTTGCATTACTGGCCACAATCTCAATGATTTTCGCCAAGATGAGCCTTCAGCAAAGCATGACCACAGGGGTTTGACTGCCCCACTATCCGTGACTCTTTAGTAGATTGAGATCGTAGTAGTTACCCTGATAGACTATTCGCTTGAGACTTCCCATTGGATCATTCATCTGAGATGACGATGGATTCCTCCAATAGAGTATTTTGAGTTAGAGAAGTTCGACCTATTCTAGCACTTCGTTAGGTTCGTGATTCAGTCAGACAGATTGTGAAATTATGTTTATAGTCGATTTGACCATTCCGACTCGCTAGCATAGCATCCTTTGAGACTCGTGGAGTCCCTTTCGAACCCTTCCAGCAGATTGAGATTTGCAGCGGCATGCCACATTAGGGCATATTTCCCCCCTTCATCATTTCCTTGCAGTTTGGCGTTCAAAGCCACTATTCATTCTCAGTTTACAACATTCAGAGTCACCCCTTTCCAGCTTGGCGTTCAGAGCCACCATGTCTTTTCAGTCACGACGTCCAGAGTCATCTTTCTCAACTTGACATTCTTAGTTACCAATTTAGTTGGGCATTCAGAGCCGTTGTTTCAGTTTGGCATTCATCGATGTTCCTTTTAGCTTGGCATTCAAAGCCACCATCTCTTTTCATTTCAGCGTTCAGAGCCGTATTTTCATTTTGACGTTCAGAGCCACCATGTTTTCTCGTTTACGGTGCTCAGAGTCATCTTTCTTAGCTTGACGCTCATAGTTATCAGTTTTAGTTTGGCGTTCAGAGCTGTTGTTTCTGCATGGCATTCATAGCTATCATCTTCATTTTGGCGTTTAGAGCCACATTTTAATTTTAGCATTCAGGGCCTCTATTTTAGTTTGGCGTTCAGAGCCGTTGTTTTCTTTTGGCATTCAAAGCCATTTTTGCTTTTAGTTTAGTATTCATAGTCATCATACATTTTTTCTGGTTTTGGCGTCCAGAGCCGCATTTTCACCTTGACGTTCAGAGTCGCATTTTCAGTTTCAGCATCCAGAACCATCATCGCCGCATTCTCAGTTTCAGCGTTCAGAGCTATCATCGCTTCTTAGTTTCGACGTTCAGAGTCATCATCACTTCTCAATTTTAGCATTTAGAGCCATCATCGCTTCTCAGTTTCGGCGTTTAGAGCCATCATTGCTTCTCTATTTCAGCATTCAGAGCCATCACCGCTTCTCAGTTTCGGCGTTCAGAGCCATTATCGCTTCTCAGTTTCGGCGTTTAGAGTCATCCTTCTTAATTTGACACTCGGAGATGTTAGTTCTCAATTTTGGTGTTCAGAGCCACTATCTCTCCTCAATTTCAGGCGTTCAGGGTCATCATCTCTCTACAGTTTGGCGTTCAGAGTCGCATCTACAATTTGGTGTTAGGAGTTGTCGTTCTCACATTCAAGCGTTCAAAGCCATCATCTCTCCATAGTTTGACATTTAGAGCCACCATCTCTTCTCGGTTTGGGCTTTCAAAGCCACCATTCCTTCCTAGCTTGACATTCAGAGTCATCATCCTATCATGATCAGGTGTTTGTCGCCACATTTTCGACGTTCAGAGCTATATTCAGGCGTTCAGAGCCATCGTTCACATTTAGGCGTTCAGAGCCATCGTTCACATTCAGGCGTTTAGAGTCATCGTCCACATTCAAGCATTCAGAGCCATCATTCACATTCAGGCGTTTAGAGTCATCGTCTACATTTAGGCGTTCAGAGCCACATTACTAGCATTTATGATTGCCATTTTCTTTTAGATTAGCATTCAGAGTCATTCTTACGGTTCAAAGCCACTTTCATCAGTTTTAGGCGTTCAGAGCCGTGTATTCATTTTGACATTCAGAGCCATTGTCTAGCTTGGCATTCGGTGTTGCCGTCTTTCCTTAGTTTTGGCGTTTGGAGCTGTCGTGCATACTCATTCAGGCATTTAGAGTCACCATATTTCCTCATTTTGGTGTTCAGAGTCACTTTTCCTCAACCTTGTCATTCAAAGTCACAGCTCTTGACGTTCATATTCACTAGCATTGCACATCTTACCTTCGCGATTTTGCATTCGTCCTTGGTTTTCCTCACCTCATCATCTTGTGCTTATCGCTTATTCACCATGCTCTTCTAAACTTCCCCTTCCCCTGCACATGACATGGTCCATTGAGTTCACGACACATATTTAAATCATGTTGTAGGGCACCCTACGCTTAGCGTCCTCATGTAGTTCACATAGGGCAACCCCCTTTGGATGCATTCTTTCCTGTACTCGGAGGAGGTTCAACCATTACTCATCTTTGACATCGATTCTTTGAGTCACTTTTGGAGACATCTTAGAAGGAGTATGGGTCCCTGGTGTAGCTTTAGAGGCGCCTTGAGAGATGTTTTTCTCTTAGGATTAGAACCCTTTTGTTTGGAGCCTTGAGCGAGCTTGTGTTTTACTTATGTACCTTTCAGGGGTCTTTCTTTGTTCTTCAATAGAGTTCACTTCATTCCATTCACTTTTCATTTCACTTTCGTGTTCATATTCCTTGCACTCGTGAACTCTACCAAAGAGGGGTATATTTGTAGACCCCCTGAGCTGGGGGCGTTCGCTTTTTTTTATTTTATTCTTCCTTTCTTCTTCAAAACCCAAGGATGAGCTGGTGGTGGCAACAAAAACAGGACGACTGGAGAGAAAAACGGCCTATGGATGGGCTATTTTGGCTGCATATGGGAAGGGGAAAAAAGAAAGAGAGCTGGGTGGGGATTTTCGGTTCCAGGCTAGGGGGACTTTCAACTAGGGAGAAAAAAATTGGAGACGGCTAGAGAAAAAAAGGTTCGAAGATTTTACAAGAGAGAGACATGGGAGAGAGGAGAAATGGGCATTTCAAGCTGAGCAGAGGAGGAACTTGACGTTTTGGTCCAAGTAAGATTTATGCATGCTTTACATACCTCATTTCAGATTGTTTTATTTTATTTCTTGTTAATTTTGGTTTATGCTTGGTGCTTATTATATGGATAGCAAGACATATGATGCGTTAGTGAGTGTGTGATTGAGATCAATTAGAGGGGTGGAAAAGGTGTTCAATTGTAGGATTAATAGTGGGTTTGATCCGAATGAGTATTTGGGGAACAGGTTTTGTTAATGCAAGTAAAATATGGGATGATGATTTATGCACATGGACTGTTTGATGAAATGCCAATAAAGAACATTTTATCCTGGAATACGATAGTTAGGGGACTCGTGGATGCTGGAGATTATTTCGGGGCACTCTGTTTGTTTCTAATGATGTGGCAGGAATTTTCTGATGCTGGGTCTCGGATGTTTGTGACAACGATTCAGGCATCTGCTGGATTGAGGCTCATTTTTGTTGGAAGGCAAACATACTCTTGCTCTTTGAAGACAAGTATATGTGGAGATGTTTTCGTGGCTTGTGCACTGATTGACTTGTACATTAAGTGTGGGAGCATTGAAAGTGCTCAATGTGTTTTTTATCACATGCCAGAAAAGCCCACTTACTTCCTTTATTTACTCATTTTCATGCATGCCCTCAACCATGGATTTTCAAAAATCTTGTTTTCAAATCATTTTCATTTTTTTTCCTTCTCTTTCTTTATTTTAAATAACTCCAATTTTAATAAATCAATTGCCACCTTTGATTTCCAAAATAATTCAAAAATAATTTCCAAAATTCGAATTTCTTTTCAATTTAATTTCCAAAATTTCAATTCATTAATTTAACTTTCAAAAACTCCAATCTTCAAATAAATTTTCGAAACTCTAATTTCTTTGAAATCTAATTTTCAGAATTTCCATTATCCAATTTCCAAAATTCCAATTCTTACGTTTGTTTGTTTGTTATTATTATTATTATTATTACTTTATTTATTTATTTTCAAAATAATTCAAAAATAATTTCCAATTTTCACATTTATTTACTTAATTATTATTATTTTTGTTATTATTATTATTTTATTTATTCATTTGTTAATGTATTCTTAAAAAATTCCACCTTTAAATAAGTCTTCAAAATTCTGATTTCCAAATTCCAAAATTCAAATTTTGACATCTATTTATTTAATCGTTATTAAAATTTCGTCTGCAAATAATTCTTCAAAATTCCAATCTCTAAATTTAATTTCCAATTTCCAAAATTCCATTTTTCATATTTATTTATTTAATCATTATTATTTTCATTATTTATTTATTTATTTTTAAAATTTCATCCTTAAATAATTCTTCAAAACTCTGATTTTCAAATTTAATTCTCAATTTCTGAAATTCCAAATTTCCAATTTCCAAATTTAATTTCCAATTTTCAAAATTCAATTTTCACATTTATTTATTTATTTATTATTATTATTATTATTATTATTATTTTATTATTATTATTATTGTTATTGTTATTATTATTATTATTATTATTATTATTATTATTATTATTATTATCATCATCATCATCATCATTTTATTTATTTATTTTTTTTAAAATTCCATCTTCAAATAATTTACAGGATTCCAATTTTCATAGCTCCAATTCTCAAATAATTTTCATAATTCTAGTTTCTTTCAAATTTAATCTCCAAAATTCCAATTCTGAAATCTAATTTTCAAAACTTCAATTCTCAAATAATTTGCTAATTTCTCTCAAATTTAATTTCCAAAGTTCTAATTCTTTAATTTAATTTTTAAAACTCTAACTCTCAAATAATTTTAAAAATTCCAATTTCTTTCAAATTTAATTTTCGAAATTCTAATTCTTAAATTTAATTTCCAAAACTCCAATTTTCAAATAATTTTTTAGACTTCAATTCTCAAATAATTTGCTAATTTCTCTCAAATTTAATTTCCAAAGTTCCAATTCCTTAATTTAATTTTTAAAACTCTAACTCTCAAATAATTTTAAAAATTCCAATTTCTTTCAAATTTAATTTTCGAAATTCCAATTCTTAAATTTAATTTCCAAAACTCCAATTTTCAAATAATTTTTTAGACTTCAATTCTCAAATAAATTTCAAAAATCAAATTTTCTTTCGAACAGTTTTAATTCCACTATGATTTTCAAATAATCTTCTGTTTCTTTTGATTTTACATAAGTAATAAAGATTTTTTCATAATTTCGAAATAATGAAATTTGTGAGACCAATTCATGCAAGATAAATTGGGTTTTAGTAAGGATCCTACATATGAGTTTTTTCTTTTGATTATCGACTGTCATGCTTAATGAATATTGCTTGATTTTTTATCCTGATCTTTGATATGCATTGATAATTTTATACTTGAGCTAATCTTATTTCCATGATAGCGCACTATTACTTCCTGCTAAGGTTCGCTTCTACTTCTACTTCATCTATTTATTCATTCTCATTCTCAATTTGTTTTATTATTCGATCATTTTATTGGTATTCATTGATTTCCTTATCAATTGTTACGCTTGCTTCACCTTATTTAGTAGAGGGGTGCTACGGTCTTTACCATACCTTCCCAATGAGTAACCTGACCTCGGAACCCAAACTCGATTTTTCACAGACCTGTTTTTCCAAATAACGAGTCACACTTAGAGTTTTTCTTTCTTATTTTGTTTTCCCTTTTTAAAAAAAATAATAAAACAAAAATAAATGGCGACTTCAAGTCATTTTCTAAAAAATAAATCATTTTTCAAATAAAAAGTGAGTTGCCATTGAGTGGAAGCACATGAGTAGAAATACAAGATCCATATTATTACATGTTTGAATTATTAAAATATTTTTCTAAATAATAAGTGTTTTCATTTTTTCTAAAGGTTGTTTGTAAGGCTGTTGTACATATGCAAATAATTCAATAAAATTCACAACACATCTTGGCTTAACGTATAAAACCAGTTCAAGAACACAATTGACTTCAAAAGTGAGAATATGTTAGAGCTGGCAGTATCTACCTCTCATGATATGTGTGAGCTCAACGACTTCAAAAGTGAGGTATATTGAGCTGGCAATATCAACGGGTGAAACCAATTCAAGAACACAAGTTTCTCAACTCTAGGGATGAAAATATCGGTAATTATGGATATATCAATACTTCATTTTATGGATGTATTATATATATATATATATATATATATATATATATATATATATATATATATATATAATATTGGTGAACCTAAAATTGATAAAAAAAATTATAAAAATATAAGGAAAAACACTTAAAAATAAAATTAGAAATATATTTAATATTAAAATCAAAATTCATTTAATTATATTAAATGATATAAAATAAATGATGATATATGTATAATTTTTAATACTTAATTAATATATTAATGAGATTAAAAACATTATGAAGAAAATTTTCACGATAATTTTTATATTTTTGGTATTTAAATAGATGAATTTTTTTTATTTAATTATAAAATGATTATAATTAATTTTTTCTTTAAAATATTTTTAAAAAATTATGTTTATATGATGAAATTTACTTTAGATATAGGTTATACAACAAGTGGCAAACTTGCCCAGCGGTTGGCTCACTACAGGTAAACCTAAAAGTTTGACCGCACAGGGGTGTTGACCCTCGTTGACCGCCCAGTATATCGCGATATATTGGAGATAAAATGCTAATAAATCCCGAGAACGTCATGCTGAGCTGGCAAACAGCAATTCAAGAACGTCATGCTGAGCTGGCAAACAGCAATTCAAGAACACACAGCTCGCTTCACAAGTGAGAGAATGCTGAGCTGGCAATATCAATGTATAAAAGCTGTTCAAGAACACAACACTCCACTAAGAGCTCTCGTTCTCAACCCCCTCTCTCTCTCTAAGCTTTACTCTCTTAAAGCTTCCTCAGAGGTAAGTTCAAAACCTTGTTCTCTAGGTTTCAATTACTTTCCTTACTCTGTCTTTTCAACGAACGAAATCTCTCTGAAAAACTGATTATTGATTCTTGAAAACCTTTTTTTTTATTGTTTTTTTCTTAATTAAAAGGTTTTTTCGTATACGTTGTTCCTTTTTTCAAGATTTTCCTTGCTTTTATTTTCACGAGTTTTCTGGGCATCCAAACAGATGTTGTGTAGATTTGATTGCTTTTTCATATACGTTGTTATTTTTTTTTTCGACATTTTCCATTTTCTTTTCATGAGTTTTCTCGGCATCCAAACAGATGTTCAAGGACACAACACTCCACTCAGAGCTCTCGTTCTCAACCCCTCTCTCTTTCTCTCTATAAGCTTTACTCTCTTAAAGCTTCCTCAGAGGTAAGTTCAAAACAATTGTTCTCTAGAGTTTCAATTACTTTCCTTACTCTGTTTTTTCAACGAACGAAATCTCTCTGAAAAACTGATTATTGATTCTTGAAAACCTTTTTTTTATTGTTTTTTTTCCTAAATAAAAGATTTTTTCGTATATGTTGTTCTTTTTTTCAAGATTTTCCTTGCTTTTATTTTCACGAGTTTTCTGGGCATCCAAACAGATGTTGTTTAGATTTGATTGCTTTTTCATATAGGTTGTTATTTTTTTCTTTCGAGATTTTCCGTTCTCTTTCTTTTCATGAGTTTTCTCGGCATCCAAACAGATGTTGTTATATGTTTCCTTTGTGATATCTCTATTTTCTTTAGATTCTCCTAGGGAAAAACATGCTCATGTTACTCTGCTTCTTGAAATGATGAAACGACATCTACGGTTATTTCTCATTGTAATTATGTTCTCGACATTCATCACTTTGCAAGCTCCGGCTTTCGCATATCCACGAGATTGCATCTCCACTTTTTGGTTCTTGATTTTTTAGTCATCTTTTGATTTTTTTTTCTTTTTATTTTTATTGTTGGGAGATTGATTCTTGACTGTTAAAAAAATAATTTAACCAGTTTCAGCTTTTACGGATCACACAAAAGGGTACTAGTTCTTGTACTTTTGATTTTTTCCTTGTCATTTTTTTTAAATTTCTCTAGAAAATTGAGATAATTTGCACTACATGGTGATTACTAGTTATTGTAATGCTTCATTCCAATTGTTTGGTCTCCAAGAAAATTTCTGGAATCTTAGAAAGCGAAACCTCCACCTAATTGGACCCAACGCTTGGTTGAGTTTAGTTTTTGATTTCTCCAAAACAAGAGTAGCATAGATAACTGAATTGAATTTTTTTTTCCACTCCAAGAGTAACATAGATAATATGGTTCTTAATTGAAATTTTTTTCGCTTTTTCTTTTCCTTAGTTTTCTTTGCCAGCAAAGATCTCCATGTTCTTTTCTTGAGGGAAAATAACAGAATGGTTTTCTCTCCAAATGAGGTAATGTTGAGATCTTCTATGTAGCTGTGAATGGGGCTTACATAATATTGTGGGCAATCATAGTGGGGTCCACCAAAATGGATGAATGCCCAAGAGTGATTGAGTGCTACATTGGATCAAAAATAAAAATGACTAATCAATAGGCTAATAATCCGAAAAAACTTAAGTTATTCCCTTCTTTTCACTTTCTGCAATGGCAACTCTTCAAGACTGTACAAGGAACTGAAGTTACTGAACTACCCACTATAGTTGGAGAAGTGGAGATCATATGCTGGGGTCCATGTGATGAATCATGGAAGGGAGTCCCATGTTCTAAGTCCATTATCATTTTCATGTAATGTAACATAGGTCCTTTTTAACTATGTGCCCAATTTAGATGATATGTGGAAACCACATGTTCTCTCATCTCTGCAGTCAGCTTCCAGGAATAAACCTTGGTGGACATATTGCTAGAGGCCTGCTCCATATTTTTTTTTTTGATAGGTATTGAAGGCCAGCTCCATAATCTCCATAATTTGAAGCAACTGTATGAGATTATGTTGATTTCAATTTAGGTTTATGTTTTACTTATGTGGGTTTTATTCACTAATTATTTTTTCAATTTGTGCTTTCTATTAGGATGTTGCCTTCAATAACATTCAGGGTGAAATTCCATATGGGTTACTAACTCCCTAATGCCACTAATATATGAGATGCTTGATTATAAGTTTCCATTAGATTTCCTAATGATTTATGTAATTTATTTGTGATTTCTTTTCTATGAATGCAAAAATTGGCATGCAACAAATTTAGTCAAAATATTCCCCACTCCCTCATTTTATTGAAAAATCTTCGACATCTGTTAATTGTTTGTCCTAGTTCTCAGAGATTATGACACAATGATAAGCCTTCTTTATATGGATGTCTTGTATGTTAATTTTCTGTTGTGGATGGAGTTGAAACTAATTGGTAGTTGCTTGTATAATTTTATTACTCATTAATAAATCATAATGTTTATCCTTATCAAGAAAAAAGAAATCAGAATGTTTACTTATAATTTAGCCTCTTCTGTTGGTCTATTCTATCAGCAAAATTTATATGCTTTGGAAATTGCACGATATTTGGATCTGTTGTCCCAAGGATCTATCATACAATCACTTTACTGGGTCTCTGATCTTCTTGCTGGTCTGTAGGGTCCTTCATTGGAATCTTTCTCATCACTTGGTGTTATATATATTTTTTTATCAAAAGACTTATTTCTTTCTTTCCAGGAACATCCATGGTAACCATTCTAGTGGCATCATCCCAAGACAATTTCAGTCAACACCAAATTTATGGTTAGTGATCATAGCCGGAGTAACGTTGTTGTTTTTAATCTGAATACACTACCATATCAGATTGTGCTTTGATAATTTTTTGTCTTTTATCTCTTGTTAGGTTTTGGGGGAATAGGTTCCATCCAAGAGGCAACTTATTCACCTTAGGATTTCCCTTGGGAAACTGAGTAGAATATTAATAGCCCACCAACAATTGAATCAAGTGGTGTTAAGAACTACCCTTTTAGGAAAGTTCATGAGCACGAGAAAAAAAAAAAAAAAACTGGGTCCTGGAGGAATAGCCCTCACAATTGATGGAAGAATTCTGATGGTAAGTTTCATGGTGCTCCTACTTGTTGTCTGCATTTAATTGAGCTTGTGCACAAAATCACAAAAGCTTGGAGAGCAGTGAAAGTCCATGGTATTATCTTCCAACTACTACAATCAAAGGTAAAATTTTATTAGCCTATGTATATGCTTATTGATGATCAATAGTACTGTTATATATCAGCTATGGATTGTTACCTTCCTGATTACCTTCCTTCCTGGTTATTCAATGGTCTTTGGCTGCAGCAGGCGAAAGCCCACAATCATCATCATCATCTCATCATCTCATCATCTCATCATCTCATCATATCATCATCATCATCATCATCATTATCATAACGATCATCTTCATCATCCTCATCCTCATCATCATCACGATCATCTTCATCATCCTCATCCTCATCATCATCACGATCATCTTCATCATCCTCATCCTCATCATCATCACGATCATCTTCATCATCCTCATCCTCATCCTCACTATCATTTCATAACTTAACCTTTAAGGAGCATGCTCTGGTTCCTTTAACATACTTTGTGCAGGATTTTGGATTTCTCTAATGGTAGATGCCACAGAAAAACCTTCTACAAATAGGTTAAGTTCTCGTATTTATGAATTTTATTTCTTATTTATCTTTCTTCTATTTTTGACATTGTCATGGAAAAAAATTAGGCTGTTTGTCTTTTCTTGTTCATCTCGGGGAGGTGTTCAAAGCTTTTCGGTGGTATAGTTATCACAAAGTTAATGGATAAATAGGATGTGTGTTATCTTCTTATTCCTATTATTATGGTTATTATTATTCTTATTTTCTCTTTTTTGTCTTCATTCTCTTTCAAACTTAACTATTAGACAGCTTGCTTTTGGCACAGTGACTGAATCCATTTGAGCCGCACTAGACTCTAAAGCTGCAGGATTGTGTGTGTTAGTCAGCCATTGGAGTGGTGAATTAGAGGATAACTTCATAGATGATCTTTCTGTCGGCTTGGCAAGTGGACAGGTTCTATCAGCTGAACTCCTTAAGCTCTCTGTTATGTGTTCTGCTTTTTTTGTTGCTGCTAGAAAGAAACTATTGTATATCATGTCATATAGACCAAAATGATGCCTCTTGTTGAAGCGAGTGGTTTGCCAAGTATAATCAGGTATAACTGGAATTTTTTCTTCTCTCTAATGCTTGTATTACTGAACATGTGGAATTTTATTTGTGATTTCATTTTCTAAGAATGCAGAAATTTGGCATTCAACAAATTTAGTCAAGATGTTGCCCACTCCCTCACTTTAATGAAAAATCTTCAACATCTGTTAATTGTTTGTTTTGGTGATGCCTATTTTATTGGTTACTATGGTTAGTTTATATTCATGACTCATAAATGATAATTATATTTTTACAGGAATCTGAGCCACAATTCATTATCTGGGCCCATTGGCAATGTGTTTAGTGGCCTACAAAATCTAAAAGAAATGTGTATTTATCGGGCTGTGATCTTCTTGGCTAGTTTGTAGGTCCCTTCATAGCAACCTTTCTATCACCTGGTGTTATATATTTCTCTTATTAAAGGACTTGTTTCTTTCTTACCAGGGACATCCATGGTAACCAATTTATTGGCATCATTGCAAGACAATTTCGGTCAATACTAAATTTATGGTTAGTCATAATAGCCTGAGTAAAGTTGCTGCTTTTAATTTGTGTACACTATCATATTGAGTTGTGTTTTGATAATTTTTTATCTTTATCTCTTATTAGGATTTGGAGGAATAGGTTCCATCCTGGAAACAACTTATTCACCTAAGGATTTCCCTTTGGAAACTGAGCAGAATATTAATAGCCCACCAACAATTGAATCAAGCGTTGTTGAGAACTACCCCTTCAGGAAATTACATGAACACAAGAAGAAAAGCCCGGGTTCTGGAGGAATAGCTCTTATGGTTGGTGGAGGAGTTCTGTTGGTAAGCTGTGTGGTGCTCCTACTTGCTGTCTGCATTAATTGAGCTCATGCACAAAATCAGAAAAGCTTGGAGAGCTATGGAAGTCCATGGTATTATCTTTTAACTACTATAATTGAAGGTGAAATTTTATTCGCTTATGTGTATACTTATGATGATCTATAGTACTGTGATATATCAGCTATGGATTATTACCTTCCTTCCTAGTCACGGTCTTCGATTGCAGCAGAAGAGAGGCCACAATTCCTTGCTCTCGATCCTACATTGAGGTTTATGTCAAGGCGGATTCCCACTACTTGCCATGTGAGATTTCAGAAAATTTCTTTAAAAGATGTTCCTCCAAGAAACCAGAATCCCAACAAATGCAAAATTTACACTATGGTAGAGGCTCAATTGGCTAGAAACAACAATCATCTTCTTTGGAGGTTCCTTTAAACAATCATGCTATTCTGTCAACATGGACCATGTTGTCCTTAGTTTACAACATTGATAGGTGTTGTAAGCATGATTGCAAAAACTAGCACCTAACCATGCTAGCTTTGTCCATGGGACCTTCAATTCTTTAGGGTTCTTTATTATATTATCTATTTTGATCTTCTTAGCTTACACTGAATGAATTATGAATCTAAAAAAAGCTTCATTTAGGAAAATCCATACAATGACGTGGTGGTTCTAGAATTATATCTTCTAGAGTTGAAGATTTTTATTAGTTACATTTTTTTTTATGAGAAAGATTGTTGGTAGTTATATTTATTTAATCAAAGCAATAAAAAAGCTAAGGAACACATTGAGATGGCAAAAATTAGAGCAAGTACAGGTTCTTTGGTTGTGATTTGGGTCCTGTACGACAAATAACTTCCTATGAGTTAAATCACCAAGAAATCAGTGTGTCATCATTTATGTCTAAAGAGGAGATGAGTTGCATAACAATAGTTGTTGGCAATTGTTCTATGGTTGATCATCATCATAGTTCAATAGGAAATATTGCATGTTGATTATGATCTTATCTAATATTTACCCATATAATTGCAGGTTAACCATATTGGCACAGTGATTGAATCCATTTGAGCTGCCTCTAAAACTGCAGGATTGGGTATGATATCAACCACCAAAGTGGTGAATTAGAAGAGAGTCAACCACCGGAGCAGTGAATTAGAAGATAACTTCATATCTGATCTTTCTGTTGACTTGGTAAGTGGACGTGTTCTATCATATGAGCTCCTTGAGCTCTGTTATGTGTTCTGCATTTTTTTGTTGTTGCTTGAAAAAAAAACCATTGTAAATCATGTGATATAGACCAAAATGGTTCCCCTTGCTGAAGCGAGCAGTTTGCCAAGCATAATCAGGTATAAATGGAATATTATCTCTCTCTGATGCCTGTATGTAGTGACACTCCCTTTACCTCGCCAGCTCCATTTTCCTTTTTAAGAAGTGCTTGTAGTTTGTTTTGGTTTGCTCTCGCTTTATCTTGAAGAAACATAATTGAATTTTCAGGAGTATGGAGAGCAACCTGTTCTCTGGAACTGTTTCTCCCCTGCTTGGGCAACTGGTCAGCTTGGAGAATATGTTGGTCCTTTTCTTTTTATCACTATTCATATTTGGCTATTCATTTCTTGATTATATGTAATCCTTCAAAACTATAGCAATGCATGTTGGTTTGGTCTTCCCTTTGGTGACTAGCATTCTTTGCGCTAACAATCTTACTGGGGAGTTGCCTTCAACACTTGCTAATCTAACCAAATTAACTGAATTGTAAGCTTTCAAAGCCCTTCAGAATACTGTAATTGTAAATATTTCAAACATGTGACAGAAACAAATATCAGATTTTATGCTGCTAAATTTTTGTCTTTGTGTTTGGATCAAATGCAGTCGGATTAGCAGCAACAATTTAACTGGAAAAATACCCAATTTTATTCATAGTTGGAAGCAACTTCAGAAATTGTAAGTTCCTTCTCGGAAATTTCTTGATATTAGAAGTTTTCAAGTGCAATCTTAGTAAATTGGAAATGTGTGCCTAACAGGGAGATCCAAGCAAGTGATCTTGAAGGGCCCATACCTTCTAGCATCTCTACCTTAAATAATTTAACTGAGTTAAACCTTCTTTGCTTAATTTTGGCAGCAATTTTCCTTCCACATCATATTACCGAGAGGGACTAGCATTTTAACTTTTCTTTATGGGTTTCTATGTAGAAGGATTAGTGATTTAACTGGACAGGGCTCCAATTTTCCGCCTTTAGGAAACATGAAAGGCCTAAAAAGATTGTAAGTTGTAGTTATGGTTTAAAAATTCTTTGGGTGCATAACAATTCACAAACTCTTGTAATAAGGACTTGCATGAATCAGGTTTTCCTTGCATGATGTTAAGGGGTTGTAATATCTCTGGTTCAATCCCCACATATTTAGCAGAGATGACAGAACTGCAAATTTTGTAACTCTACAACTAACTCTTTTTTCCTATTCCTTTCATTAATAACAATGCTAGCAAGTGTCAGCCCTAAATAATTGGAGTAATAATACACTTCTAATATTATAAACTCAATATTAACTCTTGTTTCATACTAGTGGCATTTTTTCTTTAGAAATTTATCTTGCACTAGTAATTCAGTAGAAGCATCATTTGACTAAACCTTTATTTTTTGTGCTTAATTATAACATCTGTATCATTATTTTCTTGCAGAGACCTCAGCTTCGACAAACTAGAAGGAATTGTTCCAAACCTAGAAGGTTTAACAAAAATGGAGCTTATGTAAGCAAGTGAAAATCAGGAAAACCTGCCTATTTTTGGCACATAGGAAACTTGCTTGTAGATCAATGGGCTAAAATACATGCATGATTGGTCCATTCTTGGTAGTTTACCTGAACTATGACTAAACTCGCATGCCCAAGAAAGTAGGTTTGCCAAGAGGGTTAAGAGTTTGGAATGGGATAAGAAATTGGGCCGTGTACGAGGAAGACGTCTTATGTATTTCACCTATGGTTTACGGTTTACCCTTAACAAAATTCAAACTATAATTTTCTTCAATATGATTCTACATAACATTTTGAGATAGTAACAGCTTGCATCTCTTAACAATTATGAGACTATGTCATTTTCTGTTTAGGTATTTGGGAAGGAACTTGCTTACTGGGCCTATTCCGGACTGGATCAAGAGCAGAGATAGTCACTAGTATGCTTTTAATCCTGCATTTTGAATTAGTTTTACATGAGATTTTTATTTTTGTGCTTCAATCCCCTATTTTAACATGTTTAATCTGTGTGTGTGTGTGTGAATTCCTCCTCTTGGAAGCGATTCATCTCTAACCCCCCTTTGGAGATCAATATGTGGCGGACTTGTTTTAGCCATTTTCATCCCACCATGTGCAACAACTGAAATCATCCCTGTGTATACCTAGGTGCAGTACGGCACTGTAGAAATTCAAAAAAAAAAAAAAAGTGCATTTTTTTATTCTCTCCATTGTGTGCTTTTGGATTGTTGTGGCAAGATTTCACAACAATGGCTGGGCCTTCCCCTGAATGGTCACAAGTTCAGTGTCCAGCATCTAAAAAGTGCAACAGGGACATGGTAGACATATTGTAATGCTAATTTAGACAGTGTGGTAGAAGTTCTCAATTCATAAAAGTTTTGCCATTATTGCTGCATATTATCCAAAACTGTTCATACCATAGCTATGCAAGGGAAGAGATAACAGAGAAGTTACTTGTAGGGTTGCTCCAAAAGTTCCTCGTTCTAAAAGAACCTAACACATTAGCTCTGAGTTTCAAAATTAGGTGAAATTCCCTTCACAGTTTCATCTGCAAACTTCTAATTGATATAGCACTGATCATTCTTACAAGAATTATTAAAATGTTTTATATCTGACTGCCATAAACGGAATTGTAAAAGAATAACATGTTTGTATGCAGCCAAACAGATATTTCTTACGATAACTTCTCTGAGAAATCTGTGCCATCTACTTGTCGAGAAACCTTGTAAGAACTCTTTTTTTTTTTTTTTCGCGATTTAAACCTGGTTGAGCTCTACACATCTTTTTCTTCATTCACTGTCTATTTGGTTAAAAATGACCTTTTTGTTGTTTCATCAGGACCTTGTTCTGAAGCTTTTCTGAAGAGAGAATATTGTAAGCTTGCAAATTTTTTCTAATTAAACTTTGAAGAGTGCCTGAATTTTATATGCGTGTTTGTTAGTTTCCTTGTACAATACTGATGCTTTGTCAAATCTATGCTTCAATGTAGAGAACTTGGTGAGTGCCTGAGTCCTATATGTTCAAAAGGTAATCTTATCTTTTTTAAAACCAAATCACGAGGTAAACGCCTCAATTATGGTTTATGGACTTATGTCCATGAATGTATTTTGGTTATTTTACTTCTATGTTTATAATTATCTGGTCATCATTTACATTGTTGTTGTTTTTTGAAGATTGGTATTCACTGCATATAAATTGTGGTGGAGAAAGAACCAGTATTGGAGACATTGCATATGAAGCAGATGAAGACTTAGCAGGTCCAGCCAAGTTTGTCCCCTTGAGCGATAATTGGGGTTTTAGTGGCACAGGAGACTTTTGGGATCGTAACAGAACCACAAACGATTATATAGCACAAAATGTGTCCATGCTCAGAATGAACGACTCCCAGTTGTACACAATAGCATGACTTTCTCCTCTATCTTTCACTTACTATGGAATCTGTTTGGCAGGTGGGGCTGGGGCCTATACTGTGAAACTTCATTTTGTAGAGATAGTGGTCAGAGACAATAAATCCTTTCACAGTCTTGGAAGACGTATTTTTGATGTTTACATCCAGGTTGTTAATCTTATTATTCCTGCACCTGGAATGTCAAAGAAGATGATATGATTCAATTAGTTTATTGCAGGAAAAGCTGGAGTTGCAAGATTTTAATATTGTAGAAGCAGCACAAGGGGTTGATAAGGTTGTTGTAAGGGAATTTAAAGCAGTGGTAAGGAATAGAACTTTGGAGATCCGATTTCATTGGGCTGGGAAAGGGACTACAGCTGCCCCAGTGAGAGGAACTTATGGTCCTCTCATATCAGCCATTTTCATTTTCTTTCATTTATTTTCTGAATTAATAATAAAAAACTCACATCAATACCTTTACCAGCGAGGCTTATCCAAATTTCTGACGATCTTATGAAGTATGATTTGAAGAGAGTGCTTAAAGAGCTAAGTTCGGTATACATATCCAATCTTATTCTTTTTCTCATGCTTCTTCCTTACCGTCATGATTATCACCATTATTATTATCATTACATATAATTATTATCATCAACATAATTATCATAATCATTATCTTTATCATTGTTAGCACTTCTAGTAGCTTTTTTATCTATTTTCTTCATTCATTTTCTCCAATTTAATATTTGAGAGGTATTTGTGGGTACTTTGGTAGGAACCATTTGTGTAGGTTGTGGGAGCTTTGTGTTGTTGGGACAAAAACCTTGAACAAATAAGTTTAGTTATTAAATCAAAGAATTGTATTTCTTAAATTTCTTCTTTTTTACGTTTCTGACTTTAAAGTAGGAAAGTCTTGTCATGTGCCTTTACTAATATTCCTCATGGGGGTGTTTGAAGCTCTAATGTGGTCTAGCAAACACAAAGTTCTTGTATATAAAGGTAAGTCCCCCAATTAAACTATTTTATTCTTATTCTTGTTTTCTTTTAACTATCAATTTTTTTTTTTGATAAGTTTCTTTTAACTATCATTATTATAATCATTAGTTATCATCTTCATTCCCGTTTTGCAAGCTCCTTCTATTTCAAAATTATTATTATTACTATTATTGTTTTCTTACTTAATCTTTGGAAAGCATGCCCTTGTGCCTCTACGGTATGCTTTATGCAAATTTTTAAAACTTTTTGATAGTATGGTAGGAATAAAACCTTGAAGAGATAAGTTCAATTCTTGAATCTAATAATGACATTTCATTTTCTTTTTCTTTTGTTTTTAACTGTATAAATAGGAAATTCGGGTGTTGTAACTCCACTATGTGCCTTATATAGGTGTTTAAAGCTATAAGAAGGTTTTTGGGAATGTAAAGTTTATATATAAGTTAAAGACCTTTTGAATTATAATATTTTATTCTTATTTCTATTTTTCTCACTGTTGTTATTATTATTATTGTTATTGTTGTTGTTGTTGTTATTATTATTATTATTATCATTACTAGGAACATCCATGGTAACCATTCTAGTGGCATTATCCCAAGACAATTTAATTCAACACCAAATTTATGGTTAGTGATCATAGCCTGAGTAACGTTGTTGCTTTTAATTTGCATACACTACCATATCGGATTATGCTTTGATAATTTTTTGACTTTATCTCTTATTATGTTTTGGGGGAATAGGTTCCATCCAAGAGGCAACTTATTCACCTTAGGATTTCCCTTGGGAAATCGAGTAGAATATTAATAGCCCACCAACAATTGAATCAAGTGGTGTTAAGAACTACCCTTTTAGGAAAGTTCATGAGCACGAGAAAAAAAAAAAAAAAAACTTGGTCTTGGAGGGATAGCCCTCATAGTTGATGGAAGAATTCTGATGGTAAGTTTCACGGTGCTCCTACTTGTTGTCTGCATTTAATTGAGCTTGTGCACAAAATCACAAAAGCTTGGAGAGCAGTGAAAGTCCATGGTATTATCTTCCAACTACTACAATCAGAGGTAAAATTTTATTAGCCTATGTATATGCTTATTGATGATCAATAGTACTGTTATATATCAGCTATGGATTGTTACCTTCCTGATTACCTTCCTTCCATGTCATTCAATGATCTTTGGCTGCAGCAGGCGAAAGCCCACAATCATCATCTTCTCATCATCTCATCATCATCATCATCATCATCATCATCATCGTCATCAGCATCATCATCATCGTCATCGTCGTCATCATCATCATCATCATCATCATCATCATCATCATCATCGTCATCATCATCATCATCGTCGTCATCGTCATCATCATCATCATCATCGTCATCGTCATCGTCATCGTCATCGTCATCATCATCATCATCATCATCGTCATCATCGTCATCGTCATCATCATCGTCATCGTCATCGTCATCATCATCATCATCATTATCATAACGATCATCTTCATCATCCTCATCATCATCATCATCACGATCATCTTCATCATCCTCATCCTCATCCTCATCCTCACTATCATTTCATAACTTAACCTTTAAGGAGCATGCTCTGGTTCCTTTAACATACTTTGTGCAGGATTTTGGATTTCTCTAATGGTAGATGCAACAAAAAAACCTTCTACAAATAGGTTAAGTTCTCATATTTATGAATTCTTATTTATCTTTCTTCTATTTTTGACATTGTCATGGAAATTTAGGCTGTTTGTCTTTTCTTGTTCATCTCGTGGCGGTGTTCAAAGCTTTTCGGTGGTATAGTTATCACAAAGTTAATGGATAAATAGGATGTGTGTTATCTTCTTATTCCTATTATTATGGTTATTATTATTCTTATTTTCTCTTTTTTGTCTTCATTCTCTTTCAAACTTAACTATTAGACAGCTTGCTTTTGGTGCAAACATCTCAATGCTTTACATGGGTTTTGAAAACCCTCTAATGGTACTATTGACACAAACACTATGGGTAAAAAGTTTTTGTTCCAAGGTATGAGTTTTTTGCTTTTATAATTCAAGAGCCTATTGGTAATGCATTAATCGACTTCCTTGATGTAGGTGTGATACATTAACAAATGATGTTGACACAAGACCCCTTATTGAACCGTTTGATTGTAAATGATGCAGCTGGTAGAGAAGTCCTTGTTGAGCAGGTTTTATTTCCATACCTAGGAATCTTTTATTATTTATTTCTCTATTGCTTTTTCTTCATTTGTTTTCTAAATCAACCACTTAATAGATTGCACTAATGCCTCTGCCAGTGTGTTTTATGCAACTGTTCAACTATCTTAAGAAGTGTGGTAGGCAAAAAATCCCCAAAAGGTGAGTTCGATTTACATATTCAATGTTATTCTTATATATATTTTTTTCTCATATAAGCAATGATCATCAT
Organism: Vitis cinerea var. helleri x Vitis riparia; assembly: GCA_946000715.1. Taxonomy (NCBI): domain Eukaryota; kingdom Viridiplantae; phylum Streptophyta; class Magnoliopsida; order Vitales; family Vitaceae; genus Vitis; species Vitis cinerea var. helleri x Vitis riparia. The sequence goes on along the minus strand of OX254005.1, from coordinate 16,060,978 downwards.
CATCTCCATAATCATTACCATCATCCTTTTTGTCATTGTTGACATTGAAGTTATTTTTTTTCATTTTCTTCATTCATTTTCTGAATTATATCATTCGAATGACAGGTTTGGAAACCCTTAAATGGTGAATCATATCATTCACTCTTGTTTCAATCTCAATGGTGAATAGCAAATGGTACTACATCATTGCGGAACAAGTTTGGTTTACATATCCAAGGCTTTTATTCTTAGTTATTTTCTTTTTCGTTCATTTTTTTGCTAAATTAATAATAAAAACTCACATTAATACCTCTACTAGTGAGTCTTGTTCAATTTTTTACGATCTTATGAAGTATGATTTGAAGAGAGTACTTAAAGAGCTATGTTTGGTATACATATCCAATCTTACTTTTTTTCTCATACTGCTTTCTTATCTTCATAATTATCACCATTATTATTATCATTATATATAATTATTATCATCAACATAATTATCATAATCATTATCTTTATTATTGATGTAATTATCATAATCTTTATCTTTATCATTGTTAGTACTTTTAATTGTCTTTTTATCTATTTTCTTCATTCATTTTCACTGATTTAATATTTGAGAGGTATTTTATGGTGCTTTGATAGGGATGATTTGTGTAGGTCTTAGGAGCTTGGTGTCGTGGGGAGCTTTTTTTTATACATTTCTAACTTTAAACAGGGACATTGTAGACATATTTTTTGATTGGAATATTGTAGACATATTGGAATGCTAATTTAGACAGTGTGGTAGAAGTTCTCAATTCATAAAAGTTTTTTCCATTATTGCTGCATATTATCCAAAACTGTTCATACCATAGTTATGCAAGGGAAGAAATAATAGAGAAGTTACTTGTACGGGTGCTCCCAAAGTTCCTCGTTCTAAAAGAAGCTAACACATTAGCTCTGAGTTTGAAAATTAGGTGAAATTCCGTTCACAGTTTCATCTGCAAACTTCTAATTGATATAGCATTGATCATTTTTACAAGAATTCTTAAAATGTTTTATATCTGATTGCCATAAACGGAATTGTAAAAGTATAACATGTTTGTATGCAGCCAAACAAATATTTCTTACAATAACTTCTCTGAGAAATCTGTGCCATCTACTTGTCGAGAAACCTTGTAAGAACTCTTTTTTTTTTTCTTTTTTTTTTCACGATTTAAACCTGGTTTAGCTCTACACACATCTTTTTCTTCATTCACTGTCTATTTGGTTGAAAATGACCTTTTTGTTGTTTCATCAGGAACTTGTTCCGAAGCTTTTCTGAAGAGAGAATATTGTAAGCTTGCAAATTTTTTCGAATTAAACTTTGAAGAGTGCCTGAATTTTATATGCGTGTTTGTTAGTTTCCTTGTACAATACTGATGCTTTGTCAAATCTATGGTTCTGTGTAGAGAACTTGGTGAGTGCCTAAGTCCTATATGTTCAAAAGGTAATCTTATCTTTTTTAAAACCATATCACGAGGTAAACGCCTCAATTATGGTTTATGGGCTTATGTCCATGAATGTATTTTAGTTATTTTACTTCTATGTTTATAATTATCTGGTCATCATTTACATTGTTGTTGTTTTTTGAAGATTGGTATTCACTGCATATAAATTGTGGTGGAGAAAGAACCAGTATTGGAGACATTGCATATGAAGCAGATGAAGACTTAGCAGGTCCAGCCAAGTTTGTCCCCTTGAGCGATAATTGGGGTTTTAGTGGCACAGGAGACTTTTGGGATCGTAACAGAACCACAAACGATTATATAGCACAAAATGTGTCCATGCTCAGAATGAACGACTCCCAGTTGTACACAATAGCATGACTTTCTCCTCTATCTTTCACTTACTATGGAATCTGTTTGGCAGATGGGGCTGGGGCCTATACTGTGAAACTTCATTTTGTAGAGATAGTGGTCAGAGACAATAAATCCTTTCACAGTCTTGGAAGACGTATTTTTGATGTTTACATCCAGGTTGTTAATCTTATTATTCCTGCACCTGGAATGTCAAAGAAGATGATATGATTCAATTAGTTTATTGCAGGAAAAGCTGGAGTTGCAAGATTTTAATATTGTAGAAGCAGCACAAGGGGTTGATAAGGTTGTTGTAAGGGAATTTAAAGTAGTGGTAAGGAATAGAACTTTGGAGGTCCAATTTCATTGGGCTGGGAAAGGGACTACAGCTGACCCAGTGAGAGGAACTTACGGTCCTCTCATATCAGCCTTTTCTGTAGAAGCTGGTGAGTTGTATGCTCCATTTAAGGGCTTTCTTCACACCTCATATATGGCGGAGTATTTCTATTCTCCTTCTCACTCCATGTTAGGGCAGTTGTAGGAACTGGTTCTGCACTTTGTTTTGATAAATAAATATATAAGCATAGTAATATATTAGCAGACACTCCCTTAAATTATGGGAAACAAAAATCAGTACCTATGGCAAGCTTACCTTTAAATTTTCCAGGAGACTGGGTCAATTTGCTGTCTTATTTTCAAACCAGCTAATTTCCTTCTCTGGAACATGTATTATCCAATTGATCTTGTTATGTTCATAATAACTTTTGGATTGGATGAAATTTTTGTAATTCATCATATGCACTGCACAATCTGACATGTATATCTTTGTGTAGATTTTGAGCCTCCTTCTGATGGAAAAAAGAAGATAGTCATTGCGGTTGGGGCTGTAGCTTTGGTATTATTCCTCATTTTAGGTATTCATTGGTGGAAAATTTTTTTTGGAGGCAGAATCTCTTGAGAACAAGGTGGTGTAAAACTACCGCAGAAACTAAAACTTAAGTATATTTCTTACAGTCATGTTAGCAGCCATATAGAATTTTCAATAGTGTAATTTCAATTATGGTAATAGATAAAGCATGCTTGTTATTGTGTTCCTATAGATATCTTAGATGTGAAAATAGAGAAAAGGGGACAAATAGACAACTGATCTCAAAACAATCCAGTTCTGACAGTTTTTTAGCTCACAAGAAGTTTTAGATCACCAGAAATTTTAAATCCCCAAATAATCTTGTTTTGACTAAGTTATAAGGAATGCATATCAAATTCAAGATAGAAGATAATTGAAAATTTCATTGTATGGTGTTCCCTACTTTCACTTTAAGGCCAATTAAATTGCCAAGCAAGGAGAACTCAGAATTGTATAAGAGACTTTAGCTGGAGTGGATTTTAAGAATTTCAAGGACTTCTCTTTTTATTTCTTGTAATTTGTCTTCAATAAAATGAAGTATTACATTTGCATTTCCTTTATCTCATTCTTTCAAATGTATTCTAACTAATAACGAGGCACTCAAAGTACAAAAAAAAAAAACCAATGTTAGTACTTTATGAGACACAATTTAACATCTTATCTTTTTCCATTGGACAGAATTGGGGGGATTGGATCTGCAAATTGGTTTGTTTACCTTGAGACAAATTAAAGCCGCTACCGACAACTTTAATTCTGCAAACAAGATTGGTGAAGGAGGTTTTGGATCAGTCTACAAGGTATTCTAGAGGTCCATTATTTCTTTGGTTAATTCTTAATTTTCAGTTTGGTCCATGACATATGGACGTAGACCTATGATTGAAGGAACACTTTCACCATGCCAATTCTGGGTACGCTATTAGATGGAACCATAATTGCGGTGAAGCAACTTTCTTCAAAATCAAATCAAGGAAATCGTGAATTTGTAAATGAAATAGGAATGACATCCGGTTTACAACATCCAAATCTAGTGAGATTATATGGATGTTGCATTGAAGGGAATCAACTGCTGTTGGTATATGAATACATGAAGAACAATTGCCTTGCCTGTGCTTTATTTGGTAGGTTTGTTCTTTGAAATGCATCATAATTGCTATTTCATTTAGATAGATCAATATTGACAGAACACTTAACTCTTATTCATTAATAGCTTTGATGAATTCTATTGATTGGGCTATTCTGTTGATCATAGATCATGAAGAAATCCAATTGAAATTAGATTGGCCTACCAGGCAAAGGATTTGTGTTGGCATAGCAAGAGCTTTGGCTTTCCTGCATGAGGAATCAACACTAAAAATCATTCATAGAGACATCAAGGCAACAAATGTGCTTCTAGATAGGGACCTTAACCCCAAGATCTCTGACTTTGGCCTGGCCAAGCTTGATGAAGAAGGGAACACCCACATTAGCACTAGAATTGCTGGAACTATGTGAGCAACTGATCTCGTCTTTTTTTCTTTCAGTCCTTTATTAATAATGCCTATTTAACTATAGTACAGAGAAGGGTTGATAAATATATTACATTTGATTTTTCCTTTCTTCAAATCAATGGCATGAGATAATAGCGAGTAGTTAATCAACTCTGAAATTAGACTGCTGCTCCAATTTAGGCCAGAAGAGGTAAATGATTGAAACCTCTGCAACCAAACAAGTTTCATGTGTAAAATTGTTGGCATCATTATCTGATAGAAACCTGTGTACATTATGTAATTCAAATGCAAACCTTACTTGATTTGAAGTTATTAGCAAGTCTCTGTGAACAATGTTCATGCTTTGTCTGCTAGTTAAATAGAATGATAGCATAATTTAGGATCCTTGAAGGGTGTTTTACTGCAATAGTCAACTCATAAAGTTATAATTGGTGATGTTACAATTGTGGTAGAGAATTAACTCTTAACATTGTAAAATGCAATCTTTTCGCTTTTAATCATTTTTATCTGCCTTGCAACAAGAAGGTTGCTTATATTTTACAAACTAGTTTCATTTTTATAAAGTATAAAGAATTTTAGCTATATTAATTGCATATATGGAATCCAAATTTTCAATAGAATAGGCTTGATTGGCAATTTGTAGTTAAAATATGATAGATGCTGGGCCTTTTGGACTTAAATCTTACTATTTACTAAATATATAAGATTTTTGTTGGACTTTTTGTGCATAAAGTTTATTATCAAGGTGGAGCCATAAGACAATGTTTATTGTGCACAGAGGATACATGGCACCAGAGTATGCATTACAGGGTTATTTAACCTATAAAGCAGATGTCTACAGTTTCGGAGTTGTTGCATTGGAAATTGTTGCTGGGAAGAACAACATGAAGTTTAGGCCAAATGAAGAATGTATTTGTCTTCTAGACTGGGTAAGACGCTAAATGTCTTTTGCATGCATCATCATATGGAAACAACAGTGCAAAACTAGGTTACTTGCTTTGGAACTTGTCCATTTAACGTGCTCAACGAGCTGTGACCCAAGAGAGACTGAAGTGGGAAGTAAACTGAACTCTAAAAAAAGCATCTGACATGGTTTGTGTTAGGCAAGTCCGATGATCATTTACCAAACTTTGTTTGCAAGGTTCTAAATTTTTAGCTGGACACGGCATAGCAGTCATTAGAATAAGATCATCTAGAATTTCAAAGTTGCTAAAATTTGTTGAGAGACTAGTCCACACCAATGTATGAAAAGAGAACTGGTTCCCAATCCTTTGGAGCTCACCCTTTTGCCTTCAATATTTGTTGAAAGAAAACCCCCCAAAAGATACGAAGTCACATAAGAAAAGGCTGATGTAATTTGGCAATCCATGAGATGCTAAATAACCTGAGGTCTCACTGTCTGCTGCTGCTCTAATCTTATTTTTATGTGTGAAAATAAAAAAGATCGAATTATCATCTATGTGCATTAAAATTATCATCAGTTAGTTATTTCTGTGTGTTTGTGTATTTGTCCGTGTGTGGTGTATGTGGAAAGATTCAAACTGCTGAAGTTTTTGCAATTTACCCATGGCACAGAAAGAAAAACATTTAACAGAAAATTGACAAATTGCAAACCATTGTTTAGAAGGTACTCACTGTTAGACCCAATAATGGAAGACATGGTGCAGTGACTGGTTCCATGTAGACCACTTCCATTTTTCTTTCTGGTCTTGTTTGTCTTGAGCATGTCCTGGTTTATGAACTTTTAAATTTTGATCTGAGTGTCTGAATGGAGTTTGATATGGTTTTATCCGAGTTTCATATTCTTTTGCTGACCTGCTTCTCTACATTTCCACTATCCTCTTTATGCTCTTTAAGGCATTTGTTTTACCACAAAAAGGAAATTTAACGGAGCTTGTGGATCCAAAGTTGGGAACTGAGTTCAACAAGGAAGAGGCAATAAGGATGATTAAAGTAGCTTTACTCTGCACCAATCCATCCCCAGCACTTGGGCCCACCATGTCCGCCGTAGTGAGTATGCTGAAAGGACAAACCGTTGCACCAGAACTGACCATGGATCCAGATATTTATAGTGATGACATGAAGTTCAATGCTCTCAGAGGCCAGTATGATCAGATGCAACTTGAGAGCTATAGTACCAGTGAGCCACTCAACAATGAATGGATCTTTCTCACATCTCTCAGGATCTATATCACATTGATTTAGTCATGGTGAGAAAATTTTCTTGGTGATCTGTTGAAAACTATAGCTTCATTCTGGAAATAAAAAGTAATCCTGCTATCGTCATGCAGCATTCGGTTTTTGGAACTCCATTCTGATAAACTTTTGCTTTGCTTCCAGAGCCTGGCATCTACAAGGATGATTTGTTAGGAATAGGGTAAATTAATCTTTTTCTTTGTATTCTTTTGATTGTAGAGCTTTTAAACTCGTGTTGTGGGTACTTTTCAAGTGCTTAATTAATTTAAACTAATTAGAATTTTATGGATTTTTGGAGCATTTAATGTTGCATTAAAAAAGGAAAAAGTGAAATGAGTGTATAAAATTAATTAATTAATTTGAAATACATTTTTATTTTTTTATTTTCTCTTTCCTCATTTTTTTTCCTCTTCATATTTTCCCTCAATTTTTTTAAAAGTGATGGGATAAGACTTGGGTTTTTTAGTAAGTTGCTTTAAGGCTTAAAAAATATTTTCAGATTTATTTGTTTGAACTTATCACTTTCTTAAAATAAAAAAAATGAAAATTTTTAACTTGGTTTTATTTTGTTGTATAAAATAAAATAAACCCAAGTTTATTTTTAAAAATCTTGAATAACTCTTGTTTTCAAAACAAATTAAAGAAGGTCAAGTATAATTTGAACGATAAATGAATTTATCATATAAATTAATAAAGTAACATATAAAAATTCATATACGATTAAAATATATGTATATTTTGTCCATTTTTTGTAACGATTTGCTCTCAAACGTGTTGGAATCGATTTTGGTATTATTTGTAACAACTCACATCTAGTTGTATAGATATAATCTATTTTGAGTTTTTCATGACTTAAAAACATGTTTATATAATTAAGAAAAATCTATATTTTTAAAATATCATAAACTTTCTCTCCGTATTTGATGTGGAATATAATTATTTTTCTCTCTTGTTTCAACCATCACCATATATATCGAATAATATTTAGGTGAATTTGACAACAGTATATGAAATAATATTCAAGGAAATGATTTTAATTAGGAGAAGGAGAGGCTCTCTTTGCTCTTCAAAATGGAGGCTATGCTGGATAATGATTTGGCCCACTGGTTGGTGGGCAAGAATTTGTGGGTCCATTGGAGCTTTGGGAAAAGGGAATCGAAAGGAATGTTGAAATAAACCCAAATTGATGGATGCATAAAGCTGGTCAATGGGTCACCCACCATTCACATCACAAATCCTTTTCTTAACACAAGCCAAGTGGACTTGTACAGTTGTATGACTAAAAATTGACCAAAAAACAAAAAAACAGACAAAAAAAAAAAAAAAAAAACCATAACTCAGGGCAGCTGTAGGGCTTTGAATAGTCTTTTTCACTTTTGGTAGATGGACCTTCACTAAATAGGCCTAAAAGCAAATTGATTTTGAAAGCAACCATAATTTTGAAAGCATATTGCTTTTTCAAAATAAAAGATTTTTTTACTTTTAAAATAAATTTTTTATCTAAAAATAGAACATCGCATATAAAAAAAATATAAATTTATTTTATATTTTCAAAAGTTTTGAAATTTGAGATATTAAAAATATTTTAATACTTCAAATTTTTAAATAAAATTAATTTTTTTTTTTAAATATTAGTTGATCATAGCTTTTATATCTTATATAAAATTTATAACTATTTTTTATTTTAAAAACGAAAAATAAAATGTATGTTCAATCAAGCACCTATCCACACTGTTTATTTTTGTGGCAGCTGGAATTCATGGAAAAACTTCGAAAGGCCTGCTTTAAAATGGAAGCATTCTTGTATTCTAACACATGGGAGCCGTGGGATGCATATGTTTGATTGATCCCAGGAAAAGTTTATGAGAAAAAGTCAAGTCATAGGTATGGGTTCCATGTGAGAGAAACGGATCAAAGCAGCTTGGGTAGTCACATGATGGATCTTTTCCGTTCGGCCCTTTCATAGTTGGACCATGAAAAACATGGTTCCTCATTTGATGCACTCAATAAAGAAGCTGCAAATTGTGGGGCACCATGTGCCTCACAGTTATCGTTTTCATTATCCATACATCCCTCTTGCAGCTGACGTTCAGAAAAAAAGTATGGGTAAAATAGAATCCATGAATTTCCCCTTCAAACTTGACTTACCAGCTACCCCTTCAACTTAAAACAACCAATGGTGAAGAGCCAGAGCCAGCGTCAGGAGCTTAAGCTTGACTGATTATTGAAGGATGCGGATGCTTAATCTAAACATCCTCAGGTTCTTCTTCAACAAGTGCCTTCTTCTTCTTCTTCTTCTTTTCTCTGTCGTTGTGTTGAGTTGCTTTAGGCCAGCAACATGTGCTCAGCTGCCTGCCTATGAATGTAAGCAAGAAGCTTCTGCATGCCTCTATACATATTCCATCGATACTCCGTCTTTGTGGAACCAATACAAATATGTATGTATAGGGCATACGCTTTTCCATTGGAGCTAATACTTTTGTAGGGTTACAAGTAAGAGAGCTTTCGGCATAGAAATGTTTTTTGGTATATATATGCTTTTATGATTGTCGTGAAGGAAAAGGTGGGATCTATCTGTGATTGGACCAGTTTTTTCATGAATTTGAGTTGCCATGAAGGAGTTCAGCCCCCTGCTCGGTCTCACATAATTCAAGAAATTTTAATAGTTTGCGTGGAGTGAGAACCATTCACCCGACCACCTCCTTTCCTTTCAGAGTCACTAGTAGCAGAGCCAGCTAATGACGTGAGGGGACAACATCTCCAGAGACAAAAAATAAATTAAAGGCATTTATAAGAATGGAATTCTTTGTTCATTTGTGATGAATGGTTCGAATCCAGGGGCACCTCCTGGGCATGCATCGTCCACTTTCTCTGAGTTAAGGATGTAAATATAATTATTTATAGAAAAACAAAAAGTTAGAAATTATTAAAAAATTTGAATGAAATAGCTAACATCACCTTTTCTAAGTCTTTGTAGATCTAAACAAACATAAAAGTTACGACGCAAACAAAGAAATCAAACAATATCGATCCCACATAATTCAAGAAATCACTTCCTTTCTTTTCCGTCGTTGGTGATAAAGCTAGTTAACGATGTGATATGACAATATCTCAAGAGATAAAAATAAATTAATGACATTTATAATTTAGTTGTAAGAATGGAATTCTTCGTGTATTCTTGAGGAAGGGTTAAAATCCAAGACATTATTTTTGAAAAAAATAATAATTAGTGGCCCTCATAGTTTACTTTCTTTAAGGTAATGTTTGTTTTTTTTGTTTTTTACCGAAAACAATTTGTTTTCAGAATTTAGATTGTTTATTTTTCTACTTTTTTATGATTTATTATAAACTTTTTACTAAATTAAAAAAATCAAAATATATAATTTTTTTTTATTTAGAAAAATAACATATTAGTTTTTCTTTACTTTTTAATACTTAATAGAAATAAAATGTTATAAAAATAAACAATCTAATATTTAACATTATTAAGTATTAAGGTTCTATTTTAAATTAAGTAAAAAAAACAAATGCCACCTAAATCAATGACCGAAATTTGCCATGTGGGCCTCGCCCACGTGCTTTTCATATGGAGAAAAAAAATATGTTTTTTTGGTCTTATAAACACGGTATATATGATACACTCAGCCTTTTTTTTTTTTTTTTTAAGTTTTTTCTGATTGGTGATCTCATAAAGTTTAATTTATTGCAGGACCGACCTTTAACCCAAGAATTACGGCTTGTAGGTGTTGCGAAGTAAATGGACAAAGGGTTGTTGCCATAGTGATTAAATTCAAGACTCGATGGTCTTAATATACATGTTCTGATTGCAATATCTTTGTTAAGATGGGAGACAAACTTCTGAGCGAAACAGTGATACCTGTTCTTTGAGTACTGGTACGTATATAAAATGCATGGCTCTCAATTCAATCATAGAAGGAACAGTTCAGACTTGAATATCCCGAGCTTTACTCCTCCATTCATTCATCAGTCAAATATAGGACAAAGTGTACCCAAAATACAAATAAAAGTAAGAAATAATAGGCAGAGTAGACTAGTCTTAGTCCAGGTTGGCTACACTGGGACATAATCTCCCCACCATATTAAATTGAAGTCTCCTTCAATTCTTGCACACCTCTCTGCAAGTGAAGTGAGCCCAAGGAGTTTGAGGAGGTCATATATCGTATATGGCTACTTTTCCAGATATTCAGAAGCCTCTCTTCTTCGCTTTTATTCTCACGCTGCTCATACTGATGTGCTTTGGTTCCAAAGACCAAGGTGGCAAGCTTCCTCATGATGAAGGTAAGATGATCCTCTTCTTCTTTTTTTCTTCTTCCTTTTTTTTCTCTATCTCTCTGTTTTCTTCTTTTTTCTTTTTTAAATTAAAGGTGAAAATGCATAATGAAATGATGAGTCTTGAGGATTGTGAGGTTGATAGTGGAAATAAAAACTAAGTCAGAAGGGATAGAATAGAACGTAGGTTACTCTAAGACTTAGGTTTTTTAGTAAGTTGCTCTAAGACTTAAAAATTATTTTTAGACTAATTTGTTTTAACTTATCACTTTTTAAAAATTTAAAAAAAAATGAAAATTTTCAATTTGGTTTTATTTTGTTGTATAAAATAAACTTCAACCGATCCGTTTTGGGTTCTTTAGACTACTTATTATTTTAAAACACGTATACATGATTAAAATGAATTTATACTTAACCATGTGTCGGAATAATATTGAGGTGAATTGGACATCTTTCGACAACAGTGTATGAAATAATACGGAGGAAATGATTTTGATCATGAAAAGGAGATGCTGTCTTTGCTCTTCAAAATGGAGGCTATTTTGGAGAATGATTTGGCCCACTGTTTGGTGGGCAAGAATTTGTGGGCCCATTGGAGTTTCGGGAAAAGGGAATTGAATGGAATGTTGAAATAAAACCAAAGTATTGGGTGCATAAAATTGGAATTTTTATAAATGCACGAAATTTTAAAAAATTATTTTTAAAATATCATATATTGGAAAATAATTCTAATTCTAAAACACTTTTGGACATGTAGATGTTAAGGTGGGAAAAATATCATAGAATTGGAATTCTAATTATTTTTAAAAAATTAAACCACAGTTTAATTTATTGCAGGACCGACCTTTAACCCAAGAATTCAGTTTTTCAGTCTTTATTTGGCTCATTGAGTTACATTTTGAAGACCACTAACGGATTATTTCGGATCTTTTTCTTTAGTTTTTCATTGGTCCTCAGTGATTTGCGTTTACTCGGCTCATTGTCAATTTTTGAGCTACATTTTGGAGACCATTAACGACGGATTATTTAGGATCCTAGCGTGAGTATTGAGGACCCTCAAGGTTTAGTTTTGAACTTTGGCTTTGGAATACTGTTTTTATAGAAGCCCTTGTTTTTTTTTTTTTTTTTTTTTGTGGAGAGGGATTGTCTCACGTTTTGGAGCAGGCCATTAGGAGAGAGCATGTTTTTTTAGTGGGAGACATTCTTCTGTTTGGGGTAGAGTGGTAGGAGGGATTTGGTTAGAAAGTGTTTATTCTAGAGAGGAGCGAGTGCTGTGGACTGGAGGTTAGTTGAGATACAGTAGAGATAGAATAGAGGGAGGAGTGGGGTTTTACAGTGCATTGAGGTAGAGAATATGTGGGATTCTTCTGGGTTGGTGGGTTAGATAGATTCTAGGACGCTGAGAGAGAGAACAGGGCTGAGGAAGAGAGAAGAAGAAGTTTGAGAGAGAACAGAGGTGGACACGTTTTTGAGTGAAGGGGAGAAAACAAGCAAAAGAGGGTCTAAGAAGAAACCAGCAAGAATGAGAAAGCAAGAAAGCAGAGGAGGCAGAGGAGCTGGTGACTTTTCAGCCAATTTTGGAGAAGAAGGAGCATTGAGCTAGAAGCCTAGTGCATTTTGCTTGAGGGGAGCAGTTTTCAGGTATGGTTGCTTTAGGTTCTCTGTTCTTCTTTATTGCCATATAATGCTCCTTCTTTTCTCGCCATTTTCGGGTATTGCTTCTTTGGTTGTTTGGGTGTGCATAAATGAGGCCATACATGATTTTGTTGGTTTGGGACTGAACCAAATGTTGTCTTGTTCTTCATCATGTTTTGTGGTTTCATTTCAAAATAAATCTAGATATAACTCACTTTTACCATTGATCTTTAAACCCATGAATGAAATAATGAAATGGGTTTCCTCATGCTTGCTGGGTGTTTGATTTCCTGTTTACTCTCCTTTAAGTTTTTACTTTGTTTTTCGGCTTTATTTCCTGTTCCTGGAGAAAGTACTATGCAGTGCCTGTTGTTTACTTGGTGCTTCTTAGAATCTATTTCTAGTTTGACATTTTATTATCATTCATCAACCCTGGCCTCTTCATTGAGGATGGTACAGTAGCTGTTGATGACCCTATTGCTGAAACTGGAGATGTCTTGGATATTGGAGGTGTCTTGGGCCTTGGTCCAGTTGGACCATATGGTGGGGAGACTTTTGGGTTAGAAACTGGTCTAGAGTGTACATTAGATGCATTTTCAAAAGTATGCAAATGATTTCAGGGCTCAGTGTTTCAATAAGAATGGAAATGTTATTGATTTAAGAGGTAACATGAATATTGGCAGATTATAGAGAAATCCATTGAAGAAGTTGAGGTGCTTTATGGGATTGACCTGGAAACTGGGGATTTTGGCAGTGGATCTCCCAAAGTTTCCAGTCTTATTGGTTCTACCTCAGATGAATGACACGCAAGACCAGGCTGGAACATGGATAACTTTCCTAGTGATAACACTTGGCTTGTTGATTTGATTCAACAGAATGGTGACTTTTTCTTGAAGGTTGTATGGTTACTTTCTGTTTGCAATCCCCAACACATGTGCTTCTCCACCAAGATGATGGCCATAATGCTTATTTCGGTTCTTGGAAAGGCGTTTTCTATGGCAATGTAAACTTTGCCAATTGTTTCTCTGAAACTAACAAATTTGAATTTGGGTGGGGAGATTTTGTCAGCAGTTGGTGATTTGAAGAAATCCGCAATCCATAAACCTATAGGAGAATAGATAAATCGGATAAATCCCAGATAAGATTAGCAACTCCGGTGTACGCATATTTTGATGTTTATGGTGGGGATCAGAGTTGACAACCATAGCAGAGATTTCCTGAGTTGGGCTGTAGTGAAAGTTGTAGAACCTGGGAGTTTTGTACTTGCAGATTACAATTAGTCAAGATCCTTCCTTGAGAGGCAAACTCTTGTTGGAAAGCCGTTTGGAGGTACATGAATGCATATCAGAGCATCAGGATTAGTTGTTGGCTTGCTGCAGCAGGGGTCCCAAACAACATAGTTCCTCAAATGGGTTCCTCACTCACCTCACCTTAGCGGGGTGCAACATAATGATTTTACTATTTGGAAATGGAACTGCTTAATGCATCCTAAATAACTCAAAGACATATTAGTTCCTTTCGCGGATGAAGCAGCAGCAAACCAGAATGATCTCAAGGAACCTTGGTCTCTAATGCATTTCTTGAAGCCCCATATCTTTCAATCTCATCAAGAATTCAAAGATTGGTTCTATAATCCAATATATGGAATGGTAAGAGGGGCTGCATCATTTGCATTGGGTCAGTTTGCTGAGCATTTGCAGCCTGAGATTGTATCTCACTATGAAAGTGTCCTTCCTTGCCTTTTTAAATGCCCTTTACATTTGATAAAGTGAAGAGGAAAACCCAAAACTAGTGAAGCAAGGGGTGCTTAGGCATCAGGATTTCAGATTCTTTGTTGAATGTGCTGGGTGGCAGCTGGATCAGTTGAGAGAGGAGATTGAGTCAGATTACTAGTACATGGTTGCATGTAGCTTAAATGTAATTAGTAGGCTCTTAGCAGAGTCTTCATCTAGTCTATGGAAGGAGGTTTAGCAGTTAATGGGAGGTCACTTAATAATACCTAGAATGGCCCAGGCATGCCCTCAGTGCAGTGATTTGGTATTAGAGAAGGATACTCCAAATCTCTAACAACTCTCTAGGTTAACCATGGCCTGAGTCAGTCTCAGCAATGGAGGTATTGGGCACTAATGGAAAATAGAAAAACTAAGATTCTGCTCTGCCTCATCCACTTGAGCATGCTTCAAAATTTCAATGGTCTCCTACTAAGGATTTAGTTTCTTGTAGCTCAAAAACTGGCATCATCAGTTTTAGAGTATGCTAATCAAACTTTTGGTAAGACTTTCTGCAAACATCCGAGGAATTCTGGAATTTGAGTGTTAGTTTAATAAGCACCAGATCATTGGAATGCCTACTGATGTTGGGTCAAATAAGTTGGTATCTGGTTGTAATTTTGAAGCTGCTGGACTTGCAAAACAGTCTGGAAGCATGGTGCAGGTTCTTGGTGCAGAAAAGGCTTCTACTCATGCAATGGTTCATCTCTCCCACCAAAAAGCCCCTAGTTTAGATCCTTCGTCACTCTGTCATCTGGACTGCCTCTATCAAATAGATGCTATAAGTCAGTTCATTGGAGTCCCTCATCATGAACTGTTCTTGCAGAGCCTAAGGTGGAGTATCTTTAGGGACATCTCCCCTTTTAACTTTGAAATGCCAATCTTTGAAGAAGATGCTGAATTCCAAATTAGTCATATATAACCAAGAAAGTGGATCCCGTAATGGGAGATAAGGCATAACATACAAGGGAAACCTCATCAAATGGGGGGGGAGGGGGGCTTCAATTTTCTGATAAGCAACTTGGAGGTAGAAAATCCCAGGGGTGAATTATGGTTCATGCTCCAGAATCTTGAAAAACCTTCATGATCATCAGTTTCATGCAGAGTTTCCTAGCAAAGTCTTCCCAAGATAGACTTCTTGTTGTACTTTCCAAGAGTATCTTGGCAACATGGAAGAAAGGATTCCTAACTAGGCAAGTTGAGGGTCCACTGTATGACTTCTGCTCTGTGAAATCAGATAGCAGGCCTCAACAACTAGAGAGAGAAACCACCCATGCAAGGAGCCACTCCGACTCAAATACATTGATGAAGAAGATGACAGAGAGAGCAATGTGAACTCTGGATCATTTTTAAGCACTTTCTTCTGAAATCTGAACTACTAAGTGAACAAGAAGTAAAATGCCTTGTTTCAACTGGTTTTGGTGATGATGATCAGTACATGAAAGATGATTTTACTGCTTGAAGAGAAATACTATGGCATGAGTTAAATCTATTACTCCGAGATGAGGATGACACAAGTGCCATGAAGCAATTGAAGGGTATGCTGGTGCAGCTTGGGATGAACTGAAGCATACTAGATAGGCCATTTGTAACCTCGGCTCACCAACCAATACCGCCAAGACAGTTTGTTATCACGATGCTGGCACTGTGGAGTTTATAGTGGATACCATCTCAGGTGCCCTCATCCAAACGCTCATCATCAGGTATGAAATTGGAGACCTCCAAATCTGAAAAGCAAGAAAAGGCTGTAAGTGATAAGTGAGTCCTCTGCCACTGTACCAAATCCTAAGGCAAAAACTAATAGAGATTACTGTAGGGGGCACATACGGTATGCCCACTTGCTCTCATTCTTTCTCTTACAAGGGGGCTCTCTTGCTAAATGTTGTTACCACTTCAAATGCGCTTTCTGTGCATGTGTGGACTGGGTCTTTGAATATGGGCAAATCAGTCCATGGTCTTGGGATGAAACTCAGATTGGAAGAGACAACTTTTGAAAATGCCTTTGTGGACATGCATGCAAAATGCCACATGATTGGAGATGCTTGATAGATTATCCAAGTGAGCAAGCTGGTAATATGAGCCTCACATCTGCGGTTTCAACATTTGTACTTCTGGGAAGAGTCATTTTGCCCATATTTTGGATTCTAAGCAAGTAAAGATTGGGAATACAACATGGAAATCTGATCCATCACAGGTTTCTAGAAATTATGGAGCACAGACTAATGGTCCTTATGATCTGGGTCACTTTGTGTATTGACACTCATGATGCTGACTATGGTTTGCATTGATAGTATTAATAATTCTAAGCTTATTGATGGGAGTGGTCTACCAAAGCCCTACATTATGATAGTGTTAAAATGTGGTTACTGTAAAGATCTTAGCAAGGCATCGGCTGCTGCATGCTGCTTCAAGAGTGATGAAAATCTATTGCTTGATGAGGTCATCAATGTTGCTAATGAATTGAAACAATCAGGATTGCTGCAGAACATGCTAAACAGAATGTTGAAACTAAGGCTGCATTGACCCAAAAGAATGCCAGAAACTTTTGAAAGATGGGAAAAGTACACTTAATAAGATGATTGACATTGACCCTTCTGTATATGCCAGCTATTATTGGGTTTCATAACTGTGCCATAAATCTCTTCAAGAATTTGCAGGATTCCATAAAAGTGCTCTTCTATATCTGATATACACATAAGTGGAGTTTCTTTCTGAAATATTTAAGTTGGATTTGACATTTGATTTATTGCTTTTCTCAATGCTGTGAGATAATATCCATAACTTTGGAGAACTGCTTGCTCATTCAATCATAGAAAGTCTTCTAGGAACAAGGGGTTTCAGAGACACTTTATGCATCGTGCAACACTAACAAAAAGGCAAAAATGGATTATGGAGCTAGATTGTGAAAAAGCTAGAAAATGATCAGCCTGAAAAAACTAGGATTTGGGACATGGTGATGAGTTTGGGAAGCTGATCAGTGTATGGAATGAGATTCAGGTCATGAGGAAACTACTGAGTATAAATTGACAAAGTCAAGAAACTATTTACGAAGTTGTCAGCAGATCCAACTACAGCTTTTCAATTGGTTAGGGAACAACCTGCATTTTTATTGACTCTGAGGACAAGATGATTGATGATGATATTCATCTAACACATTTTGCAGTTGCTTTGAGTGGAAAGTCGTAAGCAGATCCAGATTCCCACAGATGGGAGAAATTGATGTTCATCAAGGAAGCCAAGTTGGGTTTTCTCCATTACAAATTCAACAGACTAGCATCTCATTTGCTTAAAGAAGATGAAGTCAATTCCTTTCAGATGCTCCAAATAGGCAGTCAGGCAGGTCAAGCTTAACAATTTAGTGGTTCAGTATGCAACAATGACATGGTCTCAGGTTTCAAAATCAGATGGGTTCAAGATTGATGCACAATCAACACACCACCTTCAGTGTGCCATTTTTTTCCTTTAAAATAATTTCTGTTTTTCCAAAAACTTCATCCTTAGGAAATTCTAGGTCAAAAGAATTCAGTTTTTAATAAACTTGTTGCCATTCTACTTTTGGCATACATTTTTACTATTTTATTTGACTTTTAACCATGTTCTCATTTTCTCGATTTTTAATAAGCGTGAATGAATTTTATGATTCCAAAAAAGGAATTTATGGAATTAATTCATGTAAAAAATAAATTGGGCCTTGGTGAGGGCTCAACATTGCAACACAATGTTCCAATCCTTAGTTTCCTAGTTAATCCTTCTTATAACAAAATTCATTAGAATTCATCCTTGAGGTAGGATACCAGATAGCTTTCGTCTATGTGTGGTTGTTATTCAACTATGATAAAAAAGAAGGTACTCAAATCAAATTTTGATTTTTGTTGCCAAGAGAAGACTTGAAAAGAATAACAATCTCAACTACAATCTTTATTGTCATAATCTCAAAGTGGACCTAGTCATCTACCTAGTGAATACTCAATTACCCCTACAATGTTGGACCTTGGACCTTACCATACTCACTTCTGGATTTACAGTTTTTTTTTATTAACTTTTCTAACACTTTGCGAGTCTCAATGTGTAGTGGATAGATTGTGAAAAAATTTTCTATATTTTTTTTAATGAATAATTGATATTAATGACAGGTTTAACGTCCATAGCACTATCAGCTACTATAATGTCAGACATATTAAAGACAATATATATGAAGCAGAAACAGAAGAAAACTATTTTAGGTTGGTGACTTTGAAAATAGCGCATCCAAATGACAGAGAATTTCGTTCTTATTATATTGCAGAAACTTTGGATAAGTAGTATGTGTTGGTTGGCTATCATAGTTATGTAGAATTTGGACAACATATAATTGTTTTTGAACACCACATTAGCCTACAAGATTGGATCCAACAACACCAACTTGTGATCGAACATGAACTTAACCAAGAACTGATATCAATTCTACGATATTTTTTGTAATAAACATTTTATTTACTTTTTAATATATTTTTTTATTTTATATATTTTTATTTAGTTAATATTTCCTATCTACTGACATGTTTGAAGCTATTCAATACTTGGTATCATCAAAGAAGTTAGACCATGGATTTGGTATGGATAATGTAGTAGTGGTGAACGGTAGAGGGAAAATCACAAGATTATGTGATGACAATATGAGACTAGATCTTTAGTTTATTTGGAATAATATTGCACGTGTGTTACAAGACATTTTGAACAACTGCTATGGGCTCGAAATGAATCAAACTAATGATTTCAAATTGCTTATTGATGTTTTAAAAGGGATTCATGAGCATTTCATGAGTAAGATTATTTATATATTAATTTTTATTTATTTTTTTAATTTATATTAATTATTAATTGTTGGTTTCATTTGTTATACAGTGATGTTTTCAGAACCATACATAAGCATCCCTTACTTATGACCCCTTCTTGTCGTATTACTTTTCGTTTGCTCACCCACGTATCTCTGCTTCAATATAACAAATCATCAAATGCGTTGGCCTTTAAGAGGACTTTGGCACATACTTCTTCAAGATATCCATGTATTAGCTCTTCATGGACCTAATGGGTGAAAAATAATAATAGACTAAATTATAGCAAAGAATTGAAGAGGGTTTTGGCACGACCAAGTTCTCATTATTCATATTACTCTTGGTCATTTTTTTGTCTTCATGGGAAAGCTTGTAGCTTATGATGTCATGGTAAGTTTAATTTATTTCTATTTTATTTATACATTATTTTGTTTTATAAATCTAACAGATATATGTGTTTATGTAATGTGGGGAAATGCTCAAGTTTTAGACGAAGAGTTAAACCTCCTTTGGCCTGGTTTTCTTAGAATGGTATCCATATGCTACTAGGATTTCACATAAATTTGATTGATTGTAAGTGTTGCATACAACATATTTATGCCAATTTTTTTTCTTTTGATTGTATTATGCATATGTAAGTAAAATTCAATTATTTGAATTAGTCCTACATAAAAAAAATTAAAATATTGTGATGCATATTCCAATTATCTTCTTATTTAATGGTGTTATTTGTGTATTATTTTGTTGTAAATCACGAAACTTTACACTTACTAGATTTCTATTCTAGCTTATCATAGAACACTGCATTATGTCAAGTCATTAACTAGAAGCTTATGGTACCAACTTTATTCCTAAATCCACACATTTCTTAAATTCAACTTCTAATCGCAGGTGTCTGAAGCTAGTGGTATCTTAGAGTTTCTCGACGAGTTATCTAATCATATTTTGGAGATAAAGATGGTTCTGGAACTTCATTTGTTCCACTTGTGCGGTTAGTTATACATGGTCATTTTGCCTTTGTTTCTTGAACACTTTGCATTCTATGTACTTCATGATTTTCAGTAATTCCATGTTGGATTGAACTTTCATCTTCATGGGGATGAAAGCCACACATTAAGAGAATTTTACCGGAATTCATTTTGCTTAGCTTTTTGTTTCTGTTAATATCTTGTACTAGCAGTTTTAGATGGAGGGTTTCAAGAGAGTTAGATTATGCTGTAGAAGTTATTTGAAGTAATTCCTTGTTATTTTGGACCTTGTCATTACATATAGCATGATAGGTATCTTTATCATCTTCTCTTCATTCATTTCAAATGAACAGGGACGGTTGTTCTCTTTAAGGTTTTGTTTTTGCTTCTTCTCATCTGCCTAGAAAAGGATATGGCATGTTGGTACGCAACCTTCTAGGTCCCGATCTGCTTGTGCGAGTCCTATGAACTTTGCAATTTGGTTTATTTTCTACTTGCTTCTATTGATTTTGTTGTTGAGCAATCAAAGCTAAACTCCCCCCTCAGGAATACAGGTGGTTATATTTTTTATTCATCATTTTCTTGAATGATTCTAATTATCATTCATGATTATAATGAGAAACTTGTCATTTTCTGGTTGCTAGGACATGGAACCTAATGGACATAGCAAAATGAGGAGAATGAATCTTATTACTCAAAAGGGTAGTAGTTTGAACTTGTCATAAGTTATTGATGAACTTGATCCATGGACAGCATGGGCTTATAGACCTCACACCTTTAAATTTTTGTTTATAGGCACATGTTTTCTTATGCAACTCCTGTATGACTATGAGGTTGTTGTCCTTGAGAGACAAGATGCATTTTTTTTCTTCATAATTCAAAGGTTTTTTGTTCAATGTGACCAAATATGAAGCCCTTTTACTTCCAGTTCAAAGATCCCAACTATTTCCTTTTGTGGAAGATTTGGCTACTTTTGCATGATTTTAGCTTGATAGTAAAAGTCATTTTCTTTTATTTTCCAAAAGAGAGATTTTTTCTTACTTTGTAAGATTCTAACTATTATTCACTCTTTATTTCTCTTTATCCCAACTGATGGTACATGCCTTTTTTGTGGGTACTGCCAAATTCAATGCCCATGCCTGTTCTCCCATAAAATCTGCATCTTGGACTTTCCAACTCATTAGCAAGTTTTCTATTTTAAATTGTTTGATTGGAAACTGCTCTTTTGGCTTTATTTGATGACATGGATTGATTTGTCATTACAGTCCCAGTACTATTAAAGATGAAGTTTGTTGATATGTCAAAATCACTACTATAATTCTTCATATTGTTACCATCTATCATCCATACCTCTGTATCTAAAAGTTGATTGGGTTTAACTTAGAGTTCTTTCTACACATGTACCTCTTACGTAAGTGTGGAACATATCATTAAATCAAAGTTTCTCTCATTAACCTTTAAGGCAGATTTTCGTTTTCCTTAATAGTCTGAAAATTCCATATCTTTTCATATGACTGCATTGTATGCTAGATCTAGTCTTTGCTAAGGGTCTCTTGTTTAGCAGCTTTCTTCTATTCTTGTATGTATATCTTACTGTGTAGGAGCTACAAGATCTCCTTTAGTAAATTTTCTGGACTAACATGGATGGTATTATGAAGAGCCTAGTTCATGTTTGGAAGTGTTATATTATTGCTCTTTGGCTTGTGACTACTCAATTAAACTCATCATTGTTCTAATCTTTTGAAGGAATAATGATTTCGTGAAATGAGTGGGATGTTATTCTGGTGCTTATTAGTGTTTTAGCTTCTTTTTTTTATGATTAATGACATAATGGAGTGATGGGTTATCGTATGTTTATTGGTACTTGTCAGTTGGGCAAGTGAAGCCCTTGATCCATATAACAATTCAGTTCATATGGTGATCTTGTGACCTCTGTGAAAAGTGTGCATTTCTGAGTGTAATTTCTTTGACTTTGAGTTATGTGATTGATATTTTTTCCAAAGTAATTATTTTAGTACATATGTTTTATATTGCTTTTGGTTGGGGATATGATTGATGATTGCAGTTTTGCTTGCTTATAGCTTACTTGAAGCACCTATAACATAAGTTAAAGTTAGAAGTTTATTTTGAAACAACCTGCATCCTAAAATATTTGGTATAATATATATAGTGCCAAAATGGCAGCCATGTCATTGCCAAGTGGAAACCAAGATGAAATGTTTAGTCAAGTACATATGTATAAATATGAAAGTCGTACCCTATTTGGTATATCTTGTAATCAATTTCCTGATTTTAGGAAGTAGATTAATTGATTTTATGGACTAAGTTGTATTTTGTAAAAATGTTAGCCAAATATGTGGGAAAATTTTGAAGTCAATGCTTTTTGTAATATTTTATAAATTTTAATGAGAATAAATGAAAAAAAAATATATGTTTGAAAACTAACAAAAAATTTCTTTGCAAGTTTTCATCTTTGATCTTAGATTCAATCAAGCATTTGGCTTAATCTTGTTGATTAATTCTACAATTAGCAATGTAGAGTGAGTCTTCTGTATTGGTTGAGTGGCTCCAGATGCACATTATTCCCTATACCTTGTTGTTTCGCTTATTTCAAGTTTGCTCTCATGAAAGAAGGCGAGGTCCATGGATCAATACATTGGTTGAGATGAAGGCAAAGTTGGAAGACAAGTTTTTGCATCTTGACTATGACTTGGTGTTATTTTGCAAATTCCATCACCCACACAAATGCAAGACCAAAGTGTGTGTGCTTATAACACAGTGCATGAGAAATCCTAAGATCTTGTGAGAGTACATAACTCAATCTCCACTCAAACCTTTGGAAGGCCCATAATTTGTTTGGAGAGTTCCCCTTCATCTCTCAGTTAATTAATGACTTACCTCAATTGGGGTACTTTCTAATTACTTCCTACTACCTGGTTTCTTTAGGGAAGTATAACTCAAGATACCTCCATTACAACAATCTTAGTGACAAAAAAGCTTCTTAGATGACCATAATTCTTTAACAGGGAGATCTTAATTGCATTATGACAAGTTGGCACAATGCCATCAATGCATACCAATGCATTCTTTACATCACATGATAAAGAGGCCAAAAGGAGATTGGCATCCAAAGACCATGGAAAAAGTGTGGAATTTTTCTTCTAAAGGTACTGATCTCATGATACTCTACCATAAGTTTGTTTAAACCTCATTGATTTCTTTCACTTAAGCAAAAAAACTAACTCCCAAGTTCATCATCATCATGCATCTTCTTCTTTTTGAATTAGCATCACTTAATTCATTGCTTTCCTCTAATAAGGTAACTAAAGGGCATTGAAGACATTTTGAAGAACTAAAATAGAAGATACAAAAAAAAAAAAAAAAAAAATGATGTTTACGAGACATTGTAGCATATAATATAGAAATAGAAGTAATGAAGTTGGATGCACAGAAAAATGTCTTGCTAGAAAAACCCACAGGACATGGTGCAGTTTAAGCGATGCATTATTGTGAAACCAAGGTTTGGTTAATCTCGGTTTTGATGATAACAAAACATTGTTTAGAACTAATGATTATATTTTAAGTGTGATTAGGCAAGATGATTTCCAAAGTGGCAATTACAAAGACATATCAAGCCAAAGAGAAATCATGAAGAAGAAGACCACCTCAAAGAGAAGTGCTTTTCAAGACCCAAGCTTCATAAGATCTCTTTGTAAGGTTGTTGGTGCACTAGTTTTTTTCATGCATTACATTCTTTACTTATGCACCAAAATCATCCAAGAATTAATTCATTTTAAATCCTTTTAAAATTGGATGATTTCATGTTTTCAATTAAAACCTTGTGTCAAATATTTTTCAAACTTGTTTTAAAGGTTTTAAGTTAAAAAAATTGGGTGTTGAGCCAAAAATGGCTCAACCGGTTGAACCGGATGAACAGTAATCGGTTGACCCCCAGCTCAACCGGTTGAGAGGTATGAATAGTAACCAGTCGACCGTTCGAAAAATGCAAAAATTTTCTCTTTCTTCCAGAACGGTTGTTCAACTGGTCACGGTTGTTCAACCGGTCAAGGTTGAACCTCGTCCGGTCGAGGTCCGGTCGAGGCCCAACGGTCACCTGCCAAGCATTAAATGCTAACGGCTAGTCAACCGGTCGATCCCCAGCTCGACCAGTCGAACCCCAAACGGCTAGTTTGGCTTTTTTCTTCTATAAAAAGGCTCCAATCTTCATTGTTTCAAGAGCTTAACCTTCCTAAACCTTTCTTGAATATATTTGAGCCTTTGAAGAAGTGTTTTGAGTGCACTATTGTTCAAAAACTTGCATATCATTAGTGCACCATTCAATCCTAGTTTCTTGTATCATTTGAGCTTAAAGCTTTTGTACTAGGATTTTGTGAGATCTTGTAATTGTAAATCTTTGAGAGGAAGTTTTCCAAGAGTGTGGTATCTCTTGAGAAGTGTAAAGGGTGCTTAGAGCCAAAAGTCCAAGAGGGTGGATTGGAACCATAATCCAATTGTATTGCTTGAAGGCTTGGTTTGGAAGCCTTGAATTAGTGGAACCTCAAGCTTGGGATTGAAGCTAGAGGAGAGTGGATGTAGGCCGGGTTGCGCCGAACCACTATAAATCTTGTATTTGCATTCTCTCTTCCCTACTCTTTTAATTTATATGCAATTGTTTTTATATTGTTTATTATATATACTTGCGTATAATTATCTCTTACATTCACTTAGTTTAAATTTGCAAAAAGAGACCATCACCCTATTCACCCCCCCTCTAGGGTGATTACCATAGGTTGGATTAGCCTAATATTTATAACAATTATGAAAAAAATTGAGTTTACAAAAAATATAACTAAGTGTTAATGGTCTAAAGCCCAATTTATGCTCGTGAAGGTTAGCCCTTGTCCAGGAATTTCATGAAATGAGTCCATGCAACACACAAACTATACCATGATCCGTAACAGTGCACCCTTCACTAATTTAGCATCCATCCAATTCAACACTTGAATCCAAGAGCCAAATTTCTTGAATCAACAAAGAAATCTTGAATTCTTTGACTCCACGGTTGAATTCTTGGTTCCCAAGCATGATATGTGTATCCGACAAGGATCCACACCCATGTTGTATTGTGTTGACCTAGGTAGGTGATCAAGTTGGAGAGTTGAATTCTCCTAGCTTATTGAGAGAAATAACGAGCATATGATGGTCACACTCCTATGATTTTGTAACTCAAAACATTAACTCAAGTGGTCTCATTTAAGTATTCCCAACTAGAAATACTAAAATTTTGCAATTTGATATTTTCTAAGTGAACTTTTAATGCATAGCCTAAATAATTATATTTTGTGTTATAAACAAAAGTTAGTATCTAGGTGATCATGATATCAGAAAAAGGGTATAATGTCCCATGAAATTCTAAATTATTTTAGTCAATCTTGGACAAACTAAAGCGATAGCATGTCTATAGGACAATGCATAGAATCTTTAAGACATGCAAGAGAGGTTATCTATTGACAACACAATTGAGGGGCAATTGACAAATGCAACTGAAGACAAGCAAATTTTTACTTCCTGTTCTACACATTTTAGATTTATATGAAGATGTCTACTTTGATGAGATTTAGTCATAGCGGAGTTCTATTAGTAAAACTATGTCACGCAGTTAAGGAATTAATATTTACCAATATTATAGTGGAATGAAAATCTCTTATGTTGATCCACGTTTATGCAGTCTTTGCATGTTATATTGCTTCTTCATAATTCACTTTTTTATTTATAGCTCACCTTTCGCCACATGTTGCCAAACTTCAATGAGTGTTGGTGGGATGATATTATTTAATTTGGACATTCTTGTATGCAATTGGTTTTGTTAGCTTCTTGCTACTTTATGCTCTCTTTGTGTTTGATATGTTTATAGAATTTGAACATTAAGTTTCTCCTTTAAAATTAAATCCTATTATTGATAACTGCATACTTGACCCTTCTTCCATAATATTTATGATTGTTAATTCAACTATGTACCTTTCACCTTCTTTATCATATGTGAAGGTCATCAACACCTTTAGGGCTTTTCTTAGTGAACTTCTTTTTCAAAAAATCATTCATCTTAGTTTTTCTTCACACCTTCTACCCTAGCTAAATTAATCTAGAACTTAAAAGCTTTGTCTAAGATTAAGGCTTTTGCTTGGCCTGTGGATAATAATATGAAGGTTGACACCAATGATATACTTCAGATGAGGAGACTTTATAGAGCTCTTAGTTTAAACCAATGTGTTGATGATCTCTTTCTTTGTTGCCTATGGCATCGAGACTTTTGTAAAGATTGTTTGGACTTGCTAAGAGTTATTGGGTACCTTCTAAAGGCATAGCAAATATGTTGGTAATTTTTCCCAAGGTTTTGGTACTGAACCTAAAGGAAGAGTTCTTTGGTAAGTGGCTAGCTTATCTTTGATAAGATTTTTATGCTTGGAGAGAAATGTTAGGATCTTTGAAGACAAATGAAAACTTATGGAGGTTTATTTGGGATTTGGTTTACTTCATCCCATCTTTATGGTCATTGGTAATTGATCCATCTCTAGGTGTTTATTTTGTATCCTCTATTGCTAGATTAGAATAATGTTCACTCCAAGAGATTAAACACTAAATCTATGTGTGAGTGGTTACCTCTTGTAGTAGGTTTGGTAAAATTAAACTTTGATGGATGTTTTCTATGTAACCTAGAACAATTAGGTATAGGAGGTGTGATAAAAATTCATTCAGGTACAATAGTGAGAGCTTTACTCTAAACCTGTTGGAGTGGATTCAACTATTGAGTAAAGACACCAACTTTATTAAAGGATTTGCTGCAAGCTAAATTTTTGCGTTTGTTCAACCTAAATGTAGAAGGAGATTCTTCTATTGTTATCGCTAATAGGGAGAGAGTCTCATGGAAGTTTGATAGTTGGCTTTGCAAAATTCTAGGCTTTTCTTGGGTTCTTATTCAACTAATTAAGTTGCAAATTAGTCATCTAAGTGCTTGAGTCTCAACATTATATTCTTGTTGTCAACAAGTCCTCAAGTGCAACAACTTTAAATTTATAGTACCCAAAAATTATCTCGATAATCAAACCTAAAGGAAGTGATTGAGAAATTAATTCAAGAAAGAGATGGAAGGGAAGTTCTTTATATTTTTTATATTGAATTTTGAAGCTAGAATTTTCCCTTGTGATCCTATCTTAGATAGACACCGCAACATAGAGCTTTCTAGATCTTTATCCATTTCCCTTCAAGACACTAAAAACTACTTTGCATTTCATTTGTATGGCTAGCTACTTGAGTGGTCACTATGATAGCTCTTGGTGTTCAATCCATTCCCACAAATAACACCATTTGTTGGTGTGTGGCCTTTTAGGGGCCCGATCCATTGTTGTGTGAGTCGAATAATATCAAGTTGTGACTATTCAAGCCTCTTTGTGCCCTTAGATTTTGAAGTGAGGTGTAAAAGAGGGAATAGAGAAGGGAATGCTAATCTTTAGAGGGAAAAGGATGGAAAGAGTTCTCTTATTCTCTCATCTTTTTCCTGTTTGAACAAACTTACCTTCTTTGAATCTAAGACTTCTTTATATAGTAGTTTTTGTATCCAAACCTTGATTGGTTGGAGGATTGGTCAACCCTCCTTTTGAGAAGGCAAATTGGCATGTTGAACCTTAAGGGTCACGTTAGACTCGTTATTAGCTAGTCATGCTTATGTTAGGTGGCACTTAGTAAGCTATCTTGGATGTTTCATGTTGATAGGAAGAATCCCTACCTTAGGATCGTCCATCTGCTTCATTCACAGGTGGTAAGATCCTTAGTCTTTATGGCTATTAGGTCTCTCTCTTGGGAGAAGGTTTTGGCATGCTCTGCTAGTGTTAATCAAAAGATTTTCTGAATCTTGTAAACGTCCTTCCTCAAGTTAGTCATGTCATGACTTGGCTAATCATACGTAGTTGGATAGACCCAATTAGGTGATATTTATCGATCCATCCAAGTACTTCATCATTTGAGAGGTGATACTATCATTGATCGAGAGCAATCATCATGATGTTGATCGAACAATCATCCTGGCGTTGATACCTCCATGACCTAAAAAAAAGAGGGAAGGGAGTAGGATTTTATATATTCTAATTCTGTTATGGTGTCAAAATTTTAATAGAAAATGTAATACTTTTAATAATTAAATAATTTATAAAAATATGATATGACAAGTTAATCCTATATTAGAAAACATTTACTAAATAATTAAAAGTATTTAGTGAATATTTGGAAGCAAAAACATGTATGGGTTGACTAATTTATTATTATATGGGATTATTGGTAGATTAATGTATCTTGCACATTCTACACGGCTAGATATAACATTTTCTAGAAACTTGCTTGCAAGATGTAATTTTACACCAATTCAAAGAGATTGAGAATGAGTTTAAATGCTTGCTATGTTATGTTCATATAACAACACACTTTACTTTATTGGAAAAAGTCAAAATCTCAGTCTTTAAATAAAAGATGACCTAGTTGAGTTGAATTTCTAATAGGTTCATCATTACTATGCATTTGCATGCAAATCACATCGCAATGCTCTATATCCATTCTTTATTCTTCTTTCCTAAAATATCAAAGAAGTGGAATTCAATCCAACATGGAATTACTAAAATCTTGAAGTAAAAAATAATGCAAATTTTTTCTAAAACAACTAGATTTTCATTAAAAAAAAGCTCAAAATGTTGTTGCCATATCCAGGATCTGGCAAGAAATGGGCAAAATTTATCAACACAGCTTGCTAGAACTAGACAAGTTTGAACTATCCACCTACCTTCTATAAAATTCGGGAAAACTGAATGGAATAAAAAATAAAATCACAGTTTTTTTTTGGACTCAAATGTTCAAATAAAGTTTTTTCTAGAATAACAAAATTCATTATAATTATAAAAAAGAATTTAATAAATAATAATAATAAATAATTTATTAAAATTATTAAATAATAGGTCATTTTTTCTTCTTTTTAGTCTAGCAAAGTAAATGCAAATAGCAAAGAAAAAAAAATAAAAAAAGAATTATAAAATAATAAGAAGAACTCACATGACAGTCTGGCATTAAAAGATAACAAGCGTTTGGCACATGAAAGTCCCAATTAATATGAAATATAAAAAACTCATTCATATCCCACAAGTACCTAGTCTTTTGAAACAAAATATAGGTCCTAGGTTCTAGTAATCTTCCAAGAAAAAAAAATGATGATCCATTATTGAAAGCATTGCTAGAAGGAAAAACAGGCACACGCTTCGAGGCAAAAACAAGAGTTTTGAGGCAAAGTAACCCTTTTATAAAAACAAAGGTAAGGTTTAACCCTTTTACCAAACTTACGTTCAAAATACAACAAATGTAAGATCTTAATTTATTTGTGTTTTGAAAAATTTATCTTTATTTAAATAATAGTATGCTATTAAGTTTTCATATATAGATTTTTTTTATTATTTTAAAGCACATGTTTATAATTTTATGTAAAAATAGACTATTATTTGTACACACACAACATATATGCCTTGAAGATACATTTCAAAATTAGTTAATGAAATTAATTAGAAAAATCTACTACAAAATGTAATTTTTAGTAGTTTCATCAAAGTCACAAAAAATACCCATTAAACATTTATATAGTGGGAAAAAAAAACCCCTTCACTAACTGTAGTAGGTATAACTTAAATTAATAAATTATATAATTTTATATCTTAAAAATAAATTAAATTAAATATATTAAATTAATAAATTATACAATTTTATATCTTATTTATATATATCATATAACTTTATTATTTTAAGATTATTAATTTATTGATAAATAAAATATTTATTTATTATTATATTTATCAATTTATCTTTATTGAAGTAATAGTAGATTCTTAAGTTAAGATATATAAATTTTTTATTATTAAAGTATATATTTTTAATTTCAATAATAATTTATAATTTAATATTTTTAATTAAATTTTAAAATAAGAAAGAAACAAAATTAACTAAAACCTCAATTGACAATTGAGGCTTCAATTAAAAAAATGAAGTCTCAATTGTCCATTGTGACTTCCGTTCAAAAATGAAGTCTCAATTGAGATTTTAACTTAAATTTTGAATATATATATATATATATATATATATATATATATATTTATATATTTTATGACATGACTTCTATGTGATAATAAAGGGGTTAAACTTTATATATATATTTTTATAAAAGGGTTGTTTTGCCCCAAAACTCTTACAACATAGGAATGTGACAATAGGTTAAAGAAAAAAAAAAAAAAGATAAGAAAATGCATCCAGTCTCAAAAGCTTCTCAACATAGCACTACCATAATTTACACCATTGGAGGTACTTCTGAGCCTATATGTTTCCTGTTGCAGGCATAGAAAGCAAGAGAGTGATGCCTTTCTTACTTTCTTTGCTTAGCAGAAACCTATATAGGAACTAGTTGCTCTAGGACAAACCTCAACCCCTACTAGGTTTTTGACCAACAGTACATGCAAAAGCTTAAACTCTAGGAGCAATGGACAAGCAGCCATGGAAGTGGTGACCAAGCAACACTTAAGAACCTACATAATAATCAATTCTCTCATAAAACTAAAGAGATTCATTAATCAAGATAACAAGAACATACCTTGGTTTCCCACATGATTCATTAGTCTACTTCACAGTTTAGTAAGGTGGTATTTGTTTTTTGGTTGAATAGAAAAAACTAAAACATTTGACATTATCTATTCCACTAAAAGTAGCACAAAATTTGTGAAAGTTCTATAATGTAAGCAAAACAATAAGAAAAATAATGCGAAACAAAATTTTATTAAAATTTATAAATTGTGAGATACAATTTTGTGGTAATATTCTTTTAAAATCTTTGTGAAAAATCAAATGATTTTTTTCCCTAATATATAATCAAAACAAAAATGTCACTATTCCCAAAGTCCTGTGAAACTGAGTCATTAACAATTTCTTACTAGACCTTTTGCTTGACTAGTTTTTTTCATTAGAACCTTTAGCTTTCTTTTGCAGATTGCTTAACCTCCCTACTCTATGTTGCGAAAAGAGGAAACCCAAACAATGATGTTCTAGTTGAATTCAATCTCTAAATAAAATGTTCTATTTGAGTTTAACTTCTACATGGTTCATCATTACTAAGTATTTGCATGCAAATTACATCATGATGTTATATCTATACCTCATTCATCTGTCCTAAAATATCAAATAACGGGAATCCAATGCAGCATGGAATTACTGAAAATGTTGAAGTAAATAGAATGCAAAATTTTTCTAAAATAGCTGAATTTCCACTAAAAAATGATGCTCAGTCTGGAAATAAACCGTGTTTGTGCTGGTAAGAAACGAGCAAAATTTATCAACACTAGCTTAAACTAGGCTGGCTTGAACTATCCAGCTTTTAGCGTAGCTTGATACCCTATACATAAGTGAAACTACGTTCAGAACGTTCATGGAAGGGAGGAGTTTGGAGCATCGTAATTGATTAAGAAGAATGACTAGGGTCATACACCTCGAAACTTGGGGACGCACATATTGAAAATCCCGCACAATAAATATGACTGGTGGACATGGTATATATCCGCTTCTTGATCTTCATTACCATGGGCAAAGGCTTCGACGCTTCAAACTCGTGAATATGGGAAAACTTCATAGTGGAATCAGAGAGATCGGCCACATACATGCTCGATGAAATCCTTGTGTCTCTCTTGGATCTGTCTAGTTTCCACTAGTCATAAGCTAGATCTTTTTCAACCCATTCCTCTCCCACCATATGCAATTTTGATCCATCTACATAGAAACCCATCCCCCATGGAAAATTTTTCTCTTCAAAATCGATTACTTTATCCATCGATAATTGAGTTATATCGGGAGGAGTTGTTTGGAATCCACATCTCAGCAACTTCGTCGTGTTAATCAATATGATGCGATGGTAAAAATACAAGTACAGATGAGGACCACCCAATTCTTCACCTTCCATCTTGTCTGTAATCACCTAGGTCTCCTGCTTCCAAACTAAACGACATTTCTAGGGTTTATTATTATTATTATTATTATTATTTAATAAAATTTGATAAAAGATATTTTGTACAATAGAGTGTAGGAGAAATCATATAAAGTGTACTATTTAAAAATATGAATGAATTGAGAACCTCTGAGAAGAAATCATGGAAAGTATATTTTGAAAAAACTAATCATTAAATCATGCATTAGAATAATAACTTTAAGCATTCTTCCAAAACTACCCTTCAACAATAAAGGTGGGTTGTTACCTAACAAAGCAAAACTATTTATCATGCTATGTGCCTTCCTATGTTTTTTTCTTTTAGAAGTCAACCCACCCCATTCCACTTCTCTTTACTAAAACTATTTTTAAATTTTGATTTTCCTTTTTTAAAATTATTCTCATTTTTTTTTTCCCAATTTTTGAAAATCTACTAAATTAAAAAGTAAAATTTATTTCTTAAAAATACAATTCATTTTTTAAAAGTACAATTCATTAATTGGTTAGGTTTTTTCTTATTCTTTATGAAAATTTTATTTTAGCATCATGTGTAATTATTAATGCATTAAAATAAATTAAATTTAATATAAAAATATATTCACCCTTAATAATTAATAATCTAATAAATAAATGAATACTAATATTTTAAATGATATTGATTTGAAATATATATAGATAATATTTTATTTTGTTTCCTATTCATAATATTTTTATATTTATAATATTTATAATTTTCATATTATAGATCTCATTTATTATATTTTTATTTTTTATTTTTTTAATAGAATTTACAAATAAAAAATAAAAAAGAAACACTATCCACATGTGTTGGAACTAAATTTTTTGTTTTTTGTTTTAAAAATGAAAATAAAAAAATAATATAAAAAATATTAACTTACCTTTCATTTCATTCAACAAAAAATTAGTAATGGTCATTCTTCAAAAGTATTTAATTTTAAAAACAATATTTGAAGATAGTTAAAATAAAAATTTTAAAAGTGATTGCGTTAAATTTTTTTAATATAAATTCACAAATCTCATCATATTATATTGATATTTAAAAAGAAAAGCTAATGTTTTTTTTATTAAATATGTAAAAAAGCATATTTTTGTTTAATTAAAAATTTAAACCATTAAAATTGTTTTTATTTTTAATAAATAATGTTTTTATAAAGTACATTATGTGCATTTTTTGACATATTATTTAATAATCATTGTCAAAGTCATAACAATGACAATAAAAAACTAAATAGGTTAATATATTTTATTATATATAGTGATAATTTTAGTCACTTATATTGTTACTTTTAGTTTTAGGTAAAAACAATGTTATTATCTCTAGTTGTATATTTGATATAGAGGTTATAGTGGTGATGAGTGATACATAGGGTAATACATTATGTTATTTATAGTTATACTTTTAGTTTCTAACATTGTTACTTTTAAATACAAATAATGTTACCATTGTTCGTGACATGTTTGAAGTAGTAATGGGTGATATGACGGCTATATACATAAGGTTTAATTAAGTGTGTATGTCAAATTGTCTTGTATAGGTGATAATTGATGGGTATTATTAGAAAGTTACTATTTTAGTGCATGATTTGGGGATTATTTTCCCTAAAATATACTTTCCATGAAACCCAATTTTTAGGGTTCTCATTTCATTCATATTTTTCAAACAATACACTTTTACATGATTTTCTCTAGAGTTTATACATCACATTTTCAAAGGAGGAAGTCATTTTTTTTCAAATTCATGTTATGGATGACCATTTTAGTTGAGTAACTCAAAAAGTTTGAGGGTAAGCTATTTTTTCAAATATAAGTATGATCTTCTCCTTTTAATCAAATATTAACTTTTCATTTCAAAAGTATTTGATGAGGGATAGAAATCAAAAAATTATTGATGAGTATTTTATGAAAAAAAATTCATATGAAGGTTATTATTTTGAATGGGTGTTTTCAATCCATCTATTTTTAAAGTGTCTTTAACAATGTTTTTATTTCAAGTGTTTTTTTTTTTTTGTGAAAGTGCTTTATTTCAAAATGTTTTTAGAAGAATCACCTATTAGTATTTTTTTCATAAAACATTACATGTGAGTTTTTAAAAAGATTTGTAAAAGTATTTGATAAATTTTATTAAATACTTAATTTTTTTCAAAAAAACTTTTTTATATTAAAAACATTTCTTAGAATAATTGTGAGACATGGGTTTGGGAGGTTTTTACTCAAAGTGTTTTCAATAAAAATGTTTTCTTATAATTTTTTTTAAGAGAATCACTAATAAAATGTTACTAAAAAAAATGCTAATAAATAATATATCAGATTTTTTAAATGTTATCAAACACCTTATTATTATTATTTTTTTAAAATATACTTTTTAAGCAAAAAGGTTCGTTAAAATAACTCCTGAAAGGATTAATCAAGCAAATATAAAAATATTACACAACTAAAAGGACTTCTAATCTAAACATAATTTATGAGTGATTATTGCATAGAATATGAAGACTCCTTGATATTTAGATATGGTGGCAACTTGCATTTCATAGTGCAGGCTTTTTTAATTGAAGTTCATGAGGGAAAAAAACTGCATCTCATGCTAAATGCAGCCAAATACCGGGAGATCAACTCACCTCTTCAAGGAGAAGTAGGCCTACTGACATGTAGTAGGAACCAACAGTAAGTTTCATTATAGAAAACCTCCTCTTGAATTGGCACAGCCTAGCCTAGTTCAAAATCGTTCTTGTCCCACGATTAGAATTGCATCACTCCCAACACCTGTCCTACCTCTTGGCCCAAATTTTGTATGGCCATGCGTAGCCAACTCCCAAGGAAAACCAAAAAAATTACTTTTTTTTTTTGCTCCCTGTGTTTTCTGGATCTGTTATAGGGATCTCTTTGCTTTTGTGCCTTTGGATTTAAATTTCACGAACCCTAAATCCATGATTTTTGAGCGAGGCTGAAAAACACAACCTTTGCTTGCGAATCATGATCAGATTACTAGGCAAATCATGATCATGAAAAACACAACATTCATATTCGTATTGTTTTGGAAAGACATGCTTGTTAGGTTTCAAAATCAAATGGGTTCTTCTTCCATAGGCACTTAATTTTGTGGCTTTGAATGGGTCTTTGCCTCTTTCAATTGATTAAATGAAGGTGTGGAAATGGTAATATTTGATTTTTTTTATTTGTTCTTGTTAGTTAAATTCTAATAATCTATTTTCCTCTTTTGGTCATGTAGAACATCATTGAATCAAGATTATGTTGATTTTGGTTTCACATACATTAAACTTGAGATCAAAAACCTCAAATTTTCCACATATTAGATCTTTAATTACTGGGTACGTTCTGGTTTGCTTTGTGATATATTGAAGAAAAAGTGTGGATTGTGTGATGGTTGAAATATTTAGTTACTTGTTTTTTTGGTTTTGAGTCTCAAATGGACTTGTCAAGTTGTAAGCATTTGAGATTCTTTGGTCGCCATTTGAATTTTAGACATGCAAATGTGTTGCTCTGGTTTTTAGAGCTATTTTGCTCCCCACATTCTTTGGCTTTGGTGGGGTTGTTCAGAACAAATTTTTGGTGATCAACAATAGTTCATTGTCCTCAAATTCCAAACTCCAAATGTGGAAAGACAAGTTCTTGGAGGTTCCTTAGATTTTATAAGGATAAGTTCTTTTTGTATAGAAAAATAATTAAAAAAAAACCTTAAATGAGTAGTTTTAGATGAAACCAAGTATAGTTTGCATTTACATAAATTTGGAGTTGTTTTAGTTCTTGCTAAATTTGTTCATTTATTTTTCCTATCCTCATTCAATATGATGTCGTATTTTTTTTTTCATGTACCTTTCTATAGAGCTTGGTAAACTATAGCTGGTTGTGTTGTCATTTTTTTCTTGGTCTTTCTAAGCAACCAAATGAAGCATTTGTGCATGATTTGTAGGCTATCTTTGACTTGTATAGTTTGATGGAAACCTTGGACATTTCAGGGAAAATGTTAGGTGAAAAAATCATAATAATGATCTAAATAGTTAAATATCTTGGTTGAGGTTGGATCAAAACAATAACTTCATTAGGTTAAAATGATTTTTGTTTTAGGTTTTGCTCCTAGGTTTATCCTCCATATGTTTTTGCTATATCAATATTTTAATATTTGAGAGTTGGTTTGTTTACCTGTGTTATTAAGAAATAATCTATTATTGTCTAATAAAGGTGTAGTGGCTAGCTTGCTATTAAAATTGTTCATAAAGCTTGATATTTGATTGCTTCTCATTATACATTTTTCTTTTTAATTTGTTAATATGCTTTATATTTTTTGCTACAAATTCGAAGTTTGGGTGTTGGAAATTTAAGGCTTTCCTATAAAGTAATGCTTCAAGATAGAGGCAAGAGACTTGGTTGTAGATATATACATAAGCAACTTAATTTAAGTTTATGTATATTTTCTTATAGTGTGTTTTTAATTTCGTTGTATATTATATGAGTTTCTTCTATATAAAGAAATTGGGGACAACTTTAAACAAGTTCATTGATTTGTGCTTTAATTATTAATCAAATGTATATTAAATATGTTTTGATTATATATAAAATCATGATAATTTGATTGTCATTATCATTCTTAAATAATATCAAATTGATTATACATGGTACCAGGTTCAATTTTTCATATTAAAAAATAATTTTAAAATTTTTCGAGGGGAACCTTGACAGTTGTACTTATTCCCTATATTGACATACATTATACTCAAATTTGAGATATATGGGAGCAATCATGACATATGTGGTATCTATCCTTAACATATATGGTGCCCACAAAGACATGTGATACCAAACATTGACATATATAAGCCAATTAAGATATATATAAAATCTAACCTTGACATATGTATCTAAAAGCCTTGATATATGTGGGGTTAATCATGACACATATGATACCTAAACTTGACATTTGTTGGACTAATCTTAACAAAAGAGTGAGTTAATCTTTACATAAGATTAAGTAATCTTGATATAAGTTTAATCCCACCTTAACATATATGAAAGAAACATTGACATATCACATACTAATAAGATTTCATCATTTGTAAAAATAGAGAAAATCTTAACATATGTATATGTCAAGTTATCTTTAAACTTTTCTTGACACTGGCATAGATAACATATATGAAGAATAACCTATCTTCACAGATATACCTTACATTGACAGTGAAAAACTATCAACAAACATTTTTTTTCTTGTAGTGCGTCATAACTAGGATATAGTGCATTGCTTTGTTTTTTGTTCTTTTAATTTTGTTTTTCTATATATATATATATATTTTCTTCTATTTTATGCTTGGTTGGAAAAGAGTTCTTTTAGGTAGACTTCAAAGAATAACTAAGGAATCTCAACCAAATATGGAGGACACTAAAGAGTCCAACAACAACAACAACAGGCCACGACCACTTATGCAAGACCAAAGAACTAAGAGAGAGTTTCTAAATTCTCCCAGGTTGAGCACACCATCGTGTTTTATGCTACCTCCAAATCATGATCATCTTACCATTCGACCTTAAGTGGTATCTCAACTACTCATTTTTAGGGGGAGAGAAAATGAAAACCTACTCTCACATCAAGGAATTTGATGACATCGTTTCAATTTTTTGAGAAGTCAACACTTCTTTAGAGATCTTCTGCATGAAGCTATTCCCTTTGTCATTGAAGGGTAAAGTTAAGACTTGGTTAAATAGTCTTAGATCCTACAGTATCATAAATTAGTGTGATCTACAATCAGTGTTTCTATAAAAATTCTTTCCAACACATAGGATCAGTGCATTGAAAAAAGGAGATCTCGAATTTCAAGGCTATGGAGGATGAGAAATTTTTTGCATGTTGGGAAAGATTCAAAGAGATGGTTGTAGCATGCCCCTATCATGGATTTGACAATTGGATGCTAGTATCGTATTTCTATGAAGGCATATCACCACCAATGAAACAACTTATCGAGACTATGTGTGGAGGAGATTTCATGAATAAAAACCCCAATGAAGCATTTCAATTCCTTGATTATGTTATCAAGGCATCTGGAAGTTGGGAAGAACCAATCATCAAGGAACCACCCAGAGATAAAATAGTGAACAAGGCAAGAGCTAGTGGAGTGTATACCTTACTAGAGGATTTAGATGTCTAAGCAAAGTTTGCAACCGTTATGAGAAGGTTGGATGATTTGGTATCCAAGGAAGTTTAAGAGGTACAAATAGTCAATAAGGGAATAACTCAACCGTGCTTGATATGTAAGTCTATAGAACATGGTGTGCAATCTTGTCCTACTCTACCTATAATGCAAGACATGTTTTCGGAGCAAGCCAATGCTTTAAGGACATACCAGCAATATTCTAGCAATTCTCCATATTCCAACACTTATAATCTGGGTTGGAGGAATCATCTAAATCTATCATGGAGAGGAGGTAATAATGGCCAGTTTCAACAATAAGGAAATTGATTTCAGGGTAATCAAACTAATGAGCAGCAAGGTTTTCAACCATAAGGTATGCCATCTCAAAATTTTCAACAACATCTTCAGACCTCATCGTCTAACTCTATCCTGGAAGATATGATGAGAGAGTTTATACAGAAGTAAGACAAGTGTAATGAGGATCAAAATAGGATAAATGCTCAAACATCTCAAGAACTAGCAGATTTCCGAACCACTTTGAGCCAACTTGCTGCAGGCTTATCTCAAGAGAAAGGAAAGTTCCCGACTCAACCACAGAAAAATCCAAGAGGAGTAACTGAAGTTTTTGAAGTTCAAAAGGAAGATTGCAATGCGGTTATCACACTTAGAAATGAGAAAGAATATGAAGGGCCCAAGATACCTGTAAGTGAAGATATTCTTGCTAGAGATGAACCAACCGTGGAGAAAAATGCTAGTAATGAGAAAGAGTAAAAAAAATATGAGCAAGTCATTGTGAGCAAAGATAAAAGGAGTGTTTCCAACCATTTGCCTTTCTCTTAGCTATGCAGAGACACAAAGTGGGGGATAAGACTTCGGAGATTTTGGAAGTTTTGAAGCAAGTGAAGATCAACATTCCACTCCCTGATATGATCAAGCAAGTGCCCGCTTATGCAAAGTTTCTCAAGGACTTATGCATTGTGAAGAGAAGGATTAAATTAAGCAAGAAAGCATTCCTTACCAAGCAAGTCAGTGCCATCATTGAGAATAAGGCAATGGTGAAGTACACGGATCTAGGTTATCCTACCATCTCAGTCAAGATTGGAGACTAATTTGTGGTAAGGGCTTTGTTAGATTTGGGAGCTAGTGTAAATTTGCTTCCATATTCAATCTATAAGCAATTGGGATTGAGAGAGCTTAAGGCTACTACCATTACACTCTCCTTAGCAAACTGTTCAATTAAAGTACCTAGAGGAGTAGTTGAAGATGTCTTGGTGCAAGTTGAATAGTTCTACTACCCAATGGATTTTGTGGTGTTAGATACAGAGCCATTGAAAAAGAGTGTGAATTTTGTTCCAATTATTCTTGGGAGACCCTTCCTTGCTACAACCAATGCACTCATTAATTGTCAGAATGGATTGATGCATTTATGATAGTGGAAATGAATGTCTACAATTTATGCAAGAAACCAATGGACCATGATGATGTGGGGGATGAGGAAGCATGCCTTATAGAGGCCTTGGTACAAGAACACACATAAAAGTTAATGGAAGAAAATATAGATGAATTTTTCTCTACAATTGTTGAGGAAGAACGTGTTGAAGTTGTATAAAGTGGAAAGAAAAATGTACCATATAATCTTTGAACATTGTTGAGAATGATGAAGAAAACAAAAAGGGGGAGGTTGAGATCAGCAAACCAGAGTTAAAGCCCCTACCGCATGGTTTAAAGTATGTTTATTTAGAAGAAAATGAAGAAAAACGTATGGTCATTTCAACTACATTAATTGAAGAGCAAGAAATCAAACTTTTGAAGGTGCTTAAAGAGAATAAAAGAGCGATTGGTTGGTCCATTTCAGATTTGAAAGGGATAAATCCCTTTATTTGCACACTTTATATTTATTTGGAAGAAAATGCAAAACCAGTAAGGCAACCATAAAGAGGGTTAAATCCCTTCATACAAGATGTAGTCAGAAATGAGGTATTAAAGCTTTTAGATGCAGATATTAAAGCTTTTAAATGCAGGTATTATTTATCCTATCTC
This sequence comes from Vitis cinerea var. helleri x Vitis riparia, assembly GCA_946000715.1. Lineage (NCBI taxonomy): Eukaryota > Viridiplantae > Streptophyta > Magnoliopsida > Vitales > Vitaceae > Vitis > Vitis cinerea var. helleri x Vitis riparia. Next base: position 16,020,869 of record OX254005.1, on the reverse strand, counting down.
TGACAGTAGTTGGGTGAGCCCCACTCAAGTATTACCTAAGAAAAATGGGATAACTGTGGTGAAAAATGATCAACGAGAGCTCATTCCTACAAAGTTGACTACAAGTTGGCGAGTATGCATTGATTTTAGGAAGTTGAATGCAATCACCAAGAAAAATAATTTTCTATTACATTTCTTAGATCATGTTTTGGAAAGGGTAGTTGGTCATGACTATTATTGCTTCTTGGATGGCTATTCGGGTTACTTTCAAATTGCCATTGCATTTGAGGATCAAGAGAAAATCACATTCACATACCCATTTGGCACCTATGCTTATAGACACATGCTCAGTATCTTTAGTGACATAGAGAGACTCATGGAGGTTTTCATAAATGATTTAACAGTTTATGGGAAGACTTTTGATGATTGTCTCTAAAATTTGAAAAAAGTTTTGAAAAGGTGCATTGAGAAGGACTTGGTCTTAAATTGGGAGAAGTGTCACTTCATGGCAACCTTAGGGGTAGTACTTGGTCATATCATCTCTGGAGAGGGCATTAAGGTAAATCCAGTAAAAAATGATCTCATCTCAAAGCTACCTTCACCTACTACTATTAAAGAGGTGAGACAATTTTTGGGGCATGTAGGTTTTTATAGGAGGTTAATACAGGACTTCTAAAAAATCTCTCAACCTATTTGTGCTTTATTGCTTAAGGATGTAAAATTCATATAAACTAAAGTATGATAAGAAGTTTTTGAGAGACTAAAGTCACTCCTCACTATAAAAATTGTGAGACCTCCTAATTGGTCTCTTCCATTTGAGTTGATATGTGATGCCAGTGATTATGTAGTGGGAGTTGTACTGGGTCAAAGGGAGGATGGAAAACCATATGTGGCATACTATGCTAGTAAGATCCTCAATGATGGTCAAAAGAACTACACAACTACTGAGAAGGAGCTCCTTGTAGTAGTGTTTGCACTTCATAAATTTAGGAACTACCTTTTGGGAACTTCAATAGTAATTTTTACTAATCATTCGGCCTTGAAATATCTACTCAACAAAAAAGATGCCAAAAGCAAGACTTATCAGATAGATCCTTCTTCTTAAAGAATTTAACATTCAAATCAAGGATAAGCAAGGAGTAGAGAATGTGGTGGCTGATTATCTCTCCCGAGTGAGAGTAGAGTCACATTTTAAGGAAGCACAGATTAATGATGAGTTTCCCGATGATGCACTTTGTGCAGTGGAGAAGTTACCTTGGTTCACAAATATAGCCAACTACTTAGCAACTGGAGAGCTTCCTTCAGAATGGAACATGGAGACAAAGAAGTATTTTCTTTCATGGGCAAAACACTATGCTTGGGATGATCCATATTTGTATAAGTTTTGCCCAAATCAAATTATTTGAAGATGTGTTCTAGAGGATGAACAACAAGACATATTGCGAATGTGCTATGAGTGACTTTGTAGAGGTCATTTTGCTCCAAGGAAGACTTTAACAAAAATTCTATAGAGTGAATTCTATTGGCCAACTATGTTCAAGGATTGTAACACTCACTGTAAAAGTTGTCCACAATGTCAACAACTGGGGAAAATCAACACTAGGTATCAAATGCCACAAAATCATATTTGTGTTGTTGAGGTCTTTGATTGTTGGGGCCTTGACTTTATGGGATCATTCCCTCCTTATTTTGGTAATCTCTATATTTTGGTGGGAGTGGTTATGTCTCTAAGTGGGTAGAAGTAGTAGCATGCAAGAGCAATGATCACAAAGTGGTGCTCAAATTTTTAAAGAAGAATATTTTCTCTAGGTTTGGCATTCTGAGAGCAATCATTAGTGATGGAGGTTTACAATTTTGTAACAAGCCCTTTTCCACTCTTTTGCAGAAATATGGAGTGAGGCATAAAGTATCCATCCCGTATCACCCTCAAACCAATGGGCAAGCTGAGCTAGCAAATCAGGAGATTAAGAGAATTCTCACTAAAGTGCTGAACACTACAAGAAAAGATTGGTATACCAAGTTGAGTGATGCACTTTGGCCATATAGAACAACCTATAAGATTGTCCTTAGCATGTCACAGTATCAGATTGTTTATGGTAAAGCATGTGATTTGCCTGTAAAGATCGAACATCATGCATATTGGGCTATAAATAAGATAAACTTTGATTCAGATCAAGTTGGAGCTAAAAGAAAATATGATCTGAATGAGCTCGAGGCATATCAAAATGAGAGCTATGAATGCTTACATAATGCAAGGGAAAAACATAAATTCTACCATGACAAGGTTATTTTACGGAGGAAGTTCAAGCAAGGTGAAAAGGTGTTGTTGTATGACTCTAAGCTTCACACTTTTCCAGGAAAGCTTAGGTCAAGGTGGAATGGCCCTTATGTGGTAAAGGAAGTCTTCCCTTATGGCATCATGACCATTTGAAATCTGAGGACTGGTAATGAATTCAAAGTTAATGGTTAACGCTTAAAGCGTTTCATTGAAAGATTTGAGACATAAGAGGAGAATTTCCATTTTCTTGATGGGGATGTTAAAAAAGGTTGAAGTATTTTCCTAAAATCCAATAGGTAAAATTAGATTTAGGTAACTTTTTTTATTTATTTTATTTTATTTTTTTCTTTGTTTAGTTTTGCATTATTGATTAGTCATTAGCAATATGGTTAACATTTTTTTTAGTTATTTTTAACTTGCTAATAAGTTTATGAGCTATAGCTACTTAGCATGCAAACATCATGGTGATATAAAGGAATGCGAACTCCAAGGGAGTGAAAAGGTAAGCCTCACATGTGTTCAAGGTGACAAAGCTCTTACAGGTACGTTGATCCGTATTTAAAAACTGTAGGTCTCCAAATTTTACTTGTGAGGATTATTGGTGAACTTTGAGCAAAAAGGATAGAGTACAAAAACTAAGTGGCCATTGGGAGAGAAATCCTAGTTTAAAAAAAAAAAAAAAAAACATGAAGAGTTAAAGGTATAATGGATGAATTCAAAATTCCTTCATTTTTAAATTTGAAATCTCAAATGAAGATGACACTTTTGGAGACCACTAGTGGGTGATTTCGATATTATGATCCTTTCGAATTCAAAATTTTTGTCTTGGAATTGCAATTTTAAACCAATAGAAAGTGAATTCAAATTGAGATTGATTTTGAAATCACTAGTAAATGTCGAAATAGGTGTTTTGAATTCATAGACAATGAGTTTGAAACACAAGGAATTTTGAGATAGATTTTGATTTTCAAAATGAGCAATTTTGATGCTTTAAAATGGACTTCAACATTCACAATGGGTTATTTTGAAATAAAGGCAAATTCGAAATAAAAAAAAATTACAATTTCGAAATAGAAGTAGGAATCAACAGTGAGTCATTTCGAAATAGAGCTATTTTCAAAATCATTTGTGAAATTTCAAAATGGGTTTTTTGCACTTCATTGAGGCTACAGTTAGCAAATTCGAAATGGTGGGCTTTTCAAAATCGAATTTTTTGATTTAGAATTGAGATTTTTGAACTTCAGAAGGTGAATTCAAAATTTGCCCAATTTAGAAATGAGTTTTTTTTTTTTTCATTTCGAAATGAGGTGTCTGAAATGTTTTTGTATATAGTGAGCCATTTCAAAATAAGGTAGTTTTCGAATCGAATGGTTACATTTTAAAATGGGCATTTGTTTTACCATCAGTTAATGAATTTGAAATAAGGTTATTTTCCAATTCAATAGTTAAATTTCGAAGTGACTCTTCTTAACCAAAATCCAATTCAAAATACCTAATTTCTATTTTGAGCTCCTTCCAAAATCACCCAAACTCCTTTACAAATGGCCGTTTCCATTTTCAAACCACTTCATCTCCTCTCCCCCTTGTTACCCCTTCCATTGAAGGCAATTTGAGGGTTTCGTTGTGGGTTTGTCGCATTCTAGGTAGGCATTACACTCATACTCATTTTTTGTTTATTTTTTATGGATTTTTCTTGATCTTTATGGTTTCATTGTGCGGTGTTGCTCCATATTAATGCAGTGTTACCCAACTCTCACCAACATTGTTCAGGGTTTCCATTGTTCCGGTTAGGTATATATATATAAATCCCAAGGGGCATTGCCCCCCGACCCTCGTGAGCTCAACAGGGAGCTCGACCCTCGAAACCTTGAGCATAGCACAACAAGATTGATTTTGGTTTCATATAGTTCATTTGCTTGAAAATTTCCTTTAAAATTCGGGGTGTTAGAAATTTTGGTTATACTTAGAGAAAATTTTTGAAATTTTTTTTTACATCATTCTTAGGTCTTGTTGAACATCTTAGAATGCTTTGGGAGCAAAGTTCTTATTTTTCCATGAGTTTTTCATAATTGTTGCCTAATCTATATTTTATATGTTCTGGCACATTTTAAACTCTAGTAGATTTTTCTATTTGTTCTACACATTCTCCTAAGCTAACCAATCACTTTGATTTCCTTGTCACATGATATTTGAACTTAGGTATTGTTTGGATTATAACTAAGGCTTTAAAGACTGATGTTTTCATCATTGTTGGACACCTTGAATGTTCTACCGCATTTTAGGAATGGTCTACTACCGTTTCACATGAATCCATAAATTTCATGAGCATCCAATTTTTCTCCACATAGGATTTCTTTCTTTGTTTTATTTTATTTTTTTCTTACTTTTATTTTATATTGTTTTCTTACCCCTTAATGAATTTTTATTTATTTTCCTTCTTTAAGTTTAGTTTTTTTTCAACATTTATTTTAGATGGCTTGAGATAAAAGGAAAGCTATTGTTCAAAGTGACAATGCGACTGGGCATTCCCCGAGGCAAAAGCGTGCCCGACCTTTTGTCCAAAGTTGAAGTGGTGTAGTGATTAGTGAGCCTATCGAGAGGCATGTCACTCACTAATCCAAGCATGTAAAGGCTAAGACAAAGGCTTGTTTTGATCGCTCAACCACTCCTAAGACCACTAGGATACTACCACTCCTCCACATCCACAGACAACTCCCCCTACTCTGAGCCCAACATGTCCTCCATCTGTAGGAGTTTGTGATGATGACCCTAGGGTGGACCTATCTTGATTGGAGTTTGGTCAGGAGTTCTCTTATGACATAAAGGAATTTAGTACTTATGAGCCCATTGCACAGTCCATGCGCCTCCTCAATCAATATTATTTTCTTGCATTGATGAATCCTTCCCCATATTTTTTTGTTGCTAGTGTATGAGAATTCTTCTCTACTCTTGAGGATTGGAGAGAGGGGTATCAAGAGCTACATTTTTATATCAGAGGATAACCTGATATTATTTCCATTGAGACCATTGTTGTAGCCTTTGATTTACCATCATCTGCTCCTCCCCAAGCCCGATTTGCACCTCAATCACGACTAGCTTTTTCGAGGATTGCACGTATACTAGCACCTAGGGGTACTCATTGTCGTTTGGCCATTACTCTCCTTGAGATCCCACAGATCTTATGGTTTATGGATTAGGTCATTAAGACCAACATTTTTCCATTTTGACACACAACAGAGTGCTCTAGTTTAGTCTTATGGGGGTTATATATCACATGTACACAGGCGAGTGGTGGAGTCTAGCTCAACTCATCATGGATACAATCATTTATTTTTTTTAGAAGGTGAAGGAGAAACAATTAGCTTCAGCTCAAAGCTATCTCATTCCTTTACCTTGGTTGTTCCCATACTACTTGCTCCGTCGTGGACACCAGTTACTTGAGTGTGATCACCGTATGGCTTCTCACACTTATGTTATCAATCAGTGGGCTCGAGTGATTCATTTAGGGTCACAATTGACTACCTATGACATTAGATGAAAGATAACTTTGCATGTTGTTCCACTTCCATCTACTATAGAGAGCCCACTTCAACCTATTCCTACTTTTGACATGAGCTTACTAGTGCTTCATATTCCTCTTCCACCATCTCTTTTGAGTGCCCTAGAGCCCACTATTCCTATTTCTACACCAACAGTACCAATCTCTGATATCCTTAGACCTTCACAGCCTCAGGTCGCTGATGCTACCCCAAGTACCTTATCCATCATGGCCCCGTTTAGACACACTTCAAGACTTATTTATGTCCATCAACTCCCATATTGATGTTCGCCTAAGTAAGATGGAGACTTAGATGGATGACCTCATTTTTTTTGTACAACAGCTCACTTGCTTGGTTATTCCACCTAAATAGAGGGGAGATTTTGTTACACCAGTTGATACTAGCTTAGAGGTTAATGGTGGCATAGAGGTGATTGGTTTAGGATCTGACATTAGAGCACTGACAATAGCCTATGAGACCATGCTTATTTTACAAACATCAGGTGTTGTTGCAGCTAATATTTTTTATCTCGACTATTGATATTCCAGATTCTACAAGATAGGTTGATGGTGAGATTTTCATTCGAGCTACTGACATTAGTGTAGACATCATCATTAGCGATGACCTCCCTATGATGCAGGATGGTGGTGAGGTCATTACACCTATCTTGGAGATAACTAATTAGGTTATTGCACCTATGTTGGAGGACATTGACCAAGTAGCCACCCTTGTGTTGGAGGAGATAGATGAAGTTGTCGATCCTATCATTGGCACTTGATTTTCATTTTTATACATACCTTCTTCAGCATGGTTGTATACACTATGGTATTTTTGGGGCATACTTATACTCTTATACTCTCGCTTCAAATCTCACTATTTATAGTTTTCTTTATGAATACTTTTAATACTAATCTTGTTACTTTTGTGCAAGATTGGTTTATATGAAATCCTCATAACAAACTTCTTACTCGATGATCTTGAGGTAACATTTTCCTTTTTCCTTTCTTTTGACCCATTATCCTATACATTGGGGACAATGTGTAATTTAGGTTGAGGGGGGAACGTCTATTAGCCCTAATTTTTTTTCAAAAGTTTGCATGCTATCTTTGGTTAGTTAATGAGATTCTTGATTTGCCTTGGTAACTCATGGTTTATTTTGCATGAGGATGCTTTAAGTAGTATTATTTCTTTAGAATCTGAGAAAAAATACAGTTAGAGCAAGAGTATTAGTTCACTTTTTATTTGATGGTTATTTTTCTATTTAAGACTCAAAGCACACACAAAGCACGTGTGCCTTTATGGTATCTTGATTAAGACAATTTCTTTAACTTGAAAAGAGTTGTTCTTAACCAGCAAATCCTCTGCGAAAATTTTCGCAGCTGCGAAACCAAGTTTGGCACACAAGTGCCACTTCGCAGCACAGGAACCCCCATTTCGCAGCTGCGAAACGGCTGCAAAGCTCCAAAGCATGAAAATTCCCAATTTCGCAGTCAAAGCTCCATTCCATAGGGTGTTACGCAGCTACGAAACCAATTTTGGCACACGAGTGCCACTTCGCAGCACAGTGACCCCCATTTCACAACTGCGAAATGGGCTGCGAAAATAGTTTTTTTTTGCGAAAACCCCCATTTTGCTGCGAAATCGGCCTTCTTCTGCGAAAATCAAAATGACCTTTAATATTCTGTTATTTTTTTTTATATATAAAAACCGGTCATTTGAGTTGCGAAAGGGTTTCAGGAAGAGAAAACGCCATAGCAACCGTCTGTTCATTCCCTTGCCCGAGCCCGACGACCCGCGAACCTCCGGTCATCTCTTCCGGTCATCACTTCCGGCCAAATTTCGTCAGTCCGATATGGCGCGAACCAGAGGAGCCAAATCATCCTCTCCTTCCAGCCGCAAATGAGTCTCGCGAGAGGCGCCTGTTCAAGGCCCCACCTCTGAACCTCCGCGGCCAGAAGCTGCTTCACCTCCGGCGAAGCCCGCACCACAGAATCCTCCGACGAGGCGTTATCTCACTAGGTCAGGGGGTCATCCCCTGCAAAAGAGAGCCAGGGTAGAAAGCTCAGAGCCCATAGACTTAACAGAGCAGTCCCCGGTTCCCTCACCAGAGCCCTCTCCGGCACCATCTTCGGCGCCGTCGTCAGAGCCTCCGGCGAAGCCTCAGGAGCACTAGCCGCCACTTTCAGAATCCCAAATTCCATCTGGGATAGCTCCTGAAGTGCTAATCAGGCGTCCGATGCTGACTCAACCGCCAATTGAAGGGAATTTAGACTGCCGAGCTCGACCATTTCACTCTGTGCTTTGACATAGCCACCTTCAAATTGCAGCCGGAGCTTGCAGATTCATTCCACCTATTGCGCAGATATCGCATGGAGCATCTGCTGACCCCAAGAGATTTCTTCTATCCCAGAGTAGCCATGGATTTTTATCAGTCCATGACTACTAATCAAGTCAGAGATCCTACTCTAATCCATTTTACTATTGACGGTCGACATGGCATTTTAGGAGCTCGCCATATAGTAGAGGCCCTGCATATACCATACGAGCCAAGCCATTTTGAGGATTACCGAGTATGGACTAGTCCCTCTCAGCTGGAAATGGTTCATACCTTGTCCAGAAGAGCTTCCACAAATCCACATCTATTGAGGAGAGAACTTCCTCCGAGCATGTTTCTCATTGATGCACTCTTGCGTCACAACATTTATCCACTACAGCACTGGACTCAGAGGAATGGAGTTCTTTTAGAGGCCCTGTTCAGGATTTCAGAGGGATATTTCTTTGGCCCTCACCACCTAATTATGGTTGCCCTTCTCTACTTTGAAGAAAAGGTGCATAAGAAGAAGTTGCAGCGAGCTGATTCCATTCCACTTCTTTTTCCACGGCTGTTGTGTCAGATTCTGGAGCATTTGGGGTATCCATCAGATCCTCAGCTTGAGCACAAGCGTATATGCCGAGAGGTATTTACTCTCGACAAGTGGACCAATATGACAGCATATAGAGCTAAGCAGCCAGAGCTCCCACAGCCAACTGAGATACTAGCTGCCAGGAGAGCATCTCCAGATCATATACCTGAGGGAATACCCATTGTTTCTCCTACCATATCCAGAGCCCCTCCAGTTACTCCAGCCTCATCAGAGCCCTCTGCTTCAACTGAGCCAAGGATGGTCATTCCCATTTCAGAGCATAGAGATTTATGCCGCACACTGCAGTCCCTGACCGCGTCTCAGAGCAGCCTTGCTTAGGAGATGGCAGCTATTCGAGCTCGCCAGGAGCAGATGTTGACCAACCAGGCTCAGCACACTGCCATCTTGAGGCAGCTCTAGCATCATCTCGGTCTTCCATCAACTGTTGAGCATCTCACCCCCACCGCTGCAGTGCCACACTCACAGGCCACAGAGCCTCAAGCCCCTCCTGAATCAGCTACTGAAGAGGCAGAGCCATCTGCCTAAGCCATTAGCTCCAGCATCATCCACCCATTTGATCATTTATATATCTACTATATATTTCTTTTATGTATTTCGTTTTTGTTAGTCTTTTATGAAATCCCATCATTTTGATATCATATATGGGGATTACTTGTATTGCTTTCTTTCCGATTGTACTCACATGAATTAAAGTAATACAAGTCTAGCATTTTTTTTGTTAATTCTTAGAATTAATTTATTCTTATTTCCTTTTCTCACATCTTTTATTCTTTTTGAAACATGTGATTTCTCCAATCAGTATTCGAAATTGATATCACTCAGAAGGTACCACTTCCTCCCTATAATTTCAATCACCCATATCACATTGGGGACAATGCTCAACTCGGTTGGGGGGGGGGGGGGAGAGAGAGAGAGAGAGAGAGAGAGAGAGAAATGAGGAGGAAAGTATGTTAAGTTATTTTGGTAATTCAGTTATGTTAGTAAATTAGTTGTAGTTTTTTACTTTTTACTCTAATCTCCATGGATTATGAAGAAAAATTTTCAAATCAAAATAGGAGAAACTGAACTTTTGCTTTTCACTTGACTTAGAGTTTGGATTATGCTTACTAAAGTGGTTCAATTGTTGAAGCTTCTATTGAAATCAAGTTTAGTTCTTCCACTTTAAGCTATCCACACACTATGCACAATAGATTCTGATTATAAGATGAAAAACTATTTCCCTCTTGACTTAGGAAAATTTTGGGACTTGGTACCTTTGACCTCATTTAATAATGTTGAGACACCTTATGAAAGGCCAATGAGCCTTTGAAAAAAAAAAGAAAACGAAAGCAAAATGTTTGCTTGCCTTGAAACCCGAGCAAGGTCTGAGGGGTATATGGTGAAAATCTTTAAAACCTGGTGCCCTAAGCCTTAATTGGTTGGGAGTCACCGACCTCAATGCTCGTTACAAGGGTGGATAGGTGGAGTTAGCATATGGTATGTGCTTGGGTATTAAAAATTCATTCTCAAAAGTCCGGGGTAAAATCCTAGGAGTTAGTGGTTGAAAAATCCTTAAAGCTTGATGCCCTAAACCTTAATTGGTTGGGAGTCATCGATGGACCCCCGTTACATGGACAATTTAGAAAAGAATACCCCTTAAGCCTTGTACATTTTGAAGAAAAAAAAAAGTGTGTCCTCAGCCTAGTGAATTTGGTCAGTTTGCTAAGTGTTAAAAAGAGATAGGTTGGGGGGAGAGATTAGTTTAGCATACTATATTCGGAAGCTATCATCTTACACATAGATTTTTGTGGAAGAATAAAGTTTGGTTCTTTGGAAGTGAAAATGATTTTAAAACTTCAATTTGCATAATGCATTCCCTTGATCAATAGTGTTTAGCAAAGTTTTTGATAGCTCCTATTTGAAGTTTGAGTTTTTTTTTTTTTCTTTCTTTCATGTTCCATGTGAGAGTTTGATCAGTCATGCCACTTAAACATTTTTTGGAGTGATCAGCATGATTTTGTAAATTTATTACTTTTATTTTTATTTTTTCTCACCTTCATTGCTAAGGGACTAGCAATATGTCGGTTGGGGGGAGTGATTACTACTCAAAATATGTTATTTTGTGGCTTGTAATTAGCTCTTTTAAACACCTTTGAGTAGTAATTATTACCTTTTAACTCAATTGACATGTTAAGGACCCTTGCAATCGTTTCTAATCAAATTGTGTTAAGTTTTGGTGTTTTTGATAGCTTTTTGCTCACCAAAGCAATTTAAGAATGAGGGAGAGCTATATATAGTTCATGGCAAAGCTTTTGGAAGCTCAAATTCATGAAGAAACCAAGCTTTGGAGCCTCATAGTCCTTTGCCTTAGTCGTTCAAAGTATGCAAGGAAAAATCAATGGAGAGAGGAAAACAGAGTGAAGAAAACAGAGGATAGCAGCTACAGTCTTCCTTCACACTTTTGGAGCACTTCCCGAAGTCCATTTTCTACATGCTATATACCATTTCAAATCTCAAGAAGTCAAGAATTCAACGCTTCAAACCGTGTATGATTTGGAGCTGAAATGAGGAAGATATGGCCTTCGGAAGACAACTACATCAAGCTGACGGACAATTTCGCACCTTGCGAAATTGGAACTTCAACGTGCGAAACTGGGATATTTGTGCCGACTCTTTTTTTTCTGATATTTTTGTGTCTAAATTTCCATTTTCTCCTTGTATTCAGCCACTCATGTAATTCCTTAGCTAGGAAGTATCCAAGGAAGGGTAAATTACCTTCCTATATAAACTCTCTTGTAAACACTAAAAAGCGACTCTCGGGGAGCTTTCTCCAAGAGACCAACTTATGTATATTTTACACTTAGTGAAATACAGAGATCTCTTTTGCTTTCTTTTTCTCTACTATTTTCGTTTTCTTGGAAGCCAAACAACCTCTGAGGATGTTTTCCTAGAGGATGAGAGGCTAAACCTTTAGTTTCTTGGAGTAAGGGAAGCTAGGTGAAAAGTCCAGATGCAAAGGTGGGAAACTCTCGTGCATTAAATGCAGGTAGTTGGAGTTCATAAATGGATTTTAAATCTAAAGTTTTGTTTTAATTCCTTTGAATCACTTTGAATGGCCAATACATGGTAAGCTTTAGGTCTCTGTGGATACTTATTGCTAGATCCATATCAGACAATTAGTTATCATGTACGAGCCATTGGAAAGTGGCTCAAGGTGAAGACCCATAGAGTCTAAAGCCATTAATGGAACTTGACTACCACTTCTATTAACTTTTTATGGATTAAATCTTCATTGTTAAACCTATACTGATTTGGGAACCAACCATCCTCTATGTTGTTGTCCCCAATGCGAGAAGAAAAATCCGAAATTTCCCACTTTGCATTCTGAACTTGATCCTAGCAACCTCTAGCTCCAGGAGACTTTCTTTCTTTCATTTCTACCTAGTTCTATATTAGTTTAGTTCCAAACATCACTTTCAAAACAAATTTTATTTTCTTTTAAACTTTAAGTTTATGACAAAGGAAATCATCAGACTCAATTTCTAATCTATAGCCTATCACTGGTAGAGTGAAAACCCATCCCTGAGTTCGACCCTAGAGCTGCTATACTATAGTAGCTTTGCTACGCCAGTATAAGGTCATAGGATTTATAAATATTTTTTATTAAAATACTCAACTGGGCATGAATCAGAATACGATAGTTAGGGGACTCGTGGATGCTGGAGATTATTTCGGGGCACTCTGTTTGTTTCTAATGATGTGGCAGGAATTTTCTGATGCTAGGTCTCGGATGTTTGTGACAATGATTCAAGCATCTGCTAGATTGGGGCTCATTTTTGCTGGAAGGCAAACATACTCTTGCTCTTTGAAGACAAGTATATGCGAATATGTTTTCGTGGCTTGTGCACTGATTGACTTGTACATTAAGTATGGGAGCATTGAAGGTGCTCAACGTGTTTTTTATCACATGCCAGAAAAGCCCACTTACTTCCTTTATTTACTCATTTTCATGCATGCCCTCAACAATGGATTTTCAAAAATCTTGTTTTCAAATCATTTTAATTTTTTTTTCCTTCTCTTTCTTTATTTTAAAGAAATCTAATTTTAATAAATCAGTTGCCACCTTTGATTTCCAAAATAATTCAAAAATAATTTCCAAAATTCGAATTTCTTTTCAATTTAATTTCCAAAATTTCAATTCATTAATTTAACTTTCAAAAACTCCAATCTTCAAATAAATTTTCGAAACTCCAATTTCTTTCAAATCTAATTTTCAGAATTTCCAAAATTCTAATTCTTACGTTTGTTTGTTGTTATTATTATTATTATTATTACTTTATTTATTTATTTTCAAAATAATTCAAAAATAATTTCCAATTTTCCAATTTTCACATTTATTTACTTAATCATTATTATTTTTGTTATTATTATTATTTTATTTATTCATTTTTTTTTTTATGTATTCTTAAAAAAAATCCACCTTTAAATAATTCTTCAAAATTCTGATTTCCAAATTCCAAAATTCAAATTTTGACATCTATTTATTTAATCATTATTATTTTCGTCATTATTATTTTATTTATTTATTCATTTTTAAAATTTCGTCTCTAAATAATTCTTCAAAATTCCGATCTCTAAATTTAATTTTCAATTTCCAAAATTCAATTTTTCATATTTATTTATTTAATTATTATTATTTTTATTATTTATTTATTTTTAAAATTTCATCCTTAAATAATTCTTTAAAACTCTGATTTTCAAATTTAATTCCCAATTTCTGAAATTCCAAATTTCCAATTTCCAAATTTAATTTCCAATTTCGAAAATTCAATTTTCACATTTATTTATTTATTTATTTATTTATTTATTATTATTATTATTATTATTATTATTATTATTTTATTATTTATTATTATTATTATTATTATTATTATTATTATTATTATTATTATTATTATCATCATCATTTTATTTATTTTTTTATTTTTTTTAAATTCCATCTTCAAATAATTCACAGGATTCCAATTTTCATAGCTCAAATTCTCAAATAATTTTCATAATTCTAGTTTTTTTCAAATTTAATCTCCAAAATTCCAATTCTTAAATCTAATTTTCAAAACTCCAATTCTCAAATAATTTGCTAATTTCTCTCAAATTTAATTTCCAAAGTTCTAATTCCTTAACTTAATTTTTAAAACTCTAACTCTCAAATAATTTTAAAAATTCCAATTTCTTTCAAATTTAATTTCCAAAATTCCAATTCTTAAATTTAATTTCCAAGACTCCAATTTTCAAATGATTTTTGAGACTCAATTCTCAAATAAATTTCAAAAATCCAATTTTCTTTCGAACAGTTTTAATTTCACTCTGGTTTTCAAATAATCTTCTGTTTCTCTTGATTTTACATAAGTAATAAAGAGTTTTTCATAATTTCGAAATAATGAAATTTTTGAGATCAATTCATGCAAGATAAATTGGGTTTTGGTAAGGGCCCTACATATGAGTTTTCTCTTTTGATTATCGACTATCATGCTTAATGAATATTGCTTGATTTTTTATCCTGGTCTTTGATATGCATGTGTGGAGACCCTTCTTAGCTACCTGAAGGAGCTGTCACCTTTTGAAGGAGTGGGGCGCCTCTTTCCGGAAGAGCCAAGCTGCATGGCATGTGTATGGACGTGACCACCTCGCCCATGGTGGTGGTTGGGGGCTTCAGAAGGATGACGAGTGAACAGAGGAGTGGAGATGGTTGGCAAGAAAAGAGAGAAAAATGAAAGAGAGGAGTTAGGGTTTGGGGACTGAGATTTTTTTTTTGGGGCTGGTGGGGAGGAAGACATTTTCAGGGAGATTTTGGGGGGAAGCATCTGGAGAGAAGGAGACTCAGGTATCATTTCTAATGTTTGGTTTTCCCACGTTCATGTCTTTTTTATTATGGTATTTGGGTATCAAGGAAACTCTATTTTATCGTTTGAATATGTCTTATGGTGTGATTCTCGTTTTTCTTTTATGGAATTTAATCTCGCCTGTGCTTGCATGCTGTTGAGTCTCTAACTTTCTTCATGTCCCCCATTTTGAGATCTCTTATTAGATATTGGCATTCTCACCGTTGTTATTGTTTTAAAACTCATTTGAAGTTTGTTTTCCCCTCTTCCTACATCCGAGCTCATTGGCGAGCATGTGGAATGAGGTTTGTATGGATTCATCTAATTCCCATCTATGGCATGCATTAGAATTCTCGGTTCAATACCCCACTTGTGAACCAGCTACCTGTCGCCTACCCATCTGCATAAGGACCATGCATGCACACCCATCCTAGCTTCCATCCAACTCATTTTGCTGTATACTTATTCAACCATTCAAACCCATTTCTCTCTGTTCGTGGCCACTGCCAATAGCTCTCTTCACCACCACCCTTATTATTTCATTCTTTCTAAACTCAATAAAACCTGTCATTCTCACTACCCATCTTCACCATGCCTTCATGATCCCTTAATCCACACCCCTACTACCCCTCAAGCCCACTTCCTCTTTCAACCTTAACCACCATTGCCATTACACCCATGCTTGCATGGTCTTGCCTGTCCATGCATGGCCATCCATCACACCCCTCCATATCCATATCTCATACCCATATCCCCACGCTCATACCCATGTTTCATACTCCCTCATTTACCCATTTTTTTTCGTCACCACCTTTTCTCTCTCTACATCACATATTCTTCATGCATTTCTATTTCTCACTCACCAACCACTTCATTCCACTTTCCATACCTCCCCTTCATGCGTTCCCATCCTTCATATACCCGCCAAGCCGACTCCGTCCCATCCTTGCATGGCTATGCATGGCCATGCATAGCCACGTCACCCATTCCATCATTAAACCCATTTTCTCCCACCCATGCATGGCCACTTCAACCATTGCATACACTCACTCCACCAACCTGTAGCCCATTCTTGCATCATACATGGCTATCCAAAGCTCTTCCAATTCACCCATCCACGTGCATGGGACTCATGCAAACCATTCCCTCACCCTACCCATCTTCACTCTTCTCATATGTTATGCTTTAGGTGCCCACATGCCATTTCTCTCACTACCCGTGGCTACACTTCACCCATGATATCTACATCCATGATCTCTACACTCTTCACGTCCATGTGTATGCCATCACTACCTATCTCTCTCTACACTACAACCATACCCATATCTTGTACCTTCATGCATATACTCACACCCACCAAGGCCCTCAAGCCCACGTCTTCTCTCTTTACACCATCCAGCCATCCGAACCCCCATTCCGACTATAGGTGATTCTGAAACCCCCTCCATTCAGTCCACCGTTATGCTTTGTGCATGAAAGAAAATAGAGGTTAAGGCATTAAGGGCAACATGAGGCTCATTTAGAGTAGCTATTAGTTGGGGATGTGGGCTTGAGTTGGAGCCCAGGCCTGCAGGTGTTGATGAAAGGCCCCTTATTTTGTTTTCCCATCTTAAGTTGGCCCATGCCCATTTGTTTGTTTTCAGTTGGAGATATGGGCTTGAGTTGGAGCCCAGACCCATATGTGTTGATGAAAGGCCTCTTGTTTAGTTCACCCACCTTAAGTTGGCTCATGCCCATTCCAAGCCTATGCCCACTTCAAGTTGATTTGCTCACCCACCTTAAGTTGGCCCATACCCATTCCAAGCCCATACCCACCTCAAGTTTGCCCTTTTGTTTTCAAATTTGCATGATTTATCTTTCTAAAAACATTAGTTCTTCAATAAATTTTAATTCCAATTTTTGAAAATTTAATCCTCACACCAATTTATTTAATCATTATTTATTTATTTATTTGTTTATCTTTAAAATTCAAATTTTAAATAATCTTTCAAAATCCTGATTTCTAAATTTAATTCTGATTCCCGAAATTTTAGTTCTCATATCAATTCATTTAATCGTTATCATTTTATTTTTATTTTTTTTTATTATTATTTTAAAAAAAAAATCCAATATTTAAATAACTCTTCAAAATTCCGATTTATAATTTTAAATTTCAGTTTCCGAAATTTTAATTTTCACATCAATTTATCTAATCGTCATTATTTTATTTATTTATTTTAAAATTCCACTGTTAAACAATTCTTCAAAATTTCGATTTTCAAAATTTATTTCCAAAATTCCAATTCTTAAATTTAATTCCCAAGACTCCAATTATCAGATAATCTTCGAGACTTCAATTTTCAAATAAATTTCAAAAATCCAGTTTTCACTCGAACAGTTTTAATTCCACTTTGGTTTTCAAATAATCTTTTTTTTTCTCTTAATTTTATATAAGCGTGAATGTCATTTTCATAATTTCAGAATAATGGAATTTGTGAGATTAATTCATGCAAGATCGATCGGGCTTTGGTCGGGGCCCCACATACGTGATTTTATGATCGATTGGAGGATTGATTGATTTCCACTATTCTATAAATACACACACGATTATTCTGTGTTTAATCACTAACATTTGTTTCCCATGAAATAAGTCAGATCATCACTCAGGTACATTCTTTGTCTCTCCTATTCATTCAGTTATTTTGTTTCGGGTGATATTTGTTCGGTATCCAAGCTCGATTAATCAATTGTCATGATTGCTTCATTTTATTAGTAGAGACCCACTTTAGGGACCTAGAGGGGTGCTACGGTCCTTACCGTACCTTCCTGATAAGTAACCTAACCCCCGAACCCGATCCGGTTTTTCACAGACCACCTTTTCCAAAGTAAGGAGTCACACTTAAGGTTTTTCTTTCTTATTTTGTTTACCCTTTAAAAATAAAACAAAAATAAGTGACGACTCCAAGTCATTTTCTTAATCAATAAAATTCATTTTTCAAATAACAAAATCGAGCTCGCCATCGAGTGGGAAATGCATGAGCCGAAATACGGGGTCCACAATGTGATAATTTTATACTTAAGCTAACCTTATTTCCATGATAGCACACTATTACTTCCTGCTAAGGTACGCTCCTACTTCTACTTCATCTATTTATTCATTCTCATTCTCAATTTGTTTTATTATTCGATCATTTTATTGATATCCATTGATTTCCTTATCAATTGTCACACTTACTTCACCTTATTTAGTAGAGGGGTGCTACAGTCTTTACTGTACCTTCCCAATGAGTAACCTGACCCCGAAATCCAAACTCGGTTTTTCACAGACCTGTTTTTCCAAATAAGGAGTCACACTTAGGGTTTTTCTTTTTTATTTTGTTTTCCCTTTTAAAAAAATAATAAAACAAAAATAAGTAGCAACTCCAAGTCATTTTCTAAAAAATAAATCATTTTTCAAATAAAAAGCGAGTGGCCATCAAGTGGAAGCGCATGAGTAGAAATGCGAGGTCCACAAAATGGCGACTCCACTAGGGAAAGCGAGGGTCAAGCTTGAACTTAAGATGAGGCAAATGCAGTGTTTGATTGGTCGGTTAGTGAGTACCTACCTCTCTTTGTGCTTTTGTTTGCTTGACTGTTGATTACACGTTGAGAACTCTTGATATCATTATCCTTGATGCATGTTTGACTATTGTATTCAATTAAGGCATTGGCATGTTGATTATATTGATTGATCCTTTTGCTTATCTTCACATATTGACTCTCCTTGTTGTATGATCACTTTGCTCACTTTGACATGTACATTCCTCTTATTGCTTATCTCGTTCATTTTGACATGATTGATTCTCTTGATTGTATATTATCATGATTGTTATGGAGCATGTTATCCTTGCTATATATTTTTCTCAATTAGTTTGTATGTAGATATGAGTGATATACATATGCTTTGCATGACTGTCTGTTGCATGACTTCTCTCCTTCCCTGTGATTGCATGAGTTGCTCGTCTGTGTGGGACACGCATCTATCCCCTTACCTCCAACTCCCTAGTCTCGGTCGACCTTGTTTTCCTTGTTCTCATATTTCATATGAGACTTGTTGCTTTATTTACTCTTCGACCGAGCTAGTGATTAGGCATAGGGTCTAGTGATGGGCTATATCTATGTTTGGGAGCATTCTGGAGGAGGCCGACACATTGATGCTAATTGGAGGCTGATATTTGAAGACCTGTGTAGCCCAGAGCTAGGTTTCATGGATATTTATGTGACCAATGTGTTACGTTTTCTCCTTTAGCTTCATAGGATTTTCGGATGCACCTACACCACTCACTGTGCACTTTAGTCGACTATTAGTGCTGAGAGTTGTGAGAGCTTTCACCATAGGAAACCCCCTGGGATGTCAAGGTATTGCATGTGTGGAGGTGATGACCACCTTGCATGGAAGCGCCCTGTCTCTTCGGAGACGTGCAGAGGGTTGCGTACCGCCGGAGAGTACGGTCGCTTCTACTAGGGATCCTTTAAAGTCCATCATTTTTCTTTTTAGAGCCACCTTGACCTTATAGGTTGAGCCTTAGATCCTTCGATCAGGACTTTCTTCCTTACACATGGGTGCATCTAAGGGCCTTCAGAGACTCTTTAGTTATAGTTCGGATCTAGTACTCCCTCTTTTAGTCTCCAATTAAGAGTGTTTAGATATTGGTGCAAGTTTGAGTATTAGTTGGACCACCCCTTACTGTTTGGTTTTGGTTTCTTTTTATCGCTCATTAAGTTTAACATATTTTCTCCCTAAGGTTTCAGATAGTCTTATTTTCTTGACTCGACACATTTTTTTAATTTGTTGTCACTTTTTACTCGACATTTTGGGATATACTCGTTGATCATGCTCATATTTTTACATTTTTCACCTGTCATGGGCTCGGTACTTCATTTTTTGGTCGATTTGCCTAATTTTACTTTCAACCCGATATTTTTATTATAAGAAGGTGAAAGACATGTTTTCACATCCACATCCTTTTTGAGAGATTCGCCTTGATCACCTTATCATTTTTCTTTATGGAGCTCGAGTTGAAAGTGAATTAGGGATATTTTGTTATAGATTGAGTATCGATCTCGTGATAGTGTTGTTCTTCGCACCTCATTCATTTTTTGGATTGTTGATAAAGATTCTTTAGTCACATTTGTAGCCATGTCATAGTGGACACCTTTATGACTTTAGAGTTTCTATCATTTATCCAGTTTTAGATTGCTATCACAGGACCATATATCATATGATGTGTTGTACTTTTGATTTGAGGCATCTCTTCACTTGCACATTGTGGTCTTGAGGCCTGACCTATCATGGAGGATATTGAGCCTATTAGCCTGAGACCAGAGATTTGACCTAGGGAGTTTGAGATTGTGGCCTATCTTCTTATGATCAGAGCAATACCTCATTCCCACACCTTAAATTTGCTTCAACCTACATCCATCCATTGTGAGCTTTACATAACATCACCCTTGACACCATTACATGACCTTTCCATCCTTAACTGTTCTAGCTTTGTATATCATTTCTTTGATCCGACCAAGTAGAGTGTGAGGAGTTTGAGCCCAGGGTTGATCTTGCATGGCAAGGAATGACTTACGATTTTTGGGTGGCTTACGACGTGAGGATTGGTCGATTGCTTGATAGACTGTCACTTATTCTGCCATGAGTATAGAGATTAATCTTGTATGATGAGAGTTGTCTTGTGATGAGCAGTTGTGCCTGATGAGATCGTTATTTACTTTGCTTTGAGAGGCTTATTTTTTAGATTATTGTGGAGCATTTACAGTATGGTTCGGCGCACGATTCCAGAGGGTTGACGTGGTTATATCATATGGACATTAATCCTTAGTATCGATCATTTAAGGGTTTGAGAGCACGATGTTTGAGACCGTGGTTGTAGGATGGGTGACCTTTGTTTCAGTTAGCTCACACCCTATTACCTTCATTGACATCTAGACTGTTGCTAGCCCTTTGAGCCTTGCATGAGCATTATAGCCCTTTCTTCCTCATAGCCTTGCTCACCTTTTACACCGGGATAGGGGCCCTTTGGTGTCTATATGCTTTATTCAGGAGTCTCATGAGCCATGAACTTATTGGCTCATCTTCTTCACTATTTTGTTGTCATCCTAACATCATTCTTCATCATACTTCATTGTTTATATCTTTTGTTTCATTCTTCGTCTTTGTCATCGCATTTCTTTCTATGCCATGAGTGATAATCTTTCACATTTTAGTGCATGGAGGATGGTCATGTCCCTTTCCACTCCTATCTCATGGACATTGGTTCCGAGATCCCTAGTTGAGAAGGTCATTTTGTCAGAGAGAGTTCATGTACATCATTGTTTGAGAGTATATCCATTTCATTATGTATTCTCAGAGGAGTTCGTTTATTGATATTCAGAGTATGCGCCAAAAAAAAAAATAATAAAATAAAAGACAAAAAAAAAATGAATGATGAATGAAAAAAACAAAAACAAAAAAAAAGGTAATAAGTGCATGTATTTATGTATGTATACAATGCCATTCTCCATTGAGTGTAGATATTGATCATTGATAGCTATTCTTTTGAGTCAGTTGCTTATGAAAGTTCGTATGTGAACTTTCAGGAGGCTTTCACCTCCTTATGCCTATTTCGTTATGTATCTTATATGTGAGAAACGAATGGCCTTTTCCTAAGGACTCCGAATCATTGTCCTCCTCGTCATTACATACACTGGTAATTTGACCATTCTCCATGACCTGATTTGAGTGGATTAGTGCTCATTCATTTTTCTTCGGTTTATTTGTTTTTCTCATGGTATTTCATTCGCCTTGGCTACATTGTTCTTTGTACATACCGGTTTATATTCCGTGTTTGATATTTTTCACACATCATCCTTATACATCCCATCAACATATCTATATTATTCCTTTCTTCTCTTTCATCATTGATATATTCATCTTAGATTCTTTCTTCATCACTGATATATTCATATTGGACATCCTCAGATCCATGGTTTGTAAGACTCTCTGCACATATCGCATTTTATACACGAGGGTATGGGGTTTATCATTGGGTATTTGAGCCTTGTTTCCTTTCATTTCTTTCACCTTATTACCATAGCCTACGTTACATCCCGGGTCTTAAGACCACCCTGAGGCCACGATATCATGCATTATGTTCTGATAGCTCTCATGTGGCTGATACTTGGGATTGGTTGGAGAGCATTTTGATTATGATAGGCCAGGAGTTGTGGTATTACCCTACACTAGGTCATAGCCACCTTAGAGAGTTTTTTTATCGAGTATGTAGCCATTATGTTTGATACATCGCATTGGGGCACACCTTTCTTGGTCAAGGGTTGATTTTTTTTAGATGACCACTATGCCAGGGCATACTTCTCTCAGTCGATGATGGATTTTTGAGTCATGGCCACCTTTCGGAGGAGATCAGATGTCATTTTTCACATTGGAGCATGAGACATGATTGGTATATTTCATCTAGTGTACTTTGCACAAGGGCATATTTCTCAATCGATGATGGTTTTTGAGGCATAGTTGTTCCTTGGAGGTGATTAGATTCATTTCACATTAGAGTATGAGATATGATTGGGTGCTTTGATTGGATGTGTTTATAGGAGCATAGCCTTCTCATCATTTTTGACAAATGTTTGAGATGATTAGATCAGGACACAAACACTTGTGAGAGCATGCAACGGAGTTTAGTCATTTCAGAGATTGCCTTATATTGGGGCATAATCCTTTCATTAGCGATTGATCGTAGAGATATCAGCTTACATCTAGGCATGATCATGTCAGAGCGCATTTTTGTTGAGGCATATCACTTTGATTGATTTTTTTCACATTGGGACATGCTCTTTCTTTAGATGAGGTCAGAGACTCTCTTCACATCACCACAATGACTTTGAAGAGTGGAGGTTCATTTTGATTAGAGATGTATGGTTGGTTGTACTCCTCTCATCGATGTTTGCTTTGGAGATGCTTACACTCGAGCATAGCCCACTCATCGGTGATGGATTTTGTGAGATGACGGTTCATGCCAGACACATACTTTCCGAATATTATCTTGCATTGAGGGCTTACCCATTTTGAGATGATGCATTCATACTGGGGCACAGCCACCTCGCTGATTTTGACATTGAGACTCCACTTCCTGTTTATGATTGTTGTTTTTTATGGATCATAGAGTCATTGACACCTTGGGTTCAGTCTTCTCAACATACTTGGTTCAACTTAGAAACCCACTTTCCCTTGTTACACACTCATACATCCTACATTTGGCACCATTATACCTACATCCATCTTGTTAGAGCCTCACATCTTTTGAGCCCACATATTTCATCATCCTACATGGCTTTATCCAATTCTTTTTATTATAGGAGGATACAGATTAGTCGCGAGCTTTCTAGTTGAGTTGTCACATGCCTTTGGACATTAGGTTCAGCTTTTTCTATGATGGTAGCGCCTATTAGGTTGTTAATATATTTGTGATGATGTTTTCGTGTTGATAGTTGATATGTTGTGTCTTGTTTTGCTTACATTTCAAACTTGGAGTCTTGGTCAGTATTTGTTTGATCCGTTATTTTAGTTTTGTTTTGTTAGCATAGTTTCTGTGATGTATAGTCTTGTTTAAGCATTTATTCATTGATATTAGACTTTTTCATTGCATCATCGTTGAGCATATCCTAGAGTGTCTAGTACGGTGACATTCTATGTCTTATGTTGGTTACTATTTTACATTGGCACATACCCCCATCCTTGAGTTCATGAGATCTTTTGCAGATTTTCTCACTACTCGTTCTACTTCCTGATTCTTGTGAGTTGTCATACTGGGGCATACCCTCTTTCTGGGTTTATCATATCTCCTGTTGATTTCATGGTCATTCGACCCATTTGCTGATACTTCCAAGTCTTTTACTGTGGGATCCCCCCTTTTCATTGAGTTCATTGTCTCAATCACTTATTTAGGGTTATTTTTGGGTGTTTCTGGTTGTAGACCACATTCCTTGTTTCTTGTTTTTGCTTTAAGTGTTTTCGTTTGCAGATTACATACTTCTCCCATTTCCTTAAGCTTGTTCAGGGCATCCCCCTTCCTTGAGCTTGTTTAGAGCATCCGCCTACTGTTTGTTTATTTAAGGCATCCCCCTACTGTCATTTTGTTTAGGGCATCTCCATTTCTTTAGCTTGTTTAGGGCATCCCCCTACTGTTTGTTTATTTAGGGCATCCTCCTACTGTCATTTTGTTTAGGGCATCCCCCTTTCTTCAGCTTGTTTAGGGCATCCCCCTTTCTTCAGCTTGTTTAAGGCATCCCCTTTTCTTCAGCTTGTTTAGGGCATTCCCTTTTCTTCAGCTTGTTTAGGGCATCCCCTTTTCTTCAGCTTGTTTAGGGCATCCCCCTACTGTTTGTTTATTTAGGGCGGATCCCTACTGTCATTTTGTTTAGGGCTTCCCCCTTCCTTCATCTTGTTTAGGGCATCCCCCTACTTTTAGTTTATTTAGGGCATCCACCTACTGTCATTTTGTTTAGGGCATCCCCCTTCCTTCAGCTTGTTTAGGGCATCCCCCTATTGTTAGTTTGTTTAGGACATCCCCCTACTGTCATTTTGTTTAGGGCATCTCCCTTTCCTTTAGTTTATTTAGGGCTTCCCATTTTCTTCAGTTTATTTAGGGCATCCCCCTACCGTCAATTTATTTAGGACATCCCCCTACTTTCAGTTTATTTAGGGCATCACCCTACTGTTAGTTTATTTAGGGCACCCCCCTTTCTTCAGTTTGTTTAGTGCATCCCTCTTCATTTAGTTTGCTTAGGACATCCCCCTACCGTTAATTTCATTTATGGCATCCTCTCATTTTGGTTTCATTTGTGGCATCTCTTTCCTTTGGGTTTCATCTAGGGCATACCCCATTTCCAAAGATAGTTGTGTCCTCATTTTAGTGAGTTGATCATCCTGATTTTAGTCACCCTTTAGTGGTTTGACTTAGAGTTGTAGACTGCGATCTCCCACGACCGAAAAGGAGATATGAGTTAATATATGCTCTAAAGTCGAAAATATCATAAATAGAATTTGTTTCTTCGTCTTTACAAAATAAAAAAAATAAAAAGATCCCAGAATGGAAGTCGGGAATTGAATTCATTATTCATTATAGGGATTATTGTATTTCTTTTAGAAGATGCCATGCCGCCACTCGGACTCGAGCCGTTGGGCGTACAGTGCCCCTCTTCATGGAGTCACATGACCCTCATCACTCACGAGATGCATGTCGAGGCGATAGTCTATTGTTATCTTATCATGATCCCTCAATGGAGTCTCTCTTGGGCCATTCAGTCAAGCTCACACTTTTTGACATTCATATATCATCATGTTTCTTCTTTTGGGAGACGCCTCTTTGATGTTTGGACCCGATTCAGTTGTGCATATGGATGATCGGGATTACACATTTGATGATAGATGATTTGAGGTTATCCGATTTTTCGACCTACCATACATCTGATGCCATACTGGGGCATATTTCTTTTTCGGTTGAGAGTTATAGATCTTCATGGAGCTACATGATCACTCCCAGTTAAGGGATGCACACCGAGACGAGGACGTGTTCGTTATTTTATCATGATCCCCCAGTGGAGCCTCTCTTGAGCCATCTAGTCAGGCCCGTATTTTTCGACATTTGTATGTCATCATGTTTCTTATCCCGGGAGACGTTTCCTTGACTTTTGGGTTGGATTTGGATTATGGAGATCACACATTTGATGATGGATGATTTGATGTCACTTGATTTTCCAATCTACCATACATCTATGCCATACTAGGGCATATTTCCGTTTCAGTTGAGAGTTACAGATCTTCATGGAGCTACATGATTACTCCCACGTGCTGGATACGCACCGAGACGAGGACGTGTTCGTTATTTTATCATGATCCCTCAGTGGAGCCTCTCTTGAGCCACCCAGTCATCATGTTCGATATTTGTATGTCATCATGCTTCTTATTCTGAGAGACGCTTCCTTGATGTTGGGTTTGATTTGGATTACGAGGATCACACATTTCATGTCATTCGATTTCCGACCTACCATATATCTGATGCCATATTGGGGCATATTCTGTTTCGGATGAGATTTACGAATCTTCATGGAGTCGCACACTCATCCCCATTTGCAAAATGCACACCGAGACGAGGACGTGTTCGTTATTTTATCATGATCCCCCAATGGAGCCTCTTTTGAGCCATCTAGTCAGGCCCATATTTCTCAGCATTTGTATGTTACCATGCTTCTTATTCTGAAAGATGTTTCCTTGACGTTTAGGTTCGATTTGGATTACTAGGATCACACATTTGATGATGGATGATTTCATGTCACCCAATTTCTGACCTACCATGTATTTGATGCCACATTGGGGCATATTTTCGTTTCGGTTGAGAGTTATAGATCTTCATGGAGCCACGTGATCACTCCCACTTACGGGATGCACTCCGAGATGATGACCTGCTTGCTGTCTTTTCATGATCTCTCAGGAGAGTCTCCCTCGAGCCATTCGGTCAAACCCACACCTTTCGGCATTAGGGTGTCATCATGTTTCTCCTCCTGAGGTACGCCTTTTGATCTGTGAGTCCGATCCAGTTATGGACATGGGTGACCAAGATCACGAATTTACTGATGTATGATTTGGTGTCGTTTGATTTTTTGACCTACCGTTCATCCGATGCCATACTAGGGCATATTTCCTATTCGGTTAAGATCTATGGATCTTCTTTGATTTGCGTGATCACCCCCAATTACGAGATGCACGCCAAGCTTATGACTCGACTTCATTTTGTTGTGATTCTCCGATGGAGCCTTTTTGGAGCCATTCGGTCGAGCCTATATTTTCTGATGTTGTCATGATTCTTGGATTTAGTTGTCTCCAGTGCATAGACTCTCTCCTCATCATTTCAGTGAAGTATAGATCAGATCTCTTATACATCCCATGGAGCTATTCTAGAGTTATCAGGACAGACTAGATGCACTAGTTGTTATACTAAGGCATATTTCCCTCCTTTAGCTGTTGAGATGATTGTTTCCTCGTAGATTTATTACGGTCTTAACTATTTTGGCCGATGGATGTTCATTTGCGTTACTGGCCACAGTCTCAATGATTTTCGCCAAGATGAGCCTTCAGCAAAGCACGACCACAGGGGTTTGACTGCCCCACTATCCGTGACTCTTTAGTTGATTGAGATCGTAGTAGTTACCCTGATAGACTATTCACTTGAGACTTCCCATTGGATCATTCATCTGAGATGACGATGGATTCCTCCAATAGAGTATTTTGAGTTAGAGAAGTTCGACCTATTCTAGCACTTCGTTAGGTTCGTGATTCAGTCAGACAGATTGTGAAATTATGTTTATAGTCGATTTGACCATTCTGACTCGCTAGCATAGCATCCTTTGAGACTCGTGGAGTCCCTTTCGAACCCTTCCAGCAGATTGAGATTTGCAGCGGCATGCCACATTAAGGCATATTTCCCCCCTTCATCATTTCCTTGCAGTTTGGCGTTCAGAGCCACTATTCATTCTCAGTTTACAACATTCAGAGTCACCCCTTTCCAGCTTGGCGTTCAGAGCCACCATGTCTTTTCAGTCACGACGTCCAGAGTCATCTTTCTCAACTTGACATTGTTAGTTACCAATTTAGTTGGGCATTCAGAGCCGTTGTTTCAGTTTGGCATTCACCGATGTTCCTTTTAGCTTGGCGTTCAAAGCCACCATCTCTTTTCATTTCAGCGTTCAGAGCCGTATTTTCATTTTGACGTTCAGAGCCACCATGTTTTCTCGTTTACGGTGCTCAGAGTCATCTTTCTTAGCTTGACGCTCATAGTTATCAGTTTTAGTTTGGCGTTCAGAGCTGTTGTTTCTGCATGGCATTCATAGCTATCATCTTCATTTTGGCGTTTAGAGCCACATTTTAATTTTAGCATTCAGGGCCTCTATTTTAGTTTGGCGTTCAGAGCCGTTGTTTTCTTTTGGCATTCAAAGCCATTTTTGCTTTTAGTTTAGTATTCATAGTCATCATACATTTTTTCTGGTTCGGCGTCCAGAGCCACATCTTCACCTTGACGTTCAGAGTCGCATTGTCAGTTTCAGCATCCAGAACCATCATCGTCGCATTCTCAATTTCAGTGTTCAGAGCTATCATCGCTTCTTAGTTTCGACGTTCAGAGTCATCATCGCTTCTCAATTTTAGCATTTAGAGCCATCATCGCTTCTCAGTTTCGGCGTTTAAAGCCATCATTGCTTCTCTGTTTCAGCATTCAGAGCCATCACCGCTTCTCAGTTTCGGCGTTCAGAGCCATTATCGCTTCTCAGTTTCGGCGTTTAGAGTCATCCTTCTCAATTTGACACTCGGAGATGTTAGTTCTCAATTTTGGTGTTCAGACCCACTATCTCTCCTCAATTTCAGGCATTCAGGGTCATCATCTCTCTACAGTTTGGCGTTCAGAGTCGCATCTACAATTTGGTGTTAGGAGTTGTCGTTCTCACATTCAAGCGTTCAAAGCCATCATCTCTCCATAGTTTGACATTCAGAGCCACCATCTCTTCTCGGTTTGGGCTTTCAAAGCCACCATTCCTTCCTAGCTTGACATTCAGAGTCATCATCCTATCATGATCAGGTGTTTGTCGCCACATTTTCGACGTTCAGAGCTATATTCAGGCATTCAGAGCCATCGTTCACATTTAGGCGTTCAGAGCCATCGTTCACATTCAGGCGTTTAGAGTCATCGTCCACATTCAAGCATTCAGAGCCATCATTCACATTCAGGCGTTTAGAGTCATCGTCTACATTTAGGCGTTCAGAGCCACATTACTAGCATTTATGATTGCCATTTTCTTTTAGATTAGCATTCAGAGTCATTCTTACGGTTCAAAGCCACTTTCATCAGTTTTAGGCGTTCAGAGCCGTGTATTCATTTTGACATTCAGAGCCATTGTCTAGCTTGGCATTCGGTGTTGCCGTCTTCCCTTAGTTTTGGCGTTTAGAGCTGTCGTGCATACTCATTCAGGCATTTAGAGTCACATATTTCCTCATTTTGGTGTTCAGAGTCACTTTTCCTCAGCCTTGTCATTCAAAGTCACAGCTCTTGACGTTCATATTCACTAGCGTTGCACATCTTACCTTCGCGATTTTGCATTCGTCCTTTGTTTTCCTCACCTCATCATCTTGTGCTTATCGCTTATTCACCATGCTCTTCTAAACTTCCCCTTCCCCTGCACATGACATGGTCCATTGAGTTCACGACACATATTTAAATCATGTTGTAGGGCACCCTACGCTTAGCGTCCTCATGTAGTTCACATAGGGCAACCCCCTTTGGATGCATTCTTTCCTGTACTCAGAGGAGGTTCAACCATTACTCATCTTTGACATCGATTCTTTGAGTCACTTTTGGAGACATCTTAGAAGGAGTATGGGTCCCTGGTGTAGCTTTAGAGGCGCCTTGAGAGATGTTTTTCTCTTAGGATTAGAACCCTTTTGTTTGGAGCCTTGAGCGAGCTTGTGTTTTACTTATGTACCTTTCAGGGGTCTTTCTTTGTTCTTCAATAAAGTTCACTTCATTCCATTCACTTTTCATTTCAGTTTTGTGTTCATATTCCTTGCACTCGTGAACTCTACCGAAGAGGGGTATATTTGTAGACCCCCTAAGCTGGGGGCGTTCGCTTTTTTTATTTTATTCTTCCTTTCTTCTTCAAAACCCGAGGATGAGCTGGTGGTGGCAACAAAAATAGGACGACTGGAGAGAAAAACGGCCGATGGATGGGCTATTTTGGCTGCATATGGGAAGGGGAAAAAAGGAAGAGAGCTGGGTGGGGATTTTCGGTTCCAGGCTAAGGGGACTTTCAACTAGGGAGAAAAAAATTGGAAACGGCTAGAGAAAAAAAGGTTCGAAGATTTTACAAGAGAGAGACATGGGAGAGAGGAGAAATGGGCATTTCAAGCTGAGCAGAGGAGGAACTTGACGTTTTGGTCCAAGTAAGATTTATGCATGCTTTACATACCTCATTTCAGATTGTTTTATTTTATTTCTTGTTAATTTTGGTTTATGCTTGGTGCTTATTATATGGATAGCAAGACATATGATGCGTTAGTGAGTGTGTGTATTGGATTGAGATCAATTAGAGGGGTGGAAAAGGTGTTCAATTGTAGGATTAATAGTGGGTTTGATCCGAATGAGTATTTGGGGAACAGGTTTTGTTAATGCAAGTAAAATATGGGATGATGATTTATGCACATGGACTGTTTGATGAAATGCCAATAAAGAACATTTTATCCTGGAATACGATAGTTAGGGGACTCGTGGATCCTGGAGATTATTTCGGGGCACTCTGTTTGTTTCTAATGATGTGGCAGGAATTTTCTGATGCTGGGTCTCGGATGTTTGTGACAACGATTCAGGCATCTGCTGGATTGAGGCTCATTTTTGTTGGAAGGCAAACATACTCTTGCTCTTTGAAGACAAGTATATGTGGAGATGTTTTCGTGGCTTGTGCACTGATTGACTTGTACATTAAGTGTGGGAGCATTGAAGGTGCTCAATGTGTTTTTTATCACATGCCAGAAAAGCCCACTTACTTCCTTTATTTACTCATTTTCATGCATGCCCTCAACCATGGATTTTCAAAAATCTTGTTTTCAAATCATTTTCATTTTTTTTTCCTTCTCTTTCTTTATTTTAAATAACTCCAATTTTAATAAATCAATTGCCACCTTTGATTTCCAAAATAATTCAAAAATAATTTCCAAAATTCGAATTTCTTTTCAATTTAATTTCCAAAATTTCAATTCATTAATTTAACTTTCAAAAACTCCAATCTTCAAATAAATTTTCGGAACTCTAATTTCTTTCAAATCTAATTTTCAGAATTTCCATTATCCAATTTCCAAAATTCCAATTCTTACGTTTGTTTGTTTGTTATTATTATTATTATTATTACTTTATTTATTTATTTTCAAAATAATTCAAAAATAATTTCCAATTTTCACATTTATTTACTTAATTATTATTATTTTTGTTATTATTATTATTTTATTTATTCATTTGTTAATGTATTCTTAAAAAATTCCACCTTTAAATAAGTCTTCAAAATTCTGATTTCCAAATTCCAAAATTCAAATTTTGACATCTATTTATTTAATCGTTATTAAAATTTCGTCTGTAAATAATTCTTCAAAATTCCGATCTCTAAATTTAATTTCCAATTTCCAAAATTACATTTTTCATATTTATTTATTTAATCATTATTATTTTCATTATTTATTTATTTATTTTTAAAATACATATGACGATGCTTATAAAATTCCAAACAAAGATTCTTTAATTAATTCTATTCAAGGATGTAAATATTTTTCTCAGTTAGACTGTAAAAGTGGATTTTGGCAAATTAGACTAGAAGAGGATAGTAAACCATGGACAGCGTTTTCATGTCCTTGTGGATTATATGAATGGAATGTAATGTCATTTGGACTAAAAAATGCTCCTCAAATATTTCAACGAATGATGGATAATATTTTTAGAAAATTGTGGGTGTAAAATCATGTTTTAAAACTAGAGTCTTTAGTCTTAACCCTTGACCTCAAACCCGTTTTTGCCGGAAATTGGCATTTTAGGGAGACTATGTCTGGTCAGAAGGGGGGTATTACCTTGACACGAAGTGATGTTTTAAAATTTTTGAATTTTACTACCTGAATTTTTTAGATATCCGATTTGAAAAAACTTAATTTTTAGACGTTCAAGATTGGTTTCAAAATTTTAATTTTATACGTTACAAAACTTTTACTATAAACACAGAACCTTAAGTTAATAAAATATTAAAATATGTTATTTTAATAAGTGTATTTTAAGTGTTTGAAACAATTTTATATTAAAATATTAAGTTTTCCAAAATGTCTGAAACCTTTTATGCTATTTTAATAGATGTTTGAAACCTTTATATTATTTTAATAAGTCATTGTAAATTTTATATTAAAATATTAAGCATATGAGAAAAGTTTATATTATTTTAATACTAGTAATAAATGCGTTCACATTGTAATTCAATAAAAAACTCTCAAACTCTCACGGAGATTTCAAGAGAACCTTGACAAACTGTTGTTGAAACTGCTTATTAGGGATAGTGTCTGGTGATGGGAAAAGTTGGTATCAGAGCCTTTCTCTGTATATTGCAGTATATTAATTAGGAAAGGAGACTTCAGATTCATTCAAATTAATTTTCAGAGTACCGAACTTTATCTTACCCCATATAAAGTCAGATTAATTTTTGCCTAATTTATTCTGAATATCTTTATTTGCTCTGTTTACTTAGCATGAATTAGTGTCATAAGAATTAATGTCTTTTATTCCTTATCCTCCTGGTATATATAATATAGATTATGATCGTGTAAAAGAACTTAATAATAGGTTGTATGCTCAACGTAAAGAATTTAGAGAAACTTGTGATAAATTACATAATTTAAGAACTACTGTAAAAGATTTAACCACAGATATTAAAAACTTAACTTCTCTTAGATATTTGAATGAATACGAAGTAGCTATACAAGAAACTTTTGACGAACTTTTTGCTACAGAAACCATAATTAGAAGAGAAATTGTAAAATATTATATTGATAATTTATATGCTAGCTCATCTAATTAAAACATATTAAAGATAATACCCCCTCATCTACAAACCCAAGAGGTAAAGCAGTTAAAATTTTTAGTAGAGACACAATTAAAAATAACAAACAAAGTACTACAAGAACAAATTCCGAAAGAAAACCAAAATAATATAGATATTTTAAAAGAAATCCAGAAAAGACAAATAAAATCTGTAGAAAAACTAAACACAGTCTTAGGAATTAGAAAAGAAGCTGGAAGACTTAAAAAACCATAACTTGCTAAGAAATAACCTAGACTATATTAAAGAACAATTAGCTAGAGAAGAAAAATTTGTTAGAAAGGAAATAGAACAAATAAAATTAGAACAACAAAATTTAAAAGAAACTTTAGAAAAAATTAACCAAAAAATAGATAAACTTTTAGAACAAATAAATATAGTAATATCAGAGGAACAAAAATTAAATAACCTTTTAAAACAATTTGAAAACCTTAATTTAGGAGAAAAACCAATAATTAAAATAGAAAGAAAAATAAATCCTTTTGAACCAAAAAATCTAGCAATAAAACCATGGAAATAGTAGAAGCAATAAACCCTCGAGATAATGTAAAAGAATTTATTGAAGAAAAATTAAAAAAGGCAGTAAAGGAAGTAACACCTTACAAAAAACAATTAGTTCAAAATTATAAAATAACTAGATTTTTAAATCAACATACTATAAGTTCAATAGGAAATATTGTATATTTAGATTTAGTATCTCTAGAAACAAAACACAAACTATTAAAAAATAAAACCGATAAATATATGCACTTAGGAATAATTTTGATAGGAATAATAGGACTTCATCGTAAAGAAATTGGAGCACTTATAAATATTAACCTTTTGATACTAGAAACAATACAGTAGGACGAGCTCTTTTAGCTAGTGCAGAAGTTAATATGAACCAAAATTACGCAGTTATTGGTTGTATACCTCAATTTTGTATAGATCTTAAGGAATTCACAGAAAAAATAAAAATAACTGTAAATACTAAAGGTTATGATATGGAATTAGGAAGTAAAAACCTTAGCATAGCTATAGGATTTATAGGAAAAACTACTAATGCTTTAAGTTTAAAATGTATGATGGAATTTGATGATATAGTAAAAACCTTTGGAAGTAAGACAGTAAATATGATAGAAGCAAAACCTGTAAATATAGACTATTTACTAGGACGAGAGTGGGAATTACCTCAAATAAATAAACCAATAATAAAATATCCAACATCCAGTAGCCTATATGAAAACCAAGATGGAAGTGCAAGTATAACCTTTGGAAATTATAAAACTGTAAATGTAGAGGTAGAGTCAGATAGTGAGATAGAAACTGTAAATGTTATAAAAGAAGATATTTTACTAAATATTGAGACAGTAGAAAACCTATACAAAAACTCAGAGTTAGTAAATATAATGTTAGAGGAATTTAGTAATCCAACATTATTAGACGAACAAGTAGATCAAGAAAACTTTGTTAATATAATGTGTAACAACTATACAAATGACCAAATAATAGAACAACTCTATAAAACCAATTTAATCAAAAAACTTATAGATATAGAAATGATAAATCAATTTACTATTCAACCAAAAGTTAACGAAAACATAGAAATAATCTCAAACGAATCAATAAATACAATAAATGAAGAAAAAGAATCTGTAAATGTAAAAAGTGAAATAGTAAAATATAATAAGCCGTATAGCAAGCCAAAAGGACCTCAATGGAAAACTAAAACAGAACCTTCTAGTTCTTTGCAACCAGTATATAATTCTTTACAACCAGTATACGAATATGGAACAATATTAGATATAGATAGTGCGCAAGATCTTAGAAAAACCATAGAAAATTGGGAGCAATCTTTAAATTCAGCAGGAGTGGTAGTATCATTTGAAAACCAACAAGAAATTTATGAATTTTGTAAAAGCACCCTTAGAGGAACTGTACTACAATTTTTTAGAAACATGGAACAAGAAAACAGTAGTTATTTTCAAGAAGTTAGAAATAATTTTAGCATATCTATATTTATAAATCTAATAAAACTTTATTTTTTAGGAACAACACAAGAAGATGTAAAGGAACCTGCAATATACTTTCATAAGTTAGAACAATTGAAATTATGTAACCTTTCATATATAAGAGAGTATGAACAAAAATTTAGGAAATATGCAATCCTTGCTAGAGTAGACAGAACCCCTGAATATTTAAATAAATATATATTAAAAATACAAGGACCCGTAGGACTTAGACTATGGAATGAATTTACAACCTCCGAGTATAAAAACTCTCCTTATATAGGTGCTAGAATAGAATTTGTAAAAAATTGGTTAGAAAGAGAATGTGTAAGCATAGGAGAAAGAAGTCAGATAAAGAAACAAGACATAAATCAACAACTTTGTAGAAAATTACATATAGGAGAAAATCTAGATATAGATGCAGAGAATATAAGTTTAGAAAACCTAAGAGATATAATAAATTTTTAAGAAGAAAGTCAAGAACCTTTTATAAAAAACGACCATATCAGACAAGGTATAAAAAACCTGGAAAGTTTTGGATAAAAAGAAAAAGAACCTCAGAGAGAAAAAGACAGTGTAAATGCTATTTGTGTGGTCAGGAAGGTCATATAAGACCTGAATGTCCTGAACTTAAAAAACCATTAAATGAACGAAATAGAAAAACACAAGTAAAAATAAACCTAATAAATGAGTATCAGCTAGATAGTGAAGAAGAAGAACTTATCAGTGAATTAGACTTTGAAAGTGAAAATTCGAGTGTATATAGTATAGAAGATAGTGAAAATGAAAAAGAAGAAATTTGTATGATTATTGAAAAAGAGGAAAATCAAGCTAAGAAAACCCCTTTAAATTTAGAAAACCTTGTACAACCTTTAGAAAGTAAAATAAAACCTTATAATATATGGAAAGATTTACAAAAAATAATCAAAGGAAAAATTTCAAAAGAAGAAGAAGATAGTTGTTCAAAACCTAAGGACACAGAAGAACCAAAAAGTCCTGAAAAAGAACCAATAAATCCTGAAAAAATAACCATACAAACAATAGAACAAGTAAATATGGCAAATAAAGTTAAATCTATTATTTTTCCAACAACAATTAAATTAAAAACTATAGAATTAAAGGTAAATGCAATGTTAGATACTGGAGCCAGTAAAAACCTTTTATTTGAAACCTTAGTACCTCAAGAAGATCAGCAAACATTAGTTCAACCAGTAGAGTTAATCCAATACAATCAACAAAAACTAATACTAACCAAGTATATTTCAAACGTACCAATTATAATTAATAACATAACCTTAGTATTGCCCCAAACTTATCTTGTACCTACTATAAGTTTATATCCTTTTATTTTAGGTTTAAATTTTGTACATTCTTTACAAGGAGGGATAACAATACAAAATAACCAAGTTAGTTTTCATCCTAAAACCACAACAATTGTTTATACAAACATGGAAAATGTATTAAATAAAAATCATAATGTAACATCTCATCAAATTAGCAAAATGGAGGCACAAAAGGATAGCATAATTAATGACTACTCAGAACAATTAAGAAATGCAAATAGATTAAAAACCCTTATATTAGAAGCAGAAAAAATAGGAATTATAGGAGAAGACCCACAGAAACATTGGAATAAAAATAAGACAACCTGTAAAATACCAATTAAAAACCCAGATTTAACAATAAAAACGGCAGATATAGCATGCAATCTTATAGATACAAAGGAATTCAAAATTCAAATAGAAGAATTGTTACAGAATAACCTTATAAAACCAAGTTTTAGTCCCCATAGATCCTCAGCTTTTTTAGTTAGGAACCATAATGAAGAAAAACGAGGAAAAACTAGGATGGTTATTAATTATAAAAGATTGAATGATAATACATATGACGATGCTTATAAAATTCCAAACAAAGATTCTTTAATTAATTCTATTCAAGGATGTAAATATTTTTCTCAGTTAGACTGTAAAAGTGGATTTTGGCAAATTAGACTAGAAGAGGATAGTAAACCATGGACCGAGTTTTCATGTCCTTGTGGATTATATGAATGGAATGTAATGCCATTTGGACTAAAAAATGCTCCTCAAATATTTCAACGAATGATGGATAATATTTTTGGAAAATATTCTTTTGTTCTTGTATATATTGATGATATTCTTGTCTTTTCATATACTCTTCAAGAACACATAAACCATTTAGAATTGATTTTTGAAAAATTAATTAGTCATGGATTAATAGTAAGTAAAAAGAAATTGAAATTATTTAAGACTCAAATAGAATTTT
Organism: Vitis cinerea var. helleri x Vitis riparia; assembly: GCA_946000715.1. NCBI lineage: Eukaryota > Viridiplantae > Streptophyta > Magnoliopsida > Vitales > Vitaceae > Vitis > Vitis cinerea var. helleri x Vitis riparia. The sequence goes on along the minus strand of OX254005.1, from coordinate 15,984,329 downwards.
TAGGATTAGAATTAGAGGATGGACAAATAAAATTACAAGAACATATAGTGCAAAAAATAAATAATTTTCCAGACAAACTCGAAGACTTAAAAACCCTTCAAAGTTTTTTAGGATTATTAAATTATGCTAGGCCATATATCAAAAACCTTAGCAGATTAGCTGGACCCCTTTATAGTAAAACAAAAAACACAGGGCAGAGATATTTTAACCAAGAAGATATTAAACTTATACAGAAAATAAAAGAACTTGTGAAACATCTCCCAACCTTACATTTACCCTTAGAAAATGAATATAAAATAGTCCAAACTGATGCTAGTCAAACAGGATGGGGAGGTATACTTTTAGCAGTAACTAATATAGGAGAAGAAAAACTTTGTAGATATTGTAGTGGAACTTTTAATGATTATCAAAAGAACCTTAGTTCTACAGATTTAGAAATTGAAGCAATAATATTAGTCTTAGAAAAATTTCAATTATTTTTTAACCAAGAACAATTTACTTTAAGAACCGATTGTGAGAATATTAAAAAATTCTTCGAAAACAAAAACTCTTCAAAACTGTCCACCAAAAGATGGATAAAGTTTCAAAACTCTTTAATTGGTTTTAAACCTAAATTTGAACATATTAAAGGAAAAGATAATATATTAGCAGACTGGTTAAGTAGACAAATAATTAATAATGTTAATAATACTAATGATTGATTTCATGATTACAGGAACATGGCTCAAAGAAAACCTACAAAAGCTAGAACCTTTCAGTATGGAACCATATGTCTGAACGAAGTGTTGAATCCAAATCTAAGGTTTAACTCTTTATTTTCTCAAAACCTTTTTGAAGAACATAAGGTTATTGTAGATAATTTTTGGTCTCTAAAACCACAGAGTTTTTCGAACCAAAATTTAGAATACGCTTATGGAAAAACAGTGTCAGCTTTAGCCCAACATTTACAAAACCTTCAAAACCAACTGATTGCGTTAGAAACCCAAAAATTCCAAAACCTCAAAATCCAAGAAAATCAAGAAAAACTGATAGAAGATTTAAAAACCAGTAGAGTGTCAACCAATCAAACTAGCTGTTCAAATAATCAACCTGAAGTAATTAGTTTAATTAAGAAATCAGCTCTTCTGACTGAACAATATGAAAGGCTTGTTGTTAAAAACATAATTGGAGATGATAACTACTCTTTTGTCAAAACCTTTTTTCTACAAAACCAATTTAATGAAGTGTTTAAAAATCAAGAACTTTTGTATAAACATTTTAGAACTAAAAATGTCGGGATAAAAACAGGGTATATGGCATATCACGACCCTGAATTTTTCTTTGTTATATACTTAGCTTATGTAAATATGTCTATTGTAAATAAAGAAATTTTTGATTTAGTACCGCAGCTTATGGGTCAAGGAATTTTAAAGAATGTTTTTATGAACCATATATCTCAAATCCCTAAAAATTTCCCAGAAAAATTGAAAGATATTTTAACCTATCTTTTTAAAACCGAAAAATATATAGATATTTCTTTTGAAACCATTCCACCTTTATTTCAACCCGATGGATCAGTAGTACCAGCCTATCATCATGTATATATAAAACATAATAAAGAACCACTTATCCCTCAACAAGAACCAGAATGGGAAATGACCCATTCAGATGAATTTTCAGAATTTTTTACTCGCTTTAGAGCTTTTCAAATCTATGATCTTAGACCAACCTGGAATAAATTATTTTATCTCATTGGCGAAACAAAAACCATGTCTATATGGAGAGTAGAACCTTTAGAACACATTATTGTTCCAAAACCTTTTACTACTTCTGAAGAACAGGATTTTATAACCGAATTCAGTGTAGACATACCAGAACCATCTTCCTACCTCAGTGATGACGCATTATTTTGGGACAACCTGGATGATGAAAGCTATCATAATCTACAAAATGCAATGGAAGGATGATGTCAGCAATGACGATATTTGAAGCAGTAAATGCGTCTTCAACTACAAAAATTAAATGTGGCAGTACAAGTTCAGAAGCAGTAAAAACATCCACAAGCCACGTATTATGCATGTAATATAAAGAGAAGAAAGAGACAAGAAGGAAGAGAAGAACGGATGAAGATGAATAAACAAAAGTCAAAAGTAAATGTCTTAAAAGTCTTTGTATTTATACCAAACCTCTGAACACCGTAAATATTTTTCCTACCATCCAACCACTTGAAATTAATTCTCACCTGTATTCTCACCTGTCACTTGTAAATACTTTGCCTATAAATTAGTGATAGAAGTGTGCCCGAGAGGTGTGTGTGAAAAAAGGTGTGTGCAATAGTGTGCAAAAGTTGTCTGTAAAAAGAAGGAAGCTCCATCTTCAGCCTTGTACATTCATCAGCAATCAATAAGAAAGTAAGAATTTTCTGTTAAATTTTTGCCTTTATTTAAATTTATTATGTATTTTCTTACCCTTAGGGGGTAAAAAGGGGTAAAAAGGTAAAGTAGGGAAATGAAAATTATTTGAATTATTAGCTCTTCTGACTGAACAATATGAAAGGCTTGTTGTTAAAAACCTACTGTATTGTTTCTAGCATCTAAAAGGTTAATATTTATAAGTGCTCCAATTTCTTTACGATGAAGTCCTATTATTCCTATCAAAATTATTCCTAAGTGCATATATTTATCGGTTCAATTTCTGAAATTCCAAATTTCCAATTTCCAAATTTAATTTCCAATTTTCAAAATTCAATTTTCACATTTATTTATTTATTTATTATTATTATTATTATTATTATTATTTTATTATTATTATTATTGTTATTGTTATTATTATTATTATTATTATTATTATTATTATTATTATTATTATTATCATCATCATCATCATCATTTTATTTATTTTTTTTTTTTAAATTCCATCTTCAAATAATTTACAGGATTCCAATTTTCATAGCTCCAATTCTCAAATAATTTTCATAATTCTAGTTTCTTTCAAATTTAATCTCCAAAATTCCAATTCTGAAATCTAATTTTCAAAACTCCAATTCTCAAATAATTTGCTAATTTCTCTCAAATTTAATTTCCAAAGTTCTAATTCTTTAATTTAATTTTTAAAACTCTAACTCTCAAATAATTTTAAAAATTCCAATTTCTTTCAAATTTAATTTCCGAAATTCTAATTCTTAAATTTAATTTCCAAAACTCCAATTTTCAAATAATTTTTGAGACTTCAATTCTCAAATAATTTGCTAATTTCTCTCAAATTTAATTTCCAAAGTTCCAATTCCTTAATTTAATTTTTAAAACTCTAACTCTCAAATAATTTTAAAAATTCCAATTTCTTTCAAATTTAATTTTCGAAATTCCAATTCTTAAATTTAATTTCCAAAACTCCAATTTTCAAATAATTTTTTAGACTTCAATTCTCAAATAAATTTCAAAAATCCAATTTTTTTTCGAACAGTTTTAATTCCACTCTGATTTTCAAATAATCTTCTGTTTCTTTTGATTTTACATAAGTAATAAAGATTTTTTCATAATTTCGAAATAATGAAATTTGTGAGACCAATTCATGCAAGATAAATTGGGTTTTGGTAAGGACTCTACATATGAGTTTTCTCTTTTGATTATCGACTGTCATGCTTAATGAATATTGCTTGATTTTTTATCCTGATCTTTGATATGCATTGATAATTTTATACTTGAGCTAATCTTATTTCCATGATAGCGCACTATTACTTCCTGCTAAGGTTCGCTTCTACTTCTACTTCATCTATTTATTCATTCTCATTCTCAATTTGTTTTATTATTCGATCATTTTATTGGTATTCATTGATTTCCTTATCAATTGTTACGCTTGCTTCACCTTATTTAGTAGAGGGGTGCTACGGTCTTTACCATACCTTCCCAATGAGTAACCTAACCTCGGAACCCAAACTCGATTTTTCACAGACCTGTTTTTCCAAATAACGAGTCACACTTAGAGTTTTTCTTTCTTATTTTGTTTTCCCTTTTTAAAAAAAATAATAAAACAAAAATAAATGGCGACTTCAAGTCATTTTCTAAAAAATAAATCATTTTTCAAATAAAAAGTGAGTTGCCATTGAATGGAAGCACATGAGTAGAAATACAGGATCCATATTATTACATGTTTGAATTATTAAAATATTTTTCTAAATAATAAGTGTTTTCATTTTTTCTAAAGGTTGTTTGTAAGGTTGTTGTACATATGCAAATAATTCAATAAAATTCACAACACATCTTGGCTTAACGTATAAAACCAGTTCAAGAACACAATTGACTTCAAAAGTGAGAATATGTTAGAGCTGGCAGTATCTACCTCTCATGATATGTGTGAGCTCAACGACTTCAAAAGTGAGGTATATTGAGCTGGCAATATCAACGGGTGAAACCAATTCAAGAACACAAGTTTCTCAACTCTAGGGATGAAAATATCGGTAATTATGGATATATCAATACTTCATTTTATGGATGTATTATATATATATATATAATATTGATGAACCTAAAATTGATAAAAAAAATTATAAAAACATAAGAAAAAACACTTAAAAATAAAATTAGAAATATATTTAATATTAAAATTAAAATTCATTTAATTATATTAAATGATATAAAATAAATGATGATATATGTATAATTTTTAATACTTAATTAATATATTAATGAGATTAAAAACACTATGAAGAAAATTTTCACGATAATTTTTATATTTTTGGTATTTAAATAGATGAAATTTTTTTATTTAATTATAAAATAATTATAATTAATTTTTTCTTTAAAATATTTTTAAAAAATTATGTTTATATGATGAAATTTACTTTAGATATAGGTTATACAACAAGTGGCAAACTTGCCCAGCGGTTGGCTCACTACAGGTAAACCTAAAAGTTTGACCGCACAGGGGTGTTGACCCTCGTTGACCGCCCAGTATATCGCGATATATTGGAGATAAAATGCTAATAAATCCCGAGAACGTCATGCTGAGCTGGCAAACAGCAATTCAAGAACGTCATGCTGAGCTGGCAAACAGCAATTCAAGAACACACAGCTCGCTTCACAAGTGAGAGAATGCTGAGCTGGCAATATCAATGTATAAAAGCTGTTCAAGAACACAACACTCCTCTAAGAGCTCTCGTTCTCAACCCCCTCTCTCTCTCTAAGCTTTACTCTCTTAAAGCTTCCTCAGAGGTAAGTTCAAAACCTTGTTCTCTAGGTTTCAATTACTTTCCTTACTCTGTCTTTTCAACGAACGAAATCTCTCTGAAAAACTGATTATTGATTCTTGAAAACCTTTTTTTTTTATTGTTTTTGTCTTAATTAAAAGGTTTTTTCGTATACGTTGTTCCTTTTTTCAAGATTTTCCTTGCTTTTATTTTCACGAGTTTTCTGGGCATCCAAACAGATGTTGTGTAGATTTGATTGCTTTTTCATATACGTTGTTATTTTTTTTTTCGACATTTTCCATTTTCTTTTCATGAGTTTTCTCGGCATCCAAACAGATGTTCAAGGACACAACACTCCACTCAGAGCTCTCGTTCTCAACCCCTCTCTCTTTCTCTCTATAAGCTTTACTCTCTTAAAGCTTCCTCAGAGGTAAGTTCAAAACAATTGTTCTCTAGAGTTTCAATTACTTTCCTTACTCTGTTTTTTCAACGAACGAAATCTCTCTGAAAAACTGATTATTGATTCTTGAAAACCTTTTTTTTATTGTTTTTTTTCCTAAATAAAAGATTTTTTCGTATATGTTGTTCTTTTTTTCAAGATTTTCCTTGCTTTTATTTTCACGAGTTTTCTGGGCATCCAAACAGATGTTGTTTAGATTTGATTGCTTTTTCATATAGGTTGTTATTTTTTTCTTTCGAGATTTTCCGTTCTCTTTCTTTTCATGAGTTTTCTCGGCATCCAAACAGATGTTGTTATATGTTTCCTTTGTGATATCTCTATTTTCTTTAGATTCTCCTAGGGAAAAGACATGCTCATGTTACTCTGCTTCTTGAAATGATGAAACGACATCTACGGTTATTTCTCATTGTAATTATGTTCTCGACATTCATCACTTTGCAAGCTCCGGCTTTCGCATATCCACGAGATTGCATCTCCACTTTTTGGTTCTTGATTTTTTAGTCATCTTTTGATTTTTTTTTCTTTTTATTTTTATTGTTGGGAGATTGATTCTTGACTGTTAAAAAAATAATTTAACCAGTTTCAGCTTTTACGGATCACACAAAAGGGTACTAGTTCTTGTACTTTTGATTTTTTCCTTGTCATTTTTTTTAAATTTCTCTAGAAAATTGAGATAATTTGCACTACATGGTGATTACTAGTTATTGTAATGCTTCATTCCAATTGTTTGGTCTCCAAGAAAATTTCTGGAATCTTAGAAAGCGAAACCTCCACCTAATTGGACCCAACGCTTGGTTGAGTTTAGTTTTTGATTTCTCCAAAACAAGAGTAGCATAGATAACTGAATTGAATTTTTTTTTCCACTCCAAGAGTAACATAGATAATATGGTTCTTAATTGAAATTTTTTTCGCTTTTTCTTTTCCTTAGTTTTCTTTGCCAGCAAAGATCTCCATGTTCTTTTCTTGAGGGAAAATAACAGAATGGTTTTCTCTCCAAATGAGGTAATGTTGAGATCTTCTATGTAGCTGTGAATGGGGCTTACATAATATTGTGGGCAATCATAGTGGGGTCCACCAAAATGGATGAATGCCGAAGAGTGATTGAGTGCTACATTGGATCAAAAATAAAAATGACTAATCAATAGGCTAATAATCCGAAAAAACTTAAGTTATTCCCTTCTTTTCACTTTCTGCAATGGCAACTCTTCAAGACTGTACAAGGAACTGAAGTTACTGAACTACCCACTATAGTTGGAGAAGTGGAGATCATATGCTGGGGTCCATGTGATGAATCATGGAAGGGAGTCCCATGTTCTAAGTCCATTATCATTTTCATGTAATGTAACATAGGTCCTTTTTAACTATGTGCCCAATTTAGATGATATGTGGAAACCACATGTTCTCTCATCTCTGCAGTCAGCTTCCAGGAATAAACCTTGGTGGACATATTGCTAGAGGCCTGCTCCATATTTTTTTTTTTTCTTTTTTTTTTTGATAGGTATTGAAGGCCAGCTCCATAATCTCCATAATTTGAAGCAACTGTAAGAGATTATGTTGATTTCAATTTAGGTTTATGTTTTACTTATGTGGGTTTTATTCACTAATTATTTTTTCAATTTGTGCTTTCTATTAGGATGTTGCCTTCAATAACATTCAGGGTGAAATTCCATATGGGTTACTAACTCCCTAATGCCACTAATATATGAGATGCTTGATTATAAGTTTCCATTAGATTTCCTAATGATTTATGTAATTTATTTGTGATTTCTTTTCTATGAATGCAAAAATTGGCATGCAACAAATTTAGTCAAAATATTCCCACTCCCTCATTTTATTGAAAAATCTTCAACATCTGTTAATTGTTTGTCCTAGTTCTCAGAGATTATGACACAATGATAAGCCTTCTTTATCTAGATGTCTTGTATGTTAATTTTCTGTTGTGGATGGAGTTGAAACTAATTGGTAGTTGCTTGTATAATTTTATTACTCATTAATAAATCATAATGTTTATCCTTATCAAGAAAAAAGAAATCAGAATGTTTACTTATAATTTAGCCTCTTCTGTTGGTCTATTCTATCAGCAAAATTTATATGCTTTGGAATTGCACGATATTTGGATCTGTTGTCCCAAGGATCTATCATACAATCACTTTACTGGGTCTCTGATCTTCTTGCTGGTCTGTAGGGTCCTTCAGTGGAATCTTTCTCATCACTTGGTGTTATATATATTTTTTATCAAAAGACTTATTTCTTTCTTTCCAGGAACATCCATGGTAACCATTCTAGTGGCATCATCCCAAGACAATTTCAGTCAACACCAAATTTATGGTTAGTGATCATAGCCGGAGTAACGTTGTTGTTTTTAATCTGAATACACTACCATATCAGATTGTGCTTTGATAATTTTTTGTCTTTTATCTCTTATTAGGTTTTGGGGGAATAGGTTCCATCCAAGAGGCAACTTATTCACCTTAGGATTTCCCTTGGGAAACTGAGTAGAATATTAATAGCCCACCAACAATTGAATCAAGTGGTGTTAAGAACTACCCTTTTAGGAAAGTTCATGAGCATGAGAAAAAAAAAAAAAAAAACTGGGTCCTGGAGGAATAGCCCTCACAATTGATGGAAGAATTCTGATGGTAAGTTTCATGGTGCTCCTACTTGTTGTCTGCATTTAATTGAGCTTGTGCACAAAATCACAAAAGCTTGGAGAGCAGTGAAAGTCCATGGTATTATCTTCCAACTACTACAATCAAAGGTAAAATTTTATTAGCCTATGTATATGCTTATTGATGATCAATAGTACTGTTATATATCAGCTATGGATTGTTACCTTCCTGATTACCTTCCTTCCTGGTTATTCAATGGTCTTTGGCTGCAGCAGGCGAAAGCCCACAATCATCATCATCATCTCATCATCTCATCATCTCATCATATCATCATCATCATCATCATCATTATCATAACGATCATCTTCATCATCCTCATCCTTATCATCATCACGATCATCTTCATCATCCTCATCCTCATCATCATCACGATCATCTTCATCATCCTCATCCTCATCATCATCACGATCATCTTCATCATCCTCATCCTCATCCTCACTATCATTTCATAACTTAACCTTTAAGGAGCATGCTCTGGTTCCTTTAACATACTTTGTGCAGGATTTTGGATTTCTCTAACGGTAGATGCCACAGAAAAACCTTCTACAAATAGGTTAAGTTCTCGTATTTATGAATTTTATTTCTTATTTATCTTTCTTCTATTTTTGACATTGTCATGGAAAAAAATTAGGCTGTTTGTCTTTTCTTGTTCATCTCGGGGAGGTGTTCAAAGCTTTTCGGTGGTATAGTTATCACAAAGTTAATGGATAAATAGGATGTGTGTTATCTTCTTATTCCTATTATTATGGTTATTATTATTCTTATTTTCTCTTTTTTGTCTTCATTCTCTTTCAAACTTAACTATTAGACAGCTTGCTTTTGGCACAGTGACTGAATCCATTTGAGCCGCACTAGACTCTAAAGCTGCAGGATTGTGTGTGTTAGTCAGCCATTGGAGTGGTGAATTAGAGGATAACTTCATAGATGATCTTTCTGTCGGCTTGGCAAGTGGGCAGGTTCTATCAGCTGAACTCCTTAAGCTCTCTGTTATGTGTTCTGCTTTTTTTGTTGCTGCTAGAAAGAAACTATTGTATATCATGTCATATAGACCAAAATGATGCCTCTTGTTGAAGCGAGTGGTTTGCCAAGTATAATCAGGTATAACTGGAATTTTTTCTTCTCTCTAATGCTTGTATTACTGAACATGTGGAATTTTATTTGTGATTTCATTTTCTAAGAATGCAGAAATTTGGCATTCAACAAATTTAGTCAAGATGTTGCCCACTCCCTCACTTTAATGAAAAATCTTCAACATCTGTTAATTGTTTGTTTTGGTGATGCCTATTTTATTGGTTACTATGGTTAGTTTATATTAATGACTCATAAATGATAATTATATTCTTACAGGAATCTGAGCCACAATTCATTATCTGGGCCCATTGGCAATGTGTTTAGTGGCCTACAAAATCTAAAAGAAATGTGTATTTATCGGGCTGTGATCTTCTTGGCTAGTTTGTAGGTCCCTTCATAGCAACCTTTCTATCACCTGGTGTTATATATTTCTCTTATCAAAGGACTTGTTTCTTTCTTACCAGGGACATCCATGGTAACCAATTTATTGGCATCATTGCAAGACAATTTCGGTCAATACTAAATTTATGGTTAGTCATAATAGCCTGAGTAAAGTTGCTGCTTTTAATTTGTGTACACTATCATATTGAGTTGTGTTTTGATAATTTTTTATCTTTATCTCTTATTAGGATTTGGAGGAATAGGTTCCATCCTGGAAACAACTTATTCACCTAAGGATTTCCCTTTGGAAACTGAGCAGAATATTAATAGCCCACCAACAATTGAATCAAGCGTTGTTGAGAACTACCCCTTCAGGAAATTACATGAACACAAGAAGAAAAGCCCGGGTTCTGGAGGAATAGCTCTTATGGTTGGTGGAGGAGTTCTGTTGGTAAGCTGTGTGGTGCTCCTACTTGCTGTCCGCATTAATTGAGCTCATGCACAAAATCAGAAAAGCTTGGAGAGCTATGGAAGTCCATGGTATTATCTTTTAACTACTATAATTGAAGGTGAAATTTTATTCGCTTATGTATATACTTATGATGATCTATAGTACTGTGATATATCAGCTATGGATTATTACCTTCCTTCCTAGTCACGGTCTTCGATTGCAGCAGAAGAGAGGCCACAATTCCTTGCTCTCGATCCTACATTGAGGTTTATGTCAAGGCGGATTCCCACTACTTGCCATGTGAGATTTCAGAAAATTTCTTTAAAAGATGTTCCTCCAAGAAACCAGAATCCCAACAAATGCAAAATTTACACTATGGTAGAGGCTCAATTGGCTAGAAACAACAATCATCTTCTTTGGAGGTTCCTTTAAACAATCATGCTATTCTGTCAACATGGACCCTGTTGTCCTTAGTTTACAACATTGATAGGTGTTGTAAGCATGATTGCAAAAACTAGCACCTAACCATGCTAGCTTCGTCCATGGGACCTTCAATTCTTTAGGGTTCTTTATTATATTATCTATTTTGATCTTCTTAGCTTACACTGAATGAATTATGAATCTAAAAAAAGCTTCATTTAGGAAAATCCATACAATGACGTGGTGGTTCTAGAATTATATCTTCTAGAGTTGAAGATTTTTATTAGTTACATTTTTTTTTATGAGAAAGATTGTTGGTAGTTATATTTATTTAATCAAAGCAATAAAAAAGCTAAGGAACACATTGAGATGGCAAAAATTAGAGCAAGTACAGGTTCTTTGGTTGTGATTTGGGTCCTGTACGACAAATAACTTCCTATGAGTTAAATCACCAAGAAATCAGTGTGTCATCATTTATGTCTAAAGAGGAGATGAGTTGCATAACAATAGTTGTTGGCAATTGTTCTATGGTTGATCATCATCATAGTTCAATAGGAAATATTGCATGTTGATTATGATCTTATCTAATATTTACCCATATAATTGCAGGTTAACCATATTGGCACAGTGATTGAATCCATTTGAGCTGCCTCTAAAACTGCAGGATTGGGTATGATATCAACCACCAAAGTGGTGAATTAGAAGAGAGTCAACCACCGGAGCGGTGAATTAGAAGATAACTTCATATCTGATCTTTCTGTTGACTTGGTAAGTGGACGTGTTCTATCATATGAGCTCCTTGAGCTCTGTTATGTGTTCTGCATTTTTTTGTTGTTGCTTGAAAAAAAAACCATTGTAAATCATGTGATATAGACCAAAATGGTTCCCCCTGCTGAAGCGAGCAGTTTGCCAAGCATAATCAGGTATAAATGGAATATTATCTCTCTCTGATGCCTGTATGTAGTGACACTCCCTTTACCTCGCCAGCTCCATTTCCTTTTTAAGAAGTGCTTGTAGTTTGTTTTGGTTTGCTCTCGCTTTATCTTGAAGAAACATAATTGAATTTTCAGGAGTATGGAGAGCAACCTGTTCTCTGGAACTGTTTCTCCCCCGCTTGGGCAACTGGTCAGCTTGGAGAATATGTTGGTCCTTTTCTTTTTATCACTATTCATATTTGGCTATTCATTTCTTGATTATATGTAATCCTTCAAAACTATAGCAATGCATGTTGGTTTGGTCTTCCCTTTGGTGACTAGCATTCTTTGCGCTAACAATCTTACTGGGGAGTTGCCTTCAACACTTGCTAATCTAACCAAATTAACTGAATTGTAAGCTTTCAAAGCCCTTCAGAATACTGTAATTGTAAATATTTCAAACATGTGACAGAAACAAATATCAGATTTTATGCTGCTAAATTTTTGTCTTTGTGTTTGGATCAAATGCAGTCGGATTAGCAGCAACAATTTAACTGGAAAAATACCCAATTTTATTCATAGTTGGAAGCAACTTCAGAAATTGTAAGTTCCTTCTCGGAAATTTCTTGATATTAGAAGTTTTCAAGTGCAATCTTAGTAAATTGGAAATGTGTGCCTAACAGGGAGATCCAAGCAAGTGATCTTGAAGGGCCCATACCTTCTAGCATCTCTACCTTAAATAATTTAACTGAGTTAAACCTTCTTTGCTTAATTTTGGCAGCAATTTTCCTTCCACATCATATTACCGAGAGGGACTAGCATTTTAACTTTTCTTTATGGGTTTCTATGTAGAAGGATTAGTGATTTAACTGGACAGGGCTCCAATTTTCCGCCTTTAGGAAACATGAAAGGCCTAAAAAGATTGTAAGTTGTAGTTATGGTTTAAAAATTCTTTGGGTGCATAACAATTCACAAACTCTTGTAATAAGGACTTGCATGAATCAGGTTTTCCTTGCATGATGTTAAGGGGTTGTAATATCTCTGGTTCAATCCCCACATATTTAGCAGAGATGACAGAACTGCAAATTTTGTAACTCTACAACTAACTCTTTTTTCCTATTCCTTTCATTAATAACAATGCTAGCAAGTGTCAGCCCTAAATAATTGGAGTAATAATACACTTCTAATATTATAAACTCAATATTAACTCTTGTTTCATACTAGTGGCATTTTTTCTTTAGAAATTTATCTTGCACTACTAATTCAGTAGAATCATCATTTGACTAAACCTTTATTTTTTGTGCTTAATTATAACATCTGTATCGTTATTTTCTTGCAGAGACCTCAGCTTCGACAAACTAGAAGGAATTGTTCCAAACCTAGAAGGTTTAACAAAAATGGAGCTTATGTAAGCAAGTGAAAATCAGGAAAACCTGCCTATTTTTGGCACATAGGAAACTTGCTTGTAGATCAATGGACTAAAATACATGCATGATTGGTCCATTCTTGGTAGTTTACCTGAACTATGACTAAACTCGCATGCCCAAGAAAGTAGGTTTGCCAAGAGGGTTAAGAGTTTGGAATGGGATAAGAAATTGGGCCGTGTACGAGGAAGACGTCTTATGTATTTCACCTATGGTTTACGGTTTACCCTTAACAAAATTCAAACTATAATTTTGTTCAATATGATTCTACATAACATTTTGAGATAGTAACAGCTTGCATCTCTTAACAATTATGAGACTATGTCATTTTCTGTTTAGGTATTTGGGAAGGAACTTGCTTACTGGGCCTATTCCGGACTGGATCAAGAGCAGAGATAGTCACTAGTATGCTTTTAATCCTGCATTTTGAATTAGTTTTACATGAGATTTTTATTTTTGTGCTTCAATCCCCTATTTTAACATGTTTAATCTGTGTGTGTGTGTGTGAATTCCTCCTCTTGGAAGCGATTCATCTCTAACCCCCCTTTGGAGATCAATATGTGGCGGACTTGTTTTAGCCATTTTAATCCCACCATGTGCAACAACTGAAATCATCCCTGTGTATACCTAGGTGCAGTACGGCACTGTGGAAATTCAAAAAAAAAAAAAAAGTGCATTTTTTTATTCTCTCCATTGTGTGCTTTTGGATTGTTGTGGCAAGATTTCACAACAATGGCTGGGCCTTCCCCTGAACGGTCACAAGTTCAGTGTCCAGCATCTAAAAAGTGCAACAGGGACATGGTAGACATATTGTAATGCTAATTTAGACAGTGTGGTAGAAGTTCTCAATTCATAAAAGTTTTGCCATTATTGCTGCATATTATCCAAAACTGTTCATACCATAGCTATGCAAGGGAAGAGATAACAGAGAAGTTACTTGTAGGGTTGCTCCAAAAGTTCCTCGTTCTAAAAGAACCTAACACATTAGTTCTGAGTTTCAAAATTAGGTGAAATTCCCTTCACAGTTTCATCTGCAAACTTCTAATTGATATAGCACTGATCATTCTTACAAGAATTATTAAAATGTTTTATATCTGACTGCCATAAACGGAATTGTAAAAGAATAACATGTTTGTATGCAGCCAAACAGATATTTCTTACGATAACTTCTCTGAGAAATCTGTGCCATCTACTTGTCGAGAAACCTTGTAAGAACTCTTTTTTTTTTTTTTTCGCGATTTAAACCTGGTTGAGCTCTACACATCTTTTTCTTCATTCACTGTCTATTTGGTTAAAAATGACCTTTTTGTTGTTTCATCAGGAACTTGTTCTGAAGCTTTTCTGAAGAGAGAATATTGTAAGCTTGCAAATTTTTTCTAATTAAACTTTGAAGAGTGCCTGAATTTTATATGCGTGTTTGTTAGTTTCCTTGTACAATACTGATGCTTTGTCAAATCTATGCTTCAATGTAGAGAACTTGGTGAGTGCCTGAGTCCTATATGTTCAAAAGGTAATCTTATCTTTTTTAAAACCAAATCACGAGGTAAACGCCTCAATTATGGTTTATGGACTTATGTCCATGAATGTATTTTGGTTATTTTACTTCTATGTTTATAATTATCTGGTCATCATTTACATTGTTGTTGTTTTTTGAAGATTGGTATTCACTGCATATAAATTGTGGTGGAGAAAGAACCAGTATTGGAGACATTGCATATGAAGCAGATGAAGACTTAGCAGGTCCAGCCAAGTTTGTCCCCTTGAGCGATAATTGGGGTTTTAGTGGCACAGGAGACTTTTGGGATCGTAACAGAACCACAAACGATTATATAGCACAAAATGTGTCCATGCTCAGAATGAACGACTCCCAGTTGTACACAATAGCATGACTTTCTCCTCTATCTTTCACTTACTATGGAATCTGTTTGGCAGGTGGGGCTGGGGCCTATACTGTGAAACTTCATTTTGTAGAGATAGTGGTCAGAGACAATAAATCCTTTCACAGTCTTGGAAGACGTATTTTTGATGTTTACATCCAGGTTGTTAATCTTATTATTCCTGCACCTGGAATGTCAAAGAAGATGATATGATTCAATTAGTTTATTGCAGGAAAAGCTGGAGTTGCAAGATTTTAATATTGTAGAAGCAGCACAAGGGGTTGATAAGGTTGTTGTAAGGGAATTTAAAGCAGTGGTAAGGAATAGAACTTTGGAGATCCGATTTCATTGGGCTGGGAAAGGGACTACAGCTGCCCCAGTGAGAGGAACTTATGGTCCTCTCATATCAGCCATTTTCATTTTCTTTCATTTATTTTCTGAATTAATAATAAAAAACTCACATCAATACCTTTACCAGCGAGGCTTATCCAAATTTCTGACGATCTTATGAAGTATGATTTGAAGAGAGTGCTTAAAGAGCTAAGTTCGGTATACATATCCAATCTTATTCTTTTTCTCATGCTTCTTCCTTACCGTCATGATTATCACCATTATCATTATCATTACATATAATTATTATCATCAACATAATTATCATAATCATTATCTTTATCATTGTTAGCACTTCTAGTAGCTTTTTTATCTATTTTCTTCATTCATTTTCTCCAATTTAATATTTGAGAGGTATTTGTGGGTACTTTGGTAGGAACCATTTGTGTAGGTTGTGGGAGCTTTGTGTTGTTGGGACAAAAACCTTGAACAAATAAGTTTAGTTATTAAATCAAAGAATTGTATTTCTTAAATTTCTTCTTTTTTACGTTTCTGACTTTAAAGTAGGAAAGTCTTGTCATGTGCCTTTACTAATATTCCTCATGGGGGTGTTTGAAGCTCTAATGTGGTCTAGCAAACACAAAGTTCTTGTATATAAAGGTAAGTCCCCCAATTAAACTATTTTATTCTTATTCTTGTTTTCTTTTAACTATCAATTTTTTTTTTTGATAAGTTTCTTTTAACTATCATTATTATAATCATTAGTTATCATCTTCATTCCCGTTTTGCAAGCTCCTTCTATTTCAAAATTATTATTATTACTATTATTGTTTTCTTACTTAATCTTTGGAAAGCATGCCCTTGTGCCTCTACGGTATGCTTTATGCAAATTTTTAAAACTTTTTGATAGTATGGTAGGAATAAAACCTTGAAGAGATAAGTTCAATTCTTGAATCTAATAATGACATTTCATTTTCTTTTTCTTTTGTTTTTAACTGTATAAATAGGAAATTCGGGTGTTGTAACTCCACTATGTGCCTTATATAGGTGTTTAAAGCTATAAGAAGGTTTTTGGGAATGTAAAGTTTATATATAAGTTAAAGACCTTTTGAATTATAATATTTTATTCTTATTTCTATTTTTCTCACTGTTGTTATTATTATTATTGTTATTGTTGTTGTTGTTGTTATTATTATTATTATTATCATTACCAGGAACATCCATGGTAACCATTCTAGTGGCATTATCCCAAGACAATTTAATTCAACACCAAATTTATGGTTAGTGATCATAGCCTGAGTAACGTTGTTGCTTTTAATCTGCATACACTACCATATCGGATTATGCTTTGATAATTTTTTGACTTTATCTCTTATTATGTTTTGGGGGAATAGGTTCCATCCAAGAGGCAACTTATTCACCTTAGGATTTCCCTTGGGAAATCGAGTAGAATATTAATAGCCCACCAACAATTGAATCAAGTGGTGTTAAGAACTACCCTTTTAGGAAAGTTCATGAGCACGAGAAAAAAAAAAAAAAAAAAACTGGGTCTTGGAGGGATAGCCCTCATAGTTGATGGAAGAATTCTGATGGTAAGTTTCACGGTGCTCCTACTTCTTGTCTGCATTTAATTGAGCTTGTGCACAAAATCACAAAAGCTTGGAGAGCAGTGAAAGTCCATGGTATTATCTTCCAACTACTACAATCAGAGGTAAAATTTTATTAGCCTATGTATATGCTTATTGATGATCAATAGTACTGTTATATATCAGCTATGGATTGTTACCTTCCTGATTACCTTCCTTCCATGTCATTCAATGATCTTTGGCTGCAGCAGGCGAAAGCCCACAATCATCATCTTCTCATCATCTCATCATCATCATCATCATCATCATCATCGTCATCAGCATCATCATCATCGTCATCGTCGTCATCATCATCATCATCATCATCGTCATCATCATCATCGTCGTCATCGTCATCATCATCATCATCATCATCATTGTCATCGTCATCGTCATCGTCATCATCATCATCATCATCATCGTCATCATCGTCATCGTCATCGTCATCGTCATCATCATCGTCATCGTCATCGTCATCATCATCATCATCATCATCATCATCATTATCATAACGATCATCTTCATCATCCTCATCCTCATCATCATCATCATCACGATCATCTTCATCATCCTCATCCTCATCCTCATCCTCACTATCATTTCATAACTTAACCTTTAAGGAGCATGCTCTGGTTCCTTTAACATACTTTGTGCAGGATTTTGGATTTCTCTAATGGTAGATGCAACAAAAAAACCTTCTACAAATAGGTTAAGTTCTCATATTTATGAATTCTTATTTATCTTTCTTCTATTTTTGACATTGTCATGGAAATTTAGGCTGTTTGTCTTTTCTTGTTCATCTCGTGGCGGTGTTCAAAGCTTTTCGGTGGTATAGTTATCACAAAGTTAATGGATAAATAGGATGTGTGTTATCTTCTTATTCCTATTATTATGGTTATTATTATTCTTATTTTCTCTTTTTTGTCTTCATTCTCTTTCAAACTTAACTATTAGACAGCTTGCTTTTGGTGCAAACATCTCAATGCTTTACATGGGTTTTGAAAACCCTCTAATGGTACTATTGACACAAACACTATGGGTAAAAAGTTTTTGTTCCAAGGTATGAGTTTTTTGCTTTTATAATTCAAGAGCCTATTGGTAATGCATTAATTGACTTCCTTGATGTAGGTGTGATACATTAACAAATGATGTTGACACAAGACCCCTTATTGAACCGTTTGATTGTAAATGATGCAGCTGGTAGAGAAGTCCTTGTTGAGCAGGTTTTATTTCCATACCTAGGAATCTTTTATTATTTATTTCTCTATTGCTTTTTCTTCATTTGTTTTCTAAATCAACCACTTAATAGATTGCACTAATGCCTCTGCCAGTGTGTTTTATGCAACTGTTCAACTATCTTAAGAAGTGTGGTAGGCAAAAAATCCCCAAAAGGTGAGTTCGATTTACATATTCAATGTTATTCTTATATATATTTTTTTCTCATATAAGCAATGATCATCATCATCTCCATAATCATTACCATCATCCTTTTTGTCATTGTTGACATTGAAGTTATTTTTTTTCATTTTCTTCATTCATTTTCTGAATTATATCATTCGAATGACAGGTTTGGAAACCCTTAAATGGTGAATCATATCATTCACTCTAGTTTCAATCTCAATGGTGAATAGCAAATGGTACTACATCATTGCGGAACAAGTTTGGTTTACATATCCAAGGCTTTTATTCTTAGTTATTTTCTTTTTCGTTCATTTTTTTGCTAAATTAATAATAAAAACTCACATTAATACCTCTACTAGTGAGTCTTGTTCAATTTTTTACGATCTTATGAAGTATGATTTGAAGAGAGTACTTAAAGAGCTATGTTTGGTATACATATCCAATCTTACTTTTTTTCTCATACTGCTTTCTTATCTTCATAATTATCACCATTATTATTATCATTATATATAATTATTATCATCAACATAATTATCATAATCATTATCTTTATTATTGATGTAATTATCATAATCTTTATCTTTATCATTGTTAGTACTTTTAATTGTCTTTTTATCTATTTTCTTCATTCATTTTCACTGATTTAATATTTGAGAGGTATTTTATGGTGCTTTGATAGGGATGATTTGTGTAGGTCTTAGGAGCTTGGTGTCGTGGGGAGCTTTTTTTTATACATTTCTAACTTTAAACAGGGACATTGTAGACATATTTTTTGATTGGAATATTGTAGACATATTGGAATGCTAATTTAGACAGTGTGGTAGAAGTTCTCAATTCATAAAAGTTTTTTCCATTATTGCTGCATATTATCCAAAACTGTTCATACCATAGTTATGCAAGGGAAGAAATAATAGAGAAGTTACTTGTACGGGTGCTCCCAAAGTTCCTCGTTCTAAAAGAAGCTAACACATTAGCTCTGAGTTTGAAAATTAGGTGAAATTCCGTTCACAGTTTCATCTGCAAACTTCTAATTGATATAGCATTGATCATTTTTACAAGAATTCTTAAAATGTTTTATATCTGATTGCCATAAACGGAATTGTAAAAGTATAACATGTTTGTATGCAGCCAAACAAATATTTCTTACAATAACTTCTCTGAGAAATCTGTGCCATCTACTTGTCGAGAAACCTTGTAAGAACTCTTTTTTTTTTTCTTTTTTTTTTCACGATTTAAACCTGGTTTAGCTCTACACACATCTTTTTCTTCATTCACTGTCTATTTGGTTGAAAATGACCTTTTTGTTGTTTCATCAGGAACTTGTTCCGAAGCTTTTCTGAAGAGAGAATATTGTAAGCTTGCAAATTTTTTCGAATTAAACTTTGAAGAGTGCCTGAATTTTATATGCGTGTTTGTTAGTTTCCTTGTACAATACTGATGCTTTGTCAAATCTATGGTTCTGTGTAGAGAACTTGGTGAGTGCCTAAGTCCTATATGTTCAAAAGGTAATCTTATCTTTTTTAAAACCATATCACGAGGTAAACGCCTCAATTATGGTTTATGGGCTTATGTCCATGAATGTATTTTAGTTATTTTACTTCTATGTTTATAATTATCTGGTCATCATTTACATTGTTGTTGTTTTTTGAAGATTGGTATTCACTGCATATAAATTGTGGTGGAGAAAGAACCAGTATTGGAGACATTGCATATGAAGCAGATGAAGACTTAGCAGGTCCAGCCAAGTTTGTCCCCTTGAGCGATAATTGGGGTTTTAGTGGCACAGGAGACTTTTGGGATCGTAACAGAACCACAAACGATTATATAGCACAAAATGTGTCCATGCTCAGAATGAACGACTCCCAGTTGTACACAATAGCATGACTTTCTCCTCTATCTTTCACTTACTATGGAATCTGTTTGGCAGATGGGGCTGGGGCCTATACTGTGAAACTTCATTTTGTAGAGATAGTGGTCAGAGACAATAAATCCTTTAACAGTCTTGGAAGACGTATTTTTGATGTTTACATCCAGGTTGTTAATCTTATTATTCCTGCACCTGGAATGTCAAAGAAGATGATATGATTCAATTAGTTTATTGCAGGAAAAGCTGGAGTTGCAAGATTTTAATATTGTAGAAGCAGCACAAGGGGTTAATAAGGTTGTTGTAAGGGAATTTAAAGCAGTGGTAAGGAATAGAACTTTGGAGGTCCAATTTCATTGGGCTGGGAAAGGGACTACAGCTGACCCAGTGAGAGGAACTTACGGTCCTCTCATATCAGCCTTTTCTGTAGAAGCTGGTGAGTTGTATGCTCCATTTAAGGGCTTTCTTCACACCTCATATATGGCGAAGTATTTCTATTCTCCTTCTCACTCCATGTTAGGGCAGTTGTAGCAACTGGTTCTGCACTTTGTTTTGATAAATAAATATATAAGCATAGTAATATATTAGCAGACACTCCCTTAAATTATGGGAAACAAAAATCAGTACCTATGGCAAGCTTACCTTTAAATTTTCCAGGAGACTGGGTCAATTTGCTGTCTTATTTTCAAACCAGCTAATTTCCTTCTCTGGAACATGTATTATCCAATTGATCTTGTTATGTTCATAATAACTTTCGGATTGGATGAAATTTTCGTAATTCATCATATGCACTGCACAATCTGACATGTATATCTTTGTGTAGATTTTGAGCCTCCTTCTGATGGAAAAAAGAAGATAGTCATTGCGGTTGGGGCTGTAGCTTTGGTATTATTCCTCATTTTAGGTATTCATTGGTGGAAAATTTTTTTTGGAGGCAGAATCTCTTGAGAACAAGGTGGTGTGAAACTACCGCAGAAACTAAAACTTAAGTATATTTCTTACAGGCATGTTAGCAGCCATATAGAATTTTCAATAGTGTAATTTCAATTATGGTAATAGATAAAGCATGCTTGTTATTGTGTTCCTATAGATATCTTAGATGTGAAAATAGAGAAAAGGGGACAAATAGACAACTGATCTCAAAACAATCCAGTTCTGACAGTTTTTTAGCTCACAAGAAGTTTTAGATCACCAGAAATTTTAAATCCCCAAATAATCTTGTTTTGACTAAGTTATAAGGAATGCATATCAAATTCAAGATAGAAGATAATTGAAAATTTCATTGTATGGTGTTCCCTACTTTCACTTTAAGCCCAATTAAATTGCCAAGCAAGGAGAACTCAGAATTGTATAAGAGACTTTAGCTGGAGTGGATTTTAAGAATTTCAAGGACTTCTCTTTTTATTTCTTGTAATTTGTCTTCAATAAAATGAAGTATTACATTTGCATTTCCTTTATCTCATTCTTTCAAATGTATTCTAACTAATAACGAGGCACTCAAAGTACAAAAAAAAAAAACCAATGTTAGTACTTTATGAGACACAATTTAACATCTTATCTTTTTCCATTGGACAGAATTGGGGGGATTGGATCTGCAAATTGGTTTGTTTACCTTGAGACAAATTAAAGCCGCTACCGACAACTTTAATTCTGCAAACAAGATTGGTGAAGGAGGTTTTGGATCAGTCTACAAGGTATTCTAGAGGTCCATTATTTCTTTGGTTAATTCTTAATTTTCAGTTTGGTCCATGACATATGGACGTAGACCTATGATTGAAGGAACACTTTCACCATGCCAATTCTGGGTACGCTATTAGATGGAACCATAATTGCGGTGAAGCAACTTTCTTCAAAATCAAATCAAGGAAATCGTGAATTTGTAAATGAAATAGGAATGACATCCGGTTTACAACATCCAAATCTAGTGAGATTATATGGATGTTGCATTGAAGGGAATCAACTGCTGTTGGTATATGAATACATGAAGAACAATTGCCTTGCCTGTGCTTTATTTGGTAGGTTTGTTCTTTGAAATGCATCATAATTGCTATTTCATTTAGATAGATCAATATTGACAGAACACTTAACTCTTATTCATTAATAGCTTTGATGAATTCTATTGATTGGGCTATTCTGTTGATCATAGATCATGAAGAAATCCAATTGAAATTAGATTGGCCTACCAGGCAAAGGATTTGTGTTGGCATAGCAAGAGCTTTGGCTTTCCTGCATGAGGAATCAACACTAAAAATCATTCATAGAGACATCAAGGCAACAAATGTGCTTCTAGATAGGGACCTTAACCCCAAGATCTCTGACTTTGGCCTGGCCAAGCTTGATGAAGAAGGGAACACCCACATTAGCACTAGAATTGCTGGAACTATGTGAGCAACTGATCTCGTCTTTTTTTCTTTCAGTCCTTTATTAATAATGCCTATTTAACTATAGTACAGAGAAGGGTTGATAAATATATTACATTTGATTTTTCCTTTCTTCAAATCAATGGCATGAGATAATAGCGAGTAGTTAATCAACTCTGAAATTAGACTGCTGCTCCAATTTAGGCCAGAAGAGGTAAATGATTGAAACCTCTGCAACCAAACAAGTTTCATGTGTAAAATTGTTGGCATCATTATCTGATAGAAACCTGTGTACATTATGTAATTCAAATGCAAACCTTACTTGATTTGAAGTTATTAGCAAGTCTCTGTGAACAATGTTCATGCTTTGTCTGCTAGTTAAATAGAATGATAGCATAATTTAGGATCCTTGAAGGGTGTTTTACTGCAATAGTCAACTCATAAAGTTATAATTGGTGATGTTACAATTGTGGTAGAGAATTAACTCTTAACATTGTAAAATGCAATCTTTTCGCTTTTAATCATTTTTATCTGCCTTGCAACAAGAAGGTTGCTTATATTTTACAAACTAGTTTCATTTTTATAAAGTATAAAGAATTTTAGCTATATTAATTGCATATATGGAATCCAAATTTTCAATAGAATAGGCTTGATTGGCAATTTGTAGTTAAAATATGATAGATGCTGGGCCTTTTGGACTTAAATCTTACTATTTACTAAATATATAAGATTTTTGTTGGACTTTTTGTGCATAAAGTTTATTATCAAGGTGGAGCCATAAGACAATGTTTATTGTGCACAGAGGATACATGGCACCAGAGTATGCATTACAGGGTTATTTAACCTATAAAGCAGATGTCTACAGTTTCGGAGTTGTTGCATTGGAAATTGTTGCTGGGAAGAACAACATGAAGTTTAGGCCAAATGAAGAATGTATTTGTCTTCTAGACTGGGTAAGACGCTAAATGTCTTTTGCATGCATCATCATATGGAAACAACAGTGCAAAACTAGGTTACTTGCTTTGGAACTTGTCCATTTAACGTGCTCAACGAGCTGTGACCCAAGAGAGACTGAAGTGGGAAGTAAACTGAACTCTAAAAAAAGCATCTGACATGGTTTGTGTTAGGCAAGTCCGATGATCATTTACCAAACTTTGTTTGCAAGGTTCTAAATTTTTAGCTGGACACGGCATAGCAGTCATTAGAATAAGATCATCTAGAATTTCAAAGTTGCTAAAATTTGTTGAGAGACTAGTCCACACCAATGTATGAAAAGAGAACTGGTTCCCAATCCTTTGGAGCTCACCCTTTTGCCTTCAATATTTGTTGAAAGAAAACCCCCCAAAAGATACGAAGTCACATAAGAAAAGGCTGATGTAATTTGGCAATCCATGAGATGCTAAATAACCTGAGGTCTCACTGTCTGCTGCTGCTCTAATCTTATTTTTATGTGTGAAAATAAAAAAGATCGAATTATCATCTATGTGCATTAAAATTATCATCAGTTAGTTATTTCTGTGTGTTTGTGTATTTGTCCGTGTGTGGTGTATGTGGAAAGATTCAAACTGCTGAAGTTTTTGCAATTTACCCATGGCACAGAAAGAAAAACATTTAACAGAAAATTGACAAATTGCAAACCATTGTTTAGAAGGTACTCACTGTTAGACCCAATAATGGAAGACATGGTGCAGTGACTGGTTCCATGTAGACCACTTCCATTTTTCTTTCTGGTCTTGTTTGTCTTGAGCATGTCCTGGTTTATGAACTTTTAAATTTTGATCTGAGTGTCTGAATGGAGTTTGATATGGTTTTATCCGAGTTCCATATTCTTTTGCTGACCTGCTTCTCTACATTTCCACTGTCCTCTTTATGCTCTTTAAGGCATTTGTTTTACCACAAAAGGGAAATTTAACGGAGCTTGTGGATCCAAAGTTGGGAACTGAGTTCAACAAGGAAGAGGCAATAAGGATGATTAAAGTAGCTTTACTCTGCACCAATCCATCCCCAGCACTTGGGCCCACCATGTCCGCCGTAGTGAGTATGCTGAAAGGACAAACCGTTGCACCAGAACTGACCATGGATCCAGATATTTATAGTGATGACATGAAGTTCAATGCTCTCAGAGGCCAGTATGATCAGATGCAACTTGAGAGCTATAGTACCAGTGAGCCACTCAACAATGAATGGATCTTTCTCACATCTCTCAGGATCTATATCACATTGATTTAGTCATGGTGAGAAAATTTTCTTGGTGATCTGTTGAAAACTATAGCTTCATTCTGGAAATAAAAAGTAATCCTGCTATCGTCATGCAGCATTCGGTTTTTGGAACTCCATTCTGATAAACTTTTGCTTTGCTTCCAGAGCCTGGCATCTACAAGGATGATTTGTTAGGAATAGGGTAAATTAATCTTTTTCTTTGTATTCTTTTGATTGTAGAGCTTTTAAACTCGTGTTGTGGGTACTTTTCAAGTGCTTAATTAATTTAAACTAATTAGAATTTTATGGATTTTTGGAGCATTTAATGTTGCATTAAAAAAGGAAAAAGTGAAATGAGTGTATAAAATTAATTAATTAATTTGAAATACATTTTTATTTTTTTATTTTCTCTTTCCTCTTTTTTTTTCCTCTTCATATTTTCCCTCAATTTTTTTAAAAGTGATGGGATAAGACTTGGGTTTTTTAGTAAGTTGCTTTAAGGCTTAAAAAATATTTTCAGACTTATTTGTTTGAACTTATCACTTTCTTAAAATAAAAAAAATGAAAATTTTTAACTTGGTTTTATTTTGTTGTATAAAATAAAATAAACCCAAGTTTATTTTTAAAAATCTTGAATAACTCTTGTTTTCAAAACAAATTAAAGAAGGTCAAGTATAATTTGAACGATAAATGAATTTATCATATAAATTAATAAAGTAACATACAAAAATTCATATACGACTAAAATATATGTATATTTTGTCCATTTTTTGTAACGATTTGCTCTCAAACGTGTTGGAATCGATTTTGATATTATTTGTAACAACTCATATCTAGTTGTATAGATATAATCTATTTTGAGTTTTTCATGACTTAAAAGCATGTTTATATAATTAAAAAAAATCTATATTTTTAAAATATCATAAACTTTCTCTCCGTATTTGATGTGGAATATAATTATTTTTCTCTCTTGTTTCAACCATCACCATATATATCGAATAATATTTAGGTGAATTTGACAACGGTATATGAAATAATATTCAAGGAAATGATTTTAATTAGGAGAAGGAGAGGCTCTCTTTGCTCTTCAAAATGGAGGCTATGCTGGATAATGATTTGGCCCACTGGTTGGTGGGCAAGAATTTGTGGGTCCATTGGAGCTTTGGGAAAAGGGAATTGAAAGGAATGTTGAAATAAACCCAAATTGATGGGTGCATAAAGCTGGTCAATGGGTCACCCACCATTCACATCGCAAATCCTTTTCTTAACACAAGCCAAGTGGACTTGTACAGTTGTATGACTAAAAATTGACCAAAAAACAAAAAAACAGACAAAAAAAAAAAAAAAAAAAAAACATAACTCAGGGCAGCTGTAGGGCTTTGAATAGTCTTTTTCACTTTTGGTATATGGACCTTCACTAAATAGGCCTAAAAGCAAATTGATTTTGAAAGCAACCATAATTTTGAAAGCATATTGCTTTTTCAAAATAAAAGATTTTTTTACTTTTAAAATAAATTTTTTATCTAAAAATAGAACATCGCATATAAAAAAAATATAAATTTATTTTATATTTTCAAAAGTTTTGAAATTTGAGATATTAAAAATATTTTAATACTTCAAATTTTTAAATAAAATTAATTTTTTTTTTAAATATTAGTTGATCATAGCTTTTATATCTTATATAAAATTTATAACTATTTTTTATTTTAAAAACGAAAAATAAAATGTATGTTCAATCAAGCACCTATCCACACTGTTTATTTTTGTGGCAGCTGGAATTCATGGAAAAACTTCGAAAGGCCTGCTTTAAAATGGAAGCATTCTTGTATTCTAACACATGGGAGCCGTGGGATGCGTATGTTTGATTGATCCCAGGAAAAGTTTATGAGAAAAAGTCAAGTCATAGGTATGGGTTCCATGTGAGAGAAACGGATCAAAGCAGCTTGGGTAGTCACATGATGGATCTTTTCCGTTCGGCCCTTTCATAGTTGGACCCTGAAAAACATGGTTCCTCATTTGATGCACTCAATAAAGAAGCTGCAAATTGTGGGGCACCATGTGCCTCACAGTTGTCGTTTTCATTATCCATACATCCCTCTTGCAGCTGACGTTCAGAAAAAAAGTATGGGTAAAATAGAATCCATGAATTTCCCCTTCAAACTTGACTTACCAGCTACCCCTTCAACTTAAAACAACCAATGGTGAAGAGCCAGAGCCAGCGTCAGGAGCTTAAGCTTGACTGATTATTGAAGGATGCGGATGCTTAATCTAAACATCCTCAGGTTCTTCTTCAACAAGTGCCTTCTTCTTCTTCTTCTTCTTTTCTCTGTCGTTGTGTTGAGTTGCTTTAGGCCAGCAACATGTGCTCAGCTGCCTGCCTATGAATGTAAGCAAGAAGCTTCTACATGCCTCTATACATATTCCATCGATACTCCGTCTTTGTGGAACCAATACAAATATGTATGTATAGGGCATACGCTTTTCCATTGGAGCTAATACTTTTGTAGGGTTACAAGTAAGAGAGCTTTCGGCATAGAAATGTTTTTTGGTATATATATGCTTTTATGATTGTCGTGAAGGAAAAGGTGGGATCTATCTGTGATTGGACCAGTTTTTTCATGAATTTGAGTTGCCATGAAGGAGTTCAGCCCCCTGCTCGGTCTCACATAATTCAAGAAATTTTAATAGTTTGCGTGGAGTGAGAACCATTCACCCGACCACCTCCTTTCCTTTCAGAGTCACTAGTAGCAGAGCCAGCTAATGACGTGAGGGGACAACATCTCCAGAGACAAAAAATAAATTAAAGGCATTTATAAGAATGGAATTCTTTGTTCATTTGTGATGAATGGTTCGAATCCAGGGGCACCTCCTGGGCATGCATCGTCCACTTTCTCTGAGTTAAGGATGTAAATATAATTATTTATAGAAAAACAAAAAGTTAGAAATTATTAAAAAATTTGAATGAAATAGCTAACATCACCTTTTCTAAGTCTTTGTAGATCTAAACAAACATAAAAGTTACGACGCAAACAAAGAAATCAAACAATATCGATCCCACATAATTCAAGAAATCACTTCCTTTCTTTTCCGTCGTTGGTGATAAAGCTAGTTAACGATGTGATATGACAATATCTCAAGAGATAAAAATAAATTAATGACATTTATAATTTAGTTGTAAGAATGGAATTCTTCGTGTATTCTTGAGGAAGGGTTAAAATCCAAGACATTATTTTTGAAAAAAATAATAATTAGTGGCCCTCATAGTTTACTTTCTTTAAGGTAATGTTTGTTTTTTTTGTTTTTTACCGAAAACAATTTGTTTTCAGAATTTAGATTGTTTATTTTTCTACTTTTTTATGATTTATTATAAACTTTTTACTAAATTAAAAAAATCAAAATATATAATTTTTTTTTATTTAGAAAAATAACATATTAGTTTTTCTTTACTTTTTAATACTTAATAGAAATAAAATGTTATAAAAATAAACAATCTAATATTTAACATTATTAAGTATTAAGGTTCTATTTTAAATTAAGTAAAAAAAACAAATGCCACCTAAATCAATGACCGAAATTTGCCATGTGGGCCTCGCCCACGTGCTTTTCATATGGAGAAAAAAAATATGTTTTTTTGGTCTTATAAACACGGTATATATGATACACTCAGCCTTTTTTTTTTTTTTTTTAAGTTTTTTCTGATTGGTGATCTCATAAAGTTTAATTTATTGCAGGACCGA
Source organism: Vitis cinerea var. helleri x Vitis riparia (assembly GCA_946000715.1). NCBI lineage: Eukaryota > Viridiplantae > Streptophyta > Magnoliopsida > Vitales > Vitaceae > Vitis > Vitis cinerea var. helleri x Vitis riparia. The sequence goes on along the minus strand of OX254005.1, from coordinate 15,955,982 downwards.
CCTTTAACCCAAGAATTACGGCTTGTAGGTGTTGCGAAGTAAATGGACAAAGGGTTGTTGCCATAGTGATTAAATTCAAGACTCGATGGTCTTAATATACATGTTCTGATTGCAATATCTTTGTTAAGATGGGAGACAAACTTCTGAGCGAAACAGTGATACCTGTTCTTTGAGTACTGGTACGTATATAAAATGCATGGCTCTCAATTCAATCATAGAAGGAACAGTTCAGACTTGAATATCCCGAGCTTTACTCCTCCATTCATTCATCAGTCAAATATAGGACAAAGTGTACCCAAAATACAAATAAAAGTAAGAAATAATAGGCAGAGTAGACTAGTCTTAGTCCAGGTTGGCTACACTGGGACATAATCTCCCCACCATATTAAATTGAAGTCTCCTTCAATTCTTGCACACCTCTCTGCAAGTGAAGTGAGCCCAAGGAGTTTGAGGAGGTCATATATCGTATATGGCTACTTTTCCAGATATTCAGAAGCCTCTCTTCTTCGCTTTTATTCTCACGCTGCTCATACTGATGTGCTTTGGTTCCAAAGACCAAGGTGGCAAGCTTCCTCATGATGAAGGTAAGATGATCCTCTTCTTCTTTTTTTCTTCTTCCTTTTTTTTCTCTATCTCTCTGTTTTCTTCTTTTTTCTTTTTTAAATTAAAGGTGAAAATGCATAATGAAATGATGAGTCTTGAGGATTGTGAGGTTGATAGTGGAAATAAAAACTAAGTCAGAAGGGATAGAATAGAACGTAGGTTACTCTAAGACTTAGGTTTTTTAGTAAGTTGCTCTAAGACTTAAAAATTATTTTTAGACTAATTTGTTTTAACTTATCACTTTTTAAAAATTTAAAAAAAAATGAAAATTTTCAATTTGGTTTTATTTTGTTGTATAAAATAAACTTCAACCGATCCGTTTTGGGTTCTTTAGACTACTTATTATTTTAAAACACGTATACATGATTAAAATGAATTTATACTTAACCATGTGTCGGAATAATATTGAGGTGAATTGGACATCTTTCGACAACAGTGTATGAAATAATACGGAGGAAATGATTTTGATCATGAAAAGGAGATGCTGTCTTTGCTCTTCAAAATGGAGGCTATTTTGGAGAATGATTTGGCCCACTGTTTGGTGGGCAAGAATTTGTGGGCCCATTGGAGTTTCGGGAAAAGGGAATTGAATGGAATGTTGAAATAAAACCAAAGTATTGGGTGCATAAAATTGGAATTTTTATAAATGCACGAAATTTTAAAAAATTATTTTTAAAATATCATATATTGGAAAATAATTCTAATTCTAAAACACTTTTGGACATGTAGATGTTAAGGTGGGAAAAAAATATTTTATATTTTAACTTTTATGACGCAAACCCATTTTTCATGTGTTGAATTTGATCATATATAAAGTGTCTTCTATAATTTTTTTTTTCAAAAAAATTGAATTTATGCTAAAAGTGTCTGTTCAAGAGACACCTTCCATAATCCCACAATATCCAATATATGTTACAAGTGTCTCTTAAATTTGATTTTATATTAAAGGTGCTTCTACAATTCTCAAAAAAATGGATTTATATTAAATGTGTCTGATGCATTTCATAATTCCACAAAATCTAATATGTGTTATAAGTGTCTTTTGAATTTGATTTTATATTAAAAGTATCTCTTGAAGAAACACCTTCTACAATAAAAAAAAAAAAAAAAGATTTATACTAAAGGTATCTCTTCTAAAAATTGGATGTTAGAAGTGTCTCTACCAATTTAAGAGACATAAAAGACATTTGTAATACAAATTAAATTTTATAAAATTGTAGAATGCCTTTTTTGGAGAGACACCTTTAGTATATATTGGATTTTGTGGAATTGTGGAAGATGTTTCTTAAAGAGACATGTTTAATATAAATCCATTTTTTTTGGAATTGTAAAAAGTCTCTTCAAGAGACACCTTCAACATAATATCGAATTTAAAAGACACTTATAGTATAAATTAAAATTTATGAAATTATGGAAGGTGAAAAACGTTTTTAGTATATATTAAATTTTATAAAATTGTAAAAAATGTCTTTTTAAGAGACATCTTTAATTTAAATCCAATTTTTTTTATATGTCTATTTAAGAGACATCTTTAATTTAAATTCAATTATTTTAAATGTATATTATGAATTCGAATATTATGAAAGATGTTTGTTAAAAAAACATCTTTCATATGGCAAAAAGTGTTGTAAATTTATCAATATTTTCTCAACTATTTTTTTTTAAAGTTGTTGTAGAAGTTAAAAAAGTTGGCCATGGGGCCATGACCCAATGTGATGGGTCGCCCACCATTCACACCACAAATCCTTTTCTTAACACATTCATGATTCTTCTTCTCTTCTACAAACCAAGATTCGTGTCTCTTCAATTTAAAGTGAACTTGTATGACTAAAAATTGAAAATAAAATAATGGTAGCCTTGGATATTTAAAATAAAAACTCTTCATCTATCATTTTTCTCTCTATTTCTTTTTTTTTTTTATTTCAATAATTTTTCAATTAATTCAAATCATTAAAAAAAATTCTTTAATAAACAAATTTGCAATATTTCATATAACTTATTATCAAAAGTCTATGTTCAAAAAATTATTAAATAAATAAGAAAGAAGATTAAAATAAAATTAAACTTTTTATTTTATAATAGTAAAAAAAAACTTTAAACTACTTTTAGTATAAAAGAAAAAAATAGCAAATATATTTATTTTAAATACTGTTTTATCATTAAATTATTTATTTCTAAAATATAAAGGATAATTTTTATTTATTTAAATTAATATTTTTTTGAAAGTATTTTTCAAAATAGTTTTTAAATCATTAATATAATTTTTTTAATAATAATTTAAAAATAAAAAATAATGTTGATTTTTCAATTATTTTTAAAAATAATGAAAAATAAAATAAAGGATTAAATAAGGAAGAATTCTATGGAAGTGGCATGTAAAAAATAGGCGATATAAAGATAAAAATGATGGGTGTAACTTAAAAAGATATTTTTGTCTATTTCTATTTCATATGGTTGTAATTATTTATGGGTGTTTGAGCTACTTTTTATTAATTATTAAATTAGGGATCCAGGTCTTCAGAAAGTTATTTTAATACTTGGAGAAAGTAAACCTCCATTTTGTCCCTGGCAGATGTACTTTTATTATTATTTTTCCTCTCATTCTGCTCTTTTTAGTACGGGTTAAGGAGCCCTTTTTGTTCAGTTTTTCAGTCTTTATTTGGCTCATTGAGTTACATTTTGAAGACCACTAACGGATTATTTCGGATCTTTTTCTTTAGTTTTTCATTGGTCCTCAGTGATTTGCGTTTACTCGGCTCATTGTCAATTTTTGAGCTACATTTTGGAGACCATTAACGACGGATTATTTAGGATCCTAGCGTGAGTATTGAGGACCCTCAAGGTTTAGTTTTGAACTTTGGCTTTGGAATACTGTTTTTATAGAAGCCCTTGTTTTTTTTTTTTTTTTTTTTTGTGGAGAGGGATTGTCTCACGTTTTGGAGCAGGCCATTAGGAGAGAGCATGTTTTTTTAGTGGGAGACATTCTTCTGTTTGGGGTAGAGTGGTAGGAGGGATTTGGTTAGAAAGTGTTTATTCTAGAGAGGAGCGAGTGCTGTGGACTGGAGGTTAGTTGAGATACAGTAGAGATAGAATAGAGGGAGGAGTGGGGTTTTACAGTGCATTGAGGTAGAGAATATGTGGGATTCTTCTGGGTTGGTGGGTTAGATAGATTCTAGGACGCTGAGAGAGAGAACAGGGCTGAGGAAGAGAGAAGAAGAAGTTTGAGAGAGAACAGAGGTGGACACGTTTTTGAGTGAAGGGGAGAAAACAAGCAAAAGAGGGTCTAAGAAGAAACCAGCAAGAATGAGAAAGCAAGAAAGCAGAGGAGGCAGAGGAGCTGGTGACTTTTCAGCCAATTTTGGAGAAGAAGGAGCATTGAGCTAGAAGCCTAGTGCATTTTGCTTGAGGGGAGCAGTTTTCAGGTATGGTTGCTTTAGGTTCTCTGTTCTTCTTTATTGCCATATAATGCTCCTTCTTTTCTCGCCATTTTCGGGTATTGCTTCTTTGGTTGTTTGGGTGTGCATAAATGAGGCCATACATGATTTTGTTGGTTTGGGACTGAACCAAATGTTGTCTTGTTCTTCATCATGTTTTGTGGTTTCATTTCAAAATAAATCTAGATATAACTCACTTTTACCATTGATCTTTAAACCCATGAATGAAATAATGAAATGGGTTTCCTCATGCTTGCTGGGTGTTTGATTTCCTGTTTACTCTCCTTTAAGTTTTTACTTTGTTTTTCGGCTTTATTTCCTGTTCCTGGAGAAAGTACTATGCAGTGCCTGTTGTTTACTTGGTGCTTCTTAGAATCTATTTCTAGTTTGACATTTTATTATCATTCATCAACCCTGGCCTCTTCATTGAGGATGGTACAGTAGCTGTTGATGACCCTATTGCTGAAACTGGAGATGTCTTGGATATTGGAGGTGTCTTGGGCCTTGGTCCAGTTGGACCATATGGTGGGGAGACTTTTGGGTTAGAAACTGGTCTAGAGTGTACATTAGATGCATTTTCAAAAGTATGCAAATGATTTCAGGGCTCAGTGTTTCAATAAGAATGGAAATGTTATTGATTTAAGAGGTAACATGAATATTGGCAGATTATAGAGAAATCCATTGAAGAAGTTGAGGTGCTTTATGGGATTGACCTGGAAACTAGGGATTTTGGCAGTGGATCTCCCAAAGTTTCCAGTCTTATTGGTTCTACCTCAGATGAATGACACGCAAGACCAGGCTGGAACATGGATAACTTTCCTAGTGATAACACTTGGCTTGTTGATTTGATTCAACAGAATGGTGACTTTTTCTTGAAGGTTGTATGGTTACTTTCTGTTTGCAATCCCCAACACATGTGCTTCTCCACCAAGATGATGGCCATAATGCTTATTTCGGCTCTTGGAAAGGCGTTTTCTATGGCAATGTAAACTTTGCCAATTGTTTCTCTGAAACTAACAAATTTGAATTTGGGTGGGGAGATTTTGTCAGCAGTTGGTGATTTGAAGAAATCCGCAATCCATAAACCTGTAGGAGAATAGATAAATCGGATAAATCCCAGATAAGATTAGCAACTCGGGTGTACGCATATTTTGATGTTTATGGTGGGGATCAGAGTTGACAACCATAGCAGAGATTTCCTGAGTTGGGCTGTAGTGAAAGTTGTAGAACCTGGGAGTTTTGTACTTGCAGATTACAATTAGTCAAGATCCTTCCTTGAGAGGCAAACTCTTGTTGGAAAGCCGTTTGGAGGTACATGAATGCATATCAGAGCATCAGGATTAGTTGTTGGCTTGCTGCAGCAGGGGTCCCAAACAACATAGTTCCTCAAATGGGTTCCTCACTCACCTCACCTTAGCGGGGTGCAACATAATGATTTTACTATTTGGAAATGGAACTGCTTAATGCATCCTAAATAACTCAAAGACATATTAGTTCCTTTCGCGGATGAAGCAGCAGCAAACCAGAATGATCTCAAGGAACCTTGGTCTCTAATGCATTTCTTGAAGCCCCATATCTTTCAATCTCATCAAGAATTCAAAGATTGGTTCTATAATCCAATATATGGAATGGTAAGAGGGGCTGCATCATTTGCATTGGGTCAGTTTGCTGAGCATTTGCAGCCTGAGATTGTATCTCACTATGAAAGTGTCCTTCCTTGCCTTTTTAAATGCCCTTTACATTTGATAAAGTGAAGAGGAAAACCCAAAACTAGTGAAGCAAGGGGTGCTTAGGCATCAGGATTTCAGATTCTTTGTTGAATGTGCTGGGTGGCAGCTGGATCAGTTGAGAGAGGAGATTGAGTCAGATTACTAGTACATGGTTGCATGTAGCTTAAATGTAATTAGTAGGCTCTTAGCAGAGTCTTCATCTAGTCTATGGAAGGAGGTTTAGCAGTTAATGGGAGGTCACTTAATAATACCTAGAATGGCCCAGGCATGCCCTCAGTGCAGTGATTTGGTATTAGAGAAGGATACTCCAAATCTCTAACAACTCTCTAGGTTAACCATGGCCTGAGTCAGTCTCAGCAATGGAGGTATTGGGCACTAATGGAAAATAGAAAAACTAAGATTCTGCTCTGCCTCATCCACTTGAGCATGCTTCAAAATTTCAATGGTCTCCTACTAAGGATTTAGTTTCTTGTAGCTCAAAAACTGGCATCATCAGTTTTAGAGTATGCTAATCAAACTTTTGGTAAGACTTTCTGCAAACATCCGAGGAATTCTGGAATTTGAGTGTTAGTTTAATAAGCACCAGATCATTGGAATGCCTACTGATGTTGGGTCAAATAAGTTGGTATCTGGTTGTAATTTTGAAGCTGCTGGACTTGCAAAACAGTCTGGAAGCATGGTGCAGGTTCTTGGTGCAGAAAAGGCTTCTACTCATGCCAATGGTTCATCTCTCCCACCAAAAAGCCCCTAGTTTAGATCCTTCGTCACTCTGTCATCTGGACTGCCTCTATCAAATAGATGCTATAAGTCAGTTCATTGGAGTCCCTCATCATGAACTGTTCTTGCAGAGCCTAAGGTGGAGTATCTTTAGGGACATCTCCCCTTTTAACTTTGAAATGCCAATCTTTGAAGAAGATGCTGAATTCCAAATTAGTCATATATAACCAAGAAAGTGGATCCCGTAATGGGAGATAAGGCATAACATACAAGGGAAACCTCATCAAATGGGGGGGAGGGGGGCTTCAATTTTCTGATAAGCAACTTGGAGGTAGAAAATCCCAGGGGTGAATTATGGTTCATGCTCCAGAATCTTGAAAAACCTTCATGATCATCAGTTTCATGCAGAGTTTCCTAGCAAAGTCTTCCCAAGATAGACTTCTTGTTGTACTTTCCAAGAGTATCTTGGCAACATGGAAGAAAGGATTCCTAACTAGGCAAGTTGAGGGTCCACTGTATGACTTCTGCTCTGTGAAATCAGATAGCAGGCCTCAACAACTAGAGAGAGAAACCACCCATGCAAGGAGCCACTCCGACTCAAATACATTGATGAAGAAGATGACAGAGAGAGCAATGTGAACTCTGGATCATTTTTAAGCACTTTCTTCTGAAATCTGAACTACTAAGTGAACAAGAAGTAAAATGCCTTGTTTCAACTGGTTTTGGTGATGATGATCAGTACATGAAAGATGATTTTACTGCTTGAAGAGAAATACTATGGCATGAGTTAAATCTATTACTCCGAGATGAGGATGACACAAGTGCCATGAAGCAATTGAAGGTTATGCTGGTGCAGCTTGGGATGAACTGAAGCATACTAGATAGGCCATTTGTAACCTCGGCTCACCAACCAATACCGCCAAGACAGTTTGTTATCACGATGCTGGCACTGTGGAGTTTATAGTGGATACCATCTCAGGTGCCCTCATCCAAACGCTCATCATCAGGTATGAAATTGGAGACCTCCAAATCTGAAAAGCAAGAAAAGGCTGTAAGTGATAAGTGAGTCCTCTGCCACTGTACCAAATCCTAAGGCAAAAACTAATAGAGATTACTGTAGGGGGCACATACGGTATGCCCACTTGCTCTCATTCTTTCTCTTACAAGGGGGCTCTCTTGCTAAATGTTGTTACCACTTCAAATGCGCTTTCTGTGCATGTGTGGACTGGGTCTTTGAATATGGGCAAATCAGTCCATGGTCTTGGGATGAAACTCAGATTGGAAGAGACAACTTTTGAAAATGCCTTTGTGGACATGCATGCAAAATGCCACATGATTGGAGATGCTTGATAGATTATCCAAGTGAGCAAGCTGGTAATATGAGCCTCACATCTGCGGTTTCAACATTTGTACTTCTGGGAAGAGTCATTTTGCCCATATTTTGGATTCTAAGCAAGTAAAGATTGGGAATACAACATGGAAATCTGATCCATCACAGGTTTCTAGAAATTATGGAGCACAGACTAATGGTCCTTATGATCTGGGTCACTTTGTGTATTGACACTCATGATGCTGACTATGGTTTGCATTGATAGTATTAATAATTCTAAGCTTATTGATGGGAGTGGTCTACCAAAGCCCTACATTATGATAGTGTTAAAATGTGGTTACTGTAAAGATCTTAGCAAGGCATCGGCTGCTGCATGCTGCTTCAAGAGTGATGAAAATCTATTGCTTGATGAGGTCATCAATGTTGCTAATGAATTGAAACAATCAGGATTGCTGCAGAACATGCTAAACAGAATGTTGAAACTAAGGCTGCATTGACCCAAAAGAATGCCAGAAACTTTTGAAAGATGGGAGAAGTACACTTAATAAGATGATTGACATTGACCCTTCTGTATATGCCAGCTATTATTGGGTTTCATAACTGTGCCATAAATCTCTTCAAGAATTTGCAGGATTCCATAAAAGTGCTCTTCTATATCTGATATACACATAAGTGGAGTTTCTTTCTGAAATATTTAAGTTGGATTTGACATTTGATTTATTGCTTTTCTCAATGCTGTGAGATAATATCCATAACTTTGGAGAACTGCTTGCTCATTCAATCATAGAAAGTCTTCTAGGAACAAGGGGTTTCAGAGACACTTTATGCATCGTGCAACACTAACAAAAAGGCAAAAATGGATTATGGAGCTAGATTGTGAAAAAGCTAGAAAATGATCAGCCTGAAAAAACTAGGATTTGGGACATGGTGATGAGTTTGGGAAGCTGATCAGTGTATGGAATGAGATTCAGGTCATGAGGAAACTACTGAGTATAAATTGACAAAGTCAAGAAACTATTTACGAAGTTGTCAGCAGATCCAACTACAGCTTTTTAATTGGTTAGGGAACAACCTGCATTTTTATTGACTCTGAGGACAAGATGATTGATGATGATATTCATCTAACACATTTTGCAGTTGCTTTGAGTGGAAAGTCGTAAGCAGATCCAGATTCCCACAGATGGGAGAAATTGATGTTCATCAAGGAAGCCAAGTTGGGTTTTCTCCATTACAAATTCAACAGACTAGCATCTCATTTGCTTAAAGAAGATGAAGTCAATTCCTTTCAGATGCTCCAAATAGGCAGTCAGGCAGGTCAAGCTTAACAATTTAGTGGTTCAGTATGCAACAATGACATGGTCTCAGGTTTCAAAATCAGATGGGTTCAAGATTGATGCACAATCAACACACCACCTTCAGTGTGCCATTTTTTTCCTTTAAAATAATTTCTGTTTTTCCAAAAACTTCATCCTTAGGAAATTCTAGGTCAAAAGAATTCAGTTTTTAATAAACTTGTTGCCATTCTACTTTTGGCATACATTTTTACTATTTTATTTGACTTTTAACCATGTTCTCATTTTCTCGATTTTTAATAAGCGTGAATGAATTTTATGATTCCAAAAAAGGAATTTATGGAATTAATTCATGTAAAAAATAAATTGGGCCTTGGTGAGGGCTCAACATTGCAACACAATGTTCCAATCCTTAGTTTCCTAGTTAATCCTTCTTATAACAAAATTCATTAGAATTCATCCTTGAGGTAGGATACCAGATAGCTTTCGTCTATGTGTGGTTGTTATTCAACTATGATAAAAAAGAAGGTACTCAAATCAAATTTTGATTTTTGTTGCCAAGAGAAGACTTGAAAAGAATAACAATCTCAACTACAATCTTTATTGTCATAATCTCAAAGTGGACCTAGTCATCTACCTAGTGAATACTCAATTACCCCTACAATGTTGGACCTTGGACCTTACCATACTCACTTCTGGATTTACAGTTTTTTTTATTAACTTTTCTAACACTTTGCGAGTCTCAATGTGTAGTGGATAGATTGTGAAAAAATTTTCTATATTTTTTTTAATGAATAATTGATATTAATGACAGGTTTAACGTCCATAGCACTATCAGCTACTATAATGTCAGACATATTAAAGACAATATATATGAAGCAGAAACAGAAGAAAACTATTTTAGGTTGGTGACTTTGAAAATAGCGCATCCAAATGACAGAGAATTTCGTTCTTATGATATTGCAGAAACTTTGGATAAGTAGTATGTGTTGGTTGGCTATCATAGTTATGTAGAATTTGGACAACATATAATTGTTTTGGAACACCACATTATCCTACAAGATTGGATCCAACAACACCAACTTGTGATCGAACATGAACTTAACCAAGAATTGATATCAATTCTACGATATTTTTTGTAATAAACATTTTATTTACTTTTTAATATATATTTTTATTTTATATATTTTTATTTAGTTAATATTTCCTATCTAGTGACATGTTTGAAGCTATTCAATACTTGGTATCATCAAAGAAGTTAGACCATGGATTTGGTATGGATAATGTAGTAGTGGTGAACGGTAGAGGGAAAATCACAAGATTATGTGATGGCAATATGAGACTAGATCTTTAGTTTATTTGGAATGATATTGCACGTGTGTTACAAGACATTTTGAACAACTGCTATGGGCTCGAAATGAATCAAACTAATGATTTCAAATTGCTTATTGATGTTTTAAAAGGGATTCATGAGCATTTCATGAGTAAGATTATTTATATATTAATTTTTATTTTTTTTTAATTTATATTAATTATTAATTATTGGTTTCATTTGTTATACAGTGATGTTTTCAGAACCATACATAAGCATCCCTTACTTATGACCCCTTCTTGTCGTACTACTTTTCGTTTGCTCACCCACGTATCTCTGCTTCAATATAACAAATCATCAAATGCGTTGGCCTTTAAGAGGACTTTGGCACATACTTCTTCAAGATATCCATGTATTAGCTCTTCATGGACCTAATGGGTGAAAAATAATAATAGACTAAATTATAGCAAAGAATTGAAGAGGGTTTTGGCATGACCAAGTTCTCATTATTCATATTACTCTTGGTCATTTTTTTGTCTTCATGGGAAAGCTTGTAGCTTATGATGTCATGGTAAGTTTAATTTATTTCTATTTTATTTATACATTATTTTGTTTTATAAATCTAACAGATATATGTGTTTATGTAATGTGGGGAAATGCTCAAGTTTTAGACGAAGAGTTAAACCTCCTTTGGCCTGGTTTTCTTAGAATGGTATCCATATGCTACTAGGATTTCACATAAATTTGATTGATTGTAAGTGTTGCATACAACATATTTATGCCAATTTTTTTTCTTTTGATTGTATTATGCATATGTAAGTAAAATTCAATTATTTGAATTAGTCCTACATAAAAAAAATTAAAATATTGTGATGCATATTCCAATTATCTTCTTATTTAATGGTGTTATTTGTGTATTATTTTGTTGTAAATCACGAAACTTTACACTTACTAGATTTCTATTCTAGCTTATCATAGAACACTGCATTATGTCAAGTCATTAACTAGAAGCTTATGGTACCAACTTTATTCCTAAATCCACACATTTCTTAAATTCAACTTCTAATCGCAGGTGTGTGAAGCTAGTGGTATCTTAGAGTTTCTCGACGAGTTATCTAATCATATTTTGGAGATAAAGATGGTTCTGGAACTTCATTTGTTCCACTTGTGCGGTTAGTTATACATGGTCATTTTGCCTTTGTTTCTTGAACACTTTGCATTCTATGTACTTCATGATTTTCAGTAATTCCATGTTGGATTGAACTTTCATCTTCATGGGGATGAAAGCCACACATTAAGAGAATTTTACCGGAATTCATTTTGCTTAGCTTTTTGTTTCTGTTAATATCTTGTACTAGCAGTTTTAGATGGAGGGTTTCAAGAGAGTTAGATTATGCTGTAGAAGTTATTTGAAGTAATTCCTTGTTATTTTGGACCTTGTCATTACATATAGCATGATAGGTATCTTTATCATCTTCTCTTCATTCATTTCAAATGAACAGGGACGGTTGTTCTCTTTAAGGTTTTGTTTTTGCTTCTTCTCATCTGCCTAGAAAAGGATATGGCATGTTGGTAAGCAACCTTCTAGGTCCCGATCTGCTTGTGCGAGTCCTATGAACTTTGCAATTTGGTTTATTTTCTACTTGCTTCTATTGATTTTGTTGTTGAGCAATCAAAGCTAAACTCCCCCCTCAGGAATACAAATGGTTATATTTTTTATTCATCATTTTCTTGAATGATTCTAATTATCATTCATGATTATAATGAGAAACTTGTCATTTTCTGGTTGCTAGGACATGGAACCTAATGGACATAGCAAAATGAGGAGAATGAATCTTATTACTCAAAAGGGTAGTAGTTTGAACTTGTCATAAGTTATTGATGAACTTGATCCATGGACAGCATGGGCTTATAGACCTCACACCATTAAATTTTTGTTTATAGGCACATGTTTTCTTATGCAACTCCTGTATGACTATGAGGTTGTTGTCCTTGAGAGACAAGATGCATTTTTTTTCTTCATAATTCAAAGGTTTTTTTTGTTCAATGTGACCAAATATGAAGCCCTTTTACTTCCAGTTCAAAGATCCCAACTATTTCCTTTTGTGGAAGATTTGGCTACTTTTGCATGATTTTAGCTTGATAGTAAAAGTCATTTTCTTTTATTTTCCAAAAGAGAGATTTTTTCTTACTTTGTAAGATTCTAACTATTATTCACTCTTTATTTCTCTTTATCCCAACTGATGGTACATGCCTTTTTTGTGGGTACTGCCAAATTCAATGCCCATGCCTGTTCTCCCATAAAATCTGCATCTTGGACTTTCCAACTCATTAGCAAGTTTTCTATTTTAAATTGTTTGATTGGAAACTGCTCTTTTGGCTTTATTTGATGACATGGATTGATTTGTCATTACAGTCCCAGTACTATTAAAGATGAAGTTTGTTGATATGTCAAAATTACTACTATAATTCTTCATATTGTTACCATCTATCATCCATACCTCTGTATCTAAAAGTTGATTGGGTTTAACTTAGAGTTCTTTCTACACATGTACCTCTTATGTAAGTGTGGAACATATCATTAAATCAAAGTTTCTCTCATTAACCTTTAAGGCAGATTTTCGTTTTCCTTAATAGTCTGAAAATTCCATATCTTTTCATATGACTGCATTGTATGCTAGATCTAGTCTTTGCTAAGGGTCTCTTGTTTAGCAGCTTTCTTCTATTCTTGTATGTATATCTTACTGTGTAGGAGCTACAAGATCTCATTTAGTAAATTTTCTGGACTAACATGGATGGTATTATGAAGAGCCTAGTTCATGTTTGGAAGTGTTATATTATTGCTCTTTGGCTTGTGACCACTCAATTAAACTCATCATTGTTCTAACCTTTTGAAGGAATAATGATTTCGTGAAATGAGTGGGATGTTATTCTGGTGCTTATTAGTGTTTTAGCTTCTTTTTTTATGATTAATGACATAATGGAGTGATGGGTTATCGTATGTTTATTGGTACTTGTCAGTTGGGCAAGTGAAGCCCTTGATCCATATAACAATTCAGTTCATATGGTGATCTTGTGACCTCTGTGAAAAGTGTGCATTTCTGAGTGTAATTTCTTTGACTTTGAGTTATGTGATTGATATTTTTTCCAAAGTAATTATTTTAGTACATATGTTTTATATTGCTTTTGGTTGGGGATATGATTGATGATTGCAGTTTTGCTTGCTTATAGCTTACTTGAAGCACCTATAACATAAGTTAAAGTTAGAAGTTTATTTTGAAACAACCTGCATCCTAAAATATTTGGTATAATATATATAGTGCCAAAATGGCAGCCATGTCATTGCCAAGTGGAAACCAAGATGAAATGTTTAGTCAAGTACATATGTATAAATATGAAAGTCGTACCCTATTTGGTATATCTTGTAATCAATTTCCTGATTTTAGGAAGTAGATTAATTGATTTTATGGACTAAGTTGTATTTTGTAAAAATGTTAGCCAAATATGTGGGAAAATTTTGAAGTCAATGCTTTTTGTAATATTTTATAAAATTTAATGAGAATAAATGAAAAAAAAAATATATGTTTGAAAACTAACAAAAAATTTCTTTGCAAGTTTTCATCTTTGATCTTAGATCCAATCAAGCATTTGGCTTAATCTTGTTGATTAATTCTACAATTAGCAATGTAGAGTGAGTCTTCTGTATTGGTTGAGTGGCTCCAGATGCACATCATTCCCTATACCTTGTTGTTTCGCTTATTTCAAGTTTGCTCTCATGAAAGAAGGCGGGGTCCATGGATCAATACATTGGTTGAGATGAAGGCAAAGTTGGAAGACAAGTTTTTGCATCTTGACTATGACTTGGTGTTATTTTGCAAATTCCATCACCCACACAAATGCAAGACCAAAGTGTGTGTGCTTATAACACAGTGCATGAGAAATCCTAAGATCTTGTGAGAGTACATAACTCAATCTCCACTCAAACCTTTGGAAGGCCCATAATTTGTTTGGAGAGTTCCCCTTCATCTCTCAGTTAATTAATGACTTACCTCAATTGGGGTACTTTTTAATTACTTCCTACTACCTGGTTTCTTTAGGGAAGTATAACTCAAGATACCTCCATTACAACAATCTTAGTGACAAAAAAGCTTCTTAGATGACCATAATTCTTTAACAGGGAGATCTTAATTGCATTATGACAAGTTGGCACAATGCCATCAATGCATACCAATGCATTCTTTACATCACATGATAAAGAGGCCAAAAGGAGATTAGCATCCAAAGACCATGGAAAAAGTGTGGAATTTTTCTTCTAAAGGTACTGATCTCATGATACTCTACCATAAGTTTGTTTAAACCTCATTGATTTCTTTCACTTAAGCAAAAAAACTAACTCCCAAGTTCATCATCATCATGCATCTTCTTCTTTTTGAATTAGCATCACTTAATTCATTGCTTTCCTCTAATAAGGTAACTAAAGGGCATTGAAGACATTTTGAAGAACTAAAATAGAAGATACAAAAAAAAAAAAAAAAAAAATGATGTTTACGAGACATTGTAGCATATAATATAGAAATAGAAGTAATGAAGTTGGATGCACAGAAAAATGTCTTGCTAGAAAAACCCACAGGACATGGTGCAGTTTAAGCGATGCATTATTGTGAAACCAAGGTTTGGTTAATCTCGGTTTTGATGATAACAAAACATTGTTTAGAATTAATGATTATATTTTAAGTGTGATTAGGCAAGATGATTTCCAAAGTGGCAATTACAAAGACATATCAAGCCAAAGAGAAATCATGAAGAAGAAGACCACCTCAAAGAGAAGTGCTTTTCAAGACCCAAGCTTCGTAAGATCTCTTTGTAAGGTTGTTGGTGCACTAGTTTTTTTCATGCATTACATTCTTTACTTATGCACCAAAATCATCCAAGAATTAATTCATTTTAAATCCTTTTAAAATTGGATGATTTCATGTTTTCAATTAAAACCTTGTGTCAAATATTTTCCAAACTTGTTTTAAAGGTTTTAAGTTAAAAAAATTGGGTGTTGAGCCAAAAATGGCTCAACCGGTTGAACCGGAAGAACAGTAACCGGTTGACCCCCAGCTCAACCGGTTGAGAGGTATGAACAGTAACCGATCGACCATTCGAAAAATGCAAAAATTTTCTCTTTCTTCCAGAACGGTTGTTCAACCGGTCACGGTTATTCAACCGGTCAAGGTTGAACCTTGTCCGGTCGAGGTCCGGTCGAGGCCCAACGGTCACCTGCCAAGCATTAAATGCTAACGGCTAGTCAACCGGTCGACCCCCAGCTCGACTAGTCGAACCCCAAACGGCTAGTTTGACTTTTTTCTTCTATAAAAAGGCTCCAATCTTCATTGTTTCAAGAGCTTAACCTTCCTAAACCTTTCTTGAATATATGTGAGCCTTTGAAGAAGTGTTTTGAGTGCACCATTGTTCAAAAACTTGCATATCATTAGTGCACCATTCAATCCTAGTTTCTTGCATCATTTGAGCTTAAAGCTTTTGTACTAGGATTTTGTGAGATCTTGTAATTGTAAATCTTTGAGAGGAAGTTTTCCAAGAGTGTGGTATCTCTTGAGAAGTGTAAAGGGTGCTTGGAGCCAAAAGTCCAAGAGGGTGGATTGGAACCATAATCCAATTGTATTGCTTGAAGGCTTGGTTTGGAAGCCTTGAATTAGTGGAACCTCAAGCTTGGGATTGAAGCTAGAGGAGAGTGGATGTAGGTCGGGTTGCGCCGAACCACTATAAATCTTGTATTTGCATTCTCTCTTCCCTACTCTTTTAATTTATATGCAATTGTTTTTATATTGTTTATTATATATACTTGCATATAATTATCTCTTACATTCACTTAGTTTAAATTTGCAAAAAGAGACCATCACCCTATTCACCCCCCCTCTAGGGTGATTACCATAGGTTGGATTAGCCTAATATTTCTAACAATTATGAAAAAAATTGAGTTTACAAAAAATATAACTAAGTGTTAATGGTCTAAAGCCCAATTTATGCTCGTGAAGGTTAGCCCTTGTCCAGGAATTTCATGAAATGAGTCCATGCAACACACAAACTATACCATGATCCGTAACAGTGCACCCTTCACTAATTTAGCATCCATCCAATTCAACACTTGAATCCAAGAGCCAAATTTCTTGAATCAACAAAGAAATCTTGAATTCTTTGACTCCACGGTTGAATTCTTGGTTCCCAAGCATGATATGTGTATCCGACAAGGATCCACACCCATTGTTGTATTGTGTTGACCTAGGTAGGTGATCAAGTTGGAGAGTTGAATTCTCCTAGCTTATTGAGAGAAATAACGAGCATATGATGGTCACACTCCTATGATTTTGTAACTCAAAACATTAACTCAAGTGGTCTCATTTAAGTATTCCCAACTAGAAATACTAAAATTTTGCAATTTGATATTTTCTAAGTGAACTTTTAATGCATAGCCTAAATAATTATATTTTGTGTTATAAACAAAAGTTAGTATCTAGGTGATCATGATATCAGAAAAAGGGTATAATGTCCCATGAAATTCTAAATTATTTTAGTCAATCTTGGACAAACTAAAGCGATAGCATGTCTATAGGACAATGCATAGAATCTTTAAGACATGCAAGAGAGGTTATCTATTGACAACACAATTGAGGGGCAATTGACAAATGCAACTGAAGACAAGCAAATTTTTACTTCCTGTTCTACACATTTTAGATTTATCTGAAGATGTCTACTTTGATGAGATTTAGTCATAGCGGAGTTCTATTAGTAAAACTATGTCACGCAGTTAAGGAATTAATATTTACCAATATTATAGTGGAATGAAAATCTCTTATGTTGATCCACGTTTATGCAGTCTTTGCATGTTATATTGCTTCTTCATAATTCACTTTTTTATTTATAGCTCACCTTTCGCCACATGTTGCCAAACTTCAATGAGTGTTGGTGGGATGATATTATTTAATTTGGACATTCTTGTATGCAATTGGTTTTGTTAGCTTCTTGCTACTTTATGCTCTCTTTGTGTTTGATATGTTTATAGAATTTGAACATTAAGTTTCTCCTTTAAAATTAAATCCTATTATTGATAACTGCATACTTGACCCTTCTTCCATAATATTTATGATTGTTAATTCAACTATGTACCTTTCACCTTCTTTATCATATGTGAAGGTCATCAACACCTTTAGGGCTTTTCTTAGTGAACTTCTTTTTCAAAAAATCATTCATCTTAGTTTCTCTTCACACCTTCTACCCTAGCTAAATTAATCTAGAACTTAAAAGCTTTGTCTAAGATTAAGGCTTTTGCTTGGCTTGTGGATAATAATATGAAGGTTGACACCAATGATATACTTCAAATGAGGAGACTTTATAGAGCTCTTAGTTTAAACCAATGTGTTGATTATCTCTTTCTTTGTTGCCTATGGCATCGAGACTTTTGTAAAGATTGTTTGGACTTGCTAAGAGTTATTGGGTACCTTCTAAAGGCATAGCAAATATGTTGGTAATTTTTACCAAGGTTTTGGTATTGAACCTAAAGGAAGAGTTCTTTGGTAAGTGGCTAGCTTATCTTTGATAAGATTTTTATGCTTGGAGAGAAATGTTAGGATCTTTGAAGACAAATGAAAACTTATGGAGGTTTATTTGGGATTTGGTTTACTTCATCCCATCTTTATGGTCATTGGTAATTGATCCCTCTCTAGGTGTTTATTTTGTATCCTCTATTGCTAGATTAGAATAATGTTCACTCCAAGAGATTAAACACTAAATCTATGTGTGAGTGGTTACCTCTTGTAGTAGGTTTGGTAAAATTAAACTTTGATGGATGTTTTCTATGTAACCTAGAACAATTAGGTATAGGAGGTGTAATAAAAATTCATTCGGGTACAATAGTGAGAGCTTTACTCTAAACCTGTTGGAGTGGATTCAACTATTGAGTAAAGACACCAACTTTATTAAAGGATTTGCTGCAAGCTAAATTTTTGCGTTTGTTCAACCTAAATGTAGAAGGAGATTCTTCTATTGTTATCGCTAATAGGGAGAGAGTCTCATGGAAGTTTGATAGTTGGCTTTGCAAAATTCTAGGCTTTTCTTGGGTTCTTATTCAACTAATTAAGTTGCAAATTAGTCATCTAAGTGCTTGAGTGTCAACATTATATTCTTGTTGTCAACAAGTCCTCAAGTGCAACAACTTTAAATTTATAGTACCCAAAAATTATCTCGATAATCAAACCTAAAGGAAGTGATTGAGAAATTAATTCAAGAAAGAGATGGAAGGGAAGTTCTTTATATTTTTTATATTGAATTTTGAAGCTAGAATTTTCCCTTGTGATCCTATCTTAGATAGACACCGCAACATAGAGCTTTCTAGATCTTTATCCATTTCCCTTCAAGACACTAAAAACTACTTTGCATTTCATTTGTATGGCTAGCTACTTGAGTGGTCACTATGATAGCTCTTGGTGTTCAATCCATTCCCACAAATAACACCATTTGTTGGTGTGTGGCCTTTTAGGGGCCCGATCCATTGTTGTGTGAGTCGAATAATATCAAGTTGTGACTATTCAAGCCTCTTTGTGCCCTTAGATTTTGAAGTGAGGTGTAAAAGAGGGAATAGAGAAGGGAATGCTAATCTTTAGAGGGAAAAGGATGGAAAGAGTTCTCTTATTCTCTCATCTTTTTCCTGTTTGAACAAACTTACCTTCTTTGAATCTAAGACTTCTTTATATAGTAGTTTTTGTATCCAAACCTTGATTGGTTGGAGGATTGGTCAACCCTCCTTTTGAGAAGGCAAATTGGCATGTTGAACCTTAAGGGTCACGTTAGACTCGTTATTAGCTAGTCATGCTTATGTTAGGTGGCACTTAGTAAGCTATCTTGGATGTTTCATGTTGATAGGAAGAATCCCTACCTTAGGATCGTCCATCTGCTTCATTCACAGGTGGTAAGATCCTTAGTCTTTATGGCTATTAGGTCTCTCTCTTGGGAGAAGGTTTTGGCATGCTCTGCTAGTGTTAATCAAAAGATTTTCTGAATCTTGTAAACGTCCTTCCTCAAGTTAGTCATGTCATGACTTGGCTAATCATACGTAGTTGGATAGACCCAATTAGGTGATATTTATCGATCCATCCAAGTACTTCATCATTTGAGAGGTGATACTATCATTGATCGAGAGCAATCATCATGATGTTGATCGAACAATCATCCTGGCGTTGATACCTCCATGACCTAAAAAAAAGAGGGAAGGGAGTAGGATTTTATATATTCTAATTCTGTTATGGTGTCAAAATTTTAATAGAAAATGTAATACTTTTAATAATTAAATAATTTATAAAAATATAATATGACAAGTTAATCCTATATTAGAAAACATTTACTAAATAATTAAAAGTATTTAGTGAATATTTGGAAGCAAAAACATGTATGGGTTGACTAATTTATTATTATATGGGATTATTGGTAGATTAATGTATCTTGCACATTCTACACGGCTAGATATAACATTTTCTAGAAACTTGCTTGCAAGATGTAATTTTACACCAATTCAAAGAGATTGAGAATGAGTTTAAATGCTTGCTATGTTATGTTCATATAACAACACACTTTACTTTATTGGAAAAAGTCAAAATCTCAGTCTTTAAATAAAAGATGACCTAGTTGAGTTTAATTTCTAATAGGTTCATCATTACTATGCATTTGCATGCAAATCACATCGCAATGCTCTATATCCATTCTTCATTCTTCTTTCCTAAAATATCAAAGAAGTGGAATTCAATCCAACATGGAATTACTAAAATCTTGAAGTAAAAAATAATGCAAATTTTTTCTAAAACAACTAGATTTTCATTAAAAAAAGCTCAAAATGTTGTTGCCATATCCAGGATCTGGCAAGAAATGGGCAAAATTTATCAACACAGCTTGCTAGAACCAGACAAGTTTGAACTATCCACTTACCTTCTATAAAATTCGGGAAAACTAAATGGAATAAAAAATAAAATCACAGTTTTTTTTTGGACTCAAACGTTCAAATAAAGTTTTTTCTAGAATAACAAAATTCATTATAATTATAAAAAATAATTTAATAAATAATAATAATAAATAATTTATTAAAATTATTAAATAATAGGTCATTTTTTCTTGTTTTTAGTCTAGCAAAGTAAATGCAAATAGTAAAGAAAAAAAAAAGAAAAAAAGAATTATAAAATAATAAGAAGAACTCACATGAAAGTCTGGCATTAAAAGATAACAAGCGTTTGGCACATGAAAGTCCCAATTAATATGAAATATTAAAAACTCATTCATATCCCACAAGTACCTAGTCTTTTGAAACAAAATGTCCTAGGTTCTAGTAATCTTCCAAGAAAAAAAAATGATGATCCATTATTGAAAGCATTGCTAGAAGGAAAAACAGGCACACGCTTCGGGGCAAAAACAAGAGTTTTGAGGCAAAGTAACCCTTTTATAAAAACAAAGGTAAGGTTTAACCCTTTTACCAAACTTACGTTCAAAATACAACAAATGTAAGATCTTAATTTATTTGTGTTTTGAAAAATTTATCTTTATTTAAATAATAGTATGCTATTAAGTTTTCATATATAGATTTTTTTTATTATTTTAAAGCACATGTTTATAATTTTATGTAAAAATAGACTATTATTTGTACACACACAACATATATGCCTTGAAGATACATTTCAAAATTAGTTAATGAAATTAATTAGAAAAATCTACTACAAAATGTAATTTTTAGTAGTTTCATCAAAGTCACAAAAAATACCCATTAAACATTTATATAGTGGGAAAAAAAAACCCCTTCACTAACTGTAGTAGGTATAACTTAAATTAATAAATTATATAATTTTATATCTTAAAAATAAAATAAATTAAATATATTAAATTAATAAATTATACAATTTTATATCTTATTTATATATATCATATAACTTTATTATTTTAAGATTATTAATTTATTGATAAATAAAATATTTATTTATTATTATATTTATCAATTTATCTTTATTGAAGTAATAGTAGATTCTTAAGTTAAGATATATAAATTTTTTATTATTAAAGTATATATTTTTAATTTCAATAATAATTTATAATTTAATACTTTTTAATTAAATTTTAAAATAAGAAAGAAACAAAATTAACTAAAGCCTCAATTGACAATTGAGGCTTCAATTAAAAAAATGAAGTCTCAATTGTCCATTGTGACTTCCGTTCAAAAATGAAGTCTCAATTGAGATTTTAACTTAAATTTTAAATATATATATATATATATATATATATATATATATATATATATATATATATATATATATATATATATATTTTATGACATGACTTCTATGTGATAATAAAGGGGTTAAACTTTATATATATATTTTTATAAAAGGGTTGTTTTGCCCCAAAACTCTTACAACATAGGAATGTGACAATAGGTTAAAGAAAAAAAAAAAAAGATAAGAAAATGCATCCAGTCTCAAAAGCTTCTCAACATAGCACTACCATAATTTACACCATTGGAGGTACTTTTGAGCCTATATGTTTCCTGTTGCAGGCATAGAAAGCAAGAGAGTGATGCCTTTCTTACTTTCTTTGCTTAGCAGAAACCTATATAGGAACTAGTTGCTCTAGGACAAACCTCAACCCCTACTAGGTTTTTGACCAACAGTACATGCAAAAGCTTAAACTCTAGGAGCAATGGACAAGCAGCCATGGAAGTGGTGACTAAGCAACACTTAAGAACCTACATAATAATCAATTCTCTCATAAAACTAAAGAGATTCATTAATCAAGATAACAAGAACATACCTTGGTTTCCCACATGATTCATTAGTCTACTTCACAGTTTAGTAAGGTGGTATTTGTTTTTTGGTTGAATAGAAAAAACTAAAACATTTGACATTATCTATTCCACTAAAAGTAGCACAAAATTTGTGAAACTTCTATAATGTAAGCAAAACAATAAGAAAAATAATGCGAAACAAAATTTTATTAAAATTTATAAATTGTGAGATACAATTTTGTGGTAATATTCTTTTAAAATCTTTGTGAAAAATCAAATGATTTTTTTCCCTAATATATAATCAAAACAAAAATGTCACTATTCCCAAAGTCCTGTGAAACTGAGTCATTAACAATTTCTTCCTAGACCTTTTGCTTGACTAGTTTTTTTCATTAGAACCTTTAGCTTTCTTTTGCAGATTGCTTAACCTCCCTACTCTATGTTGCGAAAAGAGGAAACCCAAACAATGATGTTCTAGTTGAATTCAATCTCTAAATAAAATGTTCTATTTGAGTTTAACTTCTACATGGTTCATCATTACTAAGTATTTGCATGCAAATTACATCATGATGTTATATCTATACCTCATTCATCTGTCCTAAAATATCAAATAACGGGAATCCAATGCAGCATGGAATTACTGAAAATGTTGAAGTAAATAGAATGCAAATTTTTTCTAAAATAGCTGAATTTCCACTAAAAAATGATGCTCAGTCTGGAAATAAACCGTGTTTGTGCTGGTAAGAAACGAGCAAAATTTATCAACACTAGCTTAAACTAGGCTGGCTTGAACTATCCAGCTTTTAGCGTAGCTTGATACCCCATACATAAGTGAAACTACGTTCAGAACGTTCATGGAAGGGAGGAGTTTGGAGCATCGTAATTGATTAAGAAGAATGACTAGGGTCATACACCTCGAAACTTGGGGACGCACTTATTGAAAATCCCGCACAATAAATATGACTGGTGGACATGGTATATATCCGCTTCTTGATCTTCATTACCATGGGCAAAGGCTTCGACACTTCAAACTCGTGAATATGGGAAAACTTCATAGTGGAATCAGAGAGATCGGCCACATACATGCTCGATGAAATCCTTGTGTCTCTCTTGGATCTGTCCAGTTTCCACTAGTCATAGGCTAGATCTTTTTCAACCCATTCCTCTCCCACCATATGCAATTTTGATCCATCTACATAGAAACCCATCCCCCATGGAAAATTTTTCTCTTCAAAATCGATTACTTTATCCATCGATAATTGAGTTATATCGGGAGGAGTTGTTTGGAATCCACATCTCAGCAACTTCGTCGTGTTAATCAATAGGATGCGATGGTAAAAATACAAGTACAGATGAGGACCACCCAATTCTTCACCTTCCATCTTGTCTGTAATCACCTAGGTCTCCTGCTTCCAAACTAAACGACATTTCTAGGGTTTATTATTATTATTATTATTATTATTTAATAAAATTTGATAAAAGATATTTTGTACAATAGAGTGTAGGAGAAATCATATAAAGTGTACTATTTAAAAATATGAATGAATTGAGTACCTCTGGGAAGAAATCATGGAAAGTATATTTTGAAAAAACTAATCATTAAATCATGCATTAGAATAATAACTTTAAGCATTCTTCCAAAACTACCCTTCAACAATAAAGGTGGGTTGTTACCTAACAAAGCAAAACTATTTATCATGCTATGTGCCTTCCTATGTTTTTTTCTTTTGGAAGTCAACCCACCCCATTCCACTTCTCTTTACTAAAACTATTTTTAAATTTTGATTTTCCTTTTTTAAAATTATTCTCATTTTTTTTTCCCAATTTTTGAAAATCTACTAAATTAAAAAGTAAAATTTATTTCTTAAAAATACAATTCATTTTTTAAAAGTACAATTCATTAATTCGTTAGGTTTTTTCTTATTCTTTATGAAAATTTTATTTTAGCATCATGTGTAATTATTAATGCATTAAAATAAATTAAATTTAATATAAAAATATATTCACCCTTAATAATTAATAATCTAATAAATAAATGAATACTAATATTTTAAATGATATTGATTTGAAATATATATAGATAATATTTTATTTTGTTTCCTATTCATAATATTTTTATATTTATAATATTTATAATTTTCATATTATAGATCTCATTTATTATATTTTTATTTTTTATTTTTTTAATAGAATTTACAAATAAAAAATAAAAAAGAAACACTATCCACATGTGTTGGAACTAAATTTTTTGTTTTTTGTTTTAAAAATGAAAATAAAAAAATAATATAAAAAATATTAACTTACCTTTCATTTCATTCAACAAAAAATTAGTAATGGTCATTCTTCAAAAGTATTTAATTTTAAAAACAATATTTGAAGATAGTTAAAATAAAAATTTTAAAAGTGATTGCGTTAAATTTTTTTAATATAAATTCACAAATCTCATCATATTATATTGATATTTAAAAAGAAAAGCTAATGTTTTTTTTATTAAATATGTAAAAAAGCACATTTTTGTTTAATTAAAAATTTAAACCATTAAAATTGTTTTTATTTTTAATAAATAATGTTTTTATAAAGTACATTATGTGCATTTTTTGACATATTATTTAATAATCATTGTCAAAGTCATAACAATGACAATAAAAAACTAAATAGGTTAATATATTTTATTATATATAGTGATAATTTTAGTCACTTATATTGTTACTTTTAGTTTTAGGTAAAAACAATGTTATTATCTCTAGTTGTATATTTGATATAGAGGTTATAGTGGTGATGAGTGATACATAGGGTAATACATTATGTTATTTATAGTTATACTTTTAGTTTCTAACATTGTTACTTTTAAATACAAATAATGTTACCATTGTTCGTGACATGTTTGAAGTAGTAATGGGTGATATGACGGCTATATACATAAGGTTTAATTAAGTGTGTATGTCAAATTGTCTTGTATAGGTGATAATTGATGGGTATTATTAGAAAGTTACTATTTTAGTGCATGATTTGGGGATTATTTTCCCTAAAATATACTTTCCATGAAACCCAATTTTTAGGGTTCTCATTTCATTCATATTTTTCAAACAATACACTTTTACATGATTTTCTCTAGAGTTTATACATCACATTTTCAAAGGAGGAAGTCATTTTTTTTCAAATTCATGTTATGGATGACCATTTTAGTTGAGTAACTCAAAAAGTTTGAGGGTAAGCTATTTTTTCAAATATAAGTATGATCTTCTCCTTTTAATCAAATATTAACTTTTCATTTCAAAAGTATTTGATGAGGGATAGAAATCAAAAAATTATTGATGAGTATTTTATGAAAAAAAATTCATATGAAGGTTATTATTTTGAATGGGTGTTTTCAATCCATCTATTTTTAAAGTGTCTTTAACAATGTTTTTATTTCAAGTGTTTTTTTTTTTTTTTTTTTTTTTGTGAAAGTGCTTTATTTCAAAATGTTTTTAGAAGAATCACCTATTCGTATTTTTTTCATAAAACATTACATGTGAGTTTTTAAAAAGATTTGTAAAAGTATTTGATAAATTTTATTAAATACTTAATTTTTTTCAAAAAAACTTTTTTATATTAAAAACATTTCTTAGAATAATTGTGAGACATGGGTTTGGGAGGTTTTTACTCAAAGTGTTTTCAATAAAAATATTTTCTTATAATTTTTTTAAAGAGAATCACTAATAAAATGTTACTAAAAAAAAATGCTAATAAATAATATATCAGATTTTTTAAATGTTATCAAACACCTTATTATTATTATTTTTTTAAAATATACTTTTTAAGCAAAAAGGTTCGTTAAAATAACTCCTGAAAGGATTAATCAAGCAAATATAAAAATATTACACAACTAAAAGGACTTCTAATCTAAACATAATTTATGAGTGATTATTGCATAGAATATGAAGACTCCTTGATATTTAGATATGGTGGCAACTTGCATTTCATAGTGCAGGCTTTTTTAATTGAAGTTCATGAGGGAAAAAAACTGCATCTCATGCTAAATGCAGCCAAATACCGGGAGATCAACTCACCTCTTCAAGGAGAAGCAGGCCTACTGACATGTAGTAGGAACCAACAGTAAGTTTCATTATAGAAAACCTCCCCTTGAATTGGCACAGCCTAACCTAGTTCAAAATCGTTCTTGTCCCACGATTAGAATTGCATCACTCCCAACACCTGTCCTACCTCTTGGCCCAAATTTTGTATGGCCATGCGTAGCCAACTCCCAAGGAAAACCAAAAAAATTACTTTTTTTTTTTGCTCCCTGTGTTTTCTGGATCTGTTATAGGGATCTCTTTGCTTTTGTGCCTTTGGATTTAAATTTCACGAACCCTAAATCCATGATTTTTGAGCGAGGCTGAAAAACACAACCTTTGCTTGCGAATCATGATCAGATTACTAGGCAAATCATGATCATGAAAAACACAACATTCATATTCGTATTGTTTTGGAAAGACATGCTTGTTAGGTTTCAAAATCAAATGGGTTCTTCTTCCATAGGCACTTAATTTTGTGGCTTTGAATGGGTCTTTGCCTCTTTCAATTGATTAAATGAAGGTGTGGAAATGGTAATATTTGATTTTTTTTATTTGTTCTTGTTAGTTAAATTCTAATAATCTATTTTCCTCTTTTGGTCATGTAGAACATCATTGAATCAAGATTATGTTGATTTTGGTTTCACATACATTAAACTTGAGATCAAAAACCTCAAATTTTCCACATATTAGATCTTTAATTACTGGGTACGTTCTGGTTTGCTTTGTGATATATTGAAGAAAAAGTGTGGATTGTGTGATGGTTGAAATATTTAGTTACTTGTTTTTTTGGTTTTGAGTCTCAAATGGACTTGTCAAGTTGTAAGCATTTGAGATTCTTTGGTCGCCATTTGAATTTTAGACATGCAAATGTGTTGCTCTGGTTTTTAGAGCTATTTTGCTCCCCACATTCTTTGGCTTTGGTGGGGTTGTTCAGAACAAATTTTTGGTGATCAACAATAGTTCATTGTCCTCAAATTCCAAACTCCAAATGTGGAAAGACAAGTTCTTGGAGGTTCCTTAGATTTTATAAGGATAAGTTCTTTTTGTATAGAAAAATAATTAAAAAAAAAACCTTAAATGAGTAGTTTTAGATGAAACCAAGTATAGTTTGCATTTACATAAATTTGGAGTTGTTTTAGTTCTTGCTAAATTTGTTCATTTATTTTTCCTATCCTCATTCAATATGATGTCGTATTTTTTTTTTTCATGTACCTTTCTATAGAGCTTGGTAAACTATAGCTGGTTGTGTTGTCATTTTTTTCTTGGTCTTTCTAAGCAACCAAATGAAGCATTTGTGCATGATTTGTAGGCTATCTTTGACTTGTATAGTTTGATGGAAACCTTGGACATTTCAGGGAAAATGTTAGGTGAAAAAATCATAATAATGATCTAAATAGTTAAATATCTTGGTTGAGGTTGGATCAAAACAATAACTTCATTAGGTTAAAATGATTTTTGTTTTAGGTTTTGCTCCTAGGTTTATCCTCCATATGTTTTTGCTATATCAATATTTTAATATTTGAGAGTTGGTTTGTTTACCTGTGTTATTAAGAAATAATCTATTATTGTCTAATAAAGGTGTAGTGGCTAGCTTGCTATTAAAATTGTTCATAAAGCTTGATATTTGATTGCTTCTCATTATACATTTTTCTTTTTAATTTGTTAATATGCTTTATATTTTTTGCTACAAATTCGAAGTTTGGGTGTTGGAAATTTAAGGCTTTCCTATAAAGTAATGCTTCAAGATAGAGGCAAGAGACTTGGTTGTAGATATATCATAAGCAACTTAATTTAAGTTTATGTATATTTTCTTATAGTGTGTTTTTAATTTCGTTGTATATTATATGAGTTTCTTCTATATAAAGAAATTGGGGACAACTTTAAACAAGTTCATTGATTTGTGCTTTAATTATTAATCAAATGTATATTAAATATGTTTTGATTATATATAAAATCATGATAATTTGATTGTCATTATCATTCTTAAATAATATCAAATTGATTATACATGGTACCAGGTTCAATTTTTCATATTAAAAAATAATTTTAAAATTTTTCGAGGGGAACCTTGACAGTTGTACTTATTCCCTATATTGACATACATTATACTCAAATTTGAGATATATGGGAGCAATCATGACATATGTGGTATCTATCCTTAACATATATGGTGCCCACAAAGACATGTGATACCAAACATTGACATATATAAGCCAATTAAGATATATATAAAATCTAACCTTGACATATGTATCTAAAAGCCTTGATATATGTGGGGTTAATCATGACACATATGATACCTAAACTTGACATTTGTTGGACTAATCTTAACAAAAGAGTGAGTTAACCTTTACATAAGATTAAGTAATCTTGATATAAGTTTAATCCCACCTTAACATATATGAAAGAAACATTGACATATCACATACTAATAAGATTTCATCATTTGTAAAAATAGAGAAAATCTTAACATATGTATATGTCAAGTTATCTTTAAACTTTTCTTGACACTGGCATAGATAACATATATGAAGAATAACCTACCTTCACAGATATACCTTACATTGACAATGAAAAACTATCAACAAACATTTTTTTTCTTGTAGTGCGTCATAACTAGGATATAGTGCATTGCTTTGTTTTTGTTCTTTTAATTTTGTTTTTCTATATATATATATATATATATTTTTTCTTCTATTTTATGCTTGGTTGGAAAAGAGTTCTTTTAGGTAGACTTCAAAGAATAACTAAGGAATCTCAACCAAATATGGAGGACACTAAAGAGTCCAACAACAACAACAACAGGCCACGACCACTTATGCAAGACCAAAGAACTAAGAGAGAGTTTCTAAATTCTCATAGGTTGAGCACACCATCGTGTTTTATGCTACCTCCAAATCATGATCATCTTACCATTCGACCTTAAGTGGTATCTCAACTACTCATTTTTAGGGGGAGAGAAAATGAAAACCTACTCTCACATCAAGGAATTTGATGACATCGTTTCAATTTTTTGAGAAGTCAACACTTCTTTAGAGATCTTCTGCATGAAGCTATTCCCTTTGTCATTAAAGGGTAAAGTTAAGACTTGGTTAAATAGTCTTAGATCCTACAGTATCATAAATTAGTGTGATCTACAATCAGTGTTTCTATAAAAATTCTTTCCAACAGATAGGATCAGTGCATTGAAAAAAGGAGATCTCGAATTTCAAGGCTATGGAGGATGAGAAATTTTTTGCATGTTGGGAAAGATTCAAAGAGATGGTTGTAGCATGCCCCTATCATGGATTTGACAATTGGATGCTAGTATCGTATTTCTATGAAGGCATATCACCACCAATGAAACAACTTATCGAGACTATGTGTGGAGGAGATTTCATGAATAAAAACCCCAATGAAGCATTTCAATTCCTTGATTATGTTATCAAGGCATCTGGAAGTTGGGAAGAACCAATCATCAAGGAACCACCCAGAGATAAAATAGTGAACAAGGCAAGAGCTAGTGGAGTGTATACCTTACTAGAGGATTTAGATGTCTAAGCAAAGTTTGCAACCGTTATGAGAAGGTTGGATGATTTGGTATCCAAGGAAGTTTAAGAGGTACAAATAGTCAATAAGGGAATAACTCAACCGTGCTTGATATGTAAGTCTATAGAACATGGTGTGCAATCTTGTCCTACTCTACCTATAATGCAAGACATGTTTTCGGAGCAAGCCAATGCTTTAAGGACATACCAGCAATATTCTAGCAATTCTCCATATTCCAACACTTATAATCTGGGTTGGAGGAATCATCTAAATCTATCATGGAGAGGAGGTAATAATGGCCAGTTTCAACAATAAGGAAATTGATTTCAGGGTAATCAAACTAATGAGCAGCAAGGTTTTCAACCATAAGGTATGCCATCTCAAAATTTTCAACAACATCTTCAGACCTCATCGTCTAACTCTATCCTGGAAGATATGATGAGAGAGTTTATATAGAAGTAAGACAAGTGTAATGAGGATCAAAATAGGATAAATGCTCAAACATCTCAAGAACTAGCAGATTTCCGAACCACTTTGAGCCAACTTGCTGCAGGCTTATCTCAAGAGAAAGGAAAGTTCCCGACTCAACCACAGAAAAATCTAAGAGGAGTAAATGAAGTTTTTGAAGTTCAAAAGGAAGATTGCAATGCGGTTATCACACTTAGAAATGAGAAAGAATATGAAGGGCCCAAGATACCTGTAAGTGAAGATATTCTTGCTAGAGATGAACCAACCGTGGAGAAAAATGCTAGTAATGAGAAAGAGTCAGAAAAATATGAGCAAGTCATTGTGAGCAAAGATAAAAGGAGTGTTTCCAACCATTTGCCTTTCTCTTAGCTATGCAGAGACACAAAGTGGGGGATAAGACTTCGGAGATTTTGGAAGTTTTGAAGCAAGTGAAGATCAACATTCCACTCCCTGATATGATCAAGCAAGTGCCCGCTTATGCAAAGTTTCTCAAGGACTTATACATTGTGAAGAGAAGGATTAAATTAAGCAAGAAAGCATTCCTTACCAAGCAAGTCAGTGCCATCATTGAGAATAAGGCAATGGTGAAGTACACGGATCTAGGTTATCCTACCATCTCAGTCAAGATTGGAGACTAATTTGTGGTAAGGGCTTTGTTAGATTTGGGAGCTAGTGTAAATTTGCTTCCATATTCAATCTATAAGCAATTGGGATTGAGAGAGCTTAAGGCTACTACCATTACACTCTCCTTAGCAAACTGTTCAATTAAAGTACCTAGAGGAGTAGTTGAAGATGTCTTGGTGCAAGTTGAATAGTTCTACTACCCAATGGATTTTGTGGTGTTAGATACAGAGCCATTGAAAAAGAGTGTGAATTTTGTTCCAATTATTCTTGGGAGACCCTTCCTTGCTACAACCAATGCACTCATTAATTGTCGGAATGGATTGATGCATTTATGATAGTGGAAATGAATGTCTACAATTTATGCAAGAAACCAATGGACCATGATGATGTGGGGGATGAGGAAGCATGCCTTATAGAGGCCTTGGTACAAGAACACACAGAAAAGTTAATGGAAGAAAATATAGATGAATTTTTCTCTACAATTGTTGAGGAAGAACGTGTTGAAGTTGTATAAAGTGGAAAGAAAAATGTACCATCTAATCTTTGAACATTGTTGAGAATGATGAAGAAAGCAAAAAGGGGGAGGTTGAGATCAGCAAACCAGAGTTAAAGCCCCTACCGCATGGTTTAAAGTATGTTTATTTAGAAGAAAATGAAGAAAAACGTATGGTCATTTCAACTACATTAATTGAAGAGCAAGAAATCAAACTTTTGAAGGTGCTTAAAGAGAACAAAAGAGTGATTGGTTGGTCCATTTCAGATTTGAAAGGGATAAATCCCTTGATTTGCACACTTTATATTTATTTGGAAGAAAATGCAAAACCAGTAAGGCAACCATAAAGAGGGTTAAATCCCTTCATACAAGATGTAGTCAGAAATGAGGTATTAAAGCTTTTAGATGCAGATATTAAAGCTTTTAAATGCAGGTATTATTTATCCTATCTCTGACAGTAGTTGGGTGAGCCCCACTCAAGTATTACCTAAGAAAAATGGGATAACTGTGGTGAAAAATGATCAACGAGAGCTCATTCCTACAAAGTTGACTACAAGTTGGCGAGTATGCATTGATTTTAGGAAGTTGAATGCAATCACCAAGAAAAATAATTTTCTATTACATTTCTTAGATCATGTTTTGGAAAGGGTAGTTGGTCATGACTATTATTGCTTCTTGGATGGCTATTCGGGTTACTTTCAAATTGCCATTGCATTTGAGGATCAAGAGAAAATCACATTCACATACCCATTTGGCACCTATGCTTATAGACACATGCCTTTTGGTATTTGTAATGCGACGACCACATTTCAAAGGTGTATGCTCAGTATCTTTAGTGACATAGAGAGACTCATGGAGGTTTTCATAAATGATTTAACAGTTTATGGGAAGACTTTTGATGATTGTCTCTAAAATTTGAAAAAAGTTTTGAAAAGGTGCATTGAGAAGGACTTGGTCTTAAATTGGGAGAAGTGTCACTTCATGGCAACCTTAGGGGTAGTACTTGGTCATATCATCTCTGGAGAGGGCATTAAGGTAAATCCAGTAAAAAATGATCTCATCTCAAAGCTACCTTCGCCTACTACTATTAAAGAGGTGAGACAATTTTTGGGGCATGTAGGTTTTTATAGGAGGTTAATACAGGACTTCTAAAAAATCTCTCAACCTATTTGTGCTTTATTGCTTAAGGATGTAAAATTCATATAAACTAAAGTATGATAAGAAGTTTTTGAGAGACTAAAGTCACTCCTCACTATAAAAATTGTGAGACCTCCTAATTGGTCTCTTCCATTTGAGTTGATATGTGATGCCAGTGATTATGTAGTGGGAGTTGTACTGGGTCAAAGGGAGGATGGAAAACCATATGTGGCATACTATGCTAGTAAGATCCTCAATGATGCTCAAAAGAACTACACAACTACTGAGAAGGAGCTCCTTGTAGTAGTGTTTGCACTTCATAAATTTAGGAACTACCTTTTGGGAACTTCAATAGTAATTTTTACTAATCATTCGGCCTTGAAATATCTACTAAAAAAAAAAGATGCCAAAAGCAAGACTTATCAGATAGATCCTTCTTCTTAAAGAATTTAACATTCAAATCAAGGATAAGCAAGGAGTAGAGAATGTGGTGGCTGATTATCTCTCCCGAGTGAGAGTAGAGTCACATTTTAAGGAAGCACAGATTAATGATGAGTTTCCCGATGATGCACTTTGTGCAGTGGAGAAGTTACCTTGGTTCGCAAATATAGCCAACTACTTAGCAACTGGAGAGCTTCCTTCAGAATGGAACATGGAGACAAAGAAGTATTTTCTTTCATGGGCAAAACACTATGCTTGGGATGATCCATATTTGTATAAGTTTTGCCCAAATCAAATTATTTGAAGATGTGTTCTAGAGGATGAACAACAAGACATATTGCGAATGTGCTATGAGTGACTTTGTAGAGGTCATTTTGCTCCAAGGAAGACTTTAACAAAAATTCTATAGAGTGAATTCTATTGGCCAACTATGTTCAAGGATTGTAACACTCACTGTAAAAGTTGTCCACAATGTCAACAACTGGGGAAAATCAACACTAGGTATCAAATGCCACAAAATCATATTTGTGTTGTTGAGGTCTTTGATTGTTGGGGCCTTGACTTTATGGGATCATTCCCTCCTTATTTTGGTAATCTCTATATTTTGGTGGGAGTGGTTATGTCTCTAAGTGGGTAGAAGTAGTAGCATGCAAGAGCAATGATCACAAAGTGGTGCTCAAATTTTTAAAGAAGAATATTTTCTCTAGGTTTGGCATTCTGAGAGCAATCATTAGTGATGGAGGTTTACAATTTTGTAACAAGCCCTTTTCCACTCTTTTGCAGAAATATGGAGTGAGGCATAAAGTATCCATCCCGTATCACCCTCAAACCAATGGGCAAGCTGAGCTAGCAAATCAGGAGATTAAGAGAATTCTCACTAAAGTGCTGAACACTACAAGAAAAGATTGGTATACCAAGTTGAGTGATGCACTTTGGCCATATAGAACAACCTATAAGATTGTCCTTAGCATGTCACAGTATCAGATTGTTTATGGTAAAGCATGTGATTTGCCTGTAAAGATCGAACATCATGCATATTAGGCTATAAATAAGATAAACTTTGATTCAGATCAAGTTGGAGCTAAAAGAAAATATGATCTGAATGAGCTCGACGCATATCAAAATGAGAGCTATGAATGCTTACATAATGCAAGGGAAAAACATAAATTCTACCATGACAAGGTTATTTTACGGAGGAAGTTCAAGTAAGGTGAAAAGGTGTTGTTGTATGACTCTAAGCTTCACACTTTTCCAGGAAAGCTTAGGTTAAGGTGGAATGGCCCTTATGTGGTAAAGGAAGTCTTCCCTTATGGCATCATGACCATTTGAAATCTGAGGACTGGTAATGAATTCAAAGTTAATGGTTAACGCTTAAAGCGTTTCATTGAAAGATTTGAGACATAAGAGGAGAATTTCCATTTTCTTGATGGGGATGTTAAAAAAGGTTGAAGTATTTTCCTAAAATCCAATAGGTAAAATTAGATTTAGGTAATTTTTTTTATTTATTTTATTTTATTTTTTTCTTTGTTTAGTTTTGCATTATTGATTAGTCATTAGCAATATGGTTAACATTTTTTTTAGTTATTTTTAATTTGCTAATAAGTTTATGAGCTATTGCTACTTAGCATGCAAACATCATGGTGATATAAAGGAATGCGAACTCCAAGGGAGTGAAAAGGTAAGCCTCACATGTGTTCAAGGTGACAAAGCTCTTACAGGTACGTTGATCCGTATTTAAAAACTGTAGGTCTCCAAATTTTACTTGTGAGGATTATTGGTGAACTTTGAGCAAAAAGGATAGAGTACAAAAACTAAGTGGCCCTTGGGAGAGAAATCCTAGTTTAAAAAAAAAAAAAAAAAACATGAAGAGTTAAAGGTATAATGGATGAATTCAAAATTCCTTCATTTTTAAATTTGAAGTCTCAAATGAAGATGACACTTTTGGAGACCACTAGTGGGTGATTTCGATATTATGATCCTTTCGAATTCAAAATTTTTGTCTTGGAATTGCAATTTTAAACCAATAGAAAGTGAATTCAAATTGAGATTGATTTTGAAATCACTAGTAAATGTCGAAATAGGTGTTTTGAATTCATAGACAATGAGTTTGAAACACAAGGAATTTTGAGATAGATTTTGAATTTCAAAATGAGCAATTTTGATGCTTTAAAATGGACTTCAACATTCACAATGGGTTATTTTGAAATAAAGGCAAATTCGAAATAAAAAAAAAATTACAATTTCGAAATAGAAGTAGGAATCAACAGTGAGTCATTTCGAAATAGAGCTATTTTCAAAATCATTTGTGAAATTTCAAAATGGGTTTTTTGCACTTCATTGAGGCTACAGTTAGCAAATTCGAAATGGTGGGCTTTTCAAAATCGAATTTTTTTGATTTAGAATTGAGATTTTTGAACTTCAGAAGGTGAATTCAAAATTTGCCCAATTTAGAAATGAGTTTTTTTTTTTTTCATTTCGAAATGAGGTGTCTGAAATGTTTTTGTATATAGTGAGCCATTTCAAAATAAGGTAGTTTTCGAATCGAATGGTTACATTTTAAAATGGGCATTTGTTTTACCATCAGTTAATGAATTTGAAATAAGGTTATTTTCCAATTCAATAGTTAAATTTCGAAGTGACTCTTCTTAACCAAAATCCAATTCAAAATACCTAATTTCTATTTTGAGCTCCTTCCAAAATCACCCAAACTCCTTTACAAATGGCCGTTTCCATTTTCAAACCACTTCATCTCCTCTCCCCCTTGTTACCCCTTCCATTGAAGGCAATTTGAGGGTTTCGTTGTGGGTTTGTCGCATTCTAGGTAGGCATTACACTCATACTCATTTTTTGTTTATTTTTCATGGATTTTTCTTGATCTTTATGGTTTCATTGTGCGGTGTTGCTCCATATTAATGCGGTGTTACCCAACTCTCACCAACATTGTTCAGGGTTTCCATTGTTCCAGTTAGGTATATATATATAAATCCCAGGGGGCATTGCCCCCCGACCCTCGTGAGCTCAACAGGGTGCTCGACCCTCGAAACCTTGAGCATAGCACAACAAGATTGATTTTGGTTTCATATAGTTCATTTGCTTGAAAATTTCCTTTAAAATTCGGGGTGTTAGAAATTTTGGTTATACTTAGAGAAAATTTTTGAAATTTTTTTTTACATCATTCTTAGGTCTTGTTGAACATCTTAGAATGCTTTGGGAGCAAAGTTCTTATTTTTCCATGAGTTTTTCATAATTGTTGCCTAATCTATATTTTATATGTTCTGGCACATTTTAAACTCTAGTAGATTTTTCTATTTGTTCTACACATTCTCCTAAGCTAACCAATCACTTTGATTTCCTTGTCACATGATATTTGAACTTAGGTATTGTTTGGATTATAACTAAGGCTTTAAAGACTGATGTTTTCATCATTGTTGGACACCTTGAATGTTCTACCGCATTTTAGGAATGGTCTACTACCGTTTCACATGAATCCATAAATTTCATGAGCATCCAATTTTTCTCCACATAGGATTTCTTTCTTTGTTTTATTTTATTTTTTTCTTACTTTTATTTTATTTTGTTTTCTTACCCCTTAATGAATTTTTATTTATTTTCCTTCTTTAAGTTTAGTTTTTTTTCAACATTTATTTTAGATGGCTTGAGATAAAAGGAAAGCTATTGTTCAAAGTGACAATGCGACTGGGCATTCCCCGAGGCAAAAGCGTGCCCGACCTTTTGTCCAAAGTTGAAGTGGTGTAGTGATTTGTGAGCCTATCGAGAGGCATGTCACTCACTAATCCAAGCATGTAAAGGCTAAGACAAAGGCTTGTTTTGATCGCTCAACCACTCCTAAGACCACTAGGATACTACCACTCCTCCACATCCACAGACAACTCCCCCTACTCTGAGCCCAACATGTCCTCCATCTGTAGGAGTTTGTGATGATGACCCTAGGGTGGACCTATCTTGATTGGAGTTTGGTCAGGAGTTCTCTTATGACATGAAGGAATTTAGTACTTATGAGCCCATTGCACAGTCCATGCGCCTCCTCAATCAATATTATTTTCTTGCATTGATGAATCCTTCCCCATATTTTTTTGTTGCTAGTGTATGAGAATTCTTCTCTACTCTTGAGGATTGGAGAGAGGGGTATCAAGAGCTACATTTTTATATCAGAGGATAACCTGATATTATTTCCATTGAGACCATTGTTGTAGCCTTTGATTTACCATCATCTGCTCCTCCCCAAGCCCGATTTGCACCTCAATCACGACTAGCTTTTTCGAGGATTGCACGTATACTAGCACCTAGGGGTACTCATTGTTGTTTGGCCATTACTCTCCTTGAGATCCCACAGATCTTATGGTTTATGGATTAGGTCATTAAGACCAACATTTTTCCATTTTGACACACAACAGAGTGCTCTAGTTTAGTCTTATGGGGGTTATATATCACATGTACACAGGCGAGTGGTGGAGTCTAGCTCAACTCATCATGGATACAATCATTTATTTTTTTTAGAAGGTGAAGGAGAAACAATTAGCTTCAGCTCAAAGCTATCTCATTCCTTTACCTTGGTTGTTCCCATACTACTTGCTCCGTCGTGGACACCAGTTACTTGAGTGTGATCACCGTATGGCTTCTCACACTTATGTTATCAATCAGTGGGCTCGAGTGATTCATTTAGGGTCACAATTGACTACCTATGGCATTAGATGAAAGATAACTTTGCATGTTGTTCCACTTCCATCTACTATAGAGAGCCCACTTCAACCTATTCCTACTTTTGACATGAGCTTACTAGTGCTTCATATTCCTCTTCCACCATCTCTTTTGAGTGCCCTAGAGCCCACTATTCCTATTTCTACACCAACAGTACCAATCTTTGATATCCTTAGACCTTCACAGCCTCAGGTCGCTGATGCTACCCCGAGTACCTTATCCATCATGGCCCCGTTTAGACACACTTCAAGACTTATTTATGTCCATCAACTCTCGTATTGATGTTCGCCTAAGTAAGATGGAGACTTAGATGGATGACCTCATTTTTTTTGTACAACTGCTCACTTGCTTGGTTATTCCACCTAAATAGAGGGGAGATTTTGTTACACCAGTTGATACTAGCTTAGAGGTTAATGGTGGCATAGAGGTGATTGGTTTAGGATCTGACATTAGAGCACTGACAATAGCCTATGAGACCATGCTTATTTTACAAACATCAGGTGTTGTTGCAGCTAATATTTTTTATCTCGACTATTGATATTCCAGATTCTACAAGATAGGTTGATGGTGAGATTTTCATTCGAGCTACTGACATTGGTGTAGACATCATCATTAGCGATGACCTCCCTATGATGCAGGATGGTGGTGAGGTCATTACACCTATCTTGGAGATAACTAATTAGGTTATTGCACCTATGTTGGAGGACATTGACCAAGTAGCCACCCTTGTGTTGGAGGAGATAGATGAAGTTGTCGATCCTATCATTGGCGCTTGATTTTCATTTTAATACATACCTTCTTCAACATGGTTGTATACACTATGGTATTTTTGGGGCATACTTATACTCTTATACTCTCGCTTCAAATCTCACTATTTATAGTTTTCTTTATGAATACTTTTAATACTAATCTTGTTACTTTTGTGCAAGATTGGTTTATATGAAATCCTCATAACAAACTTCTTACTCGATGATCTTGAGGTAACATTTTCCTTTTTCCTTTCTTTTGACCCATTATCCTACACATTGGGGACAATGTGTAATTTAGGTTGAGGGGGGAAGGTCTATTAGCCCTAATTTTTTTTCAAAAGTTTGCATGCTATCTTTGGTTAGTTAATGAGATTCTTGATTTGCCTTGGTAACTCATGGTTTATTTTGCATGAGGATGCTTTAAGTAGTATTATTTCTTTAGAATCTGAGGAAAAATACAGTTAGAGCAAGAGTATTAGTTCACTTTTTATTTGATGGTTATTTTTCTATTTAAGACTCAAAGCACACACAAAGCACGTGTGCCTTTATGGTATCTTGATTAAGACAATTTCTTTAACTTGAAAAGAGTTGTTCTTAACCAGCAAATCCTCTGCGAAAATTTTAGCAGCTGCGAAACCAAGTTTGGCACACAAGTGCCACTTCGCAGCACAGGAACCCCCATTTCGCAGCTGCGAAACGGCTGCAAAGCTCCAAAGCATGAAAATTCCCAATTTCGCAGTCAAAGCTCCATTCCGTAGGGTGTTTCGCAGCTACGAAACCAATTTTGGCACATGAGTGCCACTTCGCAGCACAGTGACCCCCATTTCACAACTGCGAAATGGGCTGCGAAAATAGCTTTTTTTTTGCGAAAACCCCCCTTTTGCTGCGAAATCGGTCTTCTTCTGCGAAAATCAAAATGACCTTTAATATTTCGTTATTTTTTTTTATATATAAAAACCATTCATTTGAGTTGCGAAAGGGTTTCAGGAAGAGAAAACGCCATAGCAACCGTCTGTTCATTCCCTTGCCCGAGCCCGACGACCCGCGAACCTTCGGTCATCTCTTCCGGCCAAATTTCGTCAGTCCAATATGGCGCAAACCAGATGAGCCAAATCATCCTCTCCTTCCAGCCGCAAATGAGTCCCGCGAGAGGCGCCTGTTCAAGGCCCCACCTCTGAACCTCCGCGGCCAGAAGCTGCTTCACCTCCGGCGAAGCCCGCACCACAGAATCCTCCGACGAGGCGTTATCTCACTAGGTCAGGGGGTCGTCCTCTGCAAAAGAGAGCCAGGGTAGAAAGCTTAGAGCCCATAGACTTAACAGAGCAGTCCCCGGTTCCCTCACCAGAGCCCTCTCCGGCACCATCTTCGGCGC
This sequence comes from Vitis cinerea var. helleri x Vitis riparia, assembly GCA_946000715.1. Lineage (NCBI taxonomy): Eukaryota > Viridiplantae > Streptophyta > Magnoliopsida > Vitales > Vitaceae > Vitis > Vitis cinerea var. helleri x Vitis riparia. The sequence goes on along the minus strand of OX254005.1, from coordinate 15,916,160 downwards.
CGTCGTCAGAGCCTCCGGCGAAGCCTTAGGAGCACTAGCCGCCACTTTTAGAATCCCAAATTCCATCTGGGATAGCTCCTGAAGTGCTAATCAGGCGTCCGATGCTGACTCAACCGCCAATTGAAGGGAATTTGGACTGCCGAGCTCGACCATTTCACTCTGTGCTTTGACATAGCCACCTTCAAATTGCAGCCGGAGCTTGCAGATTCATTCCACCTATTGCGCAGATATCGCATGGAGCATCTGCTGACCCCAAGAGATTTCTTCTATCCCAGAGTAGCCATGGATTTTTATCAGTCCATGACTACTAATCAAGTCAGAGATCCTACTCTAATCCATTTTACTATTGACGGTCGACATGGCATTTTAAGAGCTCGCCATATAGTAGAGGCCCTGCATATACCATACGAGCCAAGCCATTTTAAGGATTACCGAGTATGGACTAGTCCCTCTCAGCTGGAAATGGTTCATACCTTGTCCAGAAGAGCTTCCACAAATCCACATCTATTGAGGAGAGAACTTCCTCCGAGCATGTTTCTCATTGATGCACTCTTGCGTCACAACATTTATCTACTACAGCATTGGACTCAGAGGAAGGGAGTTCTTTTAGAGGCCCTGTTCAGGATTTCAGAGGGATATTTCTTTGGCCCTCACCACCTAATTATGGTTGCCCTTCTCTACTTTGAAGAAAAGGTGCATAAGAAGAAGTTGCAGCGAGCTGATTCCATTCCACTTCTTTTTCCACGACTGTTGTGTCAGATTCTGGAGCATTTGGGGTATCCATCAGATCCTCAGCTTGAGCACAAGCGTATATGCCGAGAGGTATTTACTCTCGACAAGTGGACCAATATGACAGCATATAGAGCTAAGCAGCCAGAGCTCCCACAGCCAACTGAGATACTAGCTGCCAGGAGAGCATCTCCAGATCATATACCTGAGGGAATACCCATTGTTTCTCCTACCATATCCAGAGCCCCTCCAGTTACTCCAGCCTCATCAGAGCCCTCTGCTTCAGCTGAGCCAAGGATGGTCATTCCCATTTCAGAGCATAGAGATTTATGCCGCACACTGCAGTCCCTGACCGCGTCTCAGAGCAACCTTGCTCAGGAGATGGCAGCTATTCGAGCTCGCCAGGAGCAGATGTTGACCAACCAGGCTCAGCACACTGCCATCTTGAGGCAGCTCTAGCATCATCTCGGTCTTCCATCAACTGTTGAGCATCTCACCCCCACCGCTGCAGTGCCACACTCACAGGCCACAGAGCCTCAAGCCCCTCCTGAATCAGCTACTGAAGAGGCAGAGCCATCTGCCTAAGCCATCAGCTCGAGCATCATCCACCCATCTGATCATTTATATATCTACTATATATTTCTTTTATGTATTTCGTTTTTGTTAGTCTTTTATGAAATCCCATCATTTTGATATCATATATGGGGATTACTTGTATTGCTTTCTTTCCGATTGTACTCACATGAATTAAAGTAATACAAGTCTAGCATTTTTTTTTGTTAATTCTTAGAATTAATTTATTCTTATTTCCTTTTCTCACATCTTTTATTCTTTTTGAAACATGTGATTTCTCCAATCAGTATTCGAAATTGATATCACTCAGAAGGTACCACTTCCTCCCTATAATTTCAATCACCCATATCACATTGGGGACAATGCTCAACTCGGTTGGGGGGGGGGGGGGGAGAGAGAGAGAGAGAGAGAGAGAGAGAGAGAGAGAAATGAGGAGGGAAGTATGCTAAGTTATTTTGGTAATTCAGTTATGTTAGTAAATTAGTTGTAGTTTTTTACTTTTTACTCTAATCTCCATGGATTATGAAGAAAAATTTTCAAATCAAAATAGGAGAAATTGAACTTTTGCTTTTCACTTGACTTAGAGTTTGGATTATGCTTACTAAAGTCGTTCAATTGTTGAAGCTTCTATTGAAATCAAGTTTAGTTCTTCCACTTTAAGCTATCCACACACTGTGCACAATAGATTCTGATTATAAGATGAAAAACTATTTCCCTCTTGACTTAGGAAAATTTTGGGACTTGGTACCTTTGACCTCATTTAATAATGTTGAGACACCTTATGAAAGGCCAATGAGCCTTTGAAAAAAAAAAAGAAAACGAAAGCAAAATGTTTGCTTGCCTTGAAACCCGAGCAAGGTCTGAGGGGTATATGGTGAAAATCTTTAAAACCTGGTGCCCTAAGCCTTAATTGGTTGGGAGTCACCGACCTCAATGCTCGTTACAAGGGTGGATAGGTGGAGTTAGCATATGGTATGTGCTTGGGTATTAAAAATTCATTCTCAAAAGTCCGGGGTAAAATCCTAGGAGTTAGTGGTTGAAAAATCCTTAAAGCTTGATGCCCTAAACCTTAATTGGTTGGGAGTCATCGATGGACCCCAGTTACATGGACAATTTAGAAAAGAATACCCCTTAAGCCTTGTACATTTTGAAGAAAAAAAAAGTGTGTCCTCAGCCTAGTGAATTTGGTCAGTTTGCTAAGTGTTAAAAAGAGATAGGTTGGGGGGAGAGATTAGTTTAGCATACTATATTCGGAAGCTATCATCTTACACATAGATTTTTGTGGAAGAATAAAGTTTGGTTCTTTGGAAGTGAAAATGATTTTAAAACTTCAATTTGCATAATGCATTCCCTTGATCAATAGTGTTTAGCAAAGTTTTTGATAGCTCCTATTTGAAGTTTGAGTTTTTTTTTTTCTTTCTTTCATGTTCCATGTGAGAGTTTGATCAGTCATGCCACTTAAACATTTTTTGGAGTGATCAGCATGATTTTGTAAATTTATTACTTTTATTTTTATTTTTTCTCTCCTTCATTGCTAAGGGACTAGCAATATGTCGGTTGGGGGGAGTGATTACTACTCAAAATATGTTATTTTGTGGCTTGTAATTAGCTCTTTTAAACACCTTTGAGTAGTAATTATTACCTTTTAACTCAATTGACATGTTAAGGACCCTTGCAATCGTTTCTAATCAAATTGTGTTAAGTTTTGGTGTTTTTGATAGCTTTTTGCTCACCAAAGCAATTTAAGAATGAGGGAGAGCTATATATAGTTCATGACAAAGCTTTTGGAAGCTCAAATTCATGAAGAAACCAAGCTTTGGAGCCTCATAGTCCTTTGCCTTAGTCGTTCAAAGTATGCAAGGAAAAATCAATGGAGAGAGGAAAACAGAGTGAAGAAAACAGAGGATAGCAGCTACAGTCTTCCTTCACACTTTTGGAGCACTTCCCGAAGTCCATTTTCTACATGCTATATACCATTTCAAATCTCAAGAAGTCAAGAATTCAACGCTTCAAACTGTGTATGATTTGGAGCTGAAATGAGGAAGATATGGCCTTCGGAAGACAACTGCATCAAGCTGACGGACAATTTCGCACCTTGCGAAATTGGAACTTCAACGTGCGAAACTGGGATATTTGTGCCGACTCTTTTTTTTTCTGATATTTTTGTGTCTAAATTTCCATTTTCTCCTTGTATTCAGCCACTCATGTAATTCCTTAGCTAGGAAGTATCCAAGGAAGGGTAAATTACCTTCCTATATAAACTCTCTTGTAAACACTAAAAAGCGATTCTCGGGGAGCTTTCTCCAAGAGACCAACTTATGTATATTTTACACTTAGTGAAATACAGAGATCTCTTTTGCTTTCTTTTTCTCTACTATTTTCGTTTTCTTGGAAGCCAAACAACCTCTGAGGATGTTTTCCTAGAGGATGAGAGGCTAAACCTTTAGTTTCTTGGAGTAAGGGAAGCTAGGTGAAAAGTCCAGATGCAAAGGTGGGAAACTCTCGTGCATTAAATGCAGGTAGTTGGAGTTCATAAATGGATTTTAAATCTAAAGTTTTGTTTTAAATCCCTTTGAATCACTTTGAATGGCCAATACATGATAAGCTTTAGGTCTCTGTGGATACTTATTGCTAGATCCATATCAGACAATTAGTTATCATGTACGAGCCATTGGAAAGTGGCTCAAGGTGAAGACCCATAGAGTCTAAAGCCATTAATGGAACTTGACTACCACTTCTATTAACTTTTTATGGATTAAATCTTCATTGTTAAACCTATACTGATTTGGGAAACAACCATCCTTTATGTTGTTGTCCCCAATGCGAGAAGAAAAATCCGAAATTTCCCATTTTGCATTCTAAACTTGATCCTAGCAACCTCTAGCTCCAGGAGACTTTCTTTCTTTCATTTCTACCTAGTTCTATATTAGTTTACTTCCAAACATCACTTTCAAAACAAATTTTATTTTCTTTTAAACTTTAAGTTTATGACAAAGGAAATCATCAGACTCAATTTCTAATCTATAGCCTATCACTGGTAGAGTGACAACCCATCCCTGAGTTCGACCCTAGAGCTGCTATACTATAGTAGCTTTGCTACGCCAGTATAAGGTCATAGGATTTATAAATATTTTTTATTAAAATACTCAACTGGGCATGAATCAGAATACGATAGTTAGGGGACTCGTGGATGCTGGAGATTATTTCGGGGCACTCTGTTTGTTTCTAATGATGTGGCAGGAATTTTCTGATGCTAGGTCTCGGATGTTTGTGACAATGATTCAAGCATCTGCTAGATTGGGGCTCATTTTTGCTGGAAGGCAAACATACTCTTGCTCTTTGAAGACAAGTATATGCGAATATGTTTTCGTGGCTTGTGCACTGATTGACTTGTACATTAAGTGTGGGAGCATTGAAGGTGCTCAATGTGTTTTTTATCACATGCCAGAAAAGCCCATTTACTTCCTTTATTTACTCATTTTCATGCATGCCCTCAACAATGGATTTTCAAAAATCTTGTTTTCAAATCATTTTAATTTTTTTTTTCCTTCTCTTTCTTTATTTTAAAGAAATCTAATTTTAATAAATCAGTTGCCACCTTTGATTTCCAAAATAATTCAAAAATAATTTCCAAAATTCGAATTTCTTTTCAATTTAATTTCCAAAATTTCAATTCATTAATTTAACTTTCAAAAACTCCAATCTTCAAATAAATTTTCGAAACTCCAATTTCTTTCAAATCTAATTTTCAGAATTTCCATTATCCAATTTCCAAAATTCTAATTCTTACGTTTGTTTGTTGTTATTATTATTATTATTATTACTTTATTTATTTATTTTCAAAATAATTCAAAAATAATTTCCAAATTTCCAATTTTCACATTTATTTACTTAATCATTATTATTTTTGTTATTATTATTATTTTATTTATTCATTTTTTTTTTATGTATTCTTAAAAAAAATCCACCTTTAAATAATTCTTCAAAATTCTGATTTCCAAATTCCAAAATTCAAATTTTGACATCTATTTATTTAATCATTATTATTTTCGTCATTATTATTTTATTTATTTATTCATTTTTAAAATTTCGTCTCTAAATAATTCTTCAAAATTCCGATCTCTAAATTTAATTTTCAATTTCCAAAATTCAATTTTTCATATTTATTTATTTAATTATTATTATTTTTATTATTTATTTATTTTTAAAATTTCATCCTTAAATAATTCTTTAAAACTCTGATTTTCAAATTTAATTCTCAATTTCTGAAATTCCAAATTTAATTTCCAATTTCCAAAATTCAATTTTCACATTTATTTATTATTATTATTATTATTATTATTATTATTATTTTATTTATTATTATTATTATTATTATTATTATTATTATTATTATTATTATTATTATTATTATCATCATCATTTTATTTATTTATTTATTTTTTTTAAATTCCATCTTCAAATAATTCACAAGATTCCAATTTTCATAGCTCAAATTCTCAAATAATTTTCATAATTCTAGTTTTTTTCAAATTTAATCTCCAAAATTCCAATTCTTAAATCTAATTTTCAAAACTCCAATTCTCAAATAATTTGCTAATTTCTCTCAAATTTAATTTCCAAAGTTCCAATTCCTTAACTTAATTTTTAAAACTCTAACTCTCAAATAATTTTAAAAATTCCAATTTCTTTCAAATTTAATTTCCAAAATTCCAATTCTTAAATTTAATTTCCAAGACTCCAATTTTCAAATGATTTTTGAGACTTCAATTCTCAAATAAATTTCAAAAATCCAATTTTCTTTCGAACAGTTTTAATTTCACTCTGGTTTTCAAATAATCTTCTGTTTCTCTTGATTTTACATAAGTAATAAAGAGTTTTTCATAATTTCGAAATAATGAAATTTTTGAGATCAATTCATGCAAGATAAATTGGGTTTTGGTAAGGGCCCTACATATGAGTTTTCTCTTTTGATTATCGACTATCATGCTTAATGAATATTGCTTGATTTTTTATCCTGGTCTTTGATATGCATGTGTGGAGACCCTTCTTAGCTACCTGAAGGAGCTGTCACCTTTTGAAGGAGTGGGGCGCCTCTTTCCGGAAGAGCCAAGCTGCATGGCATGTGTATGGACGTGACCACCTCGCCCATGGTGGTGGTTGGGGGCTTCAGAAGGATGACGAGTGAACAGAGGAGTAGAGATGGTTGGCAAGAAAAGAGAGAAAAAGGAAAGAGAGGAGTTAGGGTTTGGGGACTGAGATTTTTTTTTTGGGGCTGGTGGGGAGGAAGACATTTTCAGGGAGATTTTGGGGGGAAGCATCTGGAGAGAAGGAGACTCAGGTATCATTTCTAATGTTTGGTTTTCCCACGTTCATGTCTTTTTTATTATGGTATTTGGGTATCAAGGAAACTCTATTTTATCGTTTGAATATGTCTTATGGTGTGATTCTCGTTTTTCTTTTATGGAATTTAATCTTGCCTGTGCTTGCATGCTGTTGAGTCTCTAACTTTCTTCATGTCCCCCATTTTGAGATCTCTTATTAGATATTGGCATTCTCACCGTTGTTATTGTTTTAAAACTCATTTGAAGTTTGTTTTCCCCTCTTCCTACATCCGAGCTCATTGGCGAGCATGTGGAATGAGGTTTGTATGGATTCATCTAATTCCCATCTATGGCATGCATTAGAATTCTCGGTTCAATACCCCACTTGTGAACCAGCTACCTGTCGCCTACCCATCTGCATAAGGACCATGCATGCACACCCATCCTAGCTTCCATCCAACTCATTTTGCTGTATACTTATTCAACCATTCAAACCCATTTCTCTCTGTTCGTGGCCACTGCCAATAGCTCTCTTCACCACCACCCTTATTATTTCATTCTTTCTAAACCCAATAAAACCTGTCATTCTCACTACCCATCTTCACCATGCCTTCATGAGCCCTTAATCCACACCCCTACTACCCCTCAAGCCCACTTCCTCTTTCAACCTTAACCACCATTGCCATTACACCCATGCTTGCATGGTCTTGCGTGTCCATGCATGGCCATCCATCACACCCCTCCATATCCATATCTCATACCCATATCCCCACGCTCATACCCATGTTTCATACTCCCTCATTTACCCATTTTTTTTCGTCACCACCTTTTCTCTCTCTACATCACATATTCTTCATGCATTTCTATTTCTCACTCACCAACCACTTCATTCCACTTTCCATACCTCCCCTTCATGCGTTCCCATTCTTCATATACCCGCCAAGCCGACTCCGTCCCATCCTTGCATGGCTATGCATGGCCATGCATAGCCACGTCACCCATTCCATCATTAAACCCATTTTCTCCCACCCATGCATGGCCACTTCAACCATTGCATACACTCACTCCACCAACCTGTAGCCCATTCTTGCATCATACATGGCTATCCAAAGCTCTTCCAATTCACCCATCCACGTGCATGGGACTCATGCAAACCATTCCCTCACCCTACCCATCTTCACTCTTCTCATATGTTATGCTTTAGGTGCCCACATGCCATTTCTCTCACTACCCGTGGCTACACTTCACCCATGATATCTACATCCATGATCTCTACACTCTTCACGTCCATGTGTATGCCATCACTACCTATCTCTCTCTACACTACAACCATACCCATATCTTGTACCTTCATGCATATGCTCACACCCACCAAGGCCCTCAAGCCCACGTCTTCTCTCTTTACACCATCCAGCCATCCGAACCCCCATTCCCACTATAGGTGATTCTGAAACCCCCTCCATTCAGTCCACCGTTATGCTTTGTGCATGAAAGAAAATAGAGGTTAAGGCATTAAGGGCAACATGAGGCTCATTTAGAGTAGCTATTAGTTGGGGATGTGGGCTTGAGTTGGAGCCCAGGCCTGCAGGTGTTGATGAAAGGCCCCTTATTTTGTTTTCCCATCTTAAGTTGGCCCATGCCCATTTGTTTGTTTTCAGTTGGAGATATGGGCTTGAGTTGGAGCCCAGACCCATATGTGTTGATGAAAGGCCTCTTGTTTAGTTCACCCACCTTAAGTTGGCTCATGCCCATTCCAAGCCTATGCCCACTTCAAGTTGATTTGCTCACCCACCTTAAGTTGGCCCATACCCATTCCAAGCCCATACCCACCTCAAGTTTGCCCTTTTGTTTTCAAATTTGCATGATTTATCTTTCTAAAAACATTAGTTCTTCAATAATGGACGTGACCAAGCTGCATGGCATGTGTATGGACGTGACCACCTCGCCCATGGTGGTGGTTGGGGGCTTCAGAAGGATGACGAGTGAACAGAGGAGTAGAGATGGTTGGCAAGAAAAGAGAGAAAAAGGAAAGAGAGGAGTTAGGGTTTGGGGACTGAGATTTTTTTTTTGGGGCTGGTGGGGAGGAAGACATTTTCAGGGAGATTTTGGGGGGAAGCATCTGGAGAGAAGGAGACTCAGGTATCATTTCTAATGTTTGGTTTTCCCACGTTCATGTCTTTTTTATTATGGTATTTGGGTATCAAGGAAACTCTATTTTATCGTTTGAATATGTCTTATGGTGTGATTCTCGTTTTTCTTTTATGGAATTTAATCTTGCCTGTGCTTGCATGCTGTTGAGTCTCTAACTTTCTTCATGTCCCCCATTTTGAGATCTCTTATTAGATATTGGCATTCTCACCGTTGTTATTGTTTTAAAACTCATTTGAAGTTTGTTTTCCCCTCTTCCTACATCCGAGCTCATTGGCGAGCATGTGGAATGAGGTTTGTATGGATTCATCTAATTCCCATCTATGGCATGCATTAGAATTCTCGGTTCAATACCCCACTTGTGAACCAGCTACCTGTCGCCTACCCATCTGCATAAGGACCATGCATGCACACCCATCCTAGCTTCCATCCAACTCATTTTGCTGTATACTTATTCAACCATTCAAACCCATTTCTCTCTGTTCGTGGCCACTGCCAATAGCTCTCTTCACCACCACCCTTATTATTTCATTCTTTCTAAACCCAATAAAACCTGTCATTCTCACTACCCATCTTCACCATGCCTTCATGAGCCCTTAATCCACACCCCTACTACCCCTCAAGCCCACTTCCTCTTTCAACCTTAACCACCATTGCCATTACACCCATGCTTGCATGGTCTTGCGTGTCCATGCATGGCCATCCATCACACCCCTCCATATCCATATCTCATACCCATATCCCCACGCTCATACCCATGTTTCATACTCCCTCATTTACCCATTTTTTTTCGTCACCACCTTTTCTCTCTCTACATCACATATTCTTCATGCATTTCTATTTCTCACTCACCAACCACTTCATTCCACTTTCCATACCTCCCCTTCATGCGTTCCCATTCTTCATATACCCGCCAAGCCGACTCCGTCCCATCCTTGCATGGCTATGCATGGCCATGCATAGCCACGTCACCCATTCCATCATTAAACCCATTTTCTCCCACCCATGCATGGCCACTTCAACCATTGCATACACTCACTCCACCAACCTGTAGCCCATTCTTGCATCATACATGGCTATCCAAAGCTCTTCCAATTCACCCATCCACGTGCATGGGACTCATGCAAACCATTCCCTCACCCTACCCATCTTCACTCTTCTCATATGTTATGCTTTAGGTGCCCACATGCCATTTCTCTCACTACCCGTGGCTACACTTCACCCATGATATCTACATCCATGATCTCTACACTCTTCACGTCCATGTGTATGCCATCACTACCTATCTCTCTCTACACTACAACCATACCCATATCTTGTACCTTCATGCATATGCTCACACCCACCAAGGCCCTCAAGCCCACGTCTTCTCTCTTTACACCATCCAGCCATCCGAACCCCCATTCCCACTATAGGTGATTCTGAAACCCCCTCCATTCAGTCCACCGTTATGCTTTGTGCATGAAAGAAAATAGAGGTTAAGGCATTAAGGGCAACATGAGGCTCATTTAGAGTAGCTATTAGTTGGGGATGTGGGCTTGAGTTGGAGCCCAGGCCTGCAGGTGTTGATGAAAGGCCCCTTATTTTGTTTTCCCATCTTAAGTTGGCCCATGCCCATTTGTTTGTTTTCAGTTGGAGATATGGGCTTGAGTTGGAGCCCAGACCCATATGTGTTGATGAAAGGCCTCTTGTTTAGTTCACCCACCTTAAGTTGGCTCATGCCCATTCCAAGCCTATGCCCACTTCAAGTTGATTTGCTCACCCACCTTAAGTTGGCCCATACCCATTCCAAGCCCATACCCACCTCAAGTTTGCCCTTTTGTTTTCAAATTTGCATGATTTATCTTTCTAAAAACATTAGTTCTTCAATAAATTTTAATTCCAATTTTTGAAAATTTAATCCTCACACCAATTTATTTAATCATTATTTATTTATTTATTTGTTTATCTTTAAAATTCAAATTTTAAATAATCTTTCAAAATCCTGATTTCTAAATTTAATTTCGATTCCCGAAATTTTAGTTCTCATATCAATTCATTTAATCGTTATCATTTTATTTTTATTTTTTTTATTATTATTTTTTTTTAAAAAAAATCCAATATTTAAATAACTCTTCAAAATTCCGATTTATAATTTTAAATTTCAGTTTCCGAAATTTTAATTTTCACATCAATTTATCTAATCGTCATTATTTTATTTATTTATTTTAAAATTCCACTGTTAAACAATTCTTCAAAATTTCGATTTTCAAAATTTATTTCCAAAATTCCAATTCTTAAATTTAATTCCCAAGACTCCAATTATCAGATAATCTTCGAGACTTCAATTTTCAAATAAATTTCAAAAATCCAGTTTTCACTCGAACAGTTTTAATTCCACTTTGGTTTTCAAATAATCTTTTTTTTTTTCTCTTAATTTTATATAAGCGTGAATGTCATTTTCATAATTTCAGAATAATGGAATTTGTGAGATTAATTCATGCAAGATCGATCGGGCTTTGGTCGGGGCCCCACATACGTGATTTTATGATCGATTGGAGGATTGATTGATTTGATTGCTATATGTGATTGATTTCCACTATTCTATAAATACACACACGATTATTCTGTGTTTAATCACTAACATTTGTTTCCCATGAAATAAGTCAGATCATCACTCAGGTACATTCTTTGTCTCTCCTATTCATTTAGTTATTTTGTTTCGGGTGATATTCGTTCGGTATCCAAGCTCGATTAATCAATTGTCATGATTGCTTCATTTTATTAGTAGAGACCCACTTTAGGGACCTAGAGGGGTGCTACGGTCCTTACCGTACCTTCTTGATAAGTAACCTAACCCCCGAACCCGATCCGGTTTTTCACAGACCACCTTTTCTAAAGTAAGGAGTCACACTTAAGGTTTTTCTTTCTTATTTTGTTTACCCTTTAAAAATAAAACAAAAAAAGTTATACCAGTTGATGCATCCAGATAGTGAGGTTAATTCTTTATCTCCCTTTTCAGGTCAAAAAAGGTTGGTTGAAGAAGGTTCAGCAAGAATGGAGCATGCTTGAGAAAAATCTTCCTGGTTAGCACTTTATTCTATTGACTTTAGTGGTTTAGTGCTATTTATGCTATGAAGCATTTTATATGTGGATATAATTTGAGTTCCTTGGACCTGTTAATTGGAGTAGTTTAAACATAAATAGAAAAAATGAAGAGGGGTTTCTCGGAGCATAAATGGAGTTTATTATCATTGGGTTTGGAAAATGGTGGTAGAGTCCATTATTGCAAAGGGAAACAAATGTTGGGGATAAATGAACAATTGTTTATAAAAATTCCATGACAGTCGATTGTGTTATGTTTTTTAGAGTTCAACAAATTTATGAACTCAGATTCATAAATTTGGTGATATTTTTTGTTGTGAGTTGTAGTAGAAGGCCCTCATTTTTTTTAATGTGATATCATTTGTGGAATAGTAGAAGGTGATCCAATTTATTTTCCTAAAACTAATGGTGTGACAGCTGACAGTGATAAAGAATACAATTGAGAAGTATTTTTCTTTCAATAGATCCTTATAATGTTCAATTGAATGTGAAATTGAAATGAGAGTATGAACTAATAGCAGTTAGAAAGGTTAATTCATGTGAAGAAGATTCTCACTACCCTGGTTCGCAGGCTGTTATTAATTAGACCTTTTGTAATTTTAACAGAAACAATCTATGTCCGCATCTATGAGGAAAGGATGGATCTCCTGCGGGCAGCCATTGTTGGCCCATCTGCAACTCCATATCATGATGGGCTTTTTCTTTTTTGATATTTTCCTCCCTCCAGAGTATCCTCATGAACCACCTGTAAGTTATTTCATTTGGGTTTCCAGTTTGTGTATTGAAAGACGTATATACGTGATGTGTTGCTGATTTGGAGAACCCATTTTGAGAGTGCAGGAAAATATTTTCCTTTCAAAATCCTTGTTCTTCTATGCAGTCGAGTGTATTTCTAATTTTTCAGCAACCTTCTTTGAGATGGGGTCTTCCCCTTACTGAAAAATTTGCTCCCTTTTATTCTGTGTACCTGGATGCTCTTGCACACATCCATGCACAAGTTTATCTTGCATCTGATTAAATCTTACGCGGTTTTTCTGAACCTAAAATCTTATGCAGTTGGTACACTACATTTCTGGTGGGTTGCGTGTCAATCCTAACTTGTATGAATCTGGAAAGGTGTGCCTCAGTCTTCTCAATACATGGACAGGCACAGGCACAGAAGTATGGAATCCAGGGAGCTCCACCATTCTCCAAGTTCTTCTGTCCCTCCAGGCCCTTGTGCTTAATGATACAAATAAAACTTACGTTATTATTATTATTATTTTTTCTTAATTGCAGGCGACAATTGGAAAACAAGATGGTTGACAACCATAAAGACATGAGATATGATTGACAATTCGGAATAGTGGCTGCTGGAGAAAGGGATGTGATCATAAGACATTCTCATCATGACTCAGACTTTATAATATAATTGTTCCTATTTTGATTTTAGTTTGTAAATGTAGGCATGCCCAAGACTGAAGCCCTCTAAAAACTATATAGCTATTTTTTGGTTTACCATTTTTACTTTGGGCACCCATTGCATACTTCCGATATGTTTGGATTGTGACCCCCTTTCTGTTAGGTGCTTTTAGATTAATTTACCACTGACTATAAAAAATACATTGGTATATGAAATTTACGTTCAGCTAAAGAGGTTACTCCATGACCTCTTTGCAGGTGCGTAGTTCTAAGAGAGCCATGAAATATGAGAAACTATTGGCTAGGTTGAAGAAATTGATTTCTATTCTGCCTACTATTTGGCCAAGCTAATTCTGCTATATGAGAGGTGAAGCTGAAATTGTTAAGTAAGATATGGTGAATTCTATTTTGTGTCCTCATCATGAATAACACCTATTGAATATCTGCATACTGCTGATATTGAATTTGTAATGGACAGTATCTCTTTGATTCTTTGAAGACATCTACAGACTGGTCCATCTTATGCCAAATCCATTCCACTGTGAGCCTATTATATGCTTCTCTTGAAAGTTCTAAAATCGTCTTATACAAGTCTAATGTTAATGGATTTGCTTTAGTCCTGGAAGTAGTAGTTGGTTAACTAGTGAAACTTGCACATGCTATGCTTAGAAACATCTTTTTGAAGTTTTGTTTGATATTCCATCACTGGGGGCTCAGTTTTGATGTCTCATCCTCACTTCAAAGGCAAACAGTCATTGCAACCTTGTATGCTAAGACTAAAATTTTATTTTTGTCCACTGGTTACTTTGGTCTAATGTTGCTTCATATTGAACTTATTGACGTTTGAATTGTAGGAAGAAAACTGTTGTGGTCTCTTTGTGGAATGATCATGCTACTAATGTAGGGCAGGAATTGTTGGATAATGCTGATTAATTTCCAATTGTTGCAATTAAATCTCTCAAAGTTGGAGACTTCCAAGGTAATTCCCCTTGTTTTCTTGAATTTTGGTATTATTATGGCAATTCTAAAAAACATGAGAATGATAAGAAGTCCTCTTTGTAATGTTCTCTTCATATCTTGTTTTAGTTGTATACCTGTCAACATTGAGTGAAAGTATTGTACTGGTAAATCCAGATACACGCAAATAAAAAAAGTTGATATCCTGGTAAGGAATCATCCAGTGACCTATTACCTTGTTAGTTCTTGTAGTTAGTGTTTCTGACCATATGTTCTTGTTCACAGGTATGATTCTGAATGTAAAGGAGCTTCAATGGCTTCTATTGGGTCTGATATCAGTCCTTCATCTAAGGCTGGAGTGAGGTCCATGTACTATAACAGGGTTTCCCTTTCTCATGTAACCAGCAACCCATCTTTGGGTGAAGACAAGGTAATAATTACTGTCATTAAAATAACCTAACATGATCAACCTTGTCTTAGCCAAAGTTTTGAGTTAAAAGCATATTCAGTTTTGATAATGTGGGCTTGTCTTTGTACAGCCTTCCTTTTTTAGCATCAGAGCATACATAAGCTTCATCAAGCCTGATCAAACAATGTGGTACCGGGCTTGTAAGACATGCAACAAGAAAGTCACAGATGCTATTGGATCTGGGTATTGGTGTGAAGGATGCCAAAAGAATGATGATGAGTGCAGTTTAAGGTAAGGGATTCATGGAATTTGAATCAATAAGAATCCAGCGATAGTAGTTGAAATTCATGAAAGTAGTCGTATTAGTGATGTTTCTTTGTTCCTTTCTGTTTTGTTTTCCAGGTACATAATGGTAGTGAAAGATTCAGATGCTAGTGGTGAAACATGGCTTTCTCTGTTCAATGAACAAGCAGAGAGAATATTTGGGTGCTCTGCTGATGAGCTTAATAAGCTGAAATCATAGGTAAACTCTTGACAAAATTGAAATATCTATGAGTTTGTCCAAATCTTAGTTAACTTGAAAGAGTTGCTCATTGATGCATTAATTCATATGTAGTTGGTTACTTATTTGGTAGCCTAGTTGGGTTCTATGGGAAAAAAAAAAGGATGAACTTCTGGCATTCAAAATCTGATGTTTAAAAAACCCAATCTTCTCTACAGGAGGGAGAAGAGAACCTATTCCAACAGAAATTGAAGGAAGCTATTTGGGCCCCTCATCTTTTCCGGATTAGTGTTGCACAACATGAGTACATGAACGAGAAAAGGCAGAGGATAACAGCCAGGGCTGTTGTTCCAGTTGATTATGCAGCTGAATCCAGATTACTGTTAGAGGAGATATCAAAGATGAAGACTTCACAATAGGCTCCTTAGTTTATTTTGTTCTTTGGATAACGATATTTAGTCAGTATACCTTCAGTTCCTTCTATATCTTAAGACACATCCCATTGAATATAGAGGAAGCTTAATCCTAACTTGGAATGCACATACCATTATTGTAATATATGTTTTGTAGACATACATGTGGTTTTGTTGCATTGTAGAAAAATCACTTAAAAAACAGTTTGACGACTTGGGTTTCCATGTGATCGACTTTTGGGCTATCTAGTTAATCACTAACGGTTATTTACCCATATTTGCAGTCCTGCACCTTAATGCTTCAATTTGAGATGGGATTGCATTCTTCATGTTTAATGGCTAAGTCCACAATGGTTTGTAGGTATGCAGTTTATTAAAATTATGATGTTTGAGAAAAGGTTTAGGGCAGCTTCTCAGTTGTGGTGATAAAAAGTAGAGTTCAATTCTTGGTCAAGAAATTCTTCTTCATTTGAGATGGGAGAATACTTCCAAAAGTGGAGAAGAGTGTAGAAAGTAGGCATTGCTTTCATGTTTTGGGTGGAAAAAGTCATATAGGGTTTGTTTGGCAAATGCTTTTAAGAATATTTTTTATTTTTTAGAAAAAAAAAAAAACATTTGACAATCATAAATTTGCTTTTTGTTTTTTATTCTTAAAAATAAAAAACATAGTGTTTTTGGGAAAATATTTTTAAATTGTTTTTTGATGGTTGTTTAAAACAATAATTATATGAACATGTAGAATGATAAAAAAAATAAAATATTAGATATAAAAATTATTTTTAAAACATATTAAAAAGGATTAAAAATAAATTTAAAATTAGGTTTACAATTCTATAAAACATTAGTGATTAGTTTTAAAAAATTATTGTTAAAAAACCAAAATAATTATTTTTTAAAAATAATTACCAAATAGAGTTATAATTTCCCAAGAACTGGAAAATTTACGGAAACAAAGAAATGCATTCCTTATCAATATCTTTGTATTTTTGCTACAACAGATAGTAGTGATTTCAAATAAATGAGGTGGTGTTTGTTTTTATAGGTAAATGGAAAAAGCTAAACCGAAAAACAAACACCAGTTGAGCAAGTATAGATGATGGCAAATCCAGCTATACTGCAAAAGCAATGTTAGAAAATGAGCTACACTAAAGAAGATGAAGCTTCTAACGAAGACCGGAAACTTAGTTTGCGAGAACAAGCTTCATTTGATTAGATTGGATAGTTTTGAGTACTTGGGTAGTGACCAACATACAGCTAGCTAGGTAGAATGTGTGAAATCTATAATTTTATTGGAGAGATTTCTACCCTAAGCTAGAGTCTTGAGAAGTTGCATTTTACACAATCATCCCTTCCTGTAGGGAGACTAAAGTTGCAATCTTATGCAACAATTTAGCAGCATTGCCATCATCATCACCATCATCTTGAGAGAGAGGAGAGGTCCATTCCTGAAAGTCATGGAGGCTGCCAGTGAAATATGTGAAGAGTCCATCAACTCCTATCTTGTTTATCCAGTAATCATATTCTGCATATGGGTCTTGATGGAAGTTGAAGTGTAAGAACTGGTTCTCATTCCGATAAGTGTATGGGTGTACCTGCCATCACAATTAACAAGTTGGGTTTCTGATGACTTTTGCTCAATGCTTATGAAATACTTGCACATGAAAAAGAGAAATTTGAGATTTCCTAACAAGAAAATTTTGAAATAAAACTAAAATCAGTAAACCAAAATTTGCACATGATCATGATCAGGACAAATCGAATCCTAGAATTCTTCTAGAGTACACATATCTAGATCTTCAAATTTCTTAAGAAAATAATTACCGAAAATGAAATCCTCGGATGCAATCTTAGACAAACAGAACCATGGATTTTTTCTTTTTCCTTTAAAGGAAATTGAGCACCATGAATCAACGTGTTCATAGAGACCTAAAACCATGTATAATTAGTGAAAATTAGTGCATCATGGCTGTTTCTTAGCTCAACACCTTCAAACACGTTCCCCCTCATATGGAGTTTAAGTTCATTCACAGAGATAACAAGTTTAATCTTTAATGGAGGCAAAATATTGGGATTGAGAACCTGGATGCCTTATTTTTATTGGCTCATATCCTTAGTGAATACTGATATGGTAAATTGTTTTTGGTCACCACATAATATCACACACAACTCAGTTGATGGAATGACTCCAAATATCATGTCTATTTAGGCATCCCATCCAAATGTCGTTGAAAGTTTGACCATGCATAGCATAGACTGACACAGAGAAACATAGATGTATAAATGCAACATAGAGCAACAAAGAGAGACAGAAGATATGGCATACATGATATGTTTCATAAATAGCCTTATTGATAACGTACCACAAAAAAGCTTCACACAGAGAAGATACAAACCTATACGTCGGGGGCATGTGCTTTGCCAACAAGATCAGTAGGTGTTTGCAAAAAATTATCTACCACTGAAACTACTGTGTCCTTCAAAGGTCCAATCCCTACCACTGCTTAATGAAGCTATAGTACCAAGAAACCATTGGTGGACCACTTGAGGAATGAAGAGAACCACATGATTGGATGGTCTAAAGTCACCAAGGAAGACCCGATGCTTGGGAGAGGGTGAGTTCAAGTTTACCTTAAGGTAGTACCTAGGGTCCCTTAAGGTAGTACCTCAAGGCCACTAAGGTAGTACCTAAGGGCCCTTAAGGTAGTACCTAAGCAACAGTCCCAAGAAACCATTGGTGGAGCACTTGAGGAATGAAGAGAACCACATAATTGGATGGTCTAAGGGTCACCGAGGAAGACTCGAGGCTTTGGAGTGGTTGAGTTGAAGTTTACCTTAAGGTAGTACCTAGGGTCCCTTAAGGTAGTACCTCAAGGCCACTAAGGTAGTACCTAAGGGCCCTTAAGGTAGTACCTGAGCTACAGTGCCAAGAAATCATAGGTGGAGCACTTGAGGAATGAAGAGAACCACATAATTGGATGGTCTAAGGGTCACCAAGGAAGACCTGAGGCTTTGGAGAAGTTGAGTTGAAGTTTACCTTCAGGTAGTACCTAGGGTCCCCTAAGGTAGTACCTCAAGGCCACTAAGGTAGTACCTAAGGGCCCTTAAGGTAGTACCTAAGCAACAGTCCCAAGAAACCATTGGTGAAGCACTTGAGGAATGAAGAGAACCACATAATTGGATGGTCTAAGGGTCACCAAGGAAGACTCGAGGCTTCGGAGTGGTTGAGTTGAAATTTACCTTAAGCTAGTACCTAGTGTCCCTTAACGTAGTACCTCAAGGCCACTAAGGTAGTACCTAAGGGCCCTTAAGGTAGTACCTAAGCTACAGTCCCAACAAATCATAGGTGGAGCACTTGAGGAATGAAGAGAACCACATAATTGGATGGTCTAAGGGTCACCACGGAAGACTCGAGGCTTCGGAGTGGTTGAGTTGAAATTTACCTTAAGGTAGTACCTAGGGCCCCTTAAGGTAGTACCTCAAGGCCACTAAGGTAGTACCTAAGGGCCCTTAAGGTAGTACCTAAGCTACAGTGCCAACAAAACATAGGTGGACGAGTTGAGGAATGAAGAGAACCACATAATTGGATGGTCTAAGGGTCACCAAGGAAGACCCGAGGCTTTGCAGAGGTTGAGTTGAAGTTTACCTTAAGGTAGTACCTAGGGTCCCTTAAGGTAGTACCTCAAGGCCACTAAGGTAGTACCTAAGGGCCCTTAAGGTAGTACCTAAGCTACAGTGCCAACAAATCATAGGTGGCCGACTTGAGGAATGAAGAGAACCACATAATTGGATGGTCTAAGGGTCACCAAGGAAGACCCGAGGCTTTGAAGAGGTTGAGTTGAAGTTTACCTTAAGGTAGTACCTAGGGTCCCTTAAGGTAGTACCTCAAGGCCACTAAGGTAGTACCTAAGGGCCCTTAAGGTAGTACCTAAGCAACAGTCCCAAGAAACCATTGGTGGAGCACTTGAGGAATGAAGAGAACCACATAATTGGATGGCCTAAGGGTCACCAAGGAAGACTCGAGGCTTTGGAGTGGTTGAGTTGAAGTTTACCTTAAGGTAGTACCTAGGGTCCCTTAAGGTAGTACCTCAAGGCCACGAAGGTAGTACCTAAGGGCCCTTAAGGTAGTACCTAAGCTACAGTCCCAACAAATCAAAGGTGGAGCACTTGAGGAATGAAGAGAACCACATAATTGGATGGTCTAAGGGTCACCAAGGAAGACTCGAGGCTTCGGAGTGGTTGAGTTGAAATTTACCTTAAGGTAGTACCTAGGGCCCCTTAAGGTAGTACCTCAAGGCCACTAAGGTAGTACCTAAGGGCCCTTAAGGTAGTGCCCAAGCTACAGTGCCAACAAATCATAGGTGGACGAGTTGAGGAATGAAGAGAACCACATAATTGGATGGTCTAAGGGTCACCAAGGAAGACCCGAGGCTTTGCAGAGGTTGAGTTGAAGTTTACCTTAAGGTAGTACCTAGGGTCCCTTAAGGTAGTACCTCAAGGCCACTAAGGTAGTACCTAAGGGCACTTAAGGTAGTACCTAAGCTACAGTGCCAACAAATCATACGTGGCCGACTTGAGGAATGAAGAGAACCACATAATTGGATGGTCTAAGGGTCACCAAGGAAGACCCGAGGCTTTGGAGAGGTTGAGTTGAAGTTTACCGTAAGGTAGTACCTAGGGTCCCTTAAGGTAGTACCTCAAGACACTAAGGTAGTACCTAAGGGCCCTTAAGGTAGTACCTAAGCAACAGTCCTAAGAAACCATTGGTGGAGCACTTGAGGAATGAAGAGAACCACATAATTGGATGGTCAAAGGGTCACCAAGGAAGACTCGAGGCTTTGGAGTGGTTGAATTGAAATTTACCTTCAGGTAGTACCTAGTGTCCCTTAAGGTAGTACCTCAAGGCCACTAAGGTAGTACCTAAGGGCCCTTAAGGTAGTACCTAAGCTACAGTGCCAACAAATCATAGGTGGCCGAGTTGAGGAATGAAGAGAACCACATAATTCGATGGTCTAAGGGTCACCAAGGAAGACTCGAGGCTTTGGAGTGGTTGAGTTGAAATTTACCTTAAGGTAGTACCTAGGGTCCCTTAAGGTAGTACCTCAAGGCCACTAAGGTAGTACCTAAGGGCCCTTAAGGTAGTACCTAAGCAACAGTCCCAAGAAACCATTGGTGGAGCACTTGAGGAATGAAGAGAACCACATAATTGGATGGTCTAAGGGTCACCAAGGAAGACTCGAGGCTTTGGAGTGGTTGAGTTGAAGTTTACCTTAAGGTAGTACCTAGGGTCCCTTAAGGTAGTACCTCAAGGCCACTAAGGTAGTACCTAAGGGCCCTTAAGGTAGTACCTAAGCTACAGTGCCAACAAATCATAGGTGGCCGAGTTGAGGAATGAAGAGAACCACATAATTCGATGGTCTAAGGGTCACCAAGGAAGACTCGAGGCTTTGGAGTGGTTGAGTTGAAATTTACCTTAAGGTAGTACCTAGGGTCCCTTAAGGTAGTACCTCAAGGCCACTAAGGTAGTACCTAAGGGCCCTTAAGGTAGTACCTAAGCAACAGTCCCAAGAAACCATTGGTGGAGCACTTGAGGAATGAAGAGAACCACATAATTGGATGGTCTAAGGGTCACCAAGGAAGACTCGAGGCTTTGGAGTGGTTGAGTTGAAGTTTACCTTAAGGTAGTACCTAGGGCCCCTTAAGGTAGTACCTCAAGGCCACTAAGGTAGTACCTAAGGGCCCTTAAGGTAGTGCCCAAGCTACAGTGCCAACAAATCATAGGTGGACGAGTTGAGGAATGAAGAGAACCACATAATTGGATGGTCTAAGGGTCACCAAGGAAGACCCGAGGCTTTGCAGAGGTTGAGTTGAAGTTTACCTTAAGGTAGTACCTAGGGTCCCTTAAGGTAGTACCTCAAGGCCACTAAGGTAGTACCTAAGGGCACTTAAGGTAGTACCTAAGCTACAGTGCCAACAAATCATACGTGGCCGACTTGAGGAATGAAGAGAACCACATAATTGGATGGTCTAAGGGTCACCAAGGAAGACCCGAGGCTTTGGAGAGGTTGAGTTGAAGTTTACCGTAAGGTAGTACCTAGGGTCCCTTAAGGTAGTACCTCAAGACACTAAGGTAGTACCTAAGGGCCCTTAAGGTAGTACCTAAGCAACAGTCCTAAGAAACCATTGGTGGAGCACTTGAGGAATGAAGAGAACCACATAATTGGATGGTCAAAGGGTCACCAAGGAAGACTCGAGGCTTTGGAGTGGTTGAATTGAAATTTACCTTCAGGTAGTACCTAGTGTCCCTTAAGGTAGTACCTCAAGGCCACTAAGGTAGTACCTAAGGGCCCTTAAGGTAGTACCTAAGCTACAGTGCCAACAAATCATAGGTGGCCGAGTTGAGGAATGAAGAGAACCACATAATTCGATGGTCTAAGGGTCACCAAGGAAGACTCGAGGCTTTGGAGTGGTTGAGTTGAAATTTACCTTAAGGTAGTACCTAGGGTCCCTTAAGGTAGTACCTCAAGGCCACTAAGGTAGTACCTAAGGGCCCTTAAGGTAGTACCTAAGCAACAGTCCCAAGAAACCATTGGTGGAGCACTTGAGGAATGAAGAGAACCACATAATTGGATGGTCTAAGGGTCACCAAGGAAGACTCGAGGCTTTGGAGTGGTTGAGTTGAAGTTTACCTTAAGGTAGTACCTAGGGTCCCTTAAGGTAGTACCTCAAGGCCACGAAGGTAGTACCTAAGGGCCCTTAAGGTAGTACCTAAGCTACAGTCCCAAGAAACCATTGGTGGAGCACTTGAGGAATGAAGAGAACCACATAATTGGATGGTCTAAGGGTCACCAAGGAAGACTCGAGGCTTTGGAGTGGTTGAGTTGAAGTTTACCTTAAGGTAGTACCTAGGGTCCCTTAAGGTAGTACCTCAAGGCCACTACGGTAGTACCTAAGGGCCCTTAAGGTAGTACCTAAGCTACAGTCCCAACAAATCATAGGTGGAGCACTTGAGGAATGAAGAGAACCACATAATTGGATGGTCTAAGGGTCACCAAGGAAGACCCGAGGCTTTGGAGAGGTTGAGTTGAAGTTTACCTTAAGATAGTACCTAGGGTCCCTTAAGGTAGTACCTCAAGGCCACTAAGGTAGTACCTAAGGGCCCTTAAGGTAGTACCTAAGCAACAGTCCCAAGAAACCATTGGTGGAGCACTTGAGGAATGAAGAGAACCACATAATTGGATGGTCTAAGGGTCACCAAGGAAGACCCGAGGCTTTGGAGAGGTTGAGTTGAAGTTTACCTTCAGGTAGTACCTAGGGTCCCTTAAGGTAGTACCTCAAGGCCACTAAGGTAGTACCTAAGGGCCCTTAAGGTAGTACCTAAGCAACAGTCCCAAGAAACCATTCGTGAAGCACTTGAGGAATGAAGAGAAGCACATAATTGGATGGTCTAAGGGTCACCAAGGAAGACTCAAGGCTTCGGAGTGGTTGAGTTGAAATTTACCTTAAGGTAGTACCTAGTGTCCCTTAAGGTAGTACCTCAAGGCCACTAAGGTAGTACCTAAGGGGCCTTAAGGTAGTACCTAAGCTACAGTCCCAACAAATCATAGGTGGAGCACTTGAGGAATGAAGAGAACCACATAATTGGATGGTCTAAGGGTCACCAAGGAAGACTCGAGGCTTCGGAGTGGTTGAGTTGAAATTTACCTTAAGGTAGTACCTAGGGCCCCTTAAGGTAGTACCTCAAGGCCACTAAGGTAGTACCTAAGGGCCCTTAAGGTAGTGCCCAAGCTACAGTGCCAACAAATCATAGGTGGACGAGTTGAGGAATGAAGAGAACCACATAATTGGATGCTCTAAGGGTCACCAAGGAAGACCCGAGGCTTTGCAGCGGTTGAGTTGAAGTTTACCTTAAGGTAGTACCTAGGGTCCCTTAAGGTAGTACCTCAAGGCCACTAAGGTAGTACCTAAGGGCCCTTAAGGTAGTACCTAAGCTACAGTGCCAACAAATCATAGGTGGC
The DNA here is from genome assembly GCA_946000715.1 of Vitis cinerea var. helleri x Vitis riparia. Taxonomy (NCBI): domain Eukaryota; kingdom Viridiplantae; phylum Streptophyta; class Magnoliopsida; order Vitales; family Vitaceae; genus Vitis; species Vitis cinerea var. helleri x Vitis riparia. The sequence continues at coordinate 15,892,605 of OX254005.1, read as the reverse complement.
CGACTTGAGGAATGAAGAGAACCACATAATTGGATGGTCTAAGGGTCACCAAGGAAGACCCGAGGCTTTGGAGAGGTTGAGTTGAAGTTTACCTTAAGGTAGTACCTAGGGTCCCTTAAGGTAGTACCTCAAGGCCACTAAGGTAGTACCTAAGGGCCCTTAAGGTAGTACCTAAGCAACAGTCCCAAGAAACCATTGGTGGAGCACTTGAGGAATGAAGAGAACCACATAATTGGATGGTCTAAGGGTCACCAAGGAAGACTCGAGGCTTTGGAGTGGTTGAATTGAAATTTACCTTAAGGTAGTACCTAGTGTCCCTTAAGGTAGTACCTCAAGGCCACTAAGGTAGTACCTAAGGGCCCTTAAGGTAGTACCTAAGCTACAGTGCCAACAAATCATAGGTGGACGAGTTGAGGAATGAAGAGAACCACATAATTGGATGGTCTAAGGGTCACCAAGGAAGACTCGAGGCTTTGGAGTGGTTGAGTTGAAATTTACCTTAAGGTAGTACCTAGGGTCCCTTAAGGTAGTACCTCAAGGCCACTAAGGTAGTTCCTAAGGGCCCTTAAGGTAGTACCTAAGCTACAGTGCCAACAAATCATAGGTGGACGAGTTGAGGAATGAAGAGAACCACATAATTGGATGGTCTAAGGGTCACCAAGGAAGACTCGAGGCTTTGGAGTGGTTGAGTTGAAATTTACCTTAAGGTAGTACCTAGGGTCCCTTAAGGTAGTACCTCAAGGCCACTAAGGTAGTACCTAAGGGCCCTTAAGGTAGTACCTAAGCTACAGTGCTAACAAATCATAGGTGGAGCACTTGAGGAATGAAAAGAACCACATAATTGGATGGTCTAAGGGTCACCAAGGAAGACTCGAGGCTTAGGAGTGGTTGAGTTCAAGTTTACCTTAAGGTAGTACCTAGGGTCCCTTAAGGTAGTACCTTAAGGCCACTAAGGTAGTACCTAAGGGCCCTTAAGGTTGTACCTAAGCTACAGTCCCAAGAAACCATTGGTGGAGCACTTGAGGAATGAAGAGAACCACATAATTGGGTGGTCTAAGGGTCACCAAGGAAGACTCGAGGCTTCGGAGTGGTTGAGGTTAAGTTTACCTTAAGGTAGTACCTAGGGTCCCTTAAGGTAGTACCTCAAGGCCACTAAGGTAGTACCTAAGGGCCCTTAAGGTAGTACCTAAGCTACAGTGCCAACAAATCATAGGTGGACGAGTTGAGGAATGAAGAGAACCACATAATTGGATGGTCTAAGGGTCACCAAGGAAGACTCGAGGCTTTGGAGTGGTTGAGTTGAAATTTACCTTAAGGTAGTACCTAGGGTCCCTTAAGGTAGTACCTCAAGGCCACTAAGGTAGTACCTAAGGGCCCTTAAGGTAGTACCTAAGCTACAGTCCCAAGAAACCATTGGTGGAGAACTTGAGGAATGAAGAGAACCACATAATTGGATGGTCTAAGGGTCACCAAGGAAGACTCGAGGCTTTGGAGTGGTTGAGTTAAAGTTTACCTTAAGGTAGTACCTAGGGTCCCTTAAGGTAGTACCTTAAGGCCACTAAGGTAGTACCTAAGGGCCCTTAAGGTAGTACCTAAGCTACAGTCCCAAGAAACCATTGGTGGAGCACTTGAGGAATGAAGAGAACCACATAATTGGGTGGTCTAAGGGTCACCAAGGAAGACTCGAGGCTTCGGAGTGGTTGAGTTGCAATTTACCTTAAGGTAGTACCTAGGGTCCCTTAAGGTAGTACCTCAAGGCCACTAAGGTAGTACCTAAGGGCCCTTAAGGTAGTACCTAAGCTACAGTCCCAAGAAACCATTGGTGGAGAACTTGTGGAATGAAGAGAACCACATAATTGGATGGTCTATGGGTCACCAAGGAAGGCTCGAGGCTTTGGAGTGGTTGAGTTCAAGTTTACCTTAAGGTAGTACCTAGGGTCCCTTAAGGTAGTACCTTAAGGCCACTAAGGTAGTACCTAAGGGCCCTTAAGGTAGTACCTAAGCTACAGTCCCAAGAAACCATTGGTGGAGCACTTGAGGAATGAAGAGAACCACATAATTGGGTGGTCTAAGGGTCACCAAGGAAGACTCAAGGCTTCGGAGTGGTTGAGTTGAAGTTTACCTTAAGGTAGTACCTAGGGTCCCTTAAGGTAGTACCTCAAGGCCACTAAGGTAGTACCTAAGGGCCCTTAAGGTAGTACCTAAGCTACAGTGCCAACAAATCATAGGTGGACGAGTTGAGGAATGAAGAGAACCACATAATTGGATGGTCTAAGGGTCACCAAGGAAGACTCGAGGCTTTGGAGTGGTTGAGTTGAAATTTACCTTAAGGTAGTACCTAGGGTCCCTTAAGGTAGTACCTCAAGGCCACTAAGGTAGTACCTAAGGGCCCTTTAGGTAGTACCTAAGCTACAGTCCCAAGAAACCATTGGTGGAGAACTTGAGGAAAGAAGAGAACCACATAATTGGATGGTCTAAGGGTCACCAAGGAAGACTCGAGGCTCTGGAGTGGTTGAGTTCAAGTTTACCTTAAGGTAGTACCTAGGGTCCCTTAAGGTAGTACCTTAAGGCCACTAAGGTAGTACCTAAGGGCCCTTAAGGTAGTACCTAAGCTACAGTCCCAAGAAACCATTGGTGGAGCACTTGAGGAATGAAGAGAACCACATAATTGGGTGGTCTAAGGGTCACCAAGGAAGACTCGAGGCTTCGGAGTGGTTGAGTTGAAGTTTACCTTAAGGTAGTACCTAGGGTCCCTTAAGGTAGTACCTCAAGGCCACTAAGGTAGTACCTAGGGGCCCTGAAGGTAGTACCTAAGCTACAGTGCCAACAAATCATAGGTGGACGAGTTGAGGAATGAAGAGAACCACATAATTGGATGGTCTAAGGGTCACCAAGGAAGACCCGAGGCTTTGGAGAGGTTGAGTTGAAGTTTACCTTAAGGTAGTACCTAGGGTCCCTTAAGGTAGTACCTCAAGGCCACTAAGGTAGTACCTAAGGGCCCTTAAGGTAGTACCTAAGCTACAGTCCCAAGAAACCATTAGTGGAGCACTTGAGGAATGAAGAGAACCACATAATTGGGTGGTCTAAGGGTCACCAAGGAAGACTCGAGGCTTTGGAGTGGTTGAGTTGAAATTTACCTTAAGGTAGTACCTAGTGTCCCTTAAGGTAGTACCTCAAGGCCACTAAGGTAGTACCTAAGGGCCCTTAAGGTAGTACCTAAGCTACAGTCCCAACAAATCATAGGTGGAGCACTTGAGGAATGAAGAGAACCACATAATTGGATGGTCTAAGGGTCACCAAGGAAGACTCGAGGCTTTGGAGTGGTTGAGTTGAAATTTACCTTAAGGTAGTACCTAGGGTCCCTTAAGGTAGTACCTCAAGGCCACTAAGGTAGTACCTAAGGGCCCTTAAGGTATTACCTAAGCTACAGTCCCAAGAAACCATTGGTGGAGAACTTGAGGAATGAAGAGAACCACATAATTGGATGGTCTAAGGGTCACCAAGGAAGACTCGAGGCTTTGGAGTGGTTGAGTTCAAGTTTACCTTAAGGTAGTACCTAGGGTCCCTTAAGGTAGTACCTTAAGGGCACTAAGGTAGTACCTAAGGGCCCTTAAGGTAGTACCTAAGCTACAGTCCCAAGAAACCATTGGTGGAGCACTTGAGGAATGAAGAGAACCACATAATTGGGTGGTCTAAGGGTCACCAAGGAAGACTCGAGGCTTTGGAGTGGTTGAGTTGAAGTTTACCTTAAGGTAGTACCTAGTGTCCCTTAAGGTAGTACCTCAAGGCCACTAAGGTAGTACCTAAGGGCCCTTAAGGTAGTACCTAAGCTACAGTCCCAACAAATCATAGGTGGAGCACTTGAGGAATGAAGAGAACCACATAATTGGATGGTCTAAGGGTCACCAAGGAAGACTCGAGGCTTTGGAGTGGTTGAGTTGAAATTTACCTTAAGGTAGTACCTAGGGTCCCTTAAGGTAGTACCTCAAGGCCACTAAGGTAGTACCTAAGGGCCCTTAAGGTAGTACCTAAGCTACAGTCCCAAGAAACCATTGGTGGAGAACTTGAGGAATGAAGAGAACCACATAATTGGATGGTCTAAGGGTCACCAAGGAAGACTCGAGGCTTTGGAGTGGTTGAGTTCAAGTTTACCTTAAGGTAGTACCTAGGGTCCCTTAAGGTAGTACCTCAAGGCCACTAAGGTAGTACCTAAGGGCCCTTAAGGTAGTACCTAAGCTACAGTCCCAACAAATCATAGGTGGACGAGTTGAGGAATGAAGAGAACCACATAATTGGATGGTCTAAGGGTCACCAAGGAAGACCCGAGGCTTTGGAGAGGTTGAGTTGAAGTTTACCTTAAGGTAGTACCTAGGGTCCCTTAAGGTAGTACCTCAAGGCCACTAAGGTAGTACCTAAGGGCCCTTAAGGTAGTACCTAAGCTACAGTCCCAAGAAACCATTGGTGGAGCACTTGAGGAATGAAGAGAACCACATAATTGGGTGGTCTAAGGGTCACCAAGGAAGACTCGAGGCTTTGGAGTGGTTGAGTTGAAGTTTACCTTAAGGTAGTACCTAGGGTCCCTTAAGGTAGTACCTCAAGGCCACTAAGGTAGTACCTAAGGGCCCTTAAGGTAGTACCTAAGCTACAGTCCCAACAAATCATAGGTGGAGCACTTGAGGAATGAAGAGAACCACATAATTGGATTGTCTAAGGGTCACCAAGGAAGACTCCAGGCTTTGGAGTGGTTGAGTTGAAGTTTACCTTAAGGTAGTACCTAGGGTCCCTTAAGGTAGTACCTCAACGCCACTAAGGTAGTACCTAAGTGCCCTTAAGGTAGTACCTAAGCAACAGTCCCAAGAAACCATTGGTGGAGCACTTGAGGAATGAAGAGAACCACATAATTGGATGGTCTAAGGGTCACCGAGGAAGACTCGAGGCTTTGGAGTGGTTGAGTTGAAGTTTACCTTAAGGTAGTACCTAGGGTCCCTTAAGGTAGTACCTCAAGGCCACTAAGGTAGTACCTAAGGGCCCTTAAGGTAGTACCTAAGCTACAGTCCCAAGAAACCAGTGGTGGAGCACTTGAGGAATGAAGAGAACCACATAATTGGATGGTCTAAGGGTCACCAAGGAAGACTCGAGGCTTTGGAGTGGTTGAGTTGAAGTTTACCTTAAGGTAGTACCTAGGGTCCCTTAAGGTAGTACCTCAAGGCCACTAAGGTAGTACCTAAGGGCCCTTAAGGTAGTACCTAAGCTACAGTCCCAACAAATAATAGGTGGAGCACTTGAGGAATGAAGAGAACCACATAATTGGATTGTCTAAGGGTCACCAAGGAAGACTCCAGGCTTTGGAGTGGTTGAGTTGAAGTTTACCTTAAGGTAGTACCTAGGGTCCCTTAAGGTAGTACCTCAAGGCCACTAAGGTAGTACCTAAGGGCCCTTAAGGTAGTACCTAAGCAACAGTCCCAAGAAACCATTGGTGGAGCACTTGAGGAATGAAGAGAACCACATAATTGGATGGTCTAAGGGTCACCAAGGAAGACTCGAGGCTTTGGAGTGGTTGAGTTCAAGTTTACCTTAAGGTAGTACCTAGGGTCCCTTAAGGTAGTACCTTAAGGCCACTAAGGTAGTACCTAAGGGCCCTTAAGGTAGTACCTAAGCTACAGTCCCAAGAAACCATTGGTGGAGCACTTGAGGAATGAAGAGAACCACATAATTGGGTGGTCTAAGGGTCACCAAGGAAGACTCGAGGCTTTGGAGTGGTTGAGTTGAAGTTTACCTTAAGGTAGTACCTAGGGTCCCTTAAGGTAGTACCTCAAGGCCACTAAGGTAGGACCTAAGGGCCCTTAAGGTAGTACCTAAGCTACAGTCCCAACAAATCATAGGTGGAGCACTTGAGGAATGAAGAGAACCACATAATTGGATTGTCTAAGGGTCACCAAGGAAGACTCCAGGCTTTGGAGTGGTTGAGTTGAAGTTTACCTTAAGGTAGTACCTAGGGTCCCTTAAGGTAGTACCTCAAGGCCACTAAGGTAGTACCTAAGTGCCCTTAAGGTAGTACCTAAGCAACAGTCCCAAGAAACCATTGGTGGAGCACTTGAGGAATGAAAAGAACCACATAATTGGATGGTCTAAGGGTCACCGAGGAAGACTCGAGGCTTTGGAGTGGTTGAGTTGAAGTTTACCTTAAGGTAGTACCTAGGGTCCCTTAAGGTAGTACCTCAAGGCCACTAAGGTAGTACCTAAGGGCCCTTAAGGTAGTACCTAAGCTACAGTCCCAAGAAACCAGTGGTGGAGCACTTGAGGAATGAAGAGAACCACATAATTGGATGGTCTAAGGGTCACCAAGGAAGACTCGAGGCTTTGGAGTGGTTGAGTTCAAGTTTACCTTAAGGTAGTACCTAGGGTCCCTTAAGGTAGTACCTCAAGGCCACTAAGGTAGTACCTAAGGGCCCTTAAGGTAGTACCTAAGCTACAGTCCCAACAAATCATAGGTGGAGCACTTGAGGAATGTAGAGAACCACATAATTGGATTGTCTAAGGGTCACCAAGGAAGACTCCAGGCTTTGGAGTGGTTGAGTTGAAGTTTACCTTAAGGTAGTACCTAGGGTCCCTTAAGGTAGTACCTCAAGGCCACTAAGGTAGTACCTAAGGGCCCTTAAGGTAGTACCTAAGCAACAGTCCCAAGAAACCATTGGTGGAGCACTTGAGGAATGAAGAGAACCACATAATTGGATGGTCTAAGGGTCACCAAGGAAGACTCGAGGCTTTGGAGTGGTTGAGTTCAAGTTTACCTTAAGGTAGTACCTAGGGTCCCTTAAGGTAGTACCTTAAGGCCACTAAGGTAGTACCTAAGGGCCCTTAAGGTAGTACCTAAGCTACAGTCCCAAGAAACCATTGGTGGAGCACTTGAGGAATGAAGAGAACCACATAATTGGGTGGTCTAAGGGTCACCAAGGAAGACTCGAGGCTTTGGAGTGGTTGAGTTGAAGTTTACCTTAAGGTAGTACCTAGGGTCCCTTAAGGTAGTACCTCAAGGCCACTAAGGTAGTACCTAAGGGCCCTTAAGGTAGTACCTAAGCTACAGTCCCAACAAATCATAGGTGGAGCACTTGAGGAATGAAGAGAACCACATAATTGGATCGTCTAAGGGTCACCAAGGAAGACTCCAGGCTTTGGAGTGGTTGAGTTGAAGTTTACCTTAAGGTAGTACCTAGGGTCCCTTAAGGTAGTACCTCAAGGCCACTAAGGTAGTACCTAAGTGCCCTTAAGGTAGTACCTAAGCAACAGTCCCAAGAAACCATTGGTGGAGCACTTGAGGAATGAAGAGAACCACATAATTGGATGGTCTAAGGGTCACCGAGGAAGACTCGAGGCTTTGGAGTGGTTGAGTTGAAGTTTACCTTAAGGTAGTACCTAGGGTCCCTTAAGGTAGTACCTCAAGGCCACTAAGGTAGTACCTAAGGGCCCTTGAGGTAGTACCTAAGCTACAGTCCCAAGAAACCAGTGGTGGAGCACTTGAGGAATGAAGAGAACCACATAATTGGATGGTCTAAGGGTCACCAAGGAAGACTCGAGGCTTTGGAGTGGTTGAGTTCAAGTTTACCTTAAGGTAGTACCTAGGGTCCCTTAAGGTAGTACCTCAAGGCCACTAAGGTAGTACCTAAGGGCCCTTAAGGTAGTACCTAAGCTACAGTCCCAACAAATCATAGGTGGAGCACTTGAGGAATGAAGAGAACCACATAATTGGATGGTCTAAGGGTCACCAAGGAAGACTCCAGGCTTTGTAGTGGTTGAGTTGAAGTTTACCTTAAGGTAGTACCTAGGGTCCCTTAAGGTAGTACCTCAAGGCCACTAAGGTAGTACCTAAGGGCCCTTAAGGTAGTAGCTAAGCAACAGTCCCAAGAAACCATTGGTGGAGCACTTGAGGAATGAAGAGAACCACATAATTGGATGGTCTAAGGGTCACCAAGGAAGACTCGAGGCTTTGGAGTGGTTGAGTTGAAATTTACCTTAAGGTAGTACCTAGGGTCCCTTAAGGTAGTACCTCAAGGCCACTAAGGTAGTACCTAGGGGCCCTGAAGGTAGTACCTAAGCTACAGTGCCAACAAATCATAGGTGGACGAGTTGAGGAATGAAGAGAACCACATAATTGGATGGTCTAAGGGTCACCAAGGAAGACCCGAGGCTTTGGAGAGGTTGAGTTGAAGTTTAACTTGAGGTAGTACCTAGGGTCCCTTAAGGTAGTACCTCAAGGCCACTAAGGTAGTACCTAAGGGCCCTTAAGGTAGTACCTAAGCTACAGTCCCAAGAAACCATTAGTGGAGCACTTGAGGAATGAAGAGAACCACATAATTGGGTGGTCTAAGGGTCACCAAGGAAGACTCGAGGCTTTGGAGTGGTTGAGTTGAAATTTACCTTAAGGTAGTACCTAGTGTCCCTTAAGGTAGTACCTCAAGGCCACTAAGGTAGTACCTAAGGGCCCTTAAGGTAGTACCTATGCTACAGTCCCAACAAATCATAGGTGGAGCACTTGAGGAATGAAGAGAACCACATAATTGGATGGTCTAAGGGTCACCAAGGAAGACTCGAGGCTTTGGAGTGGTTGAGTTGAAATTTACCTTAAGGTAGTACCTAGGGTCCCTTAAGGTAGTACCTCAAGGCCACTAAGGTAGTACCTAAGGGCCCTTAAGGTAGTACCTAAGCTACAGTCCCAAGAAACCATTGGTGGAGAACTTGAGGAATGAAGAGAACCACATAATTGGATGGTCTAAGGGTCACCAAGGAAGACTCGAGGCTTTGGAGTGGTTGAGTTCAAGTTTACCTTAAGGTAGTACCTAGGGTCCCTTAAGGTAGTACCTTAAGGCCACTAAGGTAGTACCTAAGGGCCCTTAAGGTAGTACCTAAGCTACAGTCCCAAGAAACCATTGGTGGAGCACTTGAGGAATGAAGAGAACCACATAATTGGGTGGTCTAAGGGTCACCAAGGAAGACTCGAGGCTTTGGAGTGGTTGAGTTGAAGTTTACCTTAAGGTAGTACCTAGGGTCCCTTAAGGTAGTACCTCAAGGCCACTAAGGTAGTACCTAAGGGCCCTTAAGGTAGTACCTAAGCTACAGTCCCAACAAATCATAGGTGGAGCACTTGAGGAATGAAGAGAACCACATAATTGGATGGTCTAAGGGTCACCAAGGAAGATTCCAGGCTTTGGAGTGGTTGAGTTGAAGTTTACCTTAAGGTAGTACCTAGGGTCCCTTAAGGTAGTACCTCAAGGCCACTAAGGTAGTACCTAGGGGCCCTTAAGGTAGTACCTAAGCTACAGTCCCAAGAAACCATTCCATTTGAATTTCAAAACAATGATTAGATTGGTAAAGAGGTAGGTCACAGGTAAACCAGACCCATTTTCTGTAAATTCATTGATAATCCCACAAGTGGATGAAGAAAAATTCCATAATTGGCTCATCATCATCTTAGCTGTAAATTTGAAGTATCTGTTCCTTGGTCTTGTAAGGAAATTCAAGTGAAGTTTGGTGCTTCAAATCATCCCTTTTACTTCTTGTTCATTACCATGATTAAATTACTTATAAGGTCAGAATTTTGATTTCTCTTTTTTACATAGTGTCTCTCAGCCCATTGGGGAGTAGTTGCAGGGCACCCTGACAGATATAAGGTCATTTTTTTTAATTCATTCTTAGAATCTCTCTTTGTTAGTTTTTCCAAATTTATAATTGAAGTACAACCCAAGAAGGGGGGAGAAAAGTTAGATTTCACCAACAAAACCAACACACCTTCAAATGCTTTGTGCAGGCATGTTAAGGGCCGAACCCGCCATTGAAGATCGTTGTTCCTAGATCTGACCCATTTCAATCAGGAATCAACCAGGGTTCTTTCCCTCTCACCAAGACACCCAAATCCAAGCATATGAGGCCACCTGCAGCATGTAGTCTTCTCCACCAAGAAATCTTCAGGTTGTTCAAGATGATATAGGCTCGTATGGGTATGATAACCATGGGTGCTTAAAAGCACAACTTCCCGTGGTGACATGGAGAGGGAGATGGCTGCTGACATGGAAGGCTGGAGGGGTAATTTTGGAAATGAAATTATAAAACAGTGGATAGTGCATGAAAGGGATATTTTTTTGGGCAACAGTAGACATATTTTGGGTTATGGAAAGTTGGGTTATGAAAAAGCTATTAGGGCCAAATGGGCGGGCCAAAACACAGTTTTCCCCTTAATATACATGTTCTGATTGCAATATCTTTGTTAAGATGGGAGACAAACTTCTGAGCGAAACAGTGATACCTGTTCTTTGAGTACTGGTACGTATATAAAATGCATGGCTCTCAATTCAATCATAGAAGGAACAGTTCAGACTTGAATATCCCGAGCTTTACTCCTCCATTCATTCATCAGTCAAATATAGGACAAAGTGTACCCAAAATACAAATAAAAGTAAGAAATAATAGGCAGAGTAGACTAGTCTTAGTCCAGGTTGGCTACACTGGGACATAATCTCCCCACCATATTAAATTGAAGTCTCCTTCAATTCTTGCACACCTCTCTGCAAGTGAAGTGAGCCCAAGGAGTTTGAGGAGGTCATATATCGTATATGGCTACTTTTCCAGATATTCAGAAGCCTCTCTTCTTCGCTTTTATTCTCACGCTGCTCATACTGATGTGCTTTGGTTCCAAAGACCAAGGTGGCAAGCTTCCTCATGATGAAGGTAAGATGATCCTCTTCTTCTTTTTTTCTTCTTCCTTTTTTTTCTCTATCTCTCTGTTTTCTTCTTTTTTCTTTTTTAAATTAAAGGTGAAAATGCATAGTGAAATGATGAGTCTTGAGGATTGTGAGGTTGATAGTGGAAATAAAAACTAAGTCAGAAGGGATAGAATAGAACGTAGGTTACTCTAAGACTTAGGTTTTTTAGTAAGTTGCTCTAAGACTTAAAAATTATTTTTAGACTAATTTGTTTTAACTTATCACTTTTTAAAAATTTAAAAAAAAATGAAAATTTTCAATTTGGTTTTATTTTGTTGTATAAAATAAACTTCAACCGATCCGTTTTGGGTTCTTTAGACTACTTATTATTTTAAAACACGTATATATGATTAAAATGAATTTATACTTAACCATGTGTCGGAATAATATTGAGGTGAATTGCACATCTTTCGACGACAGTGTATGAAATAATACGGAGGAAATGATTTTGATCATGAAAAGGAGATGCTGTCTTTGCTCTTCAAAATGGAGGCTATTTTGGAGAATGATTTGGCCCACTGTTTGGTGGGCAAGAATTTGTGGGCCCATTGGAGTTTCGGGAAAAGGGAATTGAATGGAATGTTGAAATAAAACCAAAGTATTGGGTGCATAAAATTGGAATTTTTATAAATGCACCAAATTTTAAAAAATTATTTTTTAAAATATCATATATTGGAAAATAATTCTAATTCTAAAACACTTTTGGACATGTAGATGTTAAGGTGGGAAAAAAATATTTTATATTTTAACTTTTATGACGCAAACCCATTTTTCATGTGTTGAATTTGATCATATATAAAGTGTCTTCTATAATTTTTTTTTTCAAAAAAATTGAATTTATGCTAAAAGTGTCTGTTCAAGAGACACCTTCCATAATCCCACAATATCCAATATATGTTACAAGTGTCTCTTAAATTTGATTTTATATTAAAGGTGCTTCTACAATTCTCAAAAAAATGGATTTATATTAAATGTGTCTGATGCATTTCATAATTCCACAAAATCTAATATGTGTTATAAGTGTCTTTTGAATTTGATTTTATATTAAAAGTATCTCTTGAAGAAACACCTTCTACAATTAAAAAAAAAAAAAGATTTATACTAAAGGTATCTCTTCTAAAAATTGGATGTTAGAAGTGTCTCTACCAATTTAAGAGACATAAAAGATACTTGTAATACAAATTAAATTTTATAAAATTGTAGAATGCCTTTCTTGGAGAGACACCTTTAGTATATATTGGATTTTGTGGAATTGTGGAAGATGTTTCTTAAAGAGACATGTTTAATATAAATCCATTTTTTTTGGAATTGTAAAAAGTCTCTTCAAGAGACACCTTCAACATAATATCGAATTTAAAAGACACTTATAGTATAAATTAAAATTTATGAAATTATGGAAGGTGAAAAACGTTTTTAGTCTATATTAAATTTTATAAAATTGTAAAAAATGTCTTTTTAAGAGACATCTTTAATTTAAATCCAATTTTTTTTATATGTCTATTTAAGAGACATCTTTAATTTAAATTCAATTATTTTAAATGTATATTATGAATTCGAATATTATGAAAGATGTTTGTTAAAAAAACATCTTTCATATGGCAAAAAGTGTTGTAAATTTATCAATATTTTCTCAACTATTTTTTTTTAAAGTTGTTGTAGAAGTTAAAAAAGTTGGCCATGGGGCCATGACCCAATGTGATGGGTCGCCCACCATTCACACCACAAATCCTTTTCTTAACACATTCATGATTCTTCTTCTCTTCTACAAACCAAGATTCGTGTCTCTTCAATTTAAAGTGAACTTGTATGACTAAAAATTGAAAATAAAATAATGGTAGCCTTGGATATTTAAAATAAAAACTCTTCATCTATCATTTTTCTCTCTATTTCTTTTTTTTTTATTTCAATAATTTTTCAATTAATTCAAATCATTAAAAAAAATTCTTTAATAAACAAATTTGCAATATTTCATATAACTTATTATCAAAAGTCTATGTTCAAAAAATTATTAAATAAATAAGAAAGAAGATTAAAATAAAATTAAACTTTTTATTTTATAATAGTAAAAAAAAACTTTAAACTACTTTTAGTATAAAAGAAAAAAATAGCAAATATATTTATTTTAAATACTGTTTTATCATTAAATTATTTATTTCTAAAATATAAAAGATAATTTTTATTTATTTAAATTAATATTTTTTTGAAAGTATTTTTCAAAATAGTTTTTAAATCATTAATATAATTTTTTTAATAATAATTTAAAAATAAAAAATAATGTTGATTTTTCAATTATTTTTAAAAATAATGAAAAATAAAATAAAGGATTAAATAAGGAAGAATTCTATGGAAGTGGCATGTAAAAAATAGGCGATATAAAGATAAAAATGATGGGTGTAACTTAAAAAGATATTTTTGTCTATTTCTATTTCATATGGTTGTAATTATTTATGGGTGTTTGAGCTACTTTTTATTAATTATTAAATTAGGGATCCAGGTCTTCAGAAAGTTATTTTAATACTTGGAGAAAGTAAACCTCCATTTTGTCCCTGGCAGATGTACTTTTATTATTATTTTTCCTCTCATTCTGCTCTTTTTAGTACGGGTTAAGGAGCCCTTTTTGTTCAGTTTTTCAGTCTTTATTTGGCTCATTGAGTTACATTTTGAAGACCACTAACGGATTATTTCGGATCTTTTTCTTTAGTTTTTCATTGGTCCTCAGTGATTTGCGTTTACTCGGCTCATTGTCAATTTTTGAGCTACATTTTGGAGACCATTAACGACGGATTATTTAGGATCCTAGCGTGAGTATTGAGGACCCTCAAGGTTTAGTTTTGAACTTTGGCTTTGGAATACTGTTTTTATAGAAGCCCTTGTTTTTTTTTTTTTTTTTTTTTGTGGAGAGGGATTGTCTCACGTTTTGGAGCAGGCCATTAGGAGAGAGCATGTTTTTTTAGTGGGAGACATTCTTCTGTTTGGGGTAGAGTGGTAGGAGGGATTTGGTTAGAAAGTGTTTATTCTAGAGAGGAGCGAGTGCTGTGGACTGGAGGTTAGTTGAGATACAGTAGAGATAGAATAGAGGGAGGAGTGGGGTTTTACAGTGCATTGAGGTAGAGAATATGTGGGATTCTTCTGGGTTGGTGGGTTAGATAGATTCTAGGACGCTGAGAGAGAGAACAGGGCTGAGGAAGAGAGAAGAAGAAGTTTGAGAGAGAACAGAGGTGGACACGTTTTTGAGTGAAGGGGAGAAAACAAGCAAAAGAGGGTCTAAGAAGAAACCAGCAAGAATGAGAAAGCAAGAAAGCAGAGGAGGCAGAGGAGCTGGTGACTTTTCAGCCAATTTTGGAGAAGAAGGAGCATTGAGCTAGAAGCCTAGTGCATTTTGCTTGAGGGGAGCAGTTTTCAGGTATGGTTGCTTTAGGTTCTCTGTTCTTCTTTATTGCCATATAATGCTCCTTCTTTTCTCGCCATTTTCGGGTATTGCTTCTTTGGTTGTTTGGGTGTGCATAAATGAGGCCATACATGATTTTGTTGGTTTGGGACTGAACCAAATGTTGTCTTGTTCTTCATCATGTTTTGTGGTTTCATTTCAAAATAAATCTAGATATAACTCACTTTTACCATTGATCTTTAAACCCATGAATGAAATAATGAAATGGGTTTCCTCATGCTTGCTGGGTGTTTGATTTCCTGTTTACTCTCCTTTAAGTTTTTACTTTGTTTTTCGGCTTTATTTCCTGTTCCTGGAGAAAGTACTATGCAGTGCCTGTTGTTTACTTGGTGCTTCTTAGAATCTATTTCTAGTTTGACATTTTATTATCATTCATCAACCCTGGCCTCTTCATTGAGGATGGTACAGTAGCTGTTGATGACCCTATTGCTGAAACTGGAGATGTCTTGGATATTGGAGGTGTCTTGGGCCTTGGTCCAGTTGGACCATATGGTGGGGAGACTTTTGGGTTAGAAACTGGTCTAGAGTGTACATTAGATGCATTTTCAAAAGTATGCAAATGATTTCAGGGCTCAGTGTTTCAATAAGAATGGAAATGTTATTGATTTAAGAGGTAACATGAATATTGGCAGATTATAGAGAAATCCATTGAAGAAGTTGAGGTGCTTTATGGGATTGACCTGGAAACTGGGGATTTTGGCAGTGGATCTCCCAAAGTTTCCAGTCTTATTGGTTCTACCTCAGATGAATGACACGCAAGACCAGGCTGGAACATGGATAACTTTCCTAGTGATAACACTTGGCTTGTTGATTTGATTCAACAGAATGGTGACTTTTTCTTGAAGGTTGTATGGTTACTTTCTGTTTGCAATCCCCAACACATGTGCTTCTCCACCAAGATGATGGCCATAATGCTTATTTCGGCTCTTGGAAAGGCGTTTTCTATGGCAATGTAAACTTTGCCAATTGTTTCTCTGAAACTAACAAATTTGAATTTGGGTGGGGAGATTTTGTCAGCAGTTGGTGATTTGAAGAAATCCGCAATCCATAAACCTATAGGAGAATAGATAAATCGGATAAATCCCAGATAAGATTAGCAACTCAGGTGTACGCATATTTTGATGTTTATGGTGGGGATCAGAGTTGACAACCATAGCAGAGATTTCCTGAGTTGGGCTGTAGTGAAAGTTGTAGAACCTGGGAGTTTTGTACTTGCAGATTACAATTAGTCAAGATCCTTCCTTGAGAGGCAAACTCTTGTTGGAAAGCCGTTTGGAGGTACATGAATGCATATCAGAGCATCAGGATTAGTTGTTGGCTTGCTGCAGCAGGGGTCCCAAACAACATAGTTCCTCAAATGGGTTCCTCACTCACCTCACCTTAGCGGGGTGCAACATAATGATTTTACTATTTGGAAATGGAACTGCTTAATGCATCCTAAATAACTCAAAGACATATTAGTTCCTTTCGCGGATGAAGCAGCAGCAAACCAGAATGATCTCAAGGAACCTTGGTCTCTAATGCATTTCTTGAAGCCCCATATCTTTCAATCTCATCAAGAATTCAAAGATTGGTTCTATAATCCAATATATGGAATGGTAAGAGGGGCTGCATCATTTGCATTGGGTCAGTTTGCTGAGCATTTGCAGCCTGAGATTGTATCTCACTATGAAAGTGTCCTTCCTTGCCTTTTTAAATGCCCTTTACATTTGATAAAGTGAAGAGGAAAACCCAAAACTAGTGAAGCAAGGGGTGCTTAGGCATCAGGATTTCAGATTCTTTGTTGAATGTGCTGGGTGGCAGCTGGATCAGTTGAGAGAGGAGATTGAGTCAGATTACTAGTACATGGTTGCATGTAGCTTAAATGTAATTAGTAGGCTCTTAGCAGAGTCTTCATCTAGTCTATGGAAGGAGGTTTAGCAGTTAATGGGAGGTCACTTAATAATACCTAGAATGGCCCAGGCATGCCCTCAGTGCAGTGATTTGGTATTAGAGAAGGATACTCCAAATCTCTAACAACTCTCTAGGTTAACCATGGCCTGAGTCAGTCTCAGCAATGGAGGTATTGGGCACTAATGGAAAATAGAAAAACTAAGATTCTGCTCTGCCTCATCCACTTGAGCATGCTTCAAAATTTCAATGGTCTCCTACTAAGGATTTAGTTTCTTGTAGCTCAAAAACTGGCATCATCAGTTTTAGAGTATGCTAATCAAACTTTTGGTAAGACTTTCTGCAAACATCCGAGGAATTCTGGAATTTGAGTGTTAGTTTAATAAGCACCAGATCATTGGAATGCCTACTGATGTTGGGTCAAATAAGTTGGTATCTGGTTGTAATTTTGAAGCTGCTGGACTTGCAAAACAGTCTGGAAGCATGGTGCAGGTTCTTGGTGCAGAAAAGGCTTCTACTCATGCAATGGTTCATCTCTCCCACCAAAAAGCCCCTAGTTTAGATCCTTCGTCACTCTGTCATCTGGACTGCCTCTATCAAATAGATGCTATAAGTCAGTTCATTGGAGTCCCTCATCATGAACTGTTCTTGCAGAGCCTAAGGTGGAGTATCTTTAGGGACATCTCCCCTTTTAACTTTGAAATGCCAATCTTTGAAGAAGATGCTGAATTCCAAATTAGTCATATATAACCAAGAAAGTGGATCCCGTAATGGGAGATAAGGCATAACATACAAGGGAAACCTCATCAAATGGGGGGGGAGGGGGGCTTCAATTTTCTGATAAGCAACTTGGAGGTAGAAAATCCCAGGGGTGAATTATGGTTCATGCTCCAGAATCTTGAAAAACCTTCATGATCATCAGTTTCATGCAGAGTTTCCTAGCAAAGTCTTCCCAAGATAGACTTCTTGTTGTACTTTCCAAGAGTATCTTGGCAACATGGAAGAAAGGATTCCTAACTAGGCAAGTTGAGGGTCCACTGTATGACTTCTGCTCTGTGAAATCAGATAGCAGGCCTCAACAACTAGAGAGAGAAACCACCCATGCAAGGAGCCACTCCGACTCAAATACATTGATGAAGAAGATGACAGAGAGAGCAATGTGAACTCTGGATCATTTTTAAGCACTTTCTTCTGAAATCTGAACTACTAAGTGAACAAGAAGTAAAATGCCTTGTTTCAACTGGTTTTGGTGATGATGATCAGTACATGAAAGATGATTTTACTGCTTGAAGAGAAATACTATGGCATGAGTTAAATCTATTACTCCGAGATGAGGATGACACAAGTGCCATGAAGCAATTGAAGGGTATGCTGGTGCAGCTTGGGATGAACTGAAGCATACTAGATAGGCCATTTGTAACCTCGGCTCACCAACCAATACCGCCAAGACAGTTTGTTATCACGATGCTGGCACTGTGGAGTTTATAGTGGATACCATCTCAGGTGCCCTCATCCAAACGCTCATCATCAGGTATGAAATTGGAGACCTCCAAATCTGAAAAGCAAGAAAAGGCTGTAAGTGATAAGTGAGTCCTCTGCCACTGTACCAAATCCTAAGGCAAAAACTAATAGAGACTACTGTAGGGGGCACATACGGTATGCCCACTTGCTCTCATTCTTTCTCTTACAAGGGGGCTCTCTTGCTAAATGTTGTTACCACTTCAAATGCGCTTTCTGTGCATGTGTGGACTGGGTCTTTGAATATGGGCAAATCAGTCCATGGTCTTGGGATGAAACTCAGATTGGAAGAGACAACTTTTGAAAATGCCTTTGTGGACATGCATGCAAAATGCCACATGATTGGAGATGCTTGATAGATTATCCAAGTGAGCAAGCTGGTAATATGAGCCTCACATCTGCGGTTTCAACATTTGTACTTCTGGGAAGAGTCATTTTGCCCATATTTTGGATTCTAAGCAAGTAAAGATTGGGAATACAACATGGAAATCTGATCCATCACAGGTTTCTAGAAATTATGGAGCACAGACTAATGGTCCTTATGATCTGGGTCACTTTGTGTATTGACACTCATGATGCTGACTATGGTTTGCATTGATAGTATTAATAATTCTAAGCTTATTGATGGGAGTGGTCTACCAAAGCCCTACATTATGATAGTGTTAAAATGTGGTTACTGTAAAGATCTTAGCAAGGCATCGGCTGCTGCATGCTGCTTCAAGAGTGATGAAAATCTATTGCTTGATGAGGTCATCAATGTTGCTAATGAATTGAAACAATCAGGATTGCTGCAGAACATGCTAAACAGAATGTTGAAACTAAGGCTGCATTGACCCAAAAGAATGCCAGAAACTTTTGAAAGATGGGAAAAGTACACTTAATAAGATGATTGACATTGACCCTTCTGTATATGCCAGCTATTATTGGGTTTCATAACTGTGCCATAAATCTCTTCAAGAATTTGCAGGATTCCATAAAAGTGCTCTTCTATATCTGATATACACATAAGTGGAGTTTCTTTCTGAAATATTTAAGTTGGATTTGACATTTGATTTATTGCTTTTCTCAATGCTGTGAGATAATATCCATAACTTTGGAGAACTGCTTGCTCATTCAATCATAGAAAGTCTTCTAGGAACAAGGGGTTTCAGAGACACTTTATGCATCGTGCAACACTAACAAAAAGGCAAAAATGGATTATGGAGCTAGATTGTGAAAAAGCTAGAAAATGATCAGCCTGAAAAAACTAGGATTTGGGACATGGTGATGAGTTTGGGAAGCTGATCAGTGTATGGAATGAGATTCAGGTCATGAGGAAACTACTGAGTATAAATTGACAAAGTCAAGAAACTATTTACGAAGTTGTCAGCAGATCCAACTACAGCTTTTTAATTGGTTAGGGAACAACCTGCATTTTTATTGACTCTGAGGACAAGATGATTGATGATGATATTCATCTAACACATTTTGCAGTTGCTTTGAGTGGAAAGTCGTAAGCAGATCCAGATTCCCACAGATGGGAGAAATTGATGTTCATCAAGGAAGCCAAGTTGGGTTTTCTCCATTACAAATTCAACAGACTAGCATCTCATTTGCTTAAAGAAGATGAAGTCAATTCCTTTCAGATGCTCCAAATAGGCAGTCAGGCAGGTCAAGCTTAACAATTTAGTGGTTCAGTATGCAACAATGACATGGTCTCAGGTTTCAAAATCAGATGGGTTCAAGATTGATGCACAATCAACACACCACCTTCAGTGTGCCATTTTTTTCCTTTAAAATAATTTCTGTTTTTCCAAAAACTTCATCCTTAGGAAATTCTAGGTCAAAAGAATTCAGTTTTTAATAAACTTGTTGCCATTCTACTTTTGGCATACATTTTTACTATTTTATTTGACTTTTAACCATGTTCTCATTTTCTCGATTTTTAATAAGCGTGAATGAATTTTATGATTCCAAAAAAGGAATTTATGGAATTAATTCATGTAAAAAATAAATTGGGCCTTGGTGAGGGCTCAACATTGCAACACAATGTTCCAATCCTTAGTTTCCTAGTTAATCCTTCTTATAACAAAATTCATTAGAATTCATCCTTGAGGTAGGATACCAGATAGCTTTCGTCTATGTGTGGTTGTTATTCAACTATGATAAAAAAGAAGGTACTCAAATCAAATTTTGATTTTTGTTGCCAAGAGAAGACTTGAAAAGAATAACAATCTCAACTACAATCTTTATTGTCATAATCTCAAAGTGGACCTAGTCATCTACCTAGTGAATACTCAATTACCCCTACAATGTTGGACCTTGGACCTTACCATACTCACTTCTGGATTTACAGTTTTTTTTATTAACTTTTCTAACACTTTGCGAGTCTCAATGTGTAGTGGATAGATTGTGAAAAAAATTTCTATATTTTTTTTAATGAATAATTGATATTAATGACAGGTTTAACGTCCATAGCACTATCAGCTACTATAATGTCAGACATATTAAAGACAATATATATGAAGCAGAAACAGAAGAAAACTATTTTAGGTTGGTGACTTTGAAAATAGCGCATCCAAATGACAGAGAATTTCGTTCTTATGATATTGCAGAAACTTTGGATAAGTAGTATGCGTTGGTTGGCTATCATAGTTATGTAGAATTTGGACAACATATAATTGTTTTTTAACACCACATTAGCCTACAAGATTGGATCCAACAACACCAACTTGTGATCGAACATGAACTTAACCAAGAATTGATATCAATTCTACGATATTTTTTGTAATAAACATTTTATTTACTTTTTAATATATTTTTTTATTTTATATATTTTTATTTAGTTAATATTTCCTATCTAGTGACATGTTTGAAGTTATTCAATACTTGGTATCATCAAAGAAGTTAGACCATGGATTTGGTATGGATAATGTAGTAGTGGTGAACGGTAGAGGGAAAATCACAAGATTATGTGATGGCAATATGAGACTAGATCTTTAGTTTATTTGGAATGATATTGCATGTGTGTTACAAGACATTTTGAACAACTGCTATGGGCTCGAAATGAATCAAACTAATGATTTCAAATTGCTTATTGATGTTTTAAAAGGGATTCATGAGCATTTCATGAGTAAGATTATTTATATATTAATTTTTATTTTTATTTAATTTATATTAATTATTAATTGTTGGTTTCATTTGTTATACAGTGATGTTTTCAGAACCATACATAAGCATCCCTTACTTATGACCCCTTCTTGTCGTACTACTTTTCGTTTGCTCACCCACGTATCTCTGCTTCAATATAACAAATCATCAAATGCGTTGGCCTTTAAGAGGACTTTGGCACATACTTCTTCAAGATATCCATGTATTAGCTCTTCATGGACCTAATGGGTGAAAAATAATAATAGGCTAAATTATAGCAAAGAATTGAAGAGGGTTTTAGCATGACCAAGTTCTCATTATTCATATTACTCTTGGTCATTTTTTTGTCTTCATGGGAAAGCTTGTAGCTTATGATGTCATGGTAAGTTTAATTTATTTCTATTTTATTTATACATTATTTTGTTTTATAAATCTAACAGATATATGTGTTTATGTAATGTGGGGAAATGCTCAAGTTTTAGACGAAGAGTTAAACCTCCTTTGGCCTGGTTTTCTTAGAATGGTATCCATATGCTACTAGGATTTCACATAAATTTGATTGATTGTAAGTGTTGCATACAACATATTTATGCTATTTTTTTTTCTTTTGATTTTATTATGCATATGTAAGTAAAATTCAATTATTTGAATTAGTCCTACATAAAAAAAATTAAAATATTGTGATGCATATTCCAATTATCTTCTTATTTAATGGTGTTATTTGTGTATTATTTTGTTGTAAATCACGAAACTTTACACTTACTAGATTTCTATTCTAGCTTATCATAGAACACTGCATTATGTCAAGTCATTAACTAGAGGCTTATGGTACCAACTTTATTCCTAAATCCACACATTTCTTAAATTCAACTTCTAATCGCAGGTGTCTGAAGCTAGTGGTATCTTAGAGTTTCTCGACGAGTTATCTAATCATATTTTGGAGATAAAGATGGTTCTGGAACTTCATTTGTTCCACTTGTGCGGTTAGTTATACATGGTCATTTTGCCTTTGTTTCTTGAACACTTTGCATTCTATGTACTTCATGATTTTCAGTAATTCCATGTTGGATTGAACTTTCATCTTCATGGGGATGAAAGCCACACATTAAGAGAATTTTACCGGAATTCATTTTGCTTAGCTTTTTGTTTCTGTTAATATCTTGTACTAGCAGTTTTAGATGGAGGGTTTCAAGAGAGTTAGATTATGCTGTAGAAGTTATTTGAAGTAATTCCTTGTTATTTTGGACCTTGTCATTACATATAGCATGATAGGTATCTTTATCATTTTCTCTTCATTCATTTCAAATGAACAGGGACGGTTGTTCTCTTTAAGGTTTTGTTTTTGCTTCTTCTCATCTGCCTAGAAAAGGATATGGCATGTTGGTACGCAACCTTCTAGGTCCCGATCTGCTTGTGCGAGTCCTATGAACTTTGCAATTTGGTTTATTTTCTACTTGCTTCTATTGATTTTGTTGTTGAGCAATCAAAGCTAAACTCCCCCCTCAGGAATACAGGTGGTTATATTTTTTATTCATCATTTTCTTGAATGATTCTAATTATCATTCATGATTATAATGAGAAACTTGTCATTTTCTGGTTGCTAGGACATGGAACCTAATGGACATAGCAAAATGAGGAGAATGAATCTTATTACTCAAAAGGGTAGTAGTTTGAACTTGTCATAAGTTATTGATGAACTTGATCCATGGACAGCATGGGCTTATAGACCCCATACCATTAAATTTTTGTTTATAGGCACATGTTTTCTTATGCAACTCCTGTATGACTATGAGGTTGTTGTCCTTGAGAGACAAGATGCATTTTTTTTCTTCATAATTCAAAGGTTTTTTGTTCAATGTGACCAAATATGAAGCCCTTTTACTTCCAGTTCAAAGATCCCAACTATTTCCTTTTGTGGAAGATTTGGCTACTTTTGCATGATTTTAGCTTGATAGTAAAAGTCATTTTCTTTTATTTTCCAAAAGAGAGATTTTTTCTTACTTTGTAAGATTCTAACTATTATTCACTCTTTATTTCTCTTTATCCCAACTGATGGTACATGCCTTTTTTGTGGGTACTGCCAAATTCAATGCCCATGCCTGTTCTCCCATAAAATCTGCATCTTGGACTTTCCAACTCATTAGCAAGTTTTCTATTTTAAATTGTTTGATTGGAAACTGCTCTTTTGGCTTTATTTGATGACATGGATTGATTTGTCATTACAGTCCCAGTACTATTAAAGATGAAGTTTGTTGATATGTCAAAATTACTACTATAATTCTTCATATTGTTACCATCTATCATCCATACCTCTGTATCTAAAAGTTGATTGGGTTTAACTTAGAGTTCTTTCTACACATGTACCTCTTATGTAAGTGTGGAACATATCATTAAATCAAAGTTTCTCTCATTAACCTTTAAGGCAGATTTTCGTTTTCCTTAATATTCTGAAAATTCCATATCTTTTCATATGACTGCATTGTATGCTAGATCTAGTCTTTGCTAAGGGTCTCTTGTTTAGCAGCTTTCTTCTATTCTTGTATGTATATCTTACTGTGTAGGAGCTACAAGATCTCCTTTAGTAAATTTTCTGGACTAACATGGATGGTATTATGAAGAGCCTAGTTCATGTTTGGAAGTGTTATATTATTGCTCTTTGGCTTGTGACCACTCAATTAAACTCATCATTGTTCTAACCTTTTGAAGGAATAATGATTTCGTGAAATGAGTGGGATGTTATTCTGGTGCTTATTAGTGTTTTAGCTTCTTTTTTTATGATTAATGACATAATGGAGTGATGGGTTATCGTATGTTTATTGGTACTTGTCAGTTGGGCAAGTGAAGCCCTTGATCCATATAACAATTCAGTTCATATGGTGATCTTGTGACCTCTGTGAAAAGTGTGCATTTCTGAGTGTAATTTCTTTGACTTTGAGTTATGTGATTGATATTTTTTCCAAAGTAATTATTTTAGTACATATGTTTTATATTGCTTTTGGTTGGGGATATGATTGATGATTGCAGTTTTGCTTGCTTATAGCTTACTTGAAGCACCTATAACATAAGTTAAAGTTAGAAGTTTATTTTGAAACAACCTGCATCCTAAAATATTTGGTATAATATATATAGTGCCAAAATGGCAGCCATGTCATTGCCAAGTGGAAACCAAGATGAAATGTTTAGTCAAGTACATATGTATAAATATGAAAGTCGTACCCTATTTGGTATATCTTGTAATCAATTTCCTGATTTTAGGAAGTAGATTAATTGATTTTATGGACTAAGTTGTATTTTGTAAAAATGTTAGCCAAATATGTGGGAAAATTTTGAAGTCAATGCTTTTTGTAATATTTTATAAAATTTAATGAGAATAAATGAAAAAAAAATATATGTTTGAAAACTAACAAAAAATTTCTTTGCAAGTTTTCATCTTTGATCTTAGATCCAATCAAGCATTTGGCTTAATCTTGTTGATTAATTCTACAATTAGCAATGTAGAGTGAGTCTTCTGTATTGGTTGAGTGGCTCCAGATGCACATCATTCCCTATACCTTGTTGTTTCTCTTATTTCAAGTTTGCTCTCATGAAAGAAGGCGAGGTCCATGGATCAATACATTGGTTGAGATGAAGGCAAAGTTGGAAGACAAGTTTTTGCATCTTGACTATGACTTGGTGTTATTTTGCAAATTCCATCACCCACACAAATGCAAGACCAAAGTGTGTGTGCTTATAACACAGTGCATGAGAAATCCTAAGATCTTGTGAGAGTACATAACTCAATCTCCACTCAAACCTTTGGAAGGCCCATAATTTGTTTGGAGAGTTCCCCTTCATCTCTCAGTTAATTAATGACTTACCTCAATTGGGGTACTTTCTAATTACTTCCTACTACCTGGTTTCTTTAGGGAAGTATAACTCAAGATACCTCCATTACAACAATCTTAGTGACAAAAAAGCTTCTTAGATGACCATAATTCTTTAACAGGGAGATCTTAATTGCATTATGGTTGGCACAATGCCATCAATGCATACCAATGCATTCTTTACATCACATGATAAAGAGGCCAAAAGGAGATTAGCATCCAAAGACCATGGAAAAAGTGTGGAATTTTTCTTCTAAAGGTACTGATCTCATGATACTCTACCATAAGTTTGTTTAAACCTCATTGATTTCTTTCACTTAAGCAAAAAAACTAACTCCCAAGTTCATCATCATCATGCATCTTCTTCTTTTTGAATTAGCATCACTTAATTCATTGCTTTCCTCTAATAAGGTAACTAAAGGGCATTGAAGACATTTTGAAGAACTAAAATAGAAGATACAAAAAAAAAAAAAAAAAAAAAAATGATGTTTACGAGACATTGTAGCATATAATATAGAAATAGAAGTCATGAAGTTGGATGCACAGAAAAATGTCTTGCTAGAAAAACCCACAGGACATGGTGCAGTTTAAGCGATGCATTATTGTGAAACCAAGGTTTGGTTAATCTCGGTTTTGATGATAACAAAACATTGTTTAGAACTAATGATTATATTTTAAGTGTGATTAGGCAAGATGATTTCCAAAGTGGCAATTACAAAGACATATCAAGCCAAAGAGAAATCATGAAGAAGAAGACCACCTCAAAGAGAAGTGCTTTTCAAGACCCAAGCTTCATAAGATCTCTTTGTAAGGTTGTTGGTGCACTAGTTTTTTTCATGCATTACATTCTTTACTTATGCACCAAAATCATCCAAGAATTAATTCATTTTAAATCCTTTTAAAATTGGATGATTTCATGTTTTCAATTAAAACCTTTTGTCAAATATTTTCCAAACTTGTTTTAAAGGTTTTAAGTTAAAAAAATTGGGTGTTGAGCCAAAAATGGCTCAACCGGTTGAACCGGATGAACAGTAACCGGTTGACCCCCAGCTCAACCGGTTGAGAGGTATGAACAGTAACCGGTCGACCGTTCGAAAAATGCAAAAATTTTCTCTTTCTTCCAGAACGGTTGTTCAACCGGTCACGGTTATTCAACCGGTCAAGGTTGAACCTTGTCCGGTCGAGGTCCGGTCGAGGCCCAACGGTCACCTGCCAAGCATTAAATGCTAACGGCTAGTCAACCGGTCGACCCCCAGCTCGACCAGTCGAACCCCAAACGGCTAGTTTGGCTTTTTTCTTCTATAAAAAGGCTCTAATCTTCATTGTTTCAAGAGCTTAACCTTCCTAAACCTTTCTTGAATATATTTGAGTCTTTGAAGAAGTGTTTTGAGTGCACCATTGTTCAAAAACTTGCATATCATTAGTGCACCATTCAATCCTAGTTTCTTGTATCATTTGAGCTTAAAGCTTTTGTACTAGGATTTTGTGAGATCTTGTAATTGTAAATCTTTGAGAGGAAGTTTTCCAAGGGTGTGGTATCTCTTGAGAAGTGTAAAGGGTGCTTGGAGCCAAAAGTCCAAGAGGGTGGATTGGAACCATAATCCAATTGTATTGCTTGAAGGCTTGGTTTGGAAGCCTTGAATTAGTGGAACCTCAAGCTTGGGATTGAAGCTAGAGGAGAGTGGATGTAGGCCGGGTTGCGCCGAACCACTATAAATCTTGTATTTGCATTATCTCTTCCCTACTCTTTTAATTTATATGCAATTGTTTTTATATTGTTTATTATATATACTTGCATATAATTATCTCTTACATTCACTTAGTTTAAATTTGCAAAAAGAGACCATCACCCTATTCACCCCCCCTCTAGGGTGATTACCATAGGTTGGATTAGCCTAATATTTCTAACAATTATGAAAAAAATTGAGTTTACAAAAAATATAACTAAGTGTTAATGGTCTAAAGCCCAATTTATGCTCGTGAAGGTTAGCCCTTGTCCAGGAATTTCATGAAATGAGTCCATGCAACACACAAACTATACCATGATCCGTAACAGTGCACCCTTCACTAATTTAGCATCCATCCAATTCAACACTTGAATCCAAGAGCCAAATTTCTTGAATCAACAAAGAAATCTTGAATTCTTTGACTCCACGGTTGAATTCTTGGTTCCCAAGCATGATATGTGTATCCGACAAGGATCCACACCCATGTTGTATTGTGTTGACCTAGGTAGGTGATCAAGTTGGAGAGTTGAATTCTCCTAGCTTATTGAGAGAAATAACGAGCATATGATGGTCACACTCCTATGATTTTGTAACTCAAAACATTAACTCAAGTGGTCTCATTTAAGTATTCCCAACTAGAAATACTAAAATTTTGCAATTTGATATTTTCTAAGTGAACTTTTAATGCATAGCCTAAATAATTATATTTTGTGTTATAAACAAAAGTTAGTATCTAGGTGATCATGATATCAGAAAAAGGGTATAATGTCCCATGAAATTCTAAATTATTTTAGTCAATCTTGGACAAACTAAAGCGATAGCATGTCTATAGGACAATGCATAGAATCTTTAAGACATGCAAGAGAGGTTATCTATTGACAACACAATTGAGGGGCAATTGACAAATGCAACTGAAGACAAGCAAATTTTTACTTCCTGTTCTACACATTTTAGATTTATCTGAAGATGTCTACTTTGATGAGATTTAGTCATAGCGGAGTTCTATTAGTAAAACTATGTCACGCAGTTAAGGAATTAATATTTACCAATATTATAGTGGAATGAAAATCTCTTATGTTGATCCACGTTTATGCAGTCTTTGCATGTTATATTGCTTCTTCATAATTCACTTTTTTATTTATAGCTCACCTTTCGCCACATGTTGCCAAACTTCAATGAGTGTTGGTGGGATGATATTATTTAATTTGGACATTCTTGTATGCAATTGGTTTTGTTAGCTTCTTGCTACTTTATGCTCTCTTTGTGTTTGATATGTTTATAGAATTTGAACATTAAGTTTCTCCTTTAAAATTAAATCCTATTATTGATAACTGCATACTTGACCCTTCTTCCATAATATTTATGATTGTTAATTCAACTATGTACCTTTCACCTTCTTTATCATATGTGAAGGTCATCAACACCTTTAGGGCTTTTCTTAGTGAACTTCTTTTTCAAAAAATCATTCATCTTAGTTTCTCTTCACACCTTCTACCCTAGCTAAATTAATCTAGAACTTAAAAGCTTTGTCTAAGATTAAGGCTTTTGCTTGGCTTGTGGATAATAATATGAAGGTTGACACCAATGATATACTTCAAATGAGGAGACTTTATAGAGCTCTTAGTCTAAACCAATGTGTTGATTATCTCTTTCTTTGTTGCCTATGGCATCGAGACTTTTGTAAAGATTGTTTGGACTTGCTAAGAGTTATTGGGTACCTTCTAAAGGCATAGCAAATATGTTGGTAATTTTTACCAAGGTTTTGGTACTGAACCTAAAGGAAGAGTTCTTTGGTAAGTGGCTAGCTTATCTTTGATAAGATTTTTATGCTTGGAGAGAAATGTTAGGATCTTTGAAGACAAATGAAAACTTATGGAGGTTTATTTGGGATTTGGTTTACTTCATCCCATCTTTATGGTCATTGGTAATTGATCCCTCTCTAGGTGTTTATTTTGTATCCTCTATTGCTAGATTAGAATAATGTTCACTCCAAGAGATTAAACACTAAATCTATGTGTGAGTGGTTACCTCTTGTAGTAGGTTTGGTAAAATTAAACTTTGATGGATGTTTTCTATGTAACCTAGAACAATTAGGTATAGGAGGTGTGATAAAAATTCATTCGGGTACAATAGTGAGAGCTTTACTCTAAACCTGTTGGAGTGGATTCAACTATTGAGTAAAGACACCAACTTTATTAAAGGATTTGCTGCAAGCTAAATTTTTGCGTTTGTTCAACCTAAATGTAGAAGGAGATTCTTCTATTGTTATCGCTAATAGGGAGAGAGTCTCATGGAAGTTTCATAGTTGACTTTGCAAAATTCTAGGCTTTTCTTGGGTTCTTATTCAACTAATTAAGTTGCAAATTAGTCATCTAAGTGCTTGAGTCTCAACATTAGATTCTTGTTGTCAACAAGTCCTCAAGTGCAACAACTTTAAATTTATAGTACCCAAAAATTATCTCGATAATCAAACCTAAAGGAAGTGATTGAGAAATTAATTCAAGAAAGAGATGGAAGGGAAGTTCTTTATATTTTTTATATTGAATTTTGAAGCTAGAATTTTCCCTTGTGATCCTATCTTAGATAGACACCGCAACATAGAGCTTTCTAGATCTTTATCCATTTCCCTTCAAGACACTAAAAACTACTTTGCATTTCATTTGTATGGCTAGCTACTTGAGTGGTCACTATGATAGCTCTTGGTGTTCAATCCATTCCCACAAATAACACCATTTGTTGGTGTGTGGCCTTTTAGGGGCCCGATCCATTGTTGTGTGAGTCGAATAATATCAAGTTGTGACTATTCAAGCCTCTTTGTGCCTTTAGATTTTGAAGTGAGGTGTAAAAGAGGGAATAGAGAAGGGAATGCTAATCTTTAGAGGGAAAAGGATGGAAAGAGTTCTCTTATTCTCTCATCTTTTTCCTGTTTGAACAAACTTACCTTCTTTGAATCTAAGACTTCTTTATATAGTAGTTTTTGTATCCAAACCTTGATTGGTTGGAGGATTGGTCAACCCTCCTTTTGAGAAGGCAAATTGGCATGTTGAACCTTAAGGGTCACGTTAGACTCATTATTAGCTAGTCATGCTTATGTTAGGTGGCACTTAGTAAGCTATCTTGGATGTTTCATGTTGATAGGAAGAATCCCTACCTTAGGATCGTCCATCTGCTTCATTCACAGGTGGTAAGATCCTTAGTCTTTATGGCTATTAGGTCTCTCTCTTGGGAGAAGGTTTTGGCATGCTCTGCTAGTGTTAATCAAAAGATTTTCTGAATCTTGTAAACGTCCTTCCTCAAGTTAGTCATGTCATGACTTGGCTAATCATACGTAGTTGGATAGACCCAATTAGGTGATATTTATCGATCCATCCAAGTACTTCATCATTTGAGAGGTGATACTATCATTGATCGAGAGCAATCATCATGATGTTGATCGAACAATCATCCTGGCGTTGATACCTCTATGACCTAAAAAAAAGAGGGAAGGGAGTAGGATTTTATATATTCTAATTCTGTTATGGTGTCAAAATTTTAATAGAAAATGTAATACTTTTAATAATTAAATAATTTATAAAAATATGATATGACAAGTTAATCCTATATTAGAAAACATTTACTAAATAATTAAAAGTATTTAGTGAATATTTGGAAGCAAAAACATGTATGGGTTGACTAATTTATTATTATATGGGATTATTGGTAGATTAATGTATCTTGCACATTCTACACGGCTAGATATAACATTTTCTAGAAACTTGCTTGCAAGATGTAATTTTACACCAATTCAAAGAGATTGAGAATGAGTTTAAATGCTTGCTATGTTATGTTCATATAACAACACACTTTACTTTATTGGAAAAAGTCAAAATCTCAGTCTTTAAATAAAAGATGACCTAGTTGAGTTTAATTTCCAATAGGTTCATCATTACTATGCATTTGCATGCAAATCACATCGCAATGCTCTATATCCATTCTTCATTCTTCTTTCCTAAAATATCAAAGAAGTGGAATTCAATCCAACATGGAATTACTAAAATCTTGAAGTAAAAAATAATGCAAATTTTTTCTAAAACAACTAGATTTTCATTAAAAAAAAGCTCAAAATGTTGTTGCCATATCCAGGATCTGGCAAGAAATGGGCAAAATTTATCAACACAGCTTGCTAGAACCAGACAAGTTTGAACTATCCACCTACCTTCTATAAAATTCGGGAAAACTGAATGGAATAAAAAATAAAATCACAGTTTTTTTTTGGACTCAAACGTTCAAATAAAGTTTTTTCTAGAATAACAAAATTCATTATAATTATAAAAAAGAATTTAATAAATAATAATAATAAATAATTTATTAAAATTATTAAATAATAGGTCATTTTTTCTTGTTTTTAGTCTAGCAAAGTAAATGCAAATAGTAAAGAAAAAAAAAAGAAAAAAAGAATTATAAAATAATAAGAAGAACTCACATGAAAGTCTGGCATTAAAAGATAACAAGCGTTTGGCACATGAAAGTCCCAATTAATATGAAATATAAAAAACTCATTCATATCCCACAAGTACCTAGTCTTTTGAAACAAAATATAGGTCCTAGGTTCTAGTAATCTTCCAAGAAAAAAAAAATGATGATCCATTATTGAAAGCATTGCTAGAAGGAAAAACAGGCACACGCTTCGGGGCAAAAACAAGAGTTTTGAGGCAAAGTAACCCTTTTATAAAAACAAAGGTAAGGTTTAACCCTTTTACCAAACTTACGTTCAAAATACAACAAATGTAAGATCTTAATTTATTTGTGTTTTGAAAAATTTATCTTTATTTAAATAATAGTATGCTATTAAGTTTTCATATATAGATTTTTTTTATTATTTTAAAGCACATGTTTATAATTTTATGTAAAAATAGACTATTATTTGTACACACACAACATATATGCCTTGAAGATACATTTCAAAATTAGTTAATGAAATTAATTAGAAAAATCTACTACAAAATGTAATTTTTAGTAGTTTCATCAAAGTCACAAAAAATACCCATTAAACATTTATATAGTGGGAAAAAAAAACCCCTTCACTAATTGTAGTAGGTATAACTTAAATTAATAAATTATATAATTTTATATCTTAAAAATAAAATAAATTAAATATATTAAATTAATAAATTATACAATTTTATATCTTATTTATATATATCATATAACTTTATTATTTTAAGATTATTAATTTATTGATAAATAAAATATTTATTTATTATTATATTTATCAATTTATCTTTATTGAAGTAATAGTAGATTCTTAAGTTAAGATATATAATTTTTTTATTATTAAAGTATATATTTTTAATTTCAATAATAATTTATAATTTAATACTTTTTAATTAAATTTTAAAATAAGAAAGAAACAAAATTAACTAAAGCCTCAATTGACAATTGAGGCTTCAATTAAAAAAATGAAGTCTCAATTGAGATTTTAACTTAAATTTTGAATATATATATATATATATATATATATTTATATATTTTATGACATGACTTCTATGTGATAATAAAGGGGTTAAACTTTATATATATATTTTTATAAAAGGGTTGTTTTGCCCCAAAACTCTTACAACATAGGAATGTGACAATAGGTTAAAGAAAAAAAAAAAAAAAGATAAGAAAATGCATCCAGTCTCAAAAGCTTCTCAACATAGCACTACCATAATTTACACCATTGGAGGTACTTCTGAGCCTATATGTTTCCTGTTGCAGGCATAGAAAGCAAGAGAGTGATGCCTTTCTTACTTTCTTTGCTTAGCAGAAACCTATATAGGAGCTAGTTGCTCTAGGACAAACCTCAACCCCTACTAGGTTTTTGACCAACAGTACATGCAAAAGCTTAAACTCTAGGAGCAATGGACAAGCAGCCATGGAAGTGGTGACCAAGCAACACTTAAGAACCTACATAATAATCAATTCTCTCATAAAACTAAAGAGATTCATTAATCAAGATAACAAGAACATACCTTGGTTTCCCACATGATTCATTAGTCTACTTCACAGTTTAGTAAGGTGGTATTTGTTTTTTGGTTGAATAGAAAAAACTAAAACATTTGACATTATCTATTCCACTAAAAGTAGCACAAAATTTGTGAAACTTCTATAATGTAAGCAAAACAATAAGAAAAATAATGCGAAACAAAATTTTATTAAAATTTATAAATTGTGAGATACAATTTTGTGGTAATATTCTTTTAAAATCTTTGTGAAAAATCAAATGATTTTTTTCCCTAATATATAATCAAAACAAAAATGTCACTATTCCCAAAGTCTTGTGAAACTGAGTCATTAACAATTTCTTCCTAGACCTTTTGCTTGACTAGTTTTTTTCATTAGAACCTTTAGCTTTCTTTTGCAGATTGCTTAACCTCCCTACTCTATGTTGCGAAAAGAGGAAACCCAAACAATGATGTTCTAGTTGAATTCAATCTCTAAATAAAATGTTCTATTTGAGTTTAACTTCTACATGGTTCATCATTACTAAGTATTTGCATGCAAATTACATCATGATGTTATATCTATACCTCATTCATCTGTCCTAAAATATCAAATAACGGGAATCCAATGCAGCATGGAATTACTGAAAATGTTGAAGTAAATAGAATGCAAAATTTTGCTAAAATAGCTGAATTTCCACTAAAAAATGATGCTCAGTCTGGAAATAAACCGTGTTTGTGCTGGTAAGAAACGAGCAAAATTTATCAACACTAGCTTAAACTAGGCTGGCTTGAACTATCCAGCTTTTAGCGTAGCTTGATACCCCATACATAAGTGAAACTACGTTCAGAACGTTCATGGAAGGGAGGAGTTTGGAGCATCGTAATTGATTAAGAAGAATGACTAGGGTCATACACCTCGAAACTTGGGGACGCACTTATTGAAAATCCCGCACAATAAATATGACTGGTGGACATGGTATATATCCGCTTCTTGATCTTCATTACCATGGGCAAAGGCTTCGACGCTTCAAACTCGTGAATATGGGAAAACTTCATAGTGGAATCAGAGAGATCGGCCACATACATGCTCGATGAAATCCTTGTGTCTCTCTTGGATCTGTCCAGTTTCCACTAGTCATAGGCTAGATCTTTTTCAACCCATTCCTCTCCCACCATATGCAATTTTGATCCATCTACATAGAAACCCATCCCCCATGGAAAATTTTTCTCTTCAAAATCGATTACTTTATCCATCGATAATTGAGTTATATCGGGAGGAGTTGTTTGGAATCCACATCTCAGCAACTTCGTCGTGTTAATCAATAGGATGCGATGGTAAAAATACAAGTACAGATGAGGACCACCCAATTCTTCACCTTCCATCTTGTCTGTAATCACCTAGGTCTCCTGCTTCCAAACTAAACGACATTTCTAGGGTTTATTATTATTATTATTATTATTATTTAATAAAATTTGATAAAAGATATTTTGTACAATAGAGTGTAGGAGAAATCATATAAAGTGTACTATTTAAAAATATGAATGAATTGAGTACCTCTGGGAAGAAATCATGGAAAGTATATTTTGAAAAAACTAATCATTAAATCATGCATTAGAATAATAACTTTAAGCATTCTTCCAAAACTACCCTTCAACAATAAAGGTGGGTTGTTACCTAACAAAGCAAAACTATTTATCATGCTATGTGCCTTCCTATGTTTTTTTCTTTTGGAAGTCAACCCACCCCATTCCACTTCTCTTTACTAAAACTATTTTTAAATTTTGATTTTCCTTTTTTAAAATTATTCTCATTTTTTTTTTCCCAATTTTTGAAAATCTACTAAATTAAAAAGTAAAATTTATTTCTTAAAAATACAATTCATTTTTTAAAAGTACAATTCATTAATTCGTTAGGTTTTTTCTTATTCTTTATGAAAATTTTATTTTAGCATCATGTGTAATTATTAATGCATTAAAATAAATTAAATTTAATATAAAAATATATTCACCCTTAATAATTAATAATCTAATAAATAAATGAATACTAATATTTTAAATGATATTGATTTGAAATATATATAGATAATATTTTATTTTGTTTCCTATTCATAATATTTTTATATTTATAATATTTATAATTTTCATATTATAGATCTCATTTATTATATTTTTATTTTTTATTTTTTTTAATAGAATTTCAAATAAAAAATAAAAAAGAAACACTATCCACATGTGTTGGAACTAAATTTTTTGTTTTTTGTTTTAAAAATGAAAATAAAAAAATAATATAAAAAATATTAACTTACCTTTCATTTCATTCAACAAAAAATTAGTAATGGTCATTCTTCAAAAGTATTTAATTTTAAAAACAATATTTGAAGATAGTTAAAATAAAAATTTTAAAAGTGATTGCGTTAAATTTTTTTAATATAAATTCACAAATCTCATCATATTATATTGATATTTAAAAAGAAAAGCTAATGTTTTTTTATTAAATATGTAAAAAAGCACATTTTTGTTTAATTAAAAATTTAAACCATTAAAATTGTTTTTATTTTTAATAAATAATGTTTTTATAAAGTACATTATGTGTATTTTTTGACATATTATTTAATAATCATTGTCAAAGTCATAACAATGACAATAAAAAACTAAATAGGTTAATATATTTTATTATATATAGTGATAATTTTAGTCACTTATATTGTTACTTTTAGTTTTAGGTAAAAACAATGTTATTATCTCTAGTTGTATATTTGATATAGAGGTTATAGTGGTGATGAGTGATACATAGGGTAATACATTATGTTATTTATAGTTATACTTTTAGTTTCTAACATTGTTACTTTTAAATACAAATAATGTTACCATTGTTTGTGACATGTTTGAAGTAGTAATGGGTGATATGACGGCTATATACATAAGGTTTAATTAAGTGTGTATGTCAAATTGTCTTGTATAGGTGATAATTGATGGGTATTATTAGAAAGTTACTATTTTAGTGCATGATTTGGGGATTATTTTCCCTAAAATATACTTTCCATGAAACCCAATTTTTAGGGTTCTCATTTCATTCATATTTTTCAAACAATACACTTTTACATGAT
The DNA here is from genome assembly GCA_946000715.1 of Vitis cinerea var. helleri x Vitis riparia. Taxonomy (NCBI): domain Eukaryota; kingdom Viridiplantae; phylum Streptophyta; class Magnoliopsida; order Vitales; family Vitaceae; genus Vitis; species Vitis cinerea var. helleri x Vitis riparia. Next base: position 15,857,203 of record OX254005.1, on the reverse strand, counting down.
TTTCTCTAGAGTTTATACATCACATTTTCAAAGGAGGAAGTCATTTTTTTTCAAATTCATGTTATGGATGACCATTTTAGTTGAGTAACTCAAAAAGTTTGAGGGTAAGCTATTTTTTCAAATATAAGTATGATCTTCTCCTTTTAATCAAATATTAACTTTTCATTTCAAAAGTATTTGATGAGGGATAGAAATCAAAAAATTATTGATGAGTATTTTATGAAAAAAAATTCATATGAAGGTTATTATTTTGAATGGGTGTTTTCAATCCATCTATTTTTAAAGTGTCTTTAACAATGTTTTTATTTCAAGTGTTTTTTTTTTTTTTTTTTTTTTTTTTTTTTTGTGAAAGTGCTTTATTTCAAAATGTTTTTAGAAGAATCACCTATTAGTATTTTTTTCATAAAACATTACATGTGAGTTTTTAAAAAGATTTGTAAAAGTATTTGATAAATTTTATTAAATACTTAATTTTTTTCAAAAAAACTTTTTTATATTAAAAACATTTCTTAGAATAATTGTGAGACATGGGTTTGGGAGGTTTTTACTCAAAGTGTTTTCAATAAAAATATTTTCTTATAATTTTTTTTTAAGAGAATCACTAATAAAATGTTACTAAAAAAAATGCTAATAAATAATATATCAGATTTTTTAAATGTTATCAAACACCTTATTATTATTATTTTTTTTAAATATACTTTTTAAGCAAAAAGGTTCGTTAAAATAACTCCTGAAAGGATTAATCAAGCAAATATAAAAATATTACACAACTAAAAGGACTTCTAATCTAAACATAATTTATGAGTGATTATTGCATAGAATATGAAGACTCCTTGATATTTAGATATGGTGGCAACTTGCATTTCATAGTGCAGGCTTTTTTAATTGAAGTTCATGAGGGAAAAAAACTGCATCTCATGCTAAATGCAGCCAAATACCGGGAGATCAACTCACCTCTTCAAGGAGAAGCAGGCCTACTGACATGTAGTAGGAACCAACAGTAAGTTTCATTATAGAAAACCTCCTCTTGAATTGGCATAGCCTAGCCTAGTTCAAAATCGTTCTTGTCCCACGATTAGAATTGCATCACTCCCAACACCTGTCCTACCTCTTGGCCCAAATTTTGTGTGGCCATGCGTAGCCAACTCCCAAGGAAAACCAAAAAAATTACTTTTTTTTTTTGCTACCTGTGTTTTCTGGATCTGTTATAGGGATCTCTTTGCTTTTATGCCTTTGGATTTAAATTTCACGAACCCTAAATCCATGATTTTTGAGCGAGGCTGAAAAACACAACCTTTGCTTGCGAATCATGATTAGATTACTAGGCAAATCATGATCATGAAAAACACAACATTCATATTTGTATTGTTTTGGAAAGACATGCTTGTTAGGTTTCAAAATCAAATGGGTTCTTCTTCCATAGGCACTTAATTTTGTGGCTTTGAATGGGTCTTTGCCTCTTTCAATTGATTAAATGAAGGTGTGGAAATGGTAATATTTGATTTTTTTTTATTTGTTCTTGTTAGTTAAATTCTAATAATCTATTTTCCTCTTTTGGTCATGTAGAACATCATTGAATCAAGATTATGTTGATTTTGGTTTCACATACATTAAACTTGAGATCAAAAACCTCAAATTTTCCACATATTAGATCTTTAATTACTGGGTACGTTCTGGTTTGCTTTGTGATATATTGAAGAAAAAGTGTGGATTGTGTGATGGTTGAAATATTTAGTTACTTGTTTTTTTGGTTTTGAGTCTCAAATGGACTTGTCAAGTTGTAAGCATTTGAGATTCTTTGGTCGCCATTTGAATTTTAGACATGCAAATGTGTTGCTCTGGTTTTTAGAGCTATTTTGCTCCCCACATTCTTTGGCTTTGGTGGGGTTGTTCAGAACAAATTTTTGGTGATCAACAATAGTTCATTGTCCTCAAATTCCAAAGTCCAAATGTGGAAAGACAAGTTCTTGGAGGTTCCTTAGATTTTATAAGGATAAGTTCTTTTTGTATAGAAAAATAATTAAAAAAAAAACCTTAAATGAGTAGTTTTAGATGAAACCAAGTATAGTTTGCATTTACATAAATTTGGAGTTGTTTTAGTTCTTGCTAAATTTGTTCATTTATTTTTCCTATCCTCATTCAATATGATGTCGTATTTTTTTTTTCATGTACCTTTCTATAGAGCTTGGTAAACTATAGCTGGTTGTGTTGTCATTTTTTTCTTGGTCTTTCTAAGCAACCAAATGAAGCATTTGTGCATGATTTGTAGGCTATCTTTGACTTGTATAGTTTGATGGAAACCTTGGACATTTTAGGGAAAATGTTAGGTGAAAAAATCATAATAATGATCTAAATAGTTAACTATCTTGGTTGAGGTTGGATCAAAACAATAACTTCATTAGGTTAAAATGATTTTTGTTTTAGGTTTTGCTCCTAGGTTTATCCTCCATATGTTTTTGCTATATCAATATTTTAATATTTGAGAGTTGGTTTGTTTACCTGTGTTATTAAGAAATAATCTATTATTGTCTAATAAAGGTGTAGTGGCTAGCTTGCTATTAAAATTGTTCATAAAGCTTGATATTTGATTGCTTCTCATTATACATTTTTCTTTTTAATTTGTTAATATGCTTTATATTTTTTGCTACAAATTCGAAGTTTGGGTGTTGGAAATTTAAGGCTTTCCTATAAAGTAATGCTTCAAGATAGAGGCAAGAGACTTGGTTGTAGATATATACATAAGCAACTTAATTTAAGTTTATGTATATTTTCTTATAGTGTGTTTTTAATTTCGTTGTATAATATATGAGTTTCTTCTATATAAAGAAATTGGGGACAACTTTAAACAAGTTCATTGATTTGTGCTTTAATTATTAATCAAATGTATATTAAATATGTTTTGATTATATATAAAATCATGATAATTTGATTGTCATTATCATTCTTAAATAATATCAAATTGATTATACATGGTACCAGGTTCAATTTTTCATATTAAAAAATAATTTTAAAATTTTTCGAGGGGAACCTTGACAGTTGTACTTATTCCCTATATTGACATACATTATACTCAAATTTGAGATATATGGGAGCAATCATGACATATGTGGTATCTATCCTTAACATATATGGTGCCCACAAAGACATGTGATACCAAACATTGACATATATAAGCCAATTAAGATATATATAAAATCTAACCTTGACATATGTATCTAAAAGCCTTGATATATGTGGGGTTAATCATGACACATATGATACCTAAACTTGACATTTGTTGGACTAATCTTAACAAAAGAGTGAGTTAACCTTTACATAAGATTAAGTAATCTTGATATAAGTTTAATCCCACCTTAACATATATGAAAGAAACATTGACATATCACATACTAATAAGATTTCATCATTTGTAAAAATAGAGAAAATCTTAACATATGTATATGTCAAGTTATCTTTAAACTTTTCTTGACACTGGCATAGATAACATATATGAAGAATAACCTACCTTCACAGATATACCTTACATTGACAGTGAAAAACTATCAACAAACATTTTTTTTCTTGTAGTGCGTCATAACTAGGATATAGTGCATTGCTTTGTTTTTGTTCTTTTAATTTTGTTTTTCTATATATATATATATTTTCTTCTATTTTATGCTTGGTTGGAAAAGAGTTCTTTTAGGTAGACTTCAAAGAATAACTAAGGAATCTCAACCAAATATGGAGGACACTAAAGAGTCCAACAACAACAACAACAGGCCACGACCACTTATGCAAGACCAAAGAACTAAGAGAGAGTTTCTAAATTCTCCCAGGTTGAGCACACCATCGTGTTTTATGCTACCTCCAAATCATGATCATCTTACCATTCGACCTTAAGTGGTATCTCAACTACTCATTTTTAGGGGGAGAGAAAATGAAAACCTACTCTCACATCAAGGAATTTGATGACATCGTTTCAATTTTTTGAGAAGTCAACACTTCTTTAGAGATCTTTTGCATAAAGCTATTCCCTTTGTCATTGAAGGGTAAAGTTAAGACTTGGTTAAATAGTCTTAGATCCTACAGTATCATAAATTAGTGTGATCTACAATCAGTGTTTCTATAAAAATTCTTTCCAACACATAGGATCAGTGCATTGAAAAAAGGAGATCTCGAATTTCAAGGCTATGGAGGATGAGAAATTTTTTGCATGTTGGGAAAGATTCAAAGAGATGGTTGTAGCATGCCCCTATCATGGATTTGACAATTGGATGCTAGTATCATATTTCTATGAAGGCATATCACCACCAATGAAACAACTTATCGAGACTATGTGTGGAGGAGATTTCATGAATAAAAACCCCAATGAAGCATTTCAATTCCTTGATTATGTTATCAAGGCATCTGGAAGTTGGGAAGAACCAATCATCAAGGAACCACCTAGAGATAAAATAGTGAACAAGGCAAGAGCTAGTGGAGTGTATACCTTACTAGAGGATTTAGATGTCTAAGCAAAGTTTGCAACCGTTATGAGAAGGTTGGATGATTTGGTATCCAAGGAAGTTTAAGAGGTACAAATAGTCAATAAGGGAATAACTCAACCGTGCTTGATATGTAAGTCTATAGAACATGGTGTGCAATCTTGTCCTACTCTACCTATAATGCAAGACATGTTTTCGGAGCAAGCCAATGCTTTAAGGACATACCAGCAATATTCTAGCAATTCTCCATATTCCAACACTTATAATCTGGGTTGGAGGAATCATCTAAATCTATCATGGAGAGGAGGTAATAATGGCCAGTTTCAACAATAAGGAAATTGATTTCAGGGTAATCAAACTAATGAGCAGCAAGGTTTTCAACCATAAGGTATGCCATCTCAAAATTTTCAACAACATCTTCAGACCTCATCGTCTAACTCTATCCTGGAAGATATGATGAGAGAGTTTATACAGAAGTAAGACAAGTGTAATGAGGATCAAAATAGGATAAATGCTCAAACATCTCAAGAACTAGCAGATTTCCGAACCACTTTGAGCCAACTTGCTGCAGGCTTATCTCAAGAGAAAGGAAAGTTCCCAACTCAACCACAGAAAAATCCAAGAGGAGTAAATGAAGTTTTTGAAGTTCAAAAGGAAGATTGCAATGTGGTTATCACACTTAGAAATGAGAAAGAATATGAAGGGCCCAAGATACCTGTAAGTGAAGATATTCTTGCTAGAGATGAACCAACCGTGGAGAAAAATGCTAGTAATGAGAAAGAGTCAAAAAAATACGAGCAAGTCATTGTGAGCAAAGATAAAAGGAGTGTTTCCAACCATTTGCCTTTCTCTTAGCTATGCAGAGACACAAAGTGGGGGATAAGACTTCGGAGATTTTGGAAGTTTTGAAGCAAGTGAAGATCAACATTCCACTCCCTGATATGATCAAGCAAGTGCCCGCTTATGCAAAGTTTCTCAAGGACTTATGCATTATGAAGAGAAGGATTAAATTAAGCAAGAAAGCATTCCTTACCAAGCAAGTCAGTGCCATCATTGAGAATAAGGCAATGGTGAAGTACACGGATCTAGGTTATCCTACCATCTCAGTTAAGATTGGAGACTAATTTGTGGTAAGGGCTTTGTTAGATTTGGGAGCTAGTGTAAATTTGCTTCCATATTCAATCTATAAGCAATTGGGATTGAGAGAGCTTAAGGCTACTACCATTACACTCTCCTTAGCAAACTGTTCAATTAAAGTACCTAGAGGAGTAGTTGAAGATGTCTTGGTGCAAGTTGAATAGTTCTACTACCCAATGGATTTTGTGGTGTTAGATACAGAGCCATTGAAAAAGAGTGTGAATTTTGTTCCAATTATTCTTGGGAGACCCTTCCTTGCCACAACCAATGCACTCATTAATTGTCGGAATGGATTGATGCATTTATGATAGTGGAAATGAATGTCTACAATTTATGCAAGAAACCAATGGACCATGATGATGTGGGGGATGAGGAAGCATGCCTTATAGAGGCCTTGGTACAAGAACACATAGAAAAGTTAATGGAAGAAAATATAGATGAATTTTTCTCTACAATTGTTGAGGAAGAACGTGTTGAAGTTGTATAAAGTGGAAAGAAAAATGTACCATCTAATCTTTGAACATTGTTGAGAATGATGAAGAAAGCAAAAAGGGGGAGGTTGAGATCAGCAAACCAGAGTTAAAGCCCCTACCGCATGGTTTAAAGTATGTTTATTTAGAAGAAAATGAAGAAAAACGTATGGTTATTTCAACTACATTAATTGAAGAGCAAGAAATCAAACTTTTGAAGGTGCTTAAAGAGAATAAAAGAGCGATTGGTTGGTCCATTTCAGATTTGAAAGGGATAAATCCCTTGATTTGCACACTTTATATTTATTTGGAAGAAAATGCAAAACCAGTAAGGCAACCATAAAGAGGGTTAAATCCCTTCATACAAGATGTAGTCAGAAATGAGGTATTAAAGCTTTTAGATGCAGATATTAAAGCTTTTAAATGCAGGTATTATTTATCCTATCTCTGACAGTAGTTGGGTGAGCCCCACTCAAGTATTACCTAAGAAAAATGGGATAACTGTGGTGAAAAATGATCAATGAGAGCTCATTCCTACAAAGTTGACTACAAGTTGGCGAGTATGCATTGATTTTAGGAAGTTGAATGCAATCACCAAGAAAAATAATTTTCTATTACATTTCTTAGATCATGTTTTGGAAAGGGTAGTTGGTTATGACTATTATTGCTTCTTGGATGGCTATTCGGGTTACTTTCAAATTGCCATTGCATTTGAGGATCAAGAGAAAATCACATTCACATACCCATTTGGCACCTATGCTTATAGACACATGCCTTTTGGTATTTGTAATGCGACGACCACATTTCAAAGGTGTATGCTCAGTATCTTTAGTGACATAGAGAGACTCATGGAGGTTTTCATAAATGATTTAACAGTTTATGGGAAGACTTTTGATGATTGTCTCTAAAATTTGAAAAAAGTTTTGAAAAGGTGCATTGAGAAGGACTTGGTCTTAAATTGGGAGAAGTGTCACTTCATGGCAACCTTAGGGGTAGTACTTGGTCATATCATCTCTGGAGAGGGCATTAAGGTAAATCCAGTAAAAAATGATCTCATCTCAAAGCTACCTTCGCCTACTACTATTAAAGAGGTGAGACAATTTTTGGGGCATGTAGGTTTTTATAGGAGGTTAATACAGGACTTCTAAAAAATCTCTCAACCTATTTGTGCTTTATTGCTTAAGGATGTAAAATTCATATAAACTAAAGTATGATAAGAAGTTTTTGAGAGACTAAAGTCACTCCTCACTATAAAAATTGTGAGACCTCCTAATTGGTCTCTTCCATTTGAGTTGATATGTGATGCCAGTGATTATGTAGTGGGAGTTGTACTGGGTCAAAGGGAGGATGGAAAACCATATGTGGCATACTATGCTAGTAAGATCCTCAATGATGCTCAAAAGAACTACACAACTACTGAGAAGGAGCTCCTTGTAGTAGTGTTTGCACTTCATAAATTTAGGAACTACCTTTTGGGAACTTCAATAGTAATTTTTACTAATCATTCGGCCTTGAAATATCTACTCAACAAAAAAGATGCCAAAAGCAAGACTTATCAGATAGATCCTTCTTCTTAAAGAATTTAACATTCAAATCAAGGATAAGCAAGGAGTAGAGAATGTGGTGGCTGATTATCTCTCCCGAGTGAGAGTAGAGTCACATTTTAAGGAAGCACAGATTAATGATGAGTTTCCTGATGATGCACTTTGTGCAGTGGAGAAGTTACCTTGGTTCGCAAATATAGCCAACTACTTAGCAACTGGAGAGCTTCCTTCAGAATGGAACATGGAGACAAAGAAGTATTTTCTTTCATGGGCAAAACACTATGCTTGGGATGATCCATATTTGTATAAGTTTTGCCCAAATCAAATTATTTGAAGATGTGTTCTAGAGGATGAACAACAAGACATATTGCGAATGTGCTATGAGTGACTTTGTAGAGGTCATTTTGCTCCAAGGAAGACTTTAACAAAAATTCTATAGAGTGAATTCTATTGGCCAACTATTTTCAAGGATTGTAACACTCACTGTAAAAGTTGTCCACAATGTCAACAACTGGGGAAAATCAACACTAGGTATCAAATGCCACAAAATCATATTTGTGTTGTTGAGGTCTTTGATTGTTGGGGCCTTGACTTTATGGGATCATTCCCTCCTTATTTTGGTAATCTCTATATTTTGGTGGGAGTGGTTATGTCTCTAAGTGGGTAGAAGTAGTAGCATGCAAGAGCAATGATCACAAAGTGGTGCTCAAATTTTTAAAGAAGAATATTTTCTCTAGGTTTGGCATTCTGAGAGCAATCATTAGTGATGGAGGTTTACAATTTTGTAACAAGCCCTTTTCCACTCTTTTGCAGAAATATGGAGTGAGGCATAAAGTATCCATCCCGTATCACCCTCAAACCAATGGGCAAGCTGAGCTAGCAAATCAGGAGAATAAGAGAATTCTCACTAAAGTGCTGAACACTACAAGAAAAGATTGGTATACCAAGTTGAGTGATGCACTTTGGCCATATAGAACAACCTATAAGATTGTCCTTAGCATGTCACAGTATCAGATTGTTTATGGTAAAGCATGTGATTTGCCTGTAAAGATCGAACATCATGCATATTGGGCTATAAATAAGATAAACTTTGATTCAGATCAAGTTGGAGCTAAAAGAAAATATGATCTGAATGAGCTCGAGGCATATCAAAATGAGGCTATGAATGCTTACATAATGCAAGGGAAAAACATAAATTCTACCATGACAAGGTTATTTTACGGAGGAAGTTCAAGCAAGGTGAAAAGGTGTTGTTGTATGACTCTAAGCTTCACACTTTTCCAGGAAAGCTTAGGTCAAGGTGGAATGGCCCTTATGTGGTAAAGGAAGTCTTCCCTTATGGCATCATGACCATTTGAAATCTGAGGACTGGTAATGAATTCAAAGTTAATGGTTAACGCTTAAAGCGTTTCATTGAAAGATTTGAGACATAAGAGGAGAATTTCCATTTTCTTGATGGGGATGTTAAAAAAGGTTGAAGTATTTTCCTAAAATCCAATAGGTAAAATTAGATTTAGGTAACTTTTTTTATTTATCTTATTTTATTTTTTTCTTTGTTTAGTTTTGCATTATTGATTAGTCATTAGCAATATGGTTAACATTTTTTTTAGTTATTTTTAACTTGCTAATAAGTTTATGAGCTATAGCTACTTAGCATGCAAACATCATGGTGATATAAAGGAATGCGAACTCCAAGGGAGTGAAAAGGTAAGCCTCACATGTGTTCAAGGTGACAAAGCTCTTACAGGTACGTTGATCCGTATTTAAAAACTGTAGGTCTCCAAATTTTACTTGTGAGGATTATTGGTGAACTTTGAGCAAAAATGATAGAGTACAAAAACTAAGTGGCCCTTGGGAGAGAAATCCTAGTTTAAAAAAAAAAAAAAAAAACATGAAGAGTTAAAGGTATAATGGATGAATTCAAAATTCCTTCATTTTTAAATTTGAAATCTCAAATGAAGATGACACTTTTGGAGACCACTAGTGGGTGATTTCGATATTATGATCCTTTCGAATTCAAAATTTTTGTCTTGGAATTGCAATTTTAAACCAATAGAAAGTGAATTCAAATTGAGATTGATTTTGAAATCACTAGTAAATGTCGAAATAGGTGTTTTGAATTCATAGACAATGAGTTTGAAACACAAGGAATTTTGAGATAGATTTTGAATTTCAAATGAGCAATTTTGATGCTTTAAAATGGACTTCAACATTCACAATGGGTTATTTTGAAATAAAGGCAAATTCGAAATAAAAAAAAATTACAATTTCGAAATAGAAGTAGGAATCAACAGTGAGTCATTTCGAAATAGAGCTATTTTCAAAATCATTTGTGAAATTTCAAAATGGGTTTTTTGCACTTCATTGAGGCTACAGTTAGCAAATTCGAAATGGTGGGCTTTTCAAAATCGAATTTTTTGATTTAGAATTGAGATTTTTGAACTTCAGAAGGTGAATTCAAAATTTGCCCAATTTAGAAATGAGTTTTTTTTTTTCATTTCGAAATGAGGTGTCTGAAATGTTTTTGTATATAGTGAGCCATTTCAAAATAAGGTAGTTTTCGAATCGAATGGTTACATTTTAAAATGGGCATTTGTTTTACCATCAGTTAATGAATTTGAAATAAGGTTATTTTCCAATTCAATAGTTAAATTTCGAAGTGACTCTTCTTAACCAAAATCCAATTCAAAATACCTAATTTCTATTTTGAGCTCCTTCCAAAATCACCCAAACTCCTTTACAAATGGCCGTTTCCATTTTCAAACCACTTCATCTCCTCTCCCCCTTGTTACCCCTTCCATTGAAGGCAATTTGAGGGTTTCGTTGTGGGTTTGTCGCATTCTAGGTAGGCATTACACTCATACTCATTTTTTTGTTTATTTTTCATGGATTTTTCTTGATCTTTATGGTTTCATTGTGCGGTGTTGCTCCATATTAATGCGGTGTTACCCAACTCTCACCAACATTGTTCAGGGTTTCCATTGTTCTAGTTAGGTATATATATATAAATCCCAGGGGGCATTGCCCCCCGACCCTCGTGAGCTCAACAGGGAGCTCAACCCTCGAAACCTCGAGCATAGCACAACAAGATTGATTTTGGTTTCATATAGTTCATTTGCTTGAAAATTTCCTTTAAAATTCGGGGTGTTAGAAATTTTGGTTATACTTAGAGAAAATTTTTGAAATTTTTTTTTACATCATTCTTAGGTCTTGTTGAACATCTTAGAATACTTTGGGAGCAAAGTTCTTATTTTTCCATGAGTTTTTCATAATTGTTGCCTAATCTATATTTTATATGTTCTGGCACATTTTAAACTCTAGTAGATTTTTCTATTTGTTCTACACATTCTCCTAAGCTAACCAATCACTTTGATTTCCTTGTCACATGATATTTGAACTTAGGTATTGTTTGGATTATAACTAAGGCTTTAAAGACTGATGTTTTCATCATTGTTGGACACCTTGAATGTTCTACCGCATTTTAGGAATGGTCTACTACCGTTTCACATGAATCCATAAATTTCATGAGCATCCAATTTTTCTCCACATAGGATTTCTTTCTTTGTTTTATTTTATTTTTTTCTTACTTTTATTTTATATTGTTTTCTTACCCCTTAATGAATTTTTATTTATTTTCCTTCTTTAAGTTTAGTTTTTTTTCAACATTTATTTTAGATGGCTTGAGATAAAAGGAAAGCTATTGTTCAAAGTGACAATGCGACTGGGCATTCCCCGAGGCAAAAGCGTGCCTGACCTTTTGTCCAAAGTTGAAGTGGTGTAGTGATTAGTGAGCCTATCGAGAGGCATGTCACTCACTAATCCAAGCATGTAAAGGCTAAGACAAAGGCTTGTTTTGATCGCTCAACCACTCCTAAGACCACTAGGATACTACCACTCCTCCACATCCACAGACAACTCCCCCTACTCTGAGCCCAACATGTCCTCCATCTGTAGGAGTTTGTGATGATGACCCTAGGGTGGACCTATCTTGATTGGAGTTTGGTCAGGAGTTCTCTTATGACATAAAGGAATTTAGTACTTATGAGCCCATTGCACAGTCCATGCGCCTCCTCAATCAATATTATTTTCTTGCATTGATGAATCCTTCCCCATATTTTTTTGTTGCTAGTGTATGAGAATTCTTCTCTACTCTTGAGGATTGGAGAAAGGGGTATCAAGAGCTACATTTTTATATCAGAGGATAACCTGATATTATTTCCATTGAGACCATTGTTGTAGCCTTTGATTTACCATCATCTGCTCCTTCCCAAGCCCGATTTGCACCTCAATCACGACTAGCTTTTTCGAGGATTGCACGTATACTAGCACCTAAGGGTACTCATTGTCGTTTGGCCATTACTCTCCTTGAGATCCCACAGATCTTATGGTTTATGGATTAGGTCATTAAGACCAACATTTTTCCATTTTGACACACAACAGAGTGCTCTAGTTTAGTCTTATGGGGGTTATATATCACATGTACACAGGCGAGTGGTGGAGTCTAGCTCAACTCATCATGGATACAATCATTTATTTTTTTTAGAAGGTGAAGGAGAAACAATTAGCTTCAGCTCAAAGCTATCTCATTCCTTTACCTTGGTTGTTCCCATACTACTTGCTCCGTCGTGGACACCAGTTACTTGAGTGTGATCACCGTATGGCTTCTCACACTTATGTTATCAATCAGTGGGCTCGAGTGATTCATTTAGGGTCACAATTGACTACCTATGGCATTAGATGAAAGATAACTTTGCATGTTGTTCCACTTCCATCTACTATAGAGAGCCCACTTCAACCTATTCCTACTTTTGACATGAGCTTACTAATGCTTCATATTCCTCTTCCACCATCTCTTTTGAGTGCCCTAGAGCCCACTATTCCTATTTCTACACCAACAGTACCAATCTCTGATATCCTTAGACCTTCACAGCCTCAGGTCGTTGATGCTACCCCGAGTACCTTATCCATCATGGCCCCGTTTAGACACACTTCAAGACTTATTTATGTCCATCAACTCCCGTATTGATGTTCGCCTAAGTAAGATGGAGACTTAGATGGATGACCTCATTTTTTTTGTACAACAGCTCACTTGCTTGGTTATTCCACCTAAATAGAGGGGAGATTTTGTTACACCAGTTGATACTAGCTTAGAGGTTAATGATGGCATAGAGGTGATTGGTTTAGGATCTGACATTAGAGCACTGACAATAGCCTAAGAGACCATGCTTATTTTACAAACATCAGGTGTTGTTGCAGCTAATATTTTTTATCTCGACTATTGATATTCCAGATTCTACAAGATAGGTTGATGGTGAGATTTTCATTCGAGCTACTGACATTGGTGTAGACATCATCATTAGCGATGACCTCCCTATGATGCAGGATGGTGGTGAGGTCATTACACCTATCTTGGAGATAACTAATTAGGTTATTGCACCTATGTTGGAGGACATTGACCAAGTAGCCACCCTTGTGTTGGAGGAGATAGATGAAGTTGTCGATCCTATCATTGGCGCTTGATTTTCATTTTTATACATACCTTCTTCAACATGGTTGTATACACTATGGTATTTTTGGGGCATACTTATACTCTTATACTCTCGCTTCAAATCTCACTATTTATAGTTTTCTTTATGAATACTTTTAATACTAATCTTGTTACTTTTGTGCAAGATTGGTTTATATGAAATCCTCATAACAAAATTCTTACTCGATGATCTTGAGGTAACATTTTCCTTTTTCCTTTCTTTTGACCCATTATCCTACACATTGGGGACAATGTGTAATTTAGGTTGAGGGGGGAAGGTCTATTAGCCCTAATTTTTTTTTCAAAAGTTTGCATGCTATCTTTGGTTAGTTAATGAGATTCTTGATTTGCCTTGGTAACTCATGGTTTATTTTGCATGAGGATGCTTTAAGTAGTATTATTTCTTTAGAATCTGAGAAAAAATACAGTTAGAGCAAGAGTATTAGTTCACTTTTTATTTGATGGTTATTTTTCTATTTAAGACTCAAAGCACACACAAAGCACGTGTGCCTTTATAGTATCTTGATTAAGACAATTTCTTTAACTTGAAAAGAGTTGTTCTTAACCAGCAAAATGAGAGAAAAAAAAACAAATTGATGAAAAAAAATAAATTGAAAATGATTGATTTAAGCTTGAGAAATTATCCGAGTGAGTAATGGCCTTGTGCTTTCAAGCCCTGATGCCCAAAACCAACTGGTTGGGAGTCATCGATATCTTGCTCATTACACAAGCTAAACTTAGTTTTTTAAAAAATAAAACAAAAAAATTAAAAGGAATAAATGTTTGGGAAATTCGACTTTGTTCTTACCTTGAGTTAGGGTGATACCTGAGGGGTAAGTGGCCTATAAAGGTCCTCAATACTTGGTACCTTGGGTGAAAACTCGAGAGTTTCCTGTGGATCCCTATTGAGCCATATAGAAGGAAATTTCCTAAACTAAGAAAGAAAAATCAAAATAAATTTTCTTATCTCTTTAACTTAAAGAATGATGAAATTCGAGTTTAAGAAAAGTCTTAAGAAAAATACTATGAGGGAATACCAAAATTAAGCACATGAGGTTTAGGTGGAAATGACCAATCAAGGGAAAATCAAGAGACACTAAGAGGAATGCTAAACATGGATGCACATTTATGTATACGAAGATAAGGTGAGAAAACTAAGAAATTGCATAGCTTGTGTCATCTTTCTCAATTCTAGGAAATCTGACTACTTGGGTATCTTGTGTGTGAAACATGTTATGTTGAGTCAATATGTTTTCATGAATCTCATTACATATTTTTCATTCTTTTTTTACTCTTTTCATTTGATCAAGGGAAAATCAAGAGACACTAAGAGGAATGCTAAACATGGGATGCACATTTATGTATACAAAGATAAGGTGAGAAAACTAAGAAATTGCTTATCTTGTGTCATCTTGCTCAATTCTAGGAAATTTGGCTACTTGGGTATCTTGTGTGTGAAACATGTTATGTTGAGTCATTATGGTTTCATGAACTGATTACATATTTTTCATTCTTTTTTTAATCTTTTCATTTGCTAGGGACTAGCAAAGTTTAGGTTGAGGGGGATGATTGGAGCCAAAATATGTTCTATAGTGGCACATATTCGATATGATTTGTGCACCAAAGGACATTCAAATCATCCAAATTGACCTAAATCAATGATAAGGCCCTGGCCATGAGTTTAAATTGTACTTTGGAGACTTATCTCATGTTCAAGGAAAGAAAAGGGTGCAAATTGAATTACTTTAGATTTTGAAAGATTAAAAAAGGGCTAAATAAGAAAATAAGTGACATAACTCATGGACCATAAGAAAAGGCAAGACGAGGATATCATGAGTTTGAAAGATGAGAAATGACCATTATGGAGTAAGAAAGAAGGCAAGAGAACATAGGAAATGAGGCATAAAGCAAGATTCAACTGCATGGAAATTTGGAACTCAAAATTTGGTGGCAACATGTACTCTGAGTTTGAGGAAAAATTTGGAGTAATTTCTGAAGTTGATTTTAGGAACACTATATATCATTTTGAAGATTAGGAAGTCAGGAGTTCAACGCTTTAAATGGTGTACAAATCGGAGCTGAAATGAAGAAGTTATGGCCATTTGAAGACAACTATGCAAAGTTGTGAAGGATCATTTCGAAATGATTTCGAAATTCAAAATCCAATTCGAAATGACCCTAATTTTGAATTCACCCACTGCCACTTTGATGTTTCACCTCCTCTACCTTGGGAATTGCATCTAGGGCACTCCATCCGCCCTAAGTGGCTCCACATAACTAGAAATCACCATTTTATTATTTTAAATCATTTTTAGATAATTATTTTTGTAATAAGTGGCTAATGAGAGTGTGCCACATGTTAGGTAATTGATGATATTATATAAACTCTCTTAGTTCTAAGTTTTAGAGATCTTGGATCTTTTTCCAAAGAGTTTGACATTGAAGGTGGAATAAGATGAGAACTTTGGTTTGTTTTCTTTTTCTTCTTTATTAAATATATTGTTTTTAGTTTCTTTTGATTCAAATTATGGATTTTTACCCTATTATGGATTGTGAATGTGACATCACCCCCATGAGAGGCTAAAAAGCCAATTTAGGGCTTGAAGCATGAAAACCTTAGGGTTAGAAAACCTACAGGGACAATGGGTTAATTATTAGAACAATGAGAATAATTATTGGTTAGGTGACAATTTATCATTTTTTTATCCTATCCTTATGAGTTAGTTTAGGGAATAATATAGTAGGTTATTACTTGATACTAGTGATTCTTGGTAATTCTTGATCATTAGTTATCCTCGTCTTCCCTATCGTTATTTGCCTCAAAATAAAGATATAAGGTGTAGGAAAGGTCAAAAAGTCAAATCTTAAACTAGTAATCAATCTCATTCATTTGATGGTTTTAGGAATTTATTTTAAAAAGATAAAAAATTAGGTTTTGAATGCGATTTTGAGCTATAAAACTCAAGTTGATCGTGAATAGCCAAGAATCCTAAAGCCCTAAGATCACTTTACATAAGAAACCCTTGTTCTCTCTATTTCTATACCTAAAGTTGGATTATGGAAAACCCCAAACTTGAATGAATCGAATTTGAAATCAATATTCATTTTTTTTATTAATTTAATTTCTTTTACATAGTTTCACATTATCCACATATTTTTTTTCACTTTAGAATTTAAATAAAAGTAATTCATTTATTTTAGTATTGATAATTTCCATAAGCCAGTCCTTGAAGACGATACCCGAAGTACTACAAAAGTTGTAGTGACTCTTTCTCTAGTTTTTCTTTACCAGAGTTGCTATGTAAAAAGGCTAAGTATTTTGGTACAATAGAGAAATTTGGTCAAGGCTCTAGTTTCTATGAACAGCTCAGGGTTGTGGATGATATGAATGACTCCGGGATGTGAGCTCAAAGCTCTAAATACATTGCCTAGCTTAGGGCTGTGGATGATATGAATGACTTGAGATCTCATAAGCTCAGGGCTCTATGTATTATAGATAGCTCATAATTATGGATGATATGAACAATTCTTGGTTGGAAGCTCAAGGCTCTAGATTTTATGCATAACTAAAGGCTATGAATGAGATGAGCGACCCCGGGTCGTGAGCGTAGAGCTCTAGATGCTAAGAACAACACAAAGCTATGGATGGTGCAAAAAAATTGGTGTTGTGAGCTGAAGGCTCTTGATGTTATGAATAGCTCAGGGATGTGGATGATATGAATGACTCACAGTCATAAGCTCAAGACTTTAGATGCTATGAAGAGCTCAGGGCTGTGGATCATATGAATGACTCAGGGTTATGAGCTTAAGGCTCTAGAAGCAATGAACAACTCATTGTTGTGGATTTCATGAATGAATACGGGTCGTGAGCTTAGGGCACTAAATACTATGAACAACTTAGGGCTGTGGATGACATGAAGGATTGTGGGTCATGAGATCAAGGCTTTAGTTGCTATGAATAGCTTAGGGTTGTGGATGATATGAATGATTTTGGGTTGTGAGCTCAAGGCTCTAGATGCTATGAACTACTCAGGCATGTGGATGATATGAATGATTCTAGGTCATAAGTTCAAGGCTTTAGATGCTATGAATAACTTAGGGCTATTGATGACATGAATAACTTCAGATCATAAATTGAGGGGTCTTGATGCTATGACCAACTCAGAGCTATTGATGACATGAATGATGATTACTACTCAAAACGTGTTATTTTGTACCTTGTAATTAACTCTTTTAAACACTTTTGAGTAGTAGTTATTACCTTTTAACTTAATTAGCATATTAAGTACCTTTGCAATCGTTTCTAATCAAATTGTGTAAGTTTTGGTGTTTTTGATAGTATTTTGATCACCAAAGCAATCCAAGATTGAGGAGAGTTCTATGGAATCCATGGCGAAGCAATTGGAAGCTCATTAACATGAAGAACCTAAGCTTTAAAGCTTTATAATCCTTTGTCAAAAGCAAATCATGAATGCAAGGAGGGAAAGCAAAGAGAGAAATCTAACATGAAGAATTCAAGAGGACAGCAACTATTGAACACTTTTGGAGAACTTCCTGGAGCCCATTTGATGCATATTATATGTCATTTCGAAGCTCGGGAAGTCAGCAATCCAATGCTTCAAATGGTGTGTGATTCAGGATTGAAATAAAGAAGTTAGAGCCATTGGAAGCCGATCACACCAAGTTGAAGGCCAATTTCGCAGGCTACGAAATCAGGCATTGGCTGCAAAATGGTGACCTTCAACTTGCGAAATTTCACAGTCATCTTGCACGGCTGCAAAATCCTCCTGAGTGCTTCCAGATATTTGCGACCGACATTTTTAGATTTTTTGCTTCAGATATTTGATGTCTAAATCCCCATTTTCTCCTTGTAATCCACCAATTATAAGATTCCTTAGTTATTAAGTAAGAACAAAGGGTGAATAACCTCATATATATTGTTTGTAATTTTCAACACAGAGATATCTCGAGAGCTTGTTCTCAGAGATAACTTTTTGTATAGTTTTGAAGGAAGTAAAATATAGAGCTTTGCTCTGCCTTACCTTCTCATTTTGATTGTATTATTCTTACTAGCCAAACAAGCTCTGAGGATGTTTCTTCAGAGAATGAGTGGCTAAGCTTTTTGTCTCTTGGAGCTAAGGTAACCGGGTAAGGTCCCGAATGCAAGAATTGGTAGTTTTGTTGTTTCAGTTATTAATGAAGAGCAAGTGTGACCCGTTAATGATTTCTATGTTTTTAGTTAACTTAAAACGCCTTTAATTCACTTGGGCCAACACTTGGTAAGGCAAGTGATCTCCGTCCATTGAGATGCACTAGTTTACCTCTTGCGAGCCTTTGGGAGGTGACTTGAAGGTAGGATTTTCTAGAATTGCCAACACTTGGTAAGCTTTTGGACTCTAAGGAGACATCCATTGGTTATCTCTTGCGAGCTTGAGAAGGGAAGTCCAAGGTTAATGATCACCTTGAATGGTGACGGTTAGGTGAGAGGCACGAGCCATTGCAAGATGCATCAGTGAAAGGGAATTAGTGCTGAAATCCATTAAAGGGAAACATCTGTACAACACCGGTTAGAGAATTAACATAATATGAGGAAAAGATTCAAGTGACCGGAACTCTATTCTTGCATGAGGAGCCTGACCTCAGTGAACCTAAAACTCCAAGGAATGCTTTTCTTCATAAGTAATTCCCATTACTTTCTTTTTAGTTAGCTTAAAACAAATCCTTTTTCAACTAAAGTTTATGTTTTCTTTTGAAGCTAACCTTGAAATGAAAAACCATCAATTCAACTTTGAGTTGTTATCAATTGTAAGTTGAAAACCCTTCCCAGTGAACGATCCTAGAGCCACTATGCTATATTAGCTAAGGCTATCTTAGTGCATGGTGATATAGGTTATAAATTTTGTTGGTTACTCCTGTCTGAGGACCAAACTCAAGGTACACCAGCTAGGCATGCAATCAAATGGCGCCGCTGCCAGGGAAGGTGCCAACTTCGCAGTGGTATTATTTCAGAGTACTTGTGATTTTCATCATAAGTTTGGTGATTTTTCTTTCATTTTTCTAACTCTTTTAATTATTTCTTTTACTTGTTCATACTCTAACATATATTTTAATTTAGTTTTAGTTAATCTAAGTCTTTTTGGTAGTCTTGTTTTCTTTTGTTTTTGTTTTATTTACAGTTGATACTAGTTGTGTATTCCAAATTGGATACAAGATAGTGGAGGAAGGCTTGTGAAACGTGAAACACCTCATAACAAGGAATTGGAATTGAGCTTGAATATCATGGAAGCTACACCTGAAGATTAGCATAGTCACCATGGTCACCAGGACAATCCCAATGCTTTCAGATCAATGAGGGACCGCATGCATCCACCTCATATGAGTGCATTGATTCGTTCCCAATTGGTGTCTCAACTGATTCATGTCCAGCTGGTGTCCCTTGATTTTGGTCCTCAGGGAGTAATCAACAAAATTTATAACCTATTACACCATGTACTAGGATAGCCTTAGCTAGCATAGCATAGTGGCTCTAGGGTCGTTCACTGGGATGGGTTTTCACTTCACAATTGATATTAATTCAAAGCTGAATTGGTGCTTTTTCATTTCAAGGTTAGCTTTAAAAGAAAACATAAAGATGTTTGAGTGAAAAAGGTTTGGTTTTAAACTAACCAATAATAAAATAATTGAAATTATTTACAAAGAAAAGTGTTTCTTGGAGTTTAGATCACTGGGCTCAGATTCCTTGTACAAAAAGGGAGTTCCGGTCACTTGTTTCTTTTCCTCGCATTAGAGAATTAACATATAGTTAATTCTCTAACCGGTGTGGTACAGATGCTTCCCTTTAATGGGTTCAAATACTAAATCCCTCTCACTGATGCATCTTGCAATGGGTCATGCCTCTCACCTAGCATTTGCCATCCAAGGTGATCCTTAACCTTGGATTACCCATCAAAAGCTCGCAAGAGATAACTAATGGATGTATCCTAAGAGTCCAAAAGCTTACCAAGTGTTGGCTATTCTAGAAAATCCTACCTTCAAACCACCTCCCAAAGGCTTGCAAGAGATAAACTAGTGTATCTCAATGGATGGAGATCACTTGCCTTACCAAGTGTTGGCCTAGGTGATTTAAAGGCGTTTTAAGTTAACTAAAAAGATAAAAACCATTAACGAGTTACACTTTCTCTTCATTAAAAACTAAAACAACAAAAATTTCAATTTATGCATGTGGAAACTTACCCGGCTTTCTTCACTCCAAGAGACGAAGAGCCTAGCCTCTCATCCTCTGATGAAAAATCCTCAGAGTTTGATTAGCTAGAAAGAAAAATAACGAGAAAACAAAAATATGAAGGAAAAATAGAGCAAGTGCTCTATAAAATATATTTCTTTCTTTCGCCGATTACATGATGATATCTTGTGTAAATAAAATTACAAACTATATATAAGAGGTTATTTACCCTTTTTTTTACTTAAAGACTAAGGAATCCTATGATAGGTTGGTTATAAGGAGAGTTTGGGGATTTAGACATCAAATATCTAAAGCAAAATATCTCAAAATGTCGGTCGCAAATATCGGGAAGCTTTAGGAGAAATTCCACAGCAAGAGGGCTGCGAAATTTCGCAGCAAAAGGACACCATTTTCGCAGCCCAAGGCTGATTTTGCAGCCGTGCAAAATCTGCCTTCAGCTTGGAGTGATCAGCTTCCAATGGCTGTAACTCCTTCATTTCAACTCTGAATCACACACTGTTTGAAGCATTAGATTGTTGACTTCCTGAGCTTCGAAACGACATATAGCATGCATAAATTGAACTTCAGGAAGTGCTTCAAAAGTGGCTGACATTACTGTCATCTAGAATGCTTCATGTTAGATTTCTCTTTGCTTCCCCTCTTTGCATTCCGGATTTGCTTATGGCAAAGGACTTCAAAGCTTTGGTTCTTCATGTTTCTGAGCTTTCCATTGCTTTGCCATGGATTCCAAATAACTCTCCTCAATCTCGGATTGCTTTGGTGATCAAATTACTAACAAAAACACCAAAACTTACACACTTTGATTAGAAATGATTGCAAAGGTCCTTAATATGTTAATTGGGTTAAAAGGTAATAACTACTACTAAAAAGTGTTTAAAAGAGTTAATTACAAGCTATCAAATAGCACTTTTTGAGTAGTAATCATGCACCATCATGTATAGTGCCCCATACAGAGCAGCTAGTGATCAGACCACATATTGTTCCACTTCTACCAACTTTCCATGGGATGGAAAGTGAGAATCCCTATGCACATATCAAGGAATTTGAAGATGTTTGTAATACATTCCAAGAAGGAGGAGCTTCAATCCACTTGACGAGGCTTAAGCTATTTCCTTTTACTTTAAAGGATAAGGCCAAGATTTGGCTTAATTCTTTAAGGCCAAGGAGTATACGTACTTGGACTGATTTACAAGCTGAATTCCTCAAGAAGTTTTTTCCTACTCACAGAACAAATGGCTTGAAAAGGCAAATTTCAAACTTCTCAGCTAAAAAGAATGAGAAATTCTATGAGTGTTGGGAAAGATACATGGAAGCCATCAATGCTTGTCCTCACCATGGTTTTGATCATGGCTATTGGTGAGTTATTTCTATGATGGGATGTCCTCCTCAATGAAGAAACTCCTTGAGACAATGTGTGGAGGAGATTTCATGAGTAAGAATCTGGAGGAAGCTATGGATTTCTTGAGTTATGTGGCTGAAGTTTCAAGAGGATGGGATGAACCGAACAAAGGAGAAGTGGGGAAGATGAAGTCTCAACTGAATGCTTTCAATGCTAAGGCTGGGATGTACACCTTGAATGAAGATGTTGATATGAAAGCAAAATTTGCAGCTATGACAAGAAGATTGGAGGAGCAAGAATTGAAAAAGATACATGAAGTGCAAGCTATTGCTGAAACACCAGTGCAAGTAAAGCCATGTCCTATTTGTCAATATTATGAACACTTGGTGGAGGAGTGCCCTACAATTCCAGCTGCTAGGGAAATGTTTGGAGAACAAGCAAATGTCATTAGACAATTCAAGCCCAACAACAATGCTTCGTATGGAAATACGCACAACTCAAGTTCGAGGAACCATCCAAATTTTTCTTGGAAGCCAAGAGCACCTTAGTACCAACAGCTAGCTCACCAAAACCTCAAGGGTATCCATGAAGTGGAAACTCATGAAGGAGAATCTTCACAGATGAGAGATGTCAAAGCCTTGATCACTCTAAGGAGTGGTAAAAAGGTTGAGTTGTCAACACCCAAGCCACATGTTGAAGAGGAAGAAGAAGAAGAGATAGAGAAGAGGGAGGAAATCAAAGGAAAGAAGAAAGATATCAGTGAAGGGAAAGGGGACCATGATTCAATAGTGAATGCAAATCCAGAGAAAGTGCTTATTAAGGAAGAAATGTTGAAGAAACACACCTCTCCACCTTTTCCTTAAGCTTTGCATGGGAAAAAGGGGATAAAAAATGCATAAGAAATTCTTGAAGTATTAAGACAAGTGAAAGTCAATATTCCATTGCTGGATATGATTAAATAATTTCCAACATATGCAAAATTCCTAAAGGACTTGTGTACTATCAAAAGAGGATTGAATGTGAATAAGAAAGCCTTCTTGACTGAGCAAGTAAGTGCTGTCATACAATGCAAGTCTCCTTTGAAGTACAAAGATCCGGGATGTCCTACCATTTTAGTCATGATTGGGCGAAAGGT
Organism: Vitis cinerea var. helleri x Vitis riparia; assembly: GCA_946000715.1. NCBI lineage: Eukaryota > Viridiplantae > Streptophyta > Magnoliopsida > Vitales > Vitaceae > Vitis > Vitis cinerea var. helleri x Vitis riparia. Next base: position 15,834,345 of record OX254005.1, on the reverse strand, counting down.
AGTAGAGAAAGCTTTGTTAGACTTGGGAGCAAGTGTGAATTTGCTACCATGCTCTGTTTATAAGCAATTGGGACTTGGTGAATTGAAGCCAACATCAATCACTCTATCTCTAGCTAATAGATCAGTGAAAATTCCAAGGGGGATAATTGAAGATGTCTTAGTTCAAGTTGATAATTTCTACTATCCAGTAGATTTTATTGTTCTTGATATGGACCCCATTGTCAAGGAAGCTAATTATGTTCCTATCATCCTTGGAAGGCCATTCCTTGCTACCTCAAATGCAATCATCAATTGTAGGAATGGACTCATGCAACTCACTTTTGGCAACATGACACTTGAGCTCAATATCTTTTATATGTCTAAAAAGCTAATCACTCCGGAAGAAGAAGAAGGTCCAGAAGAGGTATGCATTATTGACACTCTAGTGGAGGAGCACTGTAATCAGAATATGCAAGACAAGTTGAATGAAAGTCTTGGGGACCTTGAAGAAGGGTTGTCTAAACCCTCTGATGTGCTTGCTACTCTACAAGGTTGGAGGAGGAGAGAAGAGATTCTACCTTTGTTTAATAAAGAGGAGGCACAAGAAGCTGCTAAAGAAGAGACCCTAAAGCTCAATTTGAAGCCTCTACCCATGGAGTTGAAATACACATACCTAGAAGAGAATAAACAATGCCCTGTTGTTATATCTTCATCTCTTACTAGTCTTTAGAAGAAGTGTCTACTTGAAGTTCTCAAGAGATGTAAGAAAGTAATAGGATGGCAAATATCTGACTTGAAAGACATCAGTCCTTTGGTTTGTACACATCATATATATATGGAGGAAGAAGCTAAACCAATTCGTCAACCTCAAAGAAGATTGAATCCTCATTTGCAAGAGGTGGTGCGAGCTGAGGTGCTGAAGCTACTTCAAGTAGGTATTATCTATCCCATATCTGACAGCCCTTGGGTGAGTCCTACTCAAGTGGTACCAAAGAAGTCAGGGATTACTGTGGTTCAAAATGAAAAAGGAGAAGAAATTGCTACATGCCTCACTTCAGGTTGGAGGGTGTGTATTGATTATAGAAAATTGAATGTTGTGACAAGGAAAGATCATTTTCCATTGCCATTTATTGATCAAGTGTTGGAGAGAGTCTCTGGCCATCCTTTCTATTGTTTCTTGGACGGGTACTTCGAGTATTTTCAAATTGAAATTGGTGTTGAAGATCAGGAGAAGACCACTTTCACATGTCCATTTGGAACATACGCCTACAGAAGAATGACTTTTGGTTTATGCAATGCACCTGCAACATTCCAAAGATGTATGCTTAGTATCTTCAATGATATTGTGGAGTGAATTATGGAGGTTTTCATGGATGACATCACCATATATGGAGGTACATTTGAAGAATGCTTAGTCAACTTGGAAGCGGTTCTTAACAGATGCATTGAAAAGGACTTGGTGCTCAAGTGGGAGAAATGTCATTTTATGGTACATTAAGGAATTGTCCTTGGCCATATCATCTCCGAGAAAGGCATTGAAGTTGATAAAGCAAAGGTGGAACTTATTGTCAAATTGCCATCCCCAACAACTATAAAAGGAGTAAGGCAATTCCTTGGCCATGCAGGGTTCTACAGGAGATTTATAAAAGACTTCTCTAACCTTTCAAAGCCTCTTTGTGAACTTTTGGCTAAGGATGCTAAGTTTATATGGGATGAAAGATGTCAAAGGAGTTTTGATCAATTGAAGCAATTTTTGACAACTGCTCCAATAGTGAAGGCTCCCAACTGGCAACTACCCTTTGAAGTAATGTGTGATGCCAGTGTGTGGACCCCGCATTTCAGCTCAATGCGTTTCCCACTCGATGGCAAGCTCGATTTTATTTTCGAAAAATGATTTTTATTGATTAAGCAAATGACTTGGAGTCGCCACTTATTTTTGTTTTATTTTTAAAGGGTAAACAAAATAAGAAAGAAAAGCCCTAAGTGTGACTCCTTGCTTTGGAAAAGGTGGTCTGTGAAAAACCGGATCGGGTTCGGGGGTCAGGTTACTTATCGGGAAGGTATGGTAAAGTCCGTAACACCCCTCTAAGTCCCTAAAATCGGGTCTCTACTAATAAAATGAAGCAATCATGGCAATGGACGAGTAAAACAGTGAATACCCGGAACTATCATGCACATACGAGAATCAAAACATGCAAAGAAAATGACTAGGATGCGAGTGGATGTGTACCTGGGCCACGAACGATCAATGCGCTATCATAGAGAGGGGGTTAGTACACAATTAAGAAATAATTTGGAGCATGTCATAGAACAGAATAATCATCAATCATGCATAGCAATTAAATAAATCAATCAGTCAATCAATCGATCAATCACATATGTGGGGCCCCCACCAAAGCCCGTTTATTTTTGCATGAATTAATCCCATGAATATCTATTATTTGGAATTACGGGATTTGATCCACACTTATTTCAAAACATTTTAAAATCAAGAGAAGTATGAAAAAAATGAAAAAGGCTTGCCAAAGAGGAAAATGGCAACCAAAATTTTATTAAAAATGGAACCTTGGAACCTAAAGAGGCTTTCGGGATGAAAAGCTTGGGTGATTTGAAATCATTTGAAAATCAGAATTTATCAGACTATTCACAAAGTGAAGTTCAAGAAATTCATTTTCAAAAATAGAGAAGGGGGAATGAGAGGAGATGACACGTGACTCCTCGGTAGCATGCCAAAAGGTAACCATAAAACCCACTAGGAACCAATGGTGCTGCACTAAATCCCTTATGGTGAAAACGCCACTACAGTAGAGGTGCCACCCATGCGAGAATTTCTGGACTCACGTGGATAGCGCTCATCACTTGCATTCTCTTTGGGAGATGATTGAAGCTCACATCAAACACGGTAACCCATGATGCTGCTGCTATGGGCGTTTCCCTTGGTTTCGGTCATTCTGGTGCTTCAGCTAAAGATAAATCTCCAATGGACTTTGTATAGGCGCGAAGCAGAATAATCCACCAGAATCCAGAGTCAACTAGAATCATTCATCCACTTACACTCTCACTGAAATCTGCAATTAGAGTATCCCTTTTCCGAATAGGATCATGAAGAACTTTAAAGCTAGCAGGCGTCGCACCTTTCAATACTATTGTGCCTACGTGACCCATTTCAACAGCCTAAAATAGATCAATCTATCTTCACCAATCATGATTTCTCTAATCAGCTTGCAGTGCCCAAGCTTAACCGACTCTGGATTGCCAAAGGTTGATGCAATCTCACCACCAGTTACTAGAGCTAAACTGTTCAATGTCATCAGAATCAGCATGCTCAATTGCAAGTACTCCTGCATCTACAAAGAGTTCCTCTAGGAAATTGTAAATCAACTGTTTGTTAACAAAGCAGTTAATCCCATGACTTATAATCTGAAATTTCCTCATCTCGGCAGCTATCAAAATCTGAATAAATTCGTCCAGAGAGTGGCACAACTTATTATTGCATGTGACCTTCACGTCGGCTTGGGATACTTTTCATCGGAAGGTGGCCATTGACGTAGGATCCTCGTGCATGGGGGTAAGTAGGAACTTAGGCCTTTAAGGGAGACTTTGAGGGAATTTCAGGGGGTCATGCAGTGAGAGTTGGATGCAAGTGTGGAGTGATTGAGACGAATTGAGGGTGTAGTAGATGGATAGTGGAGGGGATAGGTGTGACGTTTGCAGGATGAGGATAAAGAGAATGGATACAGACGGTGTAGGAAGATATAGGTATGAGATTAATGGAATGGGTAGTGGGATAGGGGCATGAATGGCATTGGATTTGTTCATGGGTACAGTGGTTAAAAGAGTGATGAGAAAAAATGTCCATGCCAATAACAATTATACATGGGGGCCCGCAATTGCAAACGAGAATACATTGCTGCATCTCAAAATCTCCAACTGTTGAAATTATATCTATTGAAACTGCAGGAGTCGTATCACCAGTCAATGTCGTGTTTGCCTTTGTTATTGACCAGGATAATCGACATTAATGGGCCACTCAATAGTATCAACCAATCCACTACGCGATGCCATGTGTCAAGCCACGGCTCCTGATAATTCATTGAGTGAGGTTAGCCAGCTGACCATCAATTTAATCACCAACTTCGCAATAAAATACCCCGTCTAGCAATTGTTACCAAAATAGTGGCCATAGTCCGTTAATGTCATCATTGTCATCTGCCATGGCTACCAGCATATGCGTTACATGCCCTGTACAGCATTAAAGAATAAATAAAACCTCCATATTTCAGCTAATGGCCTTGAGCCGCAATGGCATTTTCCAACATGCTCTCATGTGGAAGTATGCAACCCATTCACTCTAAACTGCCATTACAACCGCGTCCTCAGTCTATGCCCATTCTATACCAACACAAGCACGAGATGTAGAAAGAAATGCACGTGCCACAGCCAACATTCACTACAACTTGGCAAACAATGGAATTCTGGTTGATGATTTTAGCAATAGCATCGAGGACGAGTTTCCCTTGTAACCTAGAGACCTAGGCGATATCCTTGCCCTTGGGAAATTGTCACTCCTCCAATCAACAAAAACGCAACAAAGTCATGGATCTGATCCCCCAGAATACGTCCTCTACCACTATGGACAGCTTGAGAATCCAGACATATTAAGCCAATACCCTCTTCTTCACACATAAGGGGCAACCTCCCCCATGATCAAATAACAAGAACAGATGAAGGTTGCAAAACAGAGCACAGAGCAGGAACAAAAGGACTTATGAAAGCTGCGTTTCATATCTCAATTAACGAGCTTATGACGCAGGGGTGGATAAAAAAAAAAAGGGTTTCAAATAATTTGCAAAGAGATCGAAATTAAAACGTGATGACCAACAACTCATAAAACAGAGTCCAGAGGACAAGTTAGAAACCAAATGCAGGATGAGGGTGAGCAAACATAAATATTGAAAGAAAATAGGTAGGAGTTTCACCTGCTTGCATTGATATGTCAAGATAGAAACTCATGATAACCAGTAAACATAATAAAGTGCCATGAACACAAAAGAAACCTCAGATTACATGAATAAATACCTGTATCACCCTCTTCCAAGGCTATTCCTCTGTGTCTTTCTTCAAACAGCTTTCATGAACTCTCTCTAAAGCTCCCGGAATCCCTGCCAGAATCATGCTCTGTTTTCTTTCTTCTTCCCTTCCTCCCTCCAAACAACAATGGAATCTCCCCTTTCCTAAAATATCCTCCAGCAGCCCAGGCACCTCACCTTCTGAAACTCAGAACTCTCTGAAAAACCCCGCTCAGGAACCCTCACTCTCTATCTGAAAAAGAAACCCTCTCCAAAATATCCTCTCACGGTAATCCCAAGCACCCCCTCAGAAATCCGAAAAAAACCCCTCTTCCTAGCTCTTTCTCTCTCTGTTTTTCTCCTCGCTCCAGAAATCTCTCTCTGTTTTCTCTTTAGCTTCACTCACTCTCCTTTTTCCCCTCTCTCTGTTTTCTTTTTCTTTTCCTTATGCCCAGAGACCCTCCAAAATAAATATCCCTAACGGCCTACTCTCCGACCAACCTCGCACAGCTGCCTCACTCCACTACCCTGCAGCTGCCATCTTCAACGGTTTTTAGCTTTTTTCTGCTGAAAGAAATCTCCACGTGTCCAGCTTTCATTGGCTAACAAAGCCATTAGCTTGATACCTTATCAACCAGTCCTGGAGCAACACGTGGCCATCCCAGATGATGACACTTGTCATAATCGGGCTGTAGAGATGTCCCCCCAAAATGGGGGTCTACACAGTGACTTTGCTATAGGAGCTGTACTTGGCCAAAGAGAAGATGGAAAGCCCTATGTGATCTACTATGCAAGCAAGACATTGAACGAAGCTCAAAGGAACTACACAACTACAGAGAAAGAATTGTTAGCTGTAGTGTTTACCTTAGACAAGTTTCGTGCTTATCTAGTAGGGTCTTTCATCATTGTTTTCACTGACCATTCAGCCTTGAAGTATTTATTGACAAAGCAAGATGCAAAAACAAGATTGATTAGATGGATTCTTTACTACAGGAGTTCGATCTCCAAATCAGAGACAAGAAAGGAGTGGAGAATGTGGTAGCTGACTGCCTTTCAAGGTTGGCTATAACACACAATTCCCATGTCTTACCTATTAATGATGACTTTCCTAAGGAATCACTTATGTTACTAGTAAAAACTCCTTGGTATGCTCATATTGCTAACTATTTGGTTACTGGTGAAGTTCCAAGTGAGTGGAAAGCACAACACAAGAAGCACTTCTTTGCAAAGATTCATGCTTATTATTGGGAAGAGCCTTTCCTTTTCAAGTATTGTGCAAATCAAATAATAAGGAAGTGTGTCCTTGAAGAAGGGCAACAAGGAATCCTCAGCCATTGCCATGAAAGTGCGTGTAGAGGCCACTTTGCCTCTCAAAAAACAACCATGAAGGTGTTGCAATCAGGGTTTTGTTGGCCATCACTTTTTAAAGATGCCCACACCATGTGTAGGAGTTGTGATAGATTCCAGAGGCTCGGGAAGCTAACAAGAAGGAATCAAATGCCTATGTACCCCATTCTAATAGTTGATTTCTTTGATGTTTGGGGCATTGACTTCATGGGACCTTTCCCAATGTCTTTTAGTAACTCTTATATCTTGGTGGGGGTGGACTATGTATCTAAATGGGTTGAGGCAATCCCCTGTAAACACAATGATAACAAGGTGGTTCTCAAGTTTCTCAAAGAGAACATCTTCTCAAGATTTTGGGTGCCTAAGGCCATAATCAGTGATGGAGGTGCTCATTTTTGCAACAAACCTTTTGAAACCCTATTAACCAAGTAAGGAGTGAAGCATAAGGTAGCTACACCTTATCACCCTCAGACTTTCGAGCAAGTGGAGCTAGCAAACAGAGAAATCAAGAACATATTGATGAAGGAGGTGATCACGAGTAGAAGAGATTGGTCTATTAAGCTTCATGATTCACTATGGGCATATAGAACAGCTTACAAGACAATTCTTGGCATGTCTCCCTATCGCCTAGTCTATGGCAAAGCATGCCATCTCCCTATGGAAGTTGAATATAAGGCTTGGTGGGCAATCAAGAGGTTAAACATGGACTTGATTAGAGCCAGGGCAAAGAGGTGCTTAGACCTTAATGAGATGGAGGAATTAAGAAATGATGCTTACATCAATTCCAAAGTTGCAAAACAGAGGATGAAGAGGTGGCATGATCAATTAATCTCCAATAGAGAATTCCGGAAAGGACAAAGAGTCTTACTCTATGATTCAAGGCTCCATATCTTTCCTGGGAAGCTCAAGTCAAAGTGGATAGGCCCTTTCATTATTCACCAAGTGCATCTCAATGGAGTGGTGGAATTACTGAATTCCAATAGCATAGACACTTTTAAAGTGAATGGTCATCGTCTCAAGCCATTCATTGAACCATTCAAGCAAGAAAAGGAGGAAATCAACCTCCTTGAGCCACATAAAGCCTAATCAGAAAAGGGTTAGATGGACTTGGTTTCACCAAAGTCCATATTTTTTGTTTAATTTTATTAATTTAAAAGCTTCAGTAATTGTTTTGATTTTAATTTTGGTCTTAAGTTGTGTTATTTATATATAACTTAATATTTTTGAATGATTTAATTTAGGAGGAATTGCAAAGAAATTGAAGGAAGGTCTCTGGGAGTCAAAAGAAGCTCAGGAGCAAGAGAAAAACCATGGTCTGCGAGATTTCGTAGCCCAAAAAAGGCCCCTGCGAAAATGGCCCTTGGTTGCGAAATAATTTCGCAGCCCCAAGAAGCCCGCTGCGAAATCAGGGCTTGGCTACGAAAACGCCTCTTGGCTGCGAAATGATTTCGTAGCCCCATGCACCCCCTCTGCGAAAATTTTCGCAGCTGCGAAACACCCCTTTGGCACATGAGTGCCATTTCGCAGCCCCTAGCCTCATTTCGCAACTGCGAAATGCTCTGCGAAATCCCCAAAGCTTTAAAAATCCCAATTTCGCAGCCATAGCCCCATTTTGCAGCTGGTTTCACAGCTGTGAAACCACCCCTTGGCACACGAGTGCCATTTAGTAGCCCTCCCCCCCTCATTTCGCAGCTGTGAAAATGCCCATCCGCTACGAAAATGTCCCACTACTGCGAAATCGCCTCTCCGTTGCGAAAACTAAAACCGTCCCTTGGCATCCATTTTTAAACATTATAAATTCCACATTTCGTTTTAAACCGGTCATTTGAACTTCCCATAGGTGCCAAAGAAGAGCCAAACCAGAGCAACCTTCCATCTGACCCCCATTTGACCCAAGCCGCGCGTGCAGCTTCGGTACCTTCTCTGAGATAGCCATGGCAAAAACCCAAGGAGCTAAGTCCTCGTCTCCTTCAAGTCGCCTGAGAGTCCCAAGAGAGACTCCTGTCCAAGGCTCTATACCCAAGCCTCCATAGCCACTGGTCGTCCCACCTCCAGTTGCGAACGCACCCTTGAGTCCTCCTTCGAGGCGATATGAGATGAGGAGGCCACCCATCACACCTGGGGCAAGCTCTTCACGAGCCAAAAAGTCAGGTAGCCGTCCCCCTAAGAAGAAAGCCAGGGTATCAGCACCAATTGAGTCATCAGAGCCGTCTTCAGAGCCTCCATCAGAGCCTCAGCCGTCTTAGCCACCAGCCACAGAGTCTCAGATTCCCTCAGGCATGACTCCTGAGGTGGTTATCAGACGTCCCATGGTTACTCAACCACTTATTGAGGGTAATTTGGATTGCAGGGCAAGGCCATTCCACTCCGAGCTTTGCTTTGACACAACTACTTTCAGACTTCAGCCAGAGCTCAGGGATTCCTTCCATCTGCTACAGAAGTACCATATGGAGCACTTGATGACTCCCAGGGATTTTTTCTATCCCCGTGTAGCATTGGACTTTTATTAGTCCATGACCACACACCAAGTCTGGGATCCTACTGTCATCCACTTTACCATAGACGGACGCCATGGTATTCTGGGAGCCAGACACATAGCAGAGGCCCTGCGCATTCTCTATGAGCCAGCACGTCCAGAGGATTATCGAGTCTGGACTCATCCTTCCGAGAGCGACATAGTTCATATTCTGTCTAGAGGGGCATCCACACGCCAGTATCTGTTGAGGAAGGAGCTCCCTCCTAGCATGTTTTTTATAGATGCACTTTTGCACCATAACATCTTTCCACTTCAGCATTGGGTGCAGAGGAGAGGAGTTTTGCTAGAGGTATTGTTCAGGATATCTGAGGGATTCTTCTTTGGCCCTCATCATCTAATTATGGCCGCTCTTCTATACTTTGAAGAGAAGGTCCATAGGAAGAAGCTGCTCAGAGCGGATGCTATTCCACTTCTCTTCCCTAGATTGTTATGCCAAATTTTGGAGCACTTGGGATACCCATCAGAGCCTTAGCTTGAGCGCAGACGCATTTGCTGAGAGCTATTCACTCTCGACAAATGGACGAGTATGATAGCATATGGTGCAGAGCCGGGAGCCCCAACTGGACCAGAGCATCCAAAGATTCCACATCTAGAGCAGCCAGAGGAGATTTATAAAAGACTTCTCTAAGCTTTCAAAGCCTCTTTGTGAACTTTTAGCTAAGGATGCTAAGTTTATATGGGATGAAAGATGTCAAAAGAGTTTTGATCAATTGAAGCAATTTTTGACAACTGCTCCAATAGTGAGGGCCCCCAACTGGTAACTACCCTTTTAAGTAATGTGTGATGCCAGTGACTTTGCTATAGGAGCTGTACTTGGCCAAAGAGAAGATGGGAAGCCCTATGTGATTTACTATGCAAGCAAAACATTGAACGAAGCTCAATGGAACTACACAACTATAGAGAAAGAATTGTTAGCTGTGGTGTTTTCCTTAGACAAGTTTCGTGCTTATTTGGTAGGGTCTTTCATCATTGTTTTCACCGACCATTCAGTCTTGAAGTATTTATTGACAAAGCAAGATACAAAAGTAAGGTTAATTAGATGGATTCTTTTATTACAAGTGTTCGATCTCCAAATCAGAGACAAGAAAGGAGTGGAGAATGTGGTAGCTGACCACCTTTCAAGGTTGGCTATAGCACACAATTCCCATGTCTTACCTATTAATGATGACTTTCCTGAGGAATCACTTATGTTTCTAGAGAAAACTCCTTGGTATGCTCATATTGCTAACTATTTGGTTACTGGTGAAGTTCCAAGTGAGTGGAAAGCACAAGACAGGAAACACTTCTTTGCAAAGATTCATGCTTATTATTGGGAAGAGCCTTTTCTTTTCAAGTATTGTGCATATCAGATAATAAGGAAGTGTGTCCCTGAACAAGAGTAACAAGGAATCCTCAGCCATTGCCATGAGAATGCATGTGGAGGCCACTTTGCCTCTCAAAAAACAGCCATGAAGGTGTTGCAATCAGGGTTTACTTGGCCATCACTTTTCAAAGAGGCCCACACCATGTGTAGGAGTTTTGATAGATGCCAAAGGCTCGGGAAGCTAACAAGAAGAAATCAAATGCCCATGAACCCCATCCTAATAGTAGATCTCTTTGATGTTTGGGGTATTGACTTCATGGGACCTTTCCCAACGTCTTTTGGTAACTCTTATATTTTGGTGGGGGTAGACTATGTTTCTAAATGGGTTGAGGCAATCCCCTGTAAACACAATGATCACAGGGTGGTTCTCAAGTTTCTTAAGGAGAACATCTTCTCAAGATTTGGGGTGCCCAAGGCCATAATCAATGATGGAGGTACTCATTTTTGCAACAGACCTTTTGAAACCCTATTAGCCAAGTATGGAGTGAAGCATAAGGTAGCTACACCTTATCACCCTCAGACTTCCGGGCAAGTGGAGCTAGCAAATAGGAAAATCAAGAACATATTGATGAAAGTGGTGATCACAAGCAGAAAAGATTGGTCTATTAAGCTTCATGATTCATTATGGGCATATAGAACAGCTTACAAGACTATTCTTGGCATGTCTCCCTATCGCCTAGTCTATGGCAAAGCATGCCATCTCCCTGTGGAAGTTGAATATAAGGCTTGGTGGGCAATCAAAAGGTTAAACATGGACTTGATTAGAGCTGGGGCAAAGAGGTGCTTAGACCTTAATGAGATGGAGGAATTAAGAAATGATTCTTACATCAATTCCAAAGATGCAAAACAGAGGATGAAGAGGTGGCATGATCAATTAATCTCTAACAAAGAATTTCGGAAAAGACAAAGAGTCTTACTCTATGATTCAAGGCTCCATATCTTTCCTAGGAAGCTCAAGTCAAGGTGGATAGGTCCTTTCATTATTCACCAAGTGCATCTCAATGGAGTGGTGGAATTACTGAATTCCAATGGCATAGACATCTTTAAAGTCAATGGTCATCGTCTCAAACCATTCATTGAGCTATTCAAGCAAGAAAAGAAGGAAATCAACCTCCATGAGCCACAAAAAGCCTAATCAGAGAAGGGTTAGATGGACTTGGTTTCACCAAAGTCCATATTTTTGTTTAATTGTGTCAATTTGTAAGCTTTATAAATTGTTTTGATTTTAATTTTATCTTAAATTGTGTTATTTATATGTAACTTAATCTTTTTGAATGATCAAAATCAGGAGGAATTGCAAAGAAATTGAAAGAAGGAAGCTAGGAATCAAGAGGAGCTCAAAAGCAAGGAAAAAGCATGGTATGTGAAATTTCGCAGCCTAAAAAGGGCCCCTGCGAAAATGGCCCTTGGTTGCGAAATAATTTTGCGGCCCCCAAGTAGCCGTTGCGAAATCGCCCATCGGCTGCGAAATGATTTCGCAGCCCCATACCCCCCTTTGCGAAAATTTTCACAACTGCGAAACAACCCTTTGGCACACGAGTGCCATTTCGCAGACCCCCCTCATTTCGCAGCTGCGAAACGGTTGCGAAATCCTCCACGCCTAAAAATCCTCATTTTCGCAGCCGAGACCCCATTTCGAAGGTGGTTTCGCAGCTGCAAAACCACCCCTTGGCACACGAGTGCCATTTCCCAGCCCCGTACCCTCATTTCGCAGCTGTGAAATGAGCTGCGAAATGGTTGCCAAAATGCCTCCCTCTGCGAAATCCGCCATTTGCTGTGAAAAATGCCCATCTGCTCCGAAAATAAAAACCGTCCCTTGGCATCCCTTTTAAACGTTATAAATTCCATTTTTCCTATTTTAACCGGTCATTCGAACTTCAAAAAGGTACCAAAGAGGAGCCAAGCCAGAGTAACTCTTTGTCTGACCTCTCTGCCTGAGCCAAGCCGTGCGCATCTCCGGCCACTTCTCTGTCCAACCATGGCTAGGACCCGAGGAGCTAAGTCCTCGTCCCCATCATCTTGCTTGAGAATCCCAAGAGAGAGCCGTGTCCAAGCTGCCACACCCGAGCCTCCGCGGCTACCGGTCGTCCCACCTCCGGTTGAGGACGTACCCATCAGTCCTCCTGTGAGGCACTATCAGACACGAAGGTCACTTACCATGGCCGGTGCGAGCACTTCCAAAGGCCAAAAGTCAGGTACCGCTTCCCCAAAGAAGAAAGCCAAGGTCTTTGAGCCAATTGATTTAACAGAGTTGTCTTCAGAGCCTGAATCAGAGCCTACGCCATCTCCATCACCTGTCAAAAAGTCTCAACCATCTCAGCCACCAGCCAAAGAGTCTCAGATTCCCTTAGGCATGACCCCTGAGGTGGTTATCAGACTCCCCATGGTCACTCAGCCACCAATTGAGGGTAATTTGGATTGCAGGGCAAGGCCATTCCACTCCGAGCTCTGTTTGACATAGTCACTTTCAAACTTCAGCTCGAGCTCAGGGATTCCTTCCATCTGCTACAAAGGTACCATATGGAGCACTTGCTGACTCCCAGGGATTTTTTCTATCCCTGCATGGCATTGGACTTCTATCAGTCCATGACCACAAACCAGGTCCGGGATCCTACAGTCATCCACTTTACCATAGACGGACGCCATGGTATTCTAGGAGCTCGACATATAGCAGAGGCACTCCATATTCCTTATGAGCCAGCACGTCCAGAAGATTTTCGAGTTTGGACTCATCTTGCACAGAGCGACATAGTTCATATTCTGTCCAGAGGGGCATCATCGCGCCACTATTTGTTGAGGAAGGAGCTCCCTCCCAGCATGTTCTTCATTGATGCACTCCTACGCCATAACATTTTCCCACTTCAGCATTGGGTACAGAGGAGAGGAGTTTTGCTTGAGGCATTATTTAGGATATCTGAGGGATACTTCTTTGGCCTTCATCATCTTATCATGGCCGCTCTTCTGTACTTTGAAGAGAAGGTCCATCGGAAGAAGCTACTTCGAGCGGATGCTATTCCACTTCTCTTCCCCAGATTGTTATGCCAGATTTTGGAGCACTTGGGTACCCAGCAGAGCCTTAGCTTGAGCGTAGATGCATTTGTCGAGAAATATTCACTCTCGACAGATGGACGAGTATGACAGCTTATGGTGCAGACCAGGGAGCACCAGCTGGACTCCACCACCTACTTCTGCAGTGGCCTCTACTGAGCCTATACTAGAGGTTCCACCTTCTGCTCCTTAGGCCACACCACAGACTCCCCCTGTTATTCCACCCATATCTGAGCCATCTCCTTCATCTGAGCCAAGGATTGCTATACCCATTATCGAGTATAGAGGCTTATGCCACACTTTCCAAGCATTGGCCACTTCTTAGAGCATTCTCACTCAGCAGATGATAGCTCTTCGTGCTCATTAGGAGCAGATTATCGCCACTCAGACCCAATACACTGCCATCCTGAGGTAGATTCAACATCATCTGGGTATTATATCAGCTCCTGAGCATGCCACTCCTAGCCCACCAGAGCCATCACATGCCCCTCATTTCGTTGATCAGCCTATGCTTCCTGAGAAGCCGATTACAGGAGAGGCAGAGGCAGCTGAGCCATCATCTCCACATCATCCTCTAGCCACCATCTGGTCATTTTGATAGTTTCCTTTATATTTCCTTTATGTATGTCCTTTATGAAATCCCATGCTTTTGATATTATATACTGGGATTAATTGTATTACTTGTTCTCTTCTTGTACTTACATGAAATGAAGTAATACAAATTTATCATTTTTTGAGCACTCTTAGCATTATTTTATTCTAATTCCTCTACTCATATCTTTTATTGTTTTTGAAACATGTGGTTTCTCCAATCAATACTCAAAATTGATATCATTCAGGAGGTACCATTTCCTCCCTATAATCTCAATCGCTCATGCCACATTGAGGATAATGTTCAGCTTGGTTGGGGGGAGAGTTGAGAAAGGAAGTTTTTGTTTTTTATGCTAAGTTATTTTCGTAATTTAGTTGATTTTTGTTTAATTTAAAATTTTTTTAAAGTTTTTTATTCTACTCTCCATGGTTATTAAGGAAAAATTTTCAAATTGAAATGGGAGAAATTGAATTTTTGTTTTACACTTGACTTAGAGTTTGTATTATGCTTACTAAAGTTGATGAATTGTTGAAACTTCTATTGAATTCAAGCTTAATTCTTCCACTTTAAGCTATTCACACACTGTGCACAATAGGTTCCGATTATAAGATGAGAAACTATTTCCCTCTTGACTTAGTAAAATTTAGACTTGGTACCTTTGACCTCATTTAATAGTGTTGGGACACCTTATAAAAGGCCAATGCGCCTTTGAAAAAGAAAAGAAAAGAAAGAGAAAAATGTTTGCTTGCCTTGAAACCCAAGCAAGGTCTGAGGGGTATATGGTGAAAATCTTTAAAGCCTGGTGCCCTAAGCCTTAATTGGTTGGGAGTCACCGACCTCAATGCTCATTACAAGGGTGAATAGGTGGAGTTTAGCATACTGTAGGTGCTTGGGTATTAAAATTCATTCTCAAAAGTCTGGGGTAAAATCTGAGGAGTTAGTGGTTGAAAGATCCTTAAAGCTTGATGCCCTAAACCTTAATTGGTTGGGAGTCATCGATGGACACCCGTTACATGGACAATTTAGAAAAGAATAACCTTAAGCCTTGTACTCCTACATGAAAAAAAAATTGTGAAGCAAAAGGGTGCGTTCTTAGCCTATTAAATTTGGTTAGTTCGCTAAGTGTTGAAAAAGAACTAGGTTGGGGGAAAGAGATTAGTTCAGCATACTACATTCGGAAGCTATCAACTAACACTTAGATTTTTGTGGAAGAGTAAGGTTTGGTCCTTTGGAAGTGGAAATGATTTTAAAGCTTCAATTTGCATAATGCCTTCTCTTTATGAATTGTGATTAGCAAGGTATTTGATAACTCTTATTGAAATTTGAGTTTATATTTCTTTAATGTTCCATGCGAAGAGTTTGATCATCATGCCACTTAAAATTTTTTTGAAGTGATAGGCATGATCTTGTAAAGTATATTACTTTTTAGTTTACTTTTTCTCTCCTTTATTGCTAAGGGACTAGCAATATGTCGGTTGGGGGGAGTGATTACTACTCAAAAAGTGCTATTTGATAGCTTGTAATTAACTCTTTTAAACACTTTTGAGTATTAGTTATTACCTTTTAACCCAATCAACATATTAAGGACCTTTTCAATCATTTCTAATCAAATTGTGTAAGTTTTGGTGTTTTTGTTAGTAATTTGATCACCAAAGCAAACCAAGATTGAGAAGAGTTCTTTGGAATCCATGGCAAAGCAATGGAAAGCTCAGAAACATGAAAAACCAAAGCTTTGAAGCTTTATAGTCCTTTGCCATAATCAAATCCGGAATGCAAGGAGGGGAAGCAAAGAGAAATCTAACATGAAGCATTCAAGAGGATAGAAACTGTCAGCCACTTTTGGAGCACTTTCTGGAGCTCAATTTATACATACTATATGTCATTTCGAAGCTTGGGAAGTCAGCAATCCAATGCTTCAAACGGTGCATGATTCGAAGTTGAAATGAAGGAGTTAGAGCCTTTGGAAGCCGATCACACCAAGTTGAAGGCCAATTTCGCGAGCTGCGAAATCAGCCTTTGGCTGCGAAATGGTGTCCTTCACGTTGCGAAATTTTGCATCCATCTTGCACGCCTACGAAATTCTCCTGAGTGCTTCCCGATATTTGTGATCGACATTTTTAGATTTTTTGCTTCAGATATTTGATGTCTAAATCCCCATTCTCTTCTTGTAATCCACCTATCATAGGATTCCTTAGTCTTTAAGCAAGAACAAAGGGTAAATAGCCTCATATATATTGTTTGTAATTTCCATTACAAGAGGAGGTCGGGGAGCTTGTTCTCAGAGACATCCTTTGTATAGTTTTGAAAGGAAGTAAAATACAGAGCCTTTGCTCTGCCTTACCTTCTCGTTTTGATTATATTATATTTAATTTTTTCTTACTAGCCAAACAAGCTTTGAGGATGTTTCCTCAGAGAATGAGTGGCTAGGCTTTTAGTTCCTTGGAGCTAAGGTTGCCGGGTAAGGCCCTAAATGCAAGAATTGGTAGTTTTGTTGTTTCAGCCATTAATGAAGAGAAAATGTGACCCATTAATGATTTCTATGTTTTTAGATAACTTAAAACACCTTCAATTCACCTGAGCCAGCACTTGGTAAGGCAAGTGATCTCCATCCATGGAGATGCACTAGTTTATCTCTTGCGAGCTTTTGGGAGGTGACTTGAAGGTAGCATTTTCTAGAATTACCAACACTTGGTAAGCTTTTGGACTCCAAGGAGACATCTATTAGTTATCTCTTGCGAGCTTGAGAAGGGAAGTCCAAGGTTAATGATCACCTTGAATGCCAAATGCTAGGTGAGAGGCACGAGCCATTGCAAGCTGCATCAGTGAGAGGGAATTAGTGTTGAAATCTATTAAAGGGAAACATCTGTACAACGCCGGTTAGAGAATTAACTATATGTTAATTCTCTAATGCGAGGAAAAGATTCAAGTGATCGGAGCTCTGTTTTTGCATGAGGAGCCTCCCCTGTCAACCTAAAACTCCAAGGAATGCTTTTCTTCATAAGTAATTTCCATTACTTTCTTTTTAGTTAGCTTAAAACAAATCCTTTTTCAACCAAAGTTTATGTTTTCTTCTTAAGCTAACCTTGAAATAAAAAAGCACCAATTTAACTTTGAATTGGTATCAGTTGTAAGTTGAAAACCTTTCCCAGTGAACGATCCTAGATCCACTATGCTATATTAGCTAAGGCTATCCTAGTGCATGGTGATATAGGTTATAAATTTTGTTGATTACTCCCGTGTGAGGACCAAACTCATGATACACCACTGGGACACAAATAAGCTCTTATTGCTATGAATAGCTCTGGGTTGTGGATGACATGAACGACTTTGGGTCATCAGCTTAAGAGTCTTAATGTTATGAATAGCTTAGGGCTATGGATGACATAAATGACTCAGGGTCGTGAGGTCAAAGCTCTAGATGTTATAAGCAGCTCAGGACTGTGGATGATATGAATGACTTTTGGTCATGAGCTTAGGGCTCTAGATGATATAAGAAGCTTAGGGTTGTAGATGCTATGAACACCTTAGGGATGCGAATGACATGAATGAGTTCGAGTTGTGAACTCAATCTTTAGAAGCGATGAATAACTTAAGGATGTGGATGACATGAATGACTAAGTTATGAGTTTAGGGTTATAAATGCTATGAACAACTTAGAGTTGTGGATGATATCAATGAGTCGACATCAATGAGTTTGGGTCGTGACCTTAGGGCTCTAGATGCTATGAATAAATTAAGGATGTGGATGAGGTGAATGACTTTAAGTCATGAGCCAGGGCTTAAAATGCTATGAAAAGCACAGGGCTGCGGTTGATATGAATGATTAGAGGTGATGAGCTCAAGGCTTTAGTTGTTGTGAACTGCTAAGTGCAATGGATGATATGAATGACTCCGGGTCTTGAACTTAGAGCTTTAGATGTTTCGAGCAACTCACGACCATGGATAATATGAACGACTTGAGGACCCTTGAGCTTAAGGATCTAGATGCTATGGACAACTTTGGGTTGTGGATGATATGAACGATTCTAGGTTAGGAGCTCAAGGCTCTAGATGCTATGAACAACACATGGTTGTGGTTGATATGAGCAACTAGAGGTGATGAGCTCTAGGCTCTAGTTGCTAGGAACAACTTAGTGCTATGGATAATATGAATGACTCTTGGTTGTGAGCATTGGGCTCTCGATGCTTTGAGTAGCTCATAATAGTGGATAGTGTAAATGGACTGAGGGCTCGTGAGTTCAGGGCTCTAGATGCTATGGACAACTCCGGACTATAGATGATATGAACGATTATGGGTCAGGAGCTCAAGGCTCTAGATACTATGAAAGCTCAGGGCTATCGATGACATGAATGACTCCAAGTCGTGAGCTCAAGGATCTAGATGCAATAAATAACTCAGAGTTGTGAAAGACATAAATGACTCTGGGTCATCAAGTCAAGACTCTAGATGTTATGAACACCTCAAGGTCATGGATGACATGAATGAATCTGGGTTGTGAGTTGAGGATTCTAGATGCTATGAACAACTTAAGGATAAGGATGATATAAATGACTTTAGGTCATAAGCTCAGGGATCTAGATGTTATGAACAGTTGAGATCTATGAAGGATATGAATGACTTGGGCTCATGAGCTTAGGGCTCTAGAAGCTATTAATAGCTTAAGTTTGTGGATGAGATGAACGAATCTAGGTCTTGAGCTCAAGGCACTAAATGATATCACAACACAATGTTGTGGATAACATGAACGACTCTAGGTCATGTGGTTGGAGCTCTAGATGTTATGAGCAGCTTAGAACGGTTGATGATATGAATAACTTGAGGTCCCGTGAGCTCAGGGGTCTTGATGCTATCAACAACATAAGGATATGTAGGACATGAATGATTTGGGGTTGTGAACTAAAGGCTTTAGATGCTATGAACAACTAAGGGTTGTGGTTAAAATGAACGATTCTGAGTTGTGATCTTATAAATAAATAAAAAATGTGGATGAAATTAACGATCTAGTTCGTGAGCTCAGGACATTAGATGTTATGAGAAGTTCAAGGCTATGGATGACAGGAACAACTTCAGGTTATGAGTTGAGGGCTTTATGTGCTAAGAATAGCTTAAGGCTATGGATGACATGAACGAATCTAGGTTCTGCGCTCAGGGAACTAAATGCTATGAACAACTTTAGACTTTGGATGATATGAACCACTTAGGGTCGTGAGCTTAGGGTTCTAGATGCTATGAAGAGCTCAAGCTGTGGATCATATGAATGACTCGGGGTCATGAGCTCAAGGCTCTAGATGCTATGAACAACTCACGACTGTGGATCACTTGAATGACTTTAGGTCATGAGCTTAGGGCATTAAAGGCTATGAACAACTCAAGGTTGTGGATGACATGAAGGAGTCCAGATGCTGAGCTTGGCTCTCTATATTCTATGAAAAGCTTAAGGTTGTGAATGACATGAACGAGTTCGGGTCGTGAGCTCAAGGCTTTAGATGCTATGAACATCTTAAAGTTGTGGATGATATGAAAAAATTTAGGTCGTGAGCTTAGGGCTCTAGGTGCTATGAGAAGGTTAGGGTTGTGAATAATATGAAGGACCCAAGGGTTGTGGATGATATGAACAAGTCTTGGTCGTGAGCTTAGGGTTGTACATGCTATCAACAACTCAAGCCTATGGATGACATGAATAAATTAAGTTGTGAGCTAAGCGCTCTAGATGCTATGAATAGCATAGATCTATGGATGACATGAACAACTCTGGGTTGTGAGGAGAGGGCTCTAGATGCTATGGACAACTTAAGGCAATGGATGACATAAATGACTCCGGCTTATGAGCTCAAGGCTTAAGATGCTATGAAGAGCTCAAAGCTGTGGATGATACGAATGGCTCAATGTCTTGAGCTTTAGGCTTTAAATGCTATGAATAGCTTAGGGCTATGGATGACATGAATGACGTCAAGTCATGAGCTCAGGGCTCTAGATGATATGAACAACTCAAGGTTATGGATGACATTAATGACTCCAAGTCGTGAGCTTAAGGAAATAAATGTTATGAAGAGCACATGGTTGTGGACGATATGAACGGCTCGGGGTTATGAGCTCAGGGCTCTAGATGATATGAACAACTCAATGTTATGGATGATATGAACGACACTGGGACATGAGTTGAGGGCTCTAGATGCTATGAATAGCTCAAAGTTGTGGATAAAATGAACGACTCTTGGTCTTGAGCTTAGGGCTCTAGATGCTATGAGAAGGTTGGGGCTATGAATGATATGAACGACTCAAGGGTTGAGAATGACATGAATGAGTCCAGGTCATGAGCTTAGGACTCTACATGCTATGAATAACTTAGAGATGTGAATGACATAAATGACTTTGGATCATGAGCTCAGGATTGTAGATGTTATGAACTTCACAAGGCTGTGAATGACATGGACGAGTCTGGGTCGTGAGCTTAGGGCTCTAAATGATATGAATAGCTCATGGATGTGGATGAAATGAATGACTACAAGTTGTGGCTTGGGCAATAAAAGCTATGAATAGCTTAAGGTTGTGGATGATATGAATGACTCGGGGTCGTGAGCTCAAGGCTTTAGATTCTATGAATAGCTCAATGATGTAGATGACATGAACGACTTCGAGTTGTGAGATATGCGCTCTAGATGCTATGAATATCATAGAGCTATGGATAACATGAATGACTTAGGGCTATGAGCAGAGGGCTTTAAATGCTATGACCACCTTAAGGCAATGGATGACATAAATGACTCTGGCTCATGAGCTCAAGGCTTAAGATTCTATGAAGAGCTTAGGGTTGTGGATCATACAAATGACTCTGTGTCTTAAGCTCTAGGATCTAGATGCTATGAACAACTCAAGATTATGGATGACATGAATGACACCGGGTTGTGAGCTCAAGGCTTTAGATGCTGTGAATAGCTCATGGTTGTGGATGACATGAATGACTTTAGGTCTTGAGCTCAAGGCAATAAATGCCATGAAGAGCGTAGGGTTGTGGATGATATGAATGACTCAGGTTTGTGAGCTCAAGGCTTTAGATGTTATGAACAACTTAATGTTGTGGATGATATGAATGACACTGAGTTGTGAGCTAAGGGCTTTAGATGCTATGAACAGCTCAAAGATGTGGATGACATGAACAACTTTGGCTCATGAGCTTAGGGCTTTAGATGCTATTAATAAGTTAGGGTTGTGGATGATATGAACGACTTCGGGTCGTGAGCTCAAGGCTCTAGATGCTATGAACAACTCAGTGTTGTGGATGACATGAAGGACTTTGGGTCATGAGGTCAGGGCTTTAGATGCTATGAGCAACTTGGCGCTATGGATGATATGAAAGACTTGATGTCCCGTGAGCTCAAGGCTCCAAATGCCATGAACAATTCAAAGCCATAGATGATATGATGGATTATAGGTTGTGGGGATAAGGCTATAAATGCTATGAATTGCTCAGGATTATAGATGACAAGAACGACTCCGGGGTGCAACTTAAGGGCTCTAGATGTTATAAGCAACTCAAAGTTGTGGATGACATGAACGACTTTGGGTTGGGAGATCAGGGCACTTAATGTTATGTATAACTAAGGTTTATGGATGACATGAATGGCTCCAAGTTATGAGCTAAGGGTTCTAGATGCCATGTACAACTCAAGGGTATGAATGACATGAACGACTCCAGGTTAAGAGCTCGAGGTTATAAATGCTATGAATAGCTAAGGGCCGTGGATGATATGAACAACTTGGGGTTGTGAGCTAAGGGCTCTAAATGCTATGAACAACTTAGGGCTATGAATGACAATAATGACTCCGAGTTGTAAGGTCAGGGTGCTAAACGCTATGAACAGGTCATGGTTGTGGATGATATGAATGACTTGGGGTCATGACCTTAGGCCTATAGATGTTATGATCATGTTAGGGCTATAGATGATATGAATGATCTGATGTCCGTGAGCTCAAGGCTTATGAACAACTCGGAGCTATAGATGATATGAACAATTCTAAGTAGTGAGGTCATGGCTCTAGATGCTATGAATAGCTCAAGGCTGTGGATGACATGAATGACTCCAAGTTGTGAGCTAATGGCTCTAGATGCTATGAACAACTTAGAGTTGTGCATGGTATGAACAACTCTGGGTTGTGTGCTAAAGGCTCTAGATGCTATGAATAGCTCAAGCAATGGATGTGATTAATGAATTTGGGTTGTGAGCTCAAGGCTCTAAATACTATCAAGAGCTTAGGGTTGTGGGTCATATGAACGACTTAGTTTCTTAACCTATAGGCTCTAGATGCGATGAATAGCTCAAGGCTATGAATGATATGAATGACAAAGGGTCGTGAGCTCAGGGCTCTAAATGCTATGAATAGCTCAGGCTTGTAAATGACATCAACGACTCCGGGTCATGAGCTAAGGGCAATAAATGCTATGAAAAGCTTAAGGTTGTGGATGGTATGAACGAATCGGGGTTATGAACTCAGAGCTCTAGAAGCTATATACAAATTAATGTTGTGGATGATATGAACAACTTCGAGTTGTGAGCTCAAGGCTCTAGATGCTATGTACTACCAAGTGTTGTGGATGACTTGAAGGACTTCGAGTTGTGATGTTAGGGCTCTAAATGCTATAAGCACCACAAGGCTGTGAAAGATATGAACTACTCAGAATTGTGAGCTTAAGGCTTTAAAGGGTATGAACAACTCAAGGCTCTGAATGGTATGAAGGACTTTGGGTTGTGAGCTAAGGCTTTAGATGCTATGAGAAGCACAGGGCTATGGATGATATGAATGACTTTAGGTCATGAGGTTAGGGCTCTAGATGCTATGAGAAGCTCATGATTGTGAATGATATGAATGAGTCAATGTCTTGTGAGCTCAAGGCTCTAGATGCTATGAATGAATTAAAGTTATTGATGATATGAATGATTCTAAGTCGTGAAGATAAGACTTTAGATGGTATGAATAGCTTAAGGCTATAAATGATATGAATGACTTCGGCTTCTGAGCTAAGGGCTCTAGATGCTATGAATAACTCTGAGCTATGGATGATACGAACGACTCTAAGTCGTAAGCTCAGGGCAATAAATGCTATGGAAAGGTCAGGGCTATGGATGATATGGATGAATCGGGGTTGTGAGCTTAAGGCTTTAAATGCTATGAACAAGTCATGGCTATTGATGATATGAATGACTCCGAGTCGTGAGTTTAAAGCTCTAGATGCTATGAACAACTCAGTGTTGTAGATGACATGAAGGACTCGGGCATGTGTGGTCAGTGTTGTAGATTCTATGACTACTCAAGGTCATGCATGATATGAACGACTCGATGTCCCATGAACTTGAGGCTTTAAATGTTATGAACAGCTCAGAGCTATAGAAGATATGAATGATTCTGGGTCATGAGGTTAAGGCTCTAGATGCTATGAATAGCTTATGGCTATAGATGACATGAACGACTCCGAGTTGTGAGTTAAGGGCTTTAGATGCTATGAACACCTCAGAGCTTTGGATGACATGAACGACTTCAGGTTGTTAGATGATGTTTCTAGATGCTATGAACAACTCAAGGCAATAGATGACATGAATGACTCTAGGTCATAGCTCAAGGATTTATATGCTATCAAAAGCTTAGGGTTATGGATCATATGAATGACTCGGTGTCTTAAGCTCTAGGCTCTATATGCTATGAACAACTCAAGGTTGTGGATGTCATGAATGATGTCTGGTAGTGACCTGAAAGCTCTAGACACTATGAACAACTCTTGGTTATAGATGACATGGACGACTCCTGGTCATGAGCCTAAGGCAATAAAATTAATCAATAGCTCAGTGTTCTGGATGATAGGAACGAATCCAGGTCGTGAGCTCAGGGCAATAAATGCTATGAACAAAGTTGTGGATGACATGAACGACTTTGAATTATGAGTTCAGGGTTATAAATGCTAATAACAACTCAAGGGTATGAATGACATGAATGAATCCGAGTCATGAGTTAAGGGCAATAAATACTATGAATAGAAAGGATTGTGGATAATATGAATGACTTAGGGTCATGAGCATAGATGAAATGAACGACTCCTAGTCATGAGCCTAAGGCAATAAAAGCAATCAATAGCTCAGTGTTGTGGATAACATGAGCGAATCTAGGTTATGAGCTTAGGGCAATAAATGTTATGAACATGGTTGTGGATGACATGAACGACTCCAAGTTGTGAGTTGAGGGCTAAGAATAGCTCAAGGGAGTGGATGACATGAACAACTCCAAGTCATGATTAAGGGCAATAAATACTATGAATAGAACAAGACTATGGATGATATGAATGACTCAGGGTCGTGACCATAAGGCTCTAGATGCTATGAAAAGCTCAAGGCTATGGATGACATGAATGACACCGGGTTCTCGGCTAAGGGCTCTAGATGCTATGAATAACTTTGAGTTGTCGATGACATGAACGACTTTTGATCATGAGCTCAAGACAATAAATGCTATGAACAAGTAAGGGCCATGGACGATATGAACGACTTGAGGTTGTGAGCTCAGGGCTCTAGATGCAATGAACAACTCAGGGCTATGGATGATATGAACGACTCTGAGCCATGAGCTTAAGGCTTTAGGTGCTATGAATAGCTCAGTCTTGTGGATGACATGAAGGACTCGGGTCATCAAGTCTGTGCTCTAGATGATATGAGTAGCTCAAGGCTTTGCATGATATGAACGACTTGATGTCCCATGAGCTTGAGGCTCTAGATGTTATGAACAACTCAAAGTTATAGTTGATATGAACTATTCTGGGTCGTTAGGTCAAGGTTCTAGATGCTATGAATAGCTTATGATTGTGGATGATATGAACAAATCCGGGTTGTGAGCTAAGGGCTTTAGCTGCTATGAATAGCTTAGGGCTTTGGATGACATGAATGACTATAAGTTCTTATTTGAGGTTTCTAGATACCATGAACAACTTAAGGCCATAGATGACATTAACGACTCCAGGTCATAAGCTTAAGGCTTTAGATGTTATGAAGAGGTCAGGTTTATAGACCATATGAATGACTAGGTGTCTTGAGCTCTAGGCTCTATATGCTATGAACAATTCAAGGTTGTGGATGACATGAAAGACACCTGGTAGTGACCTCACGACTCTAGATGCTATGAACAACTCCGAGTTATAGATGACATGATAGACTTCAAGTTGTGAGCCTAGGGCAGTAAAAGCTATCAACAACTTAGTGTTGTGGAAAACATAAACGAATTCGGGTCAGGAGCTCTAGGCAATAAATGCTATGAATAACTTAGGATTATAGATGACATGAATGACTCCGAGTTGTGAGATAAGGGTTCTAGATGCTATGAATAGCTTAAGGAAATGAATGACATGAACTACTCCTAATCGTAAGTTGAGAAAAATAAATGCTATGAATAGCACAGGACAATGGATGGTATGAATGACTCAAGTTTCCCATCAGTTAACTCAAGGCTCTGGATGCTATGAACAACTTAGGGTTGTGGATGATATGAAAGACCTTGGGATCCTATAAGCTTAAGCCTCTAGATGACATGAATAACTCAGGAGTATGGATGATATGAACAATTCTTAGTTGTGAGCCTTAGGCTTTAAATTTTATAAACAACTCAGGGTTATGGATTACATGAACGACTCAAGGTCTTAAGCTCAGGACTCTAAATGCTATGAACAGCTCAGGGTTGTGGTTGACATGAACGACTCTAGGTTGTGATCTCAAGGCTCTAGATGTTATTAATAGCTCAAGGTTGTGGATGATATGTGCTACTCTAAGTTGTGAGCTTAAGGCTATGGATGCTTGGAATAGCTCAACACTATGGGTAATATGAATGACTTAGGATCCCATGAGCTCAAGCCTCTAGATGATATGAGAACCTTAGGGATGTAGATGATATGAACGATTCTATGTCATGAGCTCAAGGTTGTGCATGACATGAAGGACTCCAAGTCGTGAGCTCATGACTCTAGATACTATGAACAACTTAAGGTTATGGTTGACATGAACCACTTTAAGTCATGAGCTTAAGGATCTAGATGCTACAAAAAGCTCAGAGTTGTGGATGTGTAGACCCCCATGATGGGGTGCATTTCATAGAACCTGTTTTGCCAAATGTCCGAATTTCAGGGAGCCACGTGGAGCTTGAAGACTGGTCACCAGGTAACACACCTGACCATTGAGAAGGAGATGGTAGAAGCAATCAGAATAGGACACTTGTCAATAGGATATTCGAAGATCCTCAGGCCGTTATGGAGGAGCGTCTGGTAGCTGTAGTGAAGGGGTTGCTTTTTGGACGTGTTCTGCAGAGAGAGTAGAGGGGCGGCGTTTCTGTTACAAGGAGCTAAAGAGAGCAGGCTATTTTGGGAGGCCACAGAGAGAAGAGGAGAGCAGGGTACTTTAGAGAGGGTGAGACTTGAGAGAGGAGGGGACTGGGTTTTTCTGAGGGGTAGCTTTGATAGAAAATGAAGAAATATTAGATAGGAAAATATGAAAATGAGAGAAGGAAGAGCTTGAGAGAGGAAGGAACTCTGGCATTTGGAAGGCGAGTCTAGGATAACAGAGAAGGAAAGAAAATCTGAGAGAGTATTTCCAGGTACGTTTGATATAGTTTTTTTTTATCATTTCCACTCATGACTCTGGTTTTCTTTATCTTCTATTTTCTATGGTTATCTCTGATTTTCTGGGTATTGGGCGATTGTTTGAGCATGAGAAGAGGTATTGCTTTTCTTTTACATTGTTTATCTGAATATGGCTCACTCCCATGACGGATTTTTGTCGATGCTTTCATCTTGATATTTGTTATGACCTGTCCTGCTGCACCACTGGTTGGGGAACCCCTTGATTTCAACATGAAAGGGGATCCCACTATAGCTCTGCTCACCTTATCTATTGGGTTTCAAGTAAGTTGTATCTTGTCTTGCTCTCCCATCTCTATTTTCGGTGCCTCAACCCATATCTCTGCTCTCTGGTTCATATTTCTGGATCTGCTCTGGATGATCGATTGCATGTTTTGACCCGTGCTTGAGAATGAGAGGGCTGCTCGTTAGCTTACTACCCCGAATCTGTGACCTTAGTGGACAAGGCATATGCATGGGTTACAGTAGCCGCTACTCTGGCCGTTGGGTTTGCCACTGATACATTTGGGATTCATGTCCCAGTTTAGATGTTTTTGTGAGGAGGTTTTCACGTCCATAGAAAGTCTTACAGCAGACGCAACTCTGATAGCTCAGTAGGTGACTACTAGTGGCTTAGTGCTCCTACAAACTTATCTAGAGAAGCTCGTTACCAATAGTTCTGGCTGATCAGTGGGCATTTCGCGTTGCTCACCATACAATTTGGCTCGCCTACCGGTGGCATTTTCAAAAGTGGTTTTCTGCTTATAGTGTTATAGAACACAGCACTGACACTCTTTCTTGCCAAGGCAAAGAGCTCATGCCTAAGCTTTCAAAGAGGGAAGAAAAAGTGGCGCATGGGGGGACAACAAGGAGAAATGGAACCCATTTACCGAGACTTGATGATTGGGTTTGAAACTGAAAATAATGGGAAGCCTCATGAATAAGCTGTAAATTCCATGGCATGGGAGGTCAGAAGTTGAAGATTGGCCTAGTTCTGCTAGCAAACCTGAAGTTTCATTTAAGGTCCACTTCCGGAATAGGGAACTTATATCTAAATATAGAAGGACAACTCAGTAATGGAACATATGGGTGCCTTATCATTTTGAGGAGTTTGCTCTTACCACCGTGACTTCAACGGCGTTGGTCTGACTTCGCCGCTGGTTTTTCCGTTCTTGGAAATGGCTCCTCAGTCATGGATGGGTCATCTGTAGTGCAGCAGAGCGGTCATCAAGATCCAAGCTCTCAGCAAGCAAATCAAAGTCAGCAGCAGTAAAGAGCTTCAAGTGCTACATCCTTGCCCAGCATGCTCATTAAACCCGACCTTCACCTATCACATCCATGATCAACACCTGTCGCTACGCCCTTACCCCCAACTCCATATTCCATTATACTCATCTCCCTACTCTTTAAATCCGCTGTCTTCAACTCGTTCACTCCAAACCCATGCCGCACCCATCATTACCTACTCCATTCATGTCTTCATATCACCATTATTTAATTTACCCTCCTTCAATGCTCATTATTCCCACTGTCACCTTCCCATCTCTATGTTTGCATGGCCACCTTCCATTCTTCCAACCTGCCACCCCACTTTCGGTTTTCTTAAGAGAAGAAATCTTCACCAGAAGGAGAGCACTTGCATGGGGGAAAGACAATTGAGTTGGATCTTGAAGCTGAGTTTTCAAATTTGGCACTTAACATTATTGGGTTTGGTGTCTTTAACTATGATTTTGGATCTGTCACGAAAGAATCTCCAGTGATAAGGGCAGTATATGGTACTCTTTTTGAAGTTGAGCATAGAGAACTATGAAGAACTCTTTGGTGTATCTCAAAAAATCACTCAGAATAGCTCCTTGAGAATGGCGGAATTGATAGTTTGTTTGGAAGTGGGAATTTGCTTGGTATTGATGCCAGTGCACGGGGTGCATGTATTGCTGAGAGTTGATACCTTGCAAGCTGACGGAGACAAGGAATATTTTGCGAACATTTGCTATGTCACGGTGTCAAAAACATGCGACTTAATTGGCATCATCAAGAAACTATTTTGGCATAATGATGAACAAGTGTCGTCGTTTCAAAATGAGGAAAATGCAGTCAACCAATTGGAAAGAATGCTGAAGAAGAAAGTAGAATTTGGTCGTATACTGTTGGTCCTAGATGATGTTTGGTCTGGGTCGGAATCTGTCCTAGCCAAGTTTAAGAAAATATCGGGATACAAGGTTCTGGTTGCATCTAGAAATGAATTTCCAGAATTTGGTTCTACATATCACTTGAAATTGTTGAGTGAAGAAGATGCCATGACTCTTTTCCGTCACTCAGCAATCCCTGAGGATGGGAGCGGTTCTTCCATGCCCAGTGAAGACCTTGTGAATATGATAGTGAGGTGCTGCAAGGGATTTCCACTGGCCCTGGAAGTAGTTGGCAGATCACTCCATGGGCAGCCTGTAAAGATCTGGAGAAGCCACAACTTTTAGTGGCCAGCCATTTCCTTTGAAAAGTCAGCATATACTTCATGGCAGTGTTGCTTCTCTTGCGAGCATCGATCTTTTCAATATTATACCATCAGAGAAAGAACACTCCTTCAAAGTGGGCCAAAAATGGGATCTAAAGGGCAAGCAAGGCTCATAGCATCGTGGCCTGATTCAGTGACTATTCTGGCATCCAGTCAAATCTCCAGGGCATGTATCACATGGCCACCTTCAGGCATGCTACTTTGGCCATGTGTCCTTCTCACTTCCTCCTTTCATCTATTTTAAAAAAATAATTTCCCACACTCTCATTCCTCAAAAATAATTTTTCAATTTCCATTTTGTAAACAACTCTTCAAATTTTGATTTTCAGATAAATTTCAACTCTCCTCCTTCATCCTTAGAACCTCTTAGGTTCCAAAGTCTCTTTTTCCAATAAGTCTTTGTTGCCATATTTCCTTTCGGCATACAATTTTCACAATTCTTTTGTTTTTTTTAAATGTTTTAAAATAAGCTAAAATCAAATTCCATAATTCTAAGTGATAGAGTTTGCGGAATTGATTTATGCAAAAATGAATCGGGCTGTGGTGGGGGCCCCACATAGGTGATTTCATGACTGATTGCTTGATTGATTGATTTAATTGCCATGCATGATTGATTTTATTCTGCTCTATGACATGCTCGAAATTATTCCTTAATTGTGCACTAACCTCATTTCTTGATAGCGCTTTATGGATCACTGCCCAAGTATGCATCCACATCCGCTCGGGTCATTTTCTGTATGCATGTTTAGATTCTCACATGTGTATGATCACTATGAGTATTCATTGATTCCCTCATCAATTGCCATGATTGCTTCATTTTATTAGTAGAGACCCAACTTTAGGGACTTAAAGGGGTGCTACGGTCTGTACCGTACCTTCCCGATAAGTAACCTGACCCCCGAACCCGATCCGGTTTTTCACAGACCACCTTTTCCAAAATAAGGAGTCACACTTAGGGTTTTTCTTTCTTATTTTGTTTATCCTTTTAAAAATAAAACAAAAAATAAGTGGCGACTCCAAGTCAGTTTTCTTAATCAAATAAAAATCAAAATTTTCACAAATAAAAATCGAGCTCGCCATCGAGTGGGAAACGCATTGAGCCGAAATGCGGGGTCCACAAAATGGCGACTCCACTGGGGATTTAGAGGGTCAAGCTTGAACTTAAGATGAAGCAAATGTGGCGTTTGATAAGTCGATCAGTGGGTACCTTTCTCGTGATTGCACATTGAGAGTTTTTGATATTATTGGAGACATGCATGGATATTATATTCATTTGGGCTTTGACATGTTGATTGATTATCTTGATTGGGGCTTCTGATGCCGTGATTTTTTTTTTTTGTGCTTCATCGCTATATTTGTTTGAGACATTGACATGCTGGACTGTTGTTGATTGTTTATCTTACCTTGCTTAGCATAGTGACCCTGATTTTGCCATGCTTGTTCTGATCACCTCACATGTATAGACTTGCCACTGTATATCACTCAACTTAACATGTTGATTCTCTTACTTGTATACTATTTTGATCGTCTTTGAGCATGATTTTTGTATCACTATTCGTCTCGATTGTTGTATTCTCGCTTATCTTGTGTGTACATGATGATATATCTGAGCTTTGCCTAATTGCGTGATTGCATGACTGCCCTCCTTTGCGTGATTGTATGCCGCTTGTCTATGTGGGTCGCACATCTATCCCCTTATCTCTCACCCTCTAGTCTCGGTCATTTCCTTCATTTCGGTTCTCACTTTTGCAAATGTGAGGCCTTGTGTGTGCTTGTACTCTGACCGAGATAGAGGTTAGGAGTAGGGTCTAGCGACGGGCTGTACTGATGTTTGGGAGCGTTCTGGAGGAGACCGACATATTGATGCTGATTGGAGTCCGATCATTGAAGACCTGTATAGCCCCGAGCTAGGTTTCATGGATAGTTGTGCGACTAGTGTGTTTTCTCTCTTGTTTTAGCTTCTTAGGGTTTTCGGATGCACCCACACCATTCACTGGGCACTTTAGTCGACCGTTGAGTGTTGAGAGTTTGAGAGGTTTTACCATAGGAAACCCCCTGGGATGCGAGGTAGTGCATGTGTGGAGGTGATGACCACCTTGCATGGAAGCGCTCCGTCTCTTCGGAGGCGTGCAGAGGGTTGCGTACCGCCGGAGGGTACAATCGCTTCTGCTAGGGATCTTTTAAAGTCCACCCGTATCCGTTTAGAGCCACCTTGACCTTGTAGGATGAGCTTAGATCCTTCGATTAGGACTCCCTCCCTACACGTGGGTGCATCTGAGGGCTTTCAGAGCCTCTGAGGTCATAGTTCGGATTTGACACTCCCTCTTTTTAGTCTCCCGTTGAGTGCTCGAAGATCGGTTTGGGTTTGAGTATCGGTTGGATCACCCTTATCATGTCACCTTGGACTGTGTTTTTCACTTGACGAGTTTGTCATATTTTCTCCCTAGGGCTTTCATTTTTCTTTCTTGGCTTGACCTCCCCTCTTCACTTGGTTGTCACTCACTTGATGCTTTGGGATATGTTCATTGATCATCTTTTTACATTGTACACCTATCACGGGCTCAGTACCTCATTCTTTGTAGGATCTTTGATTCAATTTTCTACTTGACGCTCATATTTTCATTACAGAAAGGTGAAAGGCACATTTTCACATTCACACTTTTTTCGAGAGAGTCGCCTTGATCACCTTATCATTTTTGCACCGACTCAGTTAGATTTTTATCTCGAGATATTTTTGTGTAATTACCTATTTTCTCCTTGTAATCAGCTAAAGATATTTTTAGATATTTAGGATATTTAAATAAGGGGTTATTTCTCTATATATGTCTTAAAATATCTCTTTTGTAATATCTCGGAAGAAATACCAGAGAACACTTGTAAATTCTTTTAGTAAGAAATACACAGAGCTTTGCTCTGCCTTACCTTCTCATTTTTGTTTTTTGTTTTTTTTTTTATTTTCTTTCTAGCCAAACAACCTTTGAGGATGTTTTCTCAAAGGATGAGTGGCTAGGTTTTTCGTTTCTTGGACTGAAAGAAGTTAGGTAAGGGATCTGGATACAAAAGTGGGAGTTTTCCTTGCTTTAAATGAGGAGAGTTGTTACCCGTTAATGGTTTTTATTTTAAGGTTTAACTTAAAATCCCTTAAAATCACCTGGGCCAACACTTGGTAAGCTTTTCGGACTCCCTAGAGATCCATTAGTTATCTCTTACGAGCCTCTAGGAGGTGGTTTAAAGGTAGGATTACCTAGAATGACCAATACTTGGTAAGCTTTTCAGACTCCCTGGTAAGCTTTTCAGACTCCCTGGAGATCCATTAGTTATCTCTTACGAGCCTTTGAAGGGTAATCCAAGGTTAGGATCACCTTGAATGACCAATACTTGGTAAGCTTTTCGAGCTCCATGGAATCCATGGATGTCTATTAGTTATCATGTACGAGCCATTGAAAGATGATTCACAGTGAGAGGTCTTTAGTGTTTGAAACCATTAATGGGAAGCAACTGTTGTTTTTCATGGACTAG
Source organism: Vitis cinerea var. helleri x Vitis riparia (assembly GCA_946000715.1). NCBI lineage: Eukaryota > Viridiplantae > Streptophyta > Magnoliopsida > Vitales > Vitaceae > Vitis > Vitis cinerea var. helleri x Vitis riparia. The sequence goes on along the minus strand of OX254005.1, from coordinate 15,801,736 downwards.
TGGGATCAAATCTTGGTTGCTAAATACACACCGATTCGGGAGATAACCATTCTTTATGTTATTATCCCAATACAAGGAAAAGATCCGGAATCTCCCCCTTTTGTCTAAGGAACCTGAACCTAGTGACTTAAAACTCCAAGAAACCTTTTCTTTATAATTAATCTCAGTTACTATTTTTGGCTAACTTTAAACCAATCATTTTCAACCAAAATTATGTTTTTTTTTTTTAAAGCTAACTCATAAAAGAAAAAGCACCATTTTAGTACTTTAACTAATATCACTTGTAATATGAAAACTCATCCCTGTGGACGATCCTAGAACCACTATACTATGCTAGCTATACTACCCTAGTGTATGGTGAATTAGGTTTATAATTTTTTTTGATAACTCCCGTTTGAGGACTGAATCAAATAGTACACCAATTAGGGATGAATCAAATGGCGTCGTTGCCGGGTATGGTGCCACTTCATAGTGATATAACCTTTACAGAACACTTGTGATCTTCATCACAAGTTTGGTGATTTTTCTTTTCTTTTACTAACTCTTTTTATTTGTTTTTATTTTAGTTTATTTTTTATTTAGCTTTTAGTTAAACTTAATTTTTTTTTCTAGAATTGTTTTTCTTTTATTTTTTTCCTTTGTTTTTGTTTCAGTTATTACTAGTTGTGCATGCCCTATTGGATACGAGATAATGAGGGAAGACTTGTGAAATTTGAAACTCCTCACAAAATAGAGTTGGAATTGTGCGTGAACGTCATGGAGGTTACACCTGAAGATCAGCATAGTCAACATGCTTAGGAGGAGAATTTCAACGCATACCGATCCATGAGGGACCGCATGCATCCACCTTATATGAGTGCACCGTCATGTATAGTGCCACCTATAGAGTAGCTAGTGATCCGACCACATATTCTGCCACTTCCACCTACTTTCCACGGGATGGAAAGTGAGAATCCCTACGCGCATATCAAGGAGTTTGAGGAGGTTTGTAATACTTTCCAAGAAGGAGGAGCTTCAATCGACCTGATGAGGCTCAAGCTATTTCCTTTCACTTTAAAGGATAAGGCCAAGATCTGGCTTAATTCTTTAAGGCTAAGGAGTATCCGAACTTGGACTGATTTGCAAGTTGAATTTCTCAAGAAATTTTTCTTGACTCATAGGACCAATGGCTTGAAAAGGCAAATTTCAAACTTCTCAGCTAAAGAGAATAGGAAATTCTATGAGTGTTGGGAGAGATACATGGAAGCTATCAATGCTTGTCCTCACCATGGCTTTGATACGTGGTTATTGGTGAGCTATTTTTACAATGGTATGTGTTCCTCAATGAAGCAACTCTTAGAAACGATGTGCGTAGGAGACTTCATGAGTAAGAATCTGGAGAAAGCCATGGATTTCTTGAGTTATGTAGCTGAAGTTTCAAGAGGATGGGATGAGCCGAATGCTAGAGAAGTGGGAAGAATGAAGTCTCAACCTAATGCTCCTAATACTAAGGTTGGGATGTATACTTTGAACGAAGACATCGATATGAGAGCAAAAGTTGCAGCTATGGCAAGAAGATTGGAGGAACTAGAAATGAAGAAGATACGAGAAGTGCAGGCCATTTATGAAACACCAGTGCAAGCTATGCCGTGTTCCATTTGTCAATCTTTTAAGCACTTGATGGAGGAGTGTCCTACGATTCTAGCTGTGAGAGAAATGTTTGGGGATCAAGCAAATGTTATTGGATAATTTAAGCCCAATAACAATGCTTCATATGGCAACACCTACAATTCAAATTGGAGGAACCATCTGAATTTTTCTTGGAAGCCAAGGGCACCTCAGTACATGCAACCTGGCCAAGCACCTCTGCAAGCCTCGAATCTTAAACAAGCCATTGTGAATCTTAGCAAGGTCATGAGAGACTTTGTTAGAGACCAAAAATCCATCAATGCTTAGCTCAGTCAAAGAATTGATAGTGTAGAGAATACATTGAACAAAAGGATGGATGGAATGCAAAATGATCTATCTCAGAAGATAGATAATCTCTAGTACTCAATCTCAAGGCTCACCAACCTCAACACAGTGCAAGAGAAAGGTAAGTTTCCTTCATAACCTTATCAGAATCCCAAGGGTATCCATGAAGTGGAGGCTCAAGAGGGAGAATCTTCACAGGTGAGGGAAATCAAAGCAATGATCACTCTCAGGAGTGGTAAAGAGGTTGATCTGCCTACATCCAAGCTAGAGCATGAACCAAAGAGTGATGTAGAGAAAGAGAAGAGGGAGGAAATCAAATGAAAGAGAAATGGGAACAGTGCAAAGAAGGAGGACCTTGAATCTACTGTGAATGAAAAACCGGAAAGGACCATCAACCAGGAAGATATGATGAAGAAACACATGCCTCCACCTTTCCCCCAAGCTTTGCATAGCAAAAAATGAATCAATGATGCATCATAAATTCTTGAAGTGTTGAGGCAAGTGAAATTTAACATCCCTTTGCTAGACATGATTAGACAAGTTCCGACTTATGCAAAATTCCTGAAGAACTTATGCACTATAAAAAAAAGGTTGAATGTGAATAAGAAAGCCTTCTTGACTAAGCAAGTAAGTGCTATTATACAATGCAAGTCTCCAGTGAAATACAAAGATCTGGGTTGTCCTACCATCTTAGTGATGATTGGAGAAAGCTTTGTTGAACTTGGGGGCAAGTGTGAATTTGCTACTCTACTCTCTCTACAAGCAATTGGTACTTGGAGAGTTGAAGCCAACATCAATCACTCTATCTCTAGCAGATAGATTTGTGAAGATTCCAAGAGGCATGATTGAAGATGTCCTAGTTCAAGTTGACAAATTCTACTACCTAGTGGATTTTGTTGTTCTTGATACGGACCTAGTTGCCAAAGGAACTAACTATGTTCATATCATACTTGGAAGACCATTCCTAGCTACATCAAATGCTATCATCAATTATAGGAATGGAGTCATGCAACTTACGTTTGGCAACATGACGTTAGAGCTCAACATCTTCTATTTATGCAAGAAATAATTCCATTAGGAAGAAGAAAAAGGACTAGAAGAGGTGTGCATGATTGACAACTTAGTGGAGGAGCATTGTGATCAGAAAATGCTCGAAGATTTGAACGAGAGTCTTGGGGATCTTGATGAAAGGTTACCTGAACCCTCAGATTTGCTTGCTACTTTGCCCCCTTGGAAGATGAGGGAAGAAATTCTGTCTTTATTTAATGAGGAGGAGACACACGAAGTTGTTAAGGAGGAGCCCCCAAAGCTTATTCTGAAGCCATTACCTATGGAGTTGAAGTATGCATACCTGGAAGAAAACAAGCAGAGCCATGTTGTTATTTTTTCATCTTTTACCACTCCTCAGGAGGATTGTCTACTTGAAGTCCTCAGGAGATGTAAGAAGGCGATAGAGTGGCAAATTTTTGATCTGAAAGGGATCAACTCTTTAGTCTGTACCCATCATATATACATGGAAGAAGAAGCTAAGCCAGTTCGTCAACCTCAGAGAAGGTTGAACCCTCACATATAAGAGGTAGTGCGAGCTGAAGTGCTTAAGCTACTTCAAGCTGGTATTATCTACCCCATATCAGATTGTCCATGGGTGAGTCCTACACAAGTCATGCCAAAGAAATCAGGGATCACGGTGGTGTAAAATGATAAGGGAGAAGAAGTTTTGACATGCCTCAGTTCAGGTTGGAGAGTGTGTATTGATAATAGAAAGTTGAATGCTGTAACAAAGAAGGACCACTTCCCATTGCCGTTTATTGATCAAGTGCTTGAGAGGGTCTCTGGCCATCCATTCTACTATTTCTTCTATGGTTACTTCGGGTATTTTCAAATAGAAATTGATGTTGAAGACCAGGAGAAGACCACTTTCACATGTCCATTCGGAACCTACGCATACAGAAGAATGCCTTTCGGCTTATGCAATGCACCCACAACATTCCAAAGATGCATGTTAAGCATTTTCAATGATATGGTGGAGCGTATTATGGAACTCTTTATGGACGATATCCCTATATATGGAAGTGCATTTGACGAATGCTTAGTCAACTTGGAAGCTGTTTTGAACCGATGCATTGAGAAAGACTTGGTGCTTAACTGGGAGAAATGCCATTTCATGGTACACCAAGGGATTGTCCTTGGGCATATTATCTCAAAGCAAGGCATTAAAGTAGACAAAGCAAAGGTTGAACTTATTGTCAAGTTGCCATCGCCAACAACTGTCAAAGGAGTAAGGCAATTTCTTGGCCATGCTAGGTTCTATAGGAGGTTTATCAAAGATTTCTCTAAACTTGCAAGACCTCTTTGAGAACTATTGGTAAAGGATGCTAAATTCGTATGGGATGATCGATGTCAATGGAGTTTTGAAGAACTGAAGCTATTTCTGATGACCACTGTAATAGTGAGAGCTCCCAACTGGCAATTGCCCTTTGAAGTGATGTGCGATGCTAGTGACTTTGCTATAGGAATTGTTCTTGGGTAAAGAGAAGATGGAAAGCCTTATGTGAGCTACTATGCGAGCAAAATGTTGAATGAAGCACAAAGAAGCTACACAACCACAGAGAAAGAATTGTTGGCTGTAGTTTTTGCCTTAGACAAATTTCACGCTTACTTGGTGGGGTCTTTCATTATGGTTTTCACTAATCACTCGGCCTTGAAATATCTGCTGACTAATCAGGATGCAAAAGCGAGGCTGATTAGATGGATTCTCTTGCTTCAAGAGTTCAATCTTCATATCAAAGAGAAGAAAGGAGTGGAGAATGTGGTAGCTGACCATCTATAAAGGTTAGCCATCACACATAATTCCCATAGTTTGCCCATTAATGATGATTTTCTAGAGGAGTCACTCATGTTGATGGAAGTCGCTCCTTGGTATGCTCATATTGCTAACTATCTAGTTACCGGAGAAAGTCCAAGTGAGTGGAAAGCACAAGATAAGAAACACTTCTTTGCAAAAATTCATGCCTACTTTTGGGAAGAGCCATTTCTATTCAAATATTATGCGGATCAAATAATACGGAAGTACGTCCTTGAACAAGAGCAACAAGGAATCCTCAGTCATTGCCACAAAAGCGCATGTGGAGGTCACTTTGCTTCTTAGAAGACATCTACGAAGGTATTACAATCAGATTTCCGTTGGCCATCACTTTTCAAAGATGCCCACACCATGTGCAGGAGCTGTGATAGATGCTAGAGGCTTGGGAAGTTAACATGCAGGAACATGATGCCTTTCAACCCCATTTTAATAGTTGATCTTTTTTATGTCTGGGGCATTGACTTCATTGGACCTTTTCCTATGTCCTTTGGCTACTCCTACATCTTGGTGGGAGTAGATTATGTTTCTAAATGGATTGAAGCAATCCCGTGCAAATGCAATGATCACAGAGTTGTTCTCAAATTTCTCAAAGAGAACATCTTCTCTAGATTTAGAGTACCCAATTCCATAATAAGTGTTGGGGGTACTCATTTTGGTAACAAGCCATTCGAAACTCTCTTAGCCAAGTACTGGGTGAAGCATAAGGTAGCTACACCTTACCACCCTTAGACTTCTGGGCAAGTTGAGTTAGTAAATCGGGAGATAAAAAACATACTGATGAAGGTGGTGAATACGAGCAAAAGAGATTGGTTTGTTAAGCTTCATGATTTACTATGGGCGTACAGAACATCTTACAAGACCATTCTTGGAATGTCTTCTTATCGCCTAGTCTACGACAAAGCATGCCATCTCCCCATGGAAGTGGAATACAAAGCTTGGTGGGCAATCAAGAAGCTCAACATGGATTTGAGCAGAGTCGGCATGAAGAGGTTCTTAGACCTTAATGAGATGGAGGAATTGAGAAATGACGCCTACAATAATTCAAACATTGTAAAACAAAGATTGAAGAGGTGGCATGATCAGTTAGTCTCTCGAAAAGAATTCCAGCAGGGACAAAGAGTCTTTCTGTATGACTCTAAGCTCCACATCTTCCCGGGAAAGCTAAAGTCAAGGTGGATAGGTCCTTTTACTATTCAACAAGTGCATTCAAATGGAGTAGTGGAACTACTCAATTCCAACAGCACCGGGAGTTTCAAAGTCAATGGTCATTGTCTCAAGCCATTCATGGAGCCTTTTTCTCGAGACAAGGAGGAAATCATCCTCCTTGAGCCACATCAAGTTTAACAATACAAGTGGTTAGATGGACTTAGTATGTCGGAAGACATTAAGTCCATATATATATTTTTTAATGTTGATTTAAAGTTTTATTGATTTAGTACTTGTTTTAATTGTGATTTCCTGCTTTAATTTTATTTTGTTGTGATTTAATTTAATTTTTGATGATCAATTATAGATGGATTTCAAAATAGATGGGAAAAACCTTAAAAAAAATTTGGCGGAGGAAAAACTAGAAAAATAGAGCATTTCACACACCCTACGAAAATCCCAAATATCATTTCACAAGGGGTGCGAAAAATTCGCACACCCAGCTTTGCGAAAAGCTGTGCGAAATTAGAGAGGGTGTGCGAACCCATTTTGCAACCCTAGAGAAATTTCGCAAACCCTGTGCGAAAACCAACGGTCATTGAAAAGTTTATTTAAACCCCTCCGGGCCCTGTTTTCATTTCGCACACCCCATCTGCCCATTACGAAAGCCTCCATCACCTTGCGACACCTTAACTTCCATAGTTTTTTCTCTATCGGACGCCCCGCGCCCACTCATTTGAAGAGGCGACCCACACCGAACCTATAGAACACAGACCTGAGCCTCTCACTCCATTTCTGACATGGCGCGGATTAGAGGAGGCCATAATAACTCTTCACTATCTTGCAATCCGAGGCCAAGAACCTCCTCACTGTAGGATTCGACATCTCAAGCCCCCGAGGCCCCGACCATTCCATCTTCTGAGGGTGGAGTGCCCTTTAATCCTCCTCAACGCAGATACGAGACGCGGAGACCATCGAGTACACCCGGGGTGACTTTTTCTCGCTCTGAGAGCTCAGTACGTCACACTCCAGCTAAGAGAGCCAAGACTTCAGGCCCTAGAGAGTCGTTTAGACCTTCACAGCTTGATCCTCGGGCCCTTGCCAATTCTAAGCATCCTTCTGGCATGTCATCGGAAGCCATCATCAAATGGCCTATGGTCACTGCATCACCCATTGATGGAAATTCAGATTGTAGAGCCAAACCATTCCATTCTGAACTATATTTTGACCTTGAGGTCATGCGACAACAGTAGGAGCTTCGGGATTCATTTGGACTACTCCAAAGGTACCATCTCGAGCACCTTAGGACTCCCAGGGAGTTCTTTTACCCCGAGTGGCACTAGACTTCTATCTGTCTATGACTACTCATGGTGCCTAAAGTCCTACCGCCATTCACTTCAGCATTAATGGGCGTCAGGGTATCCTTGAGGCTAGACACATTGTAGAGGCTCTACATATTCCATATGAGCCAGTGGATCTAGTAGATTTTCGGGAGTGGTCCCCTATATCTCAGCGGGACATGGTCCACATCTTATCCAAGGGGACCTCTATAGATTCAGTCCTTCTACGTAAAGAGCTTCCACTTGGGATGCTCCTAGTAGATGTGTTGCTGTGGTTCAACCTTTTTCCTCTTCAGCATTTAATGCAGAGGTGAGAAGCTATCCTAGATGCTTTATTTCGGATATCAGAGGGCTTCTATTTCAGGCCATATCACTTGATTATGGCCTCTCTCCTTCACTTTGAGGAAAAGGTTCACAGGAAGAAGCTCCAAAGGTCCGACACTATTCCACTACTATTTTCGAGGTTCCTCTGTCACATATTGGAGTATATAGGTTATCCTACTGAACCCCACCTTGAGTGCCACCACCATTGTCGAGCGATTCACTCTCAACAAATGGACACAGTTGGCGAGCTATTCGGCATCTCTAGGAGCCCCACCCAGGCTAGCACCTCCAGTGCCACCACGGGTTGAGCAGGCACAGTAGGATGAGATTCCCACGGAGTCTATACCACCTGCCCCTACAACACCTATGCCTAAGGCCACTTATACTGCTCTTCCTACCACTCTTGCTGTTCCACCGGATGCACCTTCTACATCTGAGGTCTCCATCACCATTTCTGCCACAGAGTTTCGTGCCATGATACATACATTCCAAACACTGACCACTACACACACTGCTTTATTTCGGTAGATAGCCGCCATGTGTGCTCAGCAGGACTAACATACTGCTATCCCTCGTTAGATTCAGCAGCATCTGGGACTTCTGCCACCACCTCAGCCTAACATTCCTGGACCATCAAAGCTCATAGCTCCAGCTGAGGAGACCACCAGAGCTGATGTCCCAATCTAGCCCACTCAGGAGGCCACCATAGAGGCATCATCTTCACATGATCCTACCACTACTTTATTATCTTTGTATCTTGTATTTACTTATTATATTAGTAGACATAATTACTTGTTTTGATGTTTTATATTCTGGGATTGGATGTATTACATGATCATATCTCACATTGTACTTTCTCAGAGTAATACATACACATCATTTTTTATTATATTTGCCATTCTTCTATTTCCTCTACTCATTACTCTTTTGTTTTTTGAATCATGTCGTTTCTTCTATACGACTTAGACTCCATGTCACTCAGGAGGTACCATTTCCTTCCTTTATTTTCAATCGCTCTTGCCACATTGAGGGCAATTTTGATCTTGGTTGGGGGGAGAGTTAAGGAAGGAAGTTTTGTTAATAATGCTAGGTTAACTTGTTAAGTTGATTTAGTTGTTTTTGCTTAAATTTTTAATAATTTTTAAAGTTTTTACTCTACTCTCCATGATTATTAAGGAAAAATTCTCAAAATGAAATGGGAGAAATTGAATTCTTACATTTTTACTTAAATATTAGAGTTTGTATTATGCTTATCGAGGTTGATGAATTATTGAAACTCCTATTGATTTCAATCTTATTTCTTCCACTTTAATCTTACCACACACTGTGCACATTAGGTTTCGATTATAAGATGAAAAACTATCTCACCCCCTGAACTTAGGAAAATTTAGACTTGGTACCTTCGACCTCGTTTTAATAGTGTTGGGACACCTTAATAAAGGCCAATGAGCCTTCAAAAAAAAAAAAAAAAAAGAACAAAGCGTTACACTTGCCTTGAAACCCGAGCAAGGTCCGAGGGGTATATGGCTAAAGTCTTTAAAACTCGGTGCCCTAAGCCCTTATTGGTTGGGAGTTACCGACCTCAATGCTCGTTACAAGGGTGAATAGGTGGAGTTTAACATATTGTAGGTGCTTGGGTATTAAATTTCATTCTCAAAAGTTTGGGAAAAAAATCTGAAGAGTTAGTGGTCAAAAAATCCCTAAAGCTTGATGCCCTAAACCTTGATTGGTTGGGAGTCATCGATGGATCCCCGTTACATGGACACTTTAGAAAACAATACCTTAAGCATTGCACCCCTAATTTTGTGCAAAAAAAAAGAGGTACGTTCTTAGCCTACTGGAGGTTGGTCAGTTTGCTAAAGTTTGAGAAAGAACTAGGTTGGGGGAGAGAGATTAGTTCAGCATACTATATTTGAAAACTAATAAGATTAACACATAGATTTTTGTGGAAGAGTAAGGATTGAGCCTATGAGAGTGGAAATCCTTTTAATACTTAAATATGCATAATGCCTACTCTTTATGAATTGTGATCAGGTAAGATATATCATAAACTCTTGTTGAAGGTTAAGTTTTGCTTCTTTAATGTCCCATGAGAGAGTATGCTCTACATCATGGCACTTGAAAATTTTTTGGAGTGATCAACATGATTTTGTAAATTATTTTACTGTCTATATTTTTTTTCTCTCTCCTTCATTGCTAAGGAACTAGAAATATGTCGGTTGGGGGAGTGATTACTACTTAAAAAGTGCTCTTTTATAGCTTGTTATAAACTCTTTTAAACACTTTTGAGTAGTATTTATTACCTTTTAACTCAATTGGCACATTAAAGACCCTTGCAAATGTTTCTAATCAGTTTTTGGCAAGTTTTGGTGTTTTTGATAGCTTTTTTATCATTAAAACGAGCCAATAATGAGGGAGAGTTTTGTATAGTCCATGGCAAAGCAAGTTGAAGCTCAAACACATGAAGAATCCAAGTTTTAAAGAGCTTCGTAGCCTTTGCCAAATCAATCAAGTTTGCAAGGAAGATAATCAGAGAAGAAATCTAACATCCAACAATTTTGTATGGCTATGCGAAATGCCAAAAGAAGTACAAGATGCAGGACAGAGAGAGTAAGACTATGAAAAATGAATTTCGCACCCTGTGCGAAATTTAGCAAGCCTTGCGAAATTTTGCAAGCCTTGCGAAAATACTCCTATGTAATTTTCAGATATTTTTGCACCGACTCTGTTAGATTTTTATCTTGAGATATTTTGTGTAATTACCTATTTTCTCCTTGTAATCAACTAAAGATATTTTTAGACATTTAGGATATCTAAATGAGGGGTTAAAAAATATCTCTTTATATATGTCTTAAAATATCTCTTTTGTATAACTCGGAAGAAATTCTAGAGAACACTTGTAAATTCTTTTAGTAGGAAATACACACAGCTTTGCTCTGCCTTACCTTCTCAATTTTTTTTTTCTTTCTAGCCAAACAATCTTTGAGGATGTTTTCTCAAAGGATGAGTGGCTATGTTTTTCGTTTCTTGGACTGAAGAAAGCTAGGTAAGGGATCCGGATATAAAAGTAGGAGTTTTCCTTGCTTTAAATGAGGAGAGTTGTTACCCATTAATGGTTTTTATTTTAAGGTTTAACTTAAAATCCCTTAAAATCACTTGGTCCAATACTTGGTAAGCTTTTTGGACTCCTTGGAGATCCATTAGTTATCTCTTATAAGCCTTTGGGAGGTGGTTTAAAAGTAGGATTACCTAGAATGGCCAATACTTGGTAAGCTTTTCAGACTCCCTAGTAAGCTTTTTAGACTCCCTGGAGATCCATTAGTTATCTCTTACGAGCCTTTGAAGGGTAATCCAAGGTTAAGATCACCTTGAATGACCAATACTTGGTAACCTTTTCGAGCTCCATGGAATCCATGAATGTCTATTAGTTATCATGTACGAGCCATTGAAAGATGATTCATAGTGAGAGGTCTTTAGTGTTTGAAACCATTAATGGGAAGCAACTAGAGTTTTTCATGGACCAGTGGGATCAAATCTTGGTTGCTAAATACACACCGGTTCGGGAGATAACCATTCTTTATGTTATTATCCCCAATGCGACGAAAAGATCCGGAATCTCCCTCTTTTGTCTAAGGAACCTGAACCTAGTGACCTAAAACTCCAAGAAACCTTTTCTTTGTAATTAATCTCAGTTACTATTTTTGGCTAACTTAAAACCAACCCTTTTCGACCAAAATTATGTTTTCTTTTAAAGCTAACTCATAAAAGAAAAAACACCATTTCAGTACTTTAACTAATATCACTTATAATATGAAAACCCATCTCTATGGACGATCTTAGAACCACTATACTATGCTAGTTATGCTACCCTAGTGTATGGTGAATTAGGTTTATGAATTTTGTTGATAACTCCCGTCTGAGGACTGAATCAAATAGTACACCAATTGGGGATGAATCAGTTGACATGAATGACTTTGGGTTGTGAGCTCAAGGCTTATGATACTATTAACAACTTAGATGGTTGACATGAATGACTCCAGGTCGAGAGCTCAAGGTTCTAGATGCTATGAGTAGCTCAAGGCTGTGGATGACTTGATCTACTCTGGCTCATGAGCTCAGGCTCTAGATGCTACAAACAACTCTCTGTTATGGTTGATATGAATGACTTGGGGTCATGATAACAAGGCTCTAAATGCTATGAACAGCTCAAGGTTGTGGATCACATGAGCTACTCTGGGTCTTGAGCTTAGGCCTCTTGATGCTATGAATAGATTAGAGTTGTCAATGACATGAAAGACTACAGTTCATGAGCTCAGAGCTCTTGATGTTATGAATAACTCATGGTTGTGGATGACATGATCTACTCTAGGTCATGAGCTCCAGGCTCTAGATGCTATGAATAGCTTAGGGTTGTGGATCACATTAGCTACTTTGGATTGTGAACTTTGGAAACTAAATGCTATGAACAACTTTGTGTTGTGGTTTACTTGAAGGACTCCAGGTTGTGAGCTTTGAGCTTTAAATGCTATGAACATCTTAGGGTTGTAGATGACATGAAAGACTCTAGGTCATGAGGTTAGGGTTCTAGATGTTATGAACAACTTAAGGTTTTGGATTGCATGAATGACTCGAGGTTGTGAATAAAGGACAATAGATACTATCAACATCTCAGGGTTGTGGTTGTCATGAACAACCCTAGGTCGTGAGCTTAGAGCTTTAGATGCTATGTATAGCTTAGGGCTATCAATGACATGAGCCAATTCAAGTGTGACCTTAAGGCTCTAGATGTTATGAACTACTCTAGGTAGCCGAGGACATGAAAGACTCTGGGTCTTGAGCTCAAACCACTAGATTCTATGATTATCTTAGGGTTGTGGAAAATATGAATAACCCTAGGTTTTAAGCTCAAGGGTCTAGATGCTATGAACAGCTCTAGGCTATGACTAACATCAACTATGTTAGGTCATGAGCTCAAGGGTTTATATGCTATGAACAACTCAAGGCTTTTGATGACATGAGGCACTCTAGGTTTTGAGGTCAGGGCTTTAAATGCTATGAACAACTCTAGGCTCAAGACTGTGGATGACATCAGTTACTCTAAGTCGCCAGCTCAGGGCTCTAGATGCAATGAATAGTTTTGGGTTATGGGTGACATCAACTACTCTGGGTCATGATATCAAGGCTTTAGATGTTATGAAGAGGTCTAATCTATGGTTGACATGAATAACACTAGGTCATGAGCTTAGAGCACTAGATGTTATGAACCGCTATGGGTTATGGATAACATGGGCTACTCTGGGTGATGAAGTAAGGGCTCTTGATGTTATGAACAACTCTGGGTTATAGCCGACATGAATAACTTTGACTCATGAGCTCAAGGCTCTAGTTAAAGTTGTGGATGACATGAGCTACTCTGGGTGGTGAGCTCAAGGCTCTAGATGCTATGAATAGTTGTCAGCTTCGGTTGACGTGAGTGACTCTCGATTGTGAGCTCAAGCCTCTTGATGCTATAAACAACTTAGTCATGTAGATGACATGAAATACTATGGGTAATGAGCTCAGGGCTCTTGATGCTATGAACAACTCAGGGTTGTGGATTACATGATCTACTTTGGGTTGTGAACTCAAGGCTCTAGATGCTACGAACAACTCTAGGCTGTGGTTGACTTGAATGACTCCGGGTCGTGAGCTTTGGGCTTTAAATGCTATGAACAACTTAGGGTTGTTGATGAAATTAAAGACTCTGGGTCATGAGCTTAAGGCTCTAAATGCTATGAACACCTTAAGGTTGTGCATGACATGAATGACTCAGGGTTGTGAGGTAAGGGTTGCAAATACTATGAACATCTTAAGGTTGTTGTTGACATGAATGACTCAGGGTCATAGGCTCAAGGCTATAAATACTATGAACATCTTAAGGTTATGGTTGACATGAGCGACTCTAGCTTATGAGCTCAGGGCTTTAAATGCTATGAAGAGCTCAGGGTCGTCAATGGCATGAGCCACTCTAGGTTGTGAGCTTAGGGATTTAAATGCTATGTACAACTTTGGGTTATGGTTTACATGGATGACTCTGAGTCATGAGCTCAATCCTTTAGATTTTATTAAGAACTCAGGGATGTGGATGGCATGAATGACTCTAGGTCATGAGCTCAAGGCTTTAGATGCTATGAACAACATAGGGTTATGGATGACATGGATGACTTTGGGTTATAAACTCAAGGCTCTAAATGCTATGAATAACTCAAGGGTGTGGATGAGATGAGCTACTTTAAGTCATGAGCTTAGGGCTCTAGATGATATGAACAACTTAGGGCTAGGGATTAGATGAGTTACTCAGGATCATGAGCTCAAGACTCTAGATGCTATAGACAATCTAGAGTTATGAATGATATGAATGACTTGGGATCCTATGAGCAAAGTCCTCTAAAAGCTATGAGCTGCTCAGGCCTTTGGTTCACATGAATGACTCCAGGTCGTGAGCTTAAGGCTCTAGATGTTATGAAGAACTCAGAGTTGTGGATTAAAGGAATGAGTTATGATCTCGTGTGCTCAGGCCTCTAGATTCTATGAACAACTCAAGGTTGTGGATGACATGAACGACTCTGGGTTTGTGCTCAGGGCTCAATATGCTATGAAAAGCTCAAGTTTAGGGCTGACATGAATGAATCAAGGTCGTGAGTTTAGCGTTCTAAATTTTATGAACAACTTTAGGTGATGGATTACATGAGCTACTATGGGTTGTGAGCCTAGGGCTCTAGATGTTATGAACAACTCAAAGTTGGGATTGATTGCTACTCAAAAAGTGCTATTTGATAGCTTGTAATTAACTCTTTTAAACACTTTTGAGTAGTAGTTATTACCTTTTAACTCAATTAGCATATTAAGGACCTTTGCAATCGTTTCTAATCAAATTGTGTAAGTTTTGGTGCTTTTGATAGTAATTTGATCACCAAAGCAATCCAAGATTGAGGAGAGTTCTATGGAATCCATGGCAAAGCAATTGGAAGCTCATTAACATGAAGAACCAAATCTTTGAAGCTTTATAGTCCTTTGCCATAAGCAAATCATGAATACAAGGAGGGAAAACAAAGAGAGATATCTTACATGAAGAATTCAAGAGGATAGCAACTATTGGACACTTTTGGAGCACTTCCTGAAGCTCAATTTATGCATACTATATTTTGTTTCGAAGCTCGGGAAGTAAAAAATCCAACGCTTCAAAGGGTATGCGATTCGGAGTTGAAATGAAGAAGTTAGAGCCATTGGAAGCTGATCACACCAAGTTGAAGGCCAATTTCGCAGGCTGCGAAATCAACCTTTGGCTATGAAATGGTGTCCTTCAGCTTGCAAAATTTCACAGCCATCTTGCACGCCTACGAAATCCTCCTGAGTGCTTCCAGATATTTGCGACCGACATTTTTAGATTTTTTGCTTCAGATATTTGATGTCTAAATCCCATTCTCTCCTTGTAATCCACCAATTATAGGATTCCTTAGTTATTAAGTAAGAAAAAAGGGTAAATAGCCTCATATATATATTGTTTGTAATTTCCATTACACAGATATCTCGGGAGCTTGTTCTCAGAGACAACTTTTTGTATAGTTTGAAAAGGAAGTAAAATATAGAGCTTTACTCTGCCTTACCTTCTCATTTTGATCGTATTTATTTTTCTTACTAGCCAAACAAGCTTTGAGGATGTTTCCTCAGATAATGAGTGGCTAGGTTTTTAGTTCCTTGGAGCTAAGGTAGCTAGGGAAGGCCCCGAATGCAAGAATTGGTAGTTTTGTTGTTTCAGCTGTTAATGAAGAGAAAGTGTGACCCGTTAATGATTTCTATGTTTTTAGTTAACTTAAAATGCCTTCAATTCACCTGGGCCAACACTTGGTAAGGCAAGTGATCTCTGTCCATTGAGATGCACTAGTTTACCTCTTGCAAGCCTTTGAGAGGTGACTTGAAGGTAGGATTTTCTAGAATTGCCAACACTTGGTAAGCTTTTGGACTCTACGGAGACATCCATTAGTTATCTTTTACGAGCTTGAGAAGGGATGTCCAAGGTTAATGATCACCTTGAATGGTAAATGCTAGGTGAGAGGCACGAGCCATTGCAAGTTGCATCAGTGAGAGGGATTTAGTATTTGAACTCATTAAAGGGAATCATCTGTACAACACTGGTTAGAGAATTAACTATATGTTAAGTCTCTAATGCGAGGAAAAGATTCAAGTGACCGGAACTCTGTTTTTGCACGAGGAGCCTGACCCCAGTGAACCTAAAACTCCGAGGAACGCTTTTCTTCATAATTAATTCCCATTACTTTCTTTTTAGTTAGCTTAAAACAAATCATTTTTCAACTAAAGTTTATGTTATCTTTTGAAGCTAACCTTGAAATGAAAAAGCACCAATTCAACTTTGAATTGGTATTAGTTGTAAGTTGAAAACCCTTCCGAATGAACGATCCTAGAGCCACTATGCTATATTAGCTAAGGCTATCCTAGTGCATGGTGATATAGGTTATAAATTTTGTTGATTACTCCTGTCTGAGGACCAAACTCAAGGTACACCAGCTAGGCACGCAATCAAATGGCGCCGTTGCCAGGGAAGGTGCCAACTTCACAATGATATTATTCCATAGTACTTGTGATTTTCATCACAAGTTTGGTGATTTTTCTTTCATTTTAATAACTCTTTTAATTGTTTCTTTTACTTGTTCATACTCTAACATATCTTTTAATTTAGTTTTAGTTAATCTAAGTCTTTTTGTAGTTTTGTTTTTTTTTGTTTTTGTTTTTGTTACAGTTGATACTAGTTGTGTCTGCCAAATTGGATACAAGATAGTGGAGAAAGGCTTGTGAAACGTGAAACACCTCATAACAAGGAATAGGAATTGAGCTTGAATATCATGGAAGCTACACCTGAAGATCAGCATAGTCACCATGGTCACTAGGACAATCCCAATGAATTCAGATCAATGAGGGACCGCATGCATCCACCTCGTATGAGTGCACCATCATGTATAGTGCCCCCTACAGAGCAGCTAGTGATCAGACCACATATTGTTCCACTTCTACCAACTTTCCATGGGATGGAAAGTGAGAATCCCTATGCACATATCAAGGAATTTGAAGATGTTTGTAATACATTCCAAGAAGGAGGAGCTTCAATTAACTTGATGAGGCTTAAGCTATTTCCTTTTACTTTAAATGATAAGGCCAAGATTTGGCTTAATTCTTTAAGGCCAAGGAGTATTTGTACTTGGACTTATTTACAAGCTGAATTCCTCAAGAAGTTTTTTCCTACTCACAGAACAAATGGCTTGAAAAGGCAAATTTTGAACTTCTTAGCTAAAGAGAATGAGAAATTCTATGAGTGTTGGGAAAAATACATGGAAGCCATCAATGCTTGTCCTCACCATGGTTTTGATACATGGCTATTGGTGAGTTATTTTTATGATGGGATGTCTTCCTCAATGAAGCAACTCCTCGAGACAATGTGTGGAGGAGATTTCATGAGTAAGAATCCGGAGGAAGCTATGGATTTCTTGAGTTATGTGGCTCAAGTTTCAAGGGGATGGGATGAACCGAACAAAGGAGAAGTGGGGAAGATGAAGTCTCAACCGAATGCTTTTAATGCTAAGGCTGGGATGTACACCTTGAATGAAGATGTTGATATGAAAGCAAATTTTGCAGCTATGACAAGAAGATTGGAGGAGCTAGAATTGAAAAAGATACATGAAGTGCAAGCTGTTGCTGAAACACCAGTGCAAGTAAAGCCATGTCCTATTTGTCAATCTTATGAACACTTGGTGGAAGAGTGCCCTACAATACCAGCTGCTAGGGAAATGTTTGGAGATCAAGCAAATTTCATTGGACAATTCAAGCCCAATAACAATGCTTCATATGGAAATACTTACAACTCAAGTTGGAGGAACCATCCAAATTTTTCTTGGAAGCCAAGAGCACCTCTGATTACTACTCAAAAAGTGCTATTTTATAGCTTGTAATTAACTCTTTTAAACACTTTTGAGTAGTAGTTATTACCTTTTAACTCAATTGGCATGTTAAGGACCCTTGCAATTGTTTCTAATCAAATTGTGTTAAGTTTTGGTGCTTTTGATAGTAATTTGATCACCAAAGAAATCCAATATTGAGGGAGAGCTTGATATAATCCATGGCAAAGCAAATGGAAGCTCATTTACATGAAGAATTCAAGCTTTGGAGCTTCATAGTTCTTTGCCAAAGCCAATCAAGAATGCAAGGAGGAAAAAGAGAGGAATCTAACATGAAGAATTCTAGAGGATAGCAACTGTTGGACACATTTTGAGTACTTTTTGGAGTCCATTTTATGCATACTATATATTTTTTTGAAGCTCGGGAAGTCAGAAGTCCAACGCTTCAAACGGTTCATGAACTGGAGTTGAAACGAAGAAGTTATAGTTGTTTGAAGACAACCGCACAAAGCTGAGTGAATTGAGCTACGAAAATTTCGCAAGGTGTTTCGTAGCTGCGAAACCACCCCTTGGCACACAAGTGCCATTTCGCAGCTCCACCCCCTCATTTTGCAGCTGCAAAATGGCCGCGAAATTGGCCCTTGGCCACAAAGTGGCCTCCAAGCTGCGAATGAAGTTGCGAATCATCTCCAAGTTGCGGAATCACCTCCAAGTTGCAAAACCAAAGTTCAAACTTGCAAAATGGATAATTCAACATGTGAATCAACGTGCGCAATCCACCTGTGCAATCTCAGATATTTGCAACTGACTTAGTTAGATTCTTTTTCAATATATTTTGTGTAAATTTCTATTTTCTCCTTGTAGTCAATCAAAGATATTATTGGGATATTTCTTAGAAAATATCTTCTCTATATATATCTTTGAAACAATGTAAAAAGAAATCATATATATCATAGATGTAATCCGATGAGAGAAAGAAATATATTTTACAAAGCACTTGCTCTGTTTTTCCTTCGTATTTTTGTTTTCTCATTATTTTTATTTCTAGCTAAACAAACTCTGAGGATGTTTCCTTAGAGGATGAGTGGCTAGGCTCTTTGTCTCTTGGAGTGAAGAAAGCCGGGTAAGTTTCCACATGCATAAATTGGAAGTTTTGTTGTTTCAGTTTTTAATGAAGAGAAAGTGTGATTTTTATCTTTTTAGTTAACTTAAAACGCCTTCAATTCACCTGGGCCAACACTTGGTAAGGCAAGTGATCTTTGTCCATTGAGATGCACTAGTTTACCTCTTGCGAGCCTTTGGGAGGTGGTTTGAAGGTAGGATTTTCTAGAATAGCCAACACTTGGTAAGCTTTTAGACTCCAAGGAGACATCCATTAGTTATCTCTTGCGAGCTTTTCATGGGTAATCCAAGATTAAGGATCACCTTGAATGGCAAATGCTAGGTGAGAGGCATGAGCCATTGCAAGATGAATCAGTGAGAGGGATTTAGTGTTTGAACCCATTAAAGGGAAGCATCTGTATCACATCGGTTTGGGAAATAACTATATGTTAAATCTCCAATGCGAGGAAAAGAAACAAGTGACTGGAACTCTCTTTTTGTATTAAGAACCTGAGCCTAGTGATCTGAAACTCCAAGAAACACTTTTCTTTGTAATTAAAATCAGTTACTATTTTTGGTTAGCTTAAAACCAAGCCTTTTTCAACCAAAGTTTATGATTTCTTTTAAAGCTAACCTTGAAATGAAAAAGCACCAATTCATCTTTGAATTGATATCAATTGTGAAGTGAAAACCTATCCCAATGAACGACACTAGAGCCACTATGCTATGCTAGCTGAGGCTATCTTAGAACATGGTGTAATAGGTTATAAATTTTGTTGATTACTCCCGTCTGAAGACCACACCAGTTGGGCACGAATCAAATGGCCCTGATTACTACTCAAAAAGTGCTATTTGATAGCTTGTAATTAACTCTTTTAAACACTTTTGAGTAGTAGTTATCACATTTTAACCCAATTAACATGTTAAGGACCCTTGCAATCAATTCTAATCAAATTGTGTTAAGTTTTGGTGTTTTGATAGCTTTTTGATCACCAAAGCAATCCGAGATTGAGGAGAGTTCTTTGGAATCCATGGCAAAGCAATGGAAAGCTCAGAAACATGAAGAACCGAAGCTTTAAAGTCCTTTGCCATAAGCAAATCCGGAATGCAAGGAGTGTGGCATCCTCCCTAAAAAATGCCACATGGCTCTCTCTCCCTTGCACACGTAGTCGGTCCCCCTTGCGACGCGCGGCATAGCTCATGCCACCCGAGGAAGAATTCTGTCCAGCCTACGTTCCACCTTCTCCGGATATCTCACATCCAGAATTCTGTCCGGCCGACGTTCCACCCTCTCCGGATATTTCACATCCGGCGCCTGACGCCGAATGGGAGAGGAAGGCGTTTCAACTTCCCCGGTCAGACATGTCCGGATCCTCTGATAGCGCTTACCCAGAGAGTTTTTTTTTCGAAGCTCAGGAAGTTAACAATCCAATGCTTCAAACGGTGCGCGATTCGGAGTTGAAATGAGGGAGTTACAGCCATTGGAAGCCGATCACTTCAAGCTGATGGCAGAATGTTGCACGGCTACGAAATTAGCCTTTGGCTGCGAAAATGTTGTCCTTTTGCTGCCAAAATTTCGCAGCCATTTTGCATAGTGTCACGGTGTTCTCCTAAAGCTTCCCGATATGTGCGACCGACATTTTGAGATTTTTTTTTGCTTTAGATATTTGATGTCTAAATCCCCAAAGTCTCCTTGTAACCCACGTATCATAGGATTCCTTAGTCTTTAAGTAAGAACAAAGGGTAAATAAACCCATATATAAAAAAGGTTGTAAGTTTCCTCAGAGGAGGGAGGGACGGAAGACAAGGCTTGTACACAGACGCTTTGTATAGTTTTTGGAAGGAAGTAAAATAGGGAGTTTTTGCTCTACCTTACCTACTTGTTTTGATTGTTTATATTCTTCTAATTTTTCTTACTAGCCAAACAAGCTCTGAGGAAGTTTCCTCAGAGAATGAGTGGCTAGACTTTTAGTTCCTTGGAGCTAAGGTTGCCGAGAAAGGTTCCAAGTGCAAGAATTTATAGCTTTGTGGTTTCAGCCATTAATGAAGAGAAAGTGTGATCCTTTAATGATTTCTATGTTTTTTTTGTTAACTTAAAACACCTTCAATTCACTTGAGCCAACACTTGGTAAGGCAAGTGATCTCCGTCCATGGAGATACACTAGTTTACCTTTTGCGAGCTTTTGGGAAGTGACTTGAAGGCAGGATTTTCTAGAATTGCCAACACTTGGTAAGCTTTTGGACTCCAAGGAGACATCCATTAGTTATCTCTTGTGAGCTTGAGAAGGGAAGTTCAAAGTTAAAAATCACCTTGAATGGCAAATGCTAGGTGAGAGGCACGAGCCATTGCAAGTTGCATCAGTGAGAGGGAATTAGAGTTGAAATCCATTTAAAGGATACATCTGTAGAACACCGGTTAGAGAATTGACTATATGTTAATTCTTTAATGCGAGGAAATGAACCAAATGACCGGAGCTCTGTTTTTGCATAAGGAACCTCCCCTGTGAACCCAAACCTCCAAGGAATGTTTTTCTTCATAAGTAATTTCCAATACTTTCTTTTTAGTTAGCTTGAAACAAAACCTCGTTTAACCAAAGTCTGTGTTTTATTTCTTAAGCTAACCTTGAAATGAAAAAGCACTAATTTAACTTTGAATTGGTATCAGTTGTGAGTTGAAAACCCTTCCCAGAGAACGATCCTAGAGCCACTATGCTATATTAGCTAAAGCTATCCTAATGCATGGTGATATAGGTTATAAATTTTGTTGATTACTCCCTCAATCAAAGAGCACCAGCTGGACATGAATCAGCTGAGACACCAATTGGGAACGAATCAAATGGCGCCGTTGCCGGGGAAGGTGCCAACTTCATAGTGATATTATTTCAGTATACTTGTGGTTTTCATCACAAGTTTGGTGAGTTTTCTGTCATTATACTAACTCTTTTAGTTGTTTCTTTTACTCTTTTATATTCTAGCATAGCTTTTAATTTAGTTTTAGTTAAGCGAACTCTTTTTAGTAGTTTTGTTTTTTTTTTTCCTCTGTTTTCATTTTTTTTTTTTTTTTTGTTACAGTTGATACTAGTTGTGTATGCCAAAGTGGATACGAGATAGTGGAGGAAGGCTTGTTAAACTTGAAACACCTCATAACAAGGAGTTGGAATTGAGCTTAAACATCATGCAAACAACACCTAAGGATCAACATAGTCACCATGGTCATCAGGACAATCCCAATGAATTCAGATTAATGAGGGACCGCATGCATCCACCTCGTATGAGTGCACCATCATGTATAGTGCCCCCTACAGAGCAGCTAGTGATCAGACCCCATATTGTGCCACTTCTACCAACTTTCCATGGAATGGAAAGTGAGAATCCCTATGCCCATATCAAGGAATTTGAAGATGTTTGTAATACATTCCGAGATGGAGGAGCTTCTATCGACCTGATGAGGCTTAAACTATTTCCTTTTACTTTAAAGGATAAGGCCAAGATTTGGCTTAATTCTTTAAGGCCAAGGAGCATCCGTTCTTGGACTGATTTACAAGCTGAATTCCTCAAGAAGTTCTTTCCTACTCACAGAACAAATGGCTTGAAAAGGCAAATTTCAAACTTCTCAACTAAAGAGAATGAGAAATTCTATGAGTGTTGGGAAAGATACATGGAAGCCATTAATGCTTGTCCTCACCATGGCTTTGATACATGGCTGTTGGTGAGTTATTTCTATGATGGGATGTCCACCTCAATGAAGCAACTCCTCGAAACAATGTGTGGAGGGGATTTCATGAG
Source organism: Vitis cinerea var. helleri x Vitis riparia (assembly GCA_946000715.1). Taxonomy (NCBI): domain Eukaryota; kingdom Viridiplantae; phylum Streptophyta; class Magnoliopsida; order Vitales; family Vitaceae; genus Vitis; species Vitis cinerea var. helleri x Vitis riparia. The sequence goes on along the minus strand of OX254005.1, from coordinate 15,779,276 downwards.
TAAGAATCCTGAGGAAGCTATGGATTTCTTGAGTTATGTAGCTGAAGTCTCAAGGGGATGGGATGAACCGCATAGAGGAGAAGTGGGAAAGATGAAGTCTCAACCGAATGCTCTTTATGCTAAGGTTGGGATGTACACCTTGAATGAAGATGTTGATATGAAAGCAAAATTTGCAACTATGACAAGAAGAGTGGAGGAGCTAGAATTGAAAAAGATGCATGAAGTGCAAGCTGTTGCTGAAACACCAATGCAAGTAAAGACATGTTCTATTTGTCAATCTTATGAACACTTGGTGGAGGAGTGCCCTACAATTCCAGTTGCTAGAGAATTGTTTGGAGAACAAGCAAATGTCATTGGACAATTCAAGCCCAATAGCAATGCTTCGTATGGCAATACTTACAACTCAAGTTGGAGGAATCATCCAAATTTTTCATGGAAGCCAAGAGCACCTCAGTACCAACAGCCAGCTCAACCATCTCAACCATCCCAACAAGCTTCAAGTCTTGAACAAGCAATAGTGAACCTCAGCAAGGTTGTGGGAGATTTTGTTGGAGACCAAAAATCCATCAACTCTTAACTCAGTCAAAGAATTGACAGTGTAGAGAATACTTTGAATAAAATGATGGATGGGATGCAAAATGACTTATCTCAACAGATAGATAATCTCCAATACTCAATCTCAAGGCTCACTAATTTGAACACAGTGCAAGAGAAGGGTAGATTTCCTTCTCAACCTCACCAAAACCCCAAGGGTATCCATGAAGTGGAAACTCATGAGGGAGAATCTTCACAGGTGAGAGATGTTAAAGCCTTGATCACTCTAAGGAGTGGTAAAAAGGTTGAGTCACCGACACCCAAGCTATATGTTGAAGAGAAGGAAGAAGAAGAGACAAAGAAGAGGGAGGAAATGAAAGGAAAGAAGAAAGATATCAGTGAAGGGAAGGAGGACCGTGATTCAACAGTGAATGCAAATCCGGAGAAAGAACTTATTAAGAAAGAATTGATGAGGAAACGCACATCTCCACCTTTTCCTCAAGCTTTGCATGGGAAAAAGGGGATAAAAAATGCATCAGAAATCCTTGAAGTATTGAGGCAAGTGAAGGTCAACATTCCATTGCTAGACATGATTAAGCAAGTTCCAACATATGCAAAGTTCCTAAAGGACCTGTGTACTATCAAAAGAGGGTTGAATGTGAATAAGAAAGCCTTCTTGACTGAGCAAGTGAGTACCATCATACAATGCAAATCTCCTTTGAAGTACAAAGATCCGGGATGTCCTACCATTTCAGTTATGATTGGAGGAAAGGTAGTGGAAAAAACTTTGTTAGATTTGGGAGCAAGTGTGAATTTGTTGCCATACTCTGTTTATAAGCAATTGGGACTTGGTGAATTAAAGCCAACATCAATCACTCTATCTTTAGCTGATAGGTCGGTGAAAATTCCAAGGGGGATAATTGAGGATGTTTTAGTTCAAGTTGATAATTTCTACTATCCAGTAGATTTTGTTGTTCTTGATACTGATCCTTTAGTGAAGGAAGCTAATTATGTTCCTATCACCCTTGGAAGGCCATTTCTTGCTACTTCAAATGCAATCATAAATTGTAGGAATGGACTTATGCAACTCACATTTGGCAACATGACAATTGAGCTTAATATCTTTCATATGTCTAAGAAGCTAATTACTCCGGAAGAAGAAGAAGGACCAGAAGAGGTATGCATTATTGACACTCTAGTGGAGGAGCATTATAATCAGAATATGCAAGACAAGTTGAATGAAAGTCTTGAGGATCTTGAAGAAGGGTTGTCTGAACCCGCTGATGTGCTTACTACTCTACAGGGTTGGAGGAGGAAAGAAGAGATCCTACCTTTATTCGATAAAGAGGAGGGACAAGATGATGTAACAGAAGAATTCCCGAAGCTCAATTTGAAACCTCTACCCATGGAGTTAAAATATACATACCTTGAAGAAAATAACCAATGTCCTGTTGTTATATCTTCATCTCTTATCGGTTATCAGGAGATTTCTCTACTTGAAGTTCTTAAGAGGTGCAAGAAAGCAATAGGATGACAAATATTTGACTTGAAAGGAATCAGTCCTTTGGCTTGTACACATCACATATATATGGAGGAAGAAGCTAAACCAATTCGTCAACCTCAAAGAAGATTGAATCCTCATTTACAAGAAGTGGTGCGAACTGAGGTACTGAAGCTACTCCAAGCGGGTATTATTTATCCCATATCTGACAGCCCTTGGGTGAGTCCTACTCAAGTGGTACCAAAGAAGTCAGGGATTACTGTGGTTCAGAATGAAAAAGGAGAAGAAATTGCTACACGCCTCACTTCAGGTTGGAGGGTGTGTATTGACTATAGGAAATTGAATGCTGTGACAAGGAAAGATCATTTTCCAATCCCGTTTATTGATCAGGTTTTGGAAAGAGTCTCTGGCCATCCTTTCTATTGTTTCTTGGACGGGTACTCAGGGTATTTCCAAATTGAAATTGATATTGAAAATCAAGAGAAGACCATTTTCACATGTCCGTTTGGAACATACGCCTACAGAAGAATGCCTTTTGGTTTATGCAATGCACCTGCAATATTCCAAAGATGTATGCTTAGTATCTTCAGTGATATGGTGGAGCGAATTATGGAGGTCTTCATGGATGATATCACCATATATGGAGGTACATTGGAGGAATGCTTAGTAAATTTGGAAGCGGTTCTTAAAAGATGCATTGAAAAAGACTTGGTGCTCAATTGGTAGAAATGTCATTTTATGGTACATCAAGGAATTGTCCTTGGCCATATCATCTCCGAGAAAGGCATTGAAGTTGATAAGGCAAAGGTGGAACTTATTGCCAAATTGCCATCCCCAACCACTGTAAAAGGAGTAAGGCAATTTCTTGGCCATGTAGGGTTTTACAGGAGATTTATACAAGACTTCTCTAAGCTTTCAAGGCCTCTTTGTGAACTTTTAGCTAAGGATGCTAAGTTTGTCTGGGATGAGAGATGTCAAAAGAGTTTTAATCAATTGAAGCAATTTTTGACAACCGCTCCAATAGTAAGGGCTCTTAACTGGTAATTACCCTTTGAAGTAATGTGTGATGCCAGTGACTTTGCTATAGGAGCTGTACTTGGCCAAAGAGAAGATGGGAAGCCCTATGTGATCTATTATGCAAGCAAGACATTGAACGAAGCTCAAAGAAACTACACAACTACAGAGAAAGAATTGTTAGCTATGGTGTTTGCTTTAGACAAGTTTCGTGCTTATTTGGTAGGGTCTTTCATCATTGTTTTCACTGACCATTCGACCTTGAAGTATTTATTGACAAAGCAAAATTCAAAAGCAAGGTTGATTAGATGGATTATTTTGTTACAAGATTTTGATCTCTAAATCAGAGACAAGAAAGGGGTGGAGAATGTGGTAGCTGACCACCTTTCAAGGTTGGCTATAGCACATAATTCCCATGTATTACCTATTAATGATGACTTTCCTGAGGAATCACTTATGTTGCTAGAGAAAGCTCCTTGGTATGCTCATATTGCTAACTATTTGGTTACTGGTGAAGTTCTAAGTGAGTGGAAAGCACAAGACAGGAAGCACTTCTTTGCAAAGATTCATGCTTATTATTGGGAAGAGCCCTTCATTTTCAAATATTGTGCAGATCAGATCATAAGGAAGTGTGTCCCTGAAGAAGAGCAACAAGGGATCCTCAGCCATTGCCATGAGAATGCCTGTGGAGGCCACTTTGCCTCTCAGAAAATAGCCATGAAGGTCTTGCAATCAGGGTTTACTTGGCCATCGCTTTTCAAAGATTCCCACATCATGTGTAGGAGTTGTGATAGATGCTAAAGACTCGGGAAGCTTACAAAAAGAAACCAAATGCCCATGAACCCTATCCTTATAGTTGATCTTTTTTATGTTTGGGGTATTGACTTCATGGGACCTTTCCCAATGTCTTTTGGTAACTCTTATATATTGGTGGGGTGGACTATGTTTCCAAATGGGTGGAGGCAATCCCCTGTAAACATAATGATCATAGGGTGGTTCTCAAATTTCTTAAGGAGAACATCTTCTCAAGATTTGGGGTGCCCAAGGCCATAATCAGTGATGAAGGTACTCATTTTTGCAACAAACCTTTTGAAACCCTATTAGCCAAGTATGGAGTGAAGCATAAGGTAGCTACACCTTATCATCCTCAAACTTCCAGGCAAGTGGAGCTAGCAAACAGGGAAATAAAAAACATACTGATGAAAGTGGTGATTACAAGCAGAAAAGATTGGTCTATTAAGCTACATGATTTATTATGAGCATATAGAACAACTTATAAGACTATTCTTGGCATGTCCCCCTATCGTCTCATCTATGCCAAAGCATGCCACCTCCCTGTGGAAGTTGAATATAAGGCTTGGTGGGCAATCAAGGGGTTGAACATGGACTTGATCAGAGCTGGGGCAAAGAGGTGCTTAGACCTTAATGAGATGGAGGAATTAAGAAATGATGCTTACATCAATTCCAAAGTTGCAAAACAGAGGATGAAGAAGTGGCATGATCAACTAATCTCCAACAAAGAATTGCGGAAAGGACAAAGAGTCCTACTCTATGACTCAATGCTCCATATCTTTCCAGGGAAGCTCAAGTCAAGGTGGATGGGTCCTTTCACCATTCACCTAGTACATCTCAATGGAGTAGTGGAATTACTAAATTCCAATGGCATAGACACCTTTAGAGTCAACGGTCATCGCCTCAAGCCATTCATTGAGTCATTCAAGCCGAAAAAGGAGGAAATCAACCTCCTTGAGCCACAAAAAGCCTGATCAGAGAAGGGTTAGATGGACTTGGTTTCACCAAAGTCCATAATTTTGTTAAATATGTTAATTTTTAAGTTTTGTAATTTTTTTTTATTGTAATTTTGGTCTTAAATTATGTTAATTGTAACTAACTTAATTTTTTTTGAATGATTAAAATCAGGAGGAATTGCAAGAAAATCGAAAGAAGCCGCTCCGAGCTGATGCCATTCCCAACTCATCAAAGCCATCACAGGCCCCTCATTTTGTTGATCAACCTATGCCTCATCAGGAGCCTCCTACAGGAGAGGCAGCTAAGCCATCATTTCCACAACATCACTCCACGTCACTCAGGAGGTACCACTTCCTCCCTATTTTTCAATGGCTTTTATCACATTGAGGACAATGTTTAGCTTGGTTGGGGGGAAAGTTGAGAAAGGAAGTTTTTGTTATTAATGCTAAGTTATTTTGGTAATTTAGTTGCTTTTTGCTTAATTTTAAAATTTTTTCTACTCTCCATGGTTATTAAGGAAAACATTTCAAAATGAAAAGGGAGAAATTGAATTTTTGTCTTTTCACTTGACTTAGAGTTTGTATTATGCTTACTAAAGTTGATGAATTATTGAAACTTCTATTGAATTCAACCTTAGTTCTTCCACTATGAGCTATTCACACACTGTGCACAATAGGTTCCGATTATAAGATGAAAAACTATTTCCCTATTGACTTAGGAAAATTTTAGACTTGGTACCTTTGACCTCATTTAATAGTATTGGGACACCTTATAAAAGGCCAATGAGCCTTTGAAAAAAAGAATAAAGAAAGAAAGAAAAAAAATGTTTGCTTGCCTTGAAACCCGAGCAAGGTCTGAGGGGTATATGGTGAAAATCTTTAAAACCTGGTGCCCTAAGCCTTCATTGGTTGGGAGTCACCGACCTCAATGCTCGTTACAAGGGTGAATAGGTGGAGTTTAACATACTGTAGGTGCTTGGGTATTAAAATTCATTCTCAAAAGTCCGGGGTAAAATTCGAGGAGTTTGTGGTTGAAAGATCCTTAAAGCTTGATGCCCTAAACCTTAATTGGTTGGGAGTCATCGATGGACCCCCGTTACATGGACAAGTTAGAAAAGAATACCTTTAGCCTTATACTCCTACAATGAAAAAAAAAATTTGTGAGAAAAGAGGTGTGTTCTTAGCCTATTGGAGGTTGATTAGTTTGCTAAGCTTTGAAAAAGAACTAGCTTTGGGGGAGAGATTAATTCAACATACTATATTCGGAAACTAATAAAAAACACTTAGATTTTTGTGGAAGAGTAAGGTTTGACCCTTTGGGAGTAGAAACTCTTTTAAAGCTTAAATTTGCATAATGCCTTCTCTTTAAGAATTGTGATTAGACAAGTTATTTGATAACTCTTGTTGAAGTTTGAGTTTTATTTCTTTAATGTTCCATGTGAGAGTTAGATCATCATGCCACTTGAAAATTGTTTTTTTTTATCAGCATGATGTTGTAAATTATAATACTTTTTATTTTTATTTTTCTCTCCTTCATTGCTAAGGGACTAGCAATATGTCGGTTGGGGGGAGTGATTACTATTCAAAAAGTGCTATTTGATAGCTTGTAATTAACTCTTTTAAACACTTTTAAGTAGTAGTTATCACCTTTTAACCCAATTAACATGTTAAGGACCCTTGCAATCAATTCTAATAAAATTGTGTTAAGTTTTGGTGTTTTGATAGCTTTTTGATCACCAAAGCAATCCGAGATTGAGGAGAGTTCTTTGGAATCCATGGCAAAGTAATGGAAAGCTCAGAAACATGAAGAACTGAAGCTTTGAAGTCCTTTCCCATAAGCAAATCCAGAATGCAAGGAGTGTGGGATCCTCCCTAAAAAATGTCACGTGGCTCTCTCTCCCTTGCACACGCAGACGGTCCCCCTTGCGACGCGCAACATAGCTCATTCCACCCAGGGAAGAATTCTGTCCGGCCGACGTTCCACCTTCTCCGGATATCTCACATCCGGAATTCTGTCTAGCCGACATTCCACCTTCTCCGGATATCTCACATCTAGAATTCTGTCCGACTGACGTTCCACCCTCTCTGGATATTTCACATCCGGCGCCTGACGCCGGATGGGAGAGGAGGGCGTTTCAACTTCCCCGGTCAAACATGTTCGGATCCTCTGATAGCGCTTACCTAGAGAGTTTTTTTTTCGAAGCTTAGGAAGTTAACAATCCAATGCTTCAAACGGTGAGCGATTCGGAGTTGAAATGAGGGAGTTACAACCATTGGAAGCCGATCACTTCAAGCTAAAGGCAGAATGTTGCACGGCTGCGAAATCAGCCTTTGGCTGCGAAAATGTTGTCCTTTTGCTGCAAAAATTTCGCAGCCATTTTGCATAGTGCCGCGGTGTTCTCCTCAAGCTTCCCGATATGTGCAACCGACATTTTGAGATTTTTTTTTTGCTTTAGATATTTGATGTCTAAATCCCCAAAGTCTCCTTGTAACCCACCTATCATAGGATTCCTTAGTCTTTAAGTAAGAACAAAGGGTAAATAAACCCATATATAAAAAAGGTTGTAAGTTTCCTCAGAGGGGGGAGGGACGGAAGACAAGGCTTGTATACAAACATTTTGTATAGTTTTTGGAAGGAAGTAAAATAGGGAGTTTTTGCTCTACCTTACCTACTTGTTTTGATTGTTTATATTCTTCTAATTTTTCTTACTAACCAAACAAGCTCTAAGGAAGTTTCCTCAGAGAATGAGCGGCTAGACTTTTAGTTCCTTGGAGCTAAGGTTGCCGGAAAAGGTTCCAAGTGCAAGAATTTATAGCTTTGTGGTTTCAGCCATTAATGAAGAGAAAGTGTGATCCTTTAATGATTTCTATGTTTTTTTTTGTTAACTTAAAACACCTTCAATTCACTTGAGCCAACACTTGGTAAGGCAAGTGATCTCCGTCCATGGAGATACACTAGTTTACCTCTTGCGAGCTTTTGGGAAGTGACTTGAAGGTAGGATTTTCTAGAATTGCCAACACTTGGTAAGCTTTTGGACTCCAAGGAGACATCCATTAGTTATCTCTTGCGAGCTTGAGAAGGGAAGTTCAAAGTTAAAGATCACCTTGAATGGCAAATGCTAGGTGAGAGGCACGAGCCATTGCAAGTTGCATCAGTGAGAGGGAATTAGAGCTGAAATCCATTTAAAGGATACATCTGTACAACACCGGTTAGAGAATTGACTATATGTTAATTCTCTAATGCGAGGAAATGAACCAAATGACCGGAGCTCTGTTTTTGCATAAGGAACCTCCCCTGTGAACCCAAACCTCTAAGGAATGTTTTTCTTCATAAGTAATTTCCATTACTTTCTTTTTAGTTAGCTTGAAACAAAACCTTGTTTAACCAAAGTTTGTGTTTTATTTCTTAAGCTAACCTTGAAATGAAAAAGCACCAATTTAACTTTGAATTGGTATCAATTGTGAGTTGAAAACCCTTCCCAGAGAACGATCTTAGAGCCACTATGCTATATTAGCTAAAGCTATCCTAATGCATGGTAATATAGGTTATAAATTTTGTTGATTACTCCCTCAATCAAAGAGCACCAGCTGGGCATGAATCAGCTGAGACACCAATTGGGAACGAATCAGGCCCCTTGCCCAGGACCATTGAGAGGACATGAATCAGTTGATACACCAATTGGGAACGAATCAACCTCAGTACCAACAGGCGGCTTAAACATCTCAACAAGCTTCAAGTCTTGAACAAGCAATAGTGAATCTCAGCAAGGTTGTGCGAGATTTTGTTGGAGACCAAAAATCCATCAATGCTTAACTCAGTCAAAGAATTGACAGTGTAGAGAATACTTTGAATAAAAGGATGGATGGGATGCAAAATGACTTATCTCAGAAGATAGATAATCTCCAATACTCAATCTCAAGGCTCACTAACTTGAATACAATGCAAGAGAAGGGTAGATTTCCTTCTCAACCTCACCAAAACCCCAAGGGTATCCATGAAGTGGAAACTCATGAGGGAGAATCTTCACAGGTGAGAGATGTCAAAGCCTTGATCACTTTAAGGAGTGGTAAAAAGGTTGAGTTGCCAACACCCAAGCCACATGTTGAAGAGGAAGAAAGAGAAGAGACAAAGAAGAGGGAGGAAATCAAAGGAAAGAATAAAGATATCAGTGAAGGGAAAGAGGACCATGATTCAACAGTGAATGCAAATCCGGAGAAAGTGCTTACTAAGGAAGAAATGTTGAAGAAACACACCTCTCCACCTTTTCCTTAAGCTTTGCATGGGAAAAAGGGGATCAGAAATGCATCAGAAATTCTTGAAGTATTGAGACAAGTGAAAGTCAATATTCCATTGCTAGATATGATTAAACAAGTTCCAAAATTCCTAAAGGACTTGTGTACTATCAAAAGAGGGTTGAATGTGAATAAGAAAGCCTTCTTGACTGAGCAAGTAAGTGCTATCATACAATGCAAGTCTCCTTTGAAGTACAAAGATCCGGGATGTCCTACCATTTCAGTCATGATTGGAGGAAAGGTAGTAGAGAAAGCTTTGTTAGACTTGGGAGCAAGTGTGAATTTGCTACCATACTCTATTTACAAGCAATTGGGACTTGGTGAATTGAAGCCAACATCAATCACTCTATCTTTAGCTGATAGATCAGTGAAAATTCCAAGGGGGATAATTGAAGATGTCTTAGTTCAAGTTGATAATTTCTACTATCCAGTTGATTTTGTTGTTCTTGATATGGACCCCATTGTCAAGGAAGCTAATTATGTTCTTATCATCCTTGGAAGGCCATTTCTTGCTACCTTAAATGCAATCATCAATTGTAGGAATGGACTCATGCAACTAACTTTTGGCAACATGACACTTGAGCTCAATATCTTTTATATGTCCAAAAAGCTAATCACTTCGGAAGAAGAAGAAGGTCCAGAAGAGGTATGCATTATTGACACTCTAGTGGAGGAGCATTGTAATCAGAATATGCAAGACAAGTTGAATGCAAGTCTTGGGGATCTTGAAGAAGGGTTGCCTGAACCCTCTGATGTGCTTGCTACTCTACAAGGTTAGAGGAGGAGAGAAGAGATTCTACCATTGTTCAATAAAGAGGAGGCATAAGAAGCTGCTAAGGAAGAGACCCCAAAGCTCAATTCGAAGTCTCTGCCCATGGAGTTGAAATACACATACTTGGAAGAAAATAAACAATGCCCTGTTGTTATATCTTCATCTCTTACTACTCATTAGGAGATTTCTCTACTTGAAGTTCTCAAGAGATGTAAGAAAGCAATAGGATGGCAAATATCTGACTTAAAAAGCATTAGTCCTTTGGTTTGTACACATCATATATACATGGAGGAAGAAGCTAAACCAATTCGTCAACCTCAAAGAAGATTGAATCCTCATTTGCAAGAGGTGATGCGAGCTGAGGTGCTGAAGCTACTTCAAGCAGGTATTATCTATCCCATATCTGACAGCCCTTGGGTGAGTCCTACTCAAGTGGTACCAAAGAAGTCAGGGATTACTATGGTTCAAAATGAAAAGGGAGAAGAAATTACTACACGCCTCACTTCAGGTTGGAGGGTGTGTATTGATTATAGAAAATTGAATGCTGTGACAAAGAAAGATCATTTTCCACTGCCATTTATTGATCAAGTGTTGGAAAGAGTCTCTGACCATCCTTTCTATTATTTCTTGGACGGGTACTCTGGGTATTTTCAAATTGAAATTGATGTTGAAGATCAGGAGAAGACCACTTTCACATCTCCATTTGGAACATACGCCTACAGAAGAATGCCTTTTGGTTTATGCAATGCACCTGCAACATTCCAAAAATGTATGCTTAGTATCTTTAGTGATATGGTGGAGCGAATTATGGAGGTTTTCATGGATGACATCACCATATATGGAGGTACATTTGAAGAATGCTTAGTCAACTTAGAAGCGGTTCTTAACAGATGCATTGAAAAGGACTTGGTGCTCAACTGGGAAAAATGCCATTTTATGGTACATCAAGGAATTATCCTAGGCCATATCATCTCCGAGAAAGGCATTGAAGTTGATAAAGCAAAGGTGGAACTTATTATCAAATTGCCATCCCCAACAACTGTAAAAGCAATAAGGCAATTCCTTGGCCATGCGGGGTTCTACAGGAGATTTATAAAAGACTTCTCTAAGCTTTTAAAGCCTCTTTGTGAACTTTTGGCTAAGGATGCTAAGTTTATATGAGATGAAAGATGTCAAAGGAGTTTTGATCAATTGAAGCAATTTTTGACAACTACTCCAATAGTGAGGGCTCCCAACTGGCAACTACCCTTTGAAGTAATGTGTGATGCCAGTGACTTTGCTATAGGAGTTGGACTTGGCCAAAGAGAAGATGGAAAGCCTTATGTGATCTACTATGCAAGCAAGACATTGAACGAAGCTCAAAGGAACTACACAACTAAGGAGAAAGAATTGTTAGCTATAGTGTTTGCCTTAGACAAGTTTCGTGCTTATCTAGTAGGGTCTTTCATCATTGTTTTCACTGACCATTCAGCCTTGAAGTATTTATTGACAAAGCAAGGTTGATTAGATGGATTCTTTTACTACAAGAGTTCAATCTCCAAATTAGAGACAAGAAAGGAGTAGAGAATGTGGTAGCTGGCCACCTTTCAAGGTTGGCTATAACACACAATTCCCATGTCTTACCTATTAATGATGACTTTCCTGAGGAATCACTTATGTTGCTAGAGAAAACTTCTTGGTATGCTCATATTGCTAACTATTTAGTTACTAGTGAAGTTTCAAGTGAGTGGAAAGCACAAGACAGGAAGCACTTCTTTGCAAAGATTCATGCTTATTATTGGGAAGAGCCTTTTCTTTTCAAGTATTGTGCAGATCAGATAATAAGGAAGTGTGTCCCTGAAGAAGAGCAACAACGAATCCTCAGCCATTGCCATGAGAATGCATGTGGAGGCCACTTTGCCTCTTAGAAAACAACCATGAAGGTGTTGCAATCAGGGTTTTGTTGGCCATCACTTTTCAAAAATGCCCACACCATGTGTAGGAGCTGTGATAGATGCGAAAGGCTCGGGAAGCTTACAAGAAGAAATCAAATGCCTATGAACCCCATTCTAATAGTTGATCTCTTTGATGTTTGGGGCATTGACTTCATGGGACCTTTCCCAATGTCTTTTGGTAACTCTTATATCTTGGTGGGGGTGGACTATGTTTTTAAATGGGTTGAGGCAATCCCCTTTAAACACAATGATCACAGGGTGGTTCTCAAGTTTCTTAAAGAGAACATTTTCTTAAGATTTGGAGTGCCCAAGGCCATAATTAGTGATGGAGGTACCCATTTTGGAAACAAACCTTTTGAAACCCTATTAGCCAAGTATGGAGTGAAGCATAAGGTAGCCACACCTTATCACCCTCAGACTTCCGGGCAAGTTGAGCTAGCAAACAGGAAAATCAAGAACATATTGATGAAGGTGGTGATCACGAGTAGAAGAGATTGGTCTATTAAGCTTCATGATTCACTATGGGCATATAGAACAACTTACAAGACTATTCTTGGCATGTCTCCCTATCGCCTAGTCTATGGAAAAACATGTCATCTCCTTGTGGAAGTTGAATATAAGGCTTGGTGGGCAATCAAGAGGTTAAACATGGACTTGATCAGAGCCGAGGCAAAGAAGTGCTTAGACCTTAATGAGATGGAGGAATTAAGAAATGATGCTTACATCAATTCCAAAGTTTCAAAACAGAGGATGAAGAGGTGGCATGATCAATTAATCTCCAACAAAGAATTCTGGAAAGGACAAAGAGTCTTACTCTATGATTCAAGGCTCCATGTCTTTCCTGGGGAGCTCAAGTCAAGGTGGATAGACCCTTTCATTATTCACCAAGTGCATCTCAATGGAGTGGTGGAATTACTGAATTCCAATAGCACAGACACTTTTAAAGTCAATGGTCATCGTCTCAAGCCATTCATTGAGCCATTCAAGCAAGAAAATGAGGAAATCAACCTCCTTGAGCCACAGAAAGCCTAATAAAAAAAGGGTTAGATGGACTTGGTTTCACCAAGTCCATATTTTTTTTTAATTTTGTTAATTTAAAAGCTTTATTAATTCCTTTGATTTTAATTTTGGTCTTAAGTTGTGTTATTTATATGTAACTTAATCTTTTTGAATGATCTAATTTAGGAGGAATTGCAAAGAAATTGAAGGAAGGTCTCTTGGAGTCAAGAGGAGCTCAAAAGCAAGGAAAAATTCATGGTCTTCGAAATTTCGCAGCCCAAAAGAGGCCCCTGCGAAAATGGCTCTTGGTTGTGAAATAATTTCGCAGCCCCAAGAAGCCCGCTACGAAATCAGGGCTTGGCTACAAAATAGCCCCTTGGCTACGAAATGATTTCGCAGCCCCATGCACCCCCTCTGCGAAACACCCTTTGGCACACGAGTGCCATTTTGCAACCCCTAGCCCCATTTTGCAGCTGCGAAATCCTCAAAGCTTTAAAAATCCCATTTTCACAGTCATAGCCCCATTTCGCAGCTGGTTTCGCGGCTGTGAAACCACCCCTTGGCACACGAGTGCCATTTCGCAGCCCCCCCTCCCCCCTCATTTCGCAGCTGCGAAAATGCCCATCTGCTGCGAAATCCACCTCTTGTTGCTAAATCACCCATCCACTGCGAAAATTAAAACCGTCCCTTGGCATCCATTTTTAAACGTTATAAATTCCACATTTCATTTTAAGCCGGTCATTTGAACTTCATATAGGTGCCAAAGAGGAGCCAAACCAGAGCAACCTTCCATCTGAGCCCAAGCCGCGCGCGCACCTCCGACTACCTTCTCTGAGATAGCCATGGCCAAAACCCGATGAGCTAAGTCCTCGTCTCCTTCAAGTCACCTGAGAGTCCCGAGAGAGACCCTTGTCCAAGGCACCATACCCGAGCCTTCATGGCCATTGGTTGTCCCACCTCCGGTTGAGAACGCACCCTTGAGTCCTCCTTCGAGGCACTCTGAGACGAGGAAGCCACCCACCACACCCGAGGCAAGTTCTTCCCGAGCCAAAAAGTCAGGTAACCATCCTCCAAAGAAGAAAGCCAGGGTATTAGCACCAATTGACTTATCAGAGCCGTCTTCAGAGCCCCATCAGAGCCTCAGCTGTCTCAGCCACCAGCCACAGAGTCTCAGATTCCCTCATGCATGACTCTTGAGGTGGTTATCAAATGTCCCATGGTCACTCAGCCACCCATTGAGGATAATTTGGATTGTAGGGCAAGGCCATTCCACTCCGAGCTCTGCTTTGACACAGCTACTTTCAGACTTCAGCCAAAGCTTAGGGATTCCTTCCATCTACTATAGAGGTACCATATGGAGCACTTGATGACTCCCAGGGATTTTTTCTATCCTCGTGTAGCATTGGACTTTTATCAGTCCATGACCACACACCAGGTCCGAGATCCTACTGTCATCCACTTTACCATAGACGGACGCCATGGTATTCTGGGAGCCAAACACTTAGCAGAGGCACTCCGTATTCCTTATGAGCCAGCACGTTCAGAGGATTATCGAGTCTGGACTCATCCTTCACAGAGCGACATAGTCCACATTATGTCCAAAGGGGCATCCTCATGCCAGTATCTGTTGAGGAAGGAGCTCCCTCCCAACATGTTCTTTATTAATGCACTCCTGCACCATAACATCTTTCCACTTCAGCATTGGGTGCAGAGGAAAGGAGTTTTGCTAGAGGCATTGTTCAGGATATCTGAGGGATTCTTCTTTGGCCCTCATTATCTCATTATGGCTGCTCTTCTGTACTTTGAAGAGAAGGTCCATAAGAAGAAGTTGCTCAGAGCGGATGCTATTCCACTTCTCTTCCCCAAATTGCTATGCCAGATTTTAGAGCACTTGGGATACCCAGTAGAGCCTCAGCTTGAGCGTAGATGCATTTGTCGAGAGATATTCACTCTCGACAAATGGATGAGTATGATAGCATATGGTGCAGAGCTGGGAGCCCCAACTGGACCAGAGCATCCAGAGATTCCACATCCAAAGCAGCCAGAGGAGCCACAGTCAGTTGAGATACCAGCTAACATGAGAGTACCTGCCCCTACAGTGCCCTCTACAGAGCCTATACCTGAGGTTGCACCCTCTGCTCCTCATGCCACACCACAGACTCCCCCTGTTATTCCACCCATATCAGAGCCATCTCCTTCATCTGAGCCTAGGATTGCTATATCCATTTCCGAGTATAGAGGCCTATGTCACACTTTGTAGGCATTGACCACTTCTCAGAGCATCCTCACTCAGCAGATGACAACTCTTCGTGCTCATCAGGAGTAGATTATCGCCACTCAGACCCAGCATACTGCCATCCTGAGGCAGATTCAGCACCATTTGGGTATTCTATCGACTCTTGAGTACCCCATTCCTATCCTATCAGAGCCCACAGAGCCATCACAGGCCCCTCCTTTCGTAGAGCAGACTATGCCCTCTAAGGAGTCGACTACAGGAGAGGCAGAAGCATCCACCCCGAGCATTCTGGCCTCTGCAGCTGAGCCATCATCTTCACATCATCCTTTAGCTACTATCTGATCATTTGCATAATTTCCTTTATGTATTTCATTTATGTATTTCCTTACTATAGTAGCACTTGTAATCCCATGCTTTTGATATTTTATGTATTGGGATTAGTTGTATTACTTGTTCTCCTTTATATTGTACTTTCATGAAGTAATACAAATCTATCAAATTTTGAACACTCTTAGGATTATTTTATTTTAATTCCTCTACTCATATCTTTTATTATTTTTGAAACATGTGGTTTCTCCTATTTTTCTCAAACTTCCTATCGCTCAGGAGGTACCACTTCCTCCCTATAATTTCAATTGCTCACGCCATATTGAGGACAATGTTTAGCTTGGTTGGGGGGAGAGTTGAGGAAGGAAGTTTTTTATTTTAAATGCTAAGTTATTTTGGTAATTTAGTTGTTTTTTGCTTAATTTTAAAATTTTTTAAGGTTTTTATTCTACTTTCCATAGTTATTAAGGAAAAATTCTCAAAAATGAAAAGGGAGAAATTGAATTTTTGTTTTTCACTTGACTTAGAGTTTGTATTATGCTTACTAAAGTTGATGAATTATTGAAACTTCTATTGAATTCAGCTTTAGTTCTTCCACTTTAAGCTATTCACACACTGTGCACAATAGGTTCCGAGTATAAGATGAAAAACTATTTCCCTCTTGACTTAGGAAAATTTTAGACTTGGTACCTTTGACCTCATTTAATAGTGTTGGGACACCTTATAAAAGGCCAATGAGCCTCTAAAAAAAAAAAAAAAAAAAGAAAGAGCAAAATGTTTGCTTACCTTGAAACCCGAGCAAGGTCTGAGGGGTATATGGTGAAAATCTTTAAAACCTGGTGCCCTAAGCCTTAATTGGTTGGGAGTCACCGACCTCAATGCTCGTTACAAGGGTGAATAGGTGGAGTTTAACATACTGTAGGTGCTTGGGTATTAAAATTTCATTCTCAAAAGTCCGGGGTAAACTCCGAGGAGTGGTTAAAAGATCCTTAAAGCTTGATGCCCTAAACCTTAATTAGTTGGGAGTCATCGATGGACCCCCGTTACATGGACAATTTAGAAAAGAATATCTTTAAGCCTTGTACTCCTACAATGAAAAAAAATTGTGAAACAAAAGGGTGCGTTCTTAGCCTATTGAATTTGGTGAGTTTGTTAAGTGTTGAAAAAGAACTAGGAAGGGGGGAGAGATTAGTTCAGCATACTATATTTGGAAACTATCAAGTAACACTTAGATTTAAGTGGAAGAGTAAGGTTTGATCCTTTGGAAGTGGAAATGATTTTAAAGCTTCAATTTGCATAATGTCTTCTCTTTATGAATTGTGATTAGGCAAAGTATTTGATAACTCTTGTTGAAATTTGAGTTTTATATTTCTTTAATGTCCCATGTGAGAGTTTGATCATCATGTCACTTAAAATTTTTTGAAGTGATTAGCATGATCTTGTAAAGTATATTACTTTTTAGTTTACTTTTTCTCTCCTTTATTGCTAAGGGACTAGCAATATATCTGTTAGGGGGAGTGATTGCTACTCAAAAAGTGCTATTTGATAGCTTGTAATTAACTCTTTTAAACACTTTTGAGTAGTAGTTATTACCTTTTAACTCAATTAGCATATTAAGGACGTTTGCAATCGTTTCTAATCAAATTGTGTAAGTTTTGGTGCTTTTGATAGTAATTTGATCACCAAAGCAATCCAAGATTGAGGAGAGTTCTATGGAATCCATGGAAAAGCAATTAGAAGCTCATTAACATGAAGAAACAAAGCTTTGAAGCTTTATAGTCCTTTGCCATAAGCAAATCATGAATGCAAGGAGGGAAAGCAAAGAGAGAAATCTAACATGAAGAATTCAAGAGGACAGAAACTGTTGGACACTTTTGGAGCACTTCCTGGAGCTCAATTTATGTATACTATGTTTTGAAGCTTGGGAAGTCAGAAATCCAAGGCTTTAAACGGTGTGTGATTCAGAGTTGAAATGAAGAAGTTAGAGCCATTGGAAGCCGATCACACCAAGCTGAAGGCCAATTTCGCAGGCTGTAAAATCAGCCTTTGGCTGCAAAATTACAAGAGGATGGCTGCGAAATGGTGTCCTTCAGCTTGCGAAATTTTGCAACCATCTTGCACGCTTGCGAAATCCTCCTGAGTGCTTTTAGATATTTGCGGCCGACATTTTTAGATTTTTTGCTTCAGATATTTGATGTCTAAATCCTCATTTTCTCCTTGTAATCCACCAATTATAGGATTCCTTAGTTATTAAGTAAGAACAAAGGGTGAATAACCTCATATATATTGTTTGTAATTTCCATTACAGAGATATCTCGGGAGCTTGTTCTCAGAGACAACTTTTTGTATAGTTTTAAAAGGAAGTAAAATACAGAGCTTTGCTCTGCCTTACCTTCTCGTTTTGATTGTATTTATTTTTCTTACTAGCCAAACAAGCTCTAAGGATGTTTCCTCAGAAAATGAGTGGCTAGGCTTTTTGTTCCTTGGAGCTAAGGTAGCCGGGTAAGGTCCCGAATGCAAGAATTGGTAGTTTTGTTGTTTCAACTGTTAATGAAGAGAAAGTGTGACCCGTTAATGATTTCTATGTTTTCTAGTTAACTTAAAACGCCTTTAATTCACCTAGGCCAACACTTGGTAAGGCAAGTGATCTCCGTCCATTGAGATGCACTAGTTTACCTTTTACGAGCCTTTGGGAGGTGACTTGAAGGTAGGATTTTCTAGAATTGCCAACACTTGGTAAGCTTTTGGACTCTAAGGAGACATCCATTAGTTATCTCTTGTGAGCTTGAGAAGGGATGTCCAAGGTTAATGATCACCTTGAATGGTAAATGCTAGGTGAGTGGCACGAGCCATTGCAAGTTGCATCAATGAGAGGGATTTAGTGTTTGAACTCATTAAAGGGAATCATCTATACAACACCGATTAGAGAATTAACAATATGTTAAGTCTCTAATGCGAGAAAAAGATTCAAGTGACTGGAGCTTTGTTTTTGCATGAGGAGCCTGACTCCAGCGAACCTAAAACTCCAAGGAACGCTTTTCTTCATAAGTAATTCCCATTACTTTCTTTTTAGTTAGCTTAAAACAAATCCTTTTTCAACTAAAGTTTATGTTTTCTTTTGAAGCTAACCTTGAAATGAAAAAGCACAAATTCAACTTTGAATTGGTATTAGTTCTAAGTTGAAAACCCTTCCCAGTGAACGATCCTAGAGCCACTATGCTATATTAGCAAAGGTTATCCTAGTGCATGGTGATATAGGTTATAAAT
The DNA here is from genome assembly GCA_946000715.1 of Vitis cinerea var. helleri x Vitis riparia. Lineage (NCBI taxonomy): Eukaryota > Viridiplantae > Streptophyta > Magnoliopsida > Vitales > Vitaceae > Vitis > Vitis cinerea var. helleri x Vitis riparia. Next base: position 15,760,651 of record OX254005.1, on the reverse strand, counting down.
TTTGTTGATTACTCCTGTCTAAGGACCAAACTCAAGGTACACTAGCTAGGCACGCAATCACGGATGATATGAATGACTTGAGATCCTGTGAGCACAAGCCACTAGATGCTATGAACCACTAAGGGTTGTGAATGATATGAATGATGCTATGTCATGAGCTCAAGCCTCTAGTTGTTATGAACTTCTTAGGGTTGTGGATGACATGAATGACTCTGAGTCATGAGCTCAGGCCTTTAGATTCTATGAACAACTAAGGGTTGTGGTTGACATGAAAGACTCTAATTTGTGATTTCAAGGGTCTAGATGTGATGCATAATTTAAGGCTTTTGATGAAATGAAAGACTCTGACTCTTGAGCTTAAGGCTCTAGATGCTATGAACAACTCAGGGCAATCGTTGACATGAATGACTCAGGGCTATGGATACATGAACAACTTTGGGTTATGAGCTCATGTCTCTAAATTCTATGAACAACTCAAGGTTGTTGTTGACATGAAAGACTCTGGGACATGAGTGCAATGCTCTACATGCAACGAACAACTCAGGGTTGTGATTGACATGAATGACTATGGGTTGTGAGCTCAGGGCTCAAGATGCTATGAAAAATTCAGGGTTATGGATGACATGAACAACTTCGGGTTGTGAGCTCAAGGCTCTAGATGTTATTAACAACTCAAGGTTATGGATGACATGAACAACTTTGGGTCATGAGTTTAGGCCTTTAAATTCTATGAACAACTAAGAGATGTGGTTGAAATGAATGACTTTGATTTGTGAGCTTAGGGCTCTAAATGCTATACATAACTTAAGGTTTTCGATGACATGAAAGACTCTAGGTCGTGAGCTTAGGGCTCTACATGCTATACATAAGTCTGGGCTATTGATGACATGAAAGAGTCCAGGGCGTGAGCTCAAGGCTCTTGATACTATGAAGAACTCTAGGTCATGAGCTCAGGGCTATAGATACTATGAACAACTCAGGATTGTTGTTGACATGAATGAATCTGAGTCGTGAGCTCAGGACTCTAGATGCTATGAACAACTCAGGACTGTGGATGACATGAGCTAATTTTGATCGTGACCTTAGGGCTTTGGATGTTATGAAAACCTTAGAGTTGTGGATGATATGAATGACTTTCCCATGATTTCAATCCTCCATATGCTATGAGTCGCTTAAGGTTGTGGCTGATATGAACGATTCTACTTCTTGAGCTCAAGCCTCTAGATGCTATGAACTGCTCAAGGCTATGAAAGACATGAACGAGTTAGAGTCGTGCTCTCAGGGCTGTAGAGGCTATGAAAAGATCAAGATTGTGGCTGACATGAACGTCTACGGGTTGTGAACTCAAGGCACTAGATGCTCTCAACAACTTAAGGCTATGGATAATGTGACCAACTCTAGGTTATGAGCTCAGAGCTTTAGATATTATCAACAACTCAAGGTGGTGGTTGACATGAAAGGCTCTGGTTCCTAGGCTTAAGGCTCCAGAAGGTATGAACAACTCACTGTTTTGAATGATATGAACGACTTGGGATCCTATGAGCTTAGTCTTGTAGATGCTATGAATCGCTCTAGGTTGTGGATGATTTGAATGATTTTGTATCATGAGCTCAAGGCATTATATGCTATGAACTAATCAGGGCTGTGGAAGATATGAATGACTCTGGGTCATGAGCTCAGGTTTGTAGATGTTATGAACAACTCAGGGCAGTAATTGACATGAACAACTTTGGGTAGTAAGTTGAAGGCTCTAGATGCTACTAACAACTTAGGGTTGTGGATGGCATTAATGACTCTAGGTCAGTGTCTTAGGCCTTTAGATTCTATGATCAGCTTAGGCATGTGGTTGACATCAAAGAATCCTAGTCTTGTGCTTAGGGCTCTAGAAGTTATGAACAACTTAAGATTATCGATGAAAAGAAAGACTCAAGGTTGTGAGCTAAGGGCTCTAGATGCTATTTCCAAGTTAGGGTTATCGATGACATGAAAGACTTTAGATCGAGAGCTCAGGGCTCTAGATATTATGAACAACTAAAGTTTGTGGTTGACATTAACGACTCTAGATTGTGAGCTTAAGGCTCTAGATGTTATGAACAACTCTGGGCTATGAATGACATGAGCTACTCTAGGTCATGAGATCAAAGATCTGGATGCTATAAAGAGTTGAGAGTTATGGATAATATGAATGACCTAGGATCCCATGAGCTCAAGTCTCTAGACGTTATGAACTACTCAAGACTGTGGATGATATGAATGATTTTGTGTCATGAGTTAAAGCCTTTAGATGATATGAACAACATAGGGTTGTGATTGATAAGAAAGACTTTGAGTCATGAGCTTTGGGCTCTAAATGCTATGCACAACTTAAAGCTGTAGATGACATGAAAGACTCTAGGTCATGAGTTCAAGGCTTTAGATGTTATGAATATCTTAGGGTTGTGGTTGACATGAATGACTCCAGGTTGTGAGATCAAGGCTCTAGATGCTATGAACAACTCAGGGTTGTGGTTAACATGAACGACTTTGTGTCGTGAGCTTAGGGCTCTAGATACTATGAATAACTCAAGGTTGTAATTGTCATGAACGACTCTGGGTCATGAGCTTAAGGTTCTAGATTCTATTAACAACTTAGGGTTATGGATAACATGAATGACACCGAATCATGAGCTCAAGCCTTTAGATTCTATGAACAATTCAAGGTTGTGGTTGACACGAAAGACTATGAGTTGTGAGTTCAAGGCTCTAGATGCTATGCACAACTTAAGTTTGTCGATGACATGAAAGACTCTGGGTCATGAGCTTGGGGTTCTACATGCTATACACAGGTCTGGGTTGTTGATGACATGAAAGAGTCTAGGTCGTGAACTAAGGGCTCTTAATATTATAAATAGCTCAGGGTTGTGGATGACATGAACGAGTCAGGGTCATGAGCTCAAGACTCTAGATGCTATGAATAGCTTAGAGCTGTGGATGACATGCTCTACTATGGGTTGTGATCTTAGATCTTTGGATGCTATGAATAGCTCAAAGATGTTGATTATATGTACAACTTGCGATCCCGTGAGCTCAGACCTCTTGATGCTATGAACTGCTTAAGGTCGTGGATGATATGAACAATTCTACATCATGAGCTCAAGCCTTTAGATGCTATGAACTACTTAAGATTATGGAAGATATGAATGACTCTTGGTTTTAATCTCAAGGCTCTTGATGCTATGAACAACTCAGGGTTATGGTTGACATGAACGACTCTAAGTCATGAGATGAAGGCACTAGATGCTATGAAAAACTCAGGATTATGGATGACATGAATGACTCCGAGTTATAAGTTCAGGTCTCTAGATACTATGAACAACTTAGGGTGGTGGTTGACATGAAAGACTCTAGGTTCTGAGCTTAAAGCTTTAGCAGCTATGAACAACTTATAGTTATGGATGATATGGACGACTTGGGATCTCATGAACTTAGGCATATAGATGTTATGAACCGCTCTAGGTTGTGGATAATATGAATGATTCTGTGTCATGAGCTCAAGCCTCTAGATGCTATGAACTGCTCTAGGTAGTGAAAGACATGAATGACTCCGGGTTGTGAGCTCAAGGCTCTAGATGCTACTAATAAACTAGGGTTGTGGATGATATGAACGATTCTGGGTCATGGGATCAGACCTCTAGATTTTATGTAAAGCTCAAGGTTATGGTTGACATCAAAGACTCCTAGTTATGAGCTTAGAGCTCTAGATGTTATGCATAACTTAAGGTTATAGATGACATGAAAGACTCTGAGTCAGGAGTTGAGGACTTTAATGCTATACATAGGTCAGGGTTGTTGATGACATGAAAGACTCCGGGTCGAGAGCTCAAGGCTCTAGATGCTATGAACAACTCATGGTTGTGGTTGACATGAACGACTCTAGGTCATGAGCTTAAGGCTCTGGATGTTATGAACAACTCTCGACTATGGATGGAATGAGCTACTCTTAATCGTGAGTCTAGGGCTCTAGATTCTATGAATAGCTCAAAGTTATGGCTGATATGAATGACTCGAGATCCTATGAGCTTAAGCCTCTAGATGTTATGAATTGCTCTAAGTTGTGGATGATGTGAATGATTCGCCATCATGAACTCAAGCCTCTAGATGCTATGAACTGCTCAGGCTATGGATGACATGAATGACTACGAGTCATGAGCTCAAGACTGTAGATGCTATCAACAACTCAGGGTATTGAATAACATGAATGACTTTAGTTCATGATAACAGGCCTCTAGATTCTATGAATAGCTCAGGGTTGTGGTTGACAAGAAAGACTCCGAGTTGTGAGTGTAGGCTCCTAGATGCCATGCACAGCTTAAGGTTGTCGATGACAAGAAAGACTTCAAGTCATGAGTTTAGGGTTTTAGATGCTATGAACATCTCAGGGCTATAGTTGACATGAACGAATTTGGGTCATGAGGTCAAGGCTTTTGATGTTATGAACAACTAAGGGTTGTACTTAACATGAACGACTCTATGTCCTAAGGCTCTAGATGCTATGAACTACTCAAGGTTGTGGTTAACAAGAATGACTCCGGGTCATGAGCTTAAGGCTCTAGATGCTATGAACAACATAGGTTTGTGGTTGACATGAAGACTCCAAGCCATGAGCTTGGGGCTCTAGATGCTCTTAACAACTCAATGTTATGGATGACATAAATGACACCGGTCATGAGCTAAGGTCTCCAGATTCTATGAACAACTTAGTGTTGTGGTTGATAGGAAAGAGTCTAGGTCATGAGCTAAGGGTTGTAGATGCCATACACAGGTCTGGGTTGTCGATCACATGAAAGACTCTAGGGCATGAGCTAAGGGCTTTAGATACTATGAACAACTCAGGGTTATGGATGACATGAATGACTCTCGATCATGAGCTCTAGGCTCTATATACTATAAACAACTCAAGGGTGTGGTTGACATAAATGACTTCGTGTCGTGAACTCAAGGCTCTAGATGCTTTGAACAGCTCAGAAATATGAACTACTTAGGGTTATGGATGACTTAAACAACTCGGGGTCATGATCATAGGGCTATAGATGTTATAAATTCCTCATGGTGCTAGTTGACATGAGCGACTCTAGGTCGTGAGCTCAAGGCTCTATATGTAACTTACACTTCTAGGTTAGGGTTGAAATGAATAACTTCATGGCTTTAGATGCTATGAACAACTCAATGATATGGATGACATGAATGACTTTGGGTCCTGAACTCAATCCTTTAGATACTATGAACAACTCAGGGTTGTGCTTGACATGAACGATTCTGGGTCATGAGCTTAGGGTATAGGTTCTATGAACTACCTAAGGTTGTTGATGACTTAAACTACTCTAGGTTGTGAGTTGAGGTCTAGATGCTATGAACAGCTTGGGGCTATGGTGGACAAGAACCACTCCGAGTCATGATCTCAGGCCTTTAGATGCTATGAACAACTCAGGGTTATGGTTGGCATGAACGACTCTAGATCATGAGCTTAAGTCTTTAGATGCTTTTAACAACTCAGGGTTGTGGATGATATGAACGACTCTGAGTCATGGCCTCAAGATTCTATGAACACCTTAGGGTTGTGGTTAATGTGAAAGGCTTCGGGTCTTGAGCTCAGGGTTCTAGAAGTTATGAACAATTCAATGTTGTGGATGATATGAACGACTTGGGATCCCTTGAACTTAGTCATTTAGATTTATGAAATGATTAGGGCTAGGAAATATAGTAATTATTTAGTGTCATGAGCTTAAGCCTTGAGATGCTATGACCTACTTAAGGTTGTGGATGAGATGAATGACTCTAGGTCGTGAGCTTAGGGCTCGAGATGCTATCAACAACTTAGGGTTGTGGTTAACCTGAACAACTTTGGGTCATGAGCTCAGGGGTCTAGATGCTATGAACAGCTCATAGTTGTGGATGATATGAATGGCTTGGTCTCCTATGACTTGAGGCCTTTAGATGCTATGAACCGTTTAGGGTTATGGATGTTAATAACGATTCTACATCATGCGCTCAAGGCTCTATATGCTATGAACAACCCTAGGTTGTGAGCTCAAGGCTTTAGATTCTATGAACTACTCATGGTTATGGTTGACAAGAAGAAGTTCAGGTCATGACCTCAAGGCTCTAGATTCTATGAATAGCTAAGGATTATGAATGACATGAGCTACTCCAGGTCATGAGCTTACAACTTTGGATGCAATGAAGAACTCGACATATTGGATGATATAAATGACTTGGTATTTCATGAGCTTAGTCCTCTAGATGCTATGAACAACTCAGGGCTCGGGATGATACGAATGATTCTTGGTCGTGAGCCTATGGCTCTAAATGATATAAATAACTTAAGGCTATGGATGACATGAACGACCCTAGGTAGTGAGTTCAGGGCTCTAGATGCTATGAACAACTTAGGGCTATGATTAACAAGAACAACTCTAGGTCATGAGCTCAATGCTATGAATAGCTGAAGGCTACATATGACATGAATGACTCCAGGTCATGAGTTGAAGGCTCTAGATACTATGAACAACTTAGGGTTATGGTTGACACGAATGGCTCTAGGTCGTGATCTCACGACTCTAAATGTTATTAATAGCTCAAGGCTGTGAATGATATAAACTACTCTGGGTCATGAGCTAAGGACGATGGATGCTATGAACAACTAAGCATTATGGATGATATGAATGACATAGGATCATGTGAGTTCAAGCCTCTATATGTAATTACAACTCAAAGTTGTAGATGATATGAATTTATTTGCTTCATGAGCTTAGGGTTGTGGATGACATGAATGAATTTGGGTCATGAGTTCAGAGTTATGGATGATATGAACAACTTAGGATCCCATAAGCCTAAGCTTCTAGATGTTATTAACAACTTAGGGTTGAGGATAACATGAACGATTCTTGTTCACGAGCCAATGGCTTTAAATGCTATGAACAACTCAAGATTGTGCATCATATGAAAGACTTTGAGTCATGAGGGCTTTATATGTAATGAAAAGCTAAGGATTGTGGTTGACAAGAATAGTTTAGGTCATGAGCTCAAGGCTATATATGCTATAAAAAACTCACGGTTGTTAATGACAGGAGCTACTCCGGGTCATAATTCATGACTTTGGATGCTATGAACAACTCAGAGTTGTGGATGATAGCAACGGCTCATGACCTCGTGACCTCAGTCCTCTAGATTCTATGAGCAGCTCAAGGTTGTAGATCATATGAATAGTTCTTAGTCATGAGCTCATGGTCCTAAATGCTATGAGCAGTTGAGGGTTATGGACGACATGTATTACTTCGGGTAGTGAGGTTAAGGCTCTAGATGCTATGAACAACTCAAGATTATAGTTAACATGAATGATTTCAAGTTGTGAGTTGAGGGTTTGGATGACATGAATGACTCTAGGTCATGAGCTCAAGGCTCTACATATTCAATGTGGGCCTGTGGTTAACATGAACAACTCCAGGTCATGAGGTCAGGGCTCTAGATGCTATGAGTAACTTATGCTTGTTAATGACATGAACTACTCTAGGTCATGAGCTCAGGTCTTTAGATGCTATGAACAGCTCCATGTTATGGATGATACATATGATTCTAAGTCATGAGCTCAAGGATCTAGATGCTATGAACAACTCAGGGTTGCGAATGGTATGAGCGATTTTGGGTCATGAACTCAAGGCTCTAGAGATAATGAACAACTCAAGGTTATAGATGAATAAACGACTTCGGGTCGTGAGCTCAGGACCCTAGATGTTATGAACACCTCATTATTTTAGATGTTATGAATGACTCAGGATCTTGTGACCTTAAGCCTCTAGATGCTATGAACAACTTAGGACTCAAGATGATATGAATTATTCATGGTCGTGAGCCAATGACTTTAAATACTACAAAATCTAAGGACGGTGGATGATGTGGAGGACTTAGAGTCATGAGCTCAGGGCTCTAGATACTATGAACAACATAGGGTTATGGTTGACATGAAGGACTTCGGGTCATGATCTTAGGGCTTTAGATGCTATGAATAGCTTAGGGTTGTTGATGACATGACCTACTATGGGTCGTGATGTCAGGGCTCTAGATACTATGCACAGCTCTGGTCTGTGGTTCACATGAATGACTCTGGATCATGAGCTGAGGGCCTTAGATGTTATGAACAACTAAGGGTTGTCATGCCATGAAAGACTTAGGGTTATGAGCTTAGGAGTTTAGATGCTATGAATAGCTCTGGGTTATGGATTACATGTACTATTTGAGGTCATGAGCTTAGGGCTATAAGTATTATGAACATCTTAAGGGTATGGTTGAAATGAACAACTCTGGGTCATTAGCTCAGGGTTTTAAATACTATGAATAACTCATGGCAATCAAAAGCATGAACTTCTATAGGTCTTGAGCTCAGGGCTTTATATGCTATGAATAGCTCAGGGTTTTTTATCACATGAACCACTCTAGCTCGTGAGGATAAGGCTCTAGAGGCTATGAACAACTCTGAGATGTGGTTGAAATGAATGACCCCGAGTCGTGAGCTTAAGGCTTTAGATTATAAGAATAACTCAGAGTTGTGGATAACATGGTCTACTCAGGGTCGTGATCTCATGACTCTAAATTCCGTGAACAACATTAGGTTATGGTTGACATGAATGACTATTGGTCATGAGCTCAAGGCTCAAGTTGCTATTAATAGCTTAGGGTTGTGGTGTACATGAACGAATCTAGGTCATGAGCTTAGGGCTTTAGATGTTATGAGTAACTCAAGGTTGTGGAAGACATGAAAATCTCTAGGTCGTGAGCTCAAGCCTCTAGATGCTATGACCAACTCAGGGCTGTGGATGACATGAACGACTTCGAGTTATGAGTTCAAGGCTCTAGATGCTATGAAATACTCTGGGTCTTAAGCTCAGAGCTTTGGACGCTATGAACAACTAAGGACTATCAAATACATAAGGCAATTTACATCATGAGCTGAAGGCTCTAAATGCAATCAATAGCTCTAGGTCGTGGTTCATATGAACGACTCTGGTTCGTGAGCTTAGGGCTCTAGATACTATGTAATGCTCAAGGTTGTCGATGATATGAAAGACTCTAGGTCATGAGATTAGGGCTCTAGATGCTATGCGCAACTTAGGATTGTGGACAACATGAATGACTTGGAGTTTGTGAGCTTAGGGCTCTATGTACTATGAATAGTTCAGGGTTGTGGTTGAGATGAACAAATTTTGGTTGTCATCTCAAGGCTTTACATCCTATGAACAACTTAGGGCTATGGATGACTTATGCTACTTTTGGTTGTCAACTTAGGGCTTTAGATACTATGCATAAGTTAAAGCTGTGGTTGACATGAACAACTTTAAGTCATGAGCTTAAAGCCTAAAATGCTATGAAAAGCTTAGGGTTGGTGATGACTAGAGCAACATTGGGTCATAAGCTCCGGGCTCTAGATGCTATGACAACTCTTAGCTATGGTTAACTTGAACGACTTCAGGTCATGAGCTCAGGACTCTAGATGCTATGAACAACTTAGAGCTATTGATGACACGAAAGAATCCAGGTCATAAGCTTAGGGCTTTAAATGATATGAACAACTTAAGGTTGTGGATACAAAGAACATCTCAAGGTTGTGGTTAACATGAACAACTTCGGGTTGTGATCTAAGGACTTTAGATGCTATGAACAACTCAGGGTAGTCGAAGGCATAAGTTACTCTAGGTCACGAGCTCAGGGCTTTAGATGTTATGAACAGGTTTTGACAACGGTTGACATGAACAACTTTAGGTAGTGTGCTTAAGGCTCAAGATCCTATGAAGATCTCAAAGCTATGGATGGAATCCGCTACTCTGAGTCATGAGCTTAAAGCTCTAGATGCTATGAATAACTCTAGGTTATGGATGACATAAGTTACTTTGGGTCAAGATCTTAGGGCTATAGATGCTACGAATAGTTGTGTGTTATGGTGAAAATGAACAACTTCGAGTCGTGAGCTTAGGTCTTTAGATGCTATGAACCGCTTTGGGCTATGGATAAAATAGGCTACTCTTGGCGGTGGGCTTAAGGGTTTAACTGCTATGAATAGCTCTAGGTTGTGGCTTACATGAACAACTTTGGGACGAGAGCTCAAGGATCTATATGCTTTTAATAGCTTATGGTTATGGATGACATGAACTACAATGGGTCATTAGCTCGAGGCTCTAGATGCTATGAACAACTCTAGAATTTGGTAAACATGAACAACTCCCGATCGTGAGCTTTGGCCTCTTGATGCTATGAACAACTCAAGGTTGTCAATGACATGAAATACTACAAGTCGTGAGCTTAGGGCTCTTGATGTTATAAACAACTCAAGACTGTGGATGACATGATCTACTCTGGGTTGTGAGCTTAGGGCTCTAAATGCTATGAACAACTTAGGCCTTTGGATCACATTAGCTACAATGGATCATGAGCTTAGGGCTCTCGATGCTATAAGTAGCTCTAGGCTGTGGTTGACTTGAATGACTCTGGGTTGTGAGCTTAGGTCTTTAAATGCTATGAACCGCTTTGGGCTGCGGATAATAAGGGCTACTCTAGGTCATGAGCTCAGGGCTCTATCTGCTATGAATAACTCTGGGCTCTGGCTGACATGAACAACTCTAGGTCGTGAGCTCAAGGCTCTGGATGTTGTTAACAACTCACAATTGTGGATGACATGAGCTACTATGGGTCGTGAGCTCAGGGCTCTAAATGTTATGAATAGCTCTAGATTTTTGAAAATATAAATGACTCCCGATTATGAGCTTAGGTCTCTAGATGCTATGAACAACTTAGGGTTGTCAATAAAATTAAAGACTATAGTTCGTGAACTCAAGGCTCTTGATGTTATGAACAACTCAAGGTCGTGGATCACATGATCCGCTCTAGGTCATCAGCTCAAGGCTTAGATGCTATGCATAGTTTAGGCTTGTGGATCACATTAGCTACTATGGCTCGTGAGCTCAGGGCTCTCGATGCTATGAGTAGCTCTAGGTTGTGGTTGACTTGAATGACTCTTAGTCATGAGCTTAGGTTTCTAGATGCTATGAACCACTCTAGGTTATTGATAATATGGGTTACTCTAGGTCATGAGCTCAAGGCTTTAGTTGCTATGAACAGCTCTGGGTTGTGGCTGATAGGAACAACTCTAGGTCGTGAGCTCAAGGCTCTAGATGCTATTAACAGCTCACGATTATGGATGACATGAGCTACTATAGGTCGTGAGCTTAGGGTTGTAAATACTATGAATAGCTCTAGACTTTCATAGATATGAATGACTCCCGATTATGAGCTTAGGCCTCTAGATGCTATGAATAGCTTAGAGTTATCAATGACATTAAAGACTACAATTCGTGAGCTTAAGGCTCTTAATGTTATGAACAACTCAAGGTCGTTGATGAAATGATCTACTCTAGGTCATGAGCTCAAGGCTCTAGATGCTATGAATAGCTTAGAGCTGTGGATCACATTAGCTACTATGGCTCATGAGCTTTGTGCTTTAAATACTATGAACAACACTAGGCTATGGTTGACTTGAATGACTCCAGGTTGTGAGCTCCGAGCTTTAGATGCTATGAACAACTTAGGGTTGTCGATGACTTGAAAGACTCTAAGTCATGAGTTTAGGGTTCTAGATTTTATGAACAACTTAAGGTTCTGGATTACATGAATGACTCAGGGTCGTGAACAAAGGACTATAGATACTATGAACATCTCATGGTTATGGTTGACATGAATGACCCTTGGTTGTGAGCTCAGGACTTTAGATGCTATGAACAGTTTAGGGCTATCAGTGATATGAGCCAATCCAAGTCGTGACCTTAAGGCTCTAGATGCTATGAATTGCTCAAGGTGGCCAAAGACATGAAATACTCTAGGTCATGAGCTCAAGCCACTAGATTCTATGATTATCCCAGGGCTGTGGAAAACATGAATAACCTTAGGTCTTGAGCTTAAGGCTCTAGATGCTATAAAAAACCCTAGGTTGTGATCGACATGAATGACACAAGGTTGTGAGATCAAGGGTTTAGATTTTGTGAACAACTCAGGGCTTCTAATGACATGAGCCACTCTAGGTCTTGAGATCAGGACTTTAAATTCTATGAACAACTTTGGGTTGTCGATGATATGAAAGACTCTGGGTAGTGTGCTTAGGGCTCAAGATTCTATGAAGAGCTCAAGATTGTAGATGACATGAACGAATCTGCGTTGTTAGCTAAGAGCTTTAGATGCTATGAACAACTTTGTGCTATGGTTAACATGATAAGTTCCTGATCGGGAAATCAGAGCTTTAAATGCTATTAATAGCTTAGGGCTGTCGATGACATAAAAGACTACGGGTCGTCAGCTCAAGGCTCTTGATGCTATGAACAGTTCAAGACTATGGATGACATCAACTACTCTGAGACGCGATCTTAGGGCTCTAAATGCTATGAATAGCTTCAGGTTATGGATGACATCAGCTAGTCTAGGTCATGATAACAAGGTTTTATATGCTATGAACAGGTTTGAGCTATGGTTGACATGAATAACTCTGGGTCATGAGCTCAGAGCATTAGATGCTATGAACCACTATCGGGTATGGATAACATAGCCTACTCTGGGTAATGAGCTAAGGGCCCTTGATGTTTTGAACAACTCTAGGCTGTGGCTGACATGAATAACTTTGGGTCATGAGCTAAGGGCTCTGGATGCTATTAATAGCTTACGATTATGGATGACATGAGCTACTCTAAGTCATGAGTTCAAGGTTCTAGATGCTATGAACAACTATCAACTTTAGCTGATATGAACGACTCTCGATTGTGGGCTCAAGCCTCTTGATGCTATAAACAACTTAGGGTTTTCAAAGACATGAAAGACTACGGGTCATAAGGTCAGAGCTCTTGATGCTATGAGCAACTTAGGGCCATAGATTGCATGATCTACTCTGTGTTTTGAGCTCAAGGCTCTAGATGCTACGGACAAATCTAGGTTATGGTTGACTTAAACGACTCCGGGTCATGAGTTTTGGACTTTCAATGCTATGAATAGCTTAGGGTTATTGATGACACAAAAGACTCTAGGTCATGAGCTTAGGGCTTTAAAGGCTATAAACACCTTAGGGTGATGCATGACATGAATGACTTAGGGTTCTGAGCTAAGGGCTATAGATACTATGAAAACATAAGGGATGTGGTTTAAAAGAATGACTCGGGGTCGTGAGTTTAGGGTTATAGATACTGTGAACATCTTAGGGTTGTGGTTGACATGAGGGACTCTAGGTCATGAGCTTAGAGATTTAGATGCTATGAATAGCTCTAGGTTTTAGTTTACATGAATGACTCCGAGTTGTGAGCTCAAGCCTCCAGATTTTTCGAATATCTGAGGGATGTGAATAACATGAACGACTATGGGTCTTTAGCTCAAGGTTCTAGATGTTATGAACAACACTAAGCAATGGTTGAGATGAACGAGACTAGGTTGCGAGCTCAAGGCTTTAAATGATAAGGACAACTTAGGTCTTTCGATGACATGAGCCACTCTGGATTGTAAGATCAGGGCTTTAAATGCTTTAAATAGCTCTGGGTTATCGATGTTATGAAAGACTACAGGTCATAAGGTCAGGGCTCTTGATGTTATGAGCAACTTAGGGCCATAGATTGCATGATCTACTCTGTGTTTTGAGCTCAAGGCTCTAGGTACTACGAACAAATCTAGGTTATGGTTGACTTGAACGACTCCGGGTCATGAGCTTTGGACTTTCAATGCTATGAACAGCTTAGGGTTATTGATGACACAAAAGACTCTAGGTCGTGAGCTTAGGGCTCTAAAGGTTATAAACACCTTAGGGTGATGCATGACATGAATGACTCGGGGTTCTGAGTTAAGGGCTATAGATACTATGAAAATATCAGGGATGTGGTTTGAAAGAATGAATCAGGGTTGTGAGTTTAGGGTTATAGATACTATGAACATCTTAGGGTTATGGTTGACATGAGCGACTCTAGGTCATGAGCTCAGAGATTTAGATGATATGAATAGCATTAGGTTTTGGTTTACATGAATGACTCCGAGTTATGAGCTCAAGCCTCTAGATTTTCCGAACATCTAAGGGATGTGGATAACATGAACGACTATGGGTCTTTAGCTCAAGGTTCTGGATGTTATGAACAACGCTAAGCAATGGTTGAGATGAACAAGACTAGGTTGCGAGCTCAAGGCTTTAAATGATAAGGACAACTTAGGGCTTTCGATGACATGAGCCACTCTAGATTGTGAGATCAGGACTTTAAATGCTTTAAATAGCTCTGGGTTGTCGATGATATCAAAGACTTTGGATCGTGAGTTCAAGGCTAATGATTCTATGAACAAGTCAAGGCTATGGAATGCATAATGCACTCTAGGTCTTGAGCTCAAAGTTATAGATTCTATGAATAGCTTAATCTTATAGTTTACAGGAATGACTTTGGGTTCTTAGCTCATGCCTTTAGATGCTGTCAACAACTCAGGGCTGTCGATGACATTAGCCACACTTAGGCATCAACTCAAGGCTTTAGATGCTATGAACAACTTTAGGTTGTTGTTAAAATAAATGACTTCTAGTCATGAGCTTAGGGATTTAGATGCTATGAACAACTCGGGGCTATAGATGCTATGCACAACTTAGGACAATGAATGACATGAATTCCTTTAGGTCATTAACTTAGGGCCTTAGATTGAATGAACAACTGTAGGTTGTTGTTGACATAAAGGACCTCGGATCGTCAACTCAAGGCTTTAGATGCTAAGAACAACTCAGGGATGTGGATGAGAAGAGCCACTTTAGGTCTTCAACTCATTGCTCTAGATGCTATGAACAACTCTGAGTTATGGTTGACATGAGGGACTCTAGGTCATGAGCTGAATGCTTTAGATGCTAGGAAGAGCTTAGGATTATCAATGGCATGAGCCACTCTAGGTCATGAGCTTAGAGCTTTAGATGTTATGAATAGCTCTAGGTTTTGGTTTACATGAATGACTTTTAGTTGTGAGCTCAAGCCTCTAGATTTTACGAACATTTCATGGATGTGGGTAACATGAATGACTTTGGGTCTTGAGATAAGGGCACTAGATGCTATGAACAATATTGGGCTATGGTTGAGATGAACGAGACCAAGTCATGGGCTCAAGGCTTTAAGTGTTATGGACAACTCAGGGCTTCCGACGACATGAGCCACTTTATGTTGTGAGATCAGGGCTTTACATGCTTTGAATAGCTTTGGGTTATTGATGATATGAAAGACTCTGGGTCATGAGTTTAAGGATAATGATTCTATGAACAACTCAAGGCTATGGATGACATGACTGAGTCGAGGTTAAGAACTTGGGGCCCTAGATGCAATGAACAACTATGGGTTGTGGTTGACATGAAAGACTCAAGGTCATGAGCTTAAGGCTCTAGATGTTATGAACAGCTCAAGGATGTGGAATACATAATCCACTTTAGGTCTTGAGCTAAGGGTTGAGATTCTATGAATAGATTAAGCTTATGGTTGACCTGAACGACTTCAGGTTCTTAGCTCATGGCTTTAGATGCTATCAACAACTCAGGGCTGTCGATGACATTAGCCACACTTGGGCATGAGATCAGGCCTTTAGATGTTACGAACAACTTTAGGCTATGGTTGAGATGAACGACTTCTAGTCATGAGCTTAGGGTTTTAGATGCTATGAACAACTCAGCGCTATCGATGATAGGAAACACTCTCGGTCATGAGCTCAGGGTTATAAATACTATGAACAACTTAGGACAGGGAATGACATGAGTGCCTTTGGGTCATTAACTTAGGGCCTTAGATTAACTGAACAACTATAGATTGTTATTGACATAAAGGACCTCAGATCATCAAATTAGAGCTCTAGATGCTAAGAACAACTCAAGGATGTGGATGAGATGAGCCATTCTAGGTCTTGAACTTAATGCTCTAGATGTTATGAACAACTTTGGGTTATGGTTGACATGAGTGACTCTATGTTATGAGCTCAAAGCTTTAGATGCTATGAAAAGCTTAGGGTTGTCAATGGCATGAGCCACTCTAGGTCATGAGCTCAAGGCATTAGATGCTATGAATAACTCTGGGTTTTGGTTTAGATGAATGACTCCAAGTTGTGAGCTTAAGCCTTTAGATTTTACGAACATCTCATGGATGTGAATGACATGAAAGACTTTGGGTCTTGAGCTCAAGGCTTTAGATGAACAAGACCAGGTCGTGAGCTCAAGGCTTTTAATGTTATGGACAACTCAGGGCTTTCGATGACATTAGCCACTCTGGGTTGTGAGATCAGGGCTTTAAATGCTTTGAATAGCTCTAGGTTGTTGATGATATGAAAGACTCTGGATTGTGAGTTTAAGGATAATGATTC
This sequence comes from Vitis cinerea var. helleri x Vitis riparia, assembly GCA_946000715.1. Lineage (NCBI taxonomy): Eukaryota > Viridiplantae > Streptophyta > Magnoliopsida > Vitales > Vitaceae > Vitis > Vitis cinerea var. helleri x Vitis riparia. The sequence goes on along the minus strand of OX254005.1, from coordinate 15,744,241 downwards.
TTTGAACAACTCAAGGCTATAGATGACATGAATGACTCGAGGTAAAGAGCTCGAAGCCCTAGATGCAATGAACAACTATGGGTTGTTGTTGACATGAAAGAATCAGGGTCGTGAGCTTAGAGCTTTAGATGCTATGAACAACTCAAGGTTGTCAATGACATTAGCCACTCTAGGTTTATGCTTTAGCCTTTAAAGGATATGAACAACTTAGAGTTGTGGTCATATGAATGACTCTAGGTCATGAGCTCAGGTCTCTAGATGCTATGAGCAGCTCAAAGCTATAGATGGCATGAAAAACTCTAGGTTATGAGCTCAGTGCATTAGGTTCTATGACTAGGTCAAGGTTCTGCATGACATGAACAACTATAGGTCGTGAGCTTAGGGCCTTGGATCTAATGAACAACTTTGGGTTGTGGTTGACATGAAAGATTCTGGGTTATGACTTTAGGCTCTAGATGTTATGAACAGCTTAAGGATGTGTAATCCATAATCCACTCTAGGTCTTGAGCTCAAGGTTGTAGATTTTATGAATAGCTTAAGATTATGGTTTACATGAACGACTTCGGGTTCTTAGCTCATGGCTTTAGAGGCTATCAACAACTCAGGGTTGTCGATGACATTAACCACACTTGGGCATGAGCTTAGGGCTTTAGATGCTATGAACAACTTTAAATTGTGATTGAGATGAACAACTTGTAGTCGTGAGCTTAGGGCTCTAGATGCTATGAACAACTCAGGGCTATCGATGATAGGAAACATTCTAGGTCATGAACTCAGGACTATAGATGCTATGAACAGCTTAAGACAGTGAATGACATGAACGCCTTTAGGTCATAAACTTAGGTCCTTAGATTGAATGAACAAGTATAGGTTGTTTTTGTTGACATAAACGACATCAGAACGTCAACTCAAGGCTCTAGATGCTAAGAACAACTTAGGGATGTGGATGAGATGAGCCACTCTAGGTCTTCAACTCAATACTCTAGATGCTATGAACAACTCTGGGTTATGGTTGACATGAGCAACTCTAGGTCATGAGCTTAAAGCTTTAAATGCTATGAAGAGCTTAGGATTGTCAATGGCATGGGCCACTCTAGGTCATGAGCTCAAGGCTTTAGATGCTATGAATAGCTCAGGGTTTTGGTTTACATGAATGACTCCAAATTATGAGCTCAAGCCTCTAGATTTTATGAACATCTCATGGATGTGGATGACATGAATGACTCTAAGTTTGGAGCTCAAGGCTCTAGATACTATGAACAACACTAGTTTATGGTTGAGATGAATGAGACCAGGTCATGAGCTCAAGGCTTTAAATGTTATGGACAACTCAGGGCTTTCGATGACATAAGCCACTCTAGGTTGTGAGATCAGGGCCTTAAATGCTTTGTATCACTTTGGGTTGTCGATGATATGAAAGACTCTGGGTCATGAGTTCAAGGCTAAAGATTCTATGAACAACTTAAGGCTATGGATGACATGAATGAATTGAGGTTAAGAGCTCAGGGCCTTAGATGCAATGAACAACTATGGGTTATGGTTGACATGAAAGACTTAGGGTCGTGAGCTTAGGGCTTTAAAGGCTATAAATAGCTCGGGGTTGTCCATGACATGATCCACTCTGGGTCTTATGCTCAAGCCTTTAGAGGATATGAACAACTTAGGGCTGTGGTTGACATGAATGACTCTAAGTTATGAGCTTATGTCTCTAGATGATATGAACAACTTAGAGGTATGAATGACATGAAAAACTCTGGGTCATGAGCTCAATGCATTAGATTCTATGAATAGGTCAAGGTTGTGCATGACATGAACAACTTTAGGTCGTGAGCTCAGGGCCCTAGATGTAATGAATAACTCTAGATTGTGGTTGACAAGAAAGATTCTGAGTCGTGAGCTCAATGCATCAGATTCTATGAATAGGTCAAGGTTGTGCATGACATGAACAACTTTAGGTCGTGAGCTCAGGGCCCTAGATGTAATGAACAACTCTAGGTTGTGGTTGACAAGAAAGATTATGGGTCGTGAGCTCAAGGCTCTAGATGTTATAAATAACTTAAGGATGTGGAAGACATAAGCCACTCTAGGTCTTGAGCTCAGGGTTGTAGATTTTATGAATAACTTAAGCTTATGGTTGACATGAATGACTTCGGGTTCTTAGCTCATGGCTTTAGATGCTATCAACAACTCGAAGCTATTGATGGCATTAGCCATACTTGGGCATGAGCTCAGGGATTTAGATGCTACAAACAACTCTGGGTTGTAGTTGAGATGAACAACTTCTAGTCGTGAGCTTAAGGCTTTAGATGTTATGAACAACTTAGGGCTATCGATGATAGGAAACACTATGGGTCGTGAACTCGAGGCTCTAGATGTTATGAACAACTCAGGGCTATCGATGATAGGAAACACTATGGGTCGTGAACTCAGGGCTATAGATGCTATGAACAGCTTAGGACAGTGAATGACATGAATGCCTCTAGGTCATTAACTTAGGAGAGGATCATCAACCAAGAAGAAATGATAAAGAAACACATGCCTCCACCATTCCCCCAAGCTTTGCATGGCAAAAAGGGAATCAGCAATGCATAAAAAAATTCTTGAAGTGTTGAGGCAAGTGAAGGTTAACATCCCTTTGCTAGACATGATCAAACAAGTTCCGACTTATGCAGAATTCCTAAAGGACTTATGCACTATAAAAAGAGGGTTAAATGTGAGTAAGAAGGCCTTCTTAATTGAGCAAGTAAGTTCCATTATACAATGCAAGTCTCCTATGAAATACAAAGATCCGAGCTGTCCTACCATCTCAGTGATGATTGGAGAGACGAGTGTAAAGAAAGCTTTGTTGGACTTGGGAGCAAGTGTAAATTTCCTACCCTACTCTATCTATAAGCAATTGGGAGTTGGAGAGTTGAAACCAACATCAACCACTCTGTCTCTAGCAGATAGATCTGTGAAAATTCCAGGTATGATTGAAGATGTCCTAGTTCAAGTTGACAAATTCTACTACCCAATGGATTTTGTTGTTCTTGATATGCCGGTTGCTAAAGGAACTAACTGTATTCCTATCATACTTAGAATACCATTCCTAGCTACATCAAATACTATCATCAATTGTAGGAATGGAGTCATGCAGCTTACATTTGGCAACATGACATTGGAGCTCAATATCTTCTATATGTGCAATAAATAATTCCATCCGAAAGAAGAAGAAGGACTAGAAGAGGTGTGCATGATTGACAACTTAGTGGAAAAGCATTGTGATAAGAAGATGCTAGAAGATTTGAATGAGAGTTTTAGGGATCTTGATGAAGGGTTACCTGAACCCTTAGATTTGCTTGCTACTCTACCTCCTTTAAAGACGAGGAAAGAAATTCTCCCTCTATTCAATAGGGACGAGACATAAGAAGTTGTTAAGGAGGAGCCCCCAAAGCTTATTCTGAAGCCATTACCCACGGAGTTGAAGTATGCATACCTGGAAGAGAACAAATAGAGCCCTGTTGTTATTTCTTCATCTCTTATCACTACTTAGGAGGATTGTCTACTTGAAGTCCTCAGGAAATGCAAGAAGGCAATAAGGTGGAAAATTTTTTATCTGAAAGGGATTAGCCCTTTAGTCTGTACTCATCATATATACATGGAAGAAGAAGCTAAGCCAGTTCCTCAACCCCAAAAAAAGGTTAAACTCTCACATGCAAGAGGTGGTACGAGCTAAAGTGCTTAAGCTACTTCAAGCCGATATTATCTATCCCATATCAGATAACCCATGGGTGAGTCCTACGCAAATCATACCAAAGAAATCAGGGATCACAGTGGTGCAAAATGATAAGGGAGAGGAAGTTTCTACATGCCTCATGATTGCTACTCAAAAAGTGCTATTTGATAGCTTGTAATTAACTCTTTTAAACACTTTTGAGTAGTAGTTATTGCCTTTTAACTCAATTGGCATATTAAGGACCCTTGCAATCGTTTCTAATCAATTTGTGTAAGTTTTGGTGTTTTTGATAGTATTTTGATCACCAAAGCAATCCAAGATTGAGGAGAGTTCTATGGAATCCATGGCAAAGCAATGGGAAGCTCATTAACATGAAGAACCTAAGCTTTGAAGCTTTATAGTCCTTTGCCATAAGCAAATCATGAATGCAAGGAGGGAAAGCAAAGAGAGAAATCTAACATGAAGAATTCAATAGGACAGCAACTGCTGGAGCACTTCCTGGAGCTTAATTAATGTACACTATATGCTGTTTCAAAGCTCGGGAAGTCAGCAATCCAATGCTTCAAACAGTGCATGATTCGGAGTTGAAATGAAGAAGTTAGAGCCATTGGAAGCCGATCACACAAAGCTGAAGGCCAATTTCGCAGGCTACGAAATCACAAGAGGATGGCTGCGAAATCAGCCTTTGGCTGCGAAATGGTGTCCTTCAGGTTACGAAATTTCACAGCCATCTTGCACGCCTGCGAAATCCTGCTGAGTGCTTCCAGATATTTGCAACCGACATTTTTAGATTTTTTGCTTCAGATATTTGATGTTTAAATCCCCATTCTCTCCTTGTAATCCACCAATTATAGGATTCCTTAGTTATTAAGTAAGAACAAAGGGTGAAGAACCTCATATATATTGTTTTGTAATTTCCATTATAGAGAGCACTCGGGAGCTTGTTCTCAGAGACAACCTTTTGTATAGTTTTAAAAGGAAGTAAAATACAGAGCTTTGCTCTGCCTTACCTTCTCGTTTTGATTGTATTTATTTTTTCTTACTAGCCAAACAAGCTCTGAGGATGTTTCCTCATAGAATGAGTGGCTAGGCTTTTTGTTCCTTGGAGCTAAGGTAGCCGAGTAAGGTCCCAAATGCAATAATTGGTAGTTTTGTTGTTTCAGCTGTTAATGAAGAGAAAGTGTGACCTGTTAATGATTTCAATGTTTTTAGTTAACTTAAAATGCCTTCAATTCACCTGGGTCAACACTTGGTAAGGCAAGTGATCTCCGTCCATTGGGATGCACTAATTAACCTCTTGCGAGCCTTTGGGAGGTGACTTGAAGGTAGGATTTTCTAGAATTGCCAACACTTGGTAAGCTTTTGGACTCTAAGGAGACATCCATTAGTTATCTCTTGCGAGCTTGAGAAGGGAATTTCAAGGTTAATGATCACCTTGAATGGTGAAGGCTAGGTGAGAGGCACGAGCCATTGCAAGATGCATTAGTGAGAGGGAATTAGTGCTGAAATCCATTAAAGGGAAACATCTGTACAACACCGGTTAGAGAATTAACTATATGTTAAGTCTCTAATGCGAGAAAAAGATTCAAGTGACCGGAGCTCTATTTTTGCATGAGGAGCCTGACCCCAGTGAACTTAAAACTCCAAGGAACGCTTTTCTTCATAAGTAATTCCCATTACTTTCTTTTTAGTTAGCTTAAAATCAATCCCTTTTCAAGCAAAGTTTATGTTTTCTTTTTAAGCTAACCTTGAAATAAAAAAGCACCAATTCAGCTTTGAATTGGTATCAGTTATAAGTTGAAAACCCTTTCCAGTGAACGATCCTAGAGCCACTATGCTATATTAGCTAAGGCTATTCTAGTGCATGGTGATATAGGTTATAAATTTTGTTGATTACTCCTGTTTGAGGACCAAACTCAAGGTACACCAGCTAGGCACGCAATCAAATGGCGCCGCTGCCGAGAAAGGTGCCAACTTCACAATGATATTATTCCAAAGTACTTGTGATTTTCATCATAAGTTTGGTGATTCTTCTTTCATTTTCCTAACTCTTTTAATTGTTTCTTTTACTTGTTCATACTCTAACATATCTTTTAATTTAGTTTTAGTTAATCTAAGTCTTTTTGTAGTTTTGTTTTGTTTTGTTTTGTTTTGTTTTTGTTTTTGTTATAGTTGATACTAGTTGTGTATGCCAAATTGGATACGAGATAGTGGAGGAAGGCTTGTGAAACGTGAAACACCTCATAACAAGGAATTGGAATTGAGCTTGAATATCATGGAAGATACACCTAAAGATCGGCATAGTCACCATGGTCACTAGGACAATCCCAATGAATTTAGATCAATGAGGGACCGCATGCATCCACCTCGTATGAGTGCACCATCATGTATAGTGCCCCCTACAGAGCAGTTAGTGATCATACCACATATTGTTCCACTTCTACCAACTTTCCATGGGATGGAAAGTGAGAATCCCTATGCACATATCAAGGACTTTGAAGATGTTTGTAATACATTCGAAGAGGGAGGAACTTCAATTGACTTGATGAGGCTTAAGCCATTTCCTTTTAATTTAAAGGATAAGGCCAAGATTTGGCTTAATTCTTTAAGGCCAAGGAGTATCCGTACTTGGACTGATTTACAAGTTGAATTCCTCAAAAAGTTTTTTCCTACTCACAGAACAAATGGCTTGAAAAGGCAAATTTTGAACTTCTCAACTAAAGAGAATGAGAAATTCTATGAGTGTTGGGAAAGATACATGGAAGCCATCAATGCTTGTCCTCACCATGGTTTTGATACATGGCTATTGGTGAGTTATTTCTATGATGGGATGTCTTCCTCAATGAAGCAACTCATCGAGACAATGTGTGGAGGAGATTTCATGAGTAAGAATCCGGAGGAAGCTATGGATTTCTTGAGTTATGTGGCTGAAGTTAAAAGGGGATGGGATGAACCGAACAAAGGAGAAGTGAGGAAGATGAAGTCTCAACCAAATACTTTCAATGCTAAGGCTGGGATGTACACCTTGAATGAAGATGTTGATATGAAAGCAAAATTTGCAGCTATGACAAGAAGATTGGAGGAGCTAGAACTGAAAAAGATGCATGAAGTGCAAGCTGTTGCTGAAACACTAGTGCAAGTAAAGCCATGTTCTATTTGTCAATCTTATGAGCACTTGGTGGAAGAATGCCCTACAATTCCAGCTGCTAGGGAAATGTTTGGAGATCAAGCAAATGTCATTGGACAATTCAAGCCTAATAACAATGCTTCGTATAGAAATACTTACAACTCAAGTTGGAGGAACCATCCAAATTTTTCTTGGAAGCCAAGAGCACCTCAGTACCAACAACCGGCTCAACCATCTCAACAAGCTTCAAGTCTTGAACAAGCAATAGTGAATCTCAACAAGGTTGTGGGAGATTTTGTTGGAGACCAAAAATCCATCAATGCTCAACTCAGTCAAAGAATTGACAGTGTAGAGAATACTTTGAATAAAAGGATGGATGGGATGCAAAATGACTTATCTCAGAAGATAGATAATCTCCAATACTCAATCTCAAGGCTCACTAACTTGAATACAGTGCAAGAGAAGGGTAGATTTCCTTCTCAACCTCACCAAAACCCTAAGGGTATCCATGAAGTGGAAACTCATGAGGGAGAATCTTCATAGGTGAGAGATGTCAAAGCCTTGATCACTCTAAGGAGTGGTAAAAAGGTTGAGTTGCTAACACCCAAGCCACATGTTGAAGAGGAAGAAGAAGAAGAGACAAAGGAGGGGGGGAGGGGGGGAGGGGGGAATCAAATGAAAGAAGAAAGATATCAGTGAAAGGAAAGAGGACCATGATTCAACAGTGAATGCAAATCCGAAGAAATAGCTTATTAAGGAAGAAATATTGAAGAAACACACCTCTTCACCTTTTCCTCAAGCTTTGCATGAGAAAAAAAGGATCAGAAATGCATCAGAAATTCTTGAAGTATTGAGACAAGTGAAAGTCAATATTCCATTGCTGGATATGATTAAACAAGTTCCAACATATGCAAAATTCCTAAAGGACTTGTGTACTATCAAAAGAGGGTTGAATGTGAATAAGAAAGCCTTCTTGACTAAGCAAGTAAGTGCTATCATACAATGCAAGTCTCCTTTGAAGTACAAAAATCCGGGATGTCCTACCATTTCAGTCATGATTGGAGGAAAGGTAGTAGAGAAAGCTTTGTTAGACTTGGGAGCAAATGTGAATTTGCTACCATACTCTGTTTACAAGCAATTGGGACTTGGTGAATTGAAGCCAACATCAATCACTCTATCTCTAGTTGATAGATTAGTGAAAATTTCAAGGGGGATGATTGAAGATGTCTTAGTTCAAGTTGATAATTTCTACTATCCAGTAGATTTTGTTGTTCTTGATACGAACCCCATTGTCAAGGAAGCTAATTATGTTCCTATCATCCTTGGAAGGCCATTTCTTGCTACCTCAAATGCAATAATCAATTGTAGGAATGGACTCATGCAACTCACTTTTGGCAATATGGCACTTGAGCTCAATATCTTTTATATGTCTAAAAAGCTAATCACTCCGGAAGAAGAAGAAGGTCCAGAAGAGGTATACATTATTGACACTCTAGTGGAGGAGCACTGTAATCAGAATATGCAAGACAAGTTGAATGAAAGTCTTGGGGATCTTGAAGAAGGGTTGTTTGAACCCTCTGATGTGCTTGCTACTCTACAAGGTTGGAGGAGGAGAGAAGAGATTCTACCTTTGTTCAATAAAGAGGAGGCACAAGAAGTTGCTAAGGAAGAGACCCCAAAGCTCAATTTGAAGCCTCTGCCCATGGAGTTGAAATACACATACCTGGAAGAAAATAAACAATGCCCTGTTGTTATATCTTCATCTCTTACTACTCATCAAGTAATTTCTCTACTTGAAGTTATCAAGAGGTGTAAGAAAGCAATAGGATGGCAAATATCTGACTTGAAAGGCATTAGTCCTTTGGTTTGTACACATCATATATATATGGAGGAAGAAGCTAAACCAATTCGTCAACCTCAAAGAAGATTGAATCCTCATTTGCAAGAGGTGGTGCGAGCTGAGGTGCTGAAGTTACTACAAGCAAGTATTATCTATCCCATATCTGACAGACCTTGGGTGAGTCCTACTCAAGTGGTACCAAAGAAGTCAAGGATTACTGTGGTTCAAAATGAAAAGGGAGAAGAAACTGCTACACACCTCACTTCAGGTTGGAGGGTGTGTATTGATTATAGGAAATTGAATGTTGTGACAAGGAAAGATCATTTTCCACTGCCGTTTATTGATCAAGTGTTGGAGAGAGTCTTTGGCCATCCTTTCTATTGTTTCTTGGATGGGTACTCCGGGTATTTTCAAATTGAAATTGATGTTGAAGATCAGGAGAAGACCACTTTCACATGTCCATTTGGAACATACGCCTATAGAAGAATGCCTTTTGGTTTATGCAATGCACCTGCAACATTCCAAAGATGTATGCTTAGTATCTTCAGTGATATGGTGGAGCGAATTATGGAGGTTTTCATGGATGACATCACCATATATGGAGGTACATTTGAAGAATGCTTAGTCAACTTAGAAGCGGTTCTTAACAGATGCATTGAAAAGGACTTGGTGCTCAACTGGGAGAAATGTCATTTTATGGTACATCAAGGAATTGTCCTAGGCCATATCATCTCCGAGAAAGGCATTGAAGTTGATAAAGCAAAGGTGGAACTTATTGTCAAGTTGCAATCCCCAACAACTGTAAAAGGAGTAAGGCAATTCCTTGGCCATGCAGGGTTCTACAGGAGGTTTCTAAAAGATTTCTCTAAGCTTTCAAAGCCTCTTTATGAACTTTTGGCTAAGGATGCTAAGTTTATATGGGATGAAAGATGTCAAAGGAGTTTTGATCAATTGAAGCAATTTTTGACAACTACTCCAATAGTGAGGGCTGCCAACTGGCAACTACCCTTTGAAGTAATGTGTGATGCCAGTGACTTTGCTATAGGAGCTGTACTTGGCCAAAGAGAAGATGGAAAGCCCTATGTGATCTACTATGCAAGCAAGACATTAAACGAAGCTCAAAGGAACTACACAACTACAGAGAAAGAATTGTTAGCTGTAGTGTTTGCCTTAGACAAGTTCCGTGCTTATCTAGTAGGGTCTTTCATCATTGTTTTCACTGACCATTCAGCCTTGAAGTATTTATTAACAAAGTAAGATGCAAAAGCAAGGTTGATTAGATGGATTCTTTTACTATAAGAGTTCAATCTCCAAATCAGAGACAAGAAAGGAGTGGAGAATGTGGTAGCTGACCACCTTTCAAGGTTGGCTACAGCACATAATTTCCATGTCTTACCTATTAATGATGACTTTCCTGAGGAATCACTTATGTTGCTAGAAAAAACTCCTTGGTATGCTCATATTGCTAACTATTTGTTACTAGTGAAGTTCCAAGTGAGTGGAAAGCACAAGACAGGAAGCACTTCTCTGCAAAGATTCATGCTTATTATTGGGAAAAGCCTTTTCTTTTCAAGTATTGTGCACATCAGATAATAAGGAAGTGTGTCCCTGAAGAAGAGCAACAACGAATCCTCAGCCATTGCCATGAGAATGCATGTGGAGGGCACTTTGCCTCTCAGAAAACAGCCATGAAGGTATTGCAGTCAGGGTTTTGTTAGCCATCACTTTTCAAAGATGCCCACACCATGTGTAGGAGCTGTGATAGATGCCAAAGGCTCAGGAAGCTTACAAGAAGAAATCAAATGCCTATGAACCCCATTCTAATAGTTGATCTCTTTGATGTTTGGGGCATTGACTTCATGGGACCTTTCCCAGTGTCTTTTGGTAACTCTTATATCTTGGTGGGGGTGGACTATGTTTCTAAATGGGTTGAGGCAATCCCCTTTAAACACAATGATCACAGGGTGGTTCTCAAGTTTCTTAAAGAGAACATTTTCTCAAGATTTGGGGTGCTCAAGGCCATAATCAGTGATGGAGGTACTCATTTTTGCAACAGACCTTTTGAAACCCTATTAGCCAAGTATGGAGTGAAGCATAAGGTAGCCACACCTTATCACCCTCAGACTTTTAGGCAAGTTGAGCTAGCAAACAGGGAAATCAAGAACATATTAATGAATGTGGTGAACATGAACAGAAGAGATTGGTCTATTAAGCTTCATGATTCACTATGGGCATATAGAACAACTTACAAAACTATTCTTGGCATATCTCCCTAACACCTGGTCTATGGCAAAGCATGCCATCTCCCTATGAAAGTTGAATATAAGGCTTGGTGGGCAATCAAGAGGTTAAATATGGACTTGATCAGAACCGGTGCAAAGAGGTGCTTAGACCTTAATGAGATGGAGGAATTAAGAAATTATGCTTACATCAATTCCAAAGTTGCAAAACAGAGGATGAAGAGGTGGCATGATCAATTAATCTCCAACAAAGAATTCCGAAAAGGACAAAGAGTCATACTCTATGATTCAAGGCTCCATATCTTTCCTAGGAAGCTCAAGTCAAGGTGGATAGGCCCTTTCATTATTCACCAAGTGCATCTCAATGGAGTGGTGGAATTATTGAATTCCAATAGCATAGACACTTTTAAAGTCAATTGTCATCGTCTCAAGCCATTCATTGAGCCATTCAAGCAAGAAAAGAAGGAAATCAACCTCCTTGAGCCACAGAAACCTAATCAGAAAAGGGTTAGATGGACTTGGTTTCACCAAAGTCCATATTTTTTGTTTAATTTGGTTAATTTAAAAGCTTTATTAATTGTTTTGATTTTAATTTTGGTCTTAAGTTGTGTTATTTATATGTAACTTAATCTTTTTTAATGATATAATTTAGGAGGAATTGCAAAGAAATTGAAGGAAGGTCTCTTGGAGTCAAGAGGAGCTCAAAAGCAAGGAAAAATTCATGGTCTACGAAATTTCGCAGCCCAAAAGAGGCCCCTACGAAAAAGCCCCTTGGCTATGAAATAATTTGGCAGCCCCAAGAAGCCACTACGAAATCGCCCCTTGGTTGCGAAATGATTTTGCAGCCCCATGCACCCCCTCTGCGAAAATTTTCGCAGCTGCAAAACACCTTTTTGGCACATGAGTGCCATTTCGCAGCCCCAAGCCCCATTTCGCAGCCGCAAAATGCTTTGCAAAATCCCTAAAGCTTCAAAAATCCCACTTCCGCAACTGGTTTCGCAATTGCAAAACCACCCCTTGGCACACGAGTGCCATTTCACAGTCCTCCCCCCCTCATTTCACAGCTACGAAATGGGCTGCGAAAATGCCCATCCGTTGCGAAATCCACCCCTTGCTGATAAAATGCCCATCTGCTGTGAAAATTAAAACCGTCCCTTGGCATCCATTTTTAAACGTTATAAATTCCATATTTCTTTTTAAACCGGTCATTTGAACTTCAAATAGGTGCCAAAGAAGAGCCAAACTAGAGCAACCTTCCATCTGACCCCCATCTGAGCCCCAGCAACGCGCACACCTCCGGCTACCTTCTCTAAGATAGCTATGGCCAAAATCGGAGGAGCTAAGTCCTCATCTCCATCAAGCCGCCTGAGAGTCCCAAGAGAGACCCCTGTCCAAGGCGCCATACCCGAGCCTCCACGGCCACTGGTCGTCCCACCTCCGATTGAGGACGCACCCTTGAATCCTCTTTTGAGGCGCTATGAGACTAGGAGGCCACCTACCACGCCCAGGGCAAGTTCTTCCCGAGCCAAAAAGTCAGGTACCTGTCCCCCAAAGAAGAAAGCCAGGCTATCAGCACCAATTAACTTATCAGAGCTGTCTTCAGAGCCTCCATCAGAGCCTCAACCATCTTAGCCACTGACCACAAAGTCTCAAATTCCCTCAAACATGACTTCTAAGGTGGTTATCAGACGTCTCATGGTCACTCAACCACCCATTGAGGGTAATTTGGATTACAGGGCAAGGCCATTCTACTTTAAGCTTTGTTTTCACACAACTACTTTCAGACTTTAGCCCGAGCTCAAGGATTCCTTCCATTTGCTATAGAGGTACCATATGGAGCACTTGATGACTCCCAGGGATTTTTTTTTATCCCCATGTAGCATTGGACTTTTATCAGTCCATGACCACACACTAGGTCCGGGATCCTACTGTCATCCACTTTACCATAGACGGACCCCATGGTATTCTGGGAGCCAGACACATAGCAGAGGCACTCCGTATTCCCTATGAGCCAGCACGTCCAGAGGATTATCAAGTCTGGACTCATCCTTCACAGAGCGACATGGTCCACATTCTGTCCAGAGGGGTATCCTCACGCCAATATCTGTTGAGGAAGGAGCTCCCTCCCAACATGTTCTTTATTGATGCACTCCTACACCATAACATCTTCCCACTTCAGCATTGGGTGTAGAGGAAAGGAGTTTTGCTGGAGGCATTGTTCAAGATATTTGAGGGATTCTTCTTTGGCCTTCATCATCTCATTATGGCTGCTCTTCTGTACTTTGAAGAAAAGGTCCATAAGAAGAAGCTACTCAGAGTGGATGCTATTTCACTTCTCTTCCCCAGATTGTTATGCCAGATTTTGGAGCACTTGGGATACCTAGCAGAGCCTCAGCTTGAGCACAGACGTATTTGTCAAGAGATATTCACTCTCGACAAATGGACGAGTATGAAAGCATATGGCGTAGAGCAGGGAGCCCTAGCTGGATTAAAGCATCCAGACATTCCACATCCAGAGCAGCCAGAGGAGCCACAGCCGGTTGAGACACCAGCTAACATGAGAGTACCTGCCCTTGCAGTGCCCTCTACAGAGCTTATACCTAAGGTTGCACCCCCTACTCCTCATGCCACACCACGAACTCCCCTTATTATTCCACCCATATTAGAGCCATCTCCTTCATCTGAGCCTAGGATAGCTATATCCATTTCCGAGTATAGAGGCCTATGTCACACTTTACAGGCATTGACCACTTCTCAGAGCATCCTCACTCAGCAGATGACAGCTCTTCGTGCCCATCAGGAGCAGATTATCGCTACCCAAACCCATCATACTGCCATCCTTAGGTAGATTCAGCACCATCTGGGTATTCTATCGACTCCTGAGCACCCCATTCCTATCCTATCAGAGCCCACAGAGCCATCACATGCCCCTCCTTTCGTAGAGCAGACTATGCCCTCTAAGGAGCAGACTACAAGAGAGGCAAAGGCACCAGCCCCAAGAATTCCGACCTCTACAGCCGAGCCATCATCTTCACATCATCCTCCTACCACTATCCGATCATTTGCATAGTTTCCTTTATGTATTTCCTTACTATAATAGGACTTGTAATCCCATGTTTTTGATATTTTATATATTGGGATTGGTTGTATTACTTGTTTTCCCTTATTTTCTACTTTCATGAAGTAATACAAATCTATCAATTTTTTACCACTCTTAGCATTATTTTATTTTAATTCCTCTACTCATATCTTTTATTGTTTTTGAAACATGTGGTTTCTCCAATCACTACTCGAAATTCATATCACTCGGGAGGTACCACTTCCTTTCTGTAATTTCAATCGCTCATGCCACATTGAGGACAATGTTCAGCTTGGTTAGGGGAGAGTTGAGAAAGGAAGTTTTTGTTATTAATGCTAAGTTATTTTGGTAATTTAGTTGATTTTTGCTTAATTTTAAAACTTTTTGAAGTTTTTATTCTCTACTCTCCATGGTTATTAAGGAAAGATTCTCAAAATAAAATGAGAGAAATTGAATTTTTGTTTTTCACTTGACTTAGAGTTTGTATTATGCTTACTAAAGTTGATGAATTGTTGAAATTTCTATTGAATTCAACCTTAGTTCTTCCACTTTAAGCTATTCACACACTGTGCATAATAGGTTTCGATTATAAGATGAAAAACTATTTCCCTCTTGACTTAGGAAAATTTTAGAATTGGTACCTTTGACCTTATTTTAATAGTGTTGGGACACCTTATAAAAGGCCAATGAGCCTTTGAAAAAAAAAATGTTTGCTTGCCTTGAAACCTGAGCAAGGTTTGAGGGGTATATGGTGAAAATCTTTAAAACCTGGTGCCCTAAGCCTTAATTAGTTGGGAGTCACCGACCTCAATGCTCGTTAAAAGGGTGAATAGGTGGAGTTTAACATACTGTAGGTGCTTGGGTATTAAATTCGTTCTCAAAAGTCCGGGGTAAAATCCGAGGAGTTAGTGGTTGAAAGATCCTTAAAGCTTGATGCCCTAAACCTTAATTGGTTGGGAGTCATCGATGGACCCCCATTACATGGACAATTTAGAAAAGAATACCTTTAAGCCTTGTACTCCTACAATGAAAAAAATTGTGAAACAAAAGGGTGCGTTCTTAGCTTATTGAATTTGGTTAGTTTGCTAAGTGTTGAAAAAGAACTAGGTTGGGGGGAGAGATTAGTTTAGCATACTATATTCGAAAACTATCAAGTAACACTTAGATTTTTGTGGAAGAGTAAGGTTTGGTCCTTTGGAAGTGGAAATGATTTTAAAGCTTCAATTTGCATAATGCCTTCTCCTTATGAATTGTGATTAGGCAAAGTATTTGATAACTCTTGTTGAAATTTGAGTTTATATTTCTTTAATGTTCCATGTGAGAGTTTGATCATCATGCCACTTAAAATTTTTTGAAGTGATCAACATGATCTTGTAAGGTATATTACTTTTTAGTTTACTTTTTCTCTTCTTTATTGCGAAGGGACTAGCAATATGTCGATTGGGGGCAGTGATTACTACTCAAAAAGTGCTATTTGATAGCTTGTAATTAAATCTTTTAAACACTTTTGAGTAGTATTTATTACCTTTTAACTCAATTAGTATATTAAGGACCCTTGCAATCGTTTCTAATCAATTTGTGTAAGTTTTGGTGTTTTTGATAGTATTTTGATCACCAAAGCAATCCAAGATTGAGGAGAGTTCTATGAAATCCATGGTAAAGCAATGGGAAGCTCATTAACATGAAGAACCTAAGCTTTGAAGCTTTATAGTCCTTTGCCATAAGCAAATCATGAATGCAAGGAGGGAAAGCAAAGAGAGAAATCTAACATGAAAAATTCAAGAGGACAGCAACTGTTGGAGGACTTCCTAGAGCTCAATTTATGCATACTATATGGTGTTTTGAAATTCAGGAAGTCAGCAATCCAATGCTTCAAATGGTGAACGATTTGGAGTTGAAATGAAGAAGTTAGAGCCATTAGAAGCTGATCACACCAAGTTGAAGGCCAATTTCACAGGCTACGAAATCAACCTTTAGCTGCGAAATCACAAGAGGATGGCTGTGAAATCAGCATTTGGCTGCGAAATGGTGTCCTTCAGGTTGCAAAATTTTGCAGCCATCTTGTACGCCTGCGAAATCCTCCTAAGTGCTTCCAGATATTTGCGACCGACATTTTTAGATTTTTTGCTTTAGATATTTGATGTCTAAATCCCCATTCTCTCCTTGTAATCCACCAATTATAGGATTCCTTAGTTATTAAGTAAGAACAAAGGGTGAAGAACCTCATATATATTGTTTTTTAATTTCCATTGCAAAGAGCGCTCGGGAGCTTGTTCTTAGAGACAACTTTTTGTATAGTTTTAAAAGGAAGTAAAATACAGAGCTTTGCTCTGCCTTACCTTCTCGTTTTGGTTCTATTTATTTTTTCTTACTAGCCAAACAAGCTCTGATGATGTTTCCTCAGAGAATGAGTGGCTAGGCTTTTTGTTCCTTGGAGCTAAGGTAGCCGGTTAAGGTCCCAAATGCAAGAATTGGTAGTTTTGTTGTTTCAGCTGTTAATGAAGAGAAAGTGTGACCTGTTAATGATTTCAATGTTTTTAGTTAACTTAAAATGCCTTCAATTCACCTGGGCCAACACTTGGTAAGGCAAGTGATCTCGGTCCATTGGGATGCACTAGTTAACCTCTTGCAAGCCTTTGGGAGGTGACTTGAAGGTAGGATTTTCTAGAATTGCCAACACTTGGTAAGCTTTTGGACTCTAAGGAGACATCCACTAGTTATCTCTTGTGAGCTTGATAAGGGAATTCCAAGGTTAATGATCACCTTGAATGGTGAAGGCTAGGTGAGAGGCACGAGCCATTGCAAGATGCATTAGTGAGAAGGAATTAGTGCTGAAATCCATTAAAGGGAAACATCTGTACAACACCGGTTAGAGAATTAACTATATGTTAAGTTTCTAATGCGAGGAAAAGATTCAAGTGAACAGAGCTCTATTTTTGCATGAGGAGCCTGACCCCAGTGAACCTAAAACTCCAAGGAATGTTTTTCTTCATAATTAATTCCCATTACTTTCTTTTTAGTTAGCTTAAAATCAATCATTTTTCAACCAAAGTTTATGTTTTCTTTTTTAGCTAACCTTGAAATGAAAAAGCACCAATTCATCTTTGAATTAGTATCAGTTGTAAGTTGAAAACCCTTCCCAGTGAAAGATCCTAGAGCCACTATGCTATATTAGCTAAGGTTATCCTAGTGCATGGTGATATAGGTTATAAATTTTGTTGATTACTCCTGTCTGAGGACCAAACTCAAGGTACATCAGCTAGGCACGCAATCACCTCACTTCAGGTTGAAGGGTGTGTATTGATTATAGAAAGTTGAATGTTGTAACAAGGAATGACCACTTCCCGTTGCCGTTTATTGATCAAGTGCTTGAGAGGGTCTCAGGCCATCCATTCTACTATTTCTTGGATGGTTACTCCGGGTATTTTCAACTAGAAATTGCTATTGAAGACCAGGAGAAGACCACTTTCACATGTCCATTCGGAACCTATGCATACAGAAGAATGTTGTTCGACTTATGCAATGCACCACCAACATTCCAAAGATGCATGTTAAGCATTTTTAGTGATATAGTGGAGCGTATTATGGAAGTCTTTATGGACGATATCACCGTATATGGAAGTGCGTTTGAAGAATGCTTAGTCAATTTGGAAGTTGTGTTGAACCGATCCATTGAGAAAGACTTGGTGCTTAACTGGGAGAAATGCCATTTCATGATACCCCAAGGAATTGTCCTTGGGCATATTATCTCTAGGCAAGGCATTGAAGTGGACAAAGCAAAGGTTGAACTTATTGTCAAGTTGCCATCGCCAACAACTGTCAAAGGAGTAAGGCGATTCCTTGGCCACACTGGGTTCTATAAGAGGTTTATAAAAGATTTCTCTAAACTTGCAAGACCTCTTTGTGAGCTATTGGTAAAGGATGCTAAATTTGTATGGGATGATCGATGTTAAAGGAGTTTTGAAGAATTGAAGTTATTGCTGACAACCGCTCCAATAGTGAAAGCTCCCAACTGGCAATTGCCCTTTGAAGTGATGTGCGATGGCAATGACTTTGCTATAGGAGTTGTTCTTGGGCAAAGAGAAGAAGGAAAGCCCTATGTGATCTACTATGCAAGCAAAACATTGAATGAAGTGGAAAGAAACTACACAACCACAAAGGATGAATTTTTTGTTGTAGTTTTTGCCTTAGACAAATTCCGCACTTACTTAGTGGGGTCTTCCATTGTGGTTTTCACTGACCACTCGCCCTTGAAATATTTGTTGACTAAACAAGATGCAAAAACAAGGCTGATTAGATGGATTCTCTTGCTTCAAGAATTCAATCTTCAGGTCAAAGACAAGAAAGGAGTGGAGAATGTGGTAGCCGACCATCTGTCAAGACTACCCATCACACATAATTCCCATAGTTTGCCCATTAATGATGATTTTCCAGAGGAGTTAACTCATGTTTATACAAGCCGCTCCTTGGTATGCTCATTGATTCGTGCCCAGTTGGGTATTTTAATAAAAAATATTTATAAATCCTATGACCTTATACTGGCGTAGCAAAGTTACTATAGTATAGCAGCTCTAGGGTCGAACTTTGGGATGGGTTTTCACTCTACCAGTGATAGACTCAAGATTAGAAATTGAGTCTGATGATTTCCTTTGTCAAAAACTTAAAGTTTAAAAGAAAATAAAATTTGTTTTGAAAGTGGTGTTTGAAACTAAACTAACATAGAACTAGGTAAAAATGGAATAAAGAAAGTCTCCCGGAGCTAAAGGTTGCTAAGGTCAAATTCAAAATGCAAAGTGGGAAATTCCGGATTTTTCTCCTCGTATTGGGGACAACATAAAGGATGGTTGTTTCCCGAACCGGTATAGGTTTAACAATGAAGATTTAATCCATAAAAAGTCAATAGAAATGGTAGTCAAGTTCCATAAATGGCTTTAGACACTAGGGATCTTCACCTTGAGCCACTTTCCAATGGCTCGTACATGATAACTAATGGTCTTATGTGGATCTAGCAATAAGTATCCACAGAGACCTAAAAGCTTATCATGTATTGGCCATTTAAAGTGATTCAAAGGGATTTAAAGCAAAACTTTAGATTTAAAAGTCATTTATGAACTCCAACTACCCGTATTTAATGCACGAGAGTTTTCTACTTTTGCATCTGGACTTTTCACCTAGCTTCCTTCACTCCAAGAAACCAAAGGTTTAGCCTCTCATTGTCTAGGAAAACATCCTCAGAGGTTGTTTGGCTTCCAAGAAAAAGAAAATAGAAGAGAGAAAAGGAAAGCAAAGAGAACTCTGTATTTTTTTTTCCCAGAGGAAAATTTTATTAAGTGTAAAATATACAATAGTTGTTTCGAGAGAGGATTTCCACCCCTCTTATAGTCTTTACAAAGCAAAGCCTGTGATTAGCTAATTACAAGGATAAGAAAGGAATTTACATAAAAAAAAAATACAAAAGAAAAGATCTCATGTGGAGTCGGCAGAACAGAGGAGATTTCGCACCAAAGTCGCATGAACAATACAAGGTGCGAAATTCGCACTTGCAAGGGCTGGTGCAAAATTTGTCATTTTGAGCTCCTTATACGAATGGCAATATACCACTATAGGTACTTGATTTGTCAGTAATTCCAAGCCGGTTCCGAATATGGGATTCTTGAAAGGTGATTTTGCACGATGAACAAAATAGAGCCTCCCAACGTGATAGTGCACGGCTACAAAAACTGCTTCTTTCCTCTGTTTTTCCTTTTTGCTTCTCTCCTTTACTTGGCTTGTCTTAATGATCCAAAAAAACTATCAAAACACTAAAACTAGCCATAAATATGATTAGAAGTCATTGCTAGGTCCTTAACATGCCAATTGGAATAAAAATGGAGAACTACTATACAAAAGTGCTTAAAACATAATGAATTAAAGGCACAAAATAGCACTTTTTGGGTAGTAATCACTCCCCCCAACTGACACATTGCTAGTCCCTTAGCAATGAAGGGAAGAAAAAGAAATAAAAATAGATAATATAATATTTTACAAAATCATGCTGATCACTCCAAAAAAATAATCAAGTGGCATGATTGGATCAAACTCTCACATGGCAAGTCAAGGATACAAAACTCAATCATCAACAAGAGTCATCAAATAACTTACCTATCACAACATACAAAGAGTGGGCATTATGAAAATTTGAGTATCAAAATAATTTCCACTCCCAAAGGGCCAACTCTTAATCTTCCACAAAAATCTAAGTGTTAAGGTGCTTAGTTTCTAGTTATAGTATGTCAAACTATATTCTCCCCCCAACTAAGGTTTTTCTCTAACTTTAGCAACACTAACCCCCATATAAAAGGCTAAGAACACACCTTTTTTTTTTAAAAAAAAAAAAAACTCCATCCATCCACCCATGTAACGAGCAGTGAGGTTGGTGACTCCCAACCAATAAAGGCTTAGGGCACCAGCTTCAAAGATTTTCACCATACACCCCTCGGACCTTGCTCGGGTTTCAAAGCAAGTGAAGCAAAATTTTTCATAAGACACATTGGCCTTTTATAAGGTGTCCCAACACTAATAGAATGAGGTCAAAGGCACCAAGTCGAAAATTTCCTAAGTTTAGGGGGTGAGAAGGTTTTCCATCTTATAACTGGAATCTAATGTGTTCAGTGTGTGAAAAGATTAGAGTGGAAGACTTAAGATTGAAATCAAAAGGAGCTTCAACAATTTCTCAACTTAAATAAGCATAATACAAACTCTGAGACTATGGCAATAAGATAAGAATTTAATTTCTCCCATTTACTTTTGAGAATTTATCTTTGAGAAACAAAGAGAGTTTGCAAAAATTTGTTAGCAAAATAACCTAACCAAAAATCCAACAAATTACTTCCTCAACTCTCCCCCCAACTAGGATGAACATTGTCCCCAATGTTCCAAAAGCAAGTGATAATAAAAGGGAGGAAGTGATACCTCCTGATAGTAAGGGACTCTGAATGAATAGGAGAAACCACATGTTGCAAAAGAAAAAAAAAAATCATAAGAGTGATGAGTAGAGGAAATAAAAAGGAATAGCTAATATACACAAAAAGAAAGATGTCTATATAAACTGAGAGAGTACAATATACAAGATAAACATGGAATACATCTAATCCCAGTATAAAAGTGGTCCAAAATATATATCACATCCAAAAACATAGAATATAGATACAAAACAAAAAAAAAAAGGAAGAGGAGTGATCGTATGATCAAGTAGTAGGCTCCTCTAGTGGATAGGAGGGGTCCTCAGCTGCAACTGTGGAAGGTACCGCTACAGGTGTAGCATCATCAGCTGGGTCAAAGTCATCAGCTAGAGCAGAAGGCTCTGAGGGCACAGGAGCAACAGGTGTAGCTGGTGGCAAAAGACCGAGGTGCTGCTGAATCTCACGGAGAATGAGAGTCTGCTGGTCCTGCCGAAGCTGGAGGTGGTCCATCCGTTCCATAATGGCCGTCTGAGTAGTGGTCAGAGTCTGGAAAGAAGCGAGCAAGTCACGATACTTTGCACCCGGGATAGTAATGGGCGGCTTTGGGGTAGGAGGAACAGTAGGTGGGGCATCAGACAATGCTGCCTCTGGTACGGGCTCCGAGGGAGCTGAAGTGGACGGAGCAAATATAAATGGTAAGGGTTGTGGAGAAACTTCCCTTGGCTCGGGAAGTTCTGGGGAATGCTGATGGTGCAATACATGATTCCATTGGTCAAGAGAGAATCTCTCTCGACAATGGCGGCGGGTCTCAGAATGAGGGTCTGTAGGGAAACCCATATGCGCCAGAACATGGCATAGCAACCGAGGAAAAAGTAAAAGAATGGTGTCTGCCCTCGTAAGACGCCTCTTATGCACCTTCTCCTCAAAATGGAGGAGGGAAGCCATAATCAAATGATGGGGGCCAAAGTAGTAGCCCTCAGAGATACTGAATAACACCTCTAGAATGGCCCCTCGCCTCTGCACTTTATGCTAAAGAGGAAAAAGATTGGTGCGAAGCACCACATCAACTAGGAGCATCCCAGGGGGAAGCTCCTTCCTCATAATGATCCTGTCTGATGATGTCCCTCGAGATAGTATACTAACCATGTCCCACTCAGAAAGTGGGGCCCACTGTCTAAATGCAGCTGGATCTGCTGGTGCATAAGGGATATGGAAAGCCTCAGCAATCTGTCTAGTCCCTAAAATACCCTGGCGTCCATCAATGGTAAAAAGGATCGAGGCGGGTATCGGGACACCACGAGTAGTCATAGACTGGTAAAAGTCTAAAGCTATTCGAGGATAAAAGAACTGTGGCGGAGTCATAAAGGGTAAAAGATGGTACCTCTCAAGTAGGCGGTATGAATCCCCCAACTCAGGCTGCTGTTGCAAAACATAGTGATCAAAATATGCCTCGACATGAAATGTTCTCGCTCGGCAATCGGAGTTGCCCTCAATGGGCGAGCTGGTGAGGATAGGGCATCTGGTGGGAGGAGGCTGAGACTGTGAATCTCGAGCTGCTCTGGAGTACTCTCCTGGCTCTGAAGTCTTGGCTTTCTTTGTAGGAGGACTCTTGGCTGGAATCTGAGTAGGGGCCACAGGCGTGGCAGCTGCTCTCCTCGTATGGTATCTGCGTTGGGGGGCAGAATCAGGTAAATGTGGGGGTGCATCTAGCGGGGCCCGCACAGGGACAGCTCTATGACTGCTTTGGGGAGCTGAGGCAAAGCCTCCTCGGGTCTTAGCCATAAGGGAGCAAAGAAATGAGGCTTAGAGGCTTGCGATTGGGGAGGGTAGGGGTGAAAAATCCCAAAAATTCGCACAAGGGGTAGGGTTGTGCGAATTTTGCACCAGAGAATTGGGTGGTGTGAATTTCGCACAAGTGGAGTAGTGTTGTACGAATTTCCCTGTGTCTTGGCTTTTCTCCCCTGTTTTCCCCTGTTTTCCCCTTGACTTCATTCTTCAAGCTTTCCTACCTGCATGTTAACACAAAAACCAATTCAAACCACATTAGAATGAAATTAAAGTCAAAAATAAAAATCAAAGCATGCATAAACACAAGAAAAACACTAGATTAAACTAAAATCAACTTAAAAGGAAACAAAAAGAGGATGAACTTTTTAGTCTTTGAAGAGACTAAGTTCAACCATGAACTGAGTGTTTTCATGTTAGAGGTGGATCAAGGAGGATGAATTCCTCCTTGTCTCAGGAAAATGATTCCATATAGGGCTTGAGATGATGCCCATTCACTTTGACAGTTCGAGTGCTCTTGAAGTTGAGTAGTTCCACTACTCCATTTGATTGCACGTCATGAATTATGAAAGGACCCGTCCACCTTGATTTCAATTTTCCCGGAAAAAGATGAAGTTTAGAGTCATAAAGCAATTGATCATGCCATTTCTTCAACCTCTCTTTTGCAATTTTTGAATTGAGGTAAGCATCATTCCTCATTTCCTCCAATTCGTTCAAATCCAAACATCTCTTTAACCTGGCTCTTGTCAAATCCATGTTGAGCTTCTTGATTGCCCACCATGCTTTATATTCAACCTCTACTGGAAGATGGCACGCTTTGCCATAAACAAGGCGATAAGGAGACATTCCAAGAATGGTCTTATAAGCGGTCCTATAAGCCCATAATGAATCCAGGAGCTTAATAGACCAATCCTTCCTGTTCACATTCACCACTTTCATCAGTATATTCTTGATTTCCCGGTTGGCTAACTCAACTTGGCCACTTGTTAAAGGGTGATAAGGTGTAGCTACCTTGTGCTTGACCCCATACTTGGATAGAAGAGTCTCAAAAGGCTTGTTGCAAAAGTGGGTTCCTCCATCACTTATAATGGCCTTAGGCACTCCAAACCTTGAAAAGATGTTCTCCTTGAGAAATTTGAGAACCACTTTATGATCATTGCTCCTACATGGGATTGATTCTACCCACTTAGAGACATAATCCACTCCCACCAAAATGTAGGAGTCTCCAAATGAC
The DNA here is from genome assembly GCA_946000715.1 of Vitis cinerea var. helleri x Vitis riparia. Classification (NCBI taxonomy): domain Eukaryota; kingdom Viridiplantae; phylum Streptophyta; class Magnoliopsida; order Vitales; family Vitaceae; genus Vitis; species Vitis cinerea var. helleri x Vitis riparia. The sequence goes on along the minus strand of OX254005.1, from coordinate 15,720,280 downwards.
ATTGGAAATGGTCCCATGAAGTCTATCCCCCAAACATCAAAGACATCCACTATCAAGATGGGGTTCAAGGGCATCATATTCCGGTGTGTTAGCTTCCCAAGCCTTTGACACCGATCACATCCCTTGCACATAGCGTGGGCATCCTTGAAAAGAGAGGGCCACCAAAAACCTGATTGAACCACTTTCATGGCTGTTTTCTGGGAAGCAAAATGACCTCCACATGCACTATCATGACAATGGGATAGAATTCCTGATTGCTCTTGTTCAGGAACACATTTCCTTATGATTTGATCCGCACAATATTTGAAAAGAAAAGGCTCCTCCCAATAATAGGCATGGATCTTAGCAAAGAAATGCTTCTTGTCTTGGGCACTCCACTCACTTGGAACTTCTCCAGTAACCAAGTAATTTGCAATGTGAGAATACCATGGAGCTACCTCTATTGATATGAGAGACTCCTTAGGGAAGTCATCATTGATAGGTAAACCATGTGAGTCATGTGCTATCACAAGTCTTGACAAGTGGTCAGCTACCACATTTTCTACTCCCTTTTTATCCCGAATTTGGAGATTGAATTCTTGAAGCAAAAGGATCCATCTTATCAATCTTGCCTTGGCATCTTGCTTGGTTAGCAAGTACTTCAAAGCAGAATGGTCAGTGAACACCACTATAAAGGACCCTACCAAATAGGCACGAAACTTATCCAAGGCAAAAACTACTGCCAACAACTCCTTCTCAGTAGTTGTGTAGTTCCTTTGAGCCTCATTCAAAGTTTTACTTGCATAATAAATCACATAGGGCTTTCCATCTTCTCTTTGCCCCAAAGCAGCCCCCATAGCAAGATCACTTGCATCACACATTACCTCAAAAGGCAATTTCCAATTTGGGGCTCTCACTATTGGTGCAGTTGTGAGGAATTGCTTCAGTTCCTCAAAACTCTTCTCACATTTCTCATCCCACACAAACTTGGAATCCTTTACCAAGAGTTCACAAAGAGGTTTTGAGATTTTTGAGAAATCCTTAATGAACCTCTGTGGACCCGCATTTTTCACGTGCGTTCCCACTCGATCGGCAAGACTCGCTTTTTTATTTGGTGAAAAATTAATTTTTGGAAAAAAGTTGCAGCCGCCACTTATTTTATTTTTATTTTAAAGAGAAAATAAAACAAGAAAGAAAAACCCTAAAATGTGACTCCATAATTTTTGGAAAAAGCGTGTCTTTGAAAAACCCGAGTCTAAGTCCGGGGATCAGATTACCTATTGGGGAGGTACCTTTAAAAGGTAGCACCCCTCTAAGCCCTATAAAGGTCTCTAATGACAAAGTTAAGGGAAGTGTGGCCATTAGTCAGTTAATTATGGATACCTAAGTAGGCTAGGTGATTTCAAATATTGCATGCCTAACAAGAAAACCAACCATAAGAGAAAGTCGAAGTGCGTACCTGAACGACTTCTCAAGCGCTATCATAAAACATGAGAGGTTAGCTTGAAAATATGACACATGGTATGTATTTTCATCAAAGATGATCAAACAAGCATCAAGGCAATCAATTATGGCATCAAACAGGGTCATGTCTCATGAGAACATACACATTCATAGAATTTTAGGGTTGTGGGGTAGAAAGGGCGTACCTGATTAGCAAGCATCCACATCTCTATGGGAAACAAGGATATCTCAACAATAAATATAAAGTGAATTCAAGTACTTCATCAAGAAGAATAAAAAATCATCATATCAAGCAAACAGTATTGAAGTGAGTGTTATGAATGTGGGGCCCCCACCAAAGCCCTAATTAATTTCGCATGAATTTGTTCTATGAATTCCATTGTTTGGAATCATAAAATTTATTCATGCTTAGAAAAAATCGAGAAAATCAGTTGAAAATCAAATAAAATAGTGAAAATGCATGCCGGAAGGAAAATGGCAGCAAAAGGGTGTTGAAATCTGGATTTAATTGCCTAGAGAAGGTCTAAAGATGAATTTTTCAAAGTTGAGAATGATTAGTTGAACAATGGTTTTGAAATTCAATTTAAAACAGTAAATTCCCAATCAAAGAGGCAAGTAGGAGAGAAGATGCTTATAGTAAGGTTGCCATGATTGAGTGGATCCTGGGAATAAGATTTGAGACTGTCTTGCTGATGTTGAATCCCAAAATACATTCTGCCCTCCTTTAGCACTTTTCGTGGCTCTCTATTGTTCAAAGTTTTGGTGATTTCCAGTGAGAGGTGAAGAGCGCTAGTAAACTTGAGTTGCTCTTGAAATACGGATTCTTGCGTAATCAGTTTTCCCTATCCGTGACTTCCTTGGATCCAGGAAGTGACAATTCCAGCTCTTGCTTAGTTAGGGGAGGCTACAGTTGTGGTGAAAAGGGAGCATGGTGCCTTATTGGAACAGATGGCACTGCAGGAGATAAACTTTGCGAATTATGGTGAAGCCATTTTTGCAAGTCACCTAGCTACACATTCTGAATTAGTTTAGGCAAAGCGTCAAGAGTAAATTGCTTATGAGACCTTATGTTGAACTGTCTTGAATATATTGAAAGGCTTTTATATTGGGAGCGGCAAAGAATGAACTTGTAGATGTTCTGGCTAGTGCATTGGTGACTATTTAGATAGTGATGCAGCTCCTACAGACTGAAGCCATTGTTGTCCAATAGTACCAGTAGTAGACCCTGAACTAGCGTTTGTCAAAAGCCCAAAATCTGATGCTCTAGCATGAGATGACCCCATCAGTGGTCTAAAGCCTGTCCTGACCAGAGAAGAATTTGTACCTTCTGACAACCTACTGACATTAGAGTACCCTTCTGAATGATCTGAAATAAATGTACTGATGCCTGAATGTCTCAGCCCGTCTGTAGAATGTGGTTCTTGTAACGGCCACAGTGATGACATCCTATGCCCAAAAGCTCTCTATTCTCTCTATTATGAGGATATTGAATCCAATGGAAGTTTCTTTGTCAACACTTGACCCAACATCATATATATTTTATGGTTTCTGAAGCTGGTTATCAAAATCCAATTTTCTCGGAATCATCAGGAGTCCACTTCTTCATATGAGTCACTCATAATTTGACCACTAATTCTTTGTGAATGATTACAAGAATTCCCTGCATCAGAGTGAGAACCTCCACTCGATATTTTTCCAAATTCCTTCAAGGAGTATATGGTAACCCTTTATTATTCAGCAAGTCTATTTTAGAAACACGATAAAATGCATACCAAGAATACAACAATTATTTCTCCTTTAAATCCATATGAGACTGAATGCTTGAGAAGTAACTTCGCGAACAGGGCACATCTGGAACCTCGGTCTTAGGAGGAAACGGTCAAAAGTACTTGAGAAGGATTCGTTTGATAAGCTACAAGCTGGCAAATAACAACTTCCTTCCCTGCATTAGACCATCAAGCTATAGAAAATTCACATTATGTTTCTCATTCATTTCTACATTGAATTGATCAAAGTAGTTTGGTGGGATGTCCTTGATATTTGTGTTAGTAAGCATTTTTAGCATGGTTGACACAGCTATGACAATCACCACCTTGCAAGCTGATTTCCGAGGCACAAAGTAGTAGCTGGAATTTTCGATATTGGTAACATGTATCCTTCTTTAAATATAAGTGATTGGGAATAACCACAAAATTTAGTTGTTCAATTACCATACAAAAATGTCTTTGGAAATCTCTCTTCACGTGCCTTTTGTAGAAAATTAAGTATCAACAAGTAACGTGCATTATGGTCCCAAGGTTCTCTATGTAACCATTTCTGCAGTTGTGGTATTGCCTCTGGCATAATTTTGTTCTCTTGAAAGCCCACATGATCTAGTAATTCTGAAGCAAAGGATAACATGGGTTCTTGCTCTGAACAAAAGACTACATCTTTTATGACCAGTATGAAATCAGCAACAAGTAAGAACTATACTTGATGTGCAATAAATCACTACCTTCGAACCCAAGAGACACAGCAAATATTCCTTAAAGAAATAGGTTCCTGCGCGAGCATCGAAAACACTATAACTGTCTGATCACCAAATGAGAGAACCTCCAGATTCTTTTTCAAGGAATATGCATCAAGAACCCTTTCATACCTTTCTCTGTCCATCTTCTTATTAAACAAGATGTTCTCTTCTATTTTACCATTGTGTATCTAAGGAGATTGAGTAACATAGGCCTTTGTTCCATTTCCAATTGAGTCTCATATTGGATTCTTGAATAATGTCACTGGGAGCACAACAATATCCTCGAGACATTCTCATCTTATGGCCAGCTGCGCTAAAAGTTATGAAGATAGGTTTCTGTGCTCTGAAACCCGAATTTCTAAAGTTCCAATCCTATATATAGCAGAAACAGTGAAACTAGAAGTGTCATGATCCACAGCATCAAAATCATGCAGGATGAACTACTGCAATGAAGCAATCTTGCTTACCTGTTTCTCATTTTGACTCATTAGCATTTACTTTATCTTAAAATGGCAGACCTGATGTCAGAATACTTTTTCTGACTGGGTATGTTGAGACCTTTTTTAGAATGTATTGTTTATCTTACCACACAAAGAAAGTAAAGCTTCACCAAAATTCATCCTTGCCTTTGTAATTTCCAATGATTGATCATTAAATGTATTATCCAATGTTATTGCCATATTACACTCCTAACCAATAATAATTAATGCAGCTGAAAGACATGGAACTAGCCCACTTCCCTTACAAAATGTTTGTAACCAAAAGAAGCTGCCATCAAGTACTTCTACAACAAACTAAGTTGTCTCCAGCATGTTAAAAGAAGATTCCAGTCCTATCATGGAATCTACTGCTGTAGGAGCTAATAAGGAACTTACATCCTTAACCATTTGCATTGGCGAGCACAAAACCTGATGCAATTTTCTAGTGTATAGGTGGTCAGTTCATCTCTAGTTTCTCACTGAAGTGTTTCTTTCAAATTTAGGATATTCCTATATGGAAACTCTATCACATTCAAAGACAGACAAATAACATTGTTGACATCATCACATGCAGCGGTGGAAACCAAATGTGTCATAAGAACTAATTCGATTACTAAATCATCCAAGCTTAGGTGATCCTTAGGATTTTGATAATTTGGATAACCAAATGGGGAATCATCTTCATTGCCAACACCAGAAGCAGCAATAGCAACCACAGCTACAGGTTCAATTTGAACTATTTTAGGTATTGAATCATCTTTTGGAACTAGACAATTTTGATTATTAGATGGAATATAATCTTCACTATTAACACCACTAGCTTTGTCACGGATATGCTGATGGGTTAGTACATAACCAAAATTTGCTAACAGTTGATTTGGGAACCCCATCTAATAAGGAACTCGAAGATAATAAGCATGGTTAGTAACTTCTCGATGAGGCTGCACATATGGTTGCAAATAAGTTGTGGTCGCTGGAACATCCATCCAGCATTTCTGTGAATCAAACTCCACTTGTTGTGGTTGTATAGTAAAGGAGTACAATTATCCCAAACTCAACATTAGGCTTAGAAAATGATGTTTGGGGAGGACCAATCTTAAACACTTAAATTCCCAATGGAATGGTAGAGATATCTGCATAGGTTGCTGGATTGGGATCTACACACGCCAATCTTGTAGCAGGTTCATTAGATGTAGTCGAATTTCCTTTGGGAGACAATGCACTGCTAAACGGTGGCCCACTAACATCCCCTTGATGCTGAACCAAGTTATTAGTGGCATTATTTCCACTCACATTAGAATTCTATGTGGAAGTTCCACTTGCTATACTCTCTTTTCTAGCAATACCACCCCCAATTCCATCTACTGTTTCCTTTTTCAAGATCTTCATTCCCCATATTTATGGATTTAAATTCTAGAATCTCATACAAAGTTTCATTAGCTGCATATATTTCTAATAGATGGCTTGACTCCGACATGTAATAACTTTCCATGAATTCAGGAAAGCAACCTTTTGGTGAAGCTAACAATTGATGACCATCCAGTCCCATGATTGGAATTGTCCCATTGAAGGATAGATTATGAGAGAAAAATTCAAGAATTCTAATATTAAGGTTACACGCCTCTCCAATAAAACTTCCATCAAGTGATATATGAATTTGTGACTAACAAGAACCCAATTGGGAGGCAGCATGTCCATCGTAGTTAAATGCATCTACACATATTTCATCCATCAAAGCAAACACCCCATGTTCAGTCTTTGCGTCATCACTCAAAGTATGCACTTGAGAGGCTGGTGGAGCAGAATACTGTTGAAGATCATGGTTTCATGATTCATGTTTCCCAATTGGTGTCTCAGCTAATTCATGTCCAGCTGGTGTTCCTTGATTAAGGGAGTAATCAACAAAATTTATAACCTATATCACCATGCATTAGGATAGCTTTAGCTAATATAGCATAGTGGCTCTAGGATCGTTCACTGGGAAGAGTTTTCAACTCACAACTGATACCAATTCAAAGTTAAATTGGTGCTTTTTCATTTCAAGGTCAGCTTAAGAAAAAAAACATAAACTTTGGTTGAAAAAGGTTTTTTTTTTTTTTTAAGCTAACTAAAAAGAAAGTAATGAAAATTACTTATGAAGAAAAGCATTCCTTGGAGTTTTAGGTTCACAGGGGAGGCTCCTCATGTAAAAACAGAGCTCCGGTCACTTGGTTCATTTCCTCGCATTAGAGAATTAAAATATTGTCAATTCTCTAACGGGTGTTGTACGGATGCTTCCCTTTAATTGATTTCAGCACTAATTCCCTCTCACTGATGCAACTTGTAATGGCTCGTGCCTCTCACCTAGCGTTTGCCATTCAAGGTGATCATTAACTTTGAACTTCCCTTCTCAAGCTTGTAAGAGATAACTAATGGATGTCTCCTTGGAGTCCAAAAGCTTACCAAGTGTTGGCAATTCTAGAAAATCCTACCTTCAAGTCACCTCCCAAAAGCTCGCAAGAGGTAAACTAGTGTATCTCCATGGACGGAGATCACTTGCCTTACCAAGTGTTGGCTCAGGTGAATTGTAGGTGTTTTAAGTTAACTAAAAACATAGAAATCATTAATGGGTTACACTTTCTCTTCATTAATGGGTGAAACAACAAAACTACCAATTCTTGCATTTGGAACCTTTCCCGACAACCTTAGCTCCAAGGAACTAAAAGCCTAGCCACTCATTCTCTGAGGAATCATCCTCAGAGCTTGTTTGACTAGTAAGAAAAATTAAATAAATATATACAATCAAAACAAGTAGGTAAAGCAGAGTGAAAGCCCTGAATTTTACTTCCTTCAAAAACTATATAACAATTGTCTGTGTACAGGCTTCCATCTTTTTTTCATGGAAACTTACAAGCATTAAATATGGGGTTATTTACCCTTTGTTCTTGCTTAAAGACTAAGGAATCCTATGATAGGTGGATTAAAAGGAGAGTTTGGGGATTTAGACATCAAATATCTAAAGCAAAAAAATCTCAAAATGTCGGTCGCAAATATCGGGAAGCTTCAAGAGAATTTCGTTGCCGTGCAAGAGGGCTACGAAATTTGCCTTCAGCTTGGAGTGATCGGCTTCCAATGGCTGTAACTCCTTCATTTCAACTCCGAATCATGCACCGCTTGAAGCATTGGATTTCTAACTTCCCAAGCTTCAAAACAACATATATTATGCATCAATTGAGCTCCAAGAAGTGCTCCAAAAGTGACTGACAGTGACTGTCCTCAGGTATGCTTCATGGTAGATTTCTCTTTGCTTCCCCTCCTTGCATTCCGGATTTGCTTATGGCAAAGGACTTCAAAGCTTCAAATCTTTGGTTCTTCTTGTTTCTGAGCTTTCCATTGCTCTGCCATGGATTCCAAAGAACTCTCTTCAATCTTAGATTGCTTTGGTGATCAAATTACTAACAAAAACACCAAAACTTACACAAAGTGATTAGAAATGATTGCAAAGGTCCTTAATATGTTAATTGGGTTAAAAGGTGATAACTACTACTCAAAAGTGTTTAAAAGAGTTAATTACAAGCTATCAAATAGCACTTGTTGAGTAGTAATCACTCCCTCCAACCGACATATTTCTAGTCCCTTAGCAATAAAGGAGAGAAAAAGTACTAAAAAGTAATATACTTTACAAGATCATGCTTATCACTTCCAAAAAATTTTAAGTGGCATGATGATCAAACTCTCACATGGAACATTAAAGAAATATAAACTCAAATTTCAACAAGAGTTATCAAATACTTTGTTAAACACAATTCAATAAGAGAAGGCATTATGTAAATTGAAGCTTTAAAATCATTTCCACTTCCAAAGGACCAAACCTTACTCTTCCACAAAAATATAAGTGTTAGTTGATAGTTTCCGAATATAGTATGCTAAACTAATCTCTCCCCCCAACCTAGTTCTTTTTCAACACTTAGCAAACTGACCAAATTTAATAGGCTAAGAACGCACCCTTTTGTTTCACAATTTTTTTTTCATTGTAGGAGTACAAGGCTTAAAGGTATTCTTTTCTAAATTGTCCATGCAATGGGGGTCCATCGATGGATCCCAACCAATTAAGGTTTAGGGCATCAAGCTTTAAGGATCTTTCAACCACTAACTCCTCGAATTTTACCCCGGACTTTTGAGAATGAATTTTAATACCCAAGCACCTACAGTATGTTAAACTTCACCTATTCACCCTTGTAACGAGCATTGAGGTCGGTGGCTCCCAACCAATTAAGGCTTAGGGCACCAGGCTTTAAAGATTTTCACCATATACCCCTCAGACCTTGCTCGAGTTTCAAGGCAAGCAAACATTTTTCTCTTTTCTTTCTTTTTTTCAAAGACTCATTGGCCTTTTATAAGGTGTCACAACACTATTAAAATGAGGTAAAAGGTACCAAGCCTAAATTTCCTAAGTCAAGAGGGAAATAGTTTCTCATCTTATAATCGGAATCTATTGTGCACAATGTGTGAATAGCTTAAAGTGGAAGAATTAAACTTGAATTCAATAGAAGTTTCAACAATTCATCAACTTTAGTAAGCATAATACACAATCTAAGTCAAGTGAAAAACAAAAATTCAATTTCTCCCATTTCAATTTGAAAATTTTTCCTTAGTAACCATGGAGAGTAGAATAAAAAACATTAAAAAATTTTAAAATTAAACAAAAATCAACTAAATTGCCTAAATAACTTAGCATAAATAACAAAAAACTTCCTTCCTCAACTCTCCCCCCCCAACCAAGCTGAACATTGTCCCCAATGTGGCATGAGCGATTGAGATTATAAGGAGGAAGTGGTACCTCCTAAGTGATATCAATTTCGAATATTGATTGGAGAAACCACATGTGTCAAAAAGAATAAAAGATATGAGTAGAGGAATTAAGAATAAAATAATGCTAAGAGCGATAAAAAAGTAATAGATTTGTATTACTTTAATTCATGTGAGTACAAAATGAAAGTAAGTAATACAAGTAATCCCAGTATATATAAAACCAAAAGCATGGGATTTCATAAAGGACATACATAAACGAAATACATAATCGAAATAGAAATAAAAGAAACTATCAAAAAGATCAAATGGTGGGTGGATGATGCTATGGAGATGATGGCTCAGTTGTCTCTGCCTCTCCTGTATTAGGCTCCTCAGGAGGCATAGTCTCATGCATGAAAGGAGGGGCCTGTACTGGCTCTAATGGGCTAGGAGTGGCATGCTCAAGAGCTGAAATAATGCCGAGATGATGCTGAATCTGCCTCAGGATGGTAGTGTGCTGGGGGCCTGGAAAGTGTGGCATAGGCCTCTATACTTGATAATGGGTATAGCTATCCTTGGCTCAGCTGAAGGAGATGGCTCTGATGTGGGTAGAATAACAGGGGTAGGCTATGATGTGGCCTGAGGAGCAGAGGGTGGAACCTCTGGTGTAGGCTCACTAGAGGCCACTGCAAGGGCAGGTGGCTGAGTGTCAGCAGGTATGTCAACTAGCTCCTCTGGCTGCTCTAGATGCTCTGGTCCAGCTGGTGCTCCCTAGTCTGCACCACCATAAGCTGTCATACTGGTCCATTTGTCGAGAGTGAAAATCTCTCAACAAATACGTCTACACTCATGTTGAGCTCTACTGGGTATCCCAGGTGCTCCAATATCTGGCATAATAGTCTGGGGAAGAGAAGTGGAATAGCATCTGCTCGGAGTAGCTTCTTTCGATGCACCTTCTCTTCAAAATATAGAAGAGCGGCCATGATGAGATGGTGAGGGCCAAAGAAGTATCCCTCAGAGATCCTAAAAAATACCTCCAGCAACACTCCCCTCCTCTGCACCCAATGCTGAAGTGGAAAAATGTTATGGCGCAGGAGTGCATCAATGAAGAACATACTGAGGGGGGAGCTCCTTCCTCAGGATATAATGGCGTGAGGATGCTCCTCTAGACAGGGTATGAACGATGTCACTCTGTGAAGGATGAGTCCAGGCTCGAAAATCCTCTGGACGTGCTGGCTCATAGGGGATATGGAGTGCCTCTGCTATATGTCGAACTCCTAAAATACCATGGCGTCCATCTATGGTAAAATGAATGACTGTAGGATCTCGGACCTGGTTTGTGGTCATGGACTGATAGAAGTCCAATGCCACACGGGGATAGAAAAAATCCCTGGGAGTCAGCAAGTGCTCCATATGATACCTCTGTAGTAGACGAAAGGACTCCCTGAGCTCAAGCTGAATTCTGAAGGTGGCTATGTTGAAACAGAGCTCGGAGTGGAATGGCCTTACTCTGCAATCCAGATTTCTTTCAATTGGTGGTTGTGTCACCATGGGGCGTCTGATAGCTACCTCAGGAGTCATGCCTGAGGGAATTTGAGATTCTTTTGCTGGTGTCTGAGATGGCCGAGGCTTCTTGGCAGGTGGTGAAGACTTTTTGGCAAGCGGTGGAGATGGCGTAGGCTCTAATTTAGGCTTTAAAGACGACTCTGTCAGATCAATTGGCTTAGAGACCTTGGCTTTCTTCTTTGGGCGCCCGGTGCCTAATTTTTAGCCTTTGGAAGAGCTTGCTCTGGCGATGGTAAGTGATCTCCTTGTGTTATAACGCCTAGGTGGAGGACTGATGGGTGCATCCTCGACCGGAGGTGGGACAACGCGTGGTCGTGACGGCTCGGAGGCGGAACCTTGGACAGGCGTGTCCCTTGGGATTCTCAAGCGAGTCGATGGGGACGAAGACTTAGCTCCTCGTGTTCTGGCCATGGCGGTGTCAGCGAAAATGGACGGAGATGCGCATGGCTTGCTTAGGCAGAGGAGACAGACGGGAGAGTACTCTGGCTTGGCTCCTCTTGGCACCTTTTTGAAGTTCAAATGACCGTTTAGAATAGGAAAAATGGAATTTATATCGTTTAAAAGGGACACCAAGGGTCACTGTTCCCTTTCGCAACGAGGGAAATTTCGACATCATTTTCGCAGCCTATTTCACAGCTGCGAAACGGGTGTATGACGCTGCGAAGTGGCTGATTCATGCCCAGTCGGGTCTTTTAATAAAAAACATTTATAAATCCTATGACCTCATACTAGCGTAGCAAAGCTACTATAGCATAGTGGCTCTAGGGTCGAACTATGGGATGGGTTTTCACTTCACAATTGATATTAATTCAAGAGTTGAATTGGTGCCTTTTCATTTCAAGGTTAGTTTTAAAAGAAGACATAAGTTTGAATGAAAACGGATAGTATTAAGCTAACCTAACATAAAGTAACTAAAATTAACTAGAAAGAAATTAGAAAGAAAGGTGTTTCTTGGGATTTCAGGTTACTAGGATCAGGTGCCAACTACAAAGAGGGAGATTCCGGTCACTTGAATCTTTTCCTCGCATTCAGAATTTAACCTATAGTTATTTCCCGAATCGGTGTGATACAGATTCTTGCCATTAATGGTTTCAACGCTAAATCCTTCTCACTGATACACCTTGTAATGGCTCGTACCTCTCACCTAGTATTTGCCATTCAAGGTGATCATTAACCTTGGACTTCCCTTTTCAAGCTTGCAAGAGATAACTAATGGATGTCTCTTTCGAGTCCAAAAGCTTACCAAGTGTTGGCAATTCTAGAAAATCCTACCTTCAAGTCACCTCCCAAAAGCTCGTAAGAGGTAAACTAGTGCATCTCCATGGACGGAGATCACTTGCCTTACCAAGTATTGGCTCAGGTGATTGAAAGGCATTTTAAGTTAACTAAAAAGATAAAAACCATTAATGGGTCACACTTTCTCTTCATTAAAAACTAAAACAACAAAATCTCACACTTATGTAGCCGGAACCTTACTTAGCTTCCTTCACCCAAGAAACAAAAATCCTAGCCACTCATCCTCTGAGAAAACATCTCAGAGAATGTTTGGCTAGCAAGAAAATGAAAATGAAAGAGAAGGAAAAATAGAGCAAGGCTCTATACGTCAATTCTATATAATTCAATATATATCTATATATTTTACAATGGATGCACGGGAATATATATAGAGAAGTTTTTCCAACCTTCCTAGCTAAGAAATCTTATGATTGGTGGATTACAAGGAGAAGAATGGAAATTTATACAAAAATATCTAAAAGAAAAGATCTAAAGTGGAGTCGGTAGAACAGAGGAGAATTCGCACCACGCATGGGCTGCTGTGCGAAATTTCGCACAAGGAAATGTGTTGTGCGAATTTCGCATAAGCTCGCACAAGCTGAAGGTGTTGTGCGAATTTCGCACATGCTTGGAGCAGTTGTCTTCTGAAGGCCATATCTTCCTCATTTCAGCTCCAAATCATACACAGTTTGAAGTGTTGGATTCTTGACTTCCTGAGCTTTGAAATGGTATATAGCATGTAGAAAATGGACTTCGGGAAGTGCTCCAAAAGTGCGAAGGAAGACTGAAACTGCTGTCCTCTATTTTCTTCATTCTGTTTGTTTTTCCTCTTTGCTTCTCTCCTTTACTTGGCTTGTCTTAATGATCCAAAAAGCTGTCAAAATACTAAAAATAGTCACATATATGATTAGAAGTCATTGCTAGGTCCTTAACATGCCAATCGGAATAAAGATGGAGAACTACTACACAAAAGTGCTTAAAACATAATGAATTAAAGGTGCAAAATAGCACTTTTTGGGTAGTAATCAGTGGCACTCATGTGCCAAAGGGTGGTTTCACAGCTACAAAACACCTTTCGAAATGGCGTCTCGACTGTGAAGTGGAGGATTTCAAGGCGTGGAGATTTCGCAGCTGCGAAAATTTTCGCAGAGGGCGCTAGGCGGCTGCGAAATGGTTTCACAGTGGAAGTTGATTTTTGCAGTGACTTCTGAGGGCTATGAAATTTTTTCGCAGTGAGGCGATTTTCGTAGCGGCCCACTTTAGGCTGCGAAATTTTGCCAACCATACTTTCTCCTTGTTTTTGAGCTCCTTTTGATTCCTAGCTTCCTTATTTCATTTTCCTTGCAATTCCTCCTGATTTTGATCATTCAAAAAGATTAAGTTACATATAATTAACACAATTTAAGACCAAAATTAAAATCAAAACAATTTACAAAGCTTATAAATTAACATAATTAAACAAAAATATTGACTTTGGTAAAACCAAGTCCATCTAACCCTTCTCTGATCAGGCTTTTTGTGGCTCAAGGAGGTTGATTTCCTCCTTTTCTTGCTTGAATGGCTCAATGAATGGCTTGAGACGATGACCATTGACTTTAAAGATGTTTGTGCCATTGGAATTCAGTAATTCCACCACTCCATTGAGATGCACTTGGTGAATAATGAAAGGACCTATCCACCTTGACTTGAGCTTCCCTGGAAAGATATGGAGCCTTGAGTCATAGAGTAAGACTCTTTGTCCTTTCCAGAATTCTTTGTTGGAGATTAATTGATCATGCCACCTCTTCATCCTCTATTTTGAAACTTTGGAATTGATATAAGCATCATTTCTTAATTCCTCCATCTCATTAAGGTCTAAGCACCTCTTTGCCCCGGCTCTTATCAAATCCATGTTCAACCTTTTGATTGCCCACCAAGCCTTATATTCAACTTCCACAGGGAGATGGCATGCTTTGCCATAGACTAGGGGATATGGAGACATGCCAAGAATAGTCTTATAAGCTTTTCTATATGCCCATAATGAATCATGAAGCTTTTCTGCTTGTAATCACCACTTTCATCAATATGTTCTTGATTTCCCTGTTTACTAGCTCCACTTGCCCGTAAGTTTGAGGGTGATAAGGTGTAGCTACCTTATGCTTCACTTCATATTTAGCTAATAGGGTTTCAAAAGGTTTGTTGCAAAAATGAGTACCTCCATCACTGATTATGGCCTTGGGCACCCCAAACCTTGAGAAGATGTTCTCCTTAAGAAATTTGAGAACCACCCTATGATCATTGTGTTTACAGGGGATTGCCTTAACCCATTTAGAAACATAATCCACCCCCACCAAGATATAAGAGTTACCAAAAGACATTGGGAAAGGTTCCATGAAGTCAATACCCCAAACATCAAAAAGATCAACTATTATGATGGGGTTCATGGGCATTTGATTTCTTCTTGTTAGCTTCCTGAGCCTTTGGCATCTATCACAACTCCTACACATGATGTGGGCATCTTTGAAAAGTGATGGCCAAGTAAACCCTATTGCAACACCTTCATGGCTGTTTTCTGAGAGGCAAAGTGGCGTCCACATGCATTCTCATGGCAATGGCTGAGGATTCCTTGTTGCTCTTCTTCAGGGACACACTTCCTTATGATCTGATCTGCACAATACTTGAAAAGAAAGGGCTCTTCCCAATAATAAGCATGAATCTTTGCAAAGAAGTGCTTCCTGTCTTGTGCTTTCCACTCACTTGGAACTTCACCAGTAACCATATAGTTAGCAATATGAGCATACCAAGGAGCTTTCTCTAACAACATGAGTGATTCCTCAGAAAGTCATCATTAATAAGTAAGACATGGGAATTATGTGCTATAGCCAACCTTGAAAGGTGGTCAGCTACCACATTCTCCACTCCTTTCTTGTCTCTGATTTGGAGATCAAACTCTTGTAATAAAAGAATCCATCTAATCAACCTTGCTTTTGTATCTTGCTTTGTCAATAAATACTTCAAGGCTAAATGGTCAGTGAAAACAATGATGAAAGACCCTACCAAATAAGCACGAAACTTGTCTAAGGCAAACACCACAACTAACAATTCTTTCTCTGTAGTTGTGTATCCTTTGAGCTTCGTTCAATGTCTTGTTTGCATAGTAGATCACATAGGGCTTCCCATCTTCTCTTTGGCTAAGTACAACTCCTATAGCAAAGTCACTGGCATCACACATTACTTCAAAGGGTAGTTGCCAGTTAGGGGCCCTCACTATTGGAGCGGTTGTCAAAAATTGCTTCAATTTATCAAAACTCTTTTGACATCTTTCATCCCATATAAACTTAGCATCCTTAGCCAAAAGTTCACAAAGAGGCTTTGAAAGCTTAGAGAAATCTTTTATAAATCTCCTGTAGAACCCTGCATGGCCAAGGAATTGCCTTACTCCTTTTACAGTGGTTGGGGATGGCAATTTGACAATAAGTTCCACTTTTGCTTTATCAACTTCAATGCCTTTCTCGGAGATGATATGGCCAAGGACTATTCCTTGATGTACCATAAAGTGGCATTTCTCCCAGTTGAGCACCAAGTCTTTCTCAATGCATCTGTTAAGAACCGCTTCTAAATTAACTAAGCATTCTTCAAATGTACGTCCATATATAATGATATCATCCATGAAAACCTCCATAATTCGCTCCACCATATCACTGAAGATACTAAGCATACATCTTTGGAATGTTGCAGGTGCATTGCATAAACCAAAAGGCATTCTTTTGTAGGCGTATGTTCCAAATGGACATGTGAAAGTGGTCTTCTCCTGATCTTCAACATCAATTTCAATTTGGAAATACCCTGAGTACCCATCCAATAAACAATATAAAGGATGGCTAGAGACTCTTTCTAGCACTTGATCAATAAACGGGAGTGGAAAATGATATTTCCTTATCACAGCATTCAATTTCCTATAGTCAATACACACCCTCCAACCTGAAGTGAGGTGTGTAGCAATTTCTTCTCCTTTTTCATTTTGAACCACAGTAATCCCTGACTTCTTTGGTACCACTTGAGTAGGACTCACCCAAGGGCTGTCAAATATGGGATAAATAATACCCGCTTGAAGTAGCTTCAGCACCTCAGCTCGCACCACTTCTTACAAATGAGGATTCAATCTTCTTTAAGGTTGACGAATTGGTTTAGCTTCTTCCTCCATATATATGTGATGTGTACAAACCAAAGGACTGATTCCTTTCAAGTCAGATATTTGCCATCCTATTGCTTTCTTACACCTCTTGAGAACTTCAAGAAGATAAATCTCCTGATGAGTAGTAAGAGATGAAGATATAACAACAGGGCATTGATTATTTTCTTCCAGGTACATGTATTTTAACTCCATGGGCAGAGGTTTCAAATTGAGCTTTGGGATCTCTTCCTTAATAGCTTCTTATGCCTCCTCTTTATTGAATAAAGGTAGAATCTCTTCTTTCCTCCTCCAACCTTGTAGAGTAGCAAGCACATCAGCGGGTTCAGACAACCCTTCTTCAAGATCCTCAAGACTTTCATTCAACTTGTCTTGCATATTCTGATTACAATGCTCCTCCACTGGAGTGTCAATAATGCATACCTCTTCTAGACCTTCTTCTTCTTCCGGAGTGATTAGCTTCTTAGACATATAAAAGATATTAAGCTCAAGTGTCATGTTGCCAAAAGTGAGTTGCATAAGTCCATTCCTACAATTGATGATTGCATTTGAAGTAGCAAGAAATGGCCTACCAAGGATGATAGGAACATAATTAGCTTCTTTGACAAAAAGATCAGTATCAAGAACAACAAAATCTACTGGATAGTATAAATTATCAACTTGAACTAAGACATCTTCAATTATCCCCCTTGGAATTTTCACTGATCTATCAGCTAAAGATAGAGTGATTGATGTTGGCTTCAATTCACCAAGTCCCAATTGCTTGTAGACAGAGTATGGTAGCAAATTCACACTTGCTCCCAAGTCTAACAAATTTTTTTCCACTACCTTTTCTCCAATCATAACTGAAATGGTAGGATATCCCGGACTTTGTACTTCAAAGGAGACTTGCATTGTATGATGACACTTACTTGCTCAGTCAAGAAGGCTTTCTTATTCACATTCAACCCTCTTTTGATAGTACACAAATCCTTTAGGAATTTTGCATATATTGGAACTTGCTTAATCATATCTAGCAATGGAATATTGACCTTCACTTGCCTCAATACTTCAAGGATTTCTGATGCATTTTTTATCCCCTTTTTCCCATGCAAAGCTTGAGGAAAAGGTGGAGATGTGTGTTTCTTCATCAATTCTTCCTTAATAAGCTCTTTCTCCGGATTTGCATTCACTGTTGAATCATGGTCCTCTTTCCCTTCACTGATATCTTTCTTCTTTCCTTTCATTTCCTCCCTCTTCTTTGTCTCTTCTTCTTCTTCTTCTTCAACATGTGGCTTGGGTGTTGGTGACTCAACCTTTTTACCACTCCTTAGAGTGATCAAGGCTTTGACATCTCTCACCTATGAAGATTCTCCCTCATGAGTTTCCACTTCATGGATACCCTTGGGGTTTTGGTGAGGTTGAGAAGGAAATCTTCCCTTCTCTTGCACTGTGTTCAAATTAGTGAGCCTTGAGATTGAGTATTGGAGATTATCTATCTTCTGAGATAAGTCATTTTGCATCCCCTCCATCCTTTTATTCAAAGTATTCTCCACACTGTCAATTCTTTGACTGAGTTGAGCATTGATGGATTTTTGGTTTCCAACAAAATCTCCTACAACCTTGCTAAGATTCACTATTTCTTGTTCAAGACTTAAAGCTTGTTGAGATGGTTGAGCCGGCTGTTCGTACTGAGGTGCTCTTGGCTTCCATGAAAAATTTGGATGATTCCTCCAACTTGAATTGTAAGTGTTTCCATACGAAGCATTGCTATTGGGCTTGAATTGTCCAATGACATTTGCTTGATCTCCAAACATTTCTCTAGCAACTGGAATTGTAGGGCACTCCTCCACCAAGTGTTCATAAGATTGACAAATAGAACATGGCTTTACTTGCACTGGTGTTTCAACAATAGCTTGCACTTCATGCATCTTTTTCAGTTCTAGCTCCTCCAATCTTCTTGTCATAGCTGCAAATTTTGCTTTCATATCAACATCTTCATTCAAGGTGTACATCCCAGCCTTAGCATGAAAAGCATTTGGTTGAGACTTCACTTTTCCCACTTCTCCCTTATTCGGTTCATCCCATCCCCTTGAGACTTCAGCCACATAACTCAAGAAATCCATAGCTTCCTCAGGATTCTTACTCATGAAATCCCCTCCACACATTGTTTCGAGGAGTTGCTTCATTGAGGAAGACATCCCATCATAGAAATAACTCACCAACAGCCATGTATCAAAACCATGGTGAGGACAAGCATTAATGGCTTCCATGTATCTTTCCCAACACTCATAGAATTTCTCATTCTCTTTAGCTGAGAAGTTTGAAATTTGCCTTTTCAAGCCATTTGTTCTGTGAGTAGGAAAAAACTTCTTGAGGAATTCAGCTTGTAAATCAGTCCAAGTACGGATACTCCTTGGCCTTAAAGAATTAAGCCAAATCTTGGCCTTATCCTTTAAAGTAAAAGGAAATAGCTTAAGCCTCATCAAGTCGATTGAAGCTCCTCCCTCTTGGAATGTATTACAAACATCTTCAAATTCCTTGATATGTTCATAGGGATTCTCACTTTCCATTCCATGGAAAGTTGGTAGAAGTGGAACAATATGGGGTCTGATCACTAGCTGCTCTGTAGGGGGCACTATACATGATGGTGTACTCATACAAGGTGGATGCATGCGGTCCTTCATTGATCTGAATTCATTGGGATTGTCCTGATGACCATGTTGACTATGCTGATCTTCAGGTGTAGTTCCATGATGTTCAAGCCCAATTCCAATTCCTTGTTATGAGGTGTTTCACATTTAACAAGTCTTCCTCCACTATCTCGTATCCAATTTGGCATACACAACTAGTATCAACTGTAATAAAGAAAAAAAAACAGAGGAAAACAAAACAAAGAAAAACAAAAAAAACAAGACTACCAAAAAGTCTTAGATTAACTAAAATTAAATTAAAAGCTATGTTAGAATATGAACAAGTAAAAGAAACAATTAAAAGAGTTATAAAAATGAAAGAAAATTCACCAAACTTGTGATGAAAATCGTAAGTACGCTGAAATAATATCACTGTGAAGTTGGCACCTTCCCCGGCAATGGCGCCATTTGATTCGTGTTTCCCAATTGGTGTCTCAGCTGATTCATGTCCAACTGGTGTTCCTTGATTGAGGGAGTAATCAACAAAATTCATAACCTATATCACCATGAATTAGGATAGCTTTAGCTAATATAGCATAGTGGCTCTAGGATCGTTCACTGGGAAGGGTTTTCAACTCACATCTGATACCAATTCAAAGTTAAATTGGTGCTTTTCCATTTCAAGGTTAGCTTAAGAAAAAAAACATAAACTTTGGTTGAAAAAGGTTTTGTTTTAAGCTAACTAAAAAGAAAGTAATGAAAATTACTTATGAAGAAAAGCATTCCTTAGAGTTTTAGGTTCACAGGGGAGGCTCCTTATGCAAAAACAGAGCTCCGGTCACTTGGTTCATTTCCTCGTATTAGAGAATTAACATATAGTCAATTCTCTAACAGGTGTTGTACGGATGCTTCCCTTTAATTGATTTCAGCACTAATTCCCTCTCACTGATGCAACTTGCAATGGCTCGTGCCTCTCACCTAGCGTTTGCCATTCAAGGTGATCATTAACTTTGACTTCCCTTCTCAAGCTCGCAAGAGATAACTAATGGATGTCTCCTTGGAGTCCAAAAGCTTACCAAGTGTTGGCAATTCTAGAAAATCCTACCTTCAAGTCACCTTCCAAAAGCTCGCAAGAGGTAAACTAGTGCATCTCCATGGACGGAGATCACTTGCCTTACCAAGTGTTGGCTCAGGTGAATTGTAGGTGTTTTAAGTTAACTAAAAACATAGAAATCATTAATGGGTTACACTTTCTCTTCATTAATGGGTGAAACAACAAAACTACCAATTCTTGCATTTGGAACCTTTCCCGGCAACCTTAGCTCCAAGGAACTAAAAGCCTAGCAACTCATTCTCTGAGGAATCATCTTCAGAGCTTGTTTGGCTAGTAAGAAAAATTAAATAAATATATACAATCAAAACAAGTAGGTAAGGCAAAGCGAAAGCCCTGAATTTTACTTCCTTTAAAAACTATATAACAGTTGTCTGTGTACATGCTTCCGTCTTTTTTTCATGGAAACTTACAAGCATTAAATATGGGGTTATTTACCCTTTGTTCTTACTTAAAGACTAAGGAATCCTATGATAGGTGGATTACAAGGAGAGTTTGGGGATTTAGACATCAAATATCTAAAGTAAAAAAATCTCAAAATGTCGGTGGCAAATATTGGGAAGCTTCAGGAGAATTTCGTAGCCGTGCAAGAGGGCTGCAAAATTTCGCAGCATGAAGGACACCATTTCGCAGCCAAAGGCTGATTTCGTAGCCCTGCGAAATTTGCCTTCAGCTTGGAGTGATCGGCTTCCAATGGCTGTAACTCCTTCATTTCAACTCCGAATCATGCCCACTTGAAGCATTGGATTGCTAACTTCCTGAGTTTCGAAAAGACCTATAGTATGCATCAATTGAGCCCTAGGAAGTGCTCCAAAAGTGACTGACAGTGACTGTCCTTAGGTATGCTTCATGGTAGATTTCTCTTTGCTTCCCCTCCTTGCATTCCGGATTTGCTTATGACAAAGGACTTCAAAGCTTCAAAGCTTTGGTTCTTCATGTTTCTGAGCTTTCCATTGCTTTGCCATGGATTCCAAAGAACTCTCCGCAATCTCGGATTGCTTTGGTGATCAAATTACTAACAAAAACACTAAAACTTACACAAAGTGATTAGAAATGATTGCAAAGGTCCTTAATATGTTAATTGGGTTAAAAGGTGATAACTACTACTCAAAAGTGTTTAAAAGAGTTAATTACAAGCTATCAAATATCACTTTTTGAGTAGTAATCATCTCCTTTGAACTTCTTCTGACATAGGGCCTCTCTATCTTTATCCTCCTAAAATTATAACTCTTATGAAACGTTTGTAAATAGTCACCAGAAAACTAGGAGGAAGGATAAAAAACATGTATAGTGGCGAATAGAGAAAACAAGAAGATAACAAACAGGCATAATATAAATCAAATAAAGCCACATCTCATGATCTTTCAATGGGCTCAGGCTAGTGGGAAAGATCACAAACAGATTCTGAGCAAACAAGTAAGCAACCAATCTCAATAAAACAATCTATGGCCCTTTCCGTCCTCACCAATCAACAAGATCATACCGGGATTTGCAAAAAAAAAAAGACAATGTAGAATCAAATAGAGATGAGAAGATGCGAGTTTCATGTAACTGTACCTGGAAGAACCTGCTTTTGAGAAGTATTGCTCGGCTTCAAGTGAGATCAGTTCATTTTCTCCAAAACCCCCCAAAGACCGGTGGACACCAGTTTTATTCTTCTCATCGAAAGCCATGAAAAATCTTTCCTTTCTCCCCCTGTTCTCAATGCATGCTGCCAATTCCCTTTTTCCAAAACCTCCTTGTTCTCTATGCATGCTGCCAGTCTCTCTCTTGAAAAACCCCCAAAGCCGACCAAGAGAGTCCCTCACCTCTCTATAGACGTGGAGATGCTTTTAAAGGATGCAATGCATGCTTTCCTTTTAGTGCCTGATCTCAGTATCGAATGTCCTTGCTATTTGTGCCTCTAATTAGAAAATAATAAACCTCCTCTTTCTTCCCATGTATCTACCCATCCATGGAGATTGCGTCTCTCCAAAAATTCCTTTTTGTATGGAAGTTTCCATATATTCTTCTATGGGTAGCAACTCTTTCCTCTTCCTTGTAGTCGTGTCCCATTTATATGCATGGTGGAGGAAACTTTATATATAAAAAAAAATGCAGCTGTCACTTTCCTTTCTGTAAAATTCTAATGATTTTCCTTCCAAATAGATGGCAGCTCGTTTCCTCATGCAAAAAAATAAATTAAGGAAATATGAGTTAGAAAATTTATAATATAATAAAATAAAATAAAAAATAATGAATAAATAATAAAAAAGAAAGCCACGTAGGCCACACAAGTCATACAATTCATGCAACCATGCAAGTTATGCAAAAATAAGTGAGCTAGGGTGTGTCCTAGTGTGCTAGGGTGAACGAAGTGGGCCAAGATGAACCTAAAGAGTGCCTAAGGTGGTGTCTAATAGGCCAAGTGCATCTAAAAGCTATCCTAGAAAGAGAGGAAAAAACCTAAATCTACATCAAGACTGCCAAGGGTCACAATAAGGGATGAGATAATCTCTCAACTAGAGTCTCCGAGGTGACTCAAAAAAAGATAAGTAGTATGAGCAGCAATAGGCCACCGAGGAACTACGGTAAAGTACCAAATAAACACGTAAAAAGACATGTGCTAGGAGGACAAAATGGAGGGTCTACACTGAGCTTAAGGCTCTAGAATCTATGAACAACTTATAGTTGTTGATGATATGGATGACATGGATCTTGTGAGGTTAGGCCTATAAATGTTATGAATCATTTTTGGTTATTGATGATTTGAACAATTCTGTGTCATGAGCTTAAACATCTAGATGCTATGAACGACTCTGGGTAGTGGAAGACATAAACGACTCCACGTCGTGAGCTTAGGGCTTTAGATGCTACTAACAAACTAGGGTTATGGATGACATGAATGATTTTGAGTCATGGGATCAAGCCTCTATATTTTATGTAAAGCTTAAGGTTGTGGTTGACATAAAAAACTCCTATTTATGAGCTTAGAGCTCTAGATGTTATGCACAACTTAAGGTTATCAACGGCATGAAAGACTCCATGTCATGAGCTAAGGGCTCTAGATGTTATACATAGATAAGGGTTGTCGATGACATGAAAGACTAACTCAGGGCTCTAAATGCTATGAATAGCTCAGGGTTGTGGTTATCAAGAACAACTCTAGGTCATGAGCTTAAGGCTCTAGATTCTATGAACAATTCTAGGGTTGTAAGCGTAGGGCTTTAGATGCTATGAAGAGGTTAGATTTGTGGATGATATGAATGAACTAAGATCCTATGAGCTTAAGCCTCTAGATGTTATGAATTACTCAAAGTTGTGGATGATGTGAATGATTCTCCATCATTAGCTCGAGCCTCTAGATGTTATGAACTGCTCAGGCTATTGATGATATGAACAACTCCAGGTCGTGAGCTAAGGGCTGTAGATGCTATCAACAACTAAGGGTTATGAATAACATGAATGACTCTAGTTCATGAGATCAAGCCTCTAAATTCTATGAATAGCTCAAGGCTGTGATTGACAAGAAAGACTCCAAGTTGTGAGCCTTGGGCTGTAGATGCTATGCACAGCTTAAAGCTGTTGATGACAAGAAAGGCTTCAAGTCGTGAGTTCAGGGATTTAGATGCTATGAACATCTCAGGGCTATGGTTGACATGAACAACTCCGGGTCATGAGCTTAGGGCTCTTGATGCTATGAAAAACTAAGGGTTGTGTTTGACATGAACAACTCTACGTCCTAAGCTCAGGGCTCTAGATGCTATGAACTACTCAAGATTGTGGTTAACATGAATGACTTCGAGTCATGAGCTTAAGGCTCTAGATTCAATAAACAACGTAGGTTTGTGGTTGACATGAAGACTCCAAGTCATTAGCTTAAAGCTATAAATGCTCTTAACAACTCAATGTTGTGGATGACATATATAGGTTTGGGCTATCGATCACATGAAAGACTCTAGGTCATGAGCTCAAGGCTCTAGATACAATGAACAACTCAAGGTTATAGATGACATGAATGACTTTAGGTCATAAGCTTCAGACTCTATACACTAAAAACAACTCAAGGTTGTGGTTGACATAAATGACTTTAGGTCATGAACTCAGTGCTTTAGATGCTTTGAATAGCTCAGAGCTATGAACTACTCAAGGGTGGGGATGACATGAAAGACTCCAAGTGATAATGAGAAGGCTCTAGATGTTATAAACTGCTTATGGTGCTTGTTGACATGAGTGACTCTGGGTCATGAGCTCAAGGCTATAGATGCAACGTATACCTCTGGGTTGTGATTGACATGAATGACTTTAGGTCGTGAGCTCATGGCTTCTGATGCTATGAACAACACAGGGCTATGAATGACATGAATGACTTTGGGTCTTGAGCTCAATTCTGTAGATACTATGAATAGCTCAGGGTTATGGTTGACATGAATGATTCTAGGTTGTGAGCTTAAGGGTCTACGTTCTATGAACTGCCTAAGATTGTTGATGACATGAACTATTCCTGGTCGTGAGCTCAGGGTTGTAGATGCTATGAACAACTTGAGGTTGTGGACGAGAACCACTTTAAGTCATGATTTTAGGCCTCTAGATACTATGAACAGCTTAAGGTTATGGTTGATATGAATGACTCTATGACATGATCTTATGGCTCTAGATGCTTTTAACAACTCAAGGTTATGGATGACATGAACAACTCCAGTGCATGGCTATAAGATTCTATGAATAACTCAGGGTTGTGGTTTATCGAAAAGGCTCCGGGTCCTAAGCTCAAGGTTCTAGAAGTTATGAAAAACTCAAAGTTGTGGATGATATGAATCACTTAGGATCTTGTGAGCTTAGTCCTCTAGATTTTATGAACTAATTAAGGCAAGGAAAAATACTAATGATTTTGTGTCATGACCTGATGCCTTTAGATGCTATGAACTGGTCAATGTTATGGATGACATGAACAACTCTGGGTCATGAGCTTAGGGCTCGAGATGCTATCAACAACTCATGGTTGTGGTTGACCTGAACAACTTCGAGTCATGAGTGCAGGGGTCGAGATGCTACGAATAGCTCATAGTTGTGGATGATATGAATGACTCGGTCTTCTATGACCTAAGGCCTTTGGATGCTATAAACTGCTCAAGGTTGTAGATGTTAATAACCATTTTACATCATGCACTCAAGCCTCTATATGCTATGAACAAATCAAGGGTATGGATGCTATGAACAACCTTAGGCCATGAGCTCAAGGATTTAGATGTTATAAACTACTTATGGTTATGGTTGACAAGAAGAAGTTCAGGTTGTGAGGTTAGGGCTCTACATTCTATGAACAACTAAGGATTATGTATGACATAAGCTACTCCGGGTCAAGAGCTTATAACTTTGGATGCTATGAAGAACTTAGAGCATTGAATGATATGAACGACTTAGGATTCCATGATCTTAATCCTCTAGATGCTATGAACAACTAAGGGTTGAGGATGATATGAACGATTCTTGGTCGTGAGCCTATGGCTCTAAATGATATGAATAGCTTAAAACTATGGATGACATGAACGACCCCAGGTAGCGAGCTCAGGGCTCTAGAGCTATGAACAATTTAGGGCTATGGTTGACAAGAACAACTCTAGGTCATGAGCTCAATGCTCTAAATTCTATGAATAGCTCAAGTCCATGGATAACATGAATGACTCTAGGTCATGAGATCAAGGCTCTAGATACTATGAAAAACTTAAGGTTGTGGTTGACACGAATGACTTTGGGTTGTGATCTCATGACTCTAAAAGCTAAGAACAGCTCAAAGCTGTGAATGATATAAACTACTCTGGGTCATGAGCTGAGCTATGGACGCTATGAACAACTAAGCATTATGGATGATATAAACAACCCAATATCCTGTGAGGTCAAGCCTCCAAATGCTAAGTATAGGTTAAAGCTGTGGATGATATGAATTTATCTACTTCGTGAGCTCAGGGTTGTGGATGACATGAA
Organism: Vitis cinerea var. helleri x Vitis riparia; assembly: GCA_946000715.1. Taxonomy (NCBI): domain Eukaryota; kingdom Viridiplantae; phylum Streptophyta; class Magnoliopsida; order Vitales; family Vitaceae; genus Vitis; species Vitis cinerea var. helleri x Vitis riparia. The sequence continues at coordinate 15,694,380 of OX254005.1, read as the reverse complement.
TGACACCGGGTCATGAGTTCAAAGTTATAGGTGATATGAATGACATAGGATCCCATGAGCCCAAGCTTCTAGATACAATGAATAGCTCATGGTTGAGGATGATATGAATGATTCTTGGTCGTGAGCCAATGGATTTAAATGCTATGAACAACTCAAGGTTATGTATCACATGAAAGACTCTCAGTAATGAGCTTAACACTTTATATGTTATGAAAAGCTCAAGGTTGTGGTTCACAAGAATGAGTTTGGGTCATGAGCTTAGGGCTCTAGATGCTATAATCAAGTCACGGTTGTTAATAACATGAGCTACTCTAGGTCATGAGCTCACGAATTTGGATGCTATGAATAACTCAGGGTTGTGGATGATATCAATAGCTTGTAATCATGTGACCTCAGTCCTTTAGATGCTATGAAAAGCTTAAAGTTGTGGATCATATGAATAGTTCTTAGTTGTAAGCTCATGGCTCTAAATTTTATGAGAAGTTGAGGGTAGTAGATGCCATGAATGACTCTGGGTAGTGAGCTCAAGGCTCTTAATGCTATAAATAACTGAAGACTATGTTTGACACCAACAACTCAAGGTTGTGAGCTCAGCACTTTAAATGCTAGGAACACCTCAAGGTTATAGTTCACATGAACATCTCTGGGTTATGAGTTGAGGGCTCTAGATGCTATGAAGAACTTAGGGTTATGGATTACATGAATGACTCTAGGTCATGAGCTTAGGGCTTTGCATATTATGAAGAGCGTGAGCCTATGGTTAACATAAACAACTCTAGGTCGTGAGCTCAGGGCTCTAAATGCTATGACCAACTTATGCCTGTTAATGAGATGAACTACTCTAGGTCATGAGCTAAGGTTTCTAGATGCTATGAATAGCTCCATGTTATGGATGATACACACAATTCTAGGTCGTGAGCTCAAGGATCTAGATGTTATGAACAACTTAAGGTTGTGGATGATATGAACAATTTTTTGTCATGAACATAAGAGTCTAGACACAATGAACAACTTAGGGTTATGGATGAATAAACAACTTTAAGTTGTGAGCTCAGGACCCTAGATGTTATGAACACCACATTATTTTGGATGATATGGATGACTCGGGATCCTGTGACCTTAGGTTTCTAGATTCTATAAACAACTTAGGGTTGAGAATGATATGAATGATTCTTGGTCGTGAGCTTACAGATTTAAATACTATGAAAAGCTAAGGACGGTAGATGACGTGGAGGACTACTGGTCATGAGGTCAAGGCTTTATATGCCATGAACAGCTTAGGGTTATGGTTCATAAGAATGAGTCCTAGTCGTGAGCTTAAGGCTCTAGATGTTGTGAACAACTCAAGGTTGTGAGTGACATGAGCTACTTCGGGTTGTGAGCTTATGGCTCTGGATGCTATGAAGAACTCAGGTTATTGGAAAATATGAATGAATCAGGATCCAATGATCTCAGGCCTCTATATTTTATGAACAACTCAATGCTATAGATGATATGAATGATTCTTAGTTGTGAGCCATGACTCTAAATTCTATGAACAACATAAGGCTATGGGTGACATGAATGACTCCAAGTAGTGAGCTTAGGGCTCTAGATGCTACGAATAACTCAGGGTTGTGGTTGACATGAACAACTCCAGGTCGTGAGCTCAACATTTTAGATGCTATGAATACCTCAAGGATGGTGATGACATAAACGACTCTAGATTGTGAGCTCAAGGCTCTAAATACTATGAAAAACTTAGGGTTGTGTTCACATGAATGACTCTGGGTCATTAGCTCACGACTTTAGATGCTATGAATAACTCAAGGCTGTGGATTATGTGAGCTACTCAGGGTTGTGAACTCAAGGCTTTAGATGCTATGAACTTCTCAGGGTTGTGGATGACATGAAGAACTTCGGGTCATGAGATCACAACTCTAGATGTTATGAATAGCTCAATGTTGTGGTTTATATGAGCTACTTTGGGTCGTGAACTCAAGGCTTTAGATGCTATGAACTGCTTAAGGCTATGAATGACATGAAGGACTTTGGGTCATGAGCTTAGGGCTCTAAATACTATGAACAACACAGGGTTGTGGATTACATGCATCAGTCTAGGTCGTGAGCTCAAGGATCTAAATGCTAAGAAGAGCTTAGGGTTGTTGATGATATGAACAATTTTGGGTCGGGAATAAAAGGCTCTAGATGCTATGAATAACATAAGGCTATGGATGAAATGAATGACTTCAAGTCATAAGCTCAAATCTCTAAATGTTATGAATAACTTAAAGTTGTGGATGATATGAACGACTTGGGATCTCGTGAGCTCAAGCCTTTAGAAGCTATGAACAACTCCAACTAAGGGTGATATGAACAATTCTTGGTCATGAGCCCTGATTACTACTCAAAAAGTGCTATTTGATAGCTTATAATTAATCCTTTTAAACACTTTTGAGTAGTAGTTAGTGCCTTTTAACCCAATTAGCATGTTAAGGCTCCTTGCAATCAATTATAATCAAATTGCCTTAAGTTTTGGTGTTTTGATAGCATTTTGACCACCAAAGCATTATGTGATTGAGGAGAGTTTTATGGAATCCTTGGTAAGCAATGGGAAGCTAAGAGGAATGAAGAATCCAAGCTTTGAAGCACTTTTGCCATAAGCAAAGTGGGAATGCAAGGAAAAGCAAAAGAGGAATCGGTCATGGAGCATTCTTGATGACAGTCACTGCAGCCAATTTTGGAGCACTGCCTGAAGTCCAAATTATGCATACAATATGTCATTTGAAAGCTTAGGAAGTCAACAATCCAATGCTTCAAACCTGTGCAATTTGGAGCTTAAATGAGGAAGTTACAGCCTTTGGAAGACAACTGCTCCAAGCTGAAGGAGGCTTCAGAGTAGTGCTGCGGAATCAGCCTTATGTTGCAAGATATTTCGCAGCACTTTAGCATAGTGCTATGGACTCCCCCTGAAGCTTCACGCCGCGATGAAAGCTAAACACCACATGATGGAAGTCCACTTTTCAAAGGTGTTGAAGTAGCTGGCTGCTATGAAGAAATTTCGCAGCTCCTCTTGTGCACCTGCGAAATTTCGCAGACCTCACTTGTCACCTGCGAAGTGGTCCTGAGTGCTTCCCGATATTTGTAACCGACACTTGGAGATATTTTTCATTAGATTTTTGTTGCCTAAATGCCTAAATTCTCCTTGTAAGTCACCAATGATAGATTTCCTTAGCTTTTAAGTTAGGAATTTGGCAATCATGTAATAGTGGTGATTGTATTTTTGGTTTAAATGGAGCCCGAGGAGCCTGTTCTGAGTGTGTGAGAGTGATGAACCTTTTGTAAAAAGTTTCAAAACAAGAAATATACAGAGCTTGAGCTCTGCTTTACCTGGTCAATTTGATTGTATTATTTTTATTTTACTTGGTTATGCACTCTCTGAGGAGCTTTCCCCAGAGAATGAGTAGCTAAACCTTTTAGTTCCTTGGAATTAAGGTTGCCGGGAAAGGTTCCAAGTACAAGAATCAGAAGCTTTGTGGTTTCAGCTAAGAATGAAGAGTAAGTGTGTCCCGTGAATGGTTTCTAATGTTTTTAGTTAACTTAAAACACCTTGGAGTCACCTGGGCCAACACTTGGTAAGGCAAGTGATCTCTAACCATGGAGATGCACTAGTTTACCCCTTGCGAGCCTCTGGTAGGTGACTTGAAGGTAGGATTTTCTAGAATAGCCAACACTAGGTAAGCTTTTGGACTCTTAGGAGACATCCATTAGTTACCTCTTGCGAGTTTTTGACGGGTAATCCAAGGTTAAAGATCACCTTGAATGGTAAAGGCTAAGTGAGAGGCTCAAACCATTGCAAGTTGCATCAGTGAGAGAATTAGAGCTGAAATCCAATTGAGGGATGCATTTGTGCAGCACCTGTTAGAAAATTGACTTAATGTTAATTCTCTAATGTGAGGAATTGAACCAACTAACCGGAGCTATGCTATTGCATGAGGAACCTCCCCTGTAAACCTGAATCTCCAAGGAATGCTTTTCTTCTTAAGTAATTTTCATCACTTGTTGTGTTGTTAATCTAAGTCCAAACCTTTTTCAACCAAAGTTTGTGTTTTATTTCTTAAGCTAACCTTGAAATGAAACAGCACCAATTCACTTTGAATTGGTATCATTTTCAACTTGAGTACCCTTCCCAGTGGAACGATCCTAGAGCCACTATGCTATAGTAGCTTTGTATTTGCTACCCTAGTTCATGGTGTTATAGGTTAAAAATTTTGTTGATTACACCTGCCATCAAGGAGCACCAGCTGGACACACATCAGCTGAGACACCAATTAGGCATGAATCAAGCCCATGGCTCTAAATGCTATGAACAACTTAATGTTATGGATGAGATGAATTACTTTTACATCATGAGCATTGGTCTTAAGATGCTATGAACAACTAAGGGTTGTGGATGATATGCATGATTCCATGTCATGAGCTCAAAGTTCTCAATGTTTTGAAAAAATTAGGGTTGTGGATGATATGAACTATTTTGGGTTGTGAATTCAAGGCTTTAGATGCTATGAGTAGCTCATGGTTGTGTGATTCATGCCTAGCTAGTGTATGTCTTGTTAATTGGTGTTCAATCAACTGGTGTGCCTTGATTTCGGTCCTCAGACGGGAGTAATCAACAAAATTTACAAACCTATTTCACCATATACTAGGGTAGCATTAGCTAGCATAGCATAGTGGCTCTAGGATCGTTCACTGGGATGGGTTCTCAAATTACAACTGATTAGTTCAAAAACTAAATTGGTGCTTTTTTTTTTTTTCAAAGTTAGCTTTAAAATAAAACATAAAGATGTTTGAAAAGGTTGGTTATTAAGTGAAACCAATAATAAAGTAACAAAAATTACTTATAAAGAAAAGTGCTTCTTGGAGTTTTTAGATCACTGGGCTCAGGTTCCTTATATAAAAAGGGAGTTACGATCACTTGAATCTTTTTCTCGCATTGGGGATTTAACATATAGTTATTTCCCGAACCGGTGTGGTACAGATGCTTCCCTTTAATGGATTCAAACACTAATTCCCTGTCACTGAATCATCTTGCAATGGTTCATACCTCTCACCTAGTATTGGCCATTCAAGGTGATCCTTAATCTTGGATTACCCGTCAAAAGCTCGCAAGAGATAACTAATGGATGTCTCCTTAGAGTCCAAAAGCTTACCAAGTGTTGGTTATTCTAGAAAATCCTACCTTTAAACCACCCCCCAAAGGCTCGCAAGAGATAAACTAGTGTATCTCAATGGACGGAGACCACTTGCTTGCCTTACCAAGTGTTGGCCCAGGTGATTTTAAGGAATTTTAAGTTAACTAAAAAGATAAAAACCATTAACGAGTGACACTTTCTCTTCATTAAAAACTAAAAGAACAAAACTTCCAATTTTGCATTCGGAACCTTACCCAGCTTCCTTCACTCTAAGAACCAAAAAGCCTAGCCACTCATCCTCTGGGAAAACATCCTCAGAGTTTGATTTGCTAGAAATAAAAATAGAAGAGAAAACAAATTGAGTAAGTAAGGCAGAGCAAAGATCTCTGTATTACTTTCTTCCCAAAACTATACACAGGGTGTCGTCTCTAAGAAAAACTCCCGAGAGATAGTTTAAAATAAAATTACAATAGATTATATAGAAAGGCAATTCACCCTTCCTTCTTACTTCTTAACTAAGGAATCCTATGATTGGTGGATTACAAAAAGAAAATAGGGATTTATACAAAAATATTTGAAGAAAAAATATAACAAAGTCGGTTGCAAATATCTGGGATTACATAGGTGGATTTTGAAAGTTGAAATTGTCCATTTCGCAAGTTGAACTTTGATTTCACAAGTTGAATTTGTGATTTCGCAACTTGCGAAATTGTCTTTCAGCTTGGTGCGGTTGTCTTCCAATGGCCATAACTTCTTCATTTCAGCTCCAATTTGCACACTGTTTGAAGCGTTGGACTCCTGACTTCCCCAGCTTCGAAACAATATATAGTATGTATAAAATAGACTCCAGAAAGTTCTCTAAATGTGTCCTAAATCTGCTCTCCTCTTGAATTTCTTCATGTTAGATTCCTCTCTCTGTTTTTCCTCCTTGCATTCTTGATTGGCTTTGGCAAAGGACTATGAAGCTCCAAAGCTTGGATTCTTCATGTAAATGAGCTTCCATTTGCTTTTCCATGGACTATACAAAGATCTCCCTCATTCTTGGATTGCTTTGGTGATCAAAAAGCTATAAAAAACACCAAAACTTGCCACAATTTGATTAGAAACACTTGTAAGGGTCCTTAACTTGTCAATAGAGTTAAAAGGTAATAACTACTACTCAAAAGTGTTTAAAAGAGTTAATTAAAAGCTATAAAATAGCACTTTTTGAGTAGTAATCACTCCCCCCAACCGACATATTGCTAGTCCCTTAGCAATGAAGGAGAGAAAAAGAAAAATAAATAGTACTATAATTTACAACATCATGCTAATCACTTCAAAAAATTTCAAGTGGCATGATGATCAAACTCTCTGATGGAACATTAAAGATATAAAACTCAAACTTCAACAAGAGTTATCAAATAACTTGTCTAATCACAATTCATAAAGAGAAGGCATTATGCAAATTTAAGCTTTAAAAGAGTTTCCACTCCCAAAGGGTCAATCCTAACTCTTCCACAAAAATCTATGTGTTTCTTATTAGTTTCTGAATATAGTATGCTGAACTAATCTCTCCCCCCAACCTAGTTCTTCTTCAAAACTTAGCAAACTGATCAACATCCAATAGGCTAAGAACGCACCTCATTTATTTCACACTTTTTTTTTCTTGTAGGAGTACAAAGCTTAAAGATATTCTTTTCTATATTGTCCATGTAACGGGGGTCCATTGATGACTCCCAACCAATCAAGGTTTAGGGCATCAAGCTTTAAGGATCTTTCAACCACTAACTCCTCGGATTTTGCCCCGGACTTTTGAGATTGGAATTCAATACCCAAGCACCTACAATATGTTAAACTCCACCTATTCACCCTTGTAATGAGCATTGAGGTCAATGACTCCCAACCAATGAAGGCTTAGGGCACCAAGTTTTAAAGATTTTCACCATATACCCCTCAGACCTTGCTCAAGTGTCAAGGCAAGTAAAACATTTTTTCTTTCTCTCTTTTTTTCAAAGGCTCATTGGCCTTTTATAAGGAGTCCCAATACTATTAAAATGAGGTCAAAGGTACCAAGTCTAAATTTGCCTAAGTCAAGGGGGTGAAATAATTTTTCATCTTATAATCGGAACCTAGTGTGCACAGTGTGTGGTAAACTTAAAGTGGAAGAAATAAGGTTGAATAGAAGTTTCAACAATTCATCAACTTTAATAAGCATAATGCAAATTCTAAGTCAAGTAAAAAGACAAAAATTCAATTTCTCCCATTTCATTTTGAGAATTTTTCCTTGATAACCATGAAAAGTAGAATAAAAACTTTTAAAAAATTTTAAAATTAAGCAAAAAGCAACTAAATTACCAAAATAACTTAGCATTAATAACAAAACTTCCTTCCTCAACTCTCTTCCCCCAACCAAGCTGAACATTGCCCTCAATGTGGCAAAAGTGATTGAAAATACAAGGAGAAAGTGGTGCCTCCTGAGTGACATGGAGTCTGAGTCGTATAGGAGAAACAACATGATTCAAAAATGATTCGTTCCCAATTGGTGTATCAGTTGATTCATGTCCTCTCAATGGTCCTCGGCAAGGGGCCATTTGATTCTCATGCCCAACTGGTGTATGTCCTATTGATTGGTGCTCAATCAACTAGTGTACCTTGATTTCGGTCCTTAGACGGGAGTAATCAACAAAATTTATAACCTATTACACCATGTACTAGGATAGCCTCAGCTAGCATAGCATAGTGGCTCTAGGATTGTTCACTGGGATGGGTTTTCACTCCACAAATGATATCAATTCAAAGCTAAATTGGTGTTTTTTCATTTCAAGGTTAACTTTAAAAGAAAACATAAAGATATTTGAAAAGGTTGGTTTTAAGCTAACTAAAAATAGTAACTGATTTTAATTACAAAGAAAAGTGTTTCTTGGAGTTTCAGATCACTAGGCTCAGGTTCGTTATACAAAAAGGGAGTTTCGATCACTTGTTTCTTTTCCTCGCATTAGAGAATTAACATATAGTTAATTCTCTAATCGGTGTGGTACAGATCTTCCCCTTAATGGGTTCAAACACTAAATTCCACTCACTAATGCATCTTGCAATGGCTCGTGCCTCTCACCTAGCATTTGCCATTCAAGGTGATCCTTAACCTTGGATTTCCCTTCACAAGCTCATAATAGATAACTAATGGATGTCTCCTTGGAGTCCAAAAGCTTACCAAGTGTTGGCTATTCTAGAAAATCCTACCTTCAAACCACCTCCCAAAGGCTCGCAAGAGGTAAACTAGTGCATCTCAATGGACGAAGATCACTTGCCTTACCAAGTGTTAGCCCAGGTGATTTAAAGGCATTTTAAGTTAACTAAAAACATAGAAATCATTAACGGGTCACACTTTCTCTTCATTAAAAACTAAAACAACAAAACTTCCAATTTTTGCATGTGGAAACTTACCCGGCTTTCTTCACTCCAAGAGACAAAGAGCCTAGCCACTCATCCTTTGAGGAAACATCCTCAGAGTTTGATTTGCTAGAAATAAAAATAACGAGAAAACAAAAATATGAAGGAAAAATAGAGCAAGTGCTCTGTAAAATATATTTCTTACTATCGTCAATTACATATCTGATATATGATGTATATATTTTTTTATTACATTGGTTCAAAGATATATATAGAGAAGATATTTTCTAAGAAATATCCCAATAATATCTTTGACTGATTACAAGGAGAAAATAGAAATTTACACAAAATATCATGAGAAAAAATCTAACTAAGTTGGTTGCAAATATCTGAGATTACACAGGTGGATTTCACACATTGAATTGTCCATTTTGCAAGTTTGAACTTTGATTTTACAAGTTGAATTTGTGATTTTGCAACTTGGAGGGATTCCACAACTTGGAGATGATTTGCAATTTGATTCGTAGCTTGGAGGTGATTTCGCAACGTGGTTCGCAGCTACGAAGATGGAGGCATGGGCTGCGAAATGGCACTTGTGTGCCAAAAGTGGGTTTCGCAACCCATTTCGTAGTTGCAAAATGGACTTTGTGCTGCGAATTTTTCGCAGCTCATTTCGCAGCTGCGAAATTTTCGCTCAGCTTTGCGTGGTTGTCTTCAAACGCCATAACTTCTTCGTTTCAACTTCAATTTGTACATCATTTAAAGCGTTGGAATCCTGACTTCTAGAGCTTCGAAAAGATATATAGTATGCATAAAATGAACTACAGGAAGTACTTGAAATGTGCCCTAAAGTTGTTGTCCTCTTGAATTTCTTCATGTTAGATTTCTCTCTTTGCTTCTCCTCCTTGCATTCTTGATGTGCTTTTGGCAAAGGACTACAAAGCTCCAAAGCTTGAATTCTTCATGTAAATGAGCTTCCATCTGCTTTGCCATGGACTATTAAAAGCTCTCCCTCATCTTAGATTGCTTTGGTGATAAAAAAGCTATCAAAAACACCAAAACTTAACACAATTTGATTAGAAACAATTGCAAGGGTCCTTAACATGCCAATTGAGTTAAAAGGTAATAAATACTACTCAAAAGTGTTTAAAAGAGTTAATTACAAGTTATAAAATAGCACTTTTTAAGTAGTAATAAAAAAACAACAAAAAAATATGGGTAGAGGAAATAAAATAATAGTATGCCAAGTATACTAAAAAATGATGGATATGTATTACTTTAAGAAAATACAATATGAACTATGAACAAGTAATACATCCAATCCCAGTATATAAAACATCAAAAACATGGGATTAAGAGTTCTATTATAATAAGTAAATGCAAAAAGTAGATAGATGATCAGGTAGTGGTGTGAGGATCGTGTGGAGACGATGGCTCGACTGTGGTAGTCTGAGTGCTCTGGATCGGAGTCTCGATCTCTACCATAGTAGTCTCCTCATGGGGCATAGTTTGCCCTACTGGAGGAGGCTCTGAGATGGATCTATAGGCTCTGATGGACCAGGCATATCATGCTCAGGTGGCAACAAAATACCCAAACGCTGCTGTATCTGCCTAAGGATGGCAGTCTGCTGGGTCTGCGTGGAAATAAGTTGATGGCACGTATCATTGCTATCTGCTGGTCAAGAACACTCTAAGTGGTAGTCAATGTCTGCAATGTATGACATAGGCCTCTCAACTCTGAAGCGGATATGGTGATAGTAGACTCAGATGGAGGAGGCGCTGATGTAGCTGGTATGACTGGTGGAGTCTCAAGAGTGGTAGGAGGAGCAGAAGATGTAGCCTCAAGCGTGGACACTATAGAAGGTGCTGCAAGGGCAGGTGGTATGATCTCTGTAGGTATCTCAGCCTGCTATGGTTGCGCATTCTGTGGTAACTCTGGATGTGCTGGCCTAGCTGGGGCTCCTGGAGGTGCAACATAAGCCTTCAAATTATTCCATTTATCGAGAGTGAATAGCTCTCTGAAAATGCGTCGACGCTCAAGCTGAGGCTCAGAAGGATAGCCCAAATGCTCTAATATCTGACAGAACAACCTAGGAAAAAGTAGTGGAATGGCATCTGCTCTCTGTAGCTTCTTCTTGTGGACCTTCTCTTCAAAGTAAAGAAGAGAGGTCATAATCAAATGATGAGGGCCAAAGTAAAAACCCTCTGATATCTTGAATAAGGCCTCGAGTATAGCTCCTCTCCTCTGCACCATATGCTGAAGTGGAAATATGTTGGAGCGTAGCACCACATCCAGAAGAAACATCCTAGGCGGAAGCTCCTTCCTAAAAAGAAATGAGCATGTAGATGTCCCCTTGGATAATATACGGACCATGTCCCTCTGAGAAAAATGAGCCCGCTCTCTATAATCTGCTGGACTCACAGGCTCATATGGAATGTGTAGGGCCTCTGCAATGTGTCTGGCTCCTAAGATACCATGGCGTCCATCAATAGTGAAGTGGATCACAGTAGGATCCCAAACACAATGGGTAATCATAGACTGATAAAAGTCTAATGCTACTCGGGGATAGAAGAAATCCCTATGAGTCATCAGGTGCTCCAAATGGTATCTCTGCAATAAGTGGAATGACCTAGCTCAGCAATCCAAATTTCCCTCTATAGGTGGTTGTGTAACCATAGGTCACTTGATAATCCCTTCCAGAGTCATCCCATAAGGAATCTGAGACTCTGTAGTAAGCGGTTGAGGCTGTGGAGGTGCTGATGACTCTCTTGGGCCTAAAACTCTGGCTTTCTTTGCAAGAGGGCGACAAATTGATTTCTTGGGGCGTGAATTGCTTGCCCCAGGTGTAGTGTGTGGTCTTCTAGTCTCATACCTGCGCTGAGAAGGACTAGGTGGCACTCCACCCTCAAAAGGTTTCGCAGAGGCTTGTGGAGCCTCAGACATGGAATCTCGTGCAGGTGAAGCTCTCAGTCTGGTGTTGCGAGCTGATGGAGACGCGGCTTGGGCTCCTATCATCTTGGCCATGGCTGAAATGGAGAGGCTCATGTTCTACAGGGTACGTGGAGGTGCCCAGAGTGGTCCTCTTCAGACGCACGACTTCTAGGCTTCCTTTGGAGGGGATCCTCTAAAATTTTTGGGTTTCGCAACTTGGAAGGCTATTTCACAAGTTGGTGGCTGTGCGAAATGAAAAATGAGAGAATCAGAGGTTTAAATAGAAATTTAAATGATGGTTGATACTTTCGCAAGTTGGTTCGCAAGTTGCCCTATTTTCGCAAGTTTGTTCGCAAGTTGATTCGCAACTGCGAAATTGGATTTTGAAGTTGCGAAATGACACACGTGTGCCTACGAGGTGTTTCGTAGGTTGCGAAAATTTTCGCAAGTTGAATAGTGGACTTGCGAAATTTGGCTTTAAGGATTTCTCAAGTTGGCCCTCATTTTCGCAAGTTGAAATATTGCTCTATTTTTCTTCTTCTTTGGTTCTTTATGGCTTTCCTCTAATTTCTTTAAAATTCCTCCTGATTTTGATCATTCAAAAAGTCTAAGTTATATCAAAATAAAATAAATCAAAGCTAAAATTAAAATTAAAACAATTAATAAAGCTTTTAAATCAACAAAATTAAATAAAAAACATGGACTTTGATTAGTCTTCAGAAAGACTAAGTCCATCTACCCCCCTTTTTGGTTAAGATTTCTGTGGCTCAAGGAGATTGACGTCCTCCTTGTCTTGATTGAATGACACCATGAATGGTTTGAGACGGTGGCTATTGACTTTGAAAGTGCCCATGCTGTTGGAATTGAGTAGTTCCACTACTCCATTGAGATGCACTTGGTGAATAATGAAAGGGCCTATCCACCTTGACTTTAGCTTTCCTGGAAAGATATGGAGCCTAGAGTCATAGAGTAAGACTCTTTGTCCCTTTCGAAATTCTTTATTGGAGATTAACTGATCATGCCACCTTTTCATCCTCTGTTTTGTAATTTTGGAATTGATGTAGGCATCATTTCTCAATTCCTCCATCTCATTAAGGTCTAAGCACCTCTTCATCCCAACTCTATTCAAGTCCATGTTTACCTTCTTAATTACCCACCAAGCCTTGTATTCAACTTCCATAGGGAGATGACATGTTTTGCCATAGACTAGGCAATAAGGAGACATGCCAAGAATAGTCTTGTAAGCTGTTCTATATGGCAATAGTGAATCATGGAGCTTAACATACCAATCTCTTCTGCTCGTGTTCACCATCTTCATTAATATATTCTTGATTTCCTTGTTTGCTAACTCAACTTGCCCCGAAGTCTAAGGGTGGTAAGGTGTAGCTACCTTGTGCTTCACCCCATATTTGGCTAAAAGAGTTTCAAAAGGCTTGTTGCAAAAATGAGTACCCCCATCACTGATTATAGCCTTGAGCACCCCAAATCTTGAGAAGATGTTCTCTTTGAGAAACTTGAGAACAACTCTGTGGTCATTGTGTTTACACGGGATTGCCTCAACCCATTTAGAAACATAGTCTACCCCCACCAAAATGTAAGAGTTACCAAAAGACATTGGGAAAGGTCCCATGAAGTCAATGCCCCAAACATCGAAGAGATCAACTATTAAAATGGGGTTCATAGGCATTTGATTTCTACGTGTTAACTTCCCAAGCCTTTGGCATTTATCACAACTCCTACACATGGTGTGAGCATCTTTGAAAAGTGATGGCCAACTAAAACCTGATTGCAATACCTTCGTGGTTGTTTTCTGAGAGGCAAAGTGGCCTCCACATGCGCTTTCGTGGCAATGACTGAGGATTCCTTGTTGATCTTGTTTAGGGACACACTTCCTTATTATTTGATCTACCCAATACTTGAAAAGAAAAGGTTCTTCCCAATAGTAGGCATGAATTTTTGCAAAGAAGTGCTTCCTATCTTGTGCTTTCCACTCACTTGGAACTTCACCAGTAACTAGATAGTTAGCAATATGAACATACCAAGGAGCATCTTCTAACAACATGAGTGACTCCTCCGGAAAATCATCATTAATAGGTAAAACATGGGAATTATATGTTATAGCTAACCTTGAAAGGTGGTCAGCTACCACATTCTCCACTCCTTTCTTATCTTTGATTTGGAGATTGAACTCTTATAGTAAGAGAATCCATCTAATCAACCTTGCTTTTGCATCTTGCGTTGTCAATAAGAACTTCAATGCGGAGTGGTAAGTGAAAACCACAATGAAAGACCCTACCAGATAAGCACGAAATTTGTCTAAGGCAAAAACTACAGCTAACAATTCTTTCTCTATGGTTGTGTAGTTTATTTGCCCTTCGTTCAATGTTTTGCTTGCATACTAAATCACATAGGGATTTTCATCCTCTTTTTGACCAAGAACAACTCCTATAGCAAAGTCATCGGCATCACACATCACTTCAAAAGGTAGTTGCCAGTTAGGAGCCCTCACTATTGGAGCGGTTGTCAAGAACTACTTCTGTTGCTCAAAACTCATTTTGACATCTCTCATCCCATACAAATTTAGCATCCTTACCCAATAGTTCACAAAGAGGCTTTGAAAGTTTAGAGAAATCTTTAATAAACCTCATGTAGAACCCAGCATGGCCAAGGAATTGCCTTACTCCTTTTACAGTTGTTGGGGATGGCAATTTGATAATAAGTTCTACCTTTGCTTTATCAACTTCAATGCCTTTCTTGGAGATGATGTGGCCAAGGACAATTCCTTTCTGTACCATAAAATGGCATTTCTCCCAGTTAAGCGCTAAGTCATTTTCAATGCATCGGTTCAAAACTGCTTCCAAGTTGACTAAGCATTCCTCAAATGTACTTCCATATATGGTGATATCATCCATAAAAACCTCCATAATACGCTCCACCATATCACTGAAAATGCTTAACATACATCGTTGGAATGTTTCAGGTGCATTGCATAAACCAAAAGGCATTCTTCTGTAGGCATATGTTCCAAATGGACATGTGAAAGTGGTCTTCTCCTAGTCTTCAACATTGATTGCTATTTGAAAATACCTGGAGTAGCCGTCCCAGAAACAATAGAAAGGATAGACTGAGACTCTCTCCAACACTTGATCAAAAGATGGCAATGGAAAATGATCCTTCCTTGTCACAACATTCAATTTTCTATAATCAATACACACCCTCCAACTTGAAGTGAGACATGTAGCAACTTCTTCTCCCTTTTCATTTTGTACCACTGTGATCCCTGATTTCTTTGGCACTACTTAAGTAGGACTCACCCATGGGCTATCTGATATGGGGTAGATAATACTAGCTTGTAGTAGCTTAAGAACCTCAACTCGCACCACCTTCTGCATATGAGGATTCAATCTTCTTTGAGTTTGACAAATTGGCTTAGCTTCTTCTTCCAGGTATATATGATGTGTACAGACTAAAGGACTGATGCCTTTTGATTACTACCCAAAAAGTGCTATTTTGCACCTTTAATTCATTATGTTTTAAGCACTTTTGTGTAGTAGTTCTCCATTCTTATTCCAATTGGCATGTTAAGGACCTAGCAATGACTTCTAATCATATTGGTGGCTAGTTTTAGTGTTTTGACAGCTTTTTGGATCATTAAGACAAGCCAAGTAAAGGAGTGAAGCAAAGAGGAAATCAGAGTGAAGAGAACAGAGGACAGCAGCTGCAGTCTTCCTTCACACTTTTGGAGCACTTTCCTAAGTCTATTTTCTACATTCTATATACCATTTCAAAGCTCAGGAATTCAAGAATCCAACGCTTTAAACCGTGTACAATTTGGAGCTGAAATGAGGAAGATATGGCCTTCGGAAGACAACTGCACCAAGCATGTGCGAATTTCGCACAGCAGCCCAAGCAAGTGCGAAATTCGCACAACACCTTCCCCTTGTGCGAAATTCGCACCAGCCCATGCGTCTTTGGTGCGAAATCTCCTCTGTTCTGCCAACTCCACATTAGATCTTTTCTTTTGTATTTTTTGATGTAAATTCCTTTCTTATCCTTGTAACTAGCCAATCACAGGCTTTGCTTTGTAAAGACTATAAGAGGGGTGGAAATCATCTCTCGAACGGATGTTATGTTTTACACTTAGTGAAATACAGGGCTCTCATTGCTTTCTTTTTCTCTTTACTATTTTCTTTTTCTTAGAAGCCAAACAACCTCTGATGATGTTTTCCCAGAGAATGAGAGGCTAAACTTTTGGTTTCTTGGAGTGAAGGAAGCTAGGTGAAAAGTCCAAATGCTAAAGTGGAAAACTCTCATGCATTAAATACAGGTAGTTGGAGTTCATAAATGGCTTTTAAATCTAAAGTTTTGCTTTAAATCCCTTAGAATCACTTTGAATGGCCAATACATGGTAAGCTTTAGGTCTCTGTGGATACTTATTGCTAGATCCACATCAGTCCATTAGTTATCATGTACGAGCCATTGGAAAGTGGCTCAAGGTGAAGACCCACAGTGTCTAAAGCCATTAATGGAACTTGACTACCATTTCTATTGACTTTTTATGGATTAAATCTTCATTGTAAAACCTATACCGGTTTGGGAAACAACCATCCTTTATGTTGTTGTCCCCAATACGAGAAGAAAAATCCGGAATTTCCGCTTTGCATTTTGAACTTGATCCTAGCAACCCTTAGCTCCAGGAGATTTTATTTCTTCCATTTTACCTAGTTCTATATTAGTTTAGTTCCAAACATCACTTTCAAAACAAATTTTATTTTCTTTTAAACTTTAAGTTTTTAACAAAGGAAATCATCAGATTCAATTTCTAATCTTGAGTCTATCACTGGTAGAATGAAAACCCATCCTAGAGTTCGACCCTAGAGCCACTATACTATAGTAGCTTTGCTACGCTAGTATGAGGTCATAGGTTTTATAAATATTTTTTATTAAAATACCCGACTGAGCATGAATCACCTTTCAAGTCAGATATTTTCCATCCTATTGCTTTCTTACATCTCCTAAGAAAATCAAGTAAACACACTTCTTGAGGAGTAGTAAGAGATGAAGATATAACAACAGGGCACTTCTAATTCTCTTCTAGGTATGTATACTTCAACTCTGTGGGCAGGGGCTTTAGATTAAGCTTTGGGGGCTCCTCTTTAACAGCTTCGTGTGCCTCCTCTTTATTGAACAAAGGTAGAATTTCTTCTATCTTCCTCCAACCTGGTAAAGTAGCAAGCAAATCTGAGGGTTCAGGCAACCCTTCTTCAAGATCCCTAAGACTTTCATTCAACTTCTCTTGCATTTTCTGATTACAATGTTCCTCCACTAGAGTGTCAATGATGCACACCTCTTCTGGACCTTCATCTTCTTCCGAATTGATTAGCTTTTTGGACATATAGAAGATATTGAGCTCCAATGTCATGTTGCCAAATGTGAGTTGCATGAGTCCATTCCTACAATTTATGATTGTGTTTGATGTAGCTAGGAATGGCTTTCCAAGTATGATAGGAACATAATTAGTTTCCTTGACAATTGGGTCTCTGTCAAGAACCATAAAATCCACTGGATAGTAGAAATTGTCAACTTGAACTAAGACATCTTCAATTATCCCTCTTGGAATTTTCACTGATCTACCTGCTAGAGATAGAGTGATTGATGTTGGCTTCAATTCACCAAGTCCCAATTGCTTGTAGACAGAGTATGGTAGCAAATTCACACTTGCCCCTAAGTCTAACAAAGCTTTCTCCACTATAGTTCCTCCAATCATCATTGAGATGGTAGAGCAACCCAGATCTTTGTACTTCAATGGAGACTTGCACTGTATGATGGAGCTTACTTGCTCAGTCAAGAAGGCTTTCTTATTCACATTCAACCCTCTTTTGATAGTACACAAGTCCTTCGGGAATTTTGCATAAGTTGGCACTTGTTTAATCATATCTAGCAATGGGATGTTGACCTTCACCTCTCTCAATACTTCAAGAATTTCTTATGCATTTCCGATTCCCTTTTTCCTATGCAAAGCTTGAGGAAAAGGTGGAGGTATGTGTTTCTTCATCACATCTCCCTTGATAACTACTTTCTCTGGATTTTCATTCACTGTTGAATCATGGTCCTCTTTCCTTTCACTACTACCTTTCTTCTTTCCTTTGATTTCCTTCCTCTTCTTTGTCAATTCTTCTTCTTCCTCTTTTTCAACATGTGGCTTGGGTGTTGGCAGCTCAACCTCTTTGATCAAGGCTTTGACGTCTGTCACCTATGAAGATTCTCCCTCCTAAGCTTCCACTTCATGGATACCTTTAGGGTTTTGGTGAGGTTGAGAAGGAAATCTCCCTTTTTCTTGCACTGTGTTAAGGTTAGTGAGCCTTGAGATTGAGTATTGGAGATTATCTATCTTCTGGGATAAATCATTTTGCATTCCATCCATCCTTTTATTCAATGTATTCTCTACACTGTCAATTCTTTGACTGAGTTTAGCATTGATGGATTTATGATCTCTAACAAAATCTCCCATGACCTTGCTTAGATTCACTATTGCTTGCTCAAGATTTGAAGCTTGTTGAGATGCTTGGCTTGGTTGTGTGTACTGAAGTGTTCTTGGCTTCTAGGAGAAATTTGGATGGTTCCTCCAATTTGAATTGTAGGTATTTCCATATGAAGCATTGTTGTTAGGCTTGAATTGTCCAATGACATTCGCTTGATCTCCAAACATTTCTCTAACGGCTGGAATTGTAGGACACTCCTCCACCAAGTGCTCATAAGATTGAAAAATAGAACAAGGCATAACTTGCACTGGTGTTTCAGCAACGGCTTGCACTTCACCTATCTTTTTCAGTTCTATCTCCTCCAATCTTCTTGTCATAGCTGCAACTTTTGCTTTCATGTCAATATCTTCATTCAAGGTATACATCCCAACCTTAGCATTAAAGGCATTTGGTTAAGACTTCGTCTTCCCCACTTCTCCTTTATTTGGTTCATCCCATCCTCTTAAGACTTCAGCAACCTAATTCAAGAAATCCATGGCTTTCTCCGGATTCTTACTCATGAAATCTCCTCCACACATTGTCTCGAGGAGTTGCTTCATTAAGGAAGACATACCATCATAAAAAGTAACTCACCAATAGCCATGTATCAAAACCATGGTGAGGACAAGCATTGATAGCTTCCACGTATCTCTCCCAACACTCATAGAATTTCTCATTCTCTTTAGCTTAGAAGTTTGAATTTGCCTTTTCAAGCCATTTGTCCTATGAGTATGGAAAAATTTCTTGAGAAATTCAGCTTGCAAATCAGTCCAAGTTTGGATACTCCTTGGCCTTAAATAATTAAGCCAAATATTTGCCTTATCCTTCAAAGAAAAAGGAACTAGCTTTAGCCTCATCAAGTCGATTGAAGCTCCTTCCTTTTGGAATGTATTACAAACATCTTCAAATTCCTTGATATGCACGTAGGGATTCTCACTTTCCATCACATGGAAAGTAGGTAGAAGCGACACAATATGCGGTCTAATTACTAGCTACTCTGTAGGAGGCACTATACATGATGATGCACTCATACAAGATGGATGCATGCAGTCCCTCATTGATCTGAATGCATTGGGATTGTCCTGGTGACCATGGTGACTATGCTAATCTTCAGGTGTAGCTTCCATGATGTTCAAGCACAATTCCAACTCTGTTTTGTGAGGTGTTTCAATTTTCACAAGTCTTCCTCCATTGTCTCATATCCAATATGGCATACACAACTAGTAACAACTATAACAAAAACAAAGAAACAAAAGAAAACAAAAGAAAACAAAACTACAAAAAGATAGGCTAAAATATGAACAAGTAAAAGAAACAATTAAAAGAGAGTTAGTAAAATGAAAGAAAAATCACCAAAGTTGTGATGAAGATCACAAATACTCTGAAAAGGTAATATCATTGTAAAGTTGGCACCATCCCCAACAACGACGCCATTTGATTCGTGCCCAACTGGTGTATGTCCTGTTGATTGGTGTTCAATCAACTAGTGTACCTTGATTTCAGTCCTCAGACGGGAATAATCAACAAAATTTATAAACCTATTTCACCATGTACTAGGATAGCATTAGCTAGCATAGCATAGTGGCTCTATGATTGTTCACTAAGATGGGTTTTCAAATTACAATTGCTATTAGTTCAAAGCTAAATTGGTGCTTTTTCTTTTCACTATTAGCTTTAAAAGAAAACATATAGATGTTTGAAAAGGTTGGTTTTTAAGTGAAACCAATAATAAAATAACGGAAATTACTTACAAAGAAAAATGTTTCTTGGAGTTTTTAGATCACTGGGCTCAGGTTCCTTCTACAAAAAGAGAGTTCAGGTCACTTGAATCTTTTCCTCACATTAGGGATTTAACATATAGTTATTTCCCGAACCGGTGTGGTACAGGTGCTTCCCCTTAATGGATTGAAACACTAATTCCCTGTCACTGAATCATCTTACAATGGTTCATACCTCTCAACTAGTATTGGTCATTCAAAGTGATCCTTAACCTTGGATTACCCGTCAAAAGCTCGCAAGAGATAACTAATGGATGTCTCCTTGGAGTCCAAAAGCTTACCAAATGTTGGCTATTCTAGAAAATCCTACCTTTAAACCACCTCCCAAAGGCTTGCAAGAGATAAACTAGTGTAACTCAATAGACGGAGTCCACTTGCCTTACCAAGTGTTGGCCCAGGTGATTTTAAGGCATTTTAAGTTAACTAAAAAGATAAAAACCATTAACGGATCACACTTTCTCTTCATTAAAAACTGAAACAACAAAACTTCCAATTTTTACATTCGGAACCTTACCCAGCTTCCTTCACTCCAAGAAACAAAAAGCCTAGCCACCCATCCTCTAGGAAAACATCCTCAGAGTTTGTTTGGCTAGTGAGAAAAATACAATCAAAATGAGTAGGTAAGGCAGAGCAAAGCTCTGTGTATTACTTTCTTCAAAACTATACAAAAATTGGTCTCTACGAAAAAACTCCCCAGATATTTTTAAAAGAAAAATTACAATAGATTATATAGAAAGGTTATTCACCCTTCCTTCTTACTTTCTAACTAAGAAATCCTATGATTGGTGGATTACAATGAGAAAATAAGGATTTAAACAAAAAATATTTGAAGAAAAAATCTAAAAGAGTCGGTCGCAAATATCTGGGAGTACACAGGTGGATTTCGCAAGTTAAAACATGACTTGGGAAAATTTCGCAAGTTGAATTGTCCATTTTGCAAGTTGGACCTTGATTTCGCAAGTTGACTTTTGTGATTTCGCAGCTTGCGAAATTGTCTTTCAGCTTAGCGCAGTTGTCTTCCCATGGCCATAACTTCTTCATTGTAGCTCCGATTTGCACACCATTTAAAGCGTTGGATTGCTGACTTCCCAAGCTTCAAAACGACATATAGTATGTATAAAATGGACTCCATGAAGTGCTCGAAATGTGTGCTACAGCTGCTGTCTTCTTGAATTTCTTCATGTCAGATTCCTCTCTCTGTTTTTCCTCCTTGTATTCTTGATTTGGCTTTTGGAAAAGGACTACAAAGCTCCAAAACTTGGATTCTTCATGCAAATGAGCTTCCATTTGCTTTGCCATGGATTATACAGAGTTCTCCCTCAATCTTAGATTGCTTTGGTGATAAAAAGCTATCAAAAACACCAAAACTTAACACAATTTGATTAGAAACGAATGTAAGGGTCCTTAACATGTCAATTGAGTTAAAAGGTAATAACTACTACTCAAAAGTGTTTAAAAGAGTTAATTACAAACTATAAATTAGCACTTTTTGAGTAGTAATCATTATTAATAAGTTAGGGCTGTGGATGGCATGAATGAATTTAGGTCATGGGCTCAGGCCTCTTGATTCTATGAACAACTGAAGCCTGTGGTTGACATCAAAGACTCCTAGTTGTGAGCTTAGGGCTTTAAAAGTTATGCATAACTTAAGGTTATTGATGACAAGAAAGACTCTAGCTCGTGAGCTGAGGACTCAAGATGTTATACACAAGTTAGGGTTGTCAATGACATGAAAGAATCTAGGTCGAGAGCTTAGGCCTCTTGATACTATGAACAACTCAAGGTTGTGGTTAACATGAACGACTCTAGATCATGAGCTTAAGCCTCTAGATGCTATGAATAGATTTGAGTGATTACTACTCAAAAAGTGCTATTTGATAGCTTATAATTAATCCTTTTAAACACTTTTGAGTAGTAGTTAGTGCCTTTTAACCCAATTAGCATGTTAAGGCTCCTTGCAATCAATTCTAATCAAATTGTGTAAGTTTTGGT
Source organism: Vitis cinerea var. helleri x Vitis riparia (assembly GCA_946000715.1). Taxonomy (NCBI): domain Eukaryota; kingdom Viridiplantae; phylum Streptophyta; class Magnoliopsida; order Vitales; family Vitaceae; genus Vitis; species Vitis cinerea var. helleri x Vitis riparia. The sequence goes on along the minus strand of OX254005.1, from coordinate 15,672,617 downwards.
GTTTTTGTTAGTATTTTGATCACCAAAGCATTATGAGATTGAGGAGAGTTTTATGGAATCCTTGGAAAAGAATGGGAAGCTTAGAGGCATAAAGAATCAAAGCTTTGAAGCACTTTTGCCATAAACAAGTCTGGAATGCAAGGGGAAGCAAAGAGAATCCAGCCATGAAGCATTCTTGATGACAGTCACTGCAGCCATTTTTGGAGCACTTCCTGAAGTCCAAATTATGCATGCTATATGTCATTTGAAAGCTTAGGAAGTCAAAAATCCAATGCTTCATACCGTGTGCAATTCAGAGTTGAAATGAGGAAGTTACAGCCTTTGGAAGGCAACTGCTCCAACCTAAAGGAAGGATTCAGAAAAGTGCTGCTGAATCAGCCTTTTGTTGCGAGATATTTCGCAACACTTTTGCACAGTGCTATGGATTTCCCCTGAAGCTTCACGCCGCGATGGAAGCCAAACACCACAAGATGGAAGTCAACTTCGCAAAGGTGTTGAATCAGCCTTTTGCTGCAAAGAAATTTCGCAGCCTTTCTTGTGCACCTGTGAAATTTCGCAGACCTCACTTTTCACCTGCGAAGTGGTCCTTAGTGCGTCCCGATATTTGTAACCGACACTTGGAGATATTTTTCATTAGATTTTTGTTGTCTAATTCCCCAAATTCTCCTTGTAAGTCACCAATGATAGGATTCCTTAGCTTTTAAGTTGGGAATTTGGCAAAAATATCTATGTAATAGCTATCAATGTAATTTTAGTATAAAGAGAGCCCGAGGAGCCTGTTCTGAGGGTGATAAACCTTTTGTAAAAGTTTCAAAGGAAGAAATACACAGAGCTTGAGCTTGAGCTGTGCTTTACCTTCTCACTTTGATTATGTTTTTTACTTATTTACTAAGTTATGCACTCTCTGAGGAGTTTTCCCCAGAGAATGAGTAACTAAACTTTTTAGTTCCTTGGAGTTAAGGTTGCCGGGAAAGGTTCCAAGTGCATGAATCAGAAGCTTTGTGGTTTCAGCTATGAATGAAGAGAAAGTGTGTCCCGTGAATGGTTCTAATGTTTTTAGTTAACTTAAAACACCTTGGAGTCACCTGGGCCAACACTTGGTAAGGCAAGTGATCTCTAACCATGGAGATGCACTAGTTTACCCCTTGCGAGCCCCTGGTAGGTGACTTGAAGGTAGGATTTTCTAGAATAGCCAACACTTGGTAAGCTTTTGGACTCTAAGGAGACATCCATTAGTTATCTCTTGCGAGCTTTTGAGGGGTAATCCAAGGTTAAAGATCACCTTGAATGGTAAAGGCTAAGTGAGAGGCTCAAACCATTGCAAGTTGCATCAGTGAGAGAATTAGAGCTGAAATCCAATTGAGGGATGCATTTGTGCAGCACCTATTAGAGAATTGACTTTATGTTAATTCTCTAATGTGAGGAAATGAACCAATTGACCGGAGTTATGCTTTTGCATGAGGAACCTCCCTTGTAAACCTGAATCTCCAAGGAATGCTTTTCTTCTTAAGTTATTTTCATCACTTGTTGTGTTGTTAATCTAAGTCCAAACCTTTACCAACCAAAGTTTGTGTTTTATTTCTTAAGCTAATCTTGAAATGAAACAACACCAATTCACTTTGAATTGGTATCCTTTTGAACTTGAGTACCCTTCCCAGTGGAACGATCCTAGAGCTACTATGCTATAGTAGCTTTTTATTTGCTACCCTAGTTCATGGTGTTATAGGTTAAAAATTTTGTTGATTACTCCCGCCATCAAGGAGCACCAGCTGGACACAAATTAGCTGAGACACCAATTAGGCATGAATCAGGGCTATGAATGACATTAGTTACTCTAGGTCATTAGACAAAAGTTCTAGATGTTATAAAGAGCTCAGAGATGTGGATGATATGAATGACTCAAGATCCCATGAGCTCAAGCCTCTAGAAGCTATGAACTGCTCAGGGCTATGGATGATATGAATGATTTTGAGTCATGATCTAAAGCCTCTAGAAGATGTACATTGCTAAGGGTCGTGGATGATATGAATGAATTTGGGTTGTGAGCTGAAGGTTGTAGATGTTATTAACAACTTAGGATTGTGGATAAGATGAATGACTCTGGTTCATTATCTCAAGTCTCTAGATGCTATGAATTGCTCAGGGTTATGGATGGTATGAATGACTTTGTGTCATGAGTTGAAGCATATAGATGATACAAACTGCTAATGGTTGTGGATGACATGAATGATTTTGGGCTATGAGCTGAAGGTTGTAGATGCTATTAACAACTTAGGATTATGGATAAGATGAATGACTCTGGTTCATCGGCTATGATCAACACAGGGTTGTGATTGACATGAATGACTCTGGGTTGTGAGCTCTAGGCTATATATACTATAAGCAACTCAGGGTTGTGGTTAACATGAACAATTTAGGGTCGTGAACTCAAGGTTCTAGATGCTTTAAACTGCTAAAGGTTGTGGATGACATGAATGACTCTGGGTTGTGATCAAAGGGCTCTAGTTGTTATAAACTACTCTTAGTGCTAGTTGACATGAGCAAGTCTGGGTCGAGAGCTCAAGGCTCGAGATGCAATGTACACCTTTGGGTTATGGTTATCATGAAAGACTTTGGGTTGTGAGCTCATGGCTTTAGGTGCTATGAGCAACTTAGGGCTATGGATGACATAAATGACTTTGGGTCTTGATCTCAATCCTTTAGAGTTGTGGTTGACATGAACGATTCTGGGCCATGAGCTCAAGGGTATAGGTTCTATGAACTACTTAAGGTTGTTGATAACATGAACTACTTCGGGTCGTGAGTGATTACTACTCAAAAAGTGTTATTTTGTAGCTTGTAATTAACTATTTTAAACTCTTTTGAGTAGTAGTTATTACCTTTTAACTCAATTAGCATATTAAGTACCTTTGCAATCGTTTCTAATCAAATTGTGTTAAGTTTTGGTGCTTTTGATAGTATTTTGATCACCAAAGCAATCAAAGATTGAGGAGAGTTCTATAGAATCCATGGAAAAGCAATTGGAAGCTCATTTACATGAAGAACCCAAGCTTTGAAGCTTTATAATCCTTTGCCAAAAGCAAATCATGAATGCAAGGAGGGAAAGCAAAGAGAGAAATATAACATGAAGAATTCAAGAGGACAGCAACTGTTAGACTCATTTCAAGTACTTCCTGGAGTCCATTTCATGTATACTATATGTCGTTTCGAAGCTCGGGAAGTTAGGAATCCAACACTTCAGATGGTACACAAATCTGAGTTAAAATGAAGAAGTTATAGCCACTGAAAGCCAATCACACCAAGGTGAAGGCCAATTTCACAACTGTGAAATCAGCCTTTGGCTACGAAATGGAGACCTCCAGCTTGCGAAATTTCGCAGCCCATCTTACATGCCTGCGAAATCCTCCTGAGTGCTTCCAGATATTTGTGATCGACTCTTTTAGATTTTTTTCTTCAGATATTTGTTGTTTAAATTCCCATTCTCTCCTTGTAATCCACCAATCATAGGATTCCTTAGTTAATAAGTAAGAACTAAGGGGTGAATAACCTCATATATATAGTTTGTAATTTTCTTTACACATCATCTCAAGAGCTTGTTCTCAAAGACAACTTTTTGTATAGTTTTGAAGGAAGTAATATACAGAGCTTTGCTCTGCCTTACCTACTCACTTTGATTGTATTTTTCTTACTAGCCAAACAAGCTCTGAGGATTTTTCCTCAGAGAATGAGTGGCTAGACTTTTTGTCTCTTGGAGCTAAGGTAGCTAGGTAAGGTGTCGAATGCAAGAATTGGAAGTTTTGTTGTTTCAGCTTTTAATGAAGAGAAAGTGTGACCTGTTAATGGTTTCTATGTTTTTAGTTAACTTAAAACGCCTTTAAATCACCTGGGCCAACACTTGGTAAGGCAAGTGATCTCCGTCCATTGAGATGCACTAGTTTATCTCTTACGAGCCTTTGGGAGGTGATTTGAAAGTAAGGTTTTCTAGAATAGCCAACACTTGGTAAGCTTTTGGACTCTAAGGAGACATCCATTAGTTATCTCTTATGAGCTTGAGAAGGGAAATCCAAGGTTAAGGATCACCTTGAATGGCGAATGCTAGGTGAGAGGCACAAGCCATTACAAAATGAATCAGTGAGAGGGATTTAGTGTTGGAATCCATAAAAGGGAAGCATTTGTACCACACCGGTTAGAGAATTAATTATATGTCAATTCTTTAATGCGAGGAAAAGATTCAAGTGACTAGAACTCTGTTTTTGTATGAGGAACCTGACCCCAGTGATCCTAAAACTCCAAGAAACACTTTTCTTTATTAGTAATTTCAGTTACTATTAGTTTTGGTTAGCTTAAAACCAATCTTTTTTCAACCAAAGATTATGTTTTCTTTTAAAGCTAACCTTGAAATGAAAAAGCATCAATTTAACTTTGAATTATTATTAGTTGTAAGTTGAAAACCCTTCCCAGTGAACGATCCTAGAGTCACTATGCTATACTAGCTGAGGCTATCCTAGTACATGGAGATATAGGTTATAAATTTTGTTGATTACTCCCGTCTAAGGACCAAAATCAAGGTACACCAATTGGGAACGAATTAGTGAGCTCAGGGCTTTAGATGCTTTGAATAGCTCAAGGTTATGGTGGACAAGAACCACTCCGAGTAATGATCTTAGGCCTCTAGATGATATGAACAACTCAGGGTTATGGTTGATATGAATGACTCTAGGTCATGAGGTTAAGGCTTTAGATGCTTTTAACAACTCAAGGTTATGGATGATATGAACAATTTTGGGTCATGGCCTCAAGATTCTATGAACAACTCAGGGATGTGGTTGACATGAAAGGCTTCGGGTCCTAAGCTCAGGGTTCTGGTAGTTATGAACAACTCAAAGTTGTGGATGATATGAACGACTTGGGATCCTATGAGCTCAGTCTTCTAGATTTTATGAACTGATCAGGGCTGGGAAAAATACAAATGGTTTTGTGTCATGAGTTTAAGCCTTTATATGTTATGAACTACTCCATGTTGTGGATGACATGAACGACTCCGGGTCATGATCTTAGGGCTCAAGATGCTATCAACAACTCAAGTTTATGGTTGAACTGAACAACTTTGAGTTGTAAGCTTAGGGGTCTAAATGATATGAACATTTCATAGTTGTAGATGATATGAATGACTCAGTCTCCTATGACGTGAGGCCTCTAGATGCTATGAACTGCTCAAAGCTATGGATGTTAATAACAATCCTACATCATGCACTCAAGCCTCTATATGCTATGAACAACTCAAGGTTGTGGATGCTATCAGAAAACCTAGGTCGTGAGCTCAAGTCTTTAGATTCTATGAACTGCTCATGGTTATGGTTGACAATAAGAAGTTCAGGTCGTGAGCTTAGGGCTTTAAATTCTATGAACAACTAAGGATTATGGATGAACTCAGGGCTTATAACTTTGGATGGTATGAAGAACTCGGGGTATTGGATGATATGAACAACTCGAGATTTCGTGAGCTTACTCCTCTAGATGCTATGAATAGCTCAGGGTTGAGGATGATATGAATGATTCTTGGTTATGAACCCATGGCTCTAAATAATATGAATGGCCTAAGGCTGTGGATGATATGAACGAACCCAGGTAGTGAGTTGAAGGCTCTAAAAGCTATAAACAACTTAGGGCTATGGTTGATAAGAACAACTCTGGGTCGTGAGCTCAACGCTCTAAATGCTATGAATAGCTCAAGGCTATGGATGGCATTATTGACTCCGGGCTCTATATACTATGAACAACTTAGGGTTGTTATTGACATGAATGACTAAAAGTTGTGAATGATATAAACTACTCTAGGTCATAAGCTGAGGGTTATGGATGCTATGAACAACTAAGCATTATGGATGATATGAATGACTCATAATCCCATGAGATCATGCCTATAAATGCTAAGTACAACTCAAATCTATAGATGATATGAATTTATCTGCTTCATAAGCTCAAGGTTGTGGATGACATGAATGACTCTAGGTTATGAGTTTCGAGTTATGGATGATACGAACGACTTAGGATCTCAAGAGGCCAAGCTTCTAGATGCTATGAACAACTTAGGGTTGAGGATAATATGAACGATTCTTAGTTGTGAGCCAATGGCTTTAAATGCTATGAACAACTCAAGGTTGTGCATCACATGAAAGACTCTAACTCATGATCTTAGGGCTCTATATGTTATGAAAAGCTTAGGGTCATGGTTTACAAGAATGAGTTTGGGTCATGAGCTCAAGACTTTAGATGCTATAAACAACTCACGATTGTTAATGACATGAACTACTCTAGGTCATGAGCTCACGAATTTGGATGTTATGAACAACTCAAGGTTATGGATGATATCAACAACTCGTGATCCTATGACCTCAGTCCTCTATATGTTGTGAGTAGCTCAAAGTTGTGGATCATATGAATAGTTCTTGGTCGTGAGCTCATGGCTCTAAATGTTATAAGCAGTTGAGGGATGTAGATGACATGAATGACTCCAAGTAGTGAGCTCAAGGCTCTAGATGGTATGAATAGCTTAAGATTGTGTTTGAAATCAATAACTCTGAGTCATGAGCTGAGTGCTTTAGATGCTATGAATAACTCAAGGTTATAGTTGACATGAAAAACTTCGGATTGTGAGTTGAGAGCTCTAAATGCTATGAACTATCCAGGGTTGTGGATGACATGAACGACTCTAGGTCATGAGCTCAGGGCTCTACATATTATGAAGAGCATGGGCCTATGATTAACATGAACCACTCTAAGTCGTGACCTTAGGGCTTTAAATGTTATGAACAACTTATGCATGTTCATGACATGAATTACTTTGGGTCATGAGCTTAGGTCTCTAGATGCTATGAACAACTCCATGTTATGGATGATACGCATGATTCTGGGTCATGAGCTCAAGGATCTAGATGCTATAAACAACTAATGGTTGTGAATGATATCAATTATTTTGGGTTATGAACTCAAGGCTCTAGACACAATGAACAACTCAAGGTTATGGATAAATAAATGACTTTGGGTCGTGAGCTCAGGACCCTAGATGTTATGAACACCTCATTACTATGGGTGATATGAATGACTCGAGATCTTGTGACCTTAGGCTTCTAGATGTTATGAACAACTTAGGGCTGAGGATGATATGAATTATTCTAGGTCGTGAGCTTATGACTTTAAATGCTACGAAAAGCTAAGGACAGTGGATGACGTGGAGGACTTCTGGTTATGAGCTCAAGGCTCTATATGTGATGAACAACTTAAGATTGTGGTTGACAAGAATGAGTCCTAGTCGTGAGCTCAAGGCTCTAGTTGCTATGAACAACTCAAGGTTATAAGTGACATGAGCTACTCCGGGTCATGAGCTTATGGCTCTAGATGCTATGAAGAACTTAGGGTAATGGAAGATATGAACAAATCAGGATCCTGTGAGTTCAGGCCTCTATATGCTATGAACAACACAACACTATAGATGATATGAATGATTCTTGGTCGTGAGTCATGACTTTAAATTCTATGAATAGCCTAGGGCTATGGATGACATGAATGACTCTGAGTAGTAAGCTTAGGGCTTTAGATGCTATGAATAACTTAGGGTTGTGGTTGACATGAATAACTCCAGGTCATGAGCTCAACATTCTAGATGATATGAATAGCTCAAGGGTGTGGATGACATGAACGACTATAAACAACTTAGAGCTAAGAGTATTATGAACGATTCTTAGTCATGAGCTTACGACTCTAACTTCTATTAATAGCTCAGGGTTGTGGATAACATAACGATTTTGGGTTGTAAGCTCACAACTCTAGATGCTATGAATAGCCCAAGGCTTATGATGACATGAACAACTTCGGGTCATAGACTTAGGGGTCTAAATGCTATGAATAGCTCAAGCCTGTTGATGGCATGATGATTACTACTCAAAAAGTGTTATTTCATAGCTTGTAATTAACTCTTTTAAACACTTTTGAGTAGTAGTTATCACCTTGTAACCCAATTAACATATTAAGGACCCTTGCAATCAATTCTAATCAAATTGTGTTAAGTTTTGGTGTTTTGATAGCTTTTTTATCACCAAAGCAATCCAAGATTGAGGAGAGTTCTTTGGAATCCATGGCAAAGATGTCCGGACAGGGCGTCCAGACACACCATTGGAGGGTGGCAGAACGTGGGCTGTGGCAGGCTTTTGGAATGAAGTAGCAAGGCTTGCTCACTTTAGTCAATGATCCGGACAACATATCCAGATAGGGTATGCTATGCAGCTGCTCATTTTGCCACGTGGAAGAGCCTTGCTCAACCACGTGTCTTCTTTTGAGAGGACAGTGCAGAATCATATGGTGCTTTTGAAGCGCCAATGGAAGGTGGACAGGTGGCATGAGGATCTGCAGGCCGTTGTCTTGAGGAGCGTCTTTTGTTATTAGTGGCGTAGGGGAAGCGGCTGGCAACGGGGAAGGGGAGGTTGCTTTTTGGGACGTGTTGGTTGAGGAGATATTTTGAGGTGGGGTGCTGTTACAGGGGAGATCCTTGGCTTGAGGTGCAGGCGAGACAGAGGGAGAAAAGAGAGGTGATTGAGCTTGGAGAGGAAGGGGTTGGGAGGTGATTTTGAGGCTACTGGTGAGAGAGTTATAGAGAGGCAAGCTTGCTGGTTTCGTCGGCATTGGAGGAGGACTTAAGGCTTTTACAACTGAACAGAGCCTTATGGGAAAAGGTTCTCTCAGGTATGAATGCAACTGACTTATTGTTTGATTTGGATTTCCATTACTCCTCTATGTTTCCTATTGATGTTTGAGTGGTTGTTGGTTTGCTTGGGGTGGATGATGAAGGCCACTTGTTGCTTGTTGATATATAATCTTGAACTCGTGTTTGCCATTGTTGATCTTAATGTACCTTGTCTCTGTTATGAAGTACCCAATAATCCTTCCAATATTTGCATTTGGTGCCATATTTCTCACCTAAGGAGGTTCACTGATGATTCATGATGTGAAGCCCCTTTTGAGTACATTTTTACTTGTTTCTTCTATGCTCTGTTTTCATTGCATTTTTCATTCTCGAGGCCACTTCTATTCTTGGATCTTGTTCATTATATGGACTGAGAGGGGGGCAGAGAGGAAAGTTTTGGAGAGCTTAGGGAGACATTCTTGAGGAGCAAGCTGGATATTTAGAAGTTGGAGAGCAGACTGATTTTCTGAGGTAGCTGGATGAAGTGCAGACTGACAAGCATATAGTTCATGTCAAAGATGATCATCATGACTGTGTTTCATGAACCTTCATGTAAATATCAAAGTTTTAGGTGTTTGAATATGTATTCCCGTTACAGCAAGCTGAAGTGTGAATTGCAATGAGCCTATGGACCCTATTGCTGGCAGAATGACACACTGAATGAGTGCTCCATTACTCTTGATGTTTTAAAGTGAGTTAATTGAGGAAAATGAACTTGAGAAGGAAATAGAGCAAGCAAAGCTGTCCTTGAACGACGCCGGCGGCGAAACGCCTCTGTCATCACCGGAACGCCAAGCAACCACAGCCATGCCACTCAGGATCTCTAGAACTCCATTGCAACTGGGAACTATCTCTGTCATCACCAGAATGCTCGCTTCCTATCTCATATTCTCCTGCACCTCTCAGCTGCAGTCTGGTTTCAGCAATGGCACTTCGAAATGTGTCTTGTTGCGCTTGACCATATTATCCTTTGCACTGATAGGGGCTCCTGGCTCCATGTAATTGGTCGAAAAACTGTGCTGTCTTGGGAAGTTTGGGTATGGACTGACGTACCCTCTGAGATACATCATGTCGTTCAGGAATTTCTTCCATGAAGCTCACCAATCTTTAGTTCTGGATTTTGGAATCTGGACTGGGTCTTCATGAGCAGCTTAGGAAACAAGTGGTTGGTCTAGATAATGCTATTGCTTCTACTTCTTGTGCTGTAAAGAGATCCCGATTTGGCTTAAAGGACCCCAACAGACCCATTGCAGCAGCTGTTACTGCCGAGACTGCACCTGATAGAAAGCATAATGGGCTTGCTCTCCTATAAAAGATCATTTCCTGTATTTCTTATCACGGTGGGGTTGGCACCACTCATTTCTCGTGGGTCCCAGCATTACCATGCTCTTACAGCCCTAGGACTTGCTCAGTAGATATGGGATGCGATGTGAGGAATATGCTGCATTTTTGTTGAGAATAATGGTAGCTTCTCTATTCGTCTGATGGGATTGAAAATGTTTGTTCTTGATGAAGTTGACCACTTACTGGACCTAGGATTCAGAAAAGACATGGAGAAAATTGTAGATTGTTTACCCCACCAGAGGCAGTCATTGTTGTTCTCCGCTACAGTCCCTAATACTATGAGCAGACACCCATTTTCTATGTCTAGATGCCAATCCAATGGCGCTGAAACCAAAGCCTTCTACCAGTCCACTCATTACCCAACCTTAATCCTTTCCAAACCCATCCAACCCATTATTTCATGCCCATTGAATCCTTCCTTCGCGTCCATCTTTGTCACTACCTGTGATTCCACTCAACACCACCCTTCATATACAACCATTCTTCTCACTTCCTATACCTTATCCTCTGCCCGATCACCTTACCACCTTGCCCATTCTCCTATATGCATGGCCCACATGGTATTTTCCAGTTTTGACCAGAGCAAATGAAGATAATGTGGAATTTATTGGTGAGGACTACACTGTGGAACTCACAGATGGTGGGAGAGGCCATTCCTCGTCTTTTCTTGATGTCGGACTTGTGAGGATATTCATTGGAAATCGTGTGTCTGAAAGCTTGTGGGTATCAACGTCTAAATCCAAATGAATTCAAGGCTGCAATGGAAATCTTATATTTCATCTGTGATCACCGAGGCAAATATTTCAAACGGTTCAAACTGGGGTTCCATATCTATTGATGAGAAGCTACAGGACATGCAATGCTATATACCAATGAAGTCCATGATTCCTTTTCGAAATTCATATACACATCAGATGTGGATTTATCAGTTAAAGAAGCCATATCAGATCTGGGCAGTTGGTTGGTCAGAGCAGATTCGGGGCTTATTGACAATTTGGAGAAGCCCCCATACGTTTGTGCCGCAATGGAGCAATTAGAACAGAAAAAGAAGCACTGGAATGAGCTTGAGACCTGTAAGAGCACCATATCTGTTAATTATACTGATTGTCAGTCAGGATCACATCAATGGAGAGAAATATGCAAATAGGTCGTGCCAGTGAACAGATTGAGTCCATTGAATAGTTAGTCAATGAAGTCGTCAATGAGAATCCAATCAGAAATTCAGACAAACCATTGCATCCTCCCATACAAGACGTGCATGCGACTGGTGGGATAAGAGTCATCCTAATGAGGCGTATTTATACCGGTATTCTTAAACCCGAAATGGAAGCTGCCTTTGGGACGAGAAGACTCGCTACTGAAGTTAAATTCAATGATGATGAATCGAAGTCTGGAACATGGTTTCTGTCAGCGCCTTCTTAGCAGCAAGGAATGATGAGCACTTCTACAGGTGATTTCTATGCTAGGAAATTCCTATCTTACCACTAGAGGTCCATCATCTCAAGGCGGGTCCCAATATTCAATAATCTAGCTCGAAAGGGATGTTGAGAGACGTGAACTCCAATGGAAACTCCTCCTTTGACATCAATGGTTTATCTCAGTCAACAAGTTGATCACCAGCAGTTGCGTGTTTAATACTGTGGTTCAGTGGCCAGTTCATTTGCACCCAGGCCCATTCTCTTTCCTCAAGCACGACCTGTTTTGCATGGCCACCTTTGGCATGCAACTCAGGAGCCACGTGTCAGTTTCCTTTTCTCCAATCCTCTTCGGTTTAGAAAATAATTCTTCCCGACTTCATTTTATAATTCCAAATTCTGTTTCTTTTTTTAAATAACTTCAAATCTTCAAATTTTTCATCCTTAGAATCTTTAGGTTCCACAAGACTCATTTTCAATAAAATTTGGTTGCCATTTTCTTCCCGGGAAGCCACTTTTGCATTTTTTTTGTTTTTAAAATGTTTTTAAAATAAGTAAGAATTAAATTCCGTAATTCCAAGTGACGGAATTTATGGAATCGATTCATACAAGAATAAAACGGGCTATGGTGGGGGCCCGACATCAAATAAATTTTCTTCAAAATAAGAGTGAATTTGAATGAAAGGCTATGTGTGCTATTGATGCTTTCTTTATCTTGTTTGGTGACATAAGTGACATAGTTGTGATCATTATTATGCACTAACCCCCTCTCTTGATAGCGCATATTGGTTCGCCACCCAAGTACATATTTTCTCACATCATGGTCACTCCTTATGCTTGTTTTAATTCTCGTATGTGCATGATTCGTCCTAGGTATTCATTGATTTGCTCATCAATTGCCACGTCAGCTTCATTTTATTAGTAGAGACCCGACTTTAGAGACTTAGAGGGGTGCTACGGTCTTTACCGTACCTTCCCGATAAGTAACCTGACCCCCGAACCTGATCCGGTTTTTCACAGACCGCCTTTTCCAAAATAAGGAGTCACACTCAGGGTTTTTCTTTCTTATTTTGTTTACCCTTTAAAAATAAAACAAAAATAAGAGGCGACTCCAAGTCATTTTTCAAACAATAAATAAAATCAATTTTTTCAAATAAAAATCGAGCTCGCCTTCGAGTGGAAAACGCATGAGCCGAAATGCGGGGTCCACAGGTATGCTATCGTCCGGGGTGTGACGTTCATGAGTGTCGTGTACTTCTCTATTGGGGAATCCAGATGGAGTTGCTCCGGATAGCGATGCACGCTCCGTGTCATCAAGGGGAGGGGTCCCTACACCTTGCACACGCAGACGGTCCCCCTTGCGACACGCGGCATAGCTCATTCCACCCGGGGAAGAATTCTGTCCGGCCGACGTTTCACCTTCTCCGGATATTTCACATCCGGCGCCTAACGCCGAATAGGAGAGGAAGGGGTTTCAACTTCCCCGGACAGACATGTCCGGATCCTCTAATAGCGCTCACTCGGAGAGTTTCGCAGCCATTTTGCACAATGCCGTGGTGTTCTCCTGAAGCTTCCCGATATGTGCGACCGACATTTTGAGATATTTTGCTTTAGATATTTAATGTCTAAATCCCCAAACTCTCCTTGTAATCCACCTATCATAGGATTCCTTAGTCTTTAAGTAAGAACAAAGGGTGAATAACCTCATATATATAGTTTGTAATTTCCTTTACACGATATATCATGTAAAAGTTGAGAGTTTGTTCTCAGACGCATCCTTTATACAATTTTGCAAGAAATATATTTTACAGAGCACTTGCTCTATTTTTCCTATATATTTTTGTTTTTTTCATTCTTTTTCTTACTAGCCAAACAAGCTCTGAGGAAGTTTCCTCAGAGAATGAGTGGCTAGACTTTTAGTTCCTTGGAGCTAAGGTTGCTGGGAAAGGTTCCAAGTGCAAGAATTTATAGCTTTGTGGTTTCAGCCATTAAAGAAGAGAAAGTGTGATCCTTTAATGATTTCTATGTTTTTAGTTAACTTAAAACACCTTCAATTCACTTGAGCCAACACTTGGTAAGGCAAGTGATCTCCGTCCATGGAGATGCACTAGTTTACCTCTTGCAAGCTTTTGGGAAGTGACTTGAAGGTAGGGATTTCTAGAATTGCCAACACTTGGTAAGCTTTTGAACTCCAAGGAGACACCCATTAGTGATCTCTTGCGAGCTTGAGAAGGGAAGTCCAAAGTTAAAGATCACCTTGAATGGCAAATGCTAGGTGAGAGGCACGAGCCATTGCAAGTTGCATCAGTGAGAGGGAATTAGAGCTGAAATCCATTTAAAGGATACATCTGTACAACACCGGTTAGAGAATTGACTATATGTTAATTCTCTAATGCGAGGAAATGAACCAAATGACCGGAGCTCTATTTTTGCATAAGGAACCTCCCCTGTGAACCCAAACCTCCAAGGAATGTTTTTCTTCAAAAGTAATTTCCATTACTTTCTTTTTAGTTAGCTTGAAACAAAACCTTGTTTGACCAAAGTTTGTGTTTTATTTCTTAAGCTAACCTCGAAATGAAAAAGCACCAATTTAACTTTGAATTGGTATGAGTTATGAGTTGAAAACCCTTCCCAAAGAATGATCCTAAAGCCACTATGTTATATTAGCTAAAGCTATCCTAATGCATGGTGATATAGGTTATAAATTTTGTTGATTACTCTCTCAATCAAAGAGCACCAGCTAGACATGAATCAGCTGAGACACCAATTGGGAACGAATCAAATGGCGTCGTTGCCAGGGAAGGTGCCAACTTCACAGTGATATTATTTCAGTGTACTTGTGGTTTTCATCACAAGTTTGGTGAGTTTTCTGTCATTATACTAACTCTTTTAGTTGTTTCTTTTACTTGTTCATATTCTAGCATAGCTTTTAATTTAGTTTTAGTTAAGCGAACTCTTTTTGGTAGTTTTGTTTTTTTTGTTTTCCTCTGTTTTCGTTTTTTTTTTAAGTTACAGTTGATACTAGTTGTGTATGCCAAAGTGGATACGAGATAGTGGAGGAATGCTTGTTAAACTTGAAACACCTCATAACAAGGAGTTGGAATTGAGCTTGAATATCATGGAAACTACACTTGAGGATCAGCATAGTCACCATGGTCATCAAGACAATCCCAATGAATTCAGATCAATGAGGGACCGTATAAATCCACCTCGTATGAGTGCACCATCATGTATAGTGCCCCCTACAGAGCAGCTAGTGATCAGACCCCATATTGTGCCACTTCTACCAACTTTCCATGGAATGGAAAGTGAGAATCCCTATGCCCATATTAAGGAATTTGAAGATGTTTGTAATACATTATGAGATGAAGGAACTTCTATCGACCTGATGAGGCTTAAACTATTTCCTTTTACTTTAAAGGATAAGGCCAAGATTTGGCTTAATTCTTTAAGGCCAAGGAGTATCCGTACTTGGACTGATTTACAAGCTGAATTCCTCAAGAAGTTCTTTCCTACTCACAGAACAAATGGCTTGAAAAGGCAAATTTCAAACTTCTCAGCTAAAGAGAATGAGAAATTCTATGAGTTTTGGGAAAGATACATGGAAGCCATTAATGCTTGTTCTCACCATGGCTTTGATACATGGCTGTTGGTGAGTTATTTCTATGATGGGATGTCTTCCTCAATGAAGCAACTCCTCGAAACAATGTGTGGAGGGGATTTCATGAGTAAGAATCCCAAGGAAGCTATGGATTTCTTGAGTTATGTAGCTGAAGTCTCAAGGGGATGGGATGAACCGCACAGAGGAGAAGTGGGAAAGATGAAGTCTCAACCAAATGCTCTTCATGCTAAGGCTGGGATGTACACCTTGAATGAAGATGTTGGTATGAAAGCAAAATTTGCAGCTATGACAAAAAGAGTGGAGGAGCTAGAACTAAAAAAGATGCATGAAGTGCAAGCTGTTGCTGAAACACCAGTGCAAGTAAAGTCATGTTCTATTTGTCAATCTTATGAACACTTGGTGGAGGAGTGCCCTACAATTCCAGTTGCTAGAGAAATGTTTGGAGAACAAGCAAATGTCATTGGACAATTCAAGCCCAATAGCAATGCTTTGTATGGCAATACTTACAACTCAAGTTGGAGGAATCATCCAAATTTTTCATGGAAGCCAAGAGCACCTCAGTACCAACAGCCGGCTCAACCATCTCAACCATCCCAACAAGCTTCAAGTCTGGAACAAGCAATAGTGAATCTCAGCAAGGTTGTGGGAGATTTTGTTGAAGACCAAAAATCCATCAACTCTCAACTCAATCAAAGAATTGACAGTGTAGAGAATACTTTGAATAAAAGGATAGATGGGATGCAAAATGACTTATCTCAGAAGATAGATAATCTCCAATACTCAATCTCAAGGCTCACTAATTTGAACACAGTGCAAGAGAAGGGTAGATTTCCTTCTCAACCTCACCAAAACCCCAAGGGTATCCACGAAGTGGAAACTCATGAGGGAGAATCTTCACAGGTGAGAGATGTTAAAGCCTTGATCACTCTAAGTAGTGGTAAAAAGGTTGAGTCACCAACACCCAAGCTATATGTTGAAGAGAAGGAAGAAGAAGAGATAAAGAAGAATGAGGAAATGAAAGGAAAGAAGAAAGATATCAGTGAAGGGAAGAAGGACCGTGATTCAACAGTGAATGCAAATCCGGAGAAAGAGCTTATTAAGGAAGAATTGATGAAGAAACGCACATCTCCACCTTTTCCTCAAGCTTTGCATGGGAAAAAGGGGATCAAAAATGCATCAGAAATCCTTGAAGTATTGAGGCAAGTGAAGGTCAACATTCCATTGCTGGACATGATTAAGCAAGTTCCATCATATGCAAAGTTCCCAAAGGACATGTGTACTATCAAAAGAGGGTTGAATGTGAATAAGAAAGCCTTCTTGACTGAGCAAGTGAGTGCCATCATACAATGCAAATCTTCTTTGAAGTACAAAGATCCAGGATGTCCTACCATTTCAGTCATGATTGGAGGAAAGGTAGTGGAAAAAGCTTTGTTAAATTTGGGAGCAAGTGTGAATTTGCTACCATACTCTGTTTATAAGCAATTGGGACTGGGTGAATTAAAGCCAAAATCAATCACTCTATCTTTAGCTGATAGGTCAGTGAAAATTCCAAGGGGGGTAATTGAGGATGTTTTAGTTCAAGTTGATAATTTCTACTATCCAGTAGATTTTGTTGTTCTCGATACTGATCCTTTAGTTAAGAAAGCTAATTATGTTCCTATCATCCTTGGAAGGCCATTTCTTGCTACTTCAAATGCAATCATAAATTGTAGAAATGGACTTATGCAACTCACTTTTGGAAACATGACACTTGAGCTTAATATCTTTCATGTGTCAAAGAAGCTAATTACTCCAGAATAAGAAGAAGGTCCAGAAGAGGTATGCATTATTGACACTCTAGTGGAGGAGCATTGTGATCAAAATATGCAAGACGAGTTGAATGAAAGTCTTGAGGATCTTGAAGAAGGGTTGTCTGAACCCGCTGATGTCCTTGCTACTCTACAAGATTGAAGGAGGAAAGAAGAGATCCTACCTTTATTCAATAAAGAGGAGGGACAAGATGATGTAACAGAAGAATTCCCGAAGTTCAACTTGAAACCTCTGCCCATGGAGTTAAAATATACATACCTGGAAGAAAATAACCAATGTCCTGTTGTTATATCTTCATCTCTTACCGGTCATCAGGAGATTTCTCTACTTGAAGTTCTTAAGAGGTGCAAGAAAGCAATAGGATGGCAAATATCTGACTTGAAAGGAATCAGTCCTTTGGTTTGTACACATCACATATATATGGAGGAAGAAGCTAAACCAATTCGTCAACCTCAAAGAAGATTGAATCCTTATTTACAAGAAGTGGTGCGAACTGAGGTACTGAAGCTACTCCAAGCGGGTATTATTTATCCCATATCTGACAGCCCTTGGGTGAGTCCTACTCAAGTGGTACCAAATAAGACAGGGATTACTGTGGTTCAGAATGAAAAAGGAGAAGAAATTGCTACACACCTCACTTCAGGTTGGAGGGTGTGTATTGACTATAGGAAATTGAATGTTGTGACAAGGAAAGATCATTTTCCACTCCAGTTTATTGATCAGGTGCTGGAAAGAGTCTCTGTCCATCCTTTCTATTGTTTCTTAGACGGGTACTCAGGGTATTTCCAAATTGAAATTGATGTTGAAGATCAGGAGAAGACCACATTCACATGTCCGTTTGGAACATACGCCTACAGAAGAATGCCTTTTGGTTTATGCAATGCACCTGCAACATTCCAAAGATGTATGCTTAGTATCTTCAGTGATATGGTGGAGCGAATTATGGAGGTTTTCATGGATGATATCACCATATATGGAGGTACATTTGAAGAATGCTTAGTAAATTTGGAAGCGGTTCTTAAAAGATGCATTGAAAAAGACTTGGTGCTCAACTGGGAGAATTGCCATTTTATGGTAGATCAAGGAATTGTCCTTGGCCATATCATCTCCGAGAAAGGCATTGAAGTTGATAAAGCAAAGGTGGAACTTATTGCCAAATTGCCATCCTCAACCACTGTAAAAGGAGTAAGGCAATTTCTTGGCCATGCAGGGTTCTATAGGAGATTTATACAAGACTTCTCTAAGCTTTCAAGGCCTCTTTGTGAACTCTTAGCTAAGGATGCTAAGTTTATCTGGGATGAGAGATGTCAAAAGAGTTTTGATCAATTGAAGCAATTTTTGACAACCGCTCCAATAGTAAGGGCTCCTAACTGGCAATTACCCTTTGAAGTAATGTGTGATGCCAGTGACTTTGCTATAGGAGCTGTACTTGGCCAAAGAGAAGATGGGAAGCCCTATGTGATCTACTATGCAAGCAAAACATTGAATGAGGCTCAAAGAAACTACACAACTACAGAGAAAGAATTGTTAGCTGTGGTGTTTGCTTTAGACAAGTTTCGTGCTTATTTGGTAGGGTATTTCATCATTGTTTTCACTGACCATTCGGCCTTAAAGTATTTATTGACAAAGCAAGATGCAAAAGCAAGGTTGATTAGATGGATTCTTTTGTTACAAGAGTTTGATCTCCAAATTAGAGATAAGAAAGGAGTGGAGAATGTGGTAGCTGACCACCTTTCAAGGTTAGCTATAGCACATAATTCCCATGTATTACCTATTAATGATGACTTTCCTGAGGAATCACTTATGTTGCTAGAGAAAGCTCCTTGGTATGCTCATATTACTAACTATTTGGTTATTGGTGAAGTTCCAAGAGAGTGGAAAGCACAAGACAGGAAGCACTTCTTTGCAAAGATACATGCTTATTATTGGGAAGAGCCCTTCCTTTTCAAGTATTGTGCAGATCAGATCATAAGGAAGTGTGTCCCTAAAGAAGAGCAACAAGGGATCCTTAGCCATTGCCATGAGAATGCCTATGGAGGCCACTTTGCCTCTCAGAAAACAGCCATGAAGGTCTTGCAATCAGGGTTTACTTGGCCATTGCTTTTCAAAGATTCCCACATCATGTGTAGGAGTTGTGATAGATGCCAAAGACTTGGGAAGCTTACAAAAAGAAACCAAATGCCCATGAACCCCATCCTTATAGTTGATCTTTTTTATGTTTGGGGTATACTTCATTGGTAGGGGTGGACTATGTTTCCAAATGGGTGGAGGCAATCCCCTGTAAACATAATGATCACAGGGTGGTTCTCAAATTTCTTAAGGAGAACATCTTCTCAAGATTTGGGGTGCCCAAGGCCATAATCAGTGATGGAGGTACTCATTTTTGCAACAAACCTTTTGAAACCCTATTAGCCAAGTATGAAGTGAAGCATAAGGTAGCTACACCTTATCATCCTCAAACTTTCGGGCAAGTGGAGCTAGCAAACAAGGAAATAAAGAACATACTGATGAAAGTGGTGATTACAAGAAGAAAAGATTGGTCTATTAAGCTACATGATTCACTATGGGCATATAGAACAGCTTATAAGACTATTCTTAGCATGTCCCCCTATCGTCTCGTCTATGGCAAAGCATGCCACCTCCCTGTGGAAGTTGAATATAAGGCTTAGTGGGCAATCAAGAGGTTGAACATGGACTTGATCAGAGTTGGGGCAAAGAGGTGCTTAGACCTTAATGAGATGGAGGAATTAAGAAATGATGCTTACATCAATTCCAAAGTTGCAAAACAGAGGATGAAGAAGTGGCATGATCAACTAATCTCCAACAAAGAATTGTGGAAATGACAAAGAGTCCTACTCTATGACTCAAGGCTCCATATCTTTCCAAGGAAGCTCAAGTCAAGGTGGATAGGTCCTTTCATTATTCACCAAGTACATCTCAATAGAGTGGTGGAATTACTAAATTCCAATGGCATACACCTTTAGAGTCAATGGTCATCACCTCAAGCCATTCATTGAGTCGTTCAAGCCAAAAAAATGAGGAAATCAACCTCCTTGAGCCACAAAAAGCCTAATCAGAGAAGGGTTAGATGGACTTGGTTTCACCAAAGTCCATAATTTTGTTAAATATGTTAATTTTTAAGTTTTGTAAATTATTTGATTGTAATTTTGGTCTTAAGTTATGTTAATTGTAACTAACTTAATCTTTTTGAATGATTAAAATCAGGAGGAATTGCAAGAAAATCAAAAGAAGCTGCTCCAAGCTGATGCCATTCCCAGCTCATCAGAGCCATCACAGGCCCCTCCTTTTGTTGATCAGCCTATGCCTCATCAGGAACCTCCTATAGGAGAGGCAGCTGAGCCATCATTTCCACAGCATCACTCCACGTCACTCAGGAGGTACAACTTCCTCCCTATTTTTCAATCGCTTTTATCACATTGAGGACAATGTTCAGCTTGGTTGGGGGAAGAGTTGAGAAAGGAAGTTTTTGTTATTAATGCTAAGTTATTTTGGTAATTTAGTTACTTTTTGCTTAATTTTAAAATTTTTTCTACTTTCCATGGTTGTTAAGGAAAAATTTTCAAAATGAAAAGGGAGAAATTGAATTTTTGTCTTTTCACTTGACTTAGAGTTTGTATTATGCTTACTAAAGTTGATGAATTATTGAAACTTCTATTGAATTCAACCTTAGTTCTTCCACTTTAAGCTATCCACACACTGTGCACAATAGGTTCCAATTATAAGATGAAAAACTATTTCCCTCTTGACTTAGGAAAAATTTAGACTTGATACCTTTGACCTCATTTAATAGTGTTGGGACACCTTATAAAAGGCCAATGAGTCTTTGAAAAAAAAAAAAAAAAGAAAGAAAAAATGTTTGCTTGCCTAGAAACTCAAGCAAGGTCTGAGGGGTATATGGTAAAAATCTTTAAAACCTGGTGCCCTAAGCTTTCATTGGTTGGGAGTCACCGACCTCAATGCTCGTTACAAGGGTGAATAGGTGGAGTTTAACATACTGTAGGTGCTAGGGTATTAAAATTCATTCTCAAAAGTCCGGTGTAAAATCCGAGGAGTTAGTGGTTGAAAGATCCTTAAAGCTTGATGCCCTAAACCTTAATTGGTTGGGAATCATCGATGGACCTCCGTTACATGGACGAGTTAGAAAAGAATACCTTTAGCCTTATACTCCTACAATGAAAAAAATTTGTGAGAAAAGAGGTGCGTTCTTGGCCTATTGGAGGTTGATTAGTTTGCTAAGCTTTGAAAAAGAACTAGGTTTGGGGGAGAGATTAGTTCAACATACTATATTCGAAAGCTAATAAATAACACTTAGATTTTTTTGGAAGAGTAAGGTTTGACCCTTTGGGAGTGGAAACTCTTTTAAAGCTTAAATTTACATAATGCCTTCTCTTTAAGAATTGTGATTAGACAAGTTATTTGATAACTCTTGTTGAAGTTTGAGTTTTATTTCTTTAATGGTCCATGTGAGAGTTAGATCATCATGCCACTAGAAAATTGTTTTTTGATCAGCATGATGTTGTAAATTATAGTACTGTTTATTTTTATTTTTCTCTCCTTCATTGCTAAGGGACTAGAAATATGTCGGTTGGGGGGAGTGATTACTACTCAAAAAGTGCTATTTCATAGTTTGTAATTAACTCTTTTAAAAACTTTTGAGTAGTAGTTATCACCTTGTAACCCAATTAACATATTAAGGACCCTTGCAATCAATTCTAATCAAATTGTGTTAAGTTTTGGTGTTTTGATAGCTTTTTGATCACCAAAGCAATCCGAGATTGAGGAGAGTTCTTTGGAATCCATGGCAAAGATGTCCGGACAGGGCGTCCAGACACACCATTGGAGGGCGGCGGAACGTGGGCTGTGGCAGGCTTTTGGAATGAAGTAGCAAGGCCTGCTCACTTTAGTCAATGATCCGGACAACATATCCGGATAGGGTATGCTATCGTCCGAGGTGTGATGTTCACGAGTGCCGTGTGTTTCTCTATTGGGGAATCCAAATGGAGTTGCTCCGGACAGCGATGCACGCTCCGTGTCATCAGGGGGAGGGGTCCCTACACCTTGCACATGCAGACTATCCCCCTTGCGACGCGCGGCATAGCTCATTCCACCCGGGGAAGAATTCTGTCCGGCCGACGTTTCACCTTCTCTGGATATTTCACATCCGGCGCCTGACGCCGAATGGGAGAGGAGGGCGTTTCAACTTCCCCGGACAGACATGTCCGGATCCTTTCATAGCGCTCACCCAGAGAGTTTCACAGCCATTTTGCACAATGCCGTGGCGTTCTCCTGAAGCTTCCCGATATGTGCGACTGACATTTTGAGATATTTTGCTTTAGATATTTGATGTCTAAATCCCCAAACTCTCTTTGTAATCCACCTATCATAGGATTCCTTAGTCTTTAAGTAAGAACAAATGGTGAATAACCTCATATATATAGTTTGTAATTTCCTTTACACAATATATCATGTAAGAGTCGGGAGCTTGTTCTCAGATGCATTCTTTGTACAATTTTGCAAGAAATATATTTTACAGAGCACTTGCTCTATTTTTCCTATATATTTTTGTTTTTTTTCATTCTTTTTCTTACTAGCCAAACAAGCTTTGAGGAAGTTTCCTCAGAGAATGAGTGGCTAGACTTTTAGTTCCTTGGAGCTAAGGTTGCCGGGAAAGGTTCCAAGTGTAAGAATTTATAGCTTTGTGGTTTCAGCCATTAAAGAAGAGAAAGTGTGATCCTTTAATGATTTCTATGTTTTTAGTTAACTTAAAACACCTTCAATTCACTTGAGCCAACACTTGGTAAGGCAAGTGATTAGTGCCCAGTTGGGTATTTTAATAAAAAACGTTTATAAATCCTATGACCTTATACTAGCATAGCAAAGCTACTATAGTATAGCAGCTCTAAGGTCGAACTCTGGGATGGGTTGTCACTCTACCAGTGATAGACTCAAGATTAAAAATTGAATCTGATGATTTCCTTTGTCAAAAACTTAAAGTTTAAAAGAAAATGAAATTTGTTTTGAAAGTGGTGTTTGGAACTAAACTAACATAGAACTACGTAAAAATGGAAGAAAGAAAGTCTCCCGGAGCTAAAGGTTGCTAGGATCAAGTTCAGAATGCAAATTGGGAAATTCCGGATTTTTCTCCTCATATTAGGGACAACAACATAAAGGATGATTGTTTCCCGAACCGGTATAGGTTTAACAATGAAGATTTAATCCATAAAAAGTCAATAGAAATGGTAGTCAAGTTCCATTAATGGCTTTAGACACTATGGGTCTTCACCTTGAGCCACTTTCCAATGGTTCGTACATGATAACTAATGGTCTTATGTGGATCTAGCAATAAGTATCCACAGAGACCTAAAAGCTTATCATGTATTGGCCATTCAAAGTGATTCTAAGGGATTTAAAGCAAAACTTTAGATTTAAAAGTCATTTATGAACTCCAACTACCTGTATTTAAGGCACGAGAGTTTTCCACTTTTGCATCTGGACTTTTCACCTAGCTTCCTTCACTCCAAGAAACCAAAGGTTTAGCCTCTCATCCTCTGGGAAAACATCCTCAAAGGTTGTTTGGCTTCCAAGAAAAATAAAATAGAAGAGAGAAAAGGAAAGCAAAGAGAGCTCTGTATTTCTCCCCAAGAGGAAAATTTCACTCAGTGTAAAATATACAAAAAGTCCCCTCCAAGAGATGATTTCCACCCCTCTTATAGTCTTTACAAAGCAAAGCCTGTGATTGGCTAATTACAAGGATAAGAAAGGAATTTACATCAAAAAATACAAAAGAAAAGATCTCATGTGGAGTCGTCAAAACAGAGGAGATTTCGCACCAAAGTCACATGAACAATACAAGGTGCGAAATTCACACTTGCATGAACAGTAGTACAAAGTGCGAAATTTGCCATTTTGAGCTCCTTATAAGAATGGCAATATACCACTATAGGTACTTGATTTGTCAGCAATTCCAAGCCGGTTCCGAGTATAGGATTCTTGAAAGGTGATTTTGCACGATGAACAAAATAGAGCCTCCCAAAGTGACAGTGCACGGCTACAAAAACTGCTTCTTTCCTCTATATTTCCTCTTTGCTTCTCTCCTTTACTTGGCTTGTCTTAATGATCCAAAAAGCTGTCAAAACACTAAAACTAGCCACAAATATGATTAGAAGTCATTGCTAGGTCCTTAACATGCCAATTGGAATAAAAATGGAGAACTACTACACAAAAGTGCTTAAAACATAATGAAGGAGAGAAAAAGAAAGAAAAATAGATAATATAATAATTTACAAAATCATGCTGATCACTCCAAAAAATAATCAAGTGGCATGATTGGATCAAACTCTCACATGGCAAGTCAAGGATATAAAACTCAATCATCAACAAGAGTCATCAAATAACTTACCTATCACAACTTACAAAGAATGGGCATTATGCAAATTTGAGTATCAAAATAATTTCCACTCCCAAAGGACCAACTCTTAATTTTCCACAAAAATCTAAGTGTTAAGGTGCTTAGTTTCCAATTATAGTATGTCAAACTATATTCTCCCCCCAACTAAGGTTTTTCTCTAACTTTAGCAACACTAACCCCCATATAAAAGGCTAAGAATGCACCTTTTTTTTAAAAAAAAAAAAAAAAAAAAAAAAAACTCCACCCATCCACCCATGTAACGAGCAGTGAGGTCGGTGACTCCCAACCAATAAAGGCTTAGGGCACCAGGCTTCAAAGATTTTCACCATATACCCCTCGGACCTTGCTCGGGTTTCAAAGCAAGTGAAGCAATTTTTTTTTTTTTTTTTTTTTTTTTTTTTTTTTTGCATAAGACACATTGGCCTTTTATAAGGTGTCCCAACACTAATAGAATGAGGTCAAAGGCACCAAGTCAAAAATTTCCTAAGTTTAGGGGGTGAGAAAGTTTTCCATCTTAAAACTAGAATCTAATGTGTTCAGTGTGTGAAAAGATTAGAGTGAAAGACTTAAGATTGAAATCAAAAGGAGCTTCAACAATTTATCAACTTTAATAAGCATAATACAAACTCTGAGACTATGGCAATAAGATAAGAATTTAATTTCTCCCATTTACTTTTGAGAATTTATCTTTGAGAAACAAAGAGAGTTTGCAAAAATTTGTTAGCAAAATAACTTAACCAAAAATCCAACAACTTACTTCCTCAACTCTCCCCCCAACTAGGATGAACATTGTCCCCAATGTTCCAAAAGCAAGTGATAATAAAAGGGAGGAAGTGATACCTCCTGATAGTAAGGGACTCTGAATGGACAAGAGAAACCACATGTTGCAAAAGAAAAAAAATCATAAGAGTGATGAGTAGAGGAAATAAAAAGGAATAGTAATATACACAAAAAGGAAGATGTCTATATAAACTAAGAGAGTACAATATACAAGATAAACATGGAATACATCCAATCCCAGTATAAAAGTGGTCTAAAATATATATCACATCCAAAAACATAGAATATAGATACAAAACAAAAAAAAAAAGAAGAGGAGTGATTGTATGATCAAGTAGTAAGCTCCTCTGGTGGATAGGAGGGGTCCTCAGCTGCAACTGTGGAAGGTACCGCTATAGGTGTAGCATCATCAGTTGGATCAAAATCATCAGCTGGAGCAAAAGGCTCTGAGGGCACAGGAGAAACAAGTGGAGCTGGTGGCAAAAGACCAAGGTGCTGCTGAATCTCACGGAGAATGAAAGTCTACTGGTCCTGCCGAAGCTAGAGGTGGTCCATCCGCTCCATAATGGTCGTCTGAGTAGTGGTTAGAGTCTGGAAAGAAGTGAGCAAGTCACGATACTCTGCACCAGGGATAGTAATGGGTGGCTCTGGGGTAGGAGGAACAGCAGGTGGGGCATCAGACGATGCTGCCTCTGGTACGGGCTCTGAGGGAGCTCAAGTGAACGGAGCAAATATAGATGGTAAGGGCTGTGGAGGAACTTCCCTTGGCTCAGGAAGTTCTGGGGAATGCTGATGGTGCAATACATGATTCCATTGGTCAAGAGAGCAGCTCTCTCGACAATGGCGGCGGGTCTCAGAATGAGGGTCTGCAGGGAAACCCATATGCACCAGAACATGGCATAGCAACCGAGGAAAAAGTAAAAGAATGGTGTCTGCCCTTGTAAGACGCCTCTTATGCACCTTCTCCTCAAAATGGAGGAGGGAAGCCATAATCAAATGATGGGGGCCAAAGTAGTAGCCCTCAGAGATACAGAATAACGCCTCTAGAATGGCCCCTCGCCTCTGCACTTTATGCTGAAGAGGAAAAAGATTGGTGCGAAACACCACATCAACTAGGAGCATCCCAAGGGCAAGCTCCTTCCTCATAATGATCCTGTCTGAAGATGTCCCTCGAGATAGTATACTAACCTCAAGATGTCCCTCGAGCTGGTGTATAAGGGATATGGAAAGCCTCAGCAATCTGTCTAGCCCCCAAAATACCCTAGCGTCCATCAATGGTAAAAAGGATCGAGGCGGGTGTCGGGACGCCACGAGTAGTCATAGACTGGTAAAAGTCTAAAGCTACTCGAGGATAAAAGAACTGTGGTGGAGTCATAAAGGGTACAAGATGGTACCTCTCAAGTAGGTGGTATGAATCCCCCAACTCAGGCTGCTATCGCAAAACATAGTGATCAAAATATGCCTCATCATGGAATGCTCTCGCTCGGCAATCGGAGTTGCCCTCAATGGGCGAGTTGGTGAGGATAGGGCGTCTGGTGGGAGGAGGCTGAGACTGTGAATCTCGAGCTGCTCTGGAGGACTCTCCTGGCTCTGAAGTCTTGGCCTTCTTTGTAGGAGGACTCCTAGTTGGAATCTAAGTAGGGGCCACAGGCGTGGTAGCTGCTCTCCTCGTATGGTATCTACGCTGGGGGGCAGAATCAAGTAAATATGGGGGTGCATCTAGCGGGGCCCACACCGGGACAGCTCTATGACTACTCTGGGGAGCTGAGGCAAAGCCTCCTCGGGTCTTAGGCATAAGGGAGCAAAGAAATGAGGCTCAGAGGCTTGGGATTGGGGAGGGTAGGGGTGAAAAATCCCAAAAATTTGCACAAGGGGGTAGGATGGTGCGAATTTCGCACAAGTGGATAGTGTTGTGCGAATTTCGCACAATGCACTATTCACTTGTGCAAGATGCAAAATTTGTGATTCTTTCAAATGGCAAAAATTTTTGGTTTTTGAGGGTGGGAAATGCAGGTTGAGGTAGGAAAGGGGCTTTTCATGGTGGGAAAAATTGGAAATGGGAGTTTTACAAGAAGAGAATGAAGGATTTTGAAGCTCCCATAGCCGCGGAAATGGGTTTCTTTTGAAGAAACCATGGCTTTGAATCTTTAGCTTGAGGTTTTGGTTTTGAAAAATCAAGGTTGGGTTTTGTTTAGGGATGGATTTGGAATGTTGAGTGAAGAAATGGAAGGTTTTTTATGGTGGAAGGAGGAGAAAGAGCTGAAAATGGAAGTCACGGACTGTTATGAATAGTGTGGTGCCGCGGCTATGGGATGAAGCTCTTGAGATGGCCTGCCATGGTGGGATTGAGGATGGGAGATGATGAAGGAGAGGACCTTGTGGATGGAAAGGAGTGATCAGAAAAGAGGTGTTGAGAGGATTGAAGAAGAACAAGTTTAGACTTTAAGAAGAGAAATCGGCTTTTAAAGTTACAAAAATGGGTTTGTTCATGTTCTTCAATTTCGCACTAGGTGAATAGTGAAATGCGAAAATTTTCTCATTCCTGAGATTTTCGAAGACCGAGAGCATGCTTTCTGGAAAATGGTCATAAAGGCAATTTCACACAAGGTTCGCATTCCTGTGCATTTTCAAAGACCGAGAGCATGCTTTCTGGAAAATGGTCACAAAGGCAATTTCGCACAAGGGGGTAGGGTGGTGCGAATTTCGCACCAGAGAATTGAGTAGTGTGAAATTCCCTGTGTCTTGGCTTTTCTCCCCTGTTTTCCTCTATTTTCCCCTTGACTTCATTCTTCAAGCTTTCCTACATACATGTTAACACAAAAACCAATTCAAACCACATTAGAATGAAATTAAGGTCAAAAATAAAAATCAAAACATGCATATACACAAGAAAAAACAGTAGATTAAACTAAAATCAACGCAAAAGGAAACAAAAAGATGATGAACTTTTTAGTCTTTGAAGAGACTAAGTTCAACCATGAACTGAGTGTTTTCATGTTAGAGGTGGATCAAGGAGGATGAATTCCTCCTTGTCTCAGGAAAATGATTCCATATAGGGCTTGAGACGATGCCCATTCACTTTGAAAGTTCGAGTGCTCTTGAAGTTGAGTAGTTCCACTACTCCATTTGATTGCACGTCATGAATTAAGAAAGGACCCGTCCACCTTGATTTCAATTTTCCCAGAAAAAGATGAAGTTTAGAGTCATAAAGCAAGACTCTTTGTCCCTTGGTAAAATTCTTCTGATTTACCAACTGATCATGCCATTTCTTCAACCTCTCTTTTGCAATTTTTGAATTGAGGTAAGCATCATTCCTCATTTCCTCCAATTCGTTCAAATCCAAACATCTCTTTAACCCGACTCTTGTCAAATCCATGTTGAGCTTCTTGATTGCCCACCATGCTTTATATTCAACCTCCACTGGGAGATGGCACGCTTTGCCATAAACAAGGCAATAAGGAGACATTCCAAGAATGGTCTTATAAGCGATCCTATAAGCCCATAATGAATCCAGGAGCTTAATAGACCAATCCTTCATATTCACATTCACCACCTTCATCAGTATATTCTTGATTTCTCGGTTGGCTAACTCAACTTGGCCACTTGTTTGAGGGTGATAAGGTGTAACTACCTTGTGCTTGACCCCATATTTGGCTAGAAGAGTCTCAAAAGGCTTGTTGCAAAAGTGGGTTCCTCCATCACTGATAATGGCCTTAGGCACTCCAAATCTTGAAAAGATGTTCTCCTTGAGAAATTTGAGAACCACCTTATGATCATTGCTCCTACATGGGATTGCTTCTACCCACTTAGAGACATAATCCACTCCCACCAAAATGTAGGAGTGTCCAAATGACATTGGAAATGGTCTCATGAAGTCTATCCCCCAAACATCAAAGACATCCACTATCAAGATGGGGTTCAAGGGCATCATATTCCGGCGTGTTAGCTTCCCTAGCCTTTGACACCGATCACATCCCTTGCACATAGAGTGGGCATCCTAGAAAAGAGAGGGCCACCAAAAACCTAATTGGACCACTCTCATGGCTGTTTTCTGGGACGCAAAATGACCTCCACATGCACTATCATGACAATGGGATAGAATTCCTGATTGCTCTTGTTCAGGAACATATTTCCTTATGATTTGATCCGCACAATATTTGAAGAGAAAAGGCTCCTCCCAATAATAGGCATGGATCTTAGCAAAGAAATGCTTCTTGTCTTGGGCCCTCCACTCACTTGGAACTTCTCCAGTAACCAAGTAATTTGCAATGTGAGAATACCATGGAGCTACCTCTATTGACATGAGAGACTCCTCAGGGAAGTCATCATTGATAGGTAGACCATGTGAGTCATGTGCTATCACAAGTCTTGACAAGTGGTCAGCTACCACATTTTCTACTCCCTTTTTATCCCGGATTTGGAGATTGAATTCTTGAAGCAAAAGGATCCATCTTATCAATCTTGCCTTGGCATCTTGCTTGGTTAGCAAGTACTTCAAAGCCGAATGGTCAGTGAACACCACTATAAAGGACCCTACCAAATAGGCACGAAACTTATCCAAGGCAAAAACTACTGCCAACAACTCCTTCTCAGTAGTTGTGTAGTTCCTTTGAGCCTCATTCAAAGTTTTGCTTGCATAATAAATCACATAGGGCTTTCCATCTTCTCTTTGCCCCAAAACAGCCCCCATAGCAAGATCACTTGCATCACACATTACCTCAAAAGGTAATTTCCAATTTGGGGCTCTCACTATTGGTGCAGTTGTGAGGAATTGCTTCAGTTCCTCAAAACTCTTCTGACATTTCTCATCCCACACAAACTTGGAATCCTTTACCAAGAGTTCACAAAGAGGTTTTGAGATTTTTGAGAAATCCTTAATGAACCTCCTATAGAACCCGGCATGTCCTAGGAATTGCCTAATTCCTTTAACATTTGTGGGAGGTGGCAACTTAATAATTAGCTCCACCTTTGCCTTATCTACCTCAATGACATTCTTGGAGATTATATGTCCTAAGACAATTCCTTGTTGTACCATAAAATGGCACTTCTCCCAATTTAGCACTAGGTCTTTCTCAATACATCTTTGGAGAACAGCTTCTAAATGCAACAAACACTCCTTATAAGAACCTCCATATACAGTGATGTCATCCATGAAGACTTCCATGATGCGCTCCACCATATCACTGAAGATGCTTAGCATACATCTTTGGAAAGTTGCAGGTGCATTACATAGACCAAAGGGCATCCTCCTATAGGCAAAAGTACCAAAGGGGCAAGTGAAGGTTGTCTTTTCTTGATCTTCCAAATCAATCTCTATTTGGAAGTACCCCGAGTAACCATCCAAAAAATAGTAGAAAGGATGCCCTGAGACTCTCTCAAGGACTTGGTCCATGAAAGGCAATGGGAAATGGTCCTTCCTAGTCACTGAATTCAACCTCCTGTAGCCTATACACACCCTCCATCCTGAGGTAAGACGTGTAGAGACTTCCTCCCCTTTCTCATTCTGGATCACAGTAATTCCAGATTTCTTTAGGACTACTTGGGTTGGGCTCACCCACAAGCTATCTAAAATGGGATATATGATCCCTGCTTGAAGTAGCTTCAGAACTTCACCCCTTACCACCTCTTGCATGTGAGGATTCAACCTCCTCTGGGGCTGCCTCACTGGTTTTGCATCTTCCTCCATGTAGATATGGTGGGTGCATACCAAAGGGCTAATCCCTTTCAGATCAGAAATTTTCCATCCAATGGTTTTTTTGCATTTTCTGAGGACTCCCAAAAGACTATCCTCTTGATCACTTGTGAGAGTTGAAGAAACCACCACTGGACATTTCTCATCTTCCTCTAAATATGCATACTTCAAATCAAAAGGAAGTGGCTTCAAAACTAGCTTTGGAGGGTCCTCCCTAGCTGCTCCTTGTGAGTCCTCCTTATTGAACAAGGGTAAGATCTCTTCCCTTCTCCTCCAAGGAGACATGATGGCTAACACATCAGAGGGTTCAGGTAACCCTTCTTCAAGCACTCCAAGGCTTTCGTTCAAGCTCTCTTCTAAATTCTTGTCACAATGCTCTTCAACCAAAGTGTTGACCAAGCACACCTCCTCCTATCCTTCCTCCTCTTCGGGGTGAAGATGCCTCTTGCATAGGTGGAATATGTTTAGTTCCAAGTTCATGTTTCCAAATGTGAGCTACATCACCCCATTCCTACAATTGATGATGGCATTGGAGGTAGCTAGGAAAATTCTCCCAAGGATGATTGGCACATAATTTGCTTCCTTAACAGTGGGATCAGTATCAAGCACCACAAAATCCACGGGATAGTAGAATTTGTCCACTTGAACTAGAACATCCTCTATCACCCCCCTTAGGATTTTGACTGACCTATCAGCTAAGGAGAGAGTGATGGTTGTGGGCTTCAATCCTCCAAGTCCCAGTTGTTTATACACAAAGTATGGGAGCAAATTCACACTTACCCCCAAGTCTAGTAAAGCCTTCTCCACATGTGTCCCTCCAATGTTGACTGAAATGGTGGGACATCCCGGATCTTTGTACTTAACTGGAGACTTACACTGAATGATGGCACTTACTTGCTCAGTGAGGAATGCCTTCTTTGTCACATTTAACCCTATCTTAACCGTGCACAAGTCCTTTAAAAATTTTGCATATATGGGGACTTGCTTGATCATATCAAGTAAGGGTATATTCACCTTCACTTGTCTCAAAACTTCAAGAATTTCTGATGAATTCTTGATTCCCTTCTTTTCATGTAAAGCTTGAGGAAAAGGGGGAGGCATATGTTTCTTCATCATATCCTCTTTAATCACTATCCTTGGCTCTTCCTCAATGCTTGATTTAGATGCACTTTTCTTCCCACTCTTCTCTTCTTGGTTATTGCTCTCTTTAACCAAGGTTCTCCTTGACATGAGTTCTTCATCTTGCCTCACCTTAGGCAAGGGTTGATCAACCTCCTTCCCACTCCTCAAGGTGATCACAGCTTTGACCTCCCTCAACTTTGAAGACTCCCCATCTTGGGTTTCAACTTCATGAACACCCTTTGGATTTTGGCTTGGTTGAAAGGGAAACTTTCCTTTCTCATTAACTGTGTTGAGGTTGGTAAGCCTAGAGATGGAGTATTGAATATTATCTATCTTCTGAGATAGATCATTTTGCATCCCTTCCATTCTCTTAATTTGAGAACTCTCAACATTTTCAATCTTTTGGTGCAATTGGGAGTTGATTGCCTTTTGTTCACCCACAAAGTCACCCATGACTTTACTTAGGTTCACAATGGCTTGCTCCACTGAAGAGGTTTGTTGAGGTGCTTGGGTTTGGGCTTGTGGTTGGTATGGAGGTGGCCTTGGTTTCCAAGAAAAATTTGGATGGTTTCTCCAGCTTGAATTATAGGTGTTTCCATAAGGTGCATTGTTGTTGGGCCTAAATTGCCCCACAACATTGGCTTGATCACCTAACATCTCCCTCACAGCTGGGATGGTTGGGCACTCATCTACCACATGATCACATGATTGGCAAATGGTGCATGGCATGACATGGGCTTGTGTCTCGGAAATAGCTTGGACTTCATGCATTTTTTTCAACTCAAGTTCTTCCAACCTCCTTGCCATTATTGCCACCTTAGCTTTCATGTCCATGTCTTCACTTAACATGTACATTCCACCCTTTGGATTTACAGGAGCTTTCATCTTTCCCATTTCTCTTGAGTTGGGCTCATCCTATCCTCTTGATACCTCAGATACATAACTTAAAAAGTCCATGGCTTCTTCCGGATTCTTACTCATAAAATCTCCCCCACACATGGTTTCAAGAATTTGCTTCATGGAGGAAGACATCCCATCATAAAAATAGCTCACCAAGAGCCATGTATCAAAGCCATGATGAGGACAAGCATTGATGGCCTCCATATACCTTTCCCAACATTCATAGAACTTCTCATTTTCTTGTGCATAAAAGTTTGAGATTTGTCTCTTCAACCCATTGGTCCTATGGGTGGGGAAAAATCTCTTCAAAAATTCAGCCTAAAGATCAACCCAATTCCTTATGCTCCTTGGCCTTAAAGAGTTAAGCCATATTTTTGCCTTGTCCTTCAAAGTAAAAGGGAATACTTGAGTCTCATCAAGTCTATTGAAGCTCCTCCCTCTATAAAAGTATTGCACACCTCCTCAAACTCCTTGATGTGGGCATATGGGTTCTTACTCTCCATTCCATGGAAATTTGGTAGGAGGAGCACAATATGGGGCCTTATAATCAGCTGCTCAAGAGGAGGTACGATGCATGAGGGTGCACTAATCCTTGGTGGGTGCATTCTATCCCTCATGGATAGATATGCATTTGGATTTTCCCCTTAACCGTGTTGAGAATTCTGATCCTCTTGTGGAGGGTCCATGATGTTTACACAGATATCCAACTCTGTGTCTTGAGGATTCTCTATCCTTACTAGTCTTCCCTCTTGCTCCCGAATCCAATAGGGCATGCACAAGTTACAACTTCCTTGAAAACAAAATAAAGACAATAAGAACAAAAGAAAGCTAGAAGAAAGTTAAGGTTAGAAAGAAAATGAAAGTAAACTTAACAAAAGGAATTCTACAATTAAAAAAAAGGAAATGAAGTTAGTGAAAAAGGAAATCACCAAACTTGTGATGGAAATCACAAGTAGCCTCTAAAAAGTTGTATCACTGTATCGTGGCACCATCCCCGGCAACGACGTCATTTTGATTCGTGCCCAGTTGGGTATTTTAATCAAAAATGTTTATAAATCCTATGACCTTATACTAGCGTAGCAAAGCTACTATAGTATAGCAGCTCTAGGGTCAAACTCTGGGATGGGTTTTCACTCTACCAGTGATAGACTCAAGATTAGAAATTGAATCTGATGATTTCCTTTTCCGATACTCGTCCGGACAGTTTTTTGGTACCCGCATGGATTATACGTTTTCTCGGTACTCCCCCGTATTCTATCATTTATCGGTACTCACACTGATTCGACCCTTTTCCGGTATTCGCCCGGACAATTTTTCGGTACTCGTACGATTATACGTTTTCCCGGTAGTCGCCCGTATTCTATCATTTTTCGGTACTCGCACTGATTCGATCCTTTTCCGGTACTCGCCCGGTCAGTTTTTCGGTACTCGCACGGATTCCACCTTTTCCCACTACTCGCCTAGATTCTATCATTTTTTGGTACTCACACTGATTCGACCTTTTTCCGGTACTCGCCTGAACAGTTTTTCGATACTAGCACAAATTCGACCTTTTCCCGATACTCGCCCAGATTCTACCATTTTCGGTACTCACACTGATTCGACTCTTTTCCGGTACTCACCCGGACAATTTTTCGGTACTCGTACGAATTCCACCTTTTTCCGGTACTCGCCAGGATTCTATCATTTTTCGGTACTCACAGTGATTCGACCCTTTTTCAGTACTCGCCTTGATAGTTTTTCCGTACTCGCACGGATTCTACGTTTTCTCAGTACTCACCCGGATTCTATCATTTTTCGGTACTCACACTGATTCGACCCTTTTCCGGTACTCGTCCGGACAGTTTTTCGACACTCGTGTTGATTCTACCTTTTCCCGATACTCGCTCGGATTCTACCATTTTCGGTACTCACACGGATTCGACCCTATTCCGATACTCGCCCGGATAGTTTTTCGATACTCGCAAGGATTATGCGTTTTCCCGGTACTCTCCCGTATTCTATCATTTTTCGGTACTCACACTGATTCGACCCTTTTTCGGTACTCGCCCGGACAGTTTTTCGATACTCGCACGGATTCTACGTTTTCTCGGTACTCACCCGTATTCTAACATTTTTCGGTACTCACACTTATTCGACCCCTTTCCGGTAATCGCCCGAACAGTTTTTTGGTACTCGCACGGATTCCACTTTTTCCCGGTACTCGCCCTCGGATTCTATCATTTTTCGGTACTCACACTGATTCGACCCTTTTCCAGTACTCGCCCGAACAATTTTTTCGTACTCGCACAGATTCTTTGTTTTCTCGGTACTCACCCGGATTCTATCATTTTTCGGTACTCACACTGATTCGACCATTTTTCGGTACTCGTCTGAACAGTTTTTCGATACTCGCGTGGATTCTACCTTTTCCCGGTACTCGCCTGGATTCTACCATTTTCGGTACTCACACTGATTCGACCCTTTTTCGGTACTCGCCCGGACAATTTTTTGGTACTCGTACGAATTGCACCTTTTCCCGGTACTCTCCCGGATTCTATCATTTTTTGGTACTCACAGTGATTCAACCCTTTTCCGGTACTCGCCCGGACAGTTTTTCCGTACTCGCATGGATTCTACGTTTTCTCGGTACTCACCTGGATTCTACGATTTTTTGGTACACACACTGATTCGACCCTTTTTAGAAACTCGTCCGGATAGTTTTTCGATACTCGCTCGGATTCTACCTTTTCCCGGTACTCGCCCGGATTCTACCATTTTCGATACTCACATGGATTCGACCTTGTTCTGGTACTCGCCATGACAGTTTTTCGATACTCGCACGGATTATACGTTTCCCCGGTACTCCCCCGTATTCTATCATTTTTCGGTACTCACACTGATTCAATCCTTTTCCGGTACTCGCTCGGACAGTTTTTCGATACTCGCACGCATTTAACCTTTTCCCGGAACTCGCCCGGATTCTACCATTTTCGATACTCACACTAATTCGACCCTTTTCCGGTAGTCGCCCGGACAGTTTTCCAGTACTCGCACGGATTCCACCTTTTCCAGGTACTCGCCCGGATTCTATCATTTTTCAGTACTCACAATGATTCGACCCTTTTTCGGTACTCGCCCGTATTCTAACATTTTTAGGTACTCACACTTATTCGACCCTCTTTCGGTAATAGCCCGGACAGTTTTTCGGTACTCGCACGGATTCCACCTTTCCTCGGTACTCGCCCGGATTCTATCATTTTTCGGTACTCACACTGATTCGACCCTTTTCCGGTAGTCTCCCAGACAGTTTTTCCGTACTCGCACGGATTCTCTGTTTTCTCGGTACTCACCCGGATTCTACAATTTTCGATACTCACACTAATTCGACCCCTTTTCCGGTACTCGTCCAGACAGTTTTATAATACTCGCGTGGATTCTACCTTTTCCCGATACTCGCCCGGATTCTACTATTTTCGGTACTCCCATTGAGTCGACCCTTTTCCGATACTCGTTAGGACAGTTTTTTGGTGCTCATACGAATTCCACCTTTTCCCGGTACTCGCCCTGATTCTATCATTTTTCGGTACTCATAGTGATTCGACCCTTTTCCGGTACTCGCCCGGACAGTTTTTCCATACTCGCATGGATTCTACGTTTTCTCGGTACTCACCCGGATTCTATCATTTTTCGGTACTCACACTGATTCGACCCTTTTTCCAAACTCGTCCGGACAGTTTTTCGATACTTGCGCAAATTCTACCTTTTCCCGGTACTCGCCCGGATTCTACCATTTTCGGTACTCACATGGATTCCACCTAATTCCGGTACTCGCCCGGACAGTTTTTCTTTACTCGCACGGACTATACGTTTTCCCGATACTCCCCCTTATTCTATCATTTTTCGGTACTCACACTGATTCGACCCTTTTTCGGTACTCGCCCGGACAGTTTTTCGATACTTGCATGCATTCGACCTTTTTCCTGTACTCACCCAGATTCTACCATTTTCGGTACTCACACTGATTCGACCTTTTTTTAGTACTCGCCTGAACAGTTTTCCGGTACTCGTACGGATTCCACCTTTTCCAGGTACTCGCCCGGATTCTATAATTTTTCGATACTCACAGTGATTCGACCCTTTTCCAATACTCGCCCGTATTCTAACATTTTTCGGTACTCACACTTATTCGACCCTTTTCCGGTAATCACCCGGACAGTTTTTCGATACTCGCACGGATTCCACCTTTTCCCGGTACTCACACGGATTCTATCATTTTTCGGTACTCACACTGATTCGACCCTTTTTCGGTAGTCGTCCGGACAGTTTTTCCGTACTCACACGGATTCTCTGTTTTCTAGGTACTCACCCGGATTCTATCACTTTTCGGTTCTCACACTGATTCGACCCTTTTCCGATACTCGTCCAGACAGTTTTTCGATACTCGCGCGGATTCTACCTTTTCCCGGTACTCATCCGGATTCTACCATTTTCGGTACTCACACTGATTCGACCCTTTTCCGGTACTCGCCCGGACAGGTTTTTGGTGCTCGCATGAATTCCAGCTTTTCCTGGTACTCGCCCGGACTCTATCATTTTTCGGTACTCACACGGATTCTACATTTTCTCGGTACT
The DNA here is from genome assembly GCA_946000715.1 of Vitis cinerea var. helleri x Vitis riparia. Lineage (NCBI taxonomy): Eukaryota > Viridiplantae > Streptophyta > Magnoliopsida > Vitales > Vitaceae > Vitis > Vitis cinerea var. helleri x Vitis riparia. Next base: position 15,635,150 of record OX254005.1, on the reverse strand, counting down.
CACCCGGATTCTATCATTTTTCGGTACTCACACTGATTCGACCCTTTTTCGAAACTCGTTCGAACAATTTTTCGATACTCATACGAATTCTACCTTTTCCCGGTACTCGCCCGGATTCTACCATTTTCGGTAATCACATGGATTCGACCCGGTACCGGTACTCGCCCGGACAGTTTTTCGATACTCGCAAGGATTATGCGTTATCCCGGTACTCGCCCGTATTATAACATTTTTCGGTACTCACACTTATTCGACCCCTTTCCGGTAATCGCCAGAACAGTTTTTCGGTGCTCGCACGGATTCCACCTTTTCCCGGTACTCGCCCGGATTCTATCATTTTTCGATACTCACAATGATTAGACCATTTTCCGGTACTCGCCCGGATATGTTTTTGATAGTCGCACGCATTCGACCTTTTCCCGATACTAGCTCAGATTCTACCATTTGTCGATACTCACACTGATTCGATCCTTTTCCGGTACTCGCCCGGACAGTTTTTCGATACTCGCTCGGATTCTACCTTTTCTCGGTATTCGCCCAGATTCTACCATCTTCGGTACTCACACTGATTCGACCCTTTTCTCAGTACTCGCCCGTATTCTACCATTTTTAGATATTGACACCGATTCTACCCTTTTCAAGGTCTGGTCTGGACAATTTTTCGATACTTGCACAGATTCTACCCTTTCCCGGTACTGGCCCAGATTCTACCATTTTCGAGTATTGACACCGATTCTACCCTTTTCACGGTCTGGTCCAGAAAGTTTTTCGGTACTCGCACGGATTCAACCTTTTCACGGTATTGGCCCGGATTCTACCATTTTTGGGTATTGACACCGATTCTACCCTTTGCAGGTACTCGTCCGGACAGTTTTTCGGTACTCGCAATGATTCTAAATTTTCACGGTACTTGCCCGGATTCTACCATATTTAGGTACTGACACCGATTCTACGCTTTTGAGGGTCTGATCTGGACAGTTTTTTGGTACTCGCACGGATTCTACTTCTCACGGTACTAGCCCGGATTCTACCATTTCTAGGTACTGACACCGATTCTACCCTTTTCAGGGTCTGGTCCGGACAGTTTTTCGGTACTCGAATGGATTCTACCTTTTCCCGGTACAGTCCCGCATTCTATCATTTTCGGGTATTGACACCGATTCCACTCTTTTTAGGGTCTGGTCCGGACAGTTTTTCGATACTCGCACGGATTCTACCTTTCCATGTTACTCGCCCGGATTCTACCTTTTCACGGTACTCGCCCGAATTTTACCATTTCTAGGTACTAACACCGATTCTACCATTTTCAAGGTCTGGTCTGGACAGTTTTTCGGTACGGGGACGGATTCTACATTTTCCCGGTACTGGCCTGTATTCTACCATTTTCGGGTATTGACACCGATTCTAGCCTTTTCAAGGTCTGGTCTGGAAAGTTTTTCGGTACTCGCACGGATTCTACCTTTTCACGTTACTCGCCCGGATTCTACCATTTTTAGATATTGACACCGATTCTACCCTTTTCAAGGTCTGGTCTGGATAATTTTTCGATACTTGCACAGATTCTACCCTTTCCCGGTACTGGCCCGGATTCTACCATTTTCGAGTATTGACACCGATTCTACCCTTTTCACGGTCTGGTCCAGAAAGTTTTTCGGTACTCGAACGGATTCAACCTTTTCACGGTATTGGCCCGGATTCTACCATTTTTGGGTATTGACACCGATTCTACCCTTTGCAGGTACTCGTCCGGACAGTTTTTCGGTACTCGCAATGATTCTAAATTTTCACGGTACTTGCCCGGATTCTACCATATTTAGGTACTGACACCGATTCTACGCTTTTGAGGGTCTGATCTGGACAGTTTTTTGGTACTCGCACGGATTCTACTTTTCACGGTACTAGCCCGGATTCTACCATTTCTAGGTACTGACACCGATTCTACCCTTTTCAGGGTCTGGTCCGGACAGTTTTTCGGTACTCGAATGGATTCTACCTTTTCCCGGTACAGTCCCGCATTCTATCATTTTCGGGTATTGACACCGATTCCACTCTTTTTAGGGTCTGGTCCGGACAGTTTTTCGATACTCGCACGGATTCTACCTTTCCATGTTACTCGCCCGGATTCTACCTTTTCACGGTACTCGCCCGAATTCTACCATTTCTAGGTACTGACACCGATTCTACCCTTTTCAAGGTCTGGTCCCGGTACGGGGACGGATTCTACATTTTCCCGGTACTGGCCTGTATTCTACCATTTTCGGGTATTGACACCGATTCTAACCTTTTCAAGGTCTGGTCTGGAAAGTTTTTCGGTACTCGCACGGATTCTACCTTTTCACGTTACTCGCCCGGATTCTACCATTTTTAGATATTGACACCGATTCTACCCTTTTCAAGGTCTAGTCTGGACAATTTTTCGATACTTGCACAGATTCTACCCTTTCCCGGTACTGGCCCGGATTCTACCATTTTCGAGTATTGACACCGATTCTACCCTTTTCACGGTCTGGTCCAGAAAGTTTTTCGGTACTCGCACGGATTCAACCTTTTCACGGTATTGGCCCGGATTCTACCATTTTTGGGTATTGACACCGATTCTACCCTTTGCAGGTACTCGTCCGGACAGTTTTTCGGTACTCGCAATGATTCTAAATTTTCACGGTACTTGCCCGGATTCTACCATATTTAGGTACTGACACCGATTCTACGCTTTTGAGGGTCTGATCTGGACAGTTTTTTGGTACTCGCACGGATTCTACTTTTCACGGTACTAGCCCGGATTCTACCATTTCTAGGTACTGACACCGATTCTACCCTTTTCAGGGTCTGGTCCGGACAGTTTTTCGGTACTCGAATGCATTCTACCTTTTCCCGGTACAGTCCCGCATTCTATCATTTTCGGGTATTGACACCGATTCCACTCTTTTTAGGGTCTGGTCCGGACAGTTTTTCGATACTCGCACGGATTCTACCTTTCCATGTTACTCGCCCGGATTCTACCTTTTCACGGTACTCGCCCGAATTTTACCATTTCTAGGTACTAACACCGATTCTACCATTTTCAAGGTCTGGTCTGGACAGTTTTTCGGTACGGGGACGGATTCTACATTTTCCCGGTACTGGCCTGTATTCTACCATTTTCGGGTATTGACACCGATTCTAGCCTTTTCAAGGTCTGGTCTGGAAAGTTTTTCGGTACTCGCACGGATTCTACCTTTTCACGTTACTCGCCCGGATTCTACCATTTTTAGATATTGACACCGATTCTACCCTTTTCAAGGTCTGGTCTGGACAATTTTTCGATACTTGCACAGATTCTACCCTTTCCCGGTACTGGCCCGGATTCTACCATTTTCGAGTATTGACACCGATTCTACCCTTTTCACGGTCTGGTCCAGAAAGTTTTTCGGTACTCGCACGGATTCAACCTTTTCACGGTATTGGCCCGGATTCTACCATTTTTGGGTATTGACACCGATTCTACCCTTTGCAGGTACTCGTCCGGACAGTTTTTCGGTACTCGCAATGATTCTAAATTTTCACGGTACTTGCCCGGATTCTACCATATTTAGGTACTGACACCGATTCTACGCTTTTGAGGGTCTGATCTGGACAGTTTTTTGGTACTCGCACGGATTCTACTTTTCACGGTACTAGCCCGGATTCTACCATTTCTAGGTACTGACACCGATTCTACCCTTTTCAGGGTCTGGTCCGGACAGTTTTTCGGTACTCGAATGGATTCTACCTTTTCCCAGTACAGTCCCGCATTCTATCATTTTCGGGTATTGACACCGATTCCACTCTTTTTAGGGTCTGGTCCGGACAGTTTTTCGATACTCGCACGGATTCTACCTTTCCATGTTACTCGCCCGGATTCTACCTTTTCACGGTACTCGCCCGAATTCTACCATTTCTAGGTACTGACACCGATTCTACCCTTTTCAAGGTCTGGTCCCGGTACGGGGACGGATTCTACATTTTCCCGGTACTGGCCTGTATTCTACCATTTTCGGGTATTGACACCGATTCTAACCTTTTCAAGGTCTGGTCTGCAAAGTTTTTCGGTACTCGCACGGATTCTACCTTTTCACGTTACTCGCCCGGATTCTACCATTTTTAGATATTGACACCGATTCTACCCTTTTCAAGGTCTGGTCTGGACAATTTTTCGATACTTGCACAGATTCTACCCTTTCCCGGTACTGGCTCGGATTCTACCATTTTCGAGTATTGACACCGATTCTACCCTTTTCACGGTCTGGTCCGGACAGTTTTTCGATACTCGCACCATTTCTACCTTTTCACGGTACTCGCCCGGATTCTACCATTTCTAGGTACTGACACCGATTCTACCCTTTTCAGGGTCTGGGCCGGACAGTTTTGCTGTACTTGCACAGATTCTACCTTTTCCCGGTACTGGCCCGGATTCTACCATTTTCAGGTATTGACACCGAATCTACCCTTTTCACGGTGTGGTCCGGACAGTTTTTCGGTACTCGCACGGATTCTACCTTTTCACGGTACTCGCCCGGATTCTACCATTTCTAGGTACTGACACCGATTCTACCCTTTTCAGGGTCTGGGCCCGACAGTTTTTTCGGTACTTGCACAGATTCTACCTTTTCCCAGTACTGGCCCGGATTCTACCATTTTCGGGTATTGACACCGAATCTACCCTTTTCACGGTGTGGTCCGGACAGTTTTTCGGTACTCGCACGGATTCTACCTTTTCACGGTACTCGCCCGGATTCTACCATTTCTAGGTACTGACACCGATTCTACCCTTTTCAGGGTCTGGGCCCGACAGTTTTTCGGTACTTGCACAGATTCTACCTTTTCCCAGTACTGGCCCGGATTCTACCATTTTCGGGTATTGACACCGAATCTACCATTTTCACGGTGTGGTCCAGACAGTTTTTCGGTACTCGCACGGATTCTACCTTTTCACGGTACTCGCCCGGATTCTACCATTTCTAGGTACTGACACCGATTCTATCCTTTTTAGGGTCTGGGCCCGACAGTTTTTTCGGTACTGACCCCGATTCAACCATTTTCGGGTATTAACACCGATTCTACACTTTTCACGGTCTGGTCCAAAAAGGTTTTCGGTACTCGCACGGATTCAACCTTTTCACGGTATTGGCCCGAATTATACCATTTTTTGGTATTGACACCGATTCTACCCTTTCCAGGTACTCGTCCAGACAGTTTTTCGGTACTCGCAATGATTCTACCGTTTCACGGTACTCGCCCGGATTCTACCATATTTAGGTTCTAACACCGATTCTACGCTTTTGAGGGTCTGATCTGGACAGTTTTTCGGTAGTCGCACGGATTCTACCTTTTCAGGATACTCGCCCGGATTCTACCATTTCTAGGTACTGACACCGATTCTACCCTTTTCAAGGTCTGGGCCGGACAGTTTTTCGGTACTGGCACGGATTCTACGTTTTCCCGATACTGGCCCGGATTCTACCATTTTCGGGTATTGACACCGATTCCACCCTTTTTAGGGTCTAGTCCGGACAGTTTTTCAATACTCGCACGGATTCTACCTTTTCACAGTACTCGCCCGGATTCTACCATTTCTAGGTACTGACACCGATTCTACCCTTTCCAGGGTCTGGACTGGACAGTTTTTCGGTACTTGCACAGATTCTACCTTTTCCCGGTACTGGCCCGGATTCTACCATTTTCGGGTATTGACATCGAATCTACCCTTTTCACGGTGTGGTCCGGACAGTTTTTTGGTACTCGTAGGGATTCTACCTTTTCACGGTACTCGCCCGGATTCTACCATTTCTAGGTACTGACACCGATTCTACCCTTTTCAGGCTCTGGGCCCGACAGTTTTTCGGTACTTGCACAGATTCTACCTTTTCCTGGTACTAGCCCGGATTCAACCATTTTCGGGTATTAACACCGATTCTACACTTTTCACGGTCTGGTCCAAAAAGGTTTTTGGTACTCGCACGGATTCAACCTTTTCACGGTATTTGCCCGAATTATACCATTTTTTGGTATTGACACGGATTCTACCCTTTCCAGGTACTCGTCCAGACAGTTTTTCGGTACTCGCAATGATTCTACCTTTTCACGGTACTCGCCCGGATTCTCTACCATATTTAGGTTCTAACACCGATTCTACGCTTTTGAGGGTCTGATCTGGACAGTTTTTCGGTACTCGCATGGATTCTACCTTTTCACGGTACTCGCCCGGATTCTACCATTTCTAGGTACTGACACCGATTCTACCCTTTTCAGGGTCTGGGCCGGACAGTTTTTCGGTACTGGCACGGATTCTACGTTTTCCCAGTACTGGCCCAGATTCTATCATTTTCGGGTATTGACACCGATTCCACCCTTTTTAGGGTGTGGTCCGGACAGTTTTTCGATACTCGCACGGATTCTACCTTTTCACGGTACTCGCCCGGATTCTACTATTTCTAGGTACTGACACGGATTCTACCCTTTTCAGGGTCTGGGCCGGACAGTTTTTCGGTACTTGCACAGATTCTACCTTTTCCCGGTACTGGCCCGGATTCTACCATTTTCGGGTATTGACATCGAATCTACCCTTTTCACGGTGTGGTCCGGACAGTTTTTCGGTACTCGCACGGATTCTACATTTTCACGGTACTCGCCCGGATTCTACCATTTCTAGGTACTGACACCGATTCTACCCTTTTCAGGGTCTGGGCCCAACAGTTTTTCGGTACTTGCACAGATTCTACCTTTTCCCGGTACTGGCCCGGATTCAACCATTTTCGGGTATTAACACCGATTCTACACTTTTCACGGTCTGGTCCAAAAAGGTTTTCGGTACTCACACGGATTCAACCTTTTCACGGTATTGGCCCGAATTATACCATTTTTTGGTATTGACACCGATTCTACCCTTTCCAGGTACTCGTCCAGACAGTTTTTCGGTACTCGCAATGATTCTACCTTTTCACGGTACTCGCCCGGATTCTCTACCATATTTAGGTTCTGACACCGATTCTACGCTTTTGAGGGTCTGATCTGGACAGTTTTTCGGTACTCGCACGGATTCTACCTTTTCACGGTACTCGCCCGGATTCTACCATTTCTAGGTACTGACACCGATTCTACCCTTTTCAGGGTCTGGGCCGGACAGTTTTTCGGTACTGGCACGGATTCTACGTTTTCCCGGTACTGGCCCGGATTCTATCATTTTCGGGTATTGACACCGATTCCACCCTTTTTAGGGTCTGGTCCGAACAGTTTTTCGATACTCGCACGGATTCTACCTTTTCACGGTACTCGCCCAGATTCTACCATTTCTAGGTACTGACACCGATTCTACCCTTTTCAGGGTCTGGGCCGGACAGTTTTTCGGTACTTGCACAGATTCTACCTTTTCCCGGTACTAGCCCGGATTCTACCATTTTCGGGTATTGACACCGAATCTACCCTTTTCACGGTCTGGTCCGGACAGTTTTTCGGTACTCGCACGGATTGTACCTTTTCACTGTACTGGCCCGGATTCTACCATTTTCGGGTATTGACACCAATTCTATCCTTTTCAAGTACTCGTCTGGACAGTTTTCGGTACTCGCAAGGATTCTACCTTTTCACGGTACTCGCTCGGATTCTACCATTTTTAGGTATTGACACCGATTCTACCATTTTCAAGGTCTAGTCCGGACAATTTTTCGGTACTCGAATAGATCTACCCTTTCCCGGTACTGTCCCGGATTCTACCATTTTTTAGAATTGACACCGATTCTATCCTTTTCAAGTACTTGTCTTAACAGTTTTTCAATACTCGCAAGGATTCTACCATTTCACAGTACTCGCCCGGATTCTACCATATTTAGGTACTGACACCGATTCTACCCTTTGCAGGTACTCGTCCGGACAGTTTTTCGGTACTCGCAATGATTCTAAATTTTCACAGTACTTGCCCGGATTCTACCATATTTAGGTACTGACACCGATTCTACAATTTTGAGGGTCTGATCTGGACAGTTTTTTGGTACTCGCACGGATTCTACTTTTCACGGTACTAGCCCGGATTCTACCATTTCTAGGTACTGACACCGATTCTACCCTTTTCAGGGTCTGGTCCGGACAGTTTTTCGGTACTCGAATGGATTCTACCTTTTCCCGGTACAGTCCCGCATTCTATCATTTTCGGGTATTGACATCGATTCCACTCTTTTTAGGGTCTGGTCCGGAAAGTTTTTCGGTACTTGCACGGATTCTACCTTTTCACGTTACTCGCCCGGATTCTACCATTTTTAGATATTGACACCGATTCTACCCTTTTCAAGGTCTGGTCTGGGCAATTTTTCGATACTTGCACAGATTCTACCCTTTCCCGGTACTGGCCCGGATTCTACCATTTTCGAGTATTGACACCGATTCTACCCTTTTCACGGTCTGGTCCAGAAAGTTTTTCGGTACTCGCACGGATTCAACCTTTTCACGGTATTGGCCCGGATTCTACCATTTTTGGGTATTGACACCGATTCTACCCTTTGCAGGTACTCGTCCGGACAGTTTTTCGGTACTCGCAATGATTCTAAATTTTCACGGTACTTGCCGGGATTCTACCATATTTAGGTACTGACACCGATTCTACGCTTTTGAGGGTCTGATCTGGACAGTTTTTTGGTACTCGCACGGATTCTACTTTTCACGGTACTAGCCCGGATTCTACCATTTCTAGGTACTGACACCGATTCTACCCTTTTCAGGGTCTGGTCCGGACAGTTTTTCGGTACTCGAATGGATTCTACCTTTTCCCGGTACAGTCCCGCATTCTATCATTTTCGGGTATTGACACCGATTCCACTCTTTTTAGGGTCTGGTCCGGACAGTTTTTCGATACTCGCACGGATTATACCTTTCCATGTTACTCGCCCGGATTCTACCTTTTCACGGTACTCGCTCGAATTCTACCATTTCTAGGTACTGACACCGATTCTACCCTTTTCAAGGTCTGGTCCCGGTACGGGGACGGATTCTACATTTTCCCGGTACTGGCCTGTATTCTACCATTTTCGGGTATTGACACCGATTCTAGCCTTTTCAAGGTTTGGTCTGGAAAGTTTTTCGGTACTCGCACGAATTCTACCTTTTCACGTTACTCGCCCGGATTCTACCATTTTTAGATATTGACACAGATTCTACCCTTTTCAAGGTCTGGTTTGGACAATTTTTCGATACTTGCACAGATTCTACCCTTTCCCGGTACTGGCCCGGATTCTACCATTTTCGAGTATTGACACCGATTCTACCCTTTTCACGGTCTGGTCCAGAAAGTTTTTCGGTACTCGCACGGATTCAACCTTTTCACGGTATTGGCCCGGATTCTACCATTTTTGGGTATTGACACCGATTCTACCCTTTGCAGGTACTCGTCCGGACAGTTTTTCAGTACTCGCAATGATTCTAAATTTTCACGGTACTTGCCCGGATTCTACCATATTTAGGTACTGACACCGATTCTACGCTTTTGAGGGTCTGATCTGGACAGTTTTTTGGTACTCGCACGGATTCTACTTTTCACGGTACTAGCCCGGATTCTACCATTTCTAGGTACTGACACCGATTCTATCCTTTTCAGGGTCTGGGCCGGACAGTTTTGCTTTACTTGCACAGATTCTACCTTTTCCCGGTACTGGCCCGGATTCTACCATTTTCAGGTATTGACACCGAATCTACCCTTTTCACGATGTGGTCCGGACAGTTTTTCGGTACTCGCACGGATTCTACCTTTTCACGGTACTCGCTCGGATTCTACCATTTCTAGGTACTGACACCGATTCTACCCTTTTCAGGGTCTAGGCCCGACAGTTTTTTCGGTACTTGCACAGATTCTACCTTTTCCCAGTACTGGCCCAGAATCTACCATTTTTGGGTATTGACACCGAATCTACCCTTTTCACGGTGTGGTCCGGACAGTTTTTCGGTACTCGCACGGATTCTACCTTTTCACGGTACTCGCCCGGATTCTACCATTTCTAGGTACTGACACCGATTCTACCCTTTTCAGGGTCTGGGCCGGACAATTTTTCGGTACTGGCACGGATTCTACGTTTTCCCGGTACTGGCCCGGATTCTATCATTTTCGGGTATTGACACCGATTCCACCCTTTTTAGGGTCTGGTCCGAACAGTTTTTGAATACTCGCACGGATTCTACCTTTTCACGGTACTCGCCCAGATTCTACCATTTCTAGGTACTGACACCGATTCTACCCTTTTCAGGGTCTGGGCCGGACAGTTTTTCGATACTTGCACAGATTCTACCTTTTCCCGGTACTAGCCCGTATTCTACCATTTTCGGGTATTGACACCGAATCTACCATTTTCACGGTCAAGTCCGGACAGTTTTTCGGTACTCGCACGGATTGTACCTTTTCACTGTACTGGCCCGGATTCTACCATTTTCGGGTATTGACACCAATTCTATCCTTTTCAAGTACTCGTCTGGACAGTTTTCGGTACTCGCAAGGATTCTACCTTTTCACGGTACTCGCTCGGATTCTACCATTTTGAGGTATTGACACCGATTCTACCATTTTCAAGGTCTAGTCCGGACAATTTTTCGGTACTCGAATAGATCTACCCTTTCCCGGTACTGTCCCGGATTCTACCATTTTTTAGAATTGACACCGATTCTATCCTTTTCAAGTACTCGGCCGAACAGTTTTTCAATACTCGCAAGGATTCTACCATTTCACAGTACTCGCCCGGATTCTACCATATTTAGGTACTGACACCGATTCTACCCTTTTGAGGGTCTGGTCCGGACAGCTTTTCGGTACTCGCACGGATTCTACCTTTTCCCGGTACTAGCCCGGATTCTACCATTTTCTGGTATTGACACCGATTCTACCCTTTTCAGGGTCTGGTCTGGACAGTTTTTCAGTACTCGCAAGGATTCTACCTTCTCACGGTATTGGCCCGGATTCTACCATTTTCGGATTTAGACACCGATTCTACCCTTTTCAGCTACTCGTCTGGACAATTTTTCAGTACTATCAAGGATTCTAGGTTTTCACGGTACTCGCCGGGATTCTACCATATTCCGGTACTGACAGCGATTCTACCCTTTTGAGGGTCTGGTCCGTACAGTTTTTCGGTACTCGCATAGATTCTACCTTTTCTTGGTACTGGCCAGAATTCTACCATTTTCGGGTATTGACACCGATTCTACCCCTTTCAGGTACTCGTCAGGACAGTTTTTCGGTACTCGTAATGATTCTACTTTTTCACGGTACTCGCCCGGATTCTACCATATTTAGGTACTGACACCGATTCTACGTTTTTGAGGGTCTGATTTGGACAATTTTTCGGTACTCGCACGGATTCTACCTTTTCACAGTACTCGCCCGGATTCTACCATTTCTAGGTACTGACACCGATTCTACCCTTTTCAAAGTCTGGTCCGGACAATTTTTCGGTACTGGCCCGGATTCTATCATTTTTGGGTATTGACACCGATTTTACCCTTTTTAGGCTCTGGTCCGGACAGTTTTTCGGTACTCGCACGGATTCTACCTTTTCACGTTACTCGCTCAAATTCTACCATTTTTAGATATTGACACCGATTCTACCCTTTTCAGGGCCTGGGCCGAACAATTTTTCGGTACTTGCTCGGATTCTACATTTTCCCGGTACTGGATCGGATTCTACCATTGTCAGGTATTGACACCGATTCTACCCTTTTCAGGGTCTGGTCCGGACAGTTTTTCAGTACTCACACGGATTCTACTTTTTCACGGTAGTCACCCGGATTCTACCATTTCTAGGTACTGACACCGATTCTACCCTTTTCAGGGTCTGGTCCGGACAGTTTTTCGGTACTCGAATGGATTCTACCTTTTCCCGGTACAGTCCCGCATTCTATCATTTTCGGGTATTGACACCGATTCTACACTTTTCACGGTCTGGTCCGGATTCTATCATTTTCGAGTATTGACATCGATTCTACCCTTTTTAGGGTCTGGTCCGGGCAGTGTTTCGGTACTCGCACGGATTCTCTCTTTCACGTTACTCGCCCGGATTCTACCATTTTTTGGTATTGACACCGATTCTACCCTTTTTAGGGTCTAGTCTGGACAGTTTTTCGGTACTTGCACGGATTCTACCTTTTCCCGGTACTGGCCCGGATTCTACTATTTTCGGGTATTGACACCGATTCTACCCTTTTCACGGTCTGGTCCGGAAAGATTTTTGGTACTCGCACGGATTCTACCTTTTCACGGTATTGGCCCGGATTCTACCATTTTCGGGTATTAACACCGATTCTACCCTCTTCAGGTACTCGTCCGGACAATTTTTCAGTACTCGCAAGGATTCTACCTTTTCATAGTACTCGCCCGGATTCTACCATATTTAGGTACTGACACCGATTCTACCCTTTTAGGGGTTTAGTGATTACTACCCAAAAGTGCCATTTTACACCTTTAAGTCATTATGTTTTACGCACTTTTGTGTAGTAATTCTTCACCTTTATTCCAATTGGCATGTTAAGGACCTAGCAATGACTTCTAATCATATTTGTGGCTAGTTTTAGTGTTTTGACATCTTTTTGGATCATTAAGACAAGCCAACCAAAGAAGAAAAGCAAAGAGAAGCAAAGAAAATCAAAAGAGAAGCAAGGAGGAAATCAGAGGACAGCAGCTTCAGTCTTCTTGGGCACTTTTGGAGCACTTCCCGAAGTCCATTTTTTACATGCTATATACCGTTTCAAAGCTCAGGAAGTCAAGAATCCAACGCTTCAAACCGTGTACGATTTGGAGCTGAAACGAGGAAGTTATGGCCTTCGGAAGAAAACTGCTCCAGGTGTGCGAAAATTTCGCACACCTCCTGAATGGTGTACGAATGGTGTGCGAATTTCGCACACCTCCTTCAGGTGTGCGAAAATTTCGCACACCCCATGCGTGGTGCGAAATCTCCTCTGTTTTTGCCGACTCCACTTTAGATATTTTCTTAAGTTTCTTTTGATGTAATTTCCTTTCTTCTCCTTGTAACAAGCCAATGAAAAGCTTTGCTTTTGTAAAAACTATATAAGGGGTGGAAATCACCTCTTGAAGACATGTAACCCGAGTGTTAAGCTTAACACTTAGCAATATACAGAGCACTCTTATTTTCTATTTTCTCGTTACTATTTTCTCTTTCTTGGAAGCCAAACAACCTCTGAGGATGTTTTCTCAGAGGACGAGAGGCTAAACTCTTGGTTTCTTGGAGTGAAAGAAGCTAGGTGAAAAGTCCAGATGAAAAGGTGGAAAATGCTCGTGCATTAAATTCAGGTAGTTGAAGTTCATAAATGGCTTTTTAATCCAAAGTTTTGCTTTAAATCCCTTAGAATCACTTTGAATGGCCAATACATGGTAAGCTTCAGGTCTTTATGGATGCTTATTGCTAGATCCATATTAGTCCATTAGTTATCATGTACGAGCCATTGGAAAGTGGTTCAAGGTGAAGACCTATATAGTGTCTAAAGCCATTAATGGACCTTGACTACCATGTCTATTGATTTTTATGGATTAAATCTTCATTGTTAAACCTATACCGGTTCGGGAAATAACTATAGGTTAAATCCCCAATGCGAGGAGAAAAATCCGGAATTTTCCACTTTGCATTCTAAACTTGATCCTAGCAATCCTTAGCTCCGAGAAACTTTCTTTCTTCCATTTTTAATTAGTTTATGTTAATTTAGTTTCAAATACTTTCAAAACAAATTTTATTTTCTTTTTAAGCTTTAAGTTTTTGATAAAGGAAATCATTAAATTTAATTTCTAATCATGAGTATATCACTGGTAGAATGAAAACCCATCCCAAAGTTCGACCCTAGAGCCACTACACTATAGTAGCTTTGCTACACTAGTATGAGGTCATAGGTTTTATAAATGTTTTTGATTAAATGACCCAACTGGATCAATTTGCGCGAATCGGTCCGGACAGTTTTTCGGTACTCGCACGGATTCTACCTTTTCTCGGTACTTGCTCGGATTCTACCATTTTCGGGTATTGACACCAATTCTATCTTTTTCAGGTACTCGTCCGGATAGTTTTTCGGTACTCGCAAGGATTCTACTTTTTCACGGTACTCGTCCGGATTATACCTTTTTTAGGTACTGACACTGATTCTACCCTTTTCAAGGTCTGGTCCGGACAGTTTTTCGATACTTGCACGTATTCTACCTTTTCCCGGTACTAGCTCGGATTCTACCATTTTCAGGTATTGACACCGATTCTACCCTTTTCAGGGTCTGGCCTGGACTGTTTTTTAGTACTCGCAAGGATTCTACCTTCTCACGGTACTGGCTCGGATTCTACCATTTTCTGATATTGGCATCGATTCTACCCTTTTCAGGTACTCGTCCGGACAGTTTTTCAGTACTCGCAAGGATTCTACCTTTTCCTAGTACTCACCCGGATTCTACCATATTTAGCTACTGACACCGATTCTACCCTTTTGAGGGTCTGGTCCGGACAGTTTTTCGGTACTCGCGTGGATTCTACCTTTTCCTGGTACTGGCCCGAATTCTACCATTTTCGGGTATTGACACCGATTCTACCCTTTTCAAGTACTCGTCCCGACAGTTTTTCGGTACTCGCAATGATTCTACATTTTCGCGGTACTCGCCCGGATTCTACCATATTTATTTACTGACACCGATTCTACGCTTTTGAGGGTCTGGTCTGGACAGTTTTTTGGTACTCGTACGGATTCTACCTTTTCCCGGTACTGGCCCGGATTCTACCATTTTTAGGTATTGACACCGATTCTATCATTTTCAGGTACTCGTCCGGACAGTTTATCGGTACTCGCACGGATGCTATCTTTTCACAGTACTCGCCGGGATTCTACCATTTCTAGGTACTGACACCGATTCTACCCTTTTCAGGGTCTGGTCCGGACAGTTTTTCGGTACTGGCACGGATTCTACCTTTTCCCGGTACTGGCCCGGATTATACCATTTTCGGGTATTGACACTGATTCTACCATTTTTAGGGTCTGGTCCGGATAGTTTCTCGGTGCTCGCACGGATTCTACCTTTTCCCAGTACTGGCCCGCCCGGATTCTGCCATTTTCGGGTACTGACACCGATTCTATCCTTTTCAGGTACTCGTCAGGACAGTTTATCGGTACTCGCACGGAATCTACCTTTTCCCAGTACTGGCCCGGATTGTACCATTTTCGGGTTTTCACACCGATTCTACTTTTTTGAGGGTCTTGTCTTGATAGTTTTTTGGTACTCGCACGGATTCTACCTTTTCCCGGTACTGTCCCGGAGTCTAACTTTTTCGGGTATTCACACCGATTCTATCCTTTTCAGGTACTCGTCCGAACATTTTTTCGGTACTCGCTCGGATTCTACCTTTTCCCGGTACTGGCCCGGATTCTACTATTTTCGGGTATTGACACCGATTCTACCCTTTTGAGGGTCTAGTCTGGACAGTTTCTCGGTACTCGCACGGATTCTACCTTTTCCCGGTACTGGCCCGGATTCTACAATTTTCGGGTATTGACACCGATTCTACCCTTTTCAGGGTCTGGTCCGGATAGTTTTTCTGTGCTCGCACGGAATCTACCTTTTCCCAGTACTGGCCCGGATTCTGCCATTTTCGGGGACTGACACCGATTCTATCCTTTTCAGGTACTCGTCCGGACAGTTTATCGGTACTCGCACGGATTCTACCTTTTCCCGGTACTGGCCCAGATTGTACCATTTTCTGGTATTCACACCGATTCTACTTTTTTGAGGGTCTTGTCTTGACAGTTTTTCGGTACTCACACGGATTCTACATTTTCCCGGTACTGTCCCGGAGTCTAACTTTTTCAGGTATTCACACCGATTCTATCATTTTCAGGTACTCGTCCGAACAATTTATCGGTACTCACACGGATTCTACCTTTTCCCGGTACTGGCCTAGATTCAACCATTTTTCGGTATTGACATCGATTCTATCCTTTTCAGGAACTCGTTCAAACAGTTTATCGGTACTCGCACGGATTCTACCTTTTCCCGATACTGCCCCGGATTCTACCATTTTCGGGTATTGACACCGATTCTATCCTTTTGAAGTACTCGTCCGGACAGTTTATCGGTACTCGCACGGATTCTACCTTTTCCTGGTACTGGCCTAGATTGTACCATTTTCTGGTATTCACACCGATTCTACTTTTTTGAGGGTCTTGTCTTGACAGTTTTTCGGTACTCACACGGATTCTACATTTTCCTGGTACTGTCCCGGAGTCTAACTTTTTCAGGTATTCACACCGATTCTATCATTTTCAGGTACTCATCCGAACAATTTATCGGTACTCACACGGATTCTACCTTTTCCCAGTACTGGCCCAGATTCAACCATTTTTAGGTATTGACATCAATTCTATCCTTTTCAGGAACTCGTTCAGACAGTTTATCGGTACTCGCACGGATTCTACCTTTTCCAGGTACTGGCCCGGATTGTACCATTTTCGGGTATTCATACCGATTCTACTTTTTTGAGGGTTTGGTCTTGACAGTTTTTCGGTACTCGCACGGATTCTGCCTTTTCCCGGTATTGTCCCGAAGACTAACTTTTTCGGGTATTCACACCGATTCTATCCTTTTCAGGTACTCGTCCGAACATTTTATCGGTACTCGCATGGATTCTACCTTTTCCCGGTACTGGCCCGGATTCTACCATTTTCGGGTATTGACATCGATTCTACCCTTTTGAGGGTCTAGTCTAGACAGTTTTTCGGTACTTGCACGGATTCTATCTTTTCCCGGTACTAGCCCGGATTCTACCATTTTCGAGTATTGATACCTATTCTATCCTTTTCTGGTACTCGTTCAGACAGTTTATCGATACTTGTACGGATTCTACCTTTTCCCGGTACTGGCTCGGATTCTACCATCTTTAGGTATTGACACCGATTCTATCATTTTCAGGAACTCGTCCGGACAGTTGATCGATACTCGCACGGATTCTACCTCTTCCCGGTACTGGCTCGGATTCTATCATTTTCGAGTATTGACACCGATTCTACCCTTTTCAGGGTCTGGTCCTGACAGTTTTTCGGTACTCCCACGGATTCTACCTTTTCCCAGTACTGGCCAATATTCTGTCATTTTCGGGTACTAACACCGATTCTATCCTTTCCAGGTACTCGTCCGGACAGTTTATCGGTACTCACTCGGATTCTACCTTTTCCCGCTACTGGCCCAGATTCCACCATTTTTAGGTATTGACATCGATTCTATCCTTTTCAAGAACTCGTCCGGACAGTTTGTCGGTACTCTCACGGATTCTACCTTTTCCTAGTACTGCCCCGGATTCTACCATTTTCGGGTATTGACACCGATTCTATCCTTTGGAGGGTCTAGTCTTGACAGTTTTTTGGTACTCGCACGGATTCTACCTTTTCCCGGTACTAGCCCTGATTCTACCATTTTCGGGTATTGACATCGATTCTATCCTTTTCAGGTACTTGTCCGGAGAGTTTATCGGTACTCGCACGGATTCTACCTTTTCCCGGTACTGGCCCGGATTGTACCATTTTCCGGTATTCACACCGATTCTACTTTTTTGAGAGTCTGGTCCGAATAGTTTTTCGGTACTCGCACGAATTCTACTTTTTCCCGGTACTGGCCCGGATTCTACAATTTTCGGGTATTGACACCAATTCTACCCTTTTAAATGTTTGGTTTGGACAGTTTTTCGGTACTCGCACGGATTCTACCTTTTCGGGTATTGACACCGATTCTATCCTTTTCAAGTACTCGTCCGGATAGTTTATCGGTACTCGCAAGGATTCTACCTTTTCCCGGTACTGGCCCGGATTCTACCATTTTCAGGTATTGACACCGATTCTACCCCTTTTAGGGTCTTTTATCCGGATAGTTTTTCGGTGCTTGAACGGATTCTACCTTTTCCCGGTACTGGCCCGGATTCTACCATTTTTGGGTATTGACACCGATTCTACCCTTTTCAGGGTCTGGTTCGGACAATTTTTGGTACTCGCACGGATTCTACCATTTTCAGGTATTGACACCGATTCTATCCTTTTCAGGTACTCGTCCGGTTAGATTATCGGTACTTGCAAGGATTCTACCTTTTCCCGGTACTGGCCCGGATTCCAACATTTTCGGGTACTGACACCGATTCTACCCTTTAGAGGGTCTGGTCTGGACAGTTTTTCGGTACTCGCACGGATTCTAACTTTTCCCGGTATTGGCCCGGATTGTACCATTTTTGGGTATTGACACCGATTCTATCCTTTTCAGGTACTCGTCCGGACAGTTTGTCGGTACTCGCAAGGATTCTACCTTTTCCCGATATTGGCCTGGATTCTACCATTTTCGGGTATTGACACCGATACTATCATTTTCAGGTACTTTTCTGGACAGTTTATCGATACTCGCACGGATTCTACTTTTTCTCGGTACTGGCCCGAATTCTACCATTTTCCAGTATTGACACCTATTCTACCCTTTTCAGGGTCTAGTCCAGACCGTTTTTTGGTACTCGCACGGATTCTACCTTTTCCCGGTACTGGCCCGGATTCTACCATTTTCGGGTATTGACACTGATTGTATCCTTTTCAGGTACTCGTCCGGACAGTTTATCGGTACTCGCACGGATTCTACCTTTTCCCGGTACTGACTCGGATTCTACCTTTTTCGGGTATTGGCACCGATTCTACCCTTTTCAGGGTCTGGTCCGGACAGTTTTTCGGCACTCGCACGGATTCTACCTTTTCCGGGTACTCTCCCGGATTCTTCCATTTTCGGGTATTGACACCGATTCTACCCTTTGCAAGGGCTGGTCGGGACAGTTTTTCGATACTCGAACGGATTCTACCTTTTCCCGGTACTGGCCCGGATTCTACCATTTTCGGGTATTGACACCGATTCTACCCTTTTCAAGGTCTGGTTCTGACAGTTTTTCGGTACTCACACGAATTCTACCTTTTCCCGGTACCGGCCCGGATTCTACCATTTTCGGGTATTGACACCAATTCTATCCTTTTCAGGGTTTGGTCCGGACGGTTTTTCGATACTCGCACGCATTCAACCTTTTCCCGGTACTGGCCCGGATTCTACAATTTTCGGGTATTGACACCGATTCTACCATTTTCAGGGTCTGGTCTTGACAGTTTTTCGGTACTCGCACGGATTCTACCTTTTCCCGATATTGGCCCGGATTCTACCATTTTCGGGTATTGACACCGATTCTACCCTTTTCAGGGTCTGGTCCGAACAGTTTTTCGATACTCGCACGGATTCTACCTTTTCCCGGTACCGCCCCGGATTCTACCATTTTCGGGTATTGACACCGATTCTACCTTTTTCAGGGTCTGGTCCGGACAGTTTTTCGGTACTCTTACGGATTCTACCTTTTCCCGGTACTGGCCCGGATTCTACCATTTTTGGGTATTGACACCTATTCTACCTTTTTCAGGGTCTGGTCCGGACAGTTTTTCGGTACTCGCACGGATTCAACCTTTTCCCGATACTGGCCCGGATTCTACCATTTTCGGGTATTGACACCGATTCTACCCTTTTCAGGGTCTGGTCCTGAAAATTTTTCGGTTCTCGCACAGATTCTGCCCTTTCCTGGTACTGGCCCATATTTTACCATTTTCGTGTATTAACACGGATTCTACCCTTTTGAGGGTCTGGACCGGACAGTTTTTCGGTACTCGCACGGATTCTACCTTTTCCCGGTACCGGCCCGGATTCTACCATTTTCGGGTATTGACACCGATTCTACTCTTTTCGGGTCTGGTCCGGACAGTTTTTCGGTACTCGCACGGATTCTACTTTTTCCTGGTACTAGCCGGATTCTACCATTTTCGGGTATTGACACCGATTCTACCCTTTTCAAGGTCTGGTCCGGACGGTTTTTCGGTACTCGCACGGATTCTACCTTTTCCTGGTACTGGCCCGGATTGTACCATTTTCGGGTATTGACACCCATTCTATCCTTTTCAGGTACTCGTCCGGACCGTTTATCGGTACTCGCATGGATTCTACCTTTTCCCGGTACTAGCCCGGATTCTACCATTTTCGGGTATTGACACCGATTCTACCTTTTTCAGGGTCTGGTCCGGACAGCTTTTCGGTACTCTCACGGATTCTACCTTTTCCAGGTACTGGCCCGGATTCTACCATTTTCGGGTATTAACACCGATTCTACCATTTTCAGGGTCTGGTCCTGACAGTTTTTCGGTACTCGCACGGATTCTACCTTTTCCCGATACCGGCCCGGATTCTACCATTTTCGGGTATTGACACCAATTCTATCCTTTTCAGGGTTTGGTCCGGACGGTTTTTCGATACTCGCACGCATTCAACCTTTTCCCGGTACTTGCCCGGATTCTACCATTTTCGGGTATTGACACCGATTCTACCATTTTCAGGTTCTGGTCTTTACAGTTTTTCGGTACTCGCACGGATTCTACCTTTTCCCGGTATTGGCCCGGATTCTACCATTTTCGGTCATTGACACCGATTCTACCCTTTTCAGGGTCTGGTCCGAACAGTTTTTCGATACTCGCACGGATTTTACTTTTTCCCGGTACTGTCCCGAATTCTACCATTTTCGGGTATTGACACCGATTCTATCATTTTCATGTACTCGTCCGGACAGTTTATCGGTACTCACACGAATTCCACGTTTTCCCGATACTGGCCCGGATTCTACCATTTTCGGGTATTGACACCGATTCTACCCTTTTCAGGGTCTGGACCGGAAAAGTTTTCGGTTCTCGCACAGATTCTGCCCTTTCCCGGTACTGGCCCGGATTTTGCCATTTTCGGGTATTGACACCGATTCTACCATTTTCAGGGTCTGGTCTTGACAGCTTTTCGGTACTCTCACGGATTCTACCTTTTCCTGGTACTGGCCCAGAATCTACCATTTTCGGGTATTGACACCGATTCTAACTTTTTCAGGGTTTGGTCCGGACAGTTTTTCGGTACTCGCACGGATTCTACCTTTTCCCGGTACTGGCCCGGATTTTACCATTTTCGGGTATTGACACCTATTCTACCTTTTTCAGGGTCTGTTCCGGACCGTTTTTTGGTACTCTCACGGATTCTACCTTTTCCCGGTACTGGCCCGGATTCTACCATTTTCGGGTATTGACACCCATTCTACCTTTTTCAGGGTCTGGTCCGGACAGTTTTTCGGTACTCTCACGGATTCTACCTTTTCCTGGTACTGGCCCGGATTCTACCATTTTCGGGTATTGACACCGATTCTACCCTTTTCATGGTCTGGTCCGGACGGTTTTTCGGTTCTCGCAGGGATTCTACCTTTTCCCGGTACCGGCCCGGATTGTACCATTTTCGGGTATTGTCATTAATTCTATCCTTTTCAGGTACTCGTCCGGACAGTTTATCGGTACTCGCACGGATTCTACCCTTTCCCGGTACTGGCCCGGATTCTACCATTTTCGGGTATTGACACCGATTCTACCCTTTTCATGGTCTGGTCCAGACGGTTTTTCGGTACTCGCACGGATTCTACCTTTTCCCGGTACTGGCCCGGATTCTACTTTTTTCAGGGTCCGGTCCGGACAGTTTTTCGGTACTCTCGCGGATTCTACCTTTTCCCGGTACTGGCCCGGATTCTACCATTTTTGGGTATTGACACCTATTCTACCTTTTTCAGGGTTTGGTCCGGACAGTTTTTCGGTACTCGCACGGATTCTATATTTTCCCGGTACTGGCCCGGATTTTACCATTTTCGGGTATTGACACCTATTCTACCTTTTTCAGGGTCTGTTCCGGACCGTTTTTCGGTACTCTCACGGATTCTACCTTTTCCCGGAACTGGCTCGGATTCTACCATTTTTGGGTATTGACACCGATTCTACCTTTTTCAGGGTCTGGTCCGGACAGTTTTTCGGTACTCGCACGGATTGTACCTTTTCCCAGTACTGGCCCGGATTCTACCATTTTCGGGTATGGACACCGATGCTACCTTTTTCAGGGTCTGGTCCGGACTGTTTTTCGGTACTAGCACAGATTCTACCTTTTCCCGGTACTGGCCCGGATTCTACCATTTTCGGGTATTGACGCCTATTCTACATTTTTCAGGGTCTGGTCCGGACAGTTATTCGGTACTCGCACGGATTCTACCTTTTCCCGGTACTGGCCCAGATTCTACCATCTTCGGGTATTGACGCCTATTCTACCTTTTTCAGGGTCTGGTCCAGACAGTTATTCGGTACTCGCACGGATTCTACCTTTTCCCGGTACTGGCCCGGATTGTACCATTTTCAGGTATTGACACCGATTCTACCCTTTTCAGGGTCTGGTCTGGACGGTTTTTCGGTACTCGCACGGATTCTACCTTTTCCCGGTACTGGTCCGGATTCTACCATTTTCGGGTATTGACACCGATTCTACCCTTTTCAGGGTCTGGTCCGGACGGTTTTTCGGTACTAGCACGGATTCTACCTTTTCCTCGTACTGGCCCGGATTCTACCTTTTTCAGGGTTTGGTCCGGACTGTTTTTCGGTACTCGCACGGATTTTATATTTTCCCGGTACTGGCCCGGAATCTACCATTTTCGGGTATTGACACCGATTCTACCTTTTTCAGGGTCTGGTCCGGACAGTTTTTCGGTACTCTCACGGATTCTAACTTTTCCCGGTACTGGACCGGATTCTACCATTTTCGGGTATTGACACTGATTCTACCCTTTTCAAGGTCTTGTCCGGACGGTTTTTCGGTACTCGCACGGATTCTACCTTTTCATGGTGCTGGCCCGGATTGTACCATTTTCGGGTATTGACATCCATTCTATCCTCTTCAGGTACTCGTCCGGACCGTTTATCGGTACTCGCACCGATTCTACCTTTTTCAGGGTTTGGTCCGGACTGTTTTTCGGTACTCGCACGGATTCTATATTTTCCCGGTACTGGTCCGGAATCTACCATTTTCGGGTATTGACACCGATTCTACCTTTTTCAGGGTCTGGTTCGAACAGTTTTTTGGTACTCTCACGGATTCTACCTTTTCCCGGTACTGGCCCAGAATCTACCATTTTCGGGTATTGACACCGATTCTAACTTTTTCAGGGTTTGGTCCGGACAGTTTTTCGGTACTCGCACGGATTCTACCTTTTCCCGGTACTGGCCCGGATTTTACCATTTTCGGGTATTGACACCTATTCTACCTTTTTCAGGGTCTGTTCCGGACCGTTTTTTGGTACTCTCACGGATTCTACCTTTTCCCGGTACTGGCCCGGATTCTACCATTTTCGGGTATTGACACCCATTCTACCTTTTTCAGGGTCTGGTCCGGACAGTTATTCAGTACTCGCACGGATTCTACCTTTTCCCGGTACTGGCCCGGATTTTACCATTTTCGGGTATTGACACCTATTCTACCTTTTTCAGGGTCTGTTCCGGACCGTTTTTTGGTACTCTCACGGATTCTACCTTTTCCCGGTACTGGCCCGGATTCTACCATTTTCGGGTATTGACACCCATTCTACCTTTTTCAGGGTCTGGTCCGGACAGTTATTCAGTACTCGCACGGATTCTACCTTTTCCCGGTACTGGCCCGGATTCTACCATTTTCGGGTATTGACACCTATTCTACCTTTTTCAGGGTCTGTTCCGGACCGTTTTTTGGTACTCTCACGGATTCTACCTTTTCCCGGTACTGGCCCGGATTCTACCATTTTCGGGTATTGACACCCATTCTACCTTTTTCAGGGTCTGGTCCGGACAGTTATTCAGTACTCGCACGGATTCTACCTTTTCCCGGTACTGGCCCGGATTCTACCATTTTCGGGTATTGACGCCTATTCTACATTTTTCATGGTCTGGTCCGGACGTTTATTCGGTACTCGCACGGATTCTACCTTTTCCCGGTACTAGCCCGGATTGTACCATTTTCAGGTATTGACAACGATTCTACCCTTTTCAGGGTCTGGTCCGGACGGTTTTTCGGTACTCGCACGGATTCTACCTTTTCGCGGTACTGGCCCGGATTCTACCATTTTCGGGTATTGACACCGATTCTATCCTTTTCAGGGTCTGGTCCGGACGGTTTTTCGGTACTCGCACGGATTCTACCTTTTCCCTGTACAGGCCCGGATTCTACCATTTTCGGGTATTGACACCTATTCTACCTTTTTCAGGGTCTAGTCCGGACAGTTTTTCGGTACTCTCACGGATTCTACATTTTCCCCGTACTGGCCCGGATTCTACCATTTTCGGGTATTGACACCTATTCTACCTTTTTCAGGGTCTGGTCCGGACAGTTTTTCGGTACTCTCATGGATTCTACCTTTTCCCGGTACTGGCCCGGATTCTACCATTTTCGGGTATTGATACCGATTCTACCCTTTTCAGGATCCGGTCCGGACAGTTTTTCGGTACTCGCCCGGATTCTACCTTTTCCCGGTACTGGCCCGAAATCTACCATTTTCGGGTATTGACACCGATTCTAACTTTTTCAGGGTCTGGTCCGGACAGTTTTTCGGTGCTTGCACGGATTCTACCTTTTCCCGGCACTGGCCCGAATTTTGCCATTTTCGGGTATTGACACCTATTCTACCTTTTACAGGGTCTTTTTCGGACCATTTTTCGGTACTCTCACAGATTCTATCTTTTCCCGGTACTGGCCCGGAATCTACCATTTTCGGGTATTGACACCCATTCTACCTTTTTCAAGGTCTGGTCCGGACAGTTTTCGGTACTCTCACGGATTCTACCTTTTCCCGGTACTGGCCCGGAGTCTACCATTTTCGGGTATTGACACCGATTCTACCCTTTTCAGGGTCTGGTCCAGACGGTTTTTCGGTACTCGCACGGATTCTACCTATTCCCGGTACTGGCCCGGATTCTACAATTTTTGGGTATTGACACCGATTCTACCTTTTTCAGGGTCTGGTCCGGACAGTTTTTTGGTACTCTCACGGATTCTACCTTTTCCCGGTACTGGCCCGGATTCTACCATTTTTGGGTATTCACACCTATTCTACCTTTTTCAGGGTCTGGTCCGGACAGTTTTTCGGTACTCGCACGGATTGTACCTTTTCCCGGTACTGGCCCGGATTCTACCTTTTTCGGGTATGGACACCGATTCTACCTTTTTCAGGGTTTGGTCCGGACTGTTTTTCGGTACTCGCACGGATTCTATATTTTCCCGGTACTGGCCCGGAATCTACCATTTTCGGGTATTGACACCGATTCTACCTTTTTCAGGGTCTGGTTCGAACAGTTTTTCGGTACTCTCACGGATTCTACCTTTTCCCGGTACTGGCCCGGATTCTACCATTTTCGGGTATTGACACCGATTCTACCCTTTTCAGGGTCTGGTCCGGACGGTTCTTCGGTACTCGCTCGGATTCTACATTTTTCCCTGTACTGGCCCGGAATCTACCATTTTCGGGTATTGACGCGAATTCTACCTTTTTCAGGGTCTGGTCCGGACAGTTATTCGGTACTCGCACGGATTCTACCTTTTCGCGGTACTGGCCCGGATTCTACCATTTTCGGGTATTGACACCGATTCTACCCTTTTCAGGGTCTGGTCCGGACGATTTTTCGGTACTCGCACGGATTCTACCTTTTCCCTGTACTGGCCCGGATTCAACCATTTTCGGGTATTGACACCTATTCTACCTTTTTCAGGGTCTGGTCCGGACAGTTTTTCGGTACTCTCAAGGATTCTACATTTTCCCCGTACTGGCCCGGATTCTACCATTTTCAGGTATTGACACCTATTCTACCTTTTTCAGGGTCTGGTCCGGACAGTTTTTCGGTACTCTCATGGATTCTACCTTTTCCCGGTACTGGCCCGGATTCTACCATTTTCGGGTATTTATACCGATTCTACCTTTTTCAGGATCTGGTTTGGACAGTTTTTCGGTACTCGCCTGGATTCTACCTTTTCCCGGTACCGTCCCGGATTCTACCATTTTCGGGTATTGACACCGATTCTATCATTTTCAGGTACTCGTCCGGACAGTTTATCGGTACTCACATGGATTCTACGTTTTCCCGATACTGGCCCGGCTTCTACCATTTACGGGTATTGACACCGATTCTACCCTTTTCAGGGTCTGGTCCGGAAAAGTTTTCGGTTCTCGCACAGATTCTGCCCTTTCCCGGTACTGGCCCGGATTTTGCCATTTTCGGGTATTGACACCGATTCTACCTTTTTCAGGGTCTGTTCCGGACCGTTTTTCGGTACTCTCACAGATTCTACCTTTTCCCGGTACTGGCCCGGATTCTACCATTTTCGGGTATTGACACCCATTCTACCTTTTTCAAGGTCTGGTCCGGACGGTTTTTCGGTACTTGAACGGATTCTACCTTTTCCCGGTACTGGCCTAGATTCTACCATTTTCAGGTATTGACACCTATTCTACCTTTTTCAGGGTCTGGTCCAGACAGTTTTTCGGTACTCGCACGGATTCTACCTTTTCCCGGTACTGGCCCGGATTCTACCATTTTCAGGTATTGACACCTATTCTACCTTTTTCAGGGTCTGGTCCGGACCGTTTTTCGGTACTCGCACGGATTTTACCTTTTCCCGGTACTGGCCCGGATTCTACCATTTTCGGGTATTGACACCGATTCTACCTTTTCAAGGTCTGGTCCGAACGGTTTTTCGGTACTCGCACGGATTCTACCTTTTCCTGGTACTGGCCAGGATTGTACCATTTTCGGGTTTTGACACCCATTCTATCCTTTTCAGGTACTTGTCCGGACCGTTTATCGGTACTCGCACGGATTCTACCTTTTCCCGGTACTGGCCCGGATTCTACCCTTTTCAAGGTCTGGTCCGGACGGTTTTTCGGTACTCGCACGGATTCTACCTTTTCCCGGTACTGGCCCGGATTCTACCATTTTCGGGTATTGACACCTATTCTACCTTTTTCAGGGTCTGGTACGGACGGTTTTTCGGTACTCGCAGGGATTCTACCTTTTCCCAGTACTGGCCCGGATTGTACCATTTTCGGGTATTGAAACCGATTCTATCCTTTTCAGGTACTCGTCCGGACAGTTGATCGGTACTCGAACGGATTCTACCTTTACCCGGTACTGGCCCGGATTCTTCCATTTTCGGGTATTGACACCGATTCTACCCTTTTCAGGGTCTGGTCCGGACGGTTTTTCGGTACTCGCAGGGATTCTACCTTTTCCCGGTACCGGCCCGGATTGTACCATTTTCGGGTATTGACACCAATTCTATCATTTTCAGGTACTCGTCCGGACAGTTTATCGGTACTCGCACGGATTCTACCTTTTCCCGGTACTGGCCCGGATTGTACCATTTTCGGGTATTGAAACCGATTCTATCCTTTTCAGGTACTCGTCCGGATAGTTGATCGGTACTCGCACGGATTCTACCTTTTCCCGGTATTGGCCCGGATTGTACCATTTTCGAGTGTTGACACCGATTCTACCGTTTTCAAGGTCTGGTCCGTACTGTTTTTCGGTACTCGCACGGATTCTACCTTTTCCCGGTACTGGCCCGGATTATACCATTTTCGGGTACTGACACCCATTCTATCTGTAGACCCTCAATTTTGTCCCTCGACACTGGCATTTATCCTTTGGGTGTCACATCCACCCATTATTCGCATATGGCACCACTAGGGCCCCTTTTGGGCTTAGTCGGTGTCCGAGCCTCGTGTGGGTTTGTCTGTGGTCCATTGTGGTGCATATGTGGTTCATTTTGGAGGGTCACCGTGGCCATTTTCCTAGTCATTCACATCACGCTATAGGAAGGAAGTGGGGTCATCCCGATGTTTTAGCTTAGTTGGAGTTTATAGGGGCATGTTGAGGTTCGGAACACTCCGGCTTGTTTTGATCATATCTCCCTCATCCAAACTCAGAATCAAGAACCGTTTCTTTTTATGGATTCCTTATTCTTCCAGGAACATTCTGAAAAATTTTCAAAATTTTTTGCAACCGGTCGGCTGGTTGGCAGCCGGTTCAGCCGGTTCAGCCGGTTCATCGAGTCAGCCGGTGTAGAACACTGATTTTTGGTAATTGTTTTGATCATATCTCCCTCTTCCGAACTTGGAATCATGCACCGTTTTTTTTCATGGATTCCTTACTCTTCTAGGAACATTCTATCAAATTTTCAACATTTTTTGCCATCGGTTCGACCGGTGGGCATCCGGTTCGTCCGGTTCAGCCGGTTCATTGAGTCAGCTGAGGTAAAACACTAATTCTATTAATTTTGGGGCCCAAATCCTACATGGATCAGGCCCGTAAGCTCCAGATTGGTTTTGGGAAATGTTGTGGGTCCATTTTGGGCCTTGGTCTGGGTTCCTTGCAGCCCACCACGAATCCATATGGATTCTTGGTGGTGAAGCAAGCTGAAAGCTGAAGGGAGTGAGCTGGCCTTGTAAGTTGAAGAGAAGTAATGAGGGGTGTGGTTCCCATGCTGATGAAGGGGATTTCGGTGCTGAAGGGGAAGGAACCTAGGAGGCTCAGATGCTGAGAGGGGTATGAGTATAAAAGGTGGGAAGAGAGGAGAGCAATGGACCTTTTGGCATTTTCAGAAAGAGGGGAAATTTTGCTGGTGAGAGAAACAAAAAGGTCAGGAGCATCTTCTGAGTTGAGAGTGTGGGGGAAAGCTTCAGCACTGTGGTTTCTTTGAAGAGGAGAATGACAGCATCTTAGTTTTGGGAGTCATCATTGGCATACACGGATCTATTTGGTGGAGATTCAGAGGTAAGCATGCTGAATTTTCTTTGCTGACAGTTTATCTTCCTCGTCTTCATATGTTTTTCTCCTTCCTCATCATCTTTTCTTCCCTTTGATATGAATATTGTATTGCTTGGGTGTGGATAAAAAAGGCCACACATGATTTTTTTTGATTGGTTATGAATGGTTTAGGAACTTTCTAACTGAATTTGGGATTTTGTTTATCAACCGGGAACCGATCCAACCGGTTCAGCCCCATAACTGGCTGCCTCTGTCAGCCATGGGAAACACCTACCTTGCTTGGTCTGGTTCTCACTCATCCGGGATCGGAATTGAGAAGCGTTTCTTTTTCTTGTTTCCTTAATCACTTAGGAACTTTATGACCAAATTTGGGATTTTTTATCAACCGGATGAACCAGTTGGGAACCGGTTCAACCGGTTCAGCCCCATAACTGGCTGCCTCTGTCAGCCATGGGGAACACCTACCTTTCTTGGTCTGGTTCTCACTCATCCGGGCTCGGAATTGAGAACCGTTTCTTTTTTTTGTTTCCTTAATTAATTAGGAACTTTCTGACCAAATTTGGGATTTTTTATCAACCGGATGAACCAGTTGGGAACCGGTTCAGCCCCATAACTGGCTGCCTCTGTCAGCCATGGGGAACACCTGCCTTTCCTGGTCTGGTTCTCACTCATCCAGGCTCGGAATTGAGAACCGTTTCTTTTGTTTGCTTCCTTAATCACTTAGGAACTTTCTGACCAAATTTGGGATTTTTTATCAACCGGATGAACTAGTTGGGAACCGGTTCAACCGGTTCAGCCCCATAACGGGCTGCCTCTGTCAGCCATGGGGAACACCTACCTTGCTTTGTCTGGTTCTCACTCATCTGGGCTCGGAATTGAGAACCGTTTTTTTTGTTTGTTTCCTCAATCACTTAGGAACTTTATGACCAAATTTGGGATTTTTTATCAACCATCTGAATCAGTTGGGAACAGGTTCAACCGGTTCAGCCCCATAAGTGGCTGCCTCTGTCAGCCATGAGGAGCACCTGCCTTTCTTGGTCTGGTTCTCACTCATCCGGGCTCAGAATCGAGAACCGTTTCTTTTGTTGGCTTCCTTAATAACTTAGGGAGTTTTTGACCAAATTTGGGATTTTTTATCAACCGGATGAACCAGTTGGGAACCGGTTCAACCGGTTCAGCACCATAACTGGCTGCCTCTGTCAGCCATGGGGAACACCTACCTTTCTTGGTCTGGTTCTCACTCATCCGGGTTTGGAATTGAGAACCGTTTCTTCTATTTGAATCCTCACTCACTTAGGAGTTTTCTAGGAAAAATTGGGAATTCTTCTCAATAGTTTGTACCAGTTGAGAACTAGTTCAACCTGTTCTGCTGAAGGACTTTAGGTAGCCCTCGATTTTGGCATCTTTCGAGCCCTTATCCATTGGGGCTCAAACCCATTTGCTATAGGGCGCTTCTGAGGCATCTTGAAGGTTTAAGTCAGTGTTTGATTTCAGTTAGTATGGGCAATTTTGAAGTTATGGGTGGTGTGGTCTAGGTAAGTCTAGTTTGATTTGTATGACATTTGGGAAGTCCATTACCCGATCTCAACCAGCCTTCTTCCTTTTTGGCACAAAATTTGATGCTTGATTCTGAATACATGTTGCGTGGCTGATTCACCCTCTACTATAGCACATGGCTAGGGACCACAGGTACGCATCGCTGGTTTTGATTGTTGAATCATATGCATGCATGGTGCCTAATCCTGAATTTTTGTTACATGTTTATCTGTGTTTGGCTGACCTTTTATGCAGCGCATGGCTAGGGACCACAGGTACGCACCCATTGTTTTGGGTTGGTTAAATTCATATGCCTGTCAAATACCAATTAGGATTGTGTGATTCATGACATCTATTTAGCCTAGGGTTTCATCTTTGACCCATATGCTCCCACATACCCCAATTCATTAGTAGAGACCGAGCTCCGGGCCTAGAGGGGTGCTACCTCGCATGAGGTACCTTCCCAATGGGTAACCTGATCCCCGGACCCAGAATCTAGTTTTCGCAGACCGCTTTTTTTCCATACTGGGGTCATTAGGGGTTTTGGTTCTTACTTAATTTTCCCTTTTTTAAAAAGTAAAAATAAAAAGTAAGTGGCGACTCCATACAACACCGTTCCTCACTGGGAGCGGGTTTTTCAAAACTGGAAAACTCCAACTTTTTCATTCCTTCTTTTCTTTTAATAGCAAGTCGCGCCAGTCCGATGGATCGGGTGAGGGTCCACAAATTGGTGACTCCACTGGGGATCGAACCCAGAATCTCTGGTTTCATAAGAAGATCAAGCTTGAACTTGAGTTGGGTATATTAGAGCACATGGTTCATTGATCAGTAGACTCTTAGGCTACATAGATGACTGATGATCACGTACTTGGTTGGTATTTGGCTTGCACCTGTGATGTGTGGTTGCTTGTGTGTTCACCTATTGGATTCTAGCATGCTTGCTCATTATTGATTGGTATCTAGCTATGACATTTGGGATTAGACTTAGATGATTAGATTGTGTGTAGATGTGTGGTAGGCTATCTCTTTGTGCATGACTATTTGCTGTATGACTGCTCCTTCCCTTGCATGACTGCTTGCTGCTTGTGTTTGTGGGGCACGTGTGTATCCCCTTACTTCCGAATCACTAGTCTTGGTCAACTATTCCTCATGGATTGCTTGTGTTTCTTGGGAGTCATTCCCAATTTGTTCGCCTTCGACCAAGCTAGGGGTTTGGAATAGGGTCTAGCATAAGGGCTATATCGATGTTTGGGAGCACTATGGAAAAGATAGATGTCTGAGCAATGAAGACCTGTATAGCCCTGAGCTGGATTTCATGGATACATGCGTGGCCAGCATGTCACTTTAATTGTTGATTGATTGTTAGTTAGGACCTTAGGTTGAGTATCCCTATGGGTACAGTCATCTAGTCTTTTAGGACTTGCCTCTTCTCTTTTTTTTTACTTTTGAGCCACATTACCCCTGAGATATCACTATGTCAGAATCCCGTTCCTGCCTGTGGAAGCGTATATCAGTTTAGCTGTTGAGATCACATGTCAATTCATTTTCTCAGAAGATTTTAGTCATACATTCCTAGTTTGATGTCAGGATTGATAGTCACGGGGACTGACGTACCCCTTTCCTTTTGTAGGATTATTGATTGAGATCGACCTGGGTTCTCGAGCTTGGATCCGGATTGGAGATAGACTGGTTAGAGGATCAGATTCACCTAGCCAGTTAGAGCAGATACCAGATCATAGAGATATGGACCCTCAGTATGCTACCGTTGACCAGTTAGCTGAGATTACCGATACCATGGCATCACTTAGGGACGCTATCTTGGGACTGGGTCAGAGGATTGATGGGCACCAGGCCCAACCATTGCCGATTCCAGGGAGCACCTTGCATGACTCTACTATACCACCGCCACCACCACCACCATCTGGGCCATCTGGACCATCTGGACCTACTATACAGCAGGACTACATAGTTCCACCACCACCACCACCACCGGTTCAGTCAGCTCCCCAGGTTGGAGCATTTGTGTTGCATGGTCAGACTGAGACTACGCCACATTCTGTTGTGGCACCGGCACAGATTGTTGATGATACCCAGGCTCGGATTGACAGGATTGAGCAGAGGATGAGATCACTACATGTTTCTGATGGGATGATGAGGTGGGATGGATATGATGATCTGCCAGTAGCAGCTTTGCCTGTTGAGTTCCGCATGCCGGACATTGAGAGATACACGGGGATAGGGTGCCCCCGTATTCACTTGCAGCTATACAGCACTGTTATGCGCGGGCATAGACTGGATGAGGCACAAATGATTATGTTATTCCCTCTATCATTGAGTGGTGCTGCTCAGCGTTGGTTTGCCTCATTGGACCCTTCGAGACGTAGGACATGGGCTGATTTGGGACAGGAGTTTATTAGACAGTATTCTTTCAATACTATAGTGGATGTATCCCGAAGAGAGTTAGAGGCCCTCAGACAGGGGCCGGATGAGTCAGTCACTTCATTCATTTCCCGTTGGAGGGAGAAGATAGCACCGATTCTACCGTTTTCAAGGTCTGGTCCGTACTGTTTTTCGATACTCGCACGGATTCTACCTTTTCTCGGTACTCGGCCGGACTGTTTTTCGGTACTCGCACGGATTCTACCTTTTCCCGGTACTGGCCCAGATTGTACCATTTTCGGGTATTGACACCGATTCTACCGTTTTCAAGTACTCGGCCAGACTGTTTTTCGGTACTCGCACGGATTCTACCTTTTCCCGGTACCGGCACAGATTGTACCATTTTCGGGTATTGACACCGATTCTACCGTTTTCAAGTACTCGGCCAGACTGTTTTTCGGTACTTGCACGGATTCTACCTTTTCCCGGTACTGGCCCAGATTGTACCATTTTCGGGTATTGACACCCATTCTATCCTTTTCAGGTACTCGTCCGAACAGTTTATCGGTACTCGCACGGATTCTACCTTTTCTCGGTACTGGCCCGGATTGTACCATTTTCGGGTATTGACACCGATTCTACCGTTTTCAGGTACTCAGCCGAACTGTTCTTCGGTACTCGCACGGATTCTACCTTTTCCCGGTACTGGCCCAGATTGTACCATTTTCGGGTATTGACACCGATTCTACCGTTTTCAAGTACTCGGCCAGAGTGTTTTTCGGTACTCGCACGGATTCTACCTTTTCCCGGTACTGGCCTAGATTGTACCATTTTCGGGTATTGACACCCATTCTATCCTTTTCAGGTACTCGTCCGGACAGTTTATCGGTACTCGCACGGATTCTACCTTTTCCCGGTACTGGTCCGGATTGTACCATTTTCGGGTATTGACACCGATTCTACCGTTTTCAGTTACTCGGCCGGACTGTTTTTCGGTACTCGCACGGATTCTACCTTTTCCCGATACTGGCCCAGATTGTACCATTTTCGGGTATTGACACCGATTCTACCGTTTTCAAGTACTCGGCCAGAGTGTTTTTCGGTACTCGCACGGATTCTACCTTTTCCCGGTACTGGCCCAGATTGTACCATTTTCGGGTATTGACACCCATTCTATCCTTTTCAGGTACTCGTCCGGACTGTTTATCGGTACTCGCACGGATTCTACCTTTTCCCGGTACTGGACCGGATTGTACCATTTTCGGGTATTGACACCGATTCTACCGTTTTCAGTTACTCGGCCGGACTGTTTTTCGGTACTCGCACGGATTCTACCTTTTCCCGGTACTGGCCCTGATTGTACCATTTTTGGGTATTGACATCGATTCTATCCTTTTCAGGTACTCGTCCGGACAATTGATCGGTACTCGCACGGATTCTACCTTTTCCTGGTACTGGCCCGGATTGTACCATTTTCGAGTGTTGACACCGATTCTACCGTTTTCAAGGTCTGGTCCGTACTGTTTTTCGATACTCGCACGGATTCTACCTTTTCTCGGTACTCAGCCGGACTGTTTTTCGGTACTCGCACGGATTCTACCTTTTCCTGGTACTGGCCCGGATTGTACCATTTTCGGGTATTGACACCAATTCTATCCTTTTGAGGTACTCGTCCGGACAGTTTATGGGTACTCGCACGGATTCTACCTTTTCCCAGTAGTGGCCCGGATTGTACCATTTTCGGGTATTGACACCAATTCTATCCTTTTCAGGTAGTCGTCCGGACAGTTTATCGGTACTCGCACGGATTCTACCTTTTCCCGGTACTGGCCCAGATTGTACCATTTTCGGGTATTGACACCCATTCTATCCTTTTCAGGTACTCGTCCGGACAGTTTATCGGTACTCGCACGGATTCTACCTTTTCCCGGTACTGGTCCGGATTGTACCATTTTCGGGTATTGACACCGATTCTACCGTTTTCAGTTACTCGGCCGGACTGTTTTTCGGTACTCGCACGGATTCTACCTTTTCCCGGTACTGGCCCAGATTGTACCATTTTCGGGTATTGACACCCATTCTATCCTTTTCAGGTACTCGTCCGGACTGTTTATCGGTACTCGCACGGATTCTACCTTTTCCCGGTACTGGACCGGATTGTACCATTTTCGGGTATTGACACCGATTCTACCGTTTTCAGTTACTCGGCCGGACTGTTTTTCGGTACTCGCACGGATTCTACCTTTTCCCGGTACTGGCCCTGATTGTACCATTTTTGGGTATTGACATCGATTCTATCCTTTTCAGGTACTCGTCCGGACAATTGATCGGTACTCGCACGGATTCTACCTTTTCCCGGTACTGGCCCGGATTGTACCATTTTCGAGTGTTGACACCGATTCTACCGTTTTCAAGGTCTGGTCCGTACTGTTTTTCGATACTCGCACGGATTCTACCTTTTCTCGGTACTCAGCCGGACTGTTTTTCGGTACTCGCACGGATTCTACCTTTTCCCGGTACTGGCCCAGATTGTACCATTTTCGGGTATTGACACCCATTCTATCTTTTTCAGGTACTCGTCCGGACTGTTTATCGGTACTCGCACGGATTCTACCTTTTCCCGGTACTGGACCGGATTGTACCATTTTCGGGTATTGACACCGATTCTACCGTTTTCAGTTACTCGGCCGGACTGTTTTTCGGTACTCGCACGGATTCTACCTTTTCCCGGTACTGGCCCTGATTGTACCATTTTTGGGTATTGACATCGATTCTATCCTTTTCAGGTACTCGTCCGGACAATTGATCGGTACTCGCACGGATTCTACCTTTTCCCGGTACTGGCCCGGATTGTACCATTTTCGAGTGTTGACACCGATTCTACCGTTTTCAAGGTCTGGTCCGTACTGTTTTTCGATACTCGCACGGATTCTACCTTTTCTCGGTACTCAGCCGGACTGTTTTTCGGTACTCGCACGGATTCTACCTTTTCCTGGTACTGGCCCGGATTGTACCATTTTCGGGTATTGACACCAATTCTATCCTTTTGAGGTACTCGTCCGGACAGTTTATGGGTACTCGCACGGATTCTACCTTTTCCCAGTAGTGGCCCGGATTATACCATTTTCGGGTATTGACACCAATTCTATCCTTTTCAGGTAGTCGTCCGGACAGTTTATCGGTACTCGCACGGATTCTACCTTTTCCCGGTACTGGCCC
Source organism: Vitis cinerea var. helleri x Vitis riparia (assembly GCA_946000715.1). Taxonomy (NCBI): domain Eukaryota; kingdom Viridiplantae; phylum Streptophyta; class Magnoliopsida; order Vitales; family Vitaceae; genus Vitis; species Vitis cinerea var. helleri x Vitis riparia. The sequence continues at coordinate 15,599,321 of OX254005.1, read as the reverse complement.
AGATTGTACCATTTTCGGGTATTGACACCCATTCTATCCTTTTCAGGTACTCGTCCGGACAGTTTATCGGTACTCGCACGGATTCTACCTTTTCCCGGTACTGGTCCGGATTGTACCATTTTCGGGTATTGACACCGATTCTACCGTTTTCAGTTACTCGGCCGGACTGTTTTTCGGTACTCGCACGGATTCTACCTTTTCCCGGTACTGGCCCAGATTGTACCATTTTCGGGTATTGACACCCATTCTATCCTTTTCAGGTACTCGTCCGGACTGTTTATCGGTACTCGCACGGATTCTACCTTTTCCCGGTACTGGACCGGATTGTACCATTTTCGGGTATTGACACCGATTCTACCGTTTTCAGTTACTCGGCCGGACTGTTTTTCGGTACTCGCACGGATTCTACCTTTTCCCGGTACTGGCCCTGATTGTACCATTTTTGGGTATTGACATCGATTCTATCCTTTTCAGGTACTCGTCCGGACAATTGATCGGTACTCGCACGGATTCTACCTTTTCCCGGTACTGGCCCGGATTGTACCATTTTCGAGTGTTGACACCGATTCTACCGTTTTCAAGGTCTGGTCCGTACTGTTTTTCGATACTCGCACGGATTCTACCTTTTCTCGGTACTCAGCCGGACTGTTTTTCGGTACTCGCACGGATTCTACCTTTTCCCGGTACTGGCCCAGATTGTACCATTTTCGGGTATTGACACCCATTCTATCCTTTTCAGGTACTCGTCCGGACAGTTTATCGGTACTCGCACGGATTCTACCTTTTCCCGGTACTGGTCCGGATTGTACCATTTTCGGGTATTGACACCGATTCTACCGTTTTCAGTTACTCGGCCGGACTGTTTTTCGGTACTCGCACGGATTCTACCTTTTCCCGATACTGGCCCAGATTGTACCATTTTCGGGTATTGACACCGATTCTACCGTTTTCAAGTACTCGGCCAGAGTGTTTTTCGGTACTCGCACGGATTCTACCTTTTCCCGGTACTGGCCCAGATTGTACCATTTTCGGGTATTGACACCCATTCTATCCTTTTCAGGTACTCGTCCGGACTGTTTATCGGTACTCGCACGGATTCTACCTTTTCCCGGTACTGGACCGGATTGTACCATTTTCGGGTATTGACACCGATTCTACCGTTTTCAGTTACTCGGCCGGACTATTTTTCGGTACTCGCACGGATTCTACCTTTTCCCGGTACTGGCCCTGATTGTACCATTTTTGGGTATTGACATCGATTCTATCCTTTTCAGGTACTCGTCCGGACAATTGATCGGTACTCGCACGGATTCTACCTTTTCCCGGTACTGGCCCGGATTGTACCATTTTCGAGTGTTGACACCGATTCTACCGTTTTCAAGGTCTGGTCCGTACTGTTTTTCGATACTCGCACGGATTCTACCTTTTCTCGGTACTCAGCCGGACTGTTTTTCGGTACTCGCACGGATTCTACCTTTTCCTGGTACTGGCCCGGATTGTACCATTTTCGGGTATTGACACCAATTCTATCCTTTTGAGGTACTCGTCCGGACAGTTTATGGGTACTCGCACGGATTCTACCTTTTCCCAGTAGTGGCCCGGATTGTACCATTTTCGGGTATTGACACCAATTCTATCCTTTTCAGGTAGTCGTCCGGACAGTTTATCGGTACTCGCACGGATTCTACCTTTTCCCGGTACTGGCCCAGATTGTACCATTTTCGGGTATTGACACCCATTCTATCCTTTTCAGGTACTCGTCCGGACAGTTTATCGGTACTCGCACGGATTCTACCTTTTCCCGGTACTGGTCCGGATTGTACCATTTTCGGGTATTGACACCGATTCTACCGTTTTCAGTTACTCGGCCGGACTGTTTTTCGGTACTCGCACGGATTCTACCTTTTCCCGGTACTGGCCCAGATTGTACCATTTTCGGGTATTGACACCCATTCTATCCTTTTCAGGTACTCGTCCGGACTGTTTATCGGTACTCGCACGGATTCTACCTTTTCCCGGTACTGGACCGGATTGTACCATTTTCGGGTATTGACACCGATTCTACCGTTTTCAGTTACTCGGCCGGACTGTTTTTCGGTACTCGCACGGATTCTACCTTTTCCCGGTACTGGCCCTGATTGTACCATTTTTGGGTATTGACATCGATTCTATCCTTTTCAGGTACTCGTCCGGACAATTGATCGGTACTCGCACGGATTCTACCTTTTCCCGGTACTGGCCCGGATTGTACCATTTTCGAGTGTTGACACTGATTCTACCGTTTTCAAGGTCTGGTCCGTACTGTTTTTCGATACTCGCACGGATTCTACCTTTTCTCGGTACTCAGCCGGACTGTTTTTCGGTACTCGCACGGATTCTACCTTTTCCCGGTACTGGCCCAGATTGTACCATTTTCGGGTATTGACACCCATTCTATCCTTTTCAGGTACTCGTCCGGACAGTTTATCGGTACTCGCACGGATTCTACCTTTTCCCGGTACTGGCCCGGATTGTACCATTTTCGCGTATTGACACCGATTCTACCGTTTTCAGGTACTCGGCCGGACTGTTCTTCGGTACTCGCACGGATTCTACCTTTTCCCGGTACGGCCCGGATTCGACCATTTTCGAGTATTGACACCGATACTACCCTTTTCAGGGTCTGGTCCGGACGGTTTTTCGGTACTCGCACGGATTCTACCTTTTCCCGGTACTGGCCCGGATTGTACCATTTTCGGGTATTCACACGGATTCTACCGTTTGTAGGGTTTGGTCCTGACTGTTTGTCGGTACTCGCCCGGATTCTTCCATTTTCGGGTATTGACACCGATTCTACCCTTTTCAGGGTCTGATCCGTACGGTTTTTCGGTACTCGCATGGATTCTACCTTTTCCTGGTACTGGCCCGGATTGTACCATTTTCGGGTATTGACACCAATTCTATCCTTTTGAGGTACTCGTCCGGACAGTTTATCGGTACTCGCACGGATTCTACCTTTTCCCAGTAGTGGCCCGGATTATACCATTTTCGGGTATTGACACCAATTCTATCCTTTCCAGGTACTCGTCCGGACAGTTTATCGGTACTCGCACGGATTCTACCTTTTCCCGGTACTGGTCCGGATTGTACCATTTTCGGGTATTGACACCGATTCTACCGTTTTCAGGTACTCAGCCGAACTGTTCTTCGGTACTCGCACGGATTCTACCTTTTCCCGGTACTGGCCCAGATTGTACCATTTTCGGGTATTGACACCGATTCTACCGTTTTCAAGTACTCGGCCAGAGTGTTTTTCGGTACTCGCACGGATTCTACCTTTTCCCGGTACTGGCCTAGATTGTACCATTTTTGGGTATTGACACCCATTCTATCCTTTTCAGGTACTCGTCCGGACAGTTTATCGGTACTCGCACGGATTCTACCTTTTCCCGGTACTGGTCCGGATTGTACCATTTTCGGGTATTGACACCGATTCTACCGTTTTCAGTTACTCGGCCGGACTGTTTTTCGGTACTCGCACGGATTCTACCTTTTCCCGATACTGGCCCAGATTGTACCATTTTCGGGTATTGACACCGATTCTACCGTTTTCAAGTACTCGGCCAGAGTGTTTTTCGGTACTCGCACGGATTCTACCTTTTCCCGGTACTGGCCCAGATTGTACCATTTTCGGGTATTGACACCCATTCTATCCTTTTCAGGTACTCGTCCGGACTGTTTATCGGTACTCGCACGGATTCTACCTTTTCCCGGTACTGGACCGGATTGTACCATTTTCGGGTATTGACACCGATTCTACCGTTTTCAGTTACTCGGCCGGACTGTTTTTCGGTACTCGCACGGATTCTACCTTTTCCCGGTACTGGCCCTGATTGTACCATTTTTGGGTATTGACATCGATTCTATCCTTTTCAGGTACTCGTCCGGACAATTGATCGGTACTCGCACGGATTCTACCTTTTCCCGGTACTGGCCCGGATTGTACCATTTTCGAGTGTTGACACCGATTCTACCGTTTTCAAGGTCTGGTCCGTACTGTTTTTCGATACTCGCACGGATTCTACCTTTTCTCGGTACTCAGCCGGACTGTTTTTCGGTACTCGCACGGATTCTACCTTTTCCTGGTACTGGCCCGGATTGTACCATTTTCGGGTATTGACACCAATTCTATCCTTTTGAGGTACTCGTCCGGACAGTTTATGGGTACTCGCACGGATTCTACCTTTTCCCAGTAGTGGCCCGGATTGTACCATTTTCGGGTATTGACACCAATTCTATCCTTTTCAGGTAGTCGTCCGGACAGTTTATCGGTACTCGCACGGATTCTACCTTTTCCCGGTACTGGCCCAGATTGTACCATTTTCGGGTATTGACACCCATTCTATCCTTTTCAGGTACTCGTCCGGACAGTTTATCGGTACTCGCACGGATTCTACCTTTTCCCGGTACTGGTCCAGATTGTACCATTTTCGGGTATTGACACCGATTCTACCGTTTTCAGTTACTCGGCCGGACTGTTTTTCGGTACTCGCACGGATTCTACCTTTTCCCGGTACTGGCCCAGATTGTACCATTTTCGGGTATTGACACCCATTCTATCCTTTTCAGGTACTCGTCCGGACTGTTTATCGGTACTCGCACGGATTCTACCTTTTCCCGGTACTGGACCGGATTGTACCATTTTCGGGTATTGACACCGATTCTACCGTTTTCAGTTACTCGGCCGGACTGTTTTTCGGTACTCGCACGGATTCTACCTTTTCCCGGTACTGGCCCTGATTGTACCATTTTTGGGTATTGACATCGATTCTATCCTTTTCAGGTACTCGTCCGGACAATTGATCGGTACTCGCACGGATTCTACCTTTTCCCGGTACTGGCCCGGATTGTACCATTTTCGAGTGTTGACACCGATTCTACCGTTTTCAAGGTCTGGTCCGTACTGTTTTTCGATACTCGCACGGATTCTACCTTTTCTCGGTACTCAGCCGGACTGTTTTTCGGTACTCGCACGGATTCTACCTTTTCCCGGTACTGGCCCAGATTGTACCATTTTCGGGTATTGACACCCATTCTATCCTTTTCAGGTACTCGTCCGGACAGTTTATCGGTACTCGCACGGATTCTACCTTTTCCCGGTACTGGTCCGGATTGTACCATTTTCGGGTATTGACACCGATTCTACCGTTTTCAGTTACTCGGCCGGACTGTTTTTCGGTACTCGCACGGATTCTACCTTTTCCCGATACTGGCCCAGATTGTACCATTTTCGGGTATTGACACCGATTCTACCGTTTTCAAGTACTCGGCCAGAGTGTTTTTCGGTACTCGCACGGATTCTACCTTTTCCCGGTACTGGCCCAGATTGTACCATTTTCGGGTATTGACACCCATTCTATCCTTTTCAGGTACTCGTCCGGACTGTTTATCGGTACTCGCACGGATTCTACCTTTTCCCGGTACTGGACCGGATTGTACCATTTTCGGGTATTGACACCGATTCTACCGTTTTCAGTTACTCGGCCGGACTATTTTTCGGTACTCGCACGGATTCTACCTTTTCCCGGTACTGGCCCTGATTGTACCATTTTTGGGTATTGACATCGATTCTATCCTTTTCAGGTACTCGTCCGGACAATTGATCGGTACTCGCACGGATTCTACCTTTTCCCGGTACTGGCCCGGATTGTACCATTTTCGAGTGTTGACACCGATTCTACCGTTTTCAAGGTCTGGTCCGTACTGTTTTTCGATACTCGCACGGATTCTACCTTTTCTCGGTACTCAGCCGGAATGTTTTTCGGTACTCGCACGGATTCTACCTTTTCCCGGTACTGGCCCAGATTGTACCATTTTCGGGTATTGACACCCATTCTATCCTTTTCAGGTACTCGTCCGGACAGTTTATCGGTACTCGCACGGATTCTACCTTTTCCCGGTACTGGCCCGGATTGTACCATTTTCGCGTATTGACACCGATTCTACCGTTTTCAGGTACTCGGCCGGACTGTTCTTCGGTACTCGCACGGATTCTACCTTTTCCCGGTACGGCCCGGATTCGACCATTTTCGAGTATTGACACCGATACTACCCTTTTCAGGGTCTGGTCCGGACGGTTTTTCGGTACTCGCACGGATTCTACCTTTTCCCGGTACTGGCCCGGATTGTACCATTTTCGGGTATTCACACGGATTCTACCGTTTGTAGGGTTTGGTCCTGACTGTTTGTCGGTACTCGCCCGGATTCTTCCATTTTCGGGTATTGACACCGATTCTACCCTTTTCAGGGTCTGATCCGTACGGTTTTTCGGTACTCGCATGGATTCTACCTTTTCCTGGTACTGGCCCGGATTGTACCATTTTCGGGTATTGACACCAATTCTATCCTTTTGAGGTACTCGTCCGGACAGTTTATCGGTACTCGCACGGATTCTACCTTTTCCCAGTAGTGGCCCGGATTATACCATTTTCGGGTATTGACACCAATTCTATCCTTTCCAGGTACTCGTCCGGACAGTTTATCGGTACTCGCACGGATTCTACCTTTTCCCGGTACTGGTCCGGATTGTACCATTTTCGGGTATTGACACCGATTCTACCGTTTTCAGTTACTCGGCCGGACTGTTTTTCGGTACTCGCACGGATTCTACCTTTTCCCGATACTGGCCCAGATTGTACCATTTTCGGGTATTGACACCGATTCTACCGTTTTCAAGTACTCGGCCAGAGTGTTTTTCGGTACTCGCACGGATTCTACCTTTTCCCGGTACTGGCCCAGATTGTACCATTTTCGGGTATTGACACCCATTCTATCCTTTTCAGGTACTCGTCCGGACTGTTTATCGGTACTCGCACGGATTCTACCTTTTCTCGGTACTGGACCGGATTGTACCATTTTCGGGTATTGACACCGATTCTACCGTTTTCAGTTACTCGGCCGGACTGTTTTTCGGTACTCGCACGGATTCTACCTTTTCCCGGTACTGGCCCTGATTGTACCATTTTTGGGTATTGACATCGATTCTATCCTTTTCAGGTACTCGTCCGGACAATTGATCGGTACTCGCACGGATTCTACCTTTTCCCGGTACTGGCCCGGATTGTACCATTTTCGAGTGTTGACACCGATTCTACCGTTTTCAAGGTCTGGTCCGTACTGTTTTTCGATACTCGCACGGATTCTACCTTTTCTCGGTACTCAGCCGGACTGTTTTTCGGTACTCGCACGGATTCTACCTTTTCCCGGTACTGGCCCAGATTGTACCATTTTCGGGTATTGACACCCATTCTATCCTTTTCAGGTACTCGTCCGGACAGTTTATCGGTACTCGCACGGATTCTACCTTTTCCCGGTACTGGCCCGGATTGTACCATTTTCGCGTATTGACACCGATTCTACCGTTTTCAGGTACTCGGCCGGACTGTTCTTCCGTACTCGCACGGATTCTACCTTTTCCCGGTACGGCCCGGATTCGACCATTTTCGAGTATTGACACCGATACTACCCTTTTCAGGGTCTGGTCCGGACGGTTTTTCGGTACTCGCACGGATTCTACCTTTTCCCGGTACTGGCCCGGATTGTACCATTTTCGGGTATTCACACGGATTCTACCGTTTGTAGGGTTTGGTCCTGACTGTTTGTCGGTACTCGCCCGGATTCTTCCATTTTCGGGTATTGACACCGATTCTACCCTTTTCAGGGTCTGATCCGTACGGTTTTTCGGTACTCGCATGGATTCTACCTTTTCCTGGTACTGGCCCGGATTGTACCATTTTCGGGTATTGACACCAATTCTATCCTTTTGAGGTACTCGTCCGGACAGTTTATCGGTACTCGCACGGATTCTACCTTTTCCCAGTAGTGGCCCGGATTATACCATTTTCGGGTATTGACACCAATTCTATCCTTTTCAAGTACTCGTCCGGACAGTTTATCGGTACTCGCACGGATTCTACCTTTTCCCGGTACTGGTCCGGATTGTACCATTTTCGGGTATTGACACCGATTCTACCGTTTTCAGTTACTCGGCCGGACTGTTTTTCGGTACTCGCACGGATTCTACCTTTTCCCGATACTGGCCCAGATTGTACCATTTTCGGGTATTGACACCGATTCTACCATTTTCAAGTACTCGGCCAGAGTGTTTTTCGGTACTCGCACGGATTCTACCTTTTCCCGGTACTGGCCCAGATTGTACCATTTTCGGGTATTGACACCCATACTATCCTTTTCAGATACTCGTCCGGACTGTTTATCGGTACTCGCACGGATTCTACCTTTTCCCGGTACTGGACCGGATTGTACCATTTTCGGGTATTGACACCGATTCTACCGTTTTCAGTTACTCGGCCGGACTGTTTTTCGGTACTCGCACGGATTCTACCTTTTCCCGGTACTGGCCCTGATTGTACCATTTTTGGGTATTGACATCGATTCTATCCTTTTCAGGTACTCGTCCGGACAATTGATCGGTACTCGCACGGATTCTACCTTTTCCCGGTACTGGCCCGGATTGTACCATTTTCGAGTGTTGACACCGATTCTACTGTTTTCAAGGTCTGGTCCGTACTGTTTTTCGATACTCGCACGGATTCTACCTTTTCTCGGTACTCAGCCGGACTGTTTTTCGGTACTCGCACGGATTCTACCTTTTCCCGGTACTGGCCCAGATTGTACCATTTTCGGGTATTGACACCCATTCTATCCTTTTCAGGTACTCGTCCGGACTGTTTATCCGTACTCGCACGGATTCTACCTTTTCCCGGTACTGGACCGGATTGTACCATTTTCGGGTATTGACACCGATTCTACCGTTTTCAGTTACTCGGCCGGACTGTTTTTCGGTACTCGCACGGATTCTACCTTTTCCCGGTACTGGCCCTGATTGTACCATTTTTGGGTATTGACATCGATTCTATCCTTTTCAGGTACTCGTCCGGACAATTGATCGGTACTCGCACGGATTCTACCTTTTCCCGGTACTGGCCCGGATTGTACCATTTTCGAGTGTTGACACCGATTCTACCGTTTTCAAGGTCTGGTCCGTACTGTTTTTCGATACTCGCACGGATTCTACCTTTTCTCGGTACTCAGCCGGACTGTTTTTCGGTACTCGCACGGATTCTACCTTTTCCCGGTACTGGCCCAGATTGTACCATTTTCGGGTATTGACACCCATTCTATCCTTTTCAGGTACTCGTCCGGACAGTTTATCGGTACTCGCACGGATTCTACCTTTTCCCGGTACTGGCCCGGATTGTACCATTTTCGCGTATTGACACCGATTCTACCGTTTTCAGGTACTCGGCCGGACTGTTCTTCGGTACTCGCACGGATTCTACCTTTTCCCGGTACGGCCCGGATTCGACCATTTTCGAGTATTGACACCGATACTACCCTTTTCAGGGTCTGGTCCGGACGGTTTTTCGGTACTCGCACGGATTCTACCTTTTCCCGGTACTGGCCCGGATTGTACCATTTTCGGGTATTCACACGGATTCTACCGTTTGTAGGGTTTGGTCCTGACTGTTTGTCGGTACTCGCCCGGATTCTTCCATTTTCGGGTATTGACACCGATTCTACCCTTTTCAGGGTCTGATCCGTACGGTTTTTCGGTACTCGCATGGATTCTACCTTTTCCTGGTACTGGCCCGGATTGTACCATTTTCGGGTATTGACACCAATTCTATCCTTTTGAGGTACTCGTCCGGACAGTTTATCGGTACTCGCACGGATTCTACCTTTTCCCAGTAGTGGCCCGGATTGTACCATTTTCGGGTATTGACACCAATTCTATCCTTTTCAGGTACTCGTCCGGACAGTTTATCGGTACTCGCACGGATTCTACCTTTTCCCGGTACTGGCCCAGATTGTACCATTTTCGGGTATTGACACCCATTCTATCCTTTCCAGGTACTCGTCCGGACAGTTTATCGGTACTCGCACGGATTCTACCTTTTCCCGGTACTGGTCCGGATTGTACCATTTTCGGGTATTGACACCGATTCTACCGTTTTCAGTTACTCGGCCGGACTGTTTTTCGGTACTCGCACGGATTCTACCTTTTCCCGATACTGGCCCAGATTGTACCATTTTCGGGTATTGACACCGATTCTACCGTTTTCAAGTACTCGGCCAGACTGTTTTTCGGTACTCGCACGGATTCTACCTTTTCCCGGTACTGGCCCAGATTGTACCATTTTCGGGTATTGACACCCATTCTATCCTTTTCAGGTACTCGTCCGGACTGTTTATCGGTACTCGCACGGATTCTACCTTTTCCCGGTACTGGACCGGATTGTACCATTTTCGGGTATTGACACTGATTCTACCGTTTTCAGTTACTCGGCCGGACTATTTTTCGGTACTCGCACGGATTCTACCTTTTCCCGGTACTGGCCCTGATTGTACCATTTTTGGGTATTGACATCGATTCTATCCTTTTCAGGTACTCGTCCGGACAATTGATCGGTACTCGCACGGATTCTACCTTTTCCCGGTACTGGCCCGGATTGTACCATTTTCGAGTGTTGACACCGATTTTACCGTTTTCAAGGTCTGGTCCGTACTGTTTTTCGATACTCGCACGGATTCTACCTTTTCTCGGTACTCAGCCGGACTGTTTTTCGGTACTCGCACGGATTCTACCTTTTCCCGGTACTGGCCCAGATTGTACCATTTTCGGGTATTGACACCCATTCTATCCTTTTCAGGTACTCGTCCGGACAGTTTATCGGTACTCGCACGGATTCTACCTTTTCCCGGTACTGGCCCGGATTGTACCATTTTCGGGTATTGACACCGATTCTACCGTTTTCAGGTACTCGGCCGGACTGTTCTTCGGTACTCGCACGGATTCTACCTTTTCCCGGTACTGGCCCGGATTCGACCATTTTCGAGTATTGACACCGATACTACCCTTTTCAGGGTCTGGTCCGGACGGTTTTTCGGTACTCGCACGGATTCTACCTTTTCCCGGTACTGGCCCGGATTGTACCATTTTCGGGTATTCACACGGATTCTACCGTTTGCAGGGTTTGGTCCTAACTCTTTGTCAGTACTCGCCCGGATTCTTCCATTTTCGGGTATTGACACCGATTCTACCCTTTTCAGGGTCTGATCCGTACGGTTTTTCGGTACTCGCATGGATTCTACCTTTTCCTGGTACTGGCCCGGATTGTACCATTTTCGGGAATTGACACCAATTCTATCCTTTTGAGGTACTCGTCCGGACAGTTTATCGGTACTCGCACGGATTCTACCTTTTCCCAGTAGTGGCCCGGATTATACCATTTTCGGGTATTGACACCAATTCTATCCTTTTCAAGTACTCGTCCGGACAGTTTATCGGTACTCGCACGGATTCTACCTTTTCCCGGTACTGGCCCAGATTGTACCATTTTCGGGTATTGACACCGATTCTACCGTTTTCAGGTACTCGGCCGGACTGTTCTTCGGTACTCGCACGGATTCTACCTTTTCCCGGTACTGGCCCGGATTCGACCATTTTCGAGTATTGACACCGATACTACCCTTTTCAGGGTCTGGTCCGGATTTTTTTCGGTACTCGCATGGATTCTACCTTTTCCCGGTACTGGCCCGAATTGTACCATTTTCGGGTATTGACACCAATTCTATCCTTTTCAGGTACTCGTCTGGACAGTTCATCGGTACTCTCACGGATTTGACCTTTTCCCGGTACTGGCCCGGATTATACCATTTTCGGGTATTGACACCGATTCTACCGTTTTCAGGTACTCGGCCGGACAGTTTATCGGTACTCGCACGGATTCTACCTTTTCCCAGTACTGGCCCGGATTGTGCCATTTTCGGGTATTGACACCGATTCTACAGTTTTCATGTACTCGGCCGGACAGTTTATCGGTACTCGCACGGATTCTACCTTTTCCCGGTACTGGCCCGGATTGTACCATTTTCGGGTATTGACACCCATTCTATCCTTTTCAGGCACTCGTCCGGACAGTTCATCGGTACTCGCACGGATTCGACCTTTTCCCGGTACTGGCCCGGATTGTACCATTTTCGGGTATTGACACCAATTCTATCCTTTTCAGGTACTCGTCTGGACAGTTCATCGGTACTCGCACGGATTTGACATTTTCCCGGTACTGGCCCGCATTGTACCATTTTCGGGTATTGACACCAATTCTATCCTTTTCAGGTACTCGTCCGGACAGTTTATCTGTACTCGCACGGATTCTACCTTTTCCTGGTACTGGCCCGGATTGTACCATTTTCGGGTATTGACACCAATTCTATCCTTTTTAGGTACTCGTCCGGACAGTTTATCGGTACTCGCACGGATTCTACCTTTTCCCGGTACTCGCCCGTATTGTACCATTTTCGGGTATTGACAACGATTCTACCGTTTTCAGGTGCTCGGCCGGACAGTTTATCGGTACTCGCACGGATTCTACCTTTTCCCGGTATTGGCCCGGATTGTACCATTTTCGGGAATTGACACCAATTCTATCCTTTTGAGGTACTCGTCCGGACAGTTTATCGGTACTCGCACGGATTCTACCTTTTCCCAGTAGTGGCCCGGATTATACCATTTTCGGGTATTGACACCAATTCTATCCTTTTCAAGTACTCGTCCGGACAGTTTATCGGTACTCGCACGGATTCTACCTTTTCCCGGTACTGGCCCAGATTGTACCATTTTCGGGTATTGACACCGATTCTACCGTTTTCAGGTACTCGGCCGGACTGTTCTTCGGTACTCGCACGGATTCTACCTTTTCCCGGTACTGGCCCGGATTCGACCATTTTCGAGTATTGACACCGATACTACCCTTTTCAGGGTCTGGTCCGGATTTTTTTCGGTACTCGCATGGATTCTACCTTTTCCCGGTACTGGCCCGGATTGTACCATTTTCGGGTATTGACACCAATTCTATCCTTTTCAGGTACTCGTCTGGACAGTTCATCGGTACTCTCACGGATTTGACCTTTTCCCGGTACTGGCCCGGATTATACCATTTTCGGGTATTGACACCGATTCTACCGTTTTCAGGTACTCGGCCGGACAGTTTATCGGTACTCGCACGGATTCTACCTTTTCCCAGTACTGGCCCGGATTGTGCCATTTTCGGGTATTGACACCGATTCTACAGTTTTCATGTACTCGGCCGGACAGTTTATCGGTACTCGCACGGATTCTTCCTTTTCCCGGTACTGGCCAGGATTGTACCATTTTCGGGTATTGACAACGGTTCTACAATTTTCAGGCACTCGGCCGGACAGTTTATCCGTACTCGCACGGATTCTACCTTTTCCCGGTACTGGCCCGGATTGTACCATTTTCGGGTATTGACACCAATTCTATCATTTTCAGGTACTCGTCTGGACAGTTCATCGGTACTCGCACGGATTTGACATTTTCCCGGTACTGGCCCGCATTGTACCATTTTCGGGTATTGACACCAATTCTATCCTTTTCAGGTACTCGTCCGGACAGTTTATCTGTACTCGCACGGATTCTACCTTTTCCTGGTACTGGCCCGGATTGTACCATTTTCGGGTATTGACACCAATTCTATCCTTTTTAGGTACTCGTCCGGACAGTTTATCGGTACTCGCACGGATTCTACCTTTTCCCGGTACTCGCCCGTATTGTACCATTTTCGGGTATTGACACCGATTCTACCGTTTTCAGGTGCTCGGCCGGACAGTTTATCGGTACTCGCACGGATTCTACCTTTTCCCGGTATTGGCCCGGATTGTACCATTTTCGGGTATTGACACCAATTCTATCCTTTTCAGGTACTCGTCTGGACAGTTCATCGGTACTCGCACGGATTTGACCTTTTCCCGGTACTGGCCCGGATTGTACCATTTTTGGGTATTGACACCGATTCTACCGTTTTCAGGTACTCGGCCGGACAGTTTTTCGGTACTCGCACGGATTCTACCTTTTCCCGGTACTGGCCCAGATTGTACCATTTTCGGGTATTGACACCGATTCTACCGTTTTCAGGTACTCCGCCGGACAGTTTATCGGTACTCGCACGGATTCTACCTTTTCCCGGTACTGGCCCGGATTGTACCATTTTCGGGTATTGACACCCATTCTATCCTTTTCAGGTACTCGGCCGGACAGTTTATCGGTACTCGCACGGATTCTTCCTTTTCCCGGTACTGGCCAGGATTGTACCATTTTCGGGTATTGACAACGGTTCTACCGTTTTCAGGCAGTCGGCCGGACAGTTTATCCGTACTCGCACGGATTCTACCTTTTCCCGGTACTGGCCCGGATTGTACCATTTTCGGGTATTGACACCAATTCTATCCTTTTCAGGTACTCGTCTGGACAGTTCATCGGTACTCGCACGGATTTGACATTTTCCCGGTACTGGCCCGCATTGTACCATTTTCGGGTATTGACACCAATTCTATCCTTTTCAGGTACTCGTCCGGACAGTTTATCTGTACTCGCACGGATTCTACCTTTTCCTGGTACTAGCCCGGATTGTACCATTTTCGGGTATTGACACCAATTCTATCCTTTTTAGGTACTCGTCCGGACAGTTTATCGGTACTCGCACGGATTCTACCTTTTCCCGGTACTCGCCCGTATTGTACCATTTTCGGGTATTGACAACGATTCTACCGTTTTCAGGTGCTCGGCCGGACAGCTTATCGGTACTCGCACGGATTCTACCTTTTCCCGGTATTGGCCCGGATTGTACCATTTTCGGGAATTGACACCAATTCTATCCTTTTGAGGTACTCGTCCGGACAGTTTATCGGTACTCGCACGGATTCTACCTTTTCCCAGTAGTGGCCCGGATTATACCATTTTCGGGTATTGACACCAATTCTATCCTTTTCAAGTACTCGTCCGGACAGTTTATCGGTACTCGCACGGATTCTACCTTTTCCCGGTACTGGCCCAGATTGTACCATTTTCGGGTATTGACACCGATTCTACCGTTTTCAGGTACTCGGCCGGACTGTTCTTCGGTACTCGCACGGATTCTACCTTTTCCCGGTACTGGCCCGGATTCGACCATTTTCGAGTATTGACACCGATACTACCCTTTTCAGGGTCTGGTCCGGATTTTTTTCGGTACTCGCATGGATTCTACCTTTTCCCGGTACTGGCCCGGATTGTACCATTTTCGGGTATTGACACCAATTCTATCCTTTTCAGGTACTCGTCTGGACAGTTCATCGGTACTCTCACGGATTTGACCTTTTCCCGGTACTGGCCCGGATTATACCATTTTCGGGTATTGACACCGATTCTACCGTTTTCAGGTACTCGGCCGGACAGTTTATCGGTACTCGCACGGATTCTACCTTTTCCCAGTACTGGCCCGGATTGTGCCATTTTCGGGTATTGACACCGATTCTACAGTTTTCATGTACTCGGCCGGACAGTTTATCGGTACTCGCACGGATTCTTCCTTTTCCCGGTACTGGCCAGGATTGTACCATTTTCGGGTATTGACAACGGTTCTACAATTTTCAGGCACTCGGCCGGACAGTTTATCCGTACTCGCACGGATTCTACCTTTTCCCGGTACTGGCCCGGATTGTACCATTTTCGGGTATTGACACCAATTCTATCATTTTCAGGTACTCGTCTGGACAGTTCATCGGTACTCGCACGGATTTGACATTTTCCCGGTACTGGCCCGCATTGTACCATTTTCGGGTATTGACACCAATTCTATCCTTTTCAGGTACTCGTCCGGACAGTTTATCTGTACTCGCACGGATTCTACCTTTTCCTGGTACTGGCCCGGATTGTACCATTTTCGGGTATTGACACCAATTCTATCCTTTTTAGGTACTCGTCCGGACAGTTTATCGGTACTCGCACGGATTCTACCTTTTCCCGGTACTCGCCCGTATTGTACCATTTTCGGGTATTGACACCGATTCTACCGTTTTCAGGTGCTCGGCCGGACAGTTTATCGGTACTCGCACGGATTCTACCTTTTCCCGGTATTGGCCCGGATTGTACCATTTTCGGGTATTGACACCAATTCTATCCTTTTCAGGTACTCGTCTGGACAGTTCATCGGTACTCGCACGGATTTGACCTTTTCCCGGTACTGGCCCGGATTGTACCATTTTTGGGTATTGACACCGATTCTACCGTTTTCAGGTACTCGGCCGGACAGTTTTTCGGTACTCGCACGGATTCTACCTTTTCCCGGTACTGGCCCAGATTGTACCATTTTCGGGTATTGACACCGATTCTACCGTTTTCAGGTACTCCGCCGGACAGTTTATCGGTACTCGCACGGATTCTACCTTTTCCCGGTACTGGCCCGGATTGTACCATTTTCGGGTATTGACACCCATTCTATCCTTTTCAGGTACTCGGCCGGACAGTTTATCGGTACTCGCACGGATTCTTCCTTTTCCCGGTACTGGCCAGGATTGTACCATTTTCGGGTATTGACAACGGTTCTACCGTTTTCAGGCAGTCGGCCGGACAGTTTATCCGTACTCGCACGGATTCTACCTTTTCCCGGTACTGGCCCGGATTGTACCATTTTCGGGTATTGACACCAATTCTATCCTTTTCAGGTACTCGTCTGGACAGTTCATCGGTACTCGCACGGATTTGACATTTTCCCGGTACTGGCCCGCATTGTACCATTTTCGGGTATTGACACCAATTCTATCCTTTTCAGGTACTCGTCCGGACAGTTTATCTGTACTCGCACGGATTCTACCTTTTCCTGGTACTAGCCCGGATTGTACCATTTTCGGGTATTGACACCAATTCTATCCTTTTTAGGTACTCGTCCGGACAGTTTATCGGTACTCGCACGGATTCTACCTTTTCCCGGTACTCGCCCGTATTGTACCATTTTCGGGTATTGACAACGATTCTACCGTTTTCAGGTGCTCGGCCGGACAGCTTATCGGTACTCGCACGGATTCTACCTTTTCCCGGTATTGGCCCGGATTGTACCATTTTCGGGTATTGACACCAATTCTATCCTTTTCAGGTACTCGTCTGGACAGTTCATCGGTACTCGCACGGATTTGACCTTTTCCCGGTTCTGGCCCGGATTGTACCATTTTTGGGTATTGACACCGATTCTACCGTTTTCAGGTACTCGGCCGGACAGTTTTTCGGTACTCGCACGGATTCTACCTTTTCCCGGTACTGGCCCAGATTGTACCATTTTCGGGTATTGACACCGATTCTACCGTTTTCAGGTACTCCGCCGGACAGTTTATCGGTACTCGCACGGATTCTACCTTTTCCCGATACTGGTCCGGATTGTACCATTTTCGGGCATTGACACCCATTCTATCCTTTTCAGGTACTCGGCCGGACAGTTTATCGGTACTCGCACGGATACTTCCTTTTCCCGGTACTGGCCAGGATTGTACCATTTTCGGGTATTGACAACGGTTCTACCGTTTTCAGGCACTCGGCCGGACAGTTTATCCGTACTCGCACGGATTCTACCTTTTCCCGGTACTGGCCCGGATTGTACCATTTTCGGGTATTGACACCAATTCTATCATTTTCAGGTACTCGTCTGGACAGTTCATCGGTACTCGCACGGATTTGACCTTTTCCCGGTACTGGCCCGGATTGTACCATTTTTGGGTATTGACACCGATTCTACCGTTTTCAGGTACTCGGCCGGACAGTTTTTCGGTACTCGCACGGATTCTACCTTTTCCCGGTACTGGCCCAGATTGTACCATTTTCGGGTATTGACACCGATTCTACCGTTTTCAGGTACTCCGCCGGACAGTTTATCGGTACTCGCACGGATTCTTCCTTTTCCCGGTACTGGCCAGGATTGTACCATTTTCGGGTATTGACAACGGTTCTACCGTTTTCAGGCAGTCGGCCGGACAGTTTATCCGTACTCGCACGGATTCTACCTTTTCCCGGTACTGGCCCGGATTGTACCATTTTCGGGTATTGACACCCATTCTATCCTTTTCAGGTACTCGGCCGGACAGTTTATCGGTACTCGCACGGATTCTTCCTTTTCCCGGTACTGGCCAGGATTGTACCATTTTCGGGTATTGACAACGGTTCTACCGTTTTCAGGCACTCGGCCGGACAGTTTATCCGTACTCGCACGGATTCTACCTTTTCCCGGTACTGGCCCGGATTGTACCATTTTCGGGTATTGACACCAATTCTATCCTTTTCAGGTACTCGTCTGGACAGTTCATCGGTACTCGCACGGATTTGACATTTTCCCGGTACTGGCCCGCATTGTACCATTTTCGGGTATTGACACCAATTCTATCCTTTTCAGGTACTCGTCCGGACAGTTTATCTGTACTCGCACGTATTCTACCTTTTCCTGGTACTGGCCCGGATTGTACCATTTTCGGGTATTGACACCAATTCTATCCTTTTTAGGTACTCGTCCGGACAGTTTATCGGTACTCGCACGGATTCTACCTTTTCCCGCTACTCGCCCGTATTGTACCATTTTCGGGTATTGACAACGATTCTATCGTTTTCAGGTGCTCGGCCGGACAGTTTATCGGTACTCGCACGGATTCTACCTTTTCCCGGTATTGGCCCGGATTGTACCATTTTCGGGTATTGACACCAATTCTATCCTTTTCAGGTACTCGTCTGGACAGTTCATCGGTACTCGCACGGATTTGACCTTTTCCCGGTACTGGCCCGGATTGTACCATTTTTGGGTATTGACACCGATTCTACCGTTTTCAGGTACTCGGCCGGACAGTTTTTCGGTACTCGCACGGATTCTACCTTTTCCCGGTACTGGCCCAGATTGTACCATTTTCGGGTATTGACACCGATTCTACCGTTTTCAGGTACTCCGCCGGACAGTTTATCGGTACTCGCACGGATTCTACCTTTTCCCGGTACTGGCCCGGATTGTACCATTTTCGGGTATTGACACCCATTCTATCCTTTTCAGGTACTCGGCCGGACAGTTTATCGGTACTCGCACGGATTCTTCCTTTTCCCGGTACTGGCCAGGATTGTACCATTTTCGGGTATTGACAACGGTTCTACCGTTTTCAGGCAGTCGGCCGGACAGTTTATCCGTACTCGCACGGATTCTACCTTTTCCCGGTACTGGCCCGGATTGTACCATTTTCGGGTATTGACACCAATTCTATCCTTTTCAGGTACTCGTCTGGACAGTTCATCGGTACTCGCACGGATTTGACATTTTCCCGGTACTGGCCCGCATTGTACCATTTTCGGGTATTGACACCAATTCTATCCTTTTCAGGTACTCGTCCGGACAGTTTATCGTACTCGCACGGATTCTACCTTTTCCTGGTACTAGCCCGGATTGTACCATTTTCGGGTATTGACACCAATTCTATCCTTTTTAGGTACTCGTCCGGACAGTTTATCGGTACTCGCACGGATTCTACCTTTTCCCAGTAGTGGCCCGGATTATACCATTTTCGGGTATTGACACCAATTCTATCCTTTTCAGGTAGTCGTCCGGACAGTTTATCGGTACTCGCACGGATTCTACCTTTTCCCGGTACTGGCCCAGATTGTACCATTTTCGGGTATTGACACCCATTCTATCCTTTTCAGGTACTCGTCCGGACAGTTTATCGGTACTCGCACGGATTCTACCTTTTCCCGGTACTGGCCCGGATTGTACCATTTTCGGGTATTGACACCCATTCTATCCTTTTCAGGTACTCGGCCGGACAGTTTATCGGTACTCGCACGGATTCTTCCTTTTCCCGGTACTGGCCAGGATTGTACCATTTTCGGGTATTGACAACGGTTCTACCGTTTTCAGGCAGTCGGCCGGACAGTTTATCCGTACTCGCACGGATTCTACCTTTTCCCGGTACTGGCCCGGATTGTACCATTTTCGGGTATTGACACCAATTCTATCCTTTTCAGGTACTCGTCTGGACAGTTCATCGGTACTCGCACGGATTTGACATTTTCCCGGTACTGGCCCGCATTGTACCATTTTCGGGTATTGACACCAATTCTATCCTTTTCAGGTACTCGTCCGGACAGTTTATCTGTACTCGCACGGATTCTACCTTTTCCTGGTACTAGCCCGGATTGTACCATTTTCGGGTATTGACACCAATTCTATCCTTTTTAGGTACTCGTCCGGACAGTTTATCGGTACTCGCACGGATTCTACCTTTTCCCGGTACTCGCCCGTATTGTACCATTTTCGGGTATTGACAACGATTCTACCGTTTTCAGGTGCTCGGCCGGACAGCTTATCGGTACTCGCACGGATTCTACCTTTTCCCGGTATTGGCCCGGATTGTACCATTTTCGGGTATTGACACCAATTCTATCCTTTTCAGGTACTCGTCTGGACAGTTCATCGGTACTCGCACGGATTTGACCTTTTCCCGGTACTGGCCCGGATTGTACCATTTTTGGGTATTGACACCGATTCTACCGTTTTCAGGTACTCGGCCGGACAGTTTTTCGGTACTCGCACGGATTCTACCTTTTCCCGGTACTGGCCCAGATTGTACCATTTTCGGGTATTGACACCGATTCTACCGTTTTCAGGTACTCCGCCGGACAGTTTATCGGTACTCGCACGGATTCTACCTTTTCCCGGTACTGGCCCGGATTGTACCATTTTCGGGTATTGACACCCATTCTATCCTTTTCAGGTACTCGGCCGGACAGTTTATCGGTACTCGCACGGATACTTCCTTTTCCCGGTACTGGCCAGGATTGTACCATTTTCGGGTATTGACAACGGTTCTACCGTTTTCAGGCACTCGGCCGGACAGTTTATCCGTACTCGCACGGATTCTACCTTTTCCCGGTACTGGCCCGGATTGTACCATTTTCGGGTATTGACACCAATTCTATCCTTTTCAGGTACTCGTCTGGACAGTTCATCGGTACTCGCACGGATTTGACATTTTCCCGGTACTGGCCCGCATTGTACCATTTTCGGGTATTGACACCAATTCTATCCTTTTCAGGTACTCGTCCGGACAGTTTATCTGTACTCGCACGTATTCTACCTTTTCCTGGTACTGGCCCGGATTGTACCATTTTCGGGTATTGACACCAATTCTATCCTTTTTAGGTACTCGTCCGGACAGTTTATCGGTACTCGCACGGATTCTACCTTTTCCCGGTACTCGCCCGTATTGTACCATTTTCGGGTATTGACAACGATTCTACCGTTTTCAGGTGCTCGGTCGGACAGTTTATCGGTACTCGCACGGATTCTACCTTTTCCCGGTATTGGCCCGGATTGTACCATTTTCGGGTATTGACACCAATTCTATCCTTTTCAGGTACTCGTCTGGACAGTTCATCGGTACTCGCACGGATTTGACCTTTTCCCGGTACTGGCCCGGATTGTACCATTTTTGGGTATTGACACCGATTCTACCGTTTTCAGGTACTCGGCCGGACAGTTTTTCGGTACTCGCACGGATTCTACCTTTTCCCGGTACTGGCCCAGATTGTACCATTTTCGGGTATTGACACCGATTCTACCGTTTTCAGGTACTCCGCCGGACAGTTTATCGGTACTCGCACGGATTCTACCTTTTCCCGGTACTGGCCCGGATTGTACCATTTTCGGGTATTGACACCCATTCTATCCTTTTCAGGTACTCGGCCGGACAGTTTATCGGTACTCGCACGGATTCTTCCTTTTCCCGGTACTGGCCAGGATTGTACCATTTTCGGGTATTGACAACGGTTCTACCGTTTTCAGGCAGTCGGCCGGACAGTTTATCCGTACTCGCACGGATTCTACCTTTTCCCGGTACTGGCCCGGATTGTACCATTTTCGGGTATTGACACCAATTCTATCCTTTTCAGGTACTCGTCTGGACAGTTCATCGGTACTCGCACGGATTTGACATTTTCCCGGTACTGGCCCGCATTGTACCATTTTCGGGTATTGACACCAATTCTATCCTTTTCAGGTACTCGTCCGGACAGTTTATCTGTACTCGCACGGATTCTACCTTTTCCTGGTACTAGCCCGGATTGTACCATTTTCGGGTATTGACACCAATTCTATCCTTTTTAGGTACTCGTCCGGACAGTTTATCGGTACTCGCACGGATTCTACCTTTTCCCGGTACTCGCCCGTATTGTACCATTTTCGGGTATTGACAACGATTCTACCGTTTTCAGGTGCTCGGCCGGACAGCTTATCGGTACTCGCACGGATTCTACCTTTTCCCGGTATTGGCCCGGATTGTACCATTTTCGGGTATTGACACCAATTCTATCCTTTTCAGGTACTCGTCTGGACAGTTCATCGGTACTCGCACGGATTTGACCTTTTCCCGGTACTGGCCCGGATTGTACCATTTTTGGGTATTGACACCGATTCTACCGTTTTCAGGTACTCGGCCGGACAGTTTTTCGGTACTCGCACGGATTCTACCTTTTCCCGGTACTGGCCCAGATTGTACCATTTTCGGGTATTGACACCGATTCTACCGTTTTCAGGTACTCCGCCGGACAGTTTATCGGTACTCGCACGGATTCTACCTTTTCCCGGTACTGGCCCGGATTGTACCATTTTCGGGTATTGACACCCATTCTATCCTTTTCAGGTACTCGGCCGGACAGTTTATCGGTACTCGCACGGATACTTCCTTTTCCCGGTACTGGCCAGGATTGTACCATTTTCGGGTATTGACAACGGTTCTACCGTTTTCAGGCACTCGGCCGGACAGTTTATCCGTACTCGCACGGATTCTACCTTTTCCCGGTACTGGCCCGGATTGTACCATTTTCGGGTATTGACACCAATTCTATCCTTTTCAGGTACTCGTCTGGACAGTTCATCGGTACTCGCACGGATTTGACATTTTCCCGGTACTGGCCCGCATTGTACCATTTTCGGGTATTGACACCAATTCTATCCTTTTCAGGTACTCGTCCGGACAGTTTATCTGTACTCGCACGTATTCTACCTTTTCCTGGTACTGGCCCGGATTGTACCATTTTCGGGTATTGACACCAATTCTATCCTTTTTAGGTACTCGTCCGGACAGTTTATCGGTACTCGCACGGATTCTACCTTTTCCCGGTACTCGCCCGTATTGTACCATTTTCGGGTATTGACAACGATTCTACCGTTTTCAGGTGCTCGGTCGGACAGTTTATCGGTACTCGCACGGATTCTACCTTTTCCCGGTATTGGCCCGGATTGTACCATTTTCGGGTATTGACACCAATTCTATCCTTTTCAGGTACTCGTCTGGACAGTTCATCGGTACTCGCACGGATTTGACCTTTTCCCGGTACTGGCCCGGATTGTACCATTTTTGGGTATTGACACCGATTCTACCGTTTTCAGGTACTCGGCCGGACAGTTTTTCGGTACTCGCACGGATTCTACCTTTTCCCGGTACTGGCCCAGATTGTACCATTTTCGGGTATTGACACCGATTCTACCGTTTTCAGGTACTCCGCCGGACAGTTTATCGGTACTCGCACGGATTCTACCTTTTCCCGGTACTGGCCCGGATTGTACCATTTTCGGGTATTGACACCCATTCTATCCTTTTCAGGTACTCGGCCGGACAGTTTATCGGTACTCGCACGGATTCTTCCTTTTCCCGGTACTGGCCAGGATTGTACCATTTTCGGGTATTGACAACGGTTCTACCGTTTTCAGGCAGTCGGCCGGACAGTTTATCCGTACTCGCACGGATTCTACCTTTTCCCGGTACTGGCCCGGATTGTACCATTTTCGGGTATTGACACCAATTCTATCCTTTTCAGGTACTCGTCTTGACAGTTCATCGGTACTCGCACGGATTTGACATTTTCCCGGTACTGGCCCGCATTGTACCATTTTCGGGTATTGACACCAATTCTATCCTTTTCAGGTACTCGTCCGGACAGTTTATCTGTACTCGCACGGATTCTACCTTTTCCTGGTACTAGCCCGGATTGTACCATTTTCGGGTATTGACACCAATTCTATCCTTTTTAGGTACTCGTCCGGACAGTTTATCGGTACTCGCACGGATTCTACCTTTTCCCGGTACTCGCCCGTATTGTACCATTTTCGGGTATTGACAACGATTCTACCGTTTTCAGGTGCTCGGCCGGACAGCTTATCGGTACTCGCACGGATTCTACCTTTTCCCGGTATTGGCCCGGATTGTACCATTTTCGGGTATTGACACCAATTCTATCCTTTTCAGGTACTCGTCTGGACAGTTCATCGGTACTCGCACGGATTTGACCTTTTCCCGGTACTGGCCCGGATTGTACCATTTTTGGGTATTGACACCGATTCTACCGTTTTCAGGTACTCGGCCGGACAGTTTTTCGGTACTCGCACGGATTCTACCTTTTCCCGGTACTGGCCCAGATTGTACCATTTTCGGGTATTGACACCGATTCTACCGTTTTCAGGTACTCCGCCGGACAGTTTATCGGTACTCGCACGGATTCTACCTTTTCCCGGTACTGGCCCGGATTGTACCATTTTCGGGTATTGACACCCATTCTATCCTTTTCAGGTACTCGGCCGGACAGTTTATCGGTACTCGCACGGATTCTTCCTTTTCCCGGTACTGGCCAGGATTGTACCATTTTCGGGTATTGACAACGGTTCTACCGTTTTCAGGCAGTCGGCCGGACAGTTTATCCGTACTCGCACGGATTCTACCTTTTCCCGGTACTGGCCCGGATTGTACCATTTTCGGGTATTGACACCAATTCTATCCTTTTCAGGTACTCGTCTGGACAGTTCATCGGTACTCGCACGGATTTGACATTTTCCCGGTACTGGCCCGCATTGTACCATTTTCGGGTATTGACACCAATTCTATCCTTTTCAGGTACTCGTCCGGACAGTTTATCTGTACTCGCACGGATTCTACCTTTTCCTGGTACTAGCCCGGATTGTACCATTTTCGGGTATTGACACCAATTCTATCCTTTTTAGGTACTCGTCCGGACAGTTTATCGGTACTCGCACGGATTCTACCTTTTCCCGGTACTCGCCCGTATTGTACCATTTTCGGGTATTGACAACGATTCTACCGTTTTCAGGTGCTCGGCCGGACAGCTTATCGGTACTCGCACGGATTCTACCTTTTCCCGGTATTGGCCCGGATTGTACCATTTTCGGGTATTGACACCAATTCTATCCTTTTCAGGTACTCGTCTGGACAGTTCATCGGTACTCGCACGGATTTGACCTTTTCCCGGTACTGGCCCGGATTGTACCATTTTTGGGTATTGACACCGATTCTACCGTTTTCAGGTACTCGGCCGGACAGTTTTTCGGTACTCGCACGGATTCTACCTTTTCCCGGTACTGGCCCAGATTGTACCATTTTCGGGTATTGACACCGATTCTACCGTTTTCAGGTACTCCGCCGGACAGTTTATCGGTACTCGCACGGATTCTACCTTTTCCCGGTACTGGCCCGGATTGTACCATTTTCGGGTATTGACACCCATTCTATCCTTTTCAGGTACTCGGCCGGACAGTTTATCGGTACTCGCACGGATACTTCCTTTTCCCGGTACTGGCCAGGATTGTACCATTTTCGGGTATTGACAACGGTTCTACCGTTTTCAGGCACTCGGCCGGACAGTTTATCCGTACTCGCACGGATTCTACCTTTTCCCGGTACTGGCCCGGATTGTACCATTTTCGGGTATTGACACCAATTCTATCCTTTTCAGGTACTCGTCTGGACAGTTCATCGGTACTCGCACGGATTTGACATTTTCCCGGTACTGGCCCGCATTGTACCATTTTCGGGTATTGACACCAATTCTATCCTTTTCAGGTACTCGTCCGGACAGTTTATCTGTACTCGCACGTATTCTACCTTTTCCTGGTACTGGCCCGGATTGTACCATTTTCGGGTATTGACACCAATTCTATCCTTTTTAGGTACTCGTCCGGACAGTTTATCGGTACTCGCACGGATTCTACCTTTTCCCGGTACTCGCCCGTATTGTACCATTTTCGGGTATTGACAACGATTCTACCGTTTTCAGGTGCTCGGTCGGACAGTTTATCGGTACTCGCACGGATTCTACCTTTTCCCGGTATTGGCCCGGATTGTACCATTTTCGGGTATTGACACCAATTCTATCCTTTTCAGGTACTCGTCTGGACAGTTCATCGGTACTCGCACGGATTTGACCTTTTCCCGGTACTGGCCCGGATTGTACCATTTTTGGGTATTGACACCGATTCTACCGTTTTCAGGTACTCGGCCGGACAGTTTTTCGGTACTCGCACGGATTCTACCTTTTCCCGGTACTGGCCCAGATTGTACCATTTTCGGGTATTGACACCGATTCTACCGTTTTCAGGTACTCCGCCGGACAGTTTATCGGTACTCGCACGGATTCTACCTTTTCCCGGTACTGGCCCGGATTGTACCATTTTCGGGTATTGACACCCATTCTATCCTTTTCAGGTACTCGGCCGGACAGTTTATCGGTACTCGCACGGATTCTTCCTTTTCCCGGTACTGGCCAGGATTGTACCATTTTCGGGTATTGACAACGGTTCTACCGTTTTCAGGCAGTCGGCCGGACAGTTTATCCGTACTCGCACGGATTCTACCTTTTCCCGGTACTGGCCCGGATTGTACCATTTTCGGGTATTGACACCAATTCTATCCTTTTCAGGTACTCGTCTTGACAGTTCATCGGTACTCGCACGGATTTGACATTTTCCCGGTACTGGCCCGCATTGTACCATTTTCGGGTATTGACACCAATTCTATCCTTTTCAGGTACTCGTCCGGACAGTTTATCTGTACTCGCACGGATTCTACCTTTTCCTGGTACTAGCCCGGATTGTACCATTTTCGGGTATTGACACCAATTCTATCCTTTTTAGGTACTCGTCCGGACAGTTTATCGGTACTCGCACGGATTCTACCTTTTCCCGGTACTCGCCCGTATTGTACCATTTTCGGGTATTGACAACGATTCTACCGTTTTCAGGTGCTCGGCCGGACAGCTTATCGGTACTCGCACGGATTCTACCTTTTCCCGGTATTGGCCCGGATTGTACCATTTTCGGGTATTGACACCAATTCTATCCTTTTCAGGTACTCGTCTGGACAGTTCATCGGTACTCGCACGGATTTGACCTTTTCCCGGTACTGGCCCGGATTGTACCATTTTTGGGTATTGACACCGATTCTACCGTTTTCAGGTACTCGGCCGGACAGTTTTTCGGTACTCGCACGGATTCTACCTTTTCCCGGTACTGGCCCAGATTGTACCATTTTCGGGTATTGACACCGATTCTACCGTTTTCAGGTACTCCGCCGGACAGTTTATCGGTACTCGCACGGATTCTACCTTTTCCCGGTACTGGCCCGGATTGTACCATTTTCGGGTATTGACACCCATTCTATCCTTTTCAGGTACTCGGCCGGACAGTTTATCGGTACTCGCACGGATTCTTCCTTTTCCCGGTACTGGCCAGGATTGTACCATTTTCGGGTATTGACAACGGTTCTACCGTTTTCAGGCAGTCGGCCGGACAGTTTATCCGTACTCGCACGGATTCTACCTTTTCCCGGTACTGGCCCGGATTGTACCATTTTCGGGTATTGACACCAATTCTATCCTTTTCAGGTACTCGTCTGGACAGTTCATCGGTACTCGCACGGATTTGACATTTTCCCGGTACTGGCCCGCATTGTACCATTTTCGGGTATTGACACCAATTCTATCCTTTTCAGGTACTCGTCCGGACAGTTTATCTGTACTCGCACGGATTCTACCTTTTCCTGGTACTAGCCCGGATTGTACCATTTTCGGGTATTGACACCAATTCTATCCTTTTTAGGTACTCGTCCGGACAGTTTATCGGTACTCGCACGGATTCTACCTTTTCCCGGTACTCGCCCGTATTGTACCATTTTCGGGTATTGACAACGATTCTACCGTTTTCAGGTGCTCGGCCGGACAGCTTATCGGTACTCGCACGGATTCTACCTTTTCCCGGTATTGGCCCGGATTGTACCATTTTCGGGTATTGACACCAATTCTATCCTTTTCAGGTACTCGTCTGGACAGTTCATCGGTACTCGCACGGATTTGACCTTTTCCCGGTACTGGCCCGGATTGTACCATTTTTGGGTATTGACACCGATTCTACCGTTTTCAGGTACTCGGCCGGACAGTTTTTCGGTACTCGCACGGATTCTACCTTTTCCCGGTACTGGCCCAGATTGTACCATTTTCGGGTATTGACACCGATTCTACCGTTTTCAGGTACTCCGCCGGACAGTTTATCGGTACTCGCACGGATTCTACCTTTTCCCGGTACTGGCCCGGATTGTACCATTTTCGGGTATTGACACCCATTCTATCCTTTTCAGGTACTCGGCCGGACAGTTTATCGGTACTCGCACGGATACTTCCTTTTCCCGGTACTGGCCAGGATTGTACCATTTTCGGGTATTGACAACGGTTCTACCGTTTTCAGGCACTCGGCCGGACAGTTTATCCGTACTCGCACGGATTCTACCTTTTCCCGGTACTGGCCCGGATTGTACCATTTTCGGGTATTGACACCAATTCTATCCTTTTCAGGTACTCGTCTGGACAGTTCATCGGTACTCGCACGGATTTGACATTTTCCCGGTACTGGCCCGCATTGTACCATTTTCGGGTATTGACACCAATTCTATCCTTTTCAGGTACTCGTCCGGACAGTTTATCTGTACTCGCACGTATTCTACCTTTTCCTGGTACTGGCCCGGATTGTACCATTTTCGGGTATTGACACCAATTCTATCCTTTTTAGGTACTCGTCCGGACAGTTTATCGGTACTCGCACGGATTCTACCTTTTCCCGGTACTCGCCCGTATTGTACCATTTTCGGGTATTGACAACGATTCTACCGTTTTCAGGTGCTCGGTCGGACAGTTTATCGGTACTCGCACGGATTCTACCTTTTCCCGGTATTGGCCCGGATTGTACCATTTTCGGGTATTGACACCAATTCTATCCTTTTCAGGTACTCGTCTGGACAGTTCATCGGTACTCGCACGGATTTGACCTTTTCCCGGTACTGGCCCGGATTGTACCATTTTTGGGTATTGACACCGATTCTACCGTTTTCAGGTACTCGGCCGGACAGTTTTTCGGTACTCGCACGGATTCTACCTTTTCCCGGTACTGGCCCAGATTGTACCATTTTCGGGTATTGACACCGATTCTACCGTTTTCAGGTACTCCGCCGGACAGTTTATCGGTACTCGCACGGATTCTACCTTTTCCCGGTACTGGCCCGGATTGTACCATTTTCGGGTATTGACACCCATTCTATCCTTTTCAGGTACTCGGCCGGACAGTTTATCGGTACTCGCACGGATTCTTCCTTTTCCCGGTACTGGCCAGGATTGTACCATTTTCGGGTATTGACAACGGTTCTACCGTTTTCAGGCAGTCGGCCGGACAGTTTATCCGTACTCGCACGGATTCTACCTTTTCCCGGTACTGGCCCGGATTGTACCATTTTCGGGTATTGACACCAATTCTATCCTTTTCAGGTACTCGTCTTGACAGTTCATCGGTACTCGCACGGATTTGACATTTTCCCGGTACTGGCCCGCATTGTACCATTTTCGGGTATTGACACCAATTCTATCCTTTTCAGGTACTCGTCCGGACAGTTTATCTGTACTCGCACGGATTCTACCTTTTCCTGGTACTAGCCCGGATTGTACCATTTTCGGGTATTGACACCAATTCTATCCTTTTTAGGTACTCGTCCGGACAGTTTATCGGTACTCGCACGGATTCTACCTTTTCCCGGTACTCGCCCGTATTGTACCATTTTCGGGTATTGACAACGATTCTACCGTTTTCAGGTGCTCGGCCGGACAGCTTATCGGTACTCGCACGGATTCTACCTTTTCCCGGTATTGGCCCGGATTGTACCATTTTCGGGTATTGACACCAATTCTATCCTTTTCAGGTACTCGTCTGGACAGTTCATCGGTACTCGCACGGATTTGACCTTTTCCCGGTACTGGCCCGGATTGTACCATTTTTGGGTATTGACACCGATTCTACCGTTTTCAGGTACTCGGCCGGACAGTTTTTCGGTACTCGCACGGATTCTACCTTTTCCCGGTACTGGCCCAGATTGTACCATTTTCGGGTATTGACACCGATTCTACCGTTTTCAGGTACTCCGCCGGACAGTTTATCGGTACTCGCACGGATTCTACCTTTTCCCGGTACTGGCCCGGATTGTACCATTTTCGGGTATTGACACCCATTCTATCCTTTTCAGGTACTCGGACGGACAGTTTATCGGTACTCGCACGGATACTTCCTTTTCCCGGTACTGGCCAGGATTGTACCATTTTCGGGTATTGACAACGGTTCTACCGTTTTCAGGCACTCGGCCGGACAGTTTATCCGTACTCGCACGGATTCTACCTTTTCCCGGTACTGGCCCGGATTGTACCATTTTCGGGTATTGACACCAATTCTATCCTTTTCAGGTACTCGTCTGGACAGTTCATCGGTACTCGCACGGATTTGACATTTTCCCGGTACTGGCCCGCATTGTACCATTTTCGGGTATTGACACCAATTCTATCCTTTTCAGGTACTCGTCCGGACAGTTTATCTGTACTCGCACGTATTCTACCTTTTCCTGGTACTGGCCCGGATTGTACCATTTTCGGGTATTGACACCAATTCTATCCTTTTTAGGTACTCGTCCGGACAGTTTATCGGTACTCGCACGGATTCTACCTTTTCCCGGTACTCGCCCGTATTGTACCATTTTCGGGTATTGACAACGATTCTACCGTTTTCAGGTGCTCGGTCGGACAGTTTATCGGTACTCGCACGGATTCTACCTTTTCCCGGTATTGGCCCGGATTGTACCATTTTCGGGTATTGACACCAATTCTATCCTTTTCAGGTACTCGTCTGGACAGTTCATCGGTACTCGCACGGATTTGACCTTTTCCCGGTACTGGCCCGGATTGTACCATTTTTGGGTATTGACACCGATTCTACCGTTTTCAGGTACTCGGCCGGACAGTTTTTCGGTACTCGCACGGATTCTACCTTTTCCCGGTACTGGCCCAGATTGTACCATTTTCGGGTATTGACATCGATTCTACCGTTTTCAGGTACTCCGCCGGACAGTTTATCGGTACTCGCACGGATTCTACCTTTTCCCGGTACTGGCCCGGATTGTACCATTTTCGGGTATTGACACCGATTCTACCGTTTTCAGGTACTCCGCCGGACAGTTTATCGGTACTCGCACGGATTCTTCCTTTTCCCGGTACTGGCCAGGATTGTACCATTTTTGGGTATTGACAACGGTTCTACCGTTTTCAGGCAGTCGGCCGGACAGTTTATCCGTACTCGCACGGATTCTACCTTTTCCCGGTACTGGCCCGGATTTTACCATTTTCGGGTATTGACACCAATTCTATCCTTTTCAGGTACTCGTCTGGACAGTTCATCGGTACTCGCACGGATTTGACATTTTCCCGGTACTGGCCCGCATTGTACCATTTTCGGGTATTGACACCAATTCTATCCTTTTCAGGTACTCGTCCGGACAATTTATCTGTACTCGCACGGATTCTACCTTTTCCTGGTACTGGCCCGGATTGTACCATTTTCGGGTATTGACACCAATTCTATCCTTTTTAGGTACTCGTCCGGACAGTTTATCGGTACTCGCACGGATTCTACCTTTTCCCGGTACTCGCCCGTATTGTACCATTTTCGGGTATTGACAACGATTCTACCGTTTTCAGGTGCTCGGCCGGACAGTTTATCGGTACTCGCACAGATTCTACCTTTTCCCGGTACTGGCCCGGATTGTACCATTTTCGGGTATTGACACCAATTCTATCCTTTTCAGGTACTCGTCTGGACAGTTCATCGGTACTCGCACGGATTTGACCTTTTCCCGGTACTGGCCCGGATTGTACCATTTTTGGGTATTGACACCGATTCTACCGTTTTCAGGTACTCGGCCGGACAGTTTTTCGGTACTCGCACGGATTCTACCTTTTCCCGGTACTGGCCCAGATTGTACCATTTTCGGGTATTGACACCGATTCTACCGTTTTCAGGTACTCCGCCGGACAGTTTATCGGTACTCGCATGGATTCTACTTTTTCCCGGTACTGGCCCGGATTGTACCATTTTCGGGTATTGACACCCATTCTATCCTTTTCAGGTACTCGGCCGGACAGTTTATCGGTACTCGCACGGATTCTTCCTTTTCCCGGTACTGGCCAGGATTGTACCATTTTCGGGTATTGACAACGGTTCTACCGTTTTCAGGCACTCGGCCGGACAGTTTATCCGTACTCGCACGGATTCTACCTTTTCCCGGTACTGGCCCGGATTGTACCATTTTCGGGTATTGACACCAATTCTATCCTTTTCAGGTACTCGTCTGGACAGTTCATCGGTACTCGCACGGATTTGACCTTTTCCCGGTACTGGCCCGGATTGTACCATTTTTGGGTATTGACACCGATTCTACCGTTTTCAGGTACTCGGCCGGACAGTTTTTCGGTACTCGCACGGATTCTACCTTTTCCCGGTACTGGCCCAGATTGTACCATTTTCGGGTATTGACACCGATTCTACCGTTTTCAGGTACTCCGCCGGACAGTTTATCGGTACTCGCACGGATTCTTCCTTTTCCCGGTACTGGCCAGGATTGTACCATTTTCGGGTATTGACAACGGTTCTACCGTTTTCAGGCAGTCGGCCGGACAGTTTATCCGTACTCGCACGGATTCTACCTTTTCCCGGTACTGGCCCGGATTGTACCATTTTCGGGTATTGACACCAATTCTATCCTTTTCAGGTACTCGTCTGGACAGTTCATCGGTACTCGCACGGATTAGACATTTTCCCGGTACTGGCCCGCATTGTACCATTTTCGGGTATTGACACCAATTCTATCCTTTTCAGGTACTCGTCCGGACAATTTATCTGTACTCGCACGGATTCTACCTTTTCCTGGTACTGGCCCGGATTGTACCATTTTCGGGTATTGACACCAATTCTATCCTTTTTAGGTACTCGTCCGGACAGTTTATCGGTACTCGCACGGATTCTACCTTTTCCCGGTACTCGCCCGTATTGTACCATTTTCGGGTATTGACAACGATTCTACCGTTTTCAGGTGCTCGGCCGGACAGTTTATCGGTACTCGCACGGATTCTACCTTTTCCCGGTACTGGCCCGGATTGTACCATTTTCGGGTATTGACACCAATTCTATCCTTTTCAGGTACTCGTCTGGACAGTTCATCGGTACTCGCACGGATTTGACCTTTTCCCGGTACTGGCCCGGATTGTACCATTTTTGGGTATTGACACCGATTCTACCGTTTTCAGGTACTCGGCCGGACAGTTTTTCGGTACTCGCACGGATTCTACCTTTTCCCGGTACTGGCCCAGATTGTACCATTTTCGGGTATTGACACCGATTCTACCGTTTTCAGGTACTCCGCCGGACAGTTTATCGGTACTCGCACGGATTCTACTTTTTCCCGGTACTGGCCCGGATTGTACCATTTTCGGGTATTGACACCCATTCTATCCTTTTCAGGTACTCGGCCGGACAGTTTATCGGTACTCGCACGGATTCTTCCTTTTCCCGGTACTGGCCAGGATTGTACCATTTTCGGGTATTGACAACGGTTCTACCGTTTTCAGGCACTCGGCCGGACAGTTTATCCGTACTCGCACGGATTCTACCTTTTCCCGGTACTGGCCCGGATTGTACCATTTTCGGGTATTGACACCAATTCTATCCTTTTCAGGTACTCGTCTGGACAGTTCATCGGTACTCGCACGGATTTGACCTTTTCCCGGTACTGGCCCGGATTGTACCATTTTTGGGTATTGACACCGATTCTACCGTTTTCAGGTACTCGGCCGGACAGTTTTTCGGTACTCGCACGGATTCTACCTTTTCCCGGTACTGGCCCAGATTGTACCATTTTCGGGTATTGACACCGATTCTACCGTTTTCAGGTACTCCGCCGGACAGTTTATCGGTACTCGCACGGATTCTTCCTTTTCCCGGTACTGGCCAGGATTGTACCATTTTCGGGTATTGACAACGGTTCTACCGTTTTCAGGCAGTCGGCCGGACAGTTTATCCGTACTCGCACGGATTCTACCTTTTCCCGGTACTGGCCCGGATTGTACCATTTTCGGGTATTGACACCAATTCTATCCTTTTCAGGTACTCGTCTGGACAGTTCATCGGTACTCGCACGGATTAGACATTTTCCCGGTACTGGCCCGCATTGTACCATTTTCGGGTATTGACACCAATTCTATCCTTTTCAGGTACTCGTCCGGACAATTTATCTGTACTCGCACGGATTCTACCTTTTCCTGGTACTGGCCCGGATTGTACCATTTTCGGGTATTGACACCAATTCTATCCTTTTTAGGTACTCGTCCGGACAGTTTATCGGTACTCGCACGGATTCTACCTTTTCCCGGTACTCGCCCGTATTGTACCATTTTCGGGTATTGACAACGATTCTACCGTTTTCAGGTGCTCGGCCGGACAGTTTATCGGTACTCGCACGGATTCTACCTTTTCCCGGTACTGGCCCGGATTGTACCATTTTCGGGTATTGACACCAATTCTATCCTTTTCAGGTACTCGTCTGGACAGTTCATCGGTACTCGCACGGATTTGACCTTTTCCCGGTACTGGCCCGGATTGTACCATTTTTGGGTATTGACACCGATTCTACCGTTTTCAGGTACTCGGCCGGACAGTTTTTCGGTACTCGCACGGATTCTACCTTTTCCCGGTACTGGCCCAGATTGTACCATTTTCGGGTATTGACACCGATTCTACCGTTTTCAGGTACTCCGCCGGACAGTTTATCGGTACTCGCACGGATTCTACTTTTTCCCGGTACTGGCCCGGATTGTACCATTTTCGGGTATTGACACCCATTCTATCCTTTTCAGGTACTCGGCCGGACAGTTTATCGGTACTCGCACAGATTCTTCCTTTTCCCGGTACTGGCCAGGATTGTACCATTTTCGGGTATTGACAACGGTTCTACCGTTTTCAGGCACTCGGCCGGACAGTTTATCCGTACTCGCACGGATTCTACCTTTTCCCGGTACTGGCCCGGATTGTACCATTTTCGGGTATTGACACCAATTCTATCCTTTTCAGGTACTCGTCTGGACAGTTCATCGGTACTCGCACGGATTTGACCTTTTCCCGGTACTGGCCCGGATTGTACCATTTTTGGGTATTGACACCGATTCTACCGTTTTCAGGTACTCGGCCGGACAGTTTTTCGGTACTCGCACGGATTCTACCTTTTCCCGGTACTGGCCCAGATTGTACCATTTTCGGGTATTGACACCGATTCTACCGTTTTCAGGTACTCCGCCGGACAGTTTATCGGTACTCGCACGGATTCTACCTTTTCCCGGTACTGGCCCGGATTGTACCATTTTCGGGTATTGACACCCATTCTATCCTTTTCAGGTACTCGGCCGGACAGTTTATCGGTACTCGCACGGATTCTTCCTTTTCCCGGTACTGGCCAGGATTGTACCATTTTCGGGTATTGACAACGGTTCTACCGTTTTCAGGCACTCGGCCGGACAGTTTATCCGTACTCGCACGGATTCTACCTTTTCCCGGTACTGGCCCGGATTGTACCATTTTCGGGTATTGACACCAATTCTATCCTTTTCAGGTACTCGTCTGGACAGTTCATCGGTACTCGCACGGATTTGACATTTTCCCGGTACTGGCCCGCATTGTACCATTTTCGGGTATTGACACCAATTCTATCCTTTTCAGGTACTCGTCCGGACAGTTTATCTGTACTCGCACGGATTCTACGTTTTCCTGGTACTGGCCCGGATTGTACCATTTTCGGGTATTGACACCAATTCTATCCTTTTTAGGTACTCGTCCGGACAGTTTATCTGTACTCGCACGGATTCTACCTTTTCCCGGTACTCGCCCGTATTGTACCATTTTCGGGTATTGACAACGATTCTACCGTTTTCAGGTGCTCGGCCGGACAGTTTATCGGTACTCGCACGGATTCTACCTTTTCCCGGTACTGGCCCGGATTGTACCATTTTCGGGTATTGACACCAATTCTATCCTTTTCAGGTACTCGTCTGGACAGTTCATCGGTACTCGCACGGATTTGACATTTTCCCGGTACTGGCCCGCATTGTACCATTTTCGGGTATTGACACCAATTCTATCCTTTTCAGGTACTCGTCCGGACAGTTTATCTGTACTCGCACGGATTCTACGTTTTCCTGGTACTGGCCCGGATTGTACCATTTTCGGGTATTGACACCAATTCTATCCTTTTTAGGTACTCGTCCGGACAGTTTATCGGTACTCGCACGGATTCTACCTTTTCCCGGTACTCGCCCGTATTGTACCATTTTCGGGTATTGACAACGATTCTACCGTTTTCAGGTGCTCGGCCGGACAGTTTATCGGTACTCGCACGGATTCTACCTTTTCCCGGTACTGGCCCGGATTGTACCATTTTCGGGTATTGACACCAATTCTATCCTTTTCAGGTACTCGTCTGGACAGTTCATCGGTACTCGCACGGATTTGACCTTTTCCCGGTACTGGCCCGGATTGTACCATTTTTGGGTATTGACACCGATTCTACCGTTTTCAGGTACTCGGCCGGACAGTTTTTCGGTACTCGCACGGATTCTACCTTTTCCAGGTACTGGCCCAGATTGTACCTTTTTCGGGTACTGACACCGATTCTACCGTTTTCAGGTACTCGGCCGGACAGTTTATCGGTACTCGCACGGATTCTACCTTTTCCCGGTACTGGCCCGGATTGTACCATTTTCGGGTATTGACACCCATTCTATCCTTTTCAGGTACCCGGCCGCACAGTTTATCGGTACTCGCACGGATTCTTCCTTTTCCCGGTACTGGCCCGGATTGTACCATTTTCGGGTATTGACAACGGTTCTATCGTTTTCAGGCACTCGGCCGGACAGTTTATCCGTACTCGCACGGATTCTACCTTTTCCCGGTACTGGCCCGGATTGTACCATTTTCGGGTATTGACACCGATTCTACAGTTGTCATGTACTCGGCCGGACAGTTTATCGGTACTCGCACGGATTCTACCTTTTCCCGGTACTGGTCCGGATTGTACCATTTTCAGGTATTGACACCAATTCCAATCTTTTTAGGCACTCGTCCGGACAGTTCATCGGTACTCGCACGGATTCGACCTTTTCCCGGTACTGGCCCGGATTCTTCCATTTTCGGGTATTGACACCGATTCTACCCTTTTCAGGGTCTGGTCCGGACGGTTTTTCGGTACTCGCATGGATTCTACATTTTCCCGGTACTGGCCCGGATTGTACCATTTTCGGGTATTGATACCAATTCTATCCTTTTTAGGTACTCGTCCGGACAGTTTATCGGTACTCGCACGGATTCTACCTTTTCCCGGTACTCGCCCGTATTGTACCATTTTCGGGTATTGACAACGATTCTACCGTTTTCAGGTGCTCGGCCGGACAGCTTATCGGTACTCGCACGGATTCTACCTTTTCCCGGTATTGGCCCGGATTGTACCATTTTCGGGTATTGACACCAATTCTATCATTTTTAGGTACTCGTCCGGACAGTTTATCGGTACTCGCACGGATTCTACCTTTTCCTGGTACTGGCCCGGATTGTACCATTTTCAGGTATTGACACCAATTCTATCCTTTTTAGGTACTCGTCCGGACAGTTTATCGGTACTCGCACGGATTCTACCTTTTCCCGGTACTGGCCCGGATTGTACCATTTTCGGGTATTGACACCCATTCTATCCTTTTCAGGTACTTGGCCGGACAGTTTATCGGTACTCGCACGGATTCTTCCTTTTCCCGGTACTGGCCAGGATTGTACCATTTTCGGGTATTGACAACGGTTCTACCGTTTTCAGGCACTCGGCCGGACAGTTTATCTGTACTCGCACGGATTCTACCTTTTCCCGGTACTGGCCCGGATTGTACCATTTTCGGGTATTGACACCAATTCTATCCTTTTCAGGTACTCGTCTGGACAGTTCATCGGTACTCGCACGGATTTGACCTTTTCCCGGTACTGGCCCGGATTGTACCATTTTTGGGTATTGACACCGATTCTACCGTTTTCAGGTACTCGGCCGGACAGTTTTTCGGTACTCGCACGGATTCTACCTTTTCCCGGTACTGGCCCAGATTGTACCATTTTCGGGTATTGACACCGATTCTACCGTTTTCAGGTACTCCGCCGGACAGTTTATCGGTACTCGCACGGATTCTACCTTTTCCCGATACTGGCCCGGATTATACCATTTTCGGGTATTGACACCCATTCTATCCTTTTCAGGTACTCGGCCGGACAGTTTATCGGTACTCGCACGGATTCTTCCTTTTCCCGGTACTGGCCAGGATTGTACCATTTTCGGGTATTGACAACGGTTCTACCGTTTTCAGGCACTCGGCCGGACAGTTTATCCGTACTCGCACGGATTCTACCTTTTCCCGGTACTGGCCCGGATTGTACCATTTTCGGGTATTGACACCAATTCTATCCTTTTCAGGTACTCGTCTGGACAGTTCATCGGTACTCGCACGGATTTGACATTTTCCCGGTACTGGCCCGCATTGTACCATTTGCGGGTATTGACACCAATTCTATCCTTTTCAGGTACTCGTCCGGACAGTTTATCTGTACTCGCACGGATTCTACCTTTTCCTGGTACTGGCCCGGATTGTACCATTTTCGGGTATTGACACCAATTCTATCCTTTTTAGGTACTCGTCCGGACAGTTTATCGGTACTCGCACGGATTCTACCTTTTCCCGGTACTCGCCCGTATTGTACCATTTTCGGGTATTGACAACGATTCTACCGTTTTCAGGTGCTCGGCCGGACAGTTTATCGGTACTCGCACGGATTCTACCTTTTCCCGGTACTGGCCCGGATTGTACCATTTTCGGGTATTGACACCAATTCTATCCTTTTCAGGTACTCGTCTGGACAGTTCATCGGTACTCGCACGGATTTTACCTTTTCCCGGTACTGGCCCGGATTGTACCATTTTTGGGTATTGACACCGATTCTACCGTTTTCAGGTACTCGGCCGGACAGTTTTTCGGTACTCGCACGGATTCTACCTTTTCCAGGTACTGGCCCAGATTGTACCTTTTTCGGGTACTGACACCGATTCTACCGTTTTCAGGTACTCGGCCGGACAGTTTATCGGTACTCGCACGGATTCTACCTTTTCCCGGTACTGGCCCGGATTGTACCATTTTCGGGTATTGACACCCATTCTATCCTTTTCAGGTACTCGGCCTGACAGTTTATCGGTACTCGCACGGATTCTTCCTTTTCCCGGTACTGGCCCGGATTGTACCATTTTCGGGTATTGACAACGGTTCTATCGTTTTCAGGCACTCG
This sequence comes from Vitis cinerea var. helleri x Vitis riparia, assembly GCA_946000715.1. NCBI lineage: Eukaryota > Viridiplantae > Streptophyta > Magnoliopsida > Vitales > Vitaceae > Vitis > Vitis cinerea var. helleri x Vitis riparia. The sequence continues at coordinate 15,559,851 of OX254005.1, read as the reverse complement.
GCCGGACAGTTTATCCGTACTCGCACGGATTCTACCTTTTCCCGGTACTGGCCCGGATTGTACCATTTTCGGGTATTGACACCGATTCTACAGTTGTCATGTACTCGGCCGGACAGTTTATCGGTACTCGCACGGATTCTACCATTTCCCGGTACTGGTCCGGATTGTACCATTTTCAGGTATTGACACCAATTCCATTCTTTTTAGGCACTCGTCCGGACAGTTCATCGGTACTCGCACGGATTCGACCTTTTCCCGGTACTGGCCCGGATTCTTCCATTTTCGGGTATTGACACCGATTCTACCCTTTTCAGGGTCTAGTCCGGACGGTTTTTCGGTACTCGCATGGATTCTACATTTTCCCGGTACTGGCCCGGATTGTACCATTTTCGGGTATTGATACCAATTCTATCCTTTTTAGGTACTCGTCCGGACAGTTTATCGGTACTCGCACGGATTCTACCTTTTCCCGGTACTCGCCCGTATTATACCATTTTCGGGTATTGACAACGATTCTACCGTTTTCAGGTGCTCGGCCGGACAGTTTATCGGTACTCGCACGGATTCTACCTTTTCCCGGTACTAGCCTGGATTCTTCCATTTTCGGGTATTGACACCGATTCTACCCTTTTCAGGGTCTGGTACGGACTGTTTTACGGTACTCGCATGGATTCTACCTTTTCCCGGTACTGGCCCGGATTGTACCATTTTCGGGTATTGACACCAATTCTATCCTTTTCAGGTACTCGTCCGAACAGTTTATCTGTACTCGCACGGATTCTACCTTTTCCCGGTACTGGCCCGGATTGTACCATTTTCGGGTATTGACACCAATTCTATCCTCTTCAGGTACTCGTCCGGACAGTTTATCTGTACTCGCATGGATTCTACCTTTTCCCGGTACTGGCCCGGATTGTAATATTTTCAGGTATTCACACGTATTCTATCGTTTTCAGGGTCTGGTCCGGACTGTTTTTCGGTACTCGCATGGATTCTACCTTTTCCCGGTACTGGCCCGGATTGTACCATTTTCGGGTATTGACACCAATTCTATCCTTTTCAGGTACTCGTCTGGACAGTTCATCGGTACTCGCACGGATTTGACCTTTTCCCGGTACTGGCCCGGATTGTACCATTTTCGGGTATTGACACCGATTCTACCGTTTTCAGGTACTCGGCCGGACAGTTTATCGGTACACGCACGGATTCTACCTTTTCCCGGTACTGGCCCGGATTGTACCATTGTCGGGTATTGACAACGGTTCTACCGTTTTCAAGTACTCGGCCGGACAGTTTATCCGTACTCGCACGGATTCTACCTTTTCCCGGTACTGGCCCGGATTGTACCATTTTCGGGTATTCACACGGATTCTACCGTTTGCAGGGTTTGGTCCTGACTGTTTGTCGGTACTAGCCTGGATTCTTCCATTTTCGGGTATTGACACCGATTCTACCCTTTTCAGGGTCTGGTACGGACTGTTTTGCGGTACTCGCATGGATTCTACCTTTTCCCGGTACTGGCCCGGATTGTACCATTTTCGGGTATTGACACCAATTCTATCCTTTTCAGGTACTCGTCCGGACAGTTTATCTGTACTCGCACGGATTCTACCTTTTCCTGGTACTGGCCCGGATTGTACCATTTTCGGGTATTGACACCAATTCTATCCTTTTGAGGTACTCGTCCGGACAGTTTATCGGTACTCGCACGGATTCTACCTTTTCCCACTAGTGGCCCGGATTGTACCATTTTCGGGTATTGACACCAATTCTATCCTTTTCAGGTACTCGTCCGGACTGTTTATTGGTACTCGCACGGATTCTACCTTTTCCCGGTACTCGCCCGTATTGTACCATTTTCGGGTATTGACAACGATTCTACCGTTTTCAGGTGCTCGGCCGGACAGTTTGTCGGTACTCGCACGGATTCTACCTTTTCCCGGTACTAGCCTGGATTCTTCCATTTTCGGGTATTGACACCGATTCTACCCTTTTCAGGGTCTGGTACGGACTGTTTTACGGTACTCGCATGGATTCTACCTTTTCCCGGTACTGGCCCGGATTGTACCATTTTCGGGTATTGACACCAATTCTATCCTTTTCAGGTACTCGTCCGGACAGTTTTGTCTGTACTCGCACGGATTCTACCTTTTCCCGGTACTGGCCCGGATTGTAATATTTTCAGGTATTCACACCTATTCTATCGTTTTCAGGGTCTGGTCCGGACTGTTTTTCGGTACTCGCATGGATTCTACCTTTTCCCGGTACTGGCCCGGATTGTACCATTTTCGGGTATTGACACCAATTCTATCCTTTTCAGGTACTCGTCTGGACAGTTCATCGGTACTCGCACGGATTTGACCTTTTCCTGGTACTGGCCCGGATTGTACCATTTTCGGGTATTGACACCGATTCTACCGTTTTCAGGTACTCGGCCGGACAGTTTATCGGTACACGCACGGATTCTACCTTTTCCCGGTACTGTCCCGGATTGTACCATTGTCGGGTATTGACAACGGTTCTACCGTTTTCAAGTACTCGGCCGGACAGTTTATCCGTACTCGCACGGATTCTACCTTTTCCCGGTACTGGCCCGGATTGTACCATTTTCGGGTATTCACACGGATTCTACCGTTTGCAGGGTTTGGTCCTGACTGTTTGTCGGTACTAGCCTGGATTCTTCCATTTTCGGGTATTGACACCGATTCTACCCTTTTCAGGGTCTGGTACGGACTGTTTTACGGTACTCGCATGGATTCTACCTTTTCCCGGTACTGGCCCGGATTGTACCATTTTCGGGTATTGACACCAATTCTATCCTTTTCAGGTACTCGTCCGGACAGTTTATCTGTACTCGCACGGATTCTACCTTTTCCTGGTACTGGCCCGGATTGTACCATTTTCGGGTATTGACACCAATTCTATCCTTTTGAGGTACTCGTCCGGACAGTTTATCGGTACTCGCACGGATTCTACCTTTTCCCACTAGTGGCCCGGATTGTACCATTTTCTGGTATTGACACCAATTCTATCCTTTTCAGGTACTCGTCCGGACAGTTTATCGGTACTCGCACGGATTCTACCTTTTCCCACTAGTGGCCCGGATTGTACCATTTTCGGGTATTGACACCAATTCTATCCTTTTCAGGTACTCGTCCGGACTGTTTATTGGTACTCGCACGGATTCTACCTTTTCCCGGTACTCGCCCGTATTGTACCATTTTCGGGTATTGACAACGATTCTACCGTTTTCAGGTGCTCGTCTGGACAGTTCATCGGTACTCGCACGGATTTGACCTTTTCCCGGTACTGGCCAGGATTCGACCATTTTCGAGTATTGACACCGATTCTACCCTTTTCAGGGTCTGGTCCGGACGGTTTTTCGGTACTCGCACGGATTCTACCTTTTCCCGGTACTGGCCCGGATTGTACCATTTTCGGGTATTGACACCAATTCTATCCTTTTCAGGTACTCGTCTGGACAGTTCATCGGTACTCGCACGGATTTGACCTTTTCCCGGTACTGGCCCGGATTGTACCATTTTCGGGTATTGACACCGATTCTACCGTTTTCATGTACTCGGCCGGACAGTTTATCGGTACTCGCACGGATTCTACCTTTTCCCGGTACTGGCCCGGATTGTACCATTTTCGGGTATTGACACCCATTCTATCCTTTTCAGGCACTCGTCCGGACAGTTCATCGGTACTCGCACGGATTTGACCTTTTCCCGGTACTGGCCCGGATTGTACCATTTTCGGGTATTCACACGGATTCTACCGTTTGCAGGGTTTGGTCCTGACTGTTTGTCGGTACTAGCCTGGATTCTTCCATTTTCGGGTATTGACACCGATTCTACCCTTTTCAGGGTCTGGTACGGACTGTTTTACGGTACTCGCATGGATTCTACCTTTTCCCGGTACTGGCCCGGATTGTACCATTTTCGGGTATTGACACCAATTCTATCCTTTTCAGGTACTCGTCCGGACAGTTTATCTGTACTCGCACGGATTCTACCTTTTCCTGGTACTGGCCCGGATTGTACCATTTTCGGGTATTGACACCAATTCTATCCTTTTGAGGTACTCGTCCGGACAGTTTATCGGTACTCGCACGGATTCTACCTTTTCCCACTAGTGGCCCGGATTGTACCATTTTCGGGTATTGACACCAATTCTATCCTTTTCAGGTACTCGTCCGGACTGTTTATTGGTACTCGCACGGATTCTACCTTTTCCCGGTACTCGCCCGTATTGTACCATTTTCGGGTATTGACAACGATTCTACCGTTTTCAGGTGCTCGGCCGGACAGTTTGTCGGTACTCGCACGGATTCTACCTTTTCCCGGTACTGGCCAGGATTCGACCATTTTCGAGTATTGACACCGATACTACCCTTTTCAGGGTCTGGTCCGGACGGTTTTTCGGTACTCGCACGGATTCTACCTTTTCCCGGTACTGGCCCGGATTGTACCATTTTCGGGTATTGACACCAATTCTATCCTTTTCAGGTACTCGTCTGGACAGTTCATCGGTACTCGCACGGATTTGACCTTTTCCCGGTACTGGCCCGGATTGTACCATTTTCGGGTATTGACACCGATTCTACAGTTTTCATGTACTCGGCCGGACAGTTTATCGGTACTCGCACGGATTCTACCTTTTCCCGGTACTGGCCCGGATTGTACCATTTTCGGGTATTGACACCCATTCTATCCTTTTCAGGCACTCGTCCGGACAGTTCATCGGTACTCGCACGGATTTGACCTTTTCCCGGTACTGGCCCGGATTGTACCATTTTCGGGTATTCACACGGATTCTACCGTTTGCAGGGTTTGGTCCTGACTGTTTGTCGGTACTAGCCTGGATTCTTCCATTTTCGGGTATTGACACCGATTCTACCCTTTTCAGGGTCTGGTACGGACTGTTTTACGGTACTCGCATGGATTCTACCTTTTCCCGGTACTGGCCCGGATTGTACCATTTTCGGGTATTGACACCAATTCTATCCTTTTCAGGTACTCGTCCGGACAGTTTATCTGTACTCGCACGGATTCTACCTTTTCCTGGTACTGGCCCGGATTGTACCATTTTCGGGTATTGACACCAATTCTATCCTTTTGAGGTACTCGTCCGGACAGTTTATCGGTACTCGCACGGATTCTACCTTTTCCCACTAGTGGCCCGGATTGTACCATTTTCGGGTATTGACACCAATTCTATCCTTTTCAGGTACTCGTCCGGACAGTTTATCGGTACTCGCACGGATTCTACCTTTTCCCGGTACTGGCCCAGATTGTACCATTTTCGGGTATTGACACCGATTCTACCGTTTTCAGGTACTCGGCCGGACTGTTCTTCGGTACTCGCACGGATTCTACCTTTTCCCGGTACTGGCCAGGATTCGACCATTTTCGAGTATTGACACCGATACTACCCTTTTCAGGGTCTGGTCCGGATGGTTTTTCGGTACTCGCACGGATTCTACCTTTTCCCGGTACTGGCCCGGATTGTACCATTTTCGGGTATTGACACCAATTCTATCCTTTTCAGGTACTCGTCTGGACAGTTCATCGGTACTCGCACGGATTTGACCTTTTCCCGGTACTGGCCCGGATTGTACCATTTTCGGGTATTGACACCGATTCTACAGTTTTCATGTACTCGGCCGGACAGTTTATCGGTACTCGCACGGATTCTACCTTTTCCCGGTACTGGCCCGGATTGTACCATTTTCGGGTATTGACACCCATTCTATCCTTTTCAGGCACTCGTCCGGACAGTTCATCGGTACTCGCACGGATTTGACCTTTTCCCGGTACTGGCCCGGATTGTACCATTTTCGGGTATTGACACCGATTCTACCGTTTTCAGGTACTCGGCCGGACAGTTTATCGGTACACACACGGATTCTACCTTTTCCCGGTACTGGCCCGGATTGTACCATTGTCGGGTATTGACAACGGTTCTACCGTTTTCAAGTACTCGGCCGGACAGTTTATCCGTACTCGCACGGATTCTACCTTTTCCCGGTACTGCCCCGGATTGTACCATTTTCGGGTATTCACACGGATTCTACCGTTTGCAGGGTTTGGTCCTGACTGTTTGTCGGTACTAGCCTGGATTCTTCCATTTTCGGGTATTGACACCGATTCTACCCTTTTCAGGGTCTGGTACGGACTGTTTTACGGTACTCGCATGGATTCTACCTTTTCCCGGTACTGGCCCGGATTGTACCATTTTCGGGTATTGACACCAATTCTATCCTTTTCAGGTACTCGTCCGGACAGTTTATCTGTACTCGCACGGATTCTACCTTTTCCTGGTACTGGCCCGGATTGTACCATTTTCGGGTATTGACACCAATTCTATCCTTTTGAGGTACTCGTCCGGACAGTTTATCGGTACTCGCACGGATTCTACCTTTTCCCACTAGTGGCCAGGATTGTACCATTTTCGGGTATTGACACCAATTCTATCCTTTTCAGGTACTCGTCCGGACTGTTTATCGGTACTCGCACGGATTCTACCTTTTCCCGGTACTCGCCCGTATTGTACCATTTTCGGGTATTGACAACGATTCTACCGTTTTCAGGTGCTCGGCCGGACAGTTTATCGGTACTCGCACGGATTCTACCTTTTCCCGGTACTAGCCTGGATTCTTCCATTTTCGGGTATTGACACCGATTCTACCCTTTTCAGGGTCTGGTACGGACTGTTTTACGGTACTCGCATGGATTCTACCTTTTCCCGGTACTGGCCCGGATTGTACCATTTTCGGGTATTGACACCAATTCTATCCTTTTCAGGTACTCGTCCGGACAGTTTTGTCTGTACTCGCACGGATTCTACCTTTTCCTGGTACTGGCCCGGATTGTACCATTTTCGGGTATTGACACCAATTCTATCCTTTTTAGGTACTCGTCCGGACAGTTTATCGGTACTCGCACGGATTCTACCTTTTCCCGGTACTGGCCCGGATTGTACCATTTTCGGGTATTGACACCAATTCTATCCTTTTCAGGTACTCGTCCGGACAGTTTATCTGTACTCGCACGGATTCTACCTTTTCCCGGTACTGGCCCGGATTGTAATATTTTCAGGTATTCACACGTATTCTATCGTTTTCAGGGTCTGGTCCGGACTGTTTTTCGGTACTCGCATGGATTCTACCTTTTCCCGGTACTGGCCCGGATTGTACCATTTTCGGGTATTGACACCAATTCTATCCTTTTCAGGTACTCGTCTGGACAGTTCATCGGTACTCGCACGGATTTGACCTTTTCCTGGTACTGGCCCGGATTGTACCATTTTCGGGTATTGACACCGATTCTACCGTTTTCAGGTACTCGGCCGGACAGTTTATCGGTACACGCACGGATTCTACCTTTTCCCGGTACTGGCCCGGATTGTACCATTTTCGGGTATTGACAACGGTTCTACCGTTTTCAAGTACTCGGCCGGACAGTTTATCCGTACTCGCACGGATTCTACCTTTTCCCGGTACTGGCCCGGATTGTACCATTTTCGGGTATTCACACGGATTCTACCGTTTGCAGGGTTTGGTCCTGACTGTTTGTCGGTACTAGCCTTGATTCTTCCATTTTCGGGTATTGACACCGATTCTACCCTTTTCAGGGTCTGGTACGGACTGTTTTACGGTACTCGCATGGATTCTACCTTTTCCCGGTACTGGCCCGGATTGTACCATTTTCGGGTATTGACACCAATTCTATCCTTTTCAGGTACTCGTCCGGACAGTTTATCTGTACTCGCACGGATTCTACCTTTTCCTGGTACTGGCCCGGATTGTACCATTTTCGGGTATTGACAACGATTCTACCGTTTTCAGGTGCTCGGCCGGACAGTTTATCGGTACTCGCACGGATTCTACCTTTTCCCGGTACTAGCCCGGATTCTTCCATTTTCGGGTATTGACACCGATTCTACCCTTTTCAGGGTCTGGTACGGACTGTTTTACGGTACTCGCATGGATTCTACCTTTTCCCGGTACTGGCCCGGATTGTACCATTTTCGGGTATTGACACCAATTCTATCCTTTTCAGGTACTCGTCCGGACAGTTTATCTGTACTCGCACGGATTCTACCTTTTCCTGGTACTGGCCCGGATTGTACCATTTTCGGGTATTGACACCAATTCTATCCTTTTGAGGTACTCGTCCGGACAGTTTATCGGTACTCGCACGGATTCTACCTTTTCCCGGTACTCGCCCGTATTGTACCATTTTCGGGTATTGACAACGATTCTACCGTTTTCAGGTGCTCGGCCGGACAGTTTATCGGTACTCGCACGGATTCTACCTTTTCCCGGTACTAGCCCGGATTCTTCCATTTTCGGGTATTGACACCGATTCTACCCTTTTCAGGGTCTGGTACGGACTGTTTTACGGTACTCGCATGGATTCTACCTTTTCCCGGTACTGGCCCGGATTGTACCATTTTCGGGTATTGACACCAATTCTATCCTTTTTAGGTACTCGTCCGGACAGTTTATCGGTACTCGCACGGATTCTACCTTTTCCCGGTACTCGCCCGTATTGTACCATTTTCGGGTATTGACAACGATTCTACCGTTTTCAGGTGCTCGGCCGGACAGTTTATCGGTACTCGCACGGATTCTACCTTTTCCCGGTACTAGCCTGGATTCTTCCATTTTCGGGTATTGACACCGATTCTACCCTTTTCAGGGTCTGGTACGGACTGTTTTACGGTACTCGCATGGATTCTACCTTTTCCCGGTACTGGCCCGGATTGTACCATTTTCGGGTATTGACACCAATTCTATCCTTTTCAGGTACTCGTCCGGACAGTTTTGTCTGTACTCGCACGGATTCTACCTTTTCCTGGTACTGGCCCGGATTGTACCATTTTCGGGTATTGACACCAATTCTATCCTTTTTAGGTACTCGTCCGGACAGTTTATCGGTACTCGCACGGATTCTACCTTTTCCCGGTACTGGCCCGGATTGTACCATTTTCGGGTATTGACACCAATTCTATCCTTTTCAGGTACTCGTCCGGACAGTTTATCTGTACTCGCACGGATTCTACCTTTTCCCGGTACTGGCCCGGATTGTAATATTTTCAGGTATTCACACGTATTCTATCGTTTTCAGGGTCTGGTCCGGACTGTTTTTCGGTACTCGCATGGATTCTACCTTTTCCCGGTACTGGCCCGGATTGTACCATTTTCGGGTATTGACACCAATTCTATCCTTTTCAGGTACTCGTCTGGACAGTTCATCGGTACTCGCACGGATTTGACCTTTTCCTGGTACTGGCCCGGATTGTACCATTTTCGGGTATTGACACCGATTCTACCGTTTTCAGGTACTCGGCCGGACAGTTTATCGGTACACGCACGGATTCTACCTTTTCCCGGTACTGGCCCGGATTGTACCATTTTCGGGTATTGACAACGGTTCTACCGTTTTCAAGTACTCGGCCGGACAGTTTATCCGTACTCGCACGGATTCTACCTTTTCCCGGTACTGGCCCGGATTGTACCATTTTCGGGTATTCACACGGATTCTACCGTTTGCAGGGTTTGGTCCTGACTGTTTGTCGGTACTAGCCTTGATTCTTCCATTTTCGGGTATTGACACCGATTCTACCCTTTTCAGGGTCTGGTACGGACTGTTTTACGGTACTCGCATGGATTCTACCTTTTCCCGGTACTGGCCCGGATTGTACCATTTTCGGGTATTGACACCAATTCTATCCTTTTCAGGTACTCGTCCGGACAGTTTATCTGTACTCGCACGGATTCTACCTTTTCCTGGTACTGGCCCGGATTGTACCATTTTCGGGTATTGACAACGATTCTACCGTTTTCAGGTGCTCGGCCGGACAGTTTATCGGTACTCGCACGGATTCTACCTTTTCCCGGTACTAGCCCGGATTCTTCCATTTTCGGGTATTGACACCGATTCTACCCTTTTCAGGGTCTGGTACGGACTGTTTTACGGTACTCGCATGGATTCTACCTTTTCCCGGTACTGGCCCGGATTGTACCATTTTCGGGTATTGACACCAATTCTATCCTTTTCAGGTACTCGTCCGGACAGTTTATCTGTACTCGCACGGATTCTACCTTTTCCTGGTACTGGCCCGGATTGTACCATTTTCGGGTATTGACACCAATTCTATCCTTTTGAGGTACTCGTCCGGACAGTTTATCGGTACTCGCACGGATTCTACCTTTTCCCGGTACTAGCCCGGATTCTTCCATTTTCGGGTATTGACACCGATTCTACCCTTTTCAGGGTCTGGTACGGACTGTTTTACGGTACTCGCATGGATTCTACCTTTTCCCGGTACTGGCCCGGATTGTACCATTTTCGGGTATTGACACCAATTCTATCCTTTTTAGGTACTCGTCCGGACAGTTTATCGGTACTCGCACGGATTCTACCTTTTCCCGGTACTCGCCCGTATTGTACCATTTTCGGGTATTGACAACGATTCTACCGTTTTCAGGTGCTCGGCCGGACAGTTTATCGGTACTCGCACGGATTCTACCTTTTCCCGGTACTAGCCTGGATTCTTCCATTTTCGGGTATTGACACCGATTCTACCCTTTTCAGGGTCTGGTACGGACTGTTTTACGGTACTCGCATGGATTCTACCTTTTCCCGGTACTGGCCCGGATTGTACCATTTTCGGGTATTGACACCAATTCTATCCTTTTCAGGTACTCGTCCGGACAGTTTTGTCTGTACTCGCACGGATTCTACCTTTTCCTGGTACTGGCCCGGATTGTACCATTTTCGGGTATTGACACCAATTCTATCCTTTTTAGGTACTCGTCCGGACAGTTTATCGGTACTCGCACGGATTCTACCTTTTCCCGGTACTGGCCCGGATTGTACCATTTTCGGGTATTGACACCAATTCTATCCTTTTCAGGTACTCGTCCGGACAGTTTATCTGTACTCGCACGGATTCTACCTTTTCCCGGTACTGGCCCGGATTGTAATATTTTCAGGTATTCACACGTATTCTATCGTTTTCAGGGTCTGGTCCGGACTGTTTTTCGGTACTCGCATGGATTCTACCTTTTCCCGGTACTGGCCCGGATTGTACCATTTTCGGGTATTGACACCAATTCTATCCTTTTCAGGTACTCGTCTGGACAGTTCATCGGTACTCGCACGGATTTGACCTTTTCCTGGTACTGGCCCGGATTGTACCATTTTCGGGTATTGACACCGATTCTACCGTTTTCAGGTACTCGGCCGGACAGTTTATCGGTACACGCACGGATTCTACCTTTTCCCGGTACTGGCCCGGATTGTACCATTTTCGGGTATTGACAACGGTTCTACCGTTTTCAAGTACTCGGCCGGACAGTTTATCCGTACTCGCACGGATTCTACCTTTTCCCGGTACTGGCCCGGATTGTACCATTTTCGGGTATTCACACGGATTCTACCGTTTGCAGGGTTTGGTCCTGACTGTTTGTCGGTACTAGCCTTGATTCTTCCATTTTCGGGTATTGACACCGATTCTACCCTTTTCAGGGTCTGGTACGGACTGTTTTACGGTACTCGCATGGATTCTACCTTTTCCCGGTACTGGCCCGGATTGTACCATTTTCGGGTATTGACACCAATTCTATCCTTTTCAGGTACTCGTCCGGACAGTTTATCTGTACTCGCACGGATTCTACCTTTTCCTGGTACTGGCCCGGATTGTACCATTTTCGGGTATTGACAACGATTCTACCGTTTTCAGGTGCTCGGCCGGACAGTTTATCGGTACTCGCACGGATTCTACCTTTTCCCGGTACTAGCCCGGATTCTTCCATTTTCGGGTATTGACACCGATTCTACCCTTTTCAGGGTCTGGTACGGACTGTTTTACGGTACTCGCATGGATTCTACCTTTTCCCGGTACTGGCCCGGATTGTACCATTTTCGGGTATTGACACCAATTCTATCCTTTTCAGGTACTCGTCCGGACAGTTTATCTGTACTCGCACGGATTCTACCTTTTCCTGGTACTGGCCCGGATTGTACCATTTTCGGGTATTGACACCAATTCTATCCTTTTGAGGTACTCGTCCGGACAGTTTATCGGTACTCGCACGGATTCTACCTTTTTCCGGTACTCGCCCGTATTGTACCATTTTCGGGTATTGACAACGATTCTACCGTTTTCAGGTGCTCGGCCGGACAGTTTATCGGTACTCGCACGGATTCTACCTTTTCCCGGTACTAGCCCGGATTCTTCCATTTTCGGGTATTGACACCGATTCTACCCTTTTCAGGGTCTGGTACGGACTGTTTTACGGTACTCGCATGGATTCTACCTTTTCCCGGTACTGGCCCGGATTGTACCATTTTCGGGTATTGACACCAATCTATCCTTTTTAGGTACTCGTCCGGACAGTTTATCGGTACTCGCACGGATTCTACCTTTTCCCGGTACTCGCCCGTATTGTACCATTTTCGGGTATTGACAACGATTCTACCGTTTTCAGGTGCTCGGCCGGACAGTTTATCGGTACTCGCACGGATTCTACCTTTTCCCGGTACTAGCCCGGATTCTTCCATTTTCGGGTATTGACACCGATTCTACCCTTTTCAGGGTCTGGTACGGACTGTTTTACGGTACTCGCATGGATTCTACCTTTTCCCGGTACTGGCCCGGATTGTACCATTTTCGGGTATTGACACCAATTCTATCCTTTTCAGGTACTCGTCCGGACAGTTTATCTGTACTCGCACGGATTCTACCTTTTCCCGGTACTGGCCCAGATTGTACCATTTTCGGGTATTGACACCGATTCTACCGTTTTCAGGTACTCGGCCGGACAGTTTATCGGTACTCGCACGGATTCTACCTTTTCCCGGTACTGGCCCAGATTGTACCATTTTCCGGTATTGACACCGATTCTACCGTTTTCAGGTACTCGGCCGGACAGTTTTTCGGTACTCGCACGGATTCTACCTTTTCCCGGTACTGGCCCAGATTGTACCATTTTCGGGTATTGACACCGATTCTACCGTTTTCAGGTACTCGGCCGGACAGTTTATCGGTACTCGCACGGATTCTACCTTTTCCCGGTACTGGCCCGGATTGTACCATTTTCGGGTATTGACACCCATTCTATCCTTTTCAGGTACTCGGCCGGACAGTTTATCGGTACTCGGACGGATTCTACCTTTTCCCGGTACTGGCCCGGATTGTACCATTTTCGGGTATTGACAACGGTTCTACCCATTTCAGGCACTCGGCCGGACAGTTTATCCGAACTCGCACGGATTCTACCTTTTCCCGGTACTGGCCCGGATTGTACCATTTTCGGGTATTGACACCGATTCTACCGTTTTCAGGTACTCGGCCGGACAGTTTATCGGTACACGCACGGATTCTACCTTTTCCCGGTACTGGCCCGGATTGTACCATTTTCGGGTATTGACAACGGTTCTACCGTTTCAAGTACTCGGCCGGACAGTTTATCCGTACTCGCACGGATTCTACCTTTTCCCGGTACTGGCCCGGATTGTACCATTTTCGGGTATTGACACCGATTCTACAGTTTTCATGTACTCGGCCGGACAGTTTATCGGTACTCGCACGGATTCTACCTTTCCCCGGTACTGGCCCGGATTGTACCATTTTCGGGTATTGACACCCATTCTATCCTTTTCAGGCACTCGTTCGGACAGTTCATCGGTACTCGCACGGATTCGACCTTTTCCCGGTACTGGCCCGGATTCTTCCATTTTCGGGTATTGACACCGATTCTACCCTTTTCAGGGTCTGGTCCGGACGGTTTTTCGGTACTCGCATGGATTCTACCTTTTCCCGGTACTGGCCCGAATTGTACCATTTTCGGGTATTGACACCAATTCTATCCTTTTTAGGTACTCGTCCGAACAGTTTATCGGTACTCGCACGGATTCTACCTTTTCCCGGTACTCGCCCGTATTGTACCATTTTCGGGTATTGACAACGATTCTACCGTTTTCAGGTGCTCGGCCGGACAGTTTATCGGTCCTCGCACGGATTCTACCTTTTCCCGGTACTAGCCCGGATTCTTCCATTTTCGGGTATTGACACCGATTCTACCCTTTTCAGGGTCTGGTACGGACTGTTTTACGGTACTCGCATGGATTCTACCTTTTCCCGGTACTGGCCCGGATTGTACCATTTTCGGGTATTGACACCAATTCTATCCTTTTCAGGTACTCGTCCGGACAGTTTATCTGTACTCGCACGGATTCTACCTTTTCCTGGTACTGGCCCGGATTGTACCATTTTCGGGTATTGACACCAATTCTATCCTTTTGAGGTACTCGTCCGGACAGTTTATCGGTACTCGCACGGATTCTACCTTTTCCCACTAGTGGCCCGGATTGTACCATTTTCGGGTATTGACACCAATTCTATCCTTTTCAGGTACTCGTCCGGACAGTTTATCTGTACTCGCACGGATTCTACCTTTTCCCGGTACTGGCCCGGATTGTAATATTTTCGGGTATTCACACGTATTCTACCGTTTTCAGGGTCTGGTCCGGACTGTTTTTCGGTACTCGCATGGATTCTACCTTTTCCCGGTACTGGCCCGGATTGTACCATTTTCGGGTATTGACACCAATTCTATCCTTTTCAGGTACTCGTCTGGACAGTTCATCGGTGCTCGCACGGATTTGACCTTTTCCCGGTACTGGCCCGCATTGTACCATTTTCGGGTATTGACACCGATTCTACCGTTTTCAGGTACTCGGCCGGACAGTTTATCGGTACATGCACGGATTCTACCTTTTCCCGGTACTGGCCCGGATTGTACCATTTTCGGGTATTGACACCGATTCTACCGTTTTCAGGTACCCGGCCGGACAGTTTATCGGTACTCGCACGGATTCTACCTTTTCCCGGTACTGGCCCGGATTGTACCATTTTCGGGTATTGACAACGGTTCTACCGTTTTCAAGTACTCGGCCAGACAGTTTATTCGTACTCGCACGGATTCTACCTTTTCCCGGTACTGGCCCGGATTGTACCATTTTCGGGTATTGACACCCATTCTACAGATTTCATGTACTCGGCCGGACAGATTATCGGTACTCGCACGGATTCTACCTTTTCCCGGTACTGGCCCGGATTGTATCATTTTCGGGTATTGACACCCATTCTATCCTTTTCAGGCACTCGTCCGGACAGTTCATCGGTACTCGCACGGATTCGACCTTTTCCCGGTACTGGCCCGGATTCTTCCATTTTCGGGTATTGACACCGATTCTACCCTTTTCAGGGTCTGGTCCGGACGGTTTTTCGGTACTCGCATGGATTCTACCTTTTCCCGGTACTGGCCCGGATTGTACCATTTTCGGGTTTTGACACCAATTCTATCCTTTTTAGGTACTCGTCCGGACAGTTTATCGGTACTCGCACGGATTCTACCTTTTCCCGGTACTCGCCCGTATTGTACCATTTTCGGGTATTGACAACGATTCTACCGTTTTCAGGTGCTCGGCCGGACAGTTTATCGGTACTCGCACGGATTCTACCTTTTCCCGGTACTAGCCCGGATTCTTCCATTTTCGGGTATTGACACCGATTCTACCCTTTTCAGGGTCTGGTACGGACTGTTTTACGGTACTCGCATGGATTCTACCTTTTCCCGGTACTGGCCCGGATTGTACCATTTTCGGGTATTGACACCAATTCTATCCTTTTCAGGTACTCGTCCGGACAGTTTATCTGTACTCGCACGGATTCTACCTTTTCCTGGTACTGGCCCGGATTGTACCATTTTCGGGTATTGACACCAATTCTATCCTTTTGAGGTACTCGTCCGGACAGTTTATCGGTACTCGCACGGATTCTACCTTTTCCCACTAGTGGCCCGGATTGTACCATTTTCGGGTATTGACACCAATTCTATCCTTTTCAGGTACTCGTCCGGACTGTTTATCGGTACTCGCACGGATTCTACCTTTTCCCGGTACTGGCCCAGATTGTACCATTTTCGGGTATTGACACCGATTCTACCGTTTTCAGGTACTCGGCCGGACTGTTCTTCGGTACTCGCACGGATTCTACCTTTTCCCCGTACTGGCCAGGATTCGACCATTTTCGAGTATTGACACCGATACTACCCTTTTCAGGGTCTGGTCCGGACGGTTTTTCGGTACTCGAACGGATTCTACCTTTTCCCGGTACTGGCCCGGATTGTACCATTTTCGGGTATTGACACCAATTCTATCCTTTTCAGGTACTCGTCCGGACAGTTCATCGGTACTCGCTCGGATTTGACCTTTTCCCGGTACTGGCCCGGATTGTACCATTTTCAGGTATTGACACCGATTCTACCGTTTTCAGGTACTCGGCCGGACAGTTTATCGGTACTCGCACGGATTCGACCTTTTCCCGGTACTAGCCCGGATTCTTCCATTTTCGGGTATTGACACCGATTCTACCCTTTTGAGGGTCTGGTACGGACTTTTTTACGGTACTCGCATGGATTCTACCTTTTCCCGGTACTGGCCCGGATTGTACCATTTTCGGGTATTGACACCAATTCTATCCTTTTCAGGTACTCGTCTGGACAGTTCATCGGTACTCGCACGGATTTGACCTTTTCCCGGTACTGGCCCGCATTGTACCATTTTCGGGTATTGACACCAATTCTATCCTTTTCAGGTACTCGTCCGGACAGTTTATCTGTACTCGCACGGATTCTACCTTTTCCTGGTACTGGCCCGGATTGTACCATTTTCGGGTATTGACACCAATTCTATCCTTTTGAGGTACTCGTCCGGACAGTTTATCGGTACTCGCACGGATTCTACCTTTTCCCGGTACTCGCCCGTATTGTACCATTTTCGGGTATTGACAACGATTCTACCGTTTTCAGGTGCTCGGCCGGACAGTTTATCTGTACTCGCACGGATTCTACCTTTTCCCGGTACTGGCCCGGATTGTACCATTTTCGGGTATTGACACCAATTCTATCCTTTTCAGGTACTCGTCCGGACAGTTTATCTGTACTCGCACGGATTCTACCTTTTCCCGGTACTGGCCCAGATTGTACCATTTTCGGGTATTGACACCAATTCTATCCTTTTCAGGTACTCGTCTGGACAGTTCATCGGTACTCGCACGAATTTGACCTTTTCCCGGTACTGGCCCGCATTGTACCATTTTCGGGTATTGACACCGATTCTACCCTTTTCAGGGTCTGGTACGGACTGTTTTACGGTACTCGCATGGATTCTACCTTTTCCCGGTACTGGCCCGGATTGTACCATTTTCGGGTATTGACACCAATTCTATCCTTTTCAGGTACTCGTCCGGACAGTTTATCTGTACTCGCACGGATTCTACCTTTTCCCGGTACTGGCCCGGATTGTACCATTTTCGGGTATTGACACCAATTCTATCCTTTTCAGGTACTCGTCCGGACAGTTTATCTGTACTCGCACGGATTCTACCTTTTCCCGGTACTGGCCCGGATTGTACCATTTTCGGGTATTGACACCAATTCTATCCTTTTCAGGTACTCGTCTGGACAGTTCATCGGTACTCGCACGGATTTGACCTTTTCCCGGTACTGGCCCGCATTGTACCATTTTCGGGTATTGACACCGATTCTACCGTTTTCAGGTACTCGGCCGGACAGTTTATCGGTACATGCACGGATTCTACCTTTTCCCGGTACTGGCCCGGATTGTACCATTTTCGGGTATTGACACCGATTCTACCGTTTTCAGGTACCCGGCCGGACAGTTTATCGGTACTCGCACGGATTCTACCTTTTCCCGGTACTGGCCCGGATTGTACCATTTTCGGGTATTGACAACGGTTCTACCGTTTTCAAGTACTCGGCCGGACAGTTTATTCGTACTCGCACGGATTCTACCTTTTCCCGGTACTGGCCCGGATTGTACCATTTTCGGGTATTGACACCCATTCTACAGATTTCATGTACTCGGCCGGACAGTTTATCGGTACTCGCACGGATTCTACCTTTTCCCGGTACTGGCCCGGATTGTACCATTTTCGGGTATTGACACCCATTCTATCCTTTTCAGGCACTCGTCCGGACAGTTCATCGGTACTCGCACGGATTCGACCTTTTCCCGGTACTGGCCCGGATTCTTCCATTTTCGGGTATTGACACCGATTCTACCCTTTTCAGGGTCTGGTCCGGACTGTTTTTCGGTACTCGCATGGATTCTACCTTTTCCCGGTACTGGCCCGGATTGTACCATTTTCGGGTATTGACACCAATTCTATCCTTTTTAGGTACTCGTCCGGACAGTTTATCGGTACTCGCACGGATTCTACCTTTTCCCGGTACTCGCCCGTATTGTACCATTTTCGGGTATTGACAACGATTCTACCGTTTTCAGGTGCTCGGCCGGACAGTTTATCGGTACTCGCACGGATTCTACCTTTTCCCGGTACTAGCCCGGATTCTTCCATTTTCGGGTATTGACACTGATTCTACCCTTTTCAGGGTCTGGTACGGACTGTTTTACGGTACTCGCATGGATTCTACCTTTTCCCGGTACTGGCCCGGATTGTACCATTTTCGGGTATTGACACCAATTCTATCCTTTTCAGGTACTCGTCCGGACAGTTTATCTGTACTCGCACAGATTCTACCTTTTCCTGGTACTGGCCCGGATTGTACCATTTTCGGGTATTGACACCAATTCTATCCTTTTTAGGTACTCGTCCGGACAGTTTATCGGTACTCGCACGGATTCTACTTTTTCCCGGTACTGGCCCGGATTGTACCATTTTCGGGTATTGACACCAATTCTATCCTTTTCAGGTACTCGTCCGGACAGTTTATCTGTACTCGCACAGATTCTACCTTTTCCCGGTACTGGCCCGGATTGTAATATTTTCGGGTATTCACACGTATTCTACCGTTTTCAGGGTCTGGTCCGGACTGTTTTTCGGTACTCGCATGGATTCTACCTTTTCCCGGTACTGGCCCGGATTGTACCATTTTCGGGTATTGACACCAATTCTATCCTTTTCAGGTACTCGTCTGGACAGTTCATCGGTACTCGCACGGATTTGACCTTTTCCCGGTACTGGCCCGGATTGTACCATTTTCGGGTATTGACACCGATTCTACAGTTTTCATGTACTCGGCCGGACAGTTTATCGGTACTCGCACGGATTCTACCTTTTCCCGGTACTGGCCCGGATTGTACCATTTTCGGGTATTGACACCCATTCTATCCTTTTCAGGCACTCGTCCGGACAGTTCATCGGTACTCGCACGGATTCGACCTTTTCCCGGTACTGGCCCGAATTCTTCCATTTTCGGGTATTGACACCGATTCTACCCTTTTCAGGGTCTGGTCCGGACGGTTTTTCGGTACTCGCATAGATTCTACCTTTTCCCGGTACTGGCCCGGATTGTACCATTTTCGGGTATTGACACCAATTCTATCCTTTTTAGGTAATCGTCCGGACAGTTTATCGGTACTCGGACGGATTCTACCTTTTCCCGGTACTCGCCCGGATTGTACCATTTTCGGGTATTGACACCGATTCTACCGTTTTCAGGTACTCGGCCGGACAGTTTATCGGTACTCGCACGGATTCTACCTTTTCCCGGTATTGGCCCGGATTGTACCATTCTCGGGTATTGACACCCATTCTATCCTTTTCAGGTACTCGTCCGGACAATTCATCGGTACTAGCACGGATACGACCTTTTCCCGGTATTGGCCCGGATTCTTCAATTTTCGGGTATTGACACCGATTCTACCCTTTTCAGGGTCTGGTCCGGACGGTTTTTCGGTACTCGTATGGATTCTACCTTTTCCCGGTACTGGCCCGGATTGTACCATTTTCGGGTATTGACACCAATTCTATCCTTTTTAGGTACTGGTCCGGACAATTTATCGGTACTCGCACGGATTCTACCTTTTCCCGGTATTGGCCCGGATTGTACCATTTTCGGGAATTCACCCCGATTCTACCCTATTCAGGGTCTGGTCCGGACAGTTTTTCGGTACTCGCACGGATTCTACCTTTTAGCGGTACCGGCCCGGATTCTACCATTTTCGGGTACTGACACCGATTCTACACTTTTCAGGGTCTGGTACGGACAGTTTTTCGGTACTCGCACGGATTCTACCTTTTCCTGGTACCGGCCCGGATTCTATCATTTTCGGGTAGTGACACCGATTCTACCATTTTCAGGTTCTGGTCCGGACAGTTTTTCGGTACTCGCACGGATTCTACCCTTTCCTGGTACCGGCCCAGATTCTACCATTTTCGGGTACTGACACCGATTCTTCACTTTTCATGGTCTAGTCCGGACAATTTCTCGGTACTCGCATGGATTCAACCTTTTCCCGGTACCGGTCCGGATTCTATCATTTTCGGGTACTGACACCAATTCTACCATTTTCAGGTTCTGGTCCGGACAGTTTTTCGGTACTCGCACGGATTCTACCTTTTCCCGGTACTGCCCGGATTGTACCATTTTCAGGAATTCACCCTGATTCTACCCTATTCAGGGTCTGATCCGGACAGTTTTTCGGTACTCGTACGGATTCTATCTTTTCCCGGTACTGGCCCGGATTGTGCCATTTTCGGGAATTCACCCCGATTCTACCCTATTCAGGGTCTGATCCGGACAGTTTTTCGGTACTCGCACGGATTCTACCCTTTCCTGGTACCGGCCCAGATTCTACCATTTTCGGGTACTGACACCGATTCTTCACTTTTCATGGTCTAGTCCGGACAATTTCTCGGTACTCGCATGGATTCAACCTTTTCCCGGTACCGGCCCGGATTCTATCATTTTCGGGTACTGACACCAATTCTACCATTTTCAGGTTCTGGTCCGGACAGTTTTTCGGTACTCGCACGGATTCTATCTTTTCCCGGTACTGGCCCGGATTCTACCATTTTCGGGTATTGACACCGATTCTACCCTTTTCAGGGTCTGGTCCGGACAGTTTGTCGGTACTCGTACGGATTCTACCTTTTCCCAGTACTGGCCCGGATTATACCATTTTCGGGTATTAACACCGATTCTACCCTATTCAGGGTCTGGTCCGGACAGTTTTTCGGTACTCGCATGGATTCAACATTTTCCCGGTACCGGCCCGGATTCTACTGTTTTCGGGTACTGACACCGATTCTACCATTTTCAGGGTCTGGTCCGGACAGTTTTTCGGTACTCGCACGGATTCTACCTTTTCCCGGTACTGGCCCGGATTGTGCCATTTTCGGGAATTCACCCCGATTCTACCCTATTCAGGGTCTGATCCAGACAGTTTTTCGGTACTCGCACGGATTCTACCTTTTCCCGGTACCGGCCCAGATTCTACCATTTTCGGGTACTGACACCGATTCTACACTTTTCATGGTCTAGTCCGGACAGTTTTTCGGTACTCGCACGGATTCTATCTTTTCCCGGTACCGGCCCGGATTCTACCATTTTCGGATACTGACACCGATTCTACCATTTTCAGGGTCTGGTCCGGACAGTTTTTCGGTACTCGCACGGATTCTACCTTTTCCCGGTACTGGCCCGGATTGTGCCATTTTCGGGAATTCACCCCGATTCTACCCTATTCAGGGTCTGAGCCGGACAGTTTTTCGGTACTCGCACGGATTCTACCTTTTCCCGGTACCGGCCCGGATTCTATCATTTTCGGGTAGTGACACCGATTCTACCCTTTTCAGGTTCTGGTCCGGACGGTTTTTCGGTACTCGCACGGATTCTATCTTTTCCCGGTACCGGCCCGGATTCTACCATTTTCGGGTATTGACACTGATTCTACCCTTTTCAGGGTCTGGTCCGGACAGTTTTTCGGTACTCGTACGGATTCTACCTTTTCCCAGTACTGGCCCGGATTATACCATTTTCGGGTATTAACACCGATTCTACCCTATTCAGGGTCTGGTCAGGACAGTTTTTCGGTACTCGCACGGATTCTACCTTTTCCCGGTACTGGCCCGATTGTACCATTTTCGGGAATTCACCCCGATTCTACCCTATTCAGGGTCTGGTCCGGACAGTTTTTAGGTACTCGCACGGATTCCTCCTTTTCCCGGTACGGGGCCGGATTCGACAATTTTCGGGTATTAACACCGATTCTACCCTATTCAGGGTCTGGTCCGGACAGTTTTTCGAGACTCGCACGAATTCTACCTTTTCCCGGTACCGGCCCAGATTCTACCATTTTCGGGTACTGACAACGATTCTACACTTTTCATGGTCTGGTCCGGACAGTTTTTCGGTACTCGCACGGATTCTATCTTTTCCCGGTACCGGCCCGGATTCTACCATTTTCGGGTATTGACACCGATTCTACCATTTTCAGGGTCTGGTCCGGACAGTTTTTCGGTACTCGCACGGATTCTACCTTTTCCCGGTACTGGCCCGGATTGTGCCATTTTCGGGAATTCACCCCGATTCTACCCTATTCAGGGTCTGATCCGGACAGTTTTTCGGTACTCGCACGGATTCTACCTTTTCCCGGTACCGGCCCAGATTCTACCATTTTCGGGTACTGACACCGATTCTACACTTTTCATGGTCTAGTCCGGACAGTTTCTCGGTACTCGCATGGATTCAACCTTTTCCCGGTACCGTCCCGGATTCTATCATTTTCGGGTACTGACACCGATTCTACCATTTTCAGGGTCTGGTCCGGACAGTTTTTCGGTACTAGCACGGATTCTACCTTTTCCCGGTACTGGCCCGGATTGTACCATTTTCGGGAATTCACCCTGATTCTACCCTATTCAGGGTCTGATCCGGACAGTTTTTCGGTACTCGCACGGATTCTATCTTTTCCCGGTACCGGCCCGGATTCTACCATTTTCGGGTATTGACACCGATTCTACCCTTTTCAGGGTCTGGTCCGGACAGTTTGTCGGTACTCGCATGGATTCAACCTTTTCCCCGTACCGGCCCGGATTCTACCGTTTTCGGGTACTGACACCGATTCTACCATTTTCAGGGTCTGGTCCGGACAGTTTTTCGGTACTAGCACGGATTCTACCTTTTCCCGGTACCGGCCCAGATTGTACCATTTTCGGGAATTCACCCTGATTCTACCCTATTCAGGGTCTGATCCGGACAGTTTTTCGGTACTCGCACGGATTCTATCTTTTCCCGGTACCGGCCCGGATTCTACCGTTTTCGGGTATTAACACCGATTCTACCCTTTTCAGGGTCTGGTCCGGACAGTTTGTCGGTACTCGCATGGATTCAACCTTTTCCCCGTACCGGCCCGGATTCTACCGTTTTCGGGAATTCAACCCGATTCTACCCTATTCAAGGTCTGATCCGGACAGTTTTTCGGTACTCGCACGGATTCAATCTTTTCCCGGTACCTGCCCGGATTCTACCATTTTCGGGTATTGACACCGATTGTACACTTTTCAGGGTCTGGTCCGGACAGTTTTTCGGTACTCGCACGGATTCTACCTATTCCCGGTACCGGCCCGGATTCTACCATTTTCGGGTAGTGATAACCGATTCTACCCTTTTCAGGGTCTGGTCCGGACAGTTTTTCGGTACTCGCACGGATTCTATTTTTTCCCGGTACCTGCCCGGATTCTACCATTTTCGGGTATTGACACCGATTCTACACTTTTCAGGGTCTGGTCCGGACAGTTTTTCGGTACTCGCACGGATTCTACCTTTTCCCGGTACCGGCCCGGATTCTACCATTTTCGGGTAGTGATAACCGATTCTACCCTTTTCAGGGTCTGGTCCGGACAGTTTTTCGGTACTCGCACGGATTCTACCTTTTCCCGGTACTGGCCCGGATTGTACCATTTTCGGGTAGTGATAACCGATTCTACCCTTTTCAGGGTCTGGTCCGGACAGTTTTTCGGTACTCGCACGGATTCTACCTTTTCCCGGTACCGGCCCGGATTCTACCATTTTCGGGTAGTGATAACCGATTCTACCCTTTTCAGGGTCTGGTCTGGACAGTTTTTCGGTACTCACACGGATTCTATCTTTTCCCGGTACCTGCCCGGATTCTACCATTTTCGGGTATTGACACCGATTCTACACTTTTCAGGGTCTGGTCCGGACAGTTTTTCGGTACTCGCACGGATTCTACCTTTTCCCGATACCGGCCCGGATTCTACCATTTTCGGGTAGTGATAACCGATTCTACCCTTTTCAGGGTCTGGTCCGGACAGTTTTTCGGTACTCGCACGGATTCTACCTTTTCCCGGTACTGGCCCGGATTCTACCATTTTCGGGTAGTGATAACCGATTCTACCCTTTTCAGGGTCTGGTCCGGACAGTTTTTCGGTACTCGCACGGATTCTACCTTTTCCCGGTACAGGCCCGGATTGTACCATTTTCGGGTAGTGATAACCGATTCTACCCTTTTCAGGGTCTGGTCCGGACAGTTTTTCGGTACTCGTACGGATTCTACCTTTTCCCAGTACTGGCCCGGATTATACCATTTTCGGGTATTAACACCGATTCTACCCTATTCAGGGTCTGGTCAGGACAGTTTTTCGGTACTCGCACGGATTCTACCTTTTCCCGGTACTGGCCCGGATTGTACCATTTTCGGGAATTCACCCCGATTCTACCCTATTCAGGGTCTGGTCCGGACAGTTTTTAGGTACTCGCACGGATTCCTCCTTTTCCCGGTACGGGGCCGGATTCGACAATTTTCGGGTATTAACACCGATTCTACCCTATTCAGGGTCTGGTCCGGACAGTTTTTCGAGACTCGCACGAATTCTACCTTTTCCCGGTACCGGCCCAGATTCTACCATTTTCGGGTACTGACAACGATTCTACACTTTTCATGGTCTGGTCCGGACAGTTTTTCGGTACTCGCACGGATTCTATCTTTTCCCGGTACCGGCCCGGATTCTACCATTTTCGGGTATTGACACCGATTCTACCATTTTCAGGGTCTGGTCCGGACAGTTTTTCGGTACTCGCACGGATTCTACCTTTTCCCGGTACTGGCCCGGATTGTGCCATTTTCGGGAATTCACCCCGATTCTACCCTATTCAGGGTCTGATCCGGACAGTTTTTCGGTACTCGCACGGATTCTACCTTTTCCCGGTACCGGCCCAGATTCTACCATTTTCGGGTACTGACACCGATTCTACACTTTTCATGGTCTAGTCCGGACAGTTTCTCGGTACTCGCATGGATTCAACCTTTTCCCGGTACCGTCCCGGATTCTATCATTTTCGGGTACTGACACCGATTCTACCATTTTCAGGGTCTGGTCCGGACAGTTTTTCGGTACTAGCACGGATTCTACCTTTTCCCGGTACTGGCCCGGATTGTACCATTTTCGGGAATTCACCCTGATTCTACCCTATTCAGGGTCTGATCCGGACAGTTTTTCGGTACTCGCACGGATTCTATCTTTTCCCGGTACCGGCCCGGATTCTACCATTTTCGGGTATTGACACCGATTCTACCCTTTTCAGGGTCTGGTCCGGACAGTTTGTCGGTACTCGCATGGATTCAACCTTTTCCCCGTACCGGCCCGGATTCTACCGTTTTCGGGTACTGACACCGATTCTACCATTTTCAGGGTCTGGTCCGGACAGTTTTTCGGTACTAGCACGGATTCTACCTTTTCCCGGTACCGGCCCAGATTGTACCATTTTCGGGAATTCACCCTGATTCTACCCTATTCAGGGTCTGATCCGGACAGTTTTTCGGTACTCGCACGGATTCTATCTTTTCCCGGTACCGGCCCGGATTCTACCGTTTTCGGGTATTAACACCGATTCTACCCTTTTCAGGGTCTGGTCCGGACAGTTTGTCGGTACTCGCATGGATTCAACCTTTTCCCCGTACCGGCCCGGATTCTACCGTTTTCGGGAATTCAACCCGATTCTACCCTATTCAGGGTCTGATCCGGACAGTTTTTCGGTACTCGCACGGATTCAATCTTTTCCCGGTACCTGCCCGGATTCTACCATTTTCGGGTATTGACACCGATTGTACACTTTTCAGGGTCTGGTCCGGACAGTTTTTCGGTACTCGCACGGATTCTACCTATTCCCGGTACCGGCCCGGATTCTACCATTTTCGGGTAGTGATAACCGATTCTACCCTTTTCAGGGTCTGGTCCGGACAGTTTTTCGGTACTCGCACGGATTCTATTTTTTCCCGGTACCTGCCCGGATTCTACCATTTTCGGGTATTGACACCGATTCTACACTTTTCAGGGTCTGGTCCGGACAGTTTTTCGGTACTCGCACGGATTCTACCTTTTCCCGGTACCGGCCCGGATTCTACCATTTTCGGGTAGTGATAACCGATTCTACCCTTTTCAGGGTCTGGTCCGGACAGTTTTTCGGTACTCGCACGGATTCTACCTTTTCCCGGTACTGGCCCGGATTGTACCATTTTCGGGTAGTGATAACCGATTCTACCCTTTTCAGGGTCTGGTCCGGACAGTTTTTCGGTACTCGCACGGATTCTACCTTTTCCCGGTACCGGCCCGGATTCTACCATTTTCGGGTAGTGATAACCGATTCTACCCTTTTCAGGGTCTGGTCTGGACAGTTTTTCGGTACTCACACGGATTCTATCTTTTCCCGGTACCTGCCCGGATTCTACCATTTTCGGGTATTGACACCGATTCTACACTTTTCAGGGTCTGGTCCGGACAGTTTTTCGGTACTCGCACGGATTCTACCTTTTCCCGATACCGGCCCGGATTCTACCATTTTCGGGTAGTGATAACCGATTCTACCCTTTTCAGGGTCTGGTCCGGACAGTTTTTCGGTACTCGCACGGATTCTACCTTTTCCCGGTACTGGCCCGGATTCTACCATTTTCGGGTAGTGATAACCGATTCTACCCTTTTCAGGGTCTGGTCCGGACAGTTTTTCGGTACTCGCACGGATTCTACCTTTTCCCGGTACAGGCCCGGATTGTACCATTTTCGGGTAGTGATAACCGATTCTACCCTTTTCAGGGTCTGGTCCGGACAGTTTTTCGGTACTCGTACGGATTCTACCTTTTCCCAGTACTGGCCCGGATTATACCATTTTCGGGTATTAACACCGATTCTACCCTATTCAGGGTCTGGTCAGGACAGTTTTTCGGTACTCGCACGGATTCTACCTTTTCCCGGTACTGGCCCGGATTGTACCATTTTCGGGAATTCACCCCGATTCTACCCTATTCAGGGTCTGGTCCGGACAGTTTTTAGGTACTCGCACGGATTCCTCCTTTTCCCGGTACGGGGCCGGATTCGACAATTTTCGGGTATTAACACCGATTCTACCCTATTCAGGGTCTGGTCCGGACAGTTTTTCGAGACTCGCACGAATTCTACCTTTTCCCGGTACCGGCCCAGATTCTACCATTTTCGGGTACTGACAACGATTCTACACTTTTCATGGTCTGGTCCGGACAGTTTTTCGGTACTCGCACGGATTCTATCTTTTCCCGGTACCGGCCCGGATTCTACCATTTTCGGGTATTGACACCGATTCTACCATTTTCAGGGTCTGGTCCGGACAGTTTTTCGGTACTCGCACGGATTCTACCTTTTCCCGGTACTGGCCCGGATTGTGCCATTTTCGGGAATTCACCCCGATTCTACCCTATTCAGGGTCTGATCCGGACAGTTTTTCGGTACTCGCACGGATTCTACCTTTTCCCGGTACCGGCCCAGATTCTACCATTTTCGGGTACTGACACCGATTCTACACTTTTCATGGTCTAGTCCGGACAGTTTCTCGGTACTCGCATGGATTCAACCTTTTCCCGGTACCGTCCCGGATTCTATCATTTTCGGGTACTGACACCGATTCTACCATTTTCAGGGTCTGGTCCGGACAGTTTTTCGGTACTAGCACGGATTCTACCTTTTCCCGGTACTGGCCCGGATTGTACCATTTTCGGGAATTCACCCTGATTCTACCCTATTCAGGGTCTGATCCGGACAGTTTTTCGGTACTCGCACGGATTCTATCTTTTCCCGGTACCGGCCCGGATTCTACCATTTTCGGGTATTGACACCGATTCTACCCTTTTCAGGGTCTGGTCCGGACAGTTTGTCGGTACTCGCATGGATTCAACCTTTTCCCCGTACCGGCCCGGATTCTACCGTTTTCGGGTACTGACACCGATTCTACCATTTTCAGGGTCTGGTCCGGACAGTTTTTCGGTACTAGCACGGATTCTACCTTTTCCCGGTACCGGCCCAGATTGTACCATTTTCGGGAATTCACCCTGATTCTACCCTATTCAGGGTCTGATCCGGACAGTTTTTCGGTACTCGCACGGATTCTATCTTTTCCCGGTACCGGCCCGGATTCTACCGTTTTCGGGTATTAACACCGATTCTACCCTTTTCAGGGTCTGGTCCGGACAGTTTGTCGGTACTCGCATGGATTCAACCTTTTCCCCGTACCGGCCCGGATTCTACCGTTTTCGGGAATTCAACCCGATTCTACCCTATTCAGGGTCTGATCCGGACAGTTTTTCGGTACTCGCACGGATTCAATCTTTTCCCGGTACCTGCCCGGATTCTACCATTTTCGGGTATTGACACCGATTGTACACTTTTCAGGGTCTGGTCCGGACAGTTTTTCGGTACTCGCACGGATTCTACCTATTCCCGGTACCGGCCCGGATTCTACCATTTTCGGGTAGTGATAACCGATTCTACCCTTTTCAGGGTCTGGTCCGGACAGTTTTTCGGTACTCGCACGGATTCTATTTTTTCCCGGTACCTGCCCGGATTCTACCATTTTCGGGTATTGACACCGATTCTACACTTTTCAGGGTCTGGTCCGGACAGTTTTTCGGTACTCGCACGGATTCTACCTTTTCCCGGTACCGGCCCGGATTCTACCATTTTCGGGTAGTGATAACCGATTCTACCCTTTTCAGGGTCTGGTCCGGACAGTTTTTCGGTACTCGCACGGATTCTACCTTTTCCCGGTACTGGCCCGGATTGTACCATTTTCGGGTAGTGATAACCGATTCTACCCTTTTCAGGGTCTGGTCCGGACAGTTTTTCGGTACTCGCACGGATTCTACCTTTTCCCGGTACCGGCCCGGATTCTACCATTTTCGGGTAGTGATAACCGATTCTACCCTTTTCAGGGTCTGGTCTGGACAGTTTTTCGGTACTCACACGGATTCTATCTTTTCCCGGTACCTGCCCGGATTCTACCATTTTCGGGTATTGACACCGATTCTACACTTTTCAGGGTCTGGTCCGGACAGTTTTTCGGTACTCGCACGGATTCTACCTTTTCCCGATACCGGCCCGGATTCTACCATTTTCGGGTAGTGATAACCGATTCTACCCTTTTCAGGGTCTGGTCCGGACAGTTTTTCGGTACTCGCACGGATTCTACCTTTTCCCGGTACTGGCCCGGATTGTACCATTTTCGGGAATTCAACCCGATTCAACCCTATTCAGGGTCTGATCCGGACAGTTTTTCGGTACTCGCACGGATTCTATCTTTTCCCGGTACCTGCCCGGATTCTACCATTTTCGGGTATTGACACCGATTCTACACTTTTCAGGGTCTGGTCCGGACAGTTTTTCGGTACTCGCACGGATTCTACCTTTTCCCGGTACCGGCCCGGATTCTACCATTTTCGGGTAGTGATAACCGATTCTACCCTTTTCAGGGTCTGGTCCGGACAGTTTTCCGGTACTCGCACGGATTCTATCTTTTCCCGGTACCTGCCCGGATTCTACCATTTTCGGGTATTGACACCGATTCTACACTTTTCAGGGTCTGGTCCGGACAGTTTTTCGGTACTCGCACGGATTCTACCTTTTCCCGGTACCGGCCCGGATTCTACCATTTTCGGGTAGTGATAACCGATTCTACCCTTTTCAGGGTCTGGTCCGGACAGTTTTCCGGTACTCGCACGGATTCTATCTTTTCCCGGTACCTGCCCGGATTCTACCATTTTCGGGTATTGACACCGATTCTACACTTTTCAGGGTCTGGTCCGGACAGTTTTTCGGTACTCGCACGGATTCTATCTTTTCCCGATACCGGCCCGGATTCTACAATTTTCGGGTAGTGATAACCGATTCTACCCTTTTCAGGGTCTGGTCGGGACAGTTTTTCGGTACTCGCACGGATTCTACCTTTTCCCGGTACTGGCCCGGATTCTACCATTTTCGGGTAGTGATAACCGATTCTACCCTTTTCAGGGTCTGGTCCGGACAGTTTTTCGGTACTCGCACGGATTCTACCTTTTCCCGGTACAGGCCCGGATTGTACCATTTTCGGGTAGTGATAACCGATTCTACCCTTTTCAGGGTCTGGTCCGGACAGTTTTTCGGTACTCGCACGGATTCTACCTTTTCCCGGTACCGGCCCGGATTCTACCATTTTCGGGTAGTGATAACCGATTCTACCCTTTTCAGGGTCTGGTCCGGACAGTTTTTCGGTACTCGCACGGATTCTACCTTTTCCCGGTACTGGCCCGGATTGTACCATTTTCGGGAATTCAACCCGATTCAACCCTATTCAGGGTCTGATCCGGACAGTTTTTCGGTACTCGCACGGATTCTATCTTTTCCCGGTACCTGCCCGGATTCTACCATTTTCGGGTATTGACACCGATTCTACACTTTTCAGGGTCTGGTCCGGACAGTTTTTCGGTACTCGCACGGATTCTACCTTTTCCCGGTACCGGCCCGGATTCTACCATTTTCGGGTAGTGATAACCGATTCTACCCTTTTCAGGGTCTGGTCCGGACAGTTTTTCGGTACTCGCACGGATTCTATCTTTTCCCGGTACCTGCCCGGATTCTACCATTTTCGGGTATTGACACCGATTCTACACTTTTCAGGGTCTGGTCCGGACAGTTTTTCGGTACTCGCACGGATTCTATCTTTTCCCGATACCGGCCCGGATTCTACAATTTTCGGGTAGTGATAACCGATTCTACCCTTTTCAGGGTCTGGTCGGGACAGTTTTTCGGTACTCGCACGGATTCTACCTTTTCCCGGTACTGGCCCGGATTCTACCATTTTCGGGTAGTGATAACCGATTCTACCCTTTTCAGGGTCTGGTCCGGACAGTTTTTCGGTACTCGCACGGATTCTACCTTTTCCCGGTACGGGCCCGGATTGTACCATTTTCGGGTAGTGATAACCGATTCTACCCTTTTCAGGGTCTGGTCCGGAAAGTTTTTCGGTACTCGCACGGATTCTACCTTTTCACGGTACCGGCCCGGATTCTACCATTTTCGGGTAGTGATAACCGATTCTACCCTTTTCAGGGTCTGGTCCGGACAGTTTTTCGGTACTCGCACGGATTCTACCTTTTCCCGGTACTGGCCCGGATTGTACCATTTTCGGGAATTCAACCCGATTCAACCCTATTCGGGGTCTGATCCGGACAGTTTTTCGGTACTCGCACGGATTCTATCTTTTCCCGGTACCTGCCCGGATTCTACCATTTTCGGGTATTGACACCGATTCTACACTTTTCAGGGTCTGGTCCGGACAGTTTTTCGGTACTCGCACGGATTCTACCTTTTCCCGGTACCGGCCCGGATTCTACCATTTTCGGGTAGTGATAACCGATTCTACCCTTTTCAGGGTCTGGTCCGGACAGTTTTTCGATACTCGCACGGATTCTATCTTTTCCCGGTACCTGCCCGGATTCTACCATTTTCGGGTATTGACACCGATTCTACACTTTTCAGGGTCTGGTCCGGACAGTTTTTCGGTACTCGCACGGATTCTACCTTTTCCCGGTACCGGCCCGGATTCTACAATTTTCGGGTAGTGATAACTGATTCTACCCTTTTCAGGGTCTGGTCGGGACAGTTTTTCGGTACTCGCACGGATTCTACCTTTTCCCGGTACTGGCCCGGATTCTACCATTTTCGGGTAGTGATAACCGATTCTACCCTTTTCAGGGTCTGGTCCGGACAGTTTTTCGGTACTCGCACGGATTCTACCTTTTCCCGGTACTGGCCCGGATTGTACCATTTTCGGGTAGTGATAACCGATTCTACCCTTTTCAGGGTCTGGTCCGGACAGTTTTTCGGTACTCGCACGGATTCTACCTTTTCCCGGTACCGGCCCGGATTCTACCATTTTCGGGTAGTGATAACCGATTCTACCCTTTTCAGGGTCTGGTCCGGACAGTTTTTCGGTACTCGCACGGATTCTACCTTTTCCCGGTACTGGCCCGGATTGTACCATTTTCGGGAATTCAACCCGATTCTACCCTATTCAGGGTCTGATCCGGACAGTTTTTCGGTACTCGCACGGATTCTATCTTTTCCCGGTACCTGCCCGGATTCTACCATTTTCGGGTATTGACACCGATTCTACACTTTTCAGGATCTGGTCCGGACAGTTTTTCGGTACTCGCACGGATTCTACCTTTTCCCGTACCGGCCCGGATTCTACCATTTTCGGGTAGTGATAACCGATTCTACCCTTTTCAGGGTCTGGTCCGGACAGTTTTTCGGTACTCGCATAGATTCTACCTTTTCCCGGTACCGGCCCGGATTCTACCATTTTCGGGTAGTGATAACCGATTCTACCCTTTTCAGGGTCTGGTCCGGACAGTTTTTCGGTACTCGCACGGATTCTACCTTTTCCCGATACTGGCCCGGATTGTACCATTTTCGGGTATTGACAGCAATTCTATCCTTTTTAGGTACTCGTCCGGACAGTTTATCGGTACATGCACGGATTCTACCTTTTCCCGATACCGGCCCGGATTCTACCATTTTCAGGTAGTGACACCGATCCTACCCTTTTCAGGTTCTGGTCCGGACAGTTTTTCGGTACTCGCAGGGATTCAACCTTTTCCCGGTACCGGCCCGGATTCTACCATTTTCTGGTACTTACACCGATTCTACACTTTTCAGGGTCTGGTCCGGACAGTTTTTCGGTACTCGCATAGATTCTACCTTTTCCCGGTACCGGCCCGGATTCTACCATTTTCGGGTAGTGATAACCGATTCTACCCTTTTCAGGGTCTGGTCCGGACAGTTTTTCGGTACTCGCACGGATTCTACCTTTTCCCGGTACCGGCCCGGATTCTACCATTTTCGGGTAGTGATAACCGATTCTACCCTTTTCAGGGTCTGGTCCGGACAGTTTTTCGGTACTCGCACGGATTCTACCTTTTCCCGGTACTGGCCCGGATTGTACCATTTTCGGGAATTCAACCCGATTCAACCCTATTCAGGGTCTGATCCGGACAGTTTTTCGGTACTCGCACGGATTCTATCTTTTCCCGGTACCTGCCCGGATTCTACCATTTTCGGGTATTGACACCGATTCTACACTTTTCAGGGTCTGGTCCGGACAGTTTTTCGGTACTCGCACGGATTCTACCTTTTCCCGGTACCGGCCCGGATTCTACCATTTTCGGGTAGTGATAACCGATTCTACCCTTTTCAGGGTCTGGTCCGGACAGTTTTTCGGTACTCGCACGGATTCTATCTTTTCCCGGTACCTGCCCGGATTCTACCATTTTCGGGTATTGACACCGATTCTACACTTTTCAGGGTCTGGTCCGGACAGTTTTTCGGTACTCGCACGGATTCTATCTTTTCCCGATACCGGCCCGGATTCTACAATTTTCGGGTAGTGATAACCGATTCTACCCTTTTCAGGGTCTGGTCGGGACAGTTTTTCGGTACTCGCACGGATTCTACCTTTTCCCGGTACTGGCCCGGATTCTACCATTTTCGGGTAGTGATAACCGATTCTACCCTTTTCAGGGTCTGGTCCGGACAGTTTTTCGGTACTCGCACGGATTCTACCTTTTCCCGGTACTGGCCCCCGGATTGTACCTTTTTCGGGAATTCAACCCGATTCTACCCTATTCAGGGTCTGATCCGGACAGTTTTTCGGTACTCGCACGGATTCTATCTTTTCCCGGTACCTGCCCGGATTCTACCATTTTCGGGTATTGACACCGATTCTACACTTTTCAGGATTTGGTCCGGACAGTTTTTCGGTACTCGCACGGATTCTACCTTTTCCCGTACCGGCCCGGATTCTACCATTTTCGGGTAGTGATAACCGATTCTACCCTTTTCAGGGTCTGGTCCGGACAGTTTTTCGGTACTCGCATAGATTCTACCTTTTCCCGGTACCGGCCCGGATTCTACCATTTTCGGGTAGTGATAACCGATTCTACCCTTTTCAGGGTCTGGTCGGGACAGTTTTTCGATACTCGCACGGATTCTACCTTTTCCCGATACTGGCCCGGATTGTACCATTTTCGGGTATTGACAGCAATTCTATCCTTTTTAGGTACTCGTCCGGACAGTTTATCGGTACATGCACGGATTCTACCTTTTCCCGATACCGGCCCGGATTCTACCATTTTCAGGTAGTGACACCGATTCTACCCTTTTAAGGTTCTGGTCCGGACAGTTTTTCGGTACTCGCAGGGATTCAACCTTTTCCCGGTACCGGCCCGGATTCTACCATTTTCTGGTACTTACACCGATTCTACACTTTTCAGGGTCTGGTCCGGACAGTTTTTCGGTACTCGCACGGATTCTACCTTTTCCCGGTACCGGCCCGGATTCTACCATTTTCGGGTAGTGATAACCGATTCTACCCTTTTCAGGGTCTGGTCCGGACAGTTTTTCGGTACTCGCACGGATTCTACCTTTTCCCGGTACTGGCCCGGATTGTACCATTTTCGGGAATTCAACCCGATTCTACCCTATTCAGGGTCTGATCCGGACAGTTTTTCGATACTCGCACGGATTCTATCTTTTCCCGGTACCTGCCCGGATTCTACCATTTTCGGGTATTGACACCGATTCTACACTTTTCAGGATCTGGTCCGGACAGTTTTTCGGTACTCGCACGGATTCTACCTTTTCCCGTACCGGCCCGGATTCTACCATTTTCGGGTAGTGATAACCGATTCTACCCTTTTCAGGGTCTGGTCCGGACAGTTTTTCGGTACTCGCACAGATTCTACCTTTTCCCGGTACCGGCCCGGATTCTACCATTTTCGGGTAGTGATAATTGATTCTACCCTTTTCAGGGTCTGGTCCGGACATTTTTTTGGTACTCGCACGGATTCTACCTTTTCCCGGTACTGGCCCGGATTGTACCATTTTCGGGTATTGACAGCAATTCTATCCTTTTTAGGTACTCATCCGGACAGTTTATCGGTACTCGCACGGATTCTACCTTTTCCCGATACCGGCCCGGATTCTACCATTTTCAGGTAGTGACACCGATTCTACCCTTTTCAGGTTCTGGTCCGGACAGTTTTTCGGTACTCGCAGGGATTCAACCTTTTCCCGGTACCGGCCCGGATTCTACCATTTTCTGGTACTGACACCGATTCTACACTTTTCAGGGTCTGGTCCGGACAGTTTTTCGGTACTCGCACGGATTCTACCTTTTCCCGGTACCCGCCCGGATTCTACCATTTTCGGGTAGTGATAACCGATTCTACCTTTTTCAGGGTCTGGTCCGGACAGTTTTTCGGTACTCGCACGGATTCTACCTTTTCCCGGTACTGGCCCGAATTGTACCATTTTCGGGAATTCAACCCGATTCTACCCTATTCAGGGTCTGATCCGGACAGTTTTTCGGTACTCGCACGGATTCTATCTTTTCTCGGTACCTGCCCGGATTCTACCATTTTTGGGTATTGACACCGATTCTACACTTTTCAGGGTCTGGTCCGGACAGTTTTTCGGTACTCGCACGGATTCTACCTTTCCCCGGTACCCGCCCGGATTCTACCATTTTCGGGTAGTGATAACCGATTCTACCCTTTTCAGGATCTGGTCCGGACAGTTTTTCGGTACTCGCACGGATTCTACCTTTTCCCGCTACCGGCCCGGATTCTACCATTTTCGAGTAGTGACACCGATTCTACCCTTTTCAGGTTCTGGTCCGGACAACTTTTCGGTACTCGCAGGGATTCAACCTTTTCCCGGTACCGGCCCGGATTCTACCATTTTCTGGTACTGACACCGATTCTACCATTTTCAGGGTCTGGTCCGGACAGTTTCTCGGTACTCGCACGGATTCTACCTTTTCCCGGTACCGGCCCGGATTCTACCATTTTCGGGTAGTGACACCGATTCTACTCTTTTCAGGGTCTGGTCCGGACAGTTTTTCGGTACTCGCACGGATTCTACCTTTTCTCGGTACCGGCCCGGATTCTACCATTTTCGGGTAGTGACACCGATTCTACCCTTTTCAGGTTGTGGTCCGGAAAGTTTTTCGGTACTCGCAGGGATTCAAACTTTTCCCGGTACCGGCCCGGATTCTATCATTTTCGGATACTGACACCGATTCTACCATTTTCAGGGCCTGGTCCGGAAAGTTTTTCGGTACTCGCAGGGATTCAACCTTTTCCCGGTACCGGCCCGGATTCTACCATTTTCTGGTACTGACACCGATTCTACCATTTTCAGGGTCTGGTCCGGACAGTTTTTCGGTACTCGCACGGATTCTACCTTTTCCCGGTACCGGCCCGGATTCTACCATTTTCGGGTATTGACACCGATTCTACCCTCTTCAGGGTCTGGTCCGGACAGTTTCTCGGTACTCGCACGGATTCTACCTTTTCCCGGTACGGGCCCGGAATCTACCATTTTCGGGTATTGACACCCATTCTACCCTTTTCAAGGTCTGGTCCGGAAAGTTTTTCGGTACTTGCACGGATTCTACCTTTTCCCAGTAATGTCCCGGATTATACCATTTTCGGGTATTAACACCGATTCTACCCTATTCAAGGCCTGGTCCGGGCAGTTTTCGGTACTCGCACGGATTCTACTTTTTCCCGGTACCGGCCCGGATTCTACCATTTTCGGGTATTGACACCGATTCTACCCTATTCAGGGTCTGGTCCGGACAGTTTTTCGGTACTCGCACGGATTCTACCTTTTCCCGGTACCGGCCCGGATTCTACCATTTTCGGGTACTGACACCGATTCTACACTTTTCAGGGTCTGGTCCGGATAGTTTTTCGGTACTCGAACGGATTCTACCTTTTCCCGGTACTGGCCCGAATTGTACCATTTTCGGGAATTCAACCCGATTCTACCCTATTCAGGGTCTGATCCGGACAGTTTTTCGGTACTCGCACGGATTCTATCTTTTCCCGGTACCTGCCCGGATTCTTCCATTTTCGGGTATTGACACCGATTCTACACTTTTCAGGGTCTGGTCCGGACAGTTTTTCGGTACTCGCACGGATTCTACCTTTTCCCGGTACCGGCCCGAATTCTACCATTTTCGGGTAGTGATAACCGATTCTACCATTTTCAGGGTCTGGTCCGGACAGTTTTTCGGTACTCGCACGGATTCTACCTTTTCCCGGTACTGGCCCGGATTGTACCATTTTCGGGAATTCAACCCGATTCTACCCTATTCAGGGTCTGATCCGGACAGTTTTTCGGTACTCGCACGGATTCTATCTTTTCCCGGTACCTGCCCGGATTCTACCATTTTCGGGTATTGACACCGATTCTACACTTTTCAGGGTCTGGTCCGGACAGTTTTTCGGTACTCGCACGGATTCTACCTTTTCCCTGTACCGGCCCGGATTCTACCATTTTCGGGTAGTGATAACCGATTCTACCCTTTTCAGGGTCTGGTCCGGACAGTTTTTCGGTACTCGCACGGATTCTACCTTTTCCCGCTACCGGCCCGGATTCTACCATTTTCGAGTAGTGACACCGATTCTACCCTTTTCAGGTTCTGGTCCGTACAGTTTTTCGGTACTCGCAGGGATTCAACCTTTTCCCGGTACCGGCCCGGATTCTACCATTTTCTGGTACTGACACCGATTCTACCATTTTCAGGGTCTGGTCCGGACAGTTTTTCGGTACTCGCACGAATTCTACCTTTTCCCGGTACCGGCCCGGATTCTACCATTTTCGGGTAGTGACACCGATTCTACCCTTTTCAGGGTCTGGTCCGGACAGTTTTTCGGTACTCGCACGGATTCTACCTTTTCCCGGTACCGGCTCGGATTCTACCATTTTCTGGTACTGACACCGATTCTACACTTTTCAGGGTCTGGTCCGGACAGTTTTTCGGTACTCGCACGGATTCTACCTTTTCCCGGTATCGGCCCGGATTCTACCATTTTCGGGTAGTGATAACCGATTCTACCCTTTTCAGGGTCTGGTCCGGACAGTTTTTCGGTACTCGCACGGATTCTACCTTTTCCCGGTACCGGCCCGGATTGTACCATTTTCGGGAATTCAACCC
This sequence comes from Vitis cinerea var. helleri x Vitis riparia, assembly GCA_946000715.1. NCBI lineage: Eukaryota > Viridiplantae > Streptophyta > Magnoliopsida > Vitales > Vitaceae > Vitis > Vitis cinerea var. helleri x Vitis riparia. Next base: position 15,521,636 of record OX254005.1, on the reverse strand, counting down.
GATTCTACCCTATTCAGGGTCTGATCCGGACAGTTTTTCGGTACTCGCACGGATTCTACATTTTCCCGGTACCGGCCCGGATTCTACCATTTTCGGGTAGTGATAACCGATTCTACCCTTTTCAGGGTCTGGTCCGGACAGTTTTTCGGTACTCGCACGGATTCTACCTTTTCCCGCTACCGGCCCGGATTCTACCATTTTCGAGTAGTGACACCGATTCTACCCTTTTCAGGTTCTGGTCCGGACAGTTTTTCGATACTCGCAGGGATTCAACCTTTTCCCGTTACCGGCCCGGATTCTACCATTTTCTGGTACTGACACCGATTCTACCATTTTCAGGGTCTGGTCCGGACAGTTTTTCGGTACTCGCACGGATTCTACCTTTTCCCGGTACCGGCCCGGATTCTACCATTTTCGGGTAGTGACACCGATTCGACCCTTTTCAGGGTCTGGTCCGGACAGTTTTTCGGTACTCGCACGGATTCTACCTTTTCCCAGTATCGGCCCGGATTCTACAATTTTCGGGTAGTGATAACCGATTCTACCCTTTTCAGGGTCTGGTCCGGACAGTTTTTCGGTACTCGCATGGATTCAAACTTTTCCCGGTACCGGCCCGGATTCTACCATTTTCGGATACTGACACCGATTCTACCATTTTCAGGGCCTGGTCCGGACAGTTTTTCGGTACTCGCATGGATTCAAACTTTTCCCGGTACCGGCCCGGATTCTACCATTTTCGGATACTGACACTGATTCTACCATTTTCAGGGCCTGGTCCGGACAGTTTTTCGGTACTCGCACGGATTCTACCTTTTCCCGGTACTGGCCCAGATTGTACCATTTTCGGGAATTCACCCCGATTCTACCCTATTCAGGGTCTGGGCCGGACAGTTTTTCGGTACTCGCACGGATTCTACCTTTTCCCGGTACCGGCCCGGATTCTACCATTTTCGGGTATTGACACCGATTCTACCCTTTTCATGGTCTGGTCCGGACAGTTTTTCGGTACTCGCACGGATTCTACCTTTTCCCGGTACCTGCCCGGATTCTACCATTTTCGGGTATTGACACCGATTCTACACTTTTCAGGGTCTGGTCCGGACAGTTTTTCGGTACTCGCACGGATTCTACATTTTCCCGGTACCGGCCCGGATTCTACCATTTTCGGGTAGTGATAACCGATTCTACCCTTTTCAGGGTCTGGTCCGGACAGTTTTTCGGTACTCGCACGGATTCTACCTTTTCCCGCTACCGGCCCGGATTCTACCATTTTCGAGTAGTGACACCGATTCTACCCTTTTCAGGGTCTGGTCCGGACAGTTTTTCGGTACTCGCACGGATTCTACCTTTTCCCGGGATTGGCCCGGATTCTACCATTTTCGGGTAGTGATAACCGATTCTACCCTTTTCAGGGTCTGGTCCGGACAGTTTTTCGGTACTCGCACGGATTCTACCTTTTCCCGGTACCGGCCCGGATTCTACCATTTTCGGATACTGACACCGATTCTACCATTTTCAGGGCCTGGTCCGGACAGTTTTTCGGTACTCGCACGGATTCTACCTTTTCCCGGTACCGGTCCGGATTGTACCATTTTCGGGAATTCAACCCGATTCTACCCTATTCAGGGTCTGATCCGGACAGTTTTTCGGTACTCGCACGGATTCTATCTTTTCCCGGTACCTGCCCGGATTCTACCATTTTCGGGTATTGACACCGATTCTACACTTTTCAGGGTCTGGTCCGGACAGTTTTTCGGTACTCGCACGGATTCTACCTTTTCCCGGTACCCGCCCGGATTCTACCATTTTCGGGTAGTGATAACCGATTCTACCCTTTTCAGGATCTGGTCCGGACAGTTTTTCGGTACTCGCACGGATTCTACCTTTTCCCGCTACCGGCCCGGATTCTACCATTTTCGAGTAGTGACACCGATTCTACCCTTTTCAGGTTCTGGTCCGGACAGTTTTTCGGTACTCGCAGGGATTCAACCTTTTCCCGGCACCGGCCCGGATTCTACCATTTTCTGGTACTGACACCGATTCTACCATTTTCAGGGTCTGGTCCGGACAGTTTTTTGGTACTCGCACGGATTCTACCTTTTCCCGGTACCGGCTCGGATTCTACCATTTTCGGGTAGTCACACCGATTCTACCCTTTTCAGGTTCTGGTCCGGAAAGTTTTTCGGTACTCGCAGGGATTCAAACTTTTCCCGGTACCGGCCCGGATTCTATCATTTTCGGATACTGACACCGATTCTACCATTTTCAGGGCCTGGTCCGGACAGTTTTTCGGTACTCGCACGGATTCTACCTTTTCCCGGTACTGGCCCAGATTGTACCATTTTCGGGAATTCACCCCGATTCTACCCTATTCAGGGTCTGGTCCGGACAGTTTTTCGGTACTCGCACGGATTGTACCTTTTCCCGGTACCGGCCCGGATTCTACCATTTTCGGGTATTGTCACCAATTCTACCCTCTTCAGGGTCTGGTCCGGACAGTTTTTCGGTACTCGCACGGATTCTACCTTTTCCCGGTACTGGCCCGGATTGTACCATTGTCGGGAATTCACCCCGATTCTACCCTATTCAGGGTCTGGTCCGGACAGTTTTTCGGTACTCGCATGGATTCAACCTTTTCCCGGTACCGGCCCGGATTCTACCATTTTCGAATACGGACACCGATTCTACCCTATTCAGGGTCTGTTCCGGACAGTTTTTCGAGACTCGCACGGATTCTACCTTTTCCCGATACCAGCCCGGATTCTACCATTTTCGGGTACTGACACCGATTCTACACTTTTCAGGGACTGGTCCAGACAATTTTTCGGTACTCGCACGGATTCTACCTTTTCCCGGTACCGGCCCGGATTCTACCATTTTCGGGAATTCACCCCGATTCTACCCTATTCAGGGTCTGGTCCGGACAGTTTTTCGGTACTCGCACGGATTCTACCTTTTCCCGGTACTGGCCCGGATTGTACCATTTTCGGGAATTCACCCCGACTCTACCCTATTCAGGGACTGGTCCGGACAGTTTTTCGGTACTCGCACGGATTCTACCTTTTCCCGGTACTGGCCCGGATTGTACCATTTTCGGGAATTCACCCCGATTCTACCCTATTCAGGGTCTGGTCCGGACAGTTTTTCGGTACTCGCACGGAATCTCCCTTTTCCCGGTACCGGCCCGGATTCTACCATTTTCGGGAATTCACCCCGATTCTACCCTATTCAGGGTCTGGTCCGGACAGTTTATCGGTACTCGCACGGATTCTACCTTTTCCCGGTACTGGCCCGGATTGTACCATTTTCGGGAATTCACCCCGATTCTACCCTATTCAGGGTCTGGTCCGGACAGTTTTTCGGTACTCGCACGGATTCTACCTTTTCCCGGTACGGGGCCGGATTCTACAATTTTCGGGTTTTAACACCGATTCTACCCTATTCAGGTTCTGGTCCGGACAGTTTTTCGGTACTCGCATGGATTCAACCTTTTCCCGGTACCGGCCCGGATTCTACCATTTTCGGATACTGACACCGATTCTACCCTTTTAGGGTCTGGTCCGGACAGTTTTTCGGTACTCGCACGAATTCTACCTTTTCCCGGTACTGGCCCGGATTGCACCATTTTCGGGAATGCACCCCGATTCTACCCTATTCAGGGTCTGGTCCGGAGAGTTTTTCGGTACTCGCACGGATTCTACCTTTTCCCGGTACCGGCCCGGATTCTACCATTTTCGGGTAGTGACACCGATACTACCCTTTTCAGGGACTGGTCCGGACAGTTTTTCGGTACTCGCATGGATTCAACCTTTTCCCGGTACCGGCCCGGATTCTACCATTTTCGGATACTGACACCGATTCTACCCTTTTAGGGTCTGGTCCGGACAGTTTTTCGGTACTCGCACGAATTCTACCTTTTCTCGGTACTGGCCCGGATTGCACCATTTTCGGGAATTCACCCCGATTCTACCCTATTCAGGGTCTGGTCCGGAGAGTTTTTCGGTACTCACACGGATTCTTCCTTTTCCCGATACGGGGCCGGATTCTACAATTTTCGGGTGTTAACACCGATTCTACCCTATTCAGGGTCTGGTCCGGACAGTTTTTCGGTACTCGCATGGATTCAACCTTTTCCCGGTACCGGCCCGGATTCTACCATTTTCGGATACGGACACCGATTCTACCCTATTCAGGGTCTGGTCCGGACAGTTTTTCGAGACTCACACGGATTCTTCCTTTTCCCGGTACGGGGCCGGATTCTACAATTTTCGGGTATTAACACCGATTCTACCCTATTCAGGGTCTGGTCCGGACAGTTTTTCGGTACTCGCATGGATTCTTCCTTTTCCCGGTACGGGGCCGGATTCTACAATTTTCGGGTATTAACACCGATTCTACCCTATTCAGGGTCTGGTCCGGACTGTTTTTCGGTACTCGCATGGATTCAACCTTTTCCCGGTACCGGCCCGGATTCTACCATTTTCGGATACTGACACCGATTCTACCCTTTTAGGGTCTGGTCCGGACAGTTTTTCGAGACTCGCACGGATTCTACCTTTTCCCGGTACTGGCCCGGATTGCACCATTTTCGGGAATTCACCCCGATTCTACAATTTTCAAGGTCTGGTCCGGAGAGTTTTTCGGTACTCGCACGGATTCTACCTTTTCCCGGTACCGGCCCGGATTCTACCATTTTCGGTAATTCACCCCGATTCTACTCTATTCAGGGTCTGGTCTGGACAGTTTTTCGGTACTCGCACGGATTCTACCTTTTCCCGGTACTGGCCCGGATTGTACCATTGTCGGGAATTCACCCCGATTCTACCCTATTCAGGGTCTGGTCCGGACAGTTTTTCGGTACTCGCATGGATTCAACATTTTCCCGATACCGGCCCGGATTCTACCATTTTCGGATACGGACACCGATTCTACCCTATTCACGGTCTGGTCCGGACAGTTTTTCGAGACTCGCACGGATTCTACCTTTTCCCGGTACCGGCCCGAATTCTACCATTTTCGGGTACTGACCGATTCTACACTTTTCAGGGACTGGTCCGGACAGTTTTTCGGTACTCGCACGGATTCTACCTTTTCCCGGTACCGGCCCGGATTCTACCATTTTAGGGAATTCACCCCGATTCTACCCTATTCAGGGTCTGGTCCAGACAGTTTTTCGGTACTCGCACGGATTCTACCTTTTCCCGGTACGGGGCCGGATTCTACAATTTTCGTGTTTTAACACCGATTCTACCCTATTCAGGGTCTGGTCCGGACAGTTTTTCGGTACTCGCATGGATTCAACCTTTTCCCGGTACCGGCCTGGATTCTACCATTTTCGGATACTGACACCGATTCTACCCTTTTCAGGGTCTGGTCCGGACAGTTTTTCGGTACTCGCACGGATTCTACCTTTTCCCGGTACGGGGCCGGATTCTACAATTTTCGTGTTTTAACACCGATTCTACCCTATTCAGGGTCTGGTCCGGACAGTTTTTCGGTACTCGCATGGATTCAACCTTTTCCCGGTACCGGCCCGGATTCTACCATTTTCGGATACTAACACCGATTCTACCCTTTTCAGGGTCTGGTCCGGACAGTTTTTCGGTACTCGCACGGATTCTACCTTTTCCCGGTACTGGCCCGGATTGCACCATTTTCGGGAATTCACCCCGATTCTACCCTATTCAAGGTCTGGTCCGGAGAGTTTTTCGGTACTCGCACGGATTCTACCTTTTCCCGGTACCGGCCCGTATTCTACCATTTTCGGGTATTGACAACGATTCTACCTTATTCAGGGTCTGGTCCGGACAGTTTTTCGAGACTCGCATGGATTCTACCTTTTCCCGGTACCGGCCCGGATTCTACCATTTTCGGGTACTGACACCGATTCTACACTTTTAAGGGATTGGTCCGGACAGTTTTTCGGTACTCGCACGGATTCTACCTTTTCCCGGTACCGGCCCGGATTCTACCATTTTCGGGAATTCACCCCGATTCTACTCTATTCAGGGTCTGGTCCGGACAGTTTTTCGGTACTCGCACGGATTCTACCTTTTCCCGGTACTGGCCCGGATTGTACCATTGTCGGGAATTCACCCCGATTCTACCCTATTCAGGGTCTGGTCCGGACAGTTTTTCGGTACTCGCATGGATTCAACTTTTTCCCGATACCGGCCCGGATTCTACCATTTTCGGATACGGACACCGATTCTACCCTATTCACGGTCTGGTCCGGACAGTTTTTCGAGACTCGCACGGATTCTACCTTTTCCCGGTACCGGCCCGAATTCTACCACTTTCGGGTACTGACCGATTCTACACTTTTCAGGGACTGGTCCGGACAGTTTTTCGGTACTCGCACGGATTCTACCTTTTCCCGGTACCGGCCCGGATTCTACCATTTTCGGGAATTCACCCCGATTCTACCCTATTCAGGGTCTGGTCCAGACAGTTTTTCGGTACTCGCACGGATTCTACCTTTTCCCGGTACGGGGCCGGATTCTACAATTTTCGTGTTTTAACACCGATTCTACCCTATTCAGGGTCTGGTCCGGACAGTTTTTCGGTACTCGCATGGATTCAACCTTTTCCCGGTACCGGCCCGGATTCTACCATTTTCGGATACTGACACCGATTCTACCCTTTTCAGGGTGTGGTCCGGATAGTTTTTCGGTACTCGCACGGATTCTACCTTTTCCCGGTACGGGGCCGGATTCTACAATTTTCGTGTTTTAACACCGATTCTACCCTATTCAGGGTCTGGTCCGGACAGTTTTTCGGTACTCGCATGGATTCAACCTTTTCCCGGTACCGGCCCGGATTCTACCATTTTCGGATACTAACACCGATTCTACCCTTTTCAGGGTCTGGTCCGGACAGTTTTTCGGTACTCGCACGGATTCTACCTTTTCCCGGTACTGGCCCGGATTGCACCATTTTCGGGAATTCACCCCGATTCTACAATTTTCAAGGTCTGGTCCGGAGAGTTTTTCGGTACTCGCACGGATTCTACCTTTTCCCGGTACCGGCCCGGATTCTACCATTTTCGGGAATTCACCCCGATTCTACTCTATTCAGGGTCTGGTCTGGACAGTTTTTCGGTACTCGCACGGATTCTACCTTTTCCCGGTACTGGCCCGGATTGTACCATTGTCGGGAATTCACCCCGATTCTACCCTATTCAGGGTCTGGTCCGGACAGTTTTTCGGTACTCGCATGGATTCAACATTTTCCCGATACCGGCCCGGATTCTACCATTTTCGGATACGGACACCGATTCTACCCTATTCACGGTCTGGTCCGGACAGTTTTTCGAGACTCGCACGGATTCTACCTTTTCCCGGTACCGGCCCGAATTCTACCATTTTCGGGTACTGACCGATTCTACACTTTTCAGGGACTGGTCCGGACAGTTTTTCGGTACTCGCACGGATTCTACCTTTTCCCGGTACCGGCCCGGATTCTACCATTTTAGGGAATTCACCCCGATTCTACCCTATTCAGGGTCTGGTCCAGACAGTTTTTCGGTACTCGCACGGATTCTACCTTTTCCCGGTACGGGGCCGGATTCTACAATTTTCGTGTTTTAACACCGATTCTACCCTATTCAGGGTCTGGTCCGGACAGTTTTTCGGTACTCGCATGGATTCAACCTTTTCCCGGTACCGGCCTGGATTCTACCATTTTCGGATACTGACACCGATTCTACCCTTTTCAGGGTCTGGTCCGGACAGTTTTTCGGTACTCGCACGGATTCTACCTTTTCCCGGTACGGGGCCGGATTCTACAATTTTCGTGTTTTAACACCGATTCTACCCTATTCAGGGTCTGGTCCGGACAGTTTTTCGGTACTCGCATGGATTCAACCTTTTCCCGGTACCGGCCCGGATTCTACCATTTTCGGATACTAACACCGATTCTACCCTTTTCAGGGTCTGGTCCGGACAGTTTTTCGGTACTCGCACGGATTCTACCTTTTCCCGGTACTGGCCCGGATTGCACCATTTTCGGGAATTCACCCCGATTCTACCCTATTCAAGGTCTGGTCCGGAGAGTTTTTCGGTACTCGCACGGATTCTACCTTTTCCCGGTACCGGCCCGTATTCTACCATTTTCGGGTATTGACAACGATTCTACCTTATTCAGGGTCTGGTCCGGACAGTTTTTCGAGACTCGCATGGATTCTACCTTTTCCCGGTACCGGCCCGGATTCTACCATTTTCGGGTACTGACACCGATTCTACACTTTTAAGGGATTGGTCCGGACAGTTTTTCGGTACTCGCACGGATTCTACCTTTTCCCGGTACCGGCCCGGATTCTACCATTTTCGGGAATTCACCCCGATTCTACTCTATTCAGGGTCTGGTCCGGACAGTTTTTCGGTACTCGCACGGATTCTACCTTTTCCCGGTACTGGCCCGGATTGTACCATTGTCGGGAATTCACCCCGATTCTACCCTATTCAGGGTCTGGTCCGGACAGTTTTTCGGTACTCGCATGGATTCAACTTTTTCCCGATACCGGCCCGGATTCTACCATTTTCGGATACGGACACCGATTCTACCCTATTCACGGTCTGGTCCGGACAGTTTTTCGAGACTCGCACGGATTCTACCTTTTCCCGGTACCGGCCCGAATTCTACCATTTTCGGGTACTGACCGATTCTACACTTTTCAGGGACTGGTCCGGACAGTTTTTCGGTACTCGCACGGATTCTACCTTTTCCCGGTACCCGCCCGGATTCTACCATTTTCGGGAATTCACCCCGATTCTACCCTATTCAGGGTCTGGTCCAGACAGTTTTTCGGTACTCGCACGGATTCTACCTTTTCCCGGTACGGGGCCGGATTCTACAATTTTCGTGTTTTAACACCGATTCTACCCTATTCAGGGTCTGGTCCGGACAGTTTTTCGGTACTCGCATGGATTCAACCTTTTCCCGGTACCGGCCCGGATTCTACCATTTTCGGATACTGACACCGATTCTACCCTTTTCAGGGTGTGGTCCGGATAGTTTTTCGGTACTCGCACGGATTCTACCTTTTCCCGGTACGGGGCCGGATTCTACAATTTTCGTGTTTTAACACCGATTCTACCCTATTCAGGGTCTGGTCCGGACAGTTTTTCGGTACTCGCATGGATTCAACCTTTTCCCGGTACCGGCCCGGATTCTACCATTTTCGGATACTAACACCGATTCTACCCTTTTCAGGGTCTGGTCCGGACAGTTTTTCGGTACTCGCACGGATTCTACCTTTTCCCGGTACTGGCCCGGATTGCACCATTTTCGGGAATTCACCCCGATTCTACCCTATTCAAGGTCTGGTCCGGAGATTTTTCGGTACTCGCACGGATTCTACCTTTTCCCGGTACCGGCCCGGATTCTACCATTTTCGGGTATTGACACCAATTCTACCTTATTCAGGGTCTGGTCCGGACAGTTTTTCGAGACTCGCATGGATTCTACCTTTTCCCGGTACCGGCCCGGATTCTACCATTTTCGGGTACTGACACCGATTCTACACTTTTAAGGGATTGGTCCGGACAGTTTTTCGGTACTCGCACGGATTCTACCTTTTCCCGGTACCGGCCCGGATTCTACCATTTTCGGGAATTCAACCCGATTCTACTCTATTCAGGGTCTGGTCCGGACAGTTTTTCGGTACTCGCACGGATTCTACCTTTTCCCGGTACTGGCCCGGATTGTACCATTGTCGGGAATTCACCCCGATTCTACCCTATTCAGGGTCTGGTCCGGACAGTTTTTCGGTACTCGCATGGATTCAACTTTTTCCCGATACCGGCCCGGATTCTACCATTTTCGGATACGGACACCGATTCTACCCTATTCACGGTCTGGTCCGGACAGTTTTTCGAGACTCGCACGGATTCTACCTTTTCCCGCTACCGGCCCGAATTCTACCATTTTCGGGTACTGACCGATTCTACACTTTTCAGGGACTGGTCCGGACAGTTTTTCGGTACTCGCACGGATTCTACCTTTTCCCGGTACCGGCCCGGATTCTACCATTTTCGGGAATTCACCCCGATTCTACCCTATTCAGGGTCTGGTCCAGACAGTTTTTCGGTACTCGCACGGATTCTACCTTTTCCCGGTACGGGGCCGGATTCTACAATTTTCGTGTTTTAACACCGATTCTACCCTATTCAGGGTCTGGTCCGGACAGTTTTTCGGTACTCGCATGGATTCAACCTTTTCCCGGTACCGGCCCGGATTCTACCATTTTCGGATACTGACACCGATTCTACCCTTTTCAGGGTGTGGTCCGGATAGTTTTTCGGTACTCGCACGGATTCTACCTTTTCCCGGTACGGGGCCGGATTCTACAATTTTCGTGTTTTAACACCGATTCTACCCTATTCAGGGTCTGGTCCGGACAGTTTTTCGGTACTCGCATGGATTCAACCTTTTCCCGGTACCGGCCCGGATTCTACCATTTTCGGATACTAACACCGATTCTACCCTTTTCAGGGTCTGGTCCGGACAGTTTTTCGGTACTCGCACGGATTCTACCTTTTCCCGGTACTGGCCCGGATTGCACCATTTTCGGGAATTCACCCCGATTCTACCCTATTCAAGGTCTGGTCCGGAGAGTTTTTCGGTACTCGCACGGATTCTACCTTTTCCCGGTACCGGCCCGGATTCTACCATTTTCGGGTATTGGCACCGATTCTACCTTATTCAGGGTCTGGTCCGGACAGTTTTTCGAGACTCGCATGGATTCTACCTTTTCCCGGTACCGGCCCGGATTCTACCATTTTCGGGTACTGACACCGATTCTACACTTTTAAGGGATTGGTCCGGACAGTTTTTCGGTACTCGCACGGATTCTACCTTTTCCCGGTACCGGCCCGGATTCTACCATTTTCGGGAATTCACCCCGATTCTACTCTATTCAGGGTCTGGTCCGGACAGTTTTTCGGTACTCGCACGGATTCTACCTTTTCCCGGTACTGGCCCGGATTGTACCATTGTCGGGAATTCACCCCGATTCTACCCTATTCAGGGTCTGGTCCGGACAGTTTTTCGGTACTCGCATGGATTCAACTTTTTCCCGATACCGGCCCGGATTCTACCATTTTCGGATACGGACACCGATTCTACCCTATTCACGGTCTGGTCCGGACAGTTTTTCGAGACTCGCACGGATTCTACCTTTTCCCGGTACCGGCCCGAATTCTACCATTTTCGGGTACTGACCGATTCTACACTTTTCAGGGACTGGTCCGGACAGTTTTTCGGTACTCGCACGGATTCTACCTTTTCCCGGTACCGGCCCGGATTCTACCATTTTCGGGAATTCACCCCGATTCTACCCTATTCAGGGTCTGGTCCAGACAGTTTTTCGGTACTCGCACGGATTCTACCTTTTCCCGGTACGGGGCCGGATTCTACAATTTTCGTGTTTTAACACCGATTCTACCCTATTCAGGGTCTGGTCCGGACAGTTTTTCGGTACTCGCATGGATTCAACCTTTTCCCGGTACCGGCCCGGATTCTACCATTTTCGGATACTGACACCGATTCTACCCTTTTCAGGGTGTGGTCCGGATAGTTTTTCGGTACTCGCACGGATTCTACCTTTTCCCGGTACGGGGCCGGATTCTACAATTTTCGTGTTTTAACACCGATTCTACCCTATTCAGGGTCTGGTCCGGACAGTTTTTCGGTACTCGCATGGATTCAACCTTTTCCCGGTACCGGCCCGGATTCTACCATTTTCGGATACTAACACCGATTCTACCCTTTTCAGGGTCTGGTCCGGACAGTTTTTCGGTACTCGCACGGATTCTACCTTTTCCCGGTACTGGCCCGGATTGCACCATTTTCGGGAATTCACCCCGATTCTACCCTATTCAAGGTCTGGTCCGGAGAGTTTTTCGGTACTCGCACGGATTCTACCTTTTCCCGGTACCGGCCCGGATTCTACCATTTTCGGGTATTGACACCGATTCTACCTTATTCAGGGTCTGGTCCGGACAGTTTTTCGAGACTCGCATGGATTCTACCTTTTCCCGGTACCGGCCCGGATTCTACCATTTTCGGGTACTGACACCGATTCTACACTTTTAAGGGATTGGTCCGGACAGTTTTTCGGTACTCGCACGGATTCTACCTTTTCCCGGTACCGACCCGGATTCTACCATTTTCGGGAATTCACCCCGATTCTACTCTATTCAGGGTCTGGTCCGGACAGTTTTTCGGTACTCGCACGGATTCTACCTTTTCCCGGTACTGGCCCGGATTGTACCATTGTCGGGAATTCACCCCGATTCTACCCTATTCAGGGTCTGGTCCGGACAGTTTTTCGGTACTCGCATGGATTCAACTTTTTCCCGATACCGGCCCGGATTCTACCATTTTCGGATACGGACACCGATTCTACCCTATTCACGGTCTGGTCCGGACAGTTTTTCGAGACTCGCACGGATTCTACCTTTTCCCGGTACCGGCCCGAATTCTACCATTTTCGGGTACTGACCGATTCTACACTTTTCAGGGACTGGTCCGGACAGTTTTTCGGTACTCGCACGGATTCTACCTTTTCCCGGTACCAGCCCGGATTCTACCATTTTCGGGAATTCACCCCGATTCTACCCTATTCAGGGTCTGGTCCAGACAGTTTTTCGGTACTCGCACGGATTCTACCTTTTCCCGGTACGGGGCCGGATTCTACAATTTTCGTGTTTTAACACCGATTCTACCCTATTCAGGGTCTGGTCCGGACAGTTTTTCGGTACTCGCATGGATTCAACCTTTTCCCGGTACCGGCCCGGATTCTACCATTTTCGGATACTGACACCGATTCTACCCTTTTCAGGGTGTGGTCCGGATAGTTTTTCGGTACTCGCACGGATTCTACCTTTTCCCGGTACGGGGCCGGATTCTACAATTTTCGTGTTTTAACACCGATTCTACCCTATTCAGGGTCTGGTCCGGACAGTTTTTCGGTACTCGCATGGATTCAACCTTTTCCCGGTACCGGCCCGGATTCTACCATTTTCGGATACTAACACCGATTCTACCCTTTTCAGGGTCTGGTCCGGACAGTTTTTCGGTACTCGCACGGATTCTACCTTTTCCCGGTACTGGCCCGGATTGCACCATTTTCGGGAATTCACCCCGATTCTACCCTATTCAAGGTCTGGTCCGGAGAGTTTTTCGGTACTCGCACGGATTCTACCTTTTCCCGGTACCGGCCCGGATTCTACCATTTTCGGGTATTGACACCGATTCTACCTTATTCAGGGTCTGGTCCGGACAGTTTTTCGAGACTCGCATGGATTCTACCTTTTCCCGGTACCGGCCCGGATTCTACCATTTTCGGGTACTGACACCGATTCTACACTTTTAAGGGATTGGTCCGGACAGTTTTTCGGTACTCGCACGGATTCTACCTTTTCCCGGTACCGGCCCGGATTCTACCATTTTCGGGAATTCACCCCGATTCTACTCTATTCAGGGTCTGGTCCGGACAGTTTTTCGGTACTCGCACGGATTCTACATTTTCCCGGTACTGGCCCGGATTGTACCATTGTCGGGAATTCACCCCGATTCTACCCTATTCAGGGTCTGGTCCGGACAGTTTTTCGGTACTCGCATGGATTCAACTTTTTCCCGATACCGGCCCGGATTCTACCATTTTCGGATACGGACACCGATTCTACCCTATTCACGGTCTGGTCCGGACAGTTTTTCGAGACTCGCACGGATTCTACCTTTTCCCGGTACCGGCCCGAATTCTACCATTTTCGGGTACTGACCGATTCTACACTTTTCAGGGACTGGTCCGGACAGTTTTTCGGTACTCGCACGGATTCTACCTTTTCCCGGTACCGGCCCGGATTCTACCATTTTCGGGAATTCACCCCGATTCTACCCTATTCAGGGTCTGGTCCAGACAGTTTTTCGGTACTCGCACGGATTCTACCTTTTCCCGGTACGGGGCCGGATTCTACAATTTTCGTGTTTTAACACCGATTCTACCCTATTCAGGGTCTGGTCCGGACAGTTTTTCGGTACTCGCATGGATTCAACCTTTTCCCGGTACCGGCCCGGATTCTACCATTTTCGGATACTGACACCGATTCTACCCTTTTCAGGGTGTGGTCCGGATAGTTTTTCGGTACTCGCACGGATTCTACCTTTTCCCGGTACGGGGCCGGATTCTACAATTTTCGTGTTTTAACACCGATTCTACCCTATTCAGGGTCTGGTCCGGACAGTTTTTCGGTACTCGCATGGATTCAACCTTTTCCCGGTACCGGCCCGGATTCTACCATTTTCGGATACTAACACCGATTCTACCCTTTTCAGGGTCTGGTCCGGACAGTTTTTCGGTACTCGCACGGATTCTACCTTTTCCCGGTACTGGCCCGGATTGCACCATTTTCGGGAATTCACCCCGATTCTACCCTATTCAAGGTCTGGTCCGGAGAGTTTTTCGGTACTCGCACGGATTCTACCTTTTCCCGGTACCGGCCCGGATTCTACCATTTTCGGGTAGTGACACCGATACTACCCTTTTCAGGGAATGGTCCGGACAGTTTTTCGGTACTTGCATGGATTCAACCTTTTCCCGGTACCGGCCCGGATTCTTCTACTTTCGGATACTGACACCGATTCTACCCTTTTCAGGGTCTGGTCCGGACAGTTTTTCGATACTCGCACGGATTCTACCTTTTCCAGGTACTGGCCCGGATTGTACCATTTTCGGGAATTCACCCCGATTCTACCCTATTCAGGGTCTGGTCCGGACAGTTTTTCGGTACTCACACGGATTCTTCATTTTCCCGGTACGGGGCCGAATTCTACAATTTTCGGGTATTAACACCGATTCTACCCTATTCAGGGTCTGGTCCGGACAGTTTTTCGGTACTCGCATGGATTCTACCTTTTCCCGGTACCGGCCCGGATTCTACCATTTTCGGGTACTGACACCGATTCTACACTTTTCAGGGATTGGTCCGGACAGTTTTTCGGTACTCGCACGGATTCTACCTTTTCCCGGTACCAGCCCGGATTCTACCATTTTCGGGAATTCACCCCGATTCTACTCTATTCAGGGTCTGGTCCGGACAGTTTTTCGGTACTCGCATGGATTCTACCTTTTCCCGGTACTGGCCCGGATTGTACCATTGTCGGGAATTCACCCCGATTCTACCCTATTCAGGGTCTGGTCCGGACAGTTTTTCGAGACTCGCACGGATTCAACCTTTTCCCGGTACCGGCCCGGATTCTACCATTTTCGGGAATTCACCCCGATTCTACCCTATTCAGGGTCTAGTCCGGACAGTTTTTCGGTACTCGCACGGATTCTACCTTTTCCCGGTACTGGCCCGGATTGTACCATTGTCGGGAATTCACCCCGATTCTACCCTATTCAGGGTCTGGTCCGGACAGTTTTTCGGTACTCGCATGGATTCAACTTTTTCCCGATACCGGCCCGGATTCTACCATTTTCGGATACGGACACCGATTCTACCCTATTCACGGTCTGGTCCGGACAGTTTTTCGAGACTCGCACGGATTCTACCTTTTCCCGGTACCGGCCCGAATTCTACCATTTTCGGGTACTGACCGATTCTACACTTTTCAGGGACTGGTCCGGAAAATTTTTCGGTACTCGCACGGATTCTACCTTTTCCCGGTACCAGCCCGGATTCTACCATTTTCGGGAATTCACCCCGATTCTACCCTATTCAGGGTCTAGTCCGGACAGTTTTTCGGTACTCGCACGGATTCTACCTTTTCCCGGTACTGGCCCGGATTGTACCATTTTCGGGAATTCACCCCGATTCTACCCTATTCAGGGTCTGGTCCGGACAGTTTTTCGATACTCGCACGGAATCTTCCTTTTCCCGGTACCGGCCCGGATTCTACCATTTTCGGGTACTGACACCGATTCTACACTTTTCAGGGACTGGTCCGGACAGTTTTTCGGTACTCGCACGGATTCTACCTTTTCCCGGTACCGGCCCGGATTCTACCATTTTCGGGTAGTGACACCGATTCTACCCTTTTCAGGTTCTGGTCCGGACAGTTTGTCTTTACTCGCATGGATTCAACCTTTTCCCGGTACCGGCCCGGATTCTACCATTTTCGGATACTGACACCGATTCTACCCTTTTCAGGGTCTGGTCCGGACAGTTTTTCGGTACTCGCTTGGATTCAACCTTTTCCCGGTACCGGCCCGGATTCTACCATTTTCGGATACTGACACTGATTCTACCCTTTTCAGGGTCTGGTCCGGACAGTTTTTCGGTACTCGCACAGATTCTACCTTTTCCCGGTACTGGCCCGGATTGTACCATTTTCGGGAATTCACCCCGATTATACCCTATTCAGGGTCTGGTCCGGACAGTTTTTCGGTACTCACACGGATTCTTCCTTTTCCCGGTACGGGGCCGGATTCTACAATTTTCGGGTATTAACACCGATTCTACCCTATTCAGGGTCTGGTCCGGACAGTTTTTCGGTACTCGCACGGATTCTACCTTTTCCCGGTACCGGCCCGGATTCTACCATTTTCGGGTACTGACACCGATTCTACACTTTTCAGGGATTGGTCTGGACAGTTTTTCGGTAGTCGCACGGATTCTACCTTTTCTCGGTACCGGCCCGGATTCTACCATTTTCGGGAATTCACCCCGATTCTACTCTATTCAGGGTCTGGTCCGGACAGTTTTTCGGTACTCGCATGGATTCAACCTTTTCCCGGTACCGGCCCGGATTCTACCATTTTTGGATACTGACACCGATTCTACCCTTTTCAGGGTCTGGTCCGGACAGTTTTTCGGTACTCGCATGGATTCAACCTTTTCCCGGTACCGGCCCGGATTCTACCATTTTCGGATACTGACACCGATTCTACCCTTTTCAGGGTCTGGTCCGGACAGTTTTTCGGTACTCGCACGGATTCTACCTTTTCCCGGTACTGGCCCGGATTGTACCATTTTCGGGAATTCACCCCGATTCTACCCTATTCAGGGTCTGGTCCGGACAGTTTTTCCTTGCACGGATTCTACCTTTTCCCGGTACGGGGCCGGATTCTACAATTTTCGGGTTTTAACACCGATTCTACCCTATTCAGGGTCTGGTCCGGACAGTTTTTCGGTACTCGCATGGATTCAACCTTTTCCCGGTACCGGCCCGGATTCTACCATTTTCGGATACTGACACCGATTCTACCCTTTTCAGGGTCTGGTCCGGACAGTTTTTCGGTACTCGCACGGATTCTACCTTTTCCAGGTACTGGCCCGGATTGTACCATTTTCGGGAATTCACCCCGATTCTACCCTATTCAGGGTCTGGTCCGGACAGTTTTTTGGTACTCACACGGATTCTTCCTTTTCCCAGTACGGGGCCGGATTCTACAATTTTCGGCTATTAACACCGATTCTACCCTATTCAAGGTCTGGTCCGGACAGTTTTTCGGTACTCGCACGGATTCTACCTTTTCCCGGTACCGGCCCGGATTCTACCATTTTCGGGTACTGACCGATTCTACACTTTTCAGGGACTGGTCCGGACAGTTTTTCGGTACTCGCACGGATTCTACCTTTCCCGGTACCGGCCCGGATTCTACCATTTTCGGGTAATGACACCGATACTACCCTTTTCAGGGACTGGTCCGGACAGTTTTTCGGTACTCGCATGGATTCTACCTTTTCCCGGTACCGGCCCGGATTCTACCATTTTCGGATATTGACACCGATTCTACCCTTTTCAGGGTCTGGTCCGGACAGTTTTTCGGTACTCGTACAGATTCTACCTTTTCCCGGTACCGGCCCGGATTCTACCATTTTCGGATACTGACACCGATTCTACCCTTTCCAGGGTCTGGTCCGGACAGTTTTTTGGTACTCGCATGGATTCAACCTTTTCCCGGTACCGGCCCGGATTCTACCATTTTCGGATACTGACACCGATTCTACCCTTTTCAGGGTCAGGTCCGGACAGTTTTTCGGTACCGTACAGATTCTACCTTTTCCCGGTACTGGCCCGGATTGTACCATTTTCGGGAATTCACCCCGATTCTACCCTATTCAGGGTCAGGTCCGGACAGTTTTTCGGTACTCGCATGGATTCAACCTTTTCCCGGTACCGGCCCGGATTCTACCATTTTCGGATACTGACACCGATTCTACCATTTTCAGGGTCTGGTCCGGACAGTTTTTCGGTACTCGCACGGATTCTACCTTTTCCCGGTACTGGCCCGGATTGTACCATTTTCGGGAATTCACCCCGATTCTACCTTATTCAGGGACTGGTCCGGACAGTTTTTCGGTACTCGCACGGATTCTACCTTTTCCCGGTACTGGCCCGGATTGTACCATTGTCGGGAATTCACCCCGCTTCTATCCTATTCAGGGTCTGGTCCGGACAGTTTTTCGGTACTCGCATGGATTCAACTTTTTCCCGGTACTGGCCCAGATTGTACCATTTTCGGGAATTCACCCCGATTCTACCCTATTCAGGGTCTGGTCCGGACAGTTTTTCCGTACTCGCACGGATTCTACCTTTTCCGGTACGGGGCCGGATTCTACAATTTTCGGGTTTTAACACCGATTCTACCCTATTCAGGGTCTGGTCCGGATAGTTTTTCGGTACTCTCATGGATTCAACCTTTTCCCGGTACCGGCCCGGATTCTACCATTTTCGGATACTGACACCGATTCTACCCTTTTCAGGGTCTGGTCCGGACAGTTTTTCGGTACTCGCATGGATTCAACCTTTTCCCGGTACCGGCCCGGATTCTACCATTTTCGGATACTGACACTGATTCTACCCTTTTCAGGGTTTGGTCCGGACAGTTTTTCGGTACTCGCACGGATTCTACCTTTTCCCGGTACTGGCCCGGATTGTACCATTTTCGGGAATTCACCCCGATTCTACCCTATTCAGGGTCTGGTCCCGACAGTTTTTCGGTACTCGCACGGATTCTACCTTTTCCCGGTACGGGGCCGGATTCTACAATTTTCGGGTTTTAACACCGATTCTACCCTATTCAGGGTCTGGTCCGGACAGTTTTTCGGTACTCGCATGGATTCAACCTTTTCCCGGTACCGGCCCGGATTCTACCATTTTCGGATACTGACACCGATTCTACCCTTTTCAGGGTCTGGTCCGGACAGTTTTTCGGTACTCGCACGGATTCTACCTTTTCCAGGTACTGGCCCGGATTGTACCATTTTCGGGAATTCACCCCGATTATACCCTATTCAGGGTCTGGTCCGGACAGTTTTTCGGTACTCAAACGGATTCTTCCTTTTCCCGGTACGGGGCCGGATTCTACAATTTTCGGGTATTAACACCGATTCTACCCTATTCAGGGTCTGGTCCGGACAGTTTTTCGGTACTCGCACGGATTCTACCTTTTCCCGGTACCGGCCCGGATTCTACTATTTTCCGGAACTGACATCGATTGTACACTTTTCAGGGTCTGGTCCGGACAGTTTTTCGGTACTCGCACGGATTCTACCTTTTCCCGGTACTGGCCCGGTTTGTACCATTTTCGGGAATTCACCCCGATTCTACCCTATTCAGGTTCTGGTCCGGACAGTTTGTCGGTACTCGCACGGATTCTTCCTTTTCACGGTACGGGGCCGGATTCTACAATTTTCGGGTATTGTCACCGATTCTACACTATTCAGGGTCTGGTCCGGACAGTTTTTCGAGACTCGCACGGATTCTACCTTTTCCCGGTACCGGCCCGGATTCTACCATTTTCGGGTACTGACACCGATTCTACACTTTTCAGGGATTGGTCTGGACAGTTTTTCGGTACTCGCACGGATTCTACGTTTTCTCGGTACCGGCCCGGATTCTACCATTTTCGGGAATTCACCCCGATTCTACTCTATTCAGGGTCTGGTCCGGACAGTTTTTCGGTACTCGCATGGATTCAACCTTTTCCCGGTACCGGCCCGGATTCTACCATTTTTGGATACTGACACCGATTCTACCCTTTTCAGGGTCTGGTCCGGACAGTTTTTCGGTACTCGCATGGATTCAACCTTTTCCCGGTACCGGCCCGGATTCTACCATTTTCGGGAATTCACCCCGATTCTACCCCATTCAGGGTCTGGTCCGGACAGTTTTTCGAGACTCGCACGGATTCTACCTTTTCCCGGTACCGGCCCGAATTCTACCATTTTCGGGTACTGACCGATTCTACACTTTTCAGGGACTGGTCCGGACAGTTTTTCGGTACTCGCACAGATTCTACGTTTTCCCGGTACCGGCCCGGATTCTACCATTTTCGGGAATTCACCCCGATTCTACCCTATTCAAGGTCTGGTCCAGACAGTTTTTCGGTACTCGCACGGATTCTAACTTTTCCCGGTACTGGCCCGGATTGTACCATTTTCGGGAATTCACCCCGATTCTACCCTATTCAGGGACTGGTCCGGACAGTTTTTCGGTACTCGCACGGATTCTACCTTTTCCCGGTATTGGTCCGGATTGTACCATTGTCGGGAATTCACCCCGATTCTACCCTATTCAGGGTCTGGTCCGGACAGTTTTTCGAGACTCGCACAGATTCTACCTTTTCCCGGTACCGGCCCGGATTCTACCATTTTCGGGTACTCACACCGATTCTACCCAATTCAGGGACTGGTCCGAACAGTTTCTCGGGACTCGCATGGATTCAACCTTTTCCCGGTACCGGCCCGGATTCTACCATTTTCGGATACTGACACCGATTCTATCCTTTTCAGGGTCTGGCCCGGACAGTTTTTCGGTGCTCGCACGGATTCTACCTTTTCCCGGTACTGGCCCGGATTGTACCATTTTAGGGAATTCACCCCGATTCTACCCTATTCAGGGTCTGGTCCGGACAGTTTTTCGGTACTCGCACGGATTCTACCTTTTCCCGGTACTGGCCGGGATTGTACCATTTTAGGGAATTCACACCGATTCTACCCTATTCAGGGTGTGGTCCGGACAGTTTTTCGGTACTCGCACGGATTCTACCTTTTCCCGGTACTGGCCCGGATTGTACCATTTTAGGGAATTCACCCCGATTCTACCCTATTCAGGGTCTGGTTCGGACAGTTTTTCGGTACTCGCACGGATTCTACCTTTTCCCGGTACGGGCCCGGATTCTACCATTTTCGGGTAGTGACACCGATTCTACCCTTTTCAGGGTCTGGTCCGGACAGTTTTTCGGTACTCGCACGGATTCTACCTTTTCCCGGTACCGGCCCGGATTCTACCATTTTCTGGAATTCACCCCGATTCTACCCTATTCAGGGTCTGGTCCGGACAGTTTTTCGGTACTCGCACGGATTCTACCTTTTCCCGGTACGGGCCCGAATTCTACCATTTTCGGGTAGTGACACCGATTCTACCCTTTTCAGGGTCTGGTCCGGACAGTTTTTCGGTACTCGCATGGATTCAACCTTTTCCCGGTACCGCCCGGATTCTACCATTTTCGGGTACTGACACCGATTCTACCCTTTTCAGGGTCTGGTCCGGACAGTTTTCCGGTACTCGCGCGGATTCTACCTTTTCCCGGTACCGCCCGGATTCTACCATTTTCGGGTACTGACACCGATTCTACCCTTTTCAGGGTCTGGTCCGGACAGTTTTTCGGTACTCGCGCGGATTCTACCTTTTCCCGGTACCGGCCCGGATTCTACCATTTTCGGGTATTGACACCGATTCTACCCTTTTCAGGGTCTGGTCCGGACAGTTTTTCGGTACTCGCACGGATTCTACCTTTTCCAGGTACTGGCCCGGATTGTACCATTTTCGGGAATTCACCCCGATTATACCCTATTCAGGGTCTGGTCCGGACAGTTTTTCGGTACTCAAACGGATTCTTCCTTTTCCCGGTACGGGGCCGGATTCTACAATTTTCGGGTATTAACACCGATTCTACCCTATTCAGGGTCTGGTCCGGACAGTTTTTCGGTACTCGCACGGATTCTACCTTTTCCCGGTACCGGCCCGGATTCTACTATTTTCCGGAACTGACATCGATTGTACACTTTTCAGGGTCTGGTCCGGACAGTTTTTCGGTACTCGCACGGATTCTACCTTTTCCCGGTACTTGCCCGGTTTGTACCATTTTCGGGAATTCACCCCGATTCTACCCTATTCAGGTTCTGGTCCGGACAGTTTGTCGGTACTCGCACGGATTCTTCCTTTTCACGGTACGGGGCCGGATTCTACAATTTTCGGGTATTGTCACCGATTCTACACTATTCAGGGTCTGGTCCGGACAGTTTTTCGAGACTCGCACGGATTCTACCTTTTCCCGGTACCGGCCCGGATTCTACCATTTTCGGGTACTGACACCGATTATACACTTTTCAGGGATTGGTCTGGACAGTTTTTCGGTACTCGCACGGATTCTACGTTTTCTCGGTACCGGCCCGGATTCTACCATTTTCGGGAATTCACCCCGATTCTACTCTATTCAGGGTCTGGTCCGGACAGTTTTTCGGTACTCGCATGGATTCAACCTTTTCCCGGTACCGGCCCGGATTCTACCATTTTTGGATACTGACACCGATTCTACCCTTTTCAGGGTCTGGTCCGGACAGTTTTTCGGTACTCGCATGGATTCAACCTTTTCCCGGTACCGGCCCGGATTCTACCATTTTCGGATACTGACACCGATTCTACCCTTTTCAGGGTCTGGTCCGGACAGTTTTTCGGTACTCGCACGGATTCTACCTTTTCCCGGTACTGGCCCGGATTGTACCATTTTCGGGAATTCACCCCGATTCTACCCTATTCAGGGTCTGGTCCGGACAGTTTTTGCTTGCACGGATTCTACCTTTTCCCGGTACGGGGCCGGATTCTACAATTTTCGGGTTTTAACACCGATTCTACCCTATTCAGGGTCTGGTCCGGACAGTTTTTCGGTACTCGCATGGATTCAACCTTTTCCCGGTACCGGCCCGGATTCTACCATTTTCGGATACTGACACCGATTCTACCCTTTTCAGGGTCTGGTCCGGACAGTTTTTCGGTACTCGCATGGATTCAACCTTTTCCCGGTACCGGCCCGGATTCTACCATTTTCGGGAATTCACCCCGATTCTACCCCATTCAGGGTCTGGTCCGGACAGTTTTTCGAGACTCGCACGGATTCTACCTTTTCCCGGTACCGGCCCGAATTCTACCATTTTCGGGTACTGACCGATTCTACACTTTTCAGGGACTGGTCCGGACAGTTTTTCGGTACTCGCACAGATTCTACGTTTTCCCGGTACCGGCCCGGATTCTACCATTTTCAGGAATTCACCCCGATTCTACCCTATTCAAGGTCTGGTCCAGACAGTTTTTCGGTACTCGCACGGATTCTACCTTTTCCCGGTACTGGCCCGGATTGTACCATTTTCGGGAATTCACCCCGATTCTACCCTATTCAGGGACTGGTCCGGACAGTTTTTCGGTACTCGCACGGATTCTACCTTTTCCCTGTATTGGTCCGGATTGTACCATTGTCGGGAATTCACCCCGATTCTACCCTATTCAGGGTCTGGTCCGGACAGTTTTTCGAGACTCGCACAGATTCTACCTTTTCCCGGTACAGGCCCGGATTCTACCATTTTCGGGTACTCACACCGATTCTACCCAATTCAGGGACTGGTCCGAACAGTTTCTCGGGACTCGCATGGATTCAACCTTTTCCCGGTACCGGCCCGGATTCTACCATTTTCGGATACTGACACCGATTCTACCCTTTTCAGGGTCTGGCCCGGACAGTTTTTCGGTGCTCGCACGGATTCTACCTTTTCCCGGTACTGGCCCGGATTGTACCATTTTAGGGAATTCACCCCGATTCTACCCTATTCAGGGTCTGGTCCGGACAGTTTTTCGGTACTCGCGCGGATTCTACATTTTCCCGGTACCGGCCCGGATTCTACCATTTTCGGGTATTGACACCGATTCTACCCTTTTCAGGGTCTGGTCCGGACAGTTTTTCGGTACTCGCACGGATTCTAAATTTTCCCGGTACCGGCCCGGATTCTACCATTTTCGGGTACTGACACCGATTCTACCCTTTTCAGGGTCTGGTCCGGACAGTTTTTCGGTACTCGCGCGGATTCTACCTTTTCCCGGTACCGGCCCGGATTCTACCATTTTCGGGTATTGACACCGATTCTACCATTTTCAGGGTCTGGTCCGGACAGTTTTTTGGTACTCGCACGGATTCTACCTTTTCCCGGTAATGGCCCGGATTGTACCATTTTAGGGAATTCACCCCGATTCTACCCTATTCAGGTCTGGTCCGGACAGTTTTTCGGTACTCGCACGGATTCTACCTTTTCCCGGTATTGGCCTGGATTGTACCATTTTAGGGAATTCACACCGATTCTACCCTATTCAGGGTGTGGTCCGGACAGTTTTTCGGTACTCGCACGGATTCTACCTTTTCCCGGTACTGGCCTGGATTGTACCATTTTAGGGAATTCACCCCGATTCTACCCTATTCAGGGTCTTGTCCGGACAGTTTTTCGGTACTCGCGCGGATTCTACCTTTTCCCGGTACCGGCCCGGATTCTACCATTTTCGGGTATTGACACCGATTCTACCATTTTCAGGGTCTGGTCCGGACAGTTTTTCGGTACTCGCACGGATTCTACCTTTTCCCGGTACTGGCCCGGATTGTACCATTTTATGGAATTCACCACGATTCTACCCTATTCAGGGTCTGGTCCGGACAGTTTTTCGGTACTCGCACGGATTCTACCTTTTCCCGGTACTGGCCTGGATTGTACCATTTTAGGGAATTCACACCGATTCTACCCTATTCAGGGTGTGGTCCGGACAGTTTTTCGGTACTCGCACGGATTCTACCTTTTCTCGGTACTGGCCCGGATTCTACCATTTTCGGGAATTCACCCCGATTCTACCCTATTCAGGGTCTGGTCCGGACAGTTTTTCGGTACTCGCACGGATTCTACCTTTTCCCGGTACGGGCCCGGATTCTACCATTTTCGGGTAGTGACACCGATTCTACCCTTTTCAGGGTCTGGTCCGTACAGTTTTTCGGTACTCGCACAGATTCTACCTTTTCCCGGTACTGGCCCGGATTGTACCATTTTAGGGAATTCACCCCGATTCTACCCTATTCAGGGTCTGGTCCGGACAGTTTTTCGGTACTCGCACGGATTCTACCTTTTCCCGGTACGGGCCCGGATTCTACCATTTTCGGGTAGTGACACCGATTCTACCCTTTTCAGGGTCTGGTCCGGACAGTTTTTCGGTACTCGCACGGATTCTACCTTTTCCCGGTACCGGCCCGGATTCTACCATTTTCGGGAATTCACCCCGATTCTACCCTATTCAGGGTCTGGTCCGGGCAGTTTTTCGGTACTCGCACGGATTCTACTTTTTCCCGGTACCGGGCCGGATTCTACCATTTTCGGGTATTCACACCGATTCTACCCTTTTCAGGGTCGGGTCCGGACAGTTTTTCGGTACTCGCACGGATTCTACCTTTTCCCGGTACTGGCCTGGATTGTACCATTTTCGGGAATTCACCCCGATTCTACCCTATTCAGGGTCTGGTCTGAACAGTTTTTCGGTACTTGCACGGATTCTACTCTTTCCCGGTACCAGCCCGGATTCTACTTTTTTTGGGTATTGACACCGATTCTACCCTTTTCAGGGTCGGGTCCGGACAGTTTTTCGGTACTCTCACGGATTCTACCTTTTCCCGGTACCGGCCCGGATTCTACCATTTTCGGGTATTTACACCGATCCTACCCTTTTCAGGGTCTGGTCCGGACAGTTTTTCGGTACTCGCGCGGATTCTACCTTTTCCCGGTACCGGCACGGATTCTACCATTTTCGGGTACTGACACCGATTCTACCCTTTTCAGGGTCTGGTCCGGACAGTTTTTCGGTACTCGCGCGGATTCTACCTTTTCCCGGTACCGGCCCGGATTCTACCATTTTCGGGTATTGACACCGATTCTACCCTTTTCAAGGTCTGGTCCGGACAGTTTTTCGGTACTCGCACGGATTCTACCTTTTCCTGGTACCGGCTCGGATTCTACCATTTTCGGGTATTGACACCGATTCTACCATTTTCAGGGTCTGGTCCGGACTGTTTTTCGGTACTCGCATGGATTCAACCTTTTCCCGGTACTGCCCGGATTCTACCATTTTCGGGTACTGACACCGATTCTACCCTTTTCAGGGTCTGGTCCGGACAGTTTTTCGGTACTCGCGCGGATTCTACCTTTTCCCGGTACCGGCCCGGATTCTACCATTTTCGGGCATTGACACCGATTCTACCCTTTTCAGGGTCTGGTCCGGACAGTTTTTCGGTACTCGCACGGATTCTACCTTTTCCCGGTACTGGCCCGGATTGTACCATTTTAGGGAATTCACCCCGATTCTACCCTATTCAGGGTCTGGTCCGGACAGTTTTTCGGTACTCGCACGGATTCTACCTTTTCCCGGTACTGGCCGGGATTGTACCATTTTAGGGAATTCACACCGATTCTACCCTATTCAGGGTGTGGTCCGGACAGTTTTTCGGTACTCGCACGGATTCTACCTTTTCCCGGTACGGGCCCGGATTCTACCATTTTCGGGTAGTGACACCGATTCTACCCTTTTCAGGGTCTGGTCCGGACAGTTTTTCGGTACTCGCACGGATTCTACCTTTTCCCGGTACCGGCCCGGATTCTACCATTTTCGGGAATTCACCCCGATTCTACCCTATTCAGGGTCTGGTCCGGACAGTTTTTCGGTACTCGCACGGATTCTACCTTTTCCCGGTACGGGCCCGGATTCTACCATTTTCGGGTAGTGACACCGATTCTACCCTTTTCAGGGTCTGGTCCGGACAGTTTTTCGGTACTCGCATGGATTCAACCTTTTCCCGGTACCGCCCGGATTCTACCATTTTCGGGTATTGACACCGATTCTACCCTTTTCAGGGTCTGGTCCGGACTGTTTTTCGGTACTCGCGCGGATTCTACCTTTTCCCGGTACCGGCCCGGATTCTACCATTTTCGGGTATTGACACCGATTCTACCATTTTCAGGGTCTGGTCCGGACAGTTTTTCGGTACTCGCACGGATTCTACCTTTTCCCGGTACCGGCCCGGATTCTACCATTTTCGGGAATTCACCCCGATTCTACCCTATTCAGGGTCTGGTCCGGACAGTTTTTCGGTACTCGCACGGATTCTACCTTTTCCCGGTACGGGCCCGGATTCTACCATTTTCGGGTAGTGACACCGATTCTACCCTTTTCAGGGTCTGGTCCGGACAGTTTTTCGGTACTCGCATGGATTCAACCTTTTCCCGGTACCGCCCGGATTCTACCATTTTCGGGTACTGACACCGATTCTACCCTTTTCAGGGTCTGGTCCGGACAGTTTTTCGGTACTCGCGCGGATTCTACCTTTTCCTGGTACCGGCTCGGATTCTACCATTTTCGGGTATTGACACCGATTCTACCATTTTCAGGGTCTGGTCCGGACAGTTTTTCGGTACTCGCGCGGATTCTACCTTTTCCCGGTACCGGCCCGGATTCTACCATTTTCGGGTACTGACACCGATTCTACCCTTTTCAGGGTCTGGTCCGGACAGTTTTTCGGTACTCGCGCGGATTCTACCTTTTCCCGGTACCGGCCCGGATTCTACCATTTTCGGGTATTGACACCGATTCTACCATTTTCGGGGTCTGGTCCGTACAGTTTTTCGGTACTCGCGCGGATTCTACCTTTTCCCGGTACCGGCCCGGATTCTACCATTTTCGGGTATTGACACCGATTCTACCCTTTTCAAGGTCTGGTCCGGACAGTTTTTCGGTACTCGCACGGATTCTACCTTTTCCCGGTACGGGCCCGGATTCTACCATTTTCGGGTAGTGACACCGATTCTACCCTTTTCAGGGTCTGGTCCGGACAGTTTTTCGGTACTCGCACGGATTCTACCTTTTCCCGGTACGGGCCCGGATTCTACCATTTTCGGGTAGTGACACCGATTCTACCCTTTTCAGGGTCTGGTCCGGACAGTTTTTCGGTACTCGCGCGGATTCTACCTTTTCCCGGTACCGGCCCGGATTCTACCATTTTCGGGTATTGACACCGATTCTACCCTTTTCAAGGTCTGGTCCGGACAGTTTTTCGGTACTCGCCCGGATTCTACCTTTTCCTGGTACCGGCTCGGATTCTACCATTTTCGGGTATTGACACCGATTCTACCATTTTCAGGGTCTGGTCCGGACTGTTTTTCGGTACTCGCATGGATTCAACCTTTTCCCGGTACCGCCCGGATTCTACCATTTTCGGGTACTGACACCGATTCTACCCTTTTCAGGGTCTGGTCCGGACAGTTTTTCGGTACTCGCGCGGATTCTACCTTTTCCCGGTACCGGCCCGGATTCTACCATTTTCGGGTATTGACACCGATTCTACCCTTTTCAGGGTCTGGTCCGGACAGTTTTTCGGTACTCGCACGGATTCTACCTTTTCCCGGTACTGGCCCGGATTGTACCATTTTAGGGAATTCACCCCGATTCTACCCTATTCAGGGTCTGGTCCGGACAGTTTTTCGGTACTCGCACGGATTCTACCTTTTCCCGGTACTGGCCGGGATTGTACCATTTTAGGGAATTCACACCGATTCTACCCTATTCAGGGTGTGGTCCGGACAGTTTTTTGGTACTCGCACGGATTCTACCTTTTCCCGGTACTGGCCCGGATTGTACCATTTTAGGGAATTCACCCCGATTCTACCCTATTCAGGGTCTGGTCCGGACAGTTTTTCGGTACTCGCACGGATTCTACCTTTTCCCGGTACGGGCCCGGATTCTACCATTTTCGGGTAGTGACACCGATTCTACCCTTTTCAGGGTCTGGTCCGGACAGTTTTTCGGTACTCGCACGGATTCTACCTTTTCCCGGTACCGGCCCGGATTCTACCATTTTCGGGAATTCACCCCGATTCTACCCTATTCAGGGTCTGGTCCGGACAGTTTTTCGGTACTCGCACGGATTCTACCTTTTCCCGGTACGGGCCCGGATTCTACCATTTTCGGGTAGTGACACCGATTCTACCCTTTTCAGGGTCTGGTCCGGACAGTTTTTCGGTACTCGCTTGGATTCAACCTTTTCCCGGTACCGCCCGGATTCTACCATTTTCGGGTACTGACACCGATTCTACCCTTTTCAGGGTCTGGTCCGGACAGTTTTTCGGTACTCGCGCGGATTCTACCTTTTTCCGGTACCGGCCCGGATTCTACCATTTTCGGGTATTGACACCGATTCTACCATTTTCAGGGTCTGGTCCGGACAGTTTTTCGGTACTCGCACGGATTCTACCTTTTCCCGGTACTGGCCCGGATTCTACCATTTTCGGGAATTCACACCGATTCTACCCTATTCAGGGTGTGGTCCGGACAGTTTTTCGGTACTCGCACGGATTCTACCTTTTCCCGGTACGGGCCCGGATTCTACCATTTTCGGGTAGTGACACCGATTCTACCCTTTTCAGGGTCTGGTCCGGACAGTTTTTCGGTACTCGCACGGATTCTACCTTTTCCCGGTACCGGCCCGGATTCTACCATTTTCAGGAATTCACCCCGATTCTACCCTATTCAGGGTCTGGTCCGGACAGTTTTTCGGTACTCGCACGGATTCTACCTTTTCCCGGTACGGGCCCGGATTCTACCATTTTCGGGTAGTGACACCGATTCTACCCTTTTCAGGGTCTGGTCCGGACTGTTTTTCGGTACTCGCATGGATTCAACCTTTTCCCGGTACCGCCCGGATTCTACAATTTTTGGGTACTGACACCGATTCTACCCTTTTCAGGGTCTGGTCCGGACAGTTTTTCGGTACTCGCGCGGATTCTACCTTTTCCCGGTACCGCCCGGATTCTACCATTTTGGGGTACTGACACCGATTCTACCCTTTTCAGGGTCTGGTCCGGACAGTTTTTCGGTACTCGCGCGGATTCTACCTTTTCCCGGTACCAGCCCGGATTCTACCATTTTCGGGTATTGACACCGATTCTACCCTTTTCAGGGTCTGGTCCGGACAATTTTTCGGTACTCGCACGGATTCTCCCTTTTCCTGGTACCGGCCCGGATTCTACCATTTTCGGGTACTGACACCGATTCTACCCTTTTCAGGGTCTGGTCCGGACAGTTTTTCGGTACTCGCGCGGATTCTACCTTTTCCCGGTACCGGGCCGGATTCTACCATTTTCGGGTATTGACACCGATTCTACCCTTTTCAGGGTCTGGTCCGGACAGTTTTTCGGTACTCGCACGGATTCTACCTTTTCCTGGTACCGGCTCGGATTCTACCATTTTCGGGTATTGACACCGATTCTACCATTTTCAGGGTCTGGTCCGGACAGTTTTTCGGTACTCGCATGGATTCAACCTTTTCCCGGTACCGCCCGGATTCTCCCATTTTCGGGTATTGACACCGATTCTACCCTTTTCAAGGTCTGGTCCGGACAGTTTTTCGGTACTCGCACGGATTCTACCTTTTCCCGGTACCGCCCGGATTCTACCATTTTCGGGTACTGACACCGATTCTACCCTTTTCAGGGTCTGGTCCGGACAGTTTTTCGGTACTCGCGCGGATTCTACCTTTTCCCGGTACCGGCCCGGATTCTACCATTTTCGGGTATTGACACCGATTCTACCCTTTTCAGGGTCTGGTCCGGACAGTTTTTCGGTACTCGCACGGATTCTACCTTTTCCTGGTACCGGCTCGGATTCTACCATTTTCGGGTATTGACACCGATTCTACCATTTTCAGGGTCTGGTCCGGACAGTTTTTCGGTACTCGCATGGATTCAACCTTTTCCCGGTACCGCCCGGATTCTCCCATTTTCGGGTACTGACACCGATTCTACCCTTTTCAGGGTCTGGTCCGGACAGTTTTTCGGTACTCGCGCGGATTCTACCTTTTCCCGGTACCGGCCCGGATTCTACCATTTTCGGGTATTGACACCGATTCTACCCTTTTCAGGGTCTGGTCCGGACAGTTTTTCGGTACTCGCACGGATTCTACCTTTTCCCGGTACCGGCCCGGATTCTACCATTTTCGGGTACTGACACCGATTCTACCCTTTTCAGGGTCTGGTCCGGACAGTTTTTCGGTACTCGCGCGGATTCTACCTTTTCCCGGTACCAGCCCGGATTCTACCATTTTCGGGTATTGACACCGATTCTACCATTTTCAGGGTCTGGTCCGGAAAGTTTTTCGGTACTCGTGCGGATTCTACCTTTTCCCGGTACCGGCCCGGATTCTACCATTTTCGGGTATTGACACCGATTCTACCCTTTTCAGGGTCTGGTCCGGACAATTTTTCGGTACTCGCACGGATTCTACCTTTTCCTGGTACCGGCCCGGATTCTACCATTTTCGGGTACTGACACCGATTCTACCCTTTTCAGGGTCTGGTCCGGACAGTTTTTCGATACTCGCGCGGATTCTACCTTTTCCCGGTACCGGCCCGGATTCTACCATTTTCGGGTATTGACACCGATTCTACCATTTTCAGGGTCTGGTCCGGACAGTTTTTCGGTACTCGCACGGATTCTACCTTTTCCTGATACCGGCTCAGATTCTACCATTTTCGGGTATTGACACCGATTCTACCATTTTCAGGGTCTGGTCCGGACAGTTTTTCGGTACTCGCACGGATTCTACCTTTTCCCGGTACTGGCCCGGATTGTACCATTTTAGGGAATTCACCCTGATTCTACCCTATTCAGGGTCTGGTCCGGACAGTTTTTCGGTACTCGCACGGATTCTACCTTTTCCCGGTACTGGCCTGGATTGTACCATTTTAGGGAATTCACACCGATTCTACCCTATTCAGGGTGTGGTCCGGACAGTTTTTCGGTACTCGCACGGATTCTACCTTTTCCCGGTACTGGCCCGGATTGTACCATTTTAGGGAATTCACCCCGATTCTACCCTATTCAGGGTCTGGTCCGGACAGTTTTTCGGTACTCGCGCGGATTCTACCTTTTCCCGGTACCGGCCCGGATTCTACCATTTTCGGGTATTGACACCGATTCTACCATTTTCAGGGTCTGGTCCGGACAGTTTTTCGGTACTCGCACGGATTCTACCTTTTCCCGGTACTGGCCCGGATTGTACCATTTTAGGGAATTCACCCCGATTCTACCCTATTCAGGGTCTGGTCCGGACAGTTTTTCGGTACTCGCATGGATTCAACCTTTTCCCGGTACTGGCCCGGATTGTACCATTTTAGGGAATTCACCCCGATTCTACCCTATTCAGGGTCTGGTCCGGACAGTTTTTCGGTACTCGCACGGATTCTACATTTTCCCGGTACTGGCCTGGATTGTACCATTTTAGGGAATTCACACCGATTCTACCCTATTCAGGGTGTGGTCCGGACAGTTTTTCGGTACTCGCACGGATTCTACCTTTTCCCGGTACTGGCCCGGATTGTACCATTTTAGGGAATTCACCCCGATTCTACCCTATTCAGGGTCTGGTCCGGACAGTTTTTCGGTACTCGCGCGGATTCTACCTTTTCCCGGTACCGGCCCGGATTCTACCATTTTCGGGTATTGACACCGATTCTACCATTTTCAGGGTCTGGTCCGGACAGTTTTTCGGTACTCGCACGGATTCTACCTTTTCCCGGTACTGGCCCGGATTGTACCATTTTAGGGAATTCACCCTGATTCTACCCTATTCAGGGTCTGGTCCGGACAGTTTTTCGGTACTCGCACGGATTCTACCTTTTCCCGGTACTGGCCTGGATTGTACCATTTTAGGGAATTCACACCGATTCTACCCTATTCAGGGTGTGGTCCGGACAGTTTTTCGGTACTCGCACGGATTCTACCTTTTCCCGGTACTGGCCCGGATTGTACCATTTTAGGGAATTCACCCCGATTCTACCCTATTCAGGGTCTGGTCCGGACAGTTTTTCGGTACTCGCGCGGATTCTACCTTTTCCCGGTACCGGCCCGGATTCTACCATTTTCGGGTATTGACACCGATTCTACCATTTTCAGGGTCTGGTCCGGACAGTTTTTCGGTACTCGCACGGATTCTACCTTTTCCCGGTACTGGCCCGGATTGTACCATTTTAGGGAATTCACCCCGATTCTACCCTATTCAGGGTCTGGTCCGGACAGTTTTTCGGTACTCGCATGGATTCAACCTTTTCCCGGTACCGCCCGGATTCTACCATTTTCGGGTACTGACACCGATTCTACCCTTTTCAGGGTCTGGTCCGGACAGTTTTTCGGTACTCGCAGGGATTCAACCTTTTCCCGGTACCGCCCGGATTCTACCATTTTCGGGTAGTGACACCGATTCTACCCTTTTCAGGGTCTGGTCCGGACAGTTTTTCGGTACTCGCACGGATTCTACCTTTTCCCGGTACCGGCCCGGATTCTACCATTTTCGGGAATTCACCCCGATTCTACCCTATTCAGGGTCTGGTCCGGACAGTTTTTCGGTACTCGCACGGATTCTACCTTTTCCCGGTACGGGCCCGGATTCTACCATTTTCGGGTAGTGACACCGATTCTACCCTTTTCAGGGTCTGGTCCGGACAGTTTTTCGGTACTCGCATGGATTCAACCTTTTCCCGGTACCGCCCGTATTCTACCATTTTCGGGTACTGACACCGATTCTACCCTTTTCAGGGTCTGGTCCGGACAGTTTTTCGATACTCGCGCGGATTCTACCTTTTCCCGGTACCGCCCGGATTCTACCATTTTCGGGTACTGACACCGATTCTACCCTTTTCAGGGTCTGGTCCGGACAGTTTTTCGGTACTCGTGCGGATTCTACCTTTTCCCGGTACCGGCCCGGATTCTACCATTTTCGGGTATTGACACCGATTCTACCCTTTTCAGGGTCTGGTCCGGACAATTTTTCGGTACTCGCACGGATTCTACCTTTTCCTGGTACCGGCCCGGATTCTACCATTTTCGGGTACTGACACCGATTCTACCCTTTTCAGGGTCTGGTCCGGACAGTTTTTCGGTACTCGCGCGGATTCTACCTTTTCCCGGTACAGGCCCGGATTCTACCATTTTCGGGTATTGACACCGATTCTACCCTTTTCAGGGTCTGGTCCGGACAGTTTTTCGGTACTCGCACGGATTCTACCTTTTCCTGATGCCGGCTCTGATTCTACCATTTTCGGGTATTGACACCGATTCTACCATTTTCAGGGTCTGGTCCGGACAGTTTTTCGGTACTCGCACGGATTCTACCTTTTCCCGGTACTGGCCCGGATTGTACCATTTTAGGGAATTCACCCCGATTCTACCCTATTCAGGGTCTGGTCCGGACAGTTTTTCGGTACTCGCACGGATTCTACATTTTCCCGGTACTGGCCTGGATTGTACCATTTTAGGGAATTCACACCGATTCTACCCTATTCAGGGTGTGGTCCGGACAGTTTTTCGGTACTCGCACGAATTCTACCTTTTCCCGGTACTGGCCCAGATTGTACCATTTTAGGGAATTCACCCCGATTCTACCCTATTCAGGGTCTGGTCCGGACAGTTTTTCGGTACTCGCAGGGATTCAACCTTTTCCCGGTACCGCCCGGATTCTACAATTTTCGGGTACTGACACCGATTCTACCCTTTTCAGGGTCTGGTCCGGACAGTTTTTCGGTACTCGCATGGATTCAACCTTTTCCCGGTACCGCCCGGATTCTACCATTTTCGGGTAGTGACACCGATTCTACCCTTTTCAGGGTCTGGTCCGGACAGTTTTTCGGTACTCGCACGGATTCTACCTTTTCCCGGTACCGGCCCGGATTCTACCATTTTCGGGAATTCACCCCGATTCTACCCTATTCAGGGTCTGGTCCGGACAGTTTTTCGGTACTCGCACGGATTCTACCTTTTCCCGGTACGGGCCCGGATTCTACCATTTTCGGGTAGTGACACCGATTCTAGCCTTTTCAGGGTCTGGTCCGGACAGTTTTTCGGTACTCGCATGGATTCAACCTTTTCCCGGTACCGCCCGGATTCTACCATTTTCGGGTACTGACACCGATTCTACCCTTTTCAGGGTCTGGTCCGGACAGTTTTTCGATACTCGCGCGGATTCTACCTTTTCCCGGTACCGCCCGGATTCTACCATTTTCGGGTACTGACACCGATTCTACCCTTTTCAGGGTCTGGTCCGGACAGTTTTTCGGTACTCGCACGGATTCTACCTTTTCCCGGTACCGGCCCGGATTCTACCATTTTCGGGAATTCACCCCGATTCTACCCTATTCAGGGTCTGGTCCGGACAGTTTTTCGGTACTCGCACGGATTCTACCTTTTCCCGGTACGGGCCCGGATTCTACCATTTTCGGGTAGTGACACCGATTCTACCCTTTTCAGGGTCTGGTCCGGACAGTTTTTCGGTACTCGCATGGATTCAACCTTTTCCCGGTACCGCCCGGATTCTACCATTTTCGGGTACTGACACCGATTCTACCCTTTTCAGGGTCTGGTCCGGACAGTTTTTCGATACTCGCGCGGATTCTACCTTTTCCCGGTACCGCCCGGATTCTACCATTTTCGGGTACTGACACCGATTCTACCCTTTTCAGGGTCTGGTCCGGACAGTTTTTCGGTACTCGTGCGGATTCTACCTTTTCCCGGTACCGGCCCGGATTCTACCATTTTCGGGTATTGACACCGATTCTACCCTATTCAGGGTCTGGTCCGGACAGTTTTTCGGTACTCGCACGGATTCTACATTTTCCCGGTAGTGGCCTGGATTGTACCATTTTAGGGAATTCACACCGATTCTACCCTATTCAGGGTGTGGTCCGGACAGTTTTTCGGTACTCGCACGGATTCTACCTTTTCCCGGTACTGGCCCGGATTGTACCATTTTAGGGAATTCACCCCGATTCTACCCTATTCAGGGTCTGGTCCGGACAGTTTTTCGGTACTCGCGCGGATTCTACCTTTTCCCGGTACCGGCCCGGATTCTACCATTTTCGGGTATTGACACCGATTCTACCATTTTCAGGGTCTGGTCCGGACAGTTTTTCGGTACTCGCACGGATTCTACCTTTTCCCGGTACTGGCCCGGATTGTACCATTTTAGGGAATTCACCCCGATTCTACCCTATTCAGGGTCTGGTCCGGACAGTTTTTCGGTACTCGCATGGATTCAACCTTTTCCCGGTACCGCCCGGATTCTACCATTTTCGGGTACTGACACCGATTCTACCCTTTTCAGGGTCTGGTCCGGACAGTTTTTCGATACTCGCGCGGATTCTACCTTTTCCCGGTACCGCCCGGATTCTACCATTTTCGGGTACTGACACCGATTCTACCCTTTTCAGGGTCTGGTCCGGACAGTTTTTCGGTACTCGCAGGGATTCAACCTTTTCCCGGTACCGCCCGGATTCTACCATTTTCGGGTACTGACACCGATTCTACCCTTTTCAGGGTCTGGTCCGGACAGTTTTTCGGTACTCGCATGGATTCAACCTTTTCCCGGTACCGCCCGGATTCTACCATTTTCGGGTAGTGACACCGATTCTACCCTTTTCAGGGTCTGGTCCGGACAGTTTTTCGGTACTCGCACGGATTCTACCTTTTCCCGGTACCGGCCCGGATTCTACCATTTTCGGGAATTCACCCCGATTCTACCCTATTCAGGGTCTGGTCCGGACAGTTTTTCGGTACTCGCACGGATTCTACCTTTTCCCGGTACCGGCCCGGATTCTACCATTTTCGGGAATTCACCCCGATTCTACCCTATTCAGGGTCTGGTCCGGACAGTTTTTCGGTACTCGCACGGATTCTACCTTTTCCCGGTACCGCCCGGATTCTACCATTTTCGGGTACTGACACCGATTCTACCCTTTTCAGGGTCTGGTCCGGACAGTTTTTCGATACTCGCGCGGATTCTACCTTTTCCCGGTACCGCCCGGATTCTACCATTTTCGGGTACTGACACCGATTCTACCCTTTTCAGGGTCTGGTCCGGACAGTTTTTCGGTACTCGTGCGGATTCTACCTTTTCCCGGTACCGGCCCGGATTCTACCATTTTCGGGTATTGACACCGATTCTACCCTATTCAGGGTCTGGTCCGGACAGTTTTTCGGTACTCGCACGGATTCTACCTTTTCCCGGTACCGGCCCGGATTCTACCATTTTCGGGAATTCACCCCGATTCTACCCTATTCAGGGTCTGGTCCGGACAGTTTTTCGGTACTCGCACAGATTCTACCTTTTCCCGGTACCGGCCCGGATTCTACCATTTTCGGGAATTCACCCCGATTCTACCCTATTCAGGGTCTGGTCCGGACAGTTTTTCGGTACTCGCACGGATTCTACCTTTTCCCGGTACCGCCCGGATTCTACCATTTTCGGGTACTGACACCGATTCTACCCTTTTCAGGGTCTGGTCCGGACAGTTTTTCGATACTCGCGCGGATTCTACCTTTTCCCGGTACCGCCCGGATTCTACCATTTTCGGGTACAGACACCGATTCTACCCTTTTCAGGGTCTGGTCCGGACAGTTTTTCGGTACTCGTGCGGATTCTACCTTTTCCCGGTACCGGCCCGGATTCTACCATTTTCGGGTATTGACACCGATTCTACCCTATTCAGGGTCTGGTCCGGACAGTTTTTCGGTACTCGCACGGATTCTACATTTTCCCGGTACTGGCCTGGATTGTACCATTTTAGGGAATTCACACCGATTCTACCCTATTCAGGGTGTGGTCCGGACAGTTTTTCGGTACTCGCACGGATTCTACCTTTTCCCGGTACTGGCCCGGATTGTACCATTTTAGGGAATTCACCCCGATTCTACCCTATTCAGGGTCTGGTCCGGACAGTTTTTCGGTACTCGCGCGGATTCTACCTTTTCCCGGTACCGGCCCGGATTCTACCATTTTCGGGTATTGACACCGATTCTACCATTTTCAGGGTCTGGTCCGGACAGTTTTTCGGTACTCGCACGGATTCTACCTTTTCCCGGTACTGGCCCGGATTGTACCATTTTAGGGAATTCACCCCGATTCTACCCTATTCAGGGTCTGGTCCGGACAGTTTTTCGGTACTCGCATGGATTCAACCTTTTCCCGGTACCGCCCGGATTCTACCATTTTCGGGTACTGACACCGATTCTACCCTTTTCAGGGTCTGGTCCGGACAGTTTTTCGATACTCGCGCGGATTCTACCTTTTCCCGGTACGGGCCCGGATTCTACCATTTTCAGGTAGTGACACCGATTCTACCCTTTTCAGGGTCTGGTCCGGACAGTTTTTCGGTACTCGCACGGATTCTACCTTTTCCCGGTACCGGCCCGGATTCTACCATTTTCGGGAATTCACCCCGATTCTACCCTATTCAGGGTCTGGTCCGGACAGTTTTTCGGTACTCGCACGGATTCTACCTTTTCCCGGTACGGGCCCGGATTCTACCATTTTCGGGTAGTGACACCGATTCTACCATTTTCAGGGTCTGGTCCGGACAGTTTTTCGGTACTCGCACGGATTCTACCTTTTCCCGGTACTGGCCCGGATTGTACCATTTTAGGGAATTCACCCCGATTCTACCCTATTCAGGGTCTGGTCCGGACAGTTTTTCGGTACTCGCATGGATTCAACCTTTTCCCGGTACCGCCCGGATTCTACCATTTTCGGGTACTGACACCGATTCTACCCTTTTCAGGGTCTGGTCCGGACAGTTTTTCGATACTCGCGCGGATTCTACCTTTTCCCGGTACGGGCCCGGATTCTACCATTTTCAGGTAGTGACACCGATTCTACCCTTTTCAGGGTCTGGTCCGGACAGTTTTTCGGTACTCGCACGGATTCTACCTTTTCCCGGTACCGGCCCGGATTCTACCATTTTCGGGAATTCACCCCGATTCTACCCTATTCAGGGTCTGGTCCGGACAGTTTTTCGGTACTCGCACGGATTCTACCTTTTCCCGGTACGGGCCCGGATTCTACCATTTTCGGGTAGTGACACCGATTCTACCATTTTCAGGGTCTGGTCCGGACAGTTTTTCGGTACTCGCACGGATTCTACCTTTTCCCGGTACTGGCCCGGATTGTACCATTTTCGGGTAGTGACACCGATTCTACCCTTTTCAGGGTCTGGTCCGGACAGTTTTTCGGTACTCGCACGGATTCTACCTTTTCCCGGTACCGGCCCGGATTCTACCATTTTCGGGAATTCACCCCGATTCTACCCTATTCAGGGTCTGGTCCGGACAGTTTTTCGGTACTCGCGCGGATTCTACCTTTTCCCGGTACCGGCCCGGATTCTACCATTTTCGGGTAGTGACACCGATTCTACCCTTTTCAGGGTCTGGTCCGGACAGTTTTTCGGTACTCGCACAGATTCTACCTTTTCCCGGTACTGGCCCGGATTGTACCATTTTAGGGAATTCACCCCGATTCTACCGTATTCAGGGTCTGGTCCGGACAGTTTTTCGGTACTCGCACGGATTCTACCTTTTCCCGGTACGGGCCCGGATTCTACCATTTTCGGGTAGTGACACCGATTCTACCCTTTTCAGGGTCTGGTCCGGATAGTTTTTCGGTACTCGCACGGATTCTACCTTTTCCCGGTACGGGCCCGGATTCTACCATTTTCGGGTAGTGACACCGATTCTACCCTTTTCAGGGTCTGGTCCGGACAGTTTTTCGGTACTCGCACGGATTCTACCTTTTCCCGGTACCGGCCCGGATTCTACCATTTTCGGGAATTCACCCCGATTCTACCCTATTCAGGGTCTGGTCCGGACAGTTTTTCGGTACTCGCACGGATTCTACCTTTTCCCGGTACGGGCCCGGATTCTACCATTTTCGGGTAGTGACACCGATTCTACCCTTTTCAGGGTCTGGTCCGGACAGTTTTTCGGTACTCGCATGGATTCAACCTTTTCCTGGTACCGCCCGGATTCTACCATTTTCGGGTACTGACACCGATTCTACCCTTTTCAGGGTCTGGTCCGGACAGTTTTTCGATACTCGCGCGGATTCTACCTTTTCCCGGTACCGCCCGGATTCTACCATTTTCGGGTACTGACACCGATTCTACCCTTTTCAGGGTCTGGTCCGGACAGTTTTTCGGTACTCGCACGGATTCTACCTTTTCCCGGTACCGGCCCCGATTCTACCATTTTCGGGAATTCACCCCGATTCTACCCTATTCAGGGTCTGGTCCGGACAGTTTTTCGGTACTCGCACGGATTCTACCTTTTCCCGGTACGGGCCCGGATTCTACCATTTTCGGGTAGTGACACCGATTCTACCCTTTTCAGGGTCTGGTCCGGACAGTTTTTCGGTACTCGCATGGATTCAACCTTTTCCCGGTACCGCCCGGATTCTACCATTTTCGGGTACTGACACCGATTCTACCCTTTTCAGGGTCTGGTCCGGACAGTTTTTCGATACTCGCGCGGATTCTACCTTTTCCCGGTACCGCCCGGATTCTACCATTTTCGGGTACTGACACCGATTCTACCTTTTTCAGGGTCTGGTCCGGACAGTTTTTCGGTACTCGCACGGATTCTACCTTTTCCCGGTACTGGCCCGGATTGTACCATTTTAGGGAATTCACCCCGATTCTACCCTATTCAGGGTCTGGTCCGGACAGTTTTTCGGTACTCGCACGGATTCTACCTTTTCCCGGTACTGGCCTGGATTGTACCATTTTAGGGAATTCACACCGATTCTACCCTATTCAGGGTGTGGTCCGGACAGTTTTTCGGTACTCGCACGGATTCTACCTTTTCCCGGTACTGGCCCGGATTGTACCATTTTAGGGAATTCACCCCGATTCTACCCTATTCAGGGTCTGGTCCGGACAGTTTTTCGGTACTCGCACGGATTCTACCTTTTCCCGGTACGGGCCCGGATTCTACCATTTTCGGGTAGTGACACCGATTCTACCCTTTTCAGGGTCTGGTCCGGACAGTTTTTCGGTACTCGCACAGATTCCACCTTTTCCCGGTACTGGCCCGGATTGTACCATTTTAGGGAATTCACCCCGATTCTACCGTATTCAGGGTCTGGTCCGGACAGTTTTTCGGTACTCGCACGGATTCTACCTTTTCCCGGTACGGGCCCGGATTCTACCATTTTCGGGTAGTGACACCGATTCTACCCTTTTCAGGGTCTGGTCCGGACAGTTTTTCGGTACTCGCACGGATTCTACCTTTTCCCGGTACGGGCCCGGATTCTACCATTTTCGGGTAGTGACACCGATTCTACCCTTTTCAGGGTCTGGTCCGGACAGTTTTTCGGTACTCGCACGGATTCTACCTTTTCCCGGTACCGGCCCGGATTCTACCATTTTCGGGAATTCACCCCGATTCTACCCTATTCAGGGTCTGGTCCGGACAGTTTTTCGGTACTCGCACGGATTCTACCTTTTCCCGGTACGGGCCCGGATTCTACCATTTTCGGGTAGTGACACCGATTCTACCCTTTTCAGGGTCTGGTCCGGACAGTTTTTCGGTACTCGCATGGATTCAACCTTTTCCCGGTACCGCCCGGATTCTACCATTTTCGGGTACTGACACCGATTCTACCCTTTTCAGGGTCTCGTCCGGACAGTTTTTCGGTACTCGCACGGATTCTACCTTTTCCCGGTACTGGCCTGGATTGTACCATTTTAGGGAATTCACACCGATTCTACCCTATTCAGGGTGTGGTCCGGACAGTTTTTCGGTACTCGCACGGATTCTACCTTTTCCCGGTACTGGCCCGGATTGTACCATTTTAGGGAATTCACCCCGATTCTACCCTATTCAGGGTCTGGTCCGGACAGTTTTTCGGTACTCGCACGGATTCTACCTTTTCCCGGTACGGGCCCGGATTCTACCATTTTCGGGTAGTGACACCGATTCTACCCTTTTCAGGGTCTGGTCCGGACAGTTTTTCGGTACTCGCACAGATTCTACCTTTTCCCCGTACTGGCCCGGATTGTACCATTTTAGGGAATTCACCCCGATTCTACCGTATTCAGGGTCTGGTCCGGACAGTTTTTCGGTACTCGCACGGATTCTACCTTTTCCCGGTACGGGCCCGGATTCTACCATTTTCGGGTAGTGACACCGATTCTACCCTTTTCAGGGTCTGGTCCGGACAGTTTTTCGGTACTCGCACGGATTCTACCTTTTCCCGGTACGGGCCCGGATTCTACCATTTTCGGGTAGTGACACCGATTCTACCCTTTTCAGGGTCTGGTCCGGACAGTTTTTCGGTACTCGCACGGATTCTACCTTTTCCCGGTACCGGCCCGGATTCTACCATTTTCGGGAATTCACCCCGATTCTACCCTATTCAGGGTCTGGTCCGGACAGTTTTTCGGTACTCGCACGGATTCTACCTTTTCCCGGTACGGGCCCGGATTCTACCATTTTCGGGTAGTGACACCGATTCTACCCTTTTCAGGGTCTGGTCCGGACAGTTTATCGGTACTCGCATGGATTCAACCTTTTCCCGGTACCGCCCGGATTCTACCATTTTCGGGTACTGACACCGATTCTACCCTTTTCAGGGTCTCGTCCGGACAGTTTTTCGGTACTCGCACGGATTCTACCTTTTCCCGGTACTGGCCCGGATTGTACCATTTTAGGGAATTCACACCGATTCTACCCTATTCAGGGTGTGGTCCGGACAGTTTTTCGGTACTCGCGCGGATTCTACCTTTTCCCGGTACCGGCCCGGATTCTACCATTTTCGGGTATTGACACCGATTCTACCATTTTCAGGGTCTGGTCCGGACAGTTTTTCGGTACTCGCACGGATTCTACCTTTTCCCGGTACTGGCCCGGATTGTACCATTTTAGGGAATTCACCCCGATTCTACCCTATTCAGGGTCTGGTCCGGACAGTTTTTCGGTACTCGCACGGATTCTACCTTTTCCCGGTACTGGCCTGGATTGTACCATTTTAGGGAATTCACACCGATTCTACCCTATTCAGGGTGTGGTCCGGACAGTTTTTCGGTACTCGCACGGATTCTACCTTTTCCCGGTACTGGCCCGGATTGTACCATTTTAGGGAATTCACCCCGATTCTACCCTATTCAGGGTCTGGTCCGGACAGTTTTTCGGTACTCGCACGGATTCTACCTTTTCCCGGTACGGGCCCGGATTCTACCATTTTCGGGTAGTGACACCGATTCTACCCTTTTCAGGGTCTGGTCCGGACAGTTTTTCGGTACTCGCACAGATTCTACCTTTTCCCGGTACTGGCCCGGATTGTACCATTTTAGGGAATTCACCCCGATTCTACCGTATTCAGGGTCTGGTCCGGACAGTTTTTCGGTACTCGCACGGATTCTACCTTTTCCCGGTACGGGCCCGGATTCTACCATTTTCAGGTAGTGACACCGATTCTACCCTTTTCAGGGTCTGGTCCGGACAGTTTTTCGGTACTCGCACGGATTCTACCTTTTCCCGGTACCGGCCCGGATTCTACCATTTTCGGGAATTCACCCCGATTCTACCCTATTCAGGGTCTGGTCCGGACAGTTTTTCGGTACTCGCACGGATTCTACCTTTTCCCGGTACGGGCCCGGATTCTACCATTTTCGGGTAGTGACACCGATTCTACCCTTTTCAGGGTCTGGTCCGGACAGTTTTTCGGTACTCGCATGGATTCAACCTTTTCCCGGTACCGCCCGGATTCTACCATTTTCGGGTACTGACACCGATTCTACCCTTTTCAGGGTCTCGTCCGGACAGTTTTTCGGTACTCGCACGGATTCTACCTTTTCCCGGTACTGGCCTGGATTGTACCATTTTAGGGAATTCACACCGATTCTACCCTATTCAGGGTGTGGTCCGGACAGTTTTTCGGTACTCGCACGGATTCTACCTTTTCCCGGTACTGGCCCGGATTGTACCATTTTAGGGAATTCACCCCGATTCTACCCTATTCAGGGTCTGGTCAGGACAGTTTTTCGGTACTCGCGCGGATTCTACCTTTTCCCGGTACCGGCCCAGATTCTACCATTTTCGGGTATTGACACCGATTCTACCATTTTCAGGGTCTGGTCCGGACAGTTTTTCGGCACTCGCACGGATTCTACCTTTTCCCGGTACTGGCCCGGATTGTACCATTTTAGGGAATTCACCCCGATTCTACCCTATTCAGGGTCTGGTCCGGACAGTTTTTCGGTACTCGCACGGATTCTACCTTTTCCCGGTACTGGCCTGGATTGTACCATTTTAGGGAATTCACACCGATTCTACCCTATTCAGGGTGTGGTCCGGACAGTTTTTCGGTACTCGCACGGATTCTACCTTTTCCCGGTACTGGCCCGGATTGTACCATTTTAGGGAATTCACCCCGATTCTACCCTATTCAGGGTCTGGTCCGGACAGTTTTTCGGTACTCGCACGGATTCTACCTTTTCCCGGTACTGGCCCGGATTGTACCATTTTAGGGAATTCACCCCGATTCTACCCTATTCAGGGTCTGGTCCGGACAGTTTTTCGGTACTCGCACGGATTCTACCTTTTCCCGGTACTGGCCTGGATTGTACCATTTTAGGGAATTCACACCGATTCTACCC
The DNA here is from genome assembly GCA_946000715.1 of Vitis cinerea var. helleri x Vitis riparia. Classification (NCBI taxonomy): domain Eukaryota; kingdom Viridiplantae; phylum Streptophyta; class Magnoliopsida; order Vitales; family Vitaceae; genus Vitis; species Vitis cinerea var. helleri x Vitis riparia. The sequence continues at coordinate 15,477,081 of OX254005.1, read as the reverse complement.
TATTCAGGGTGTGGTCCGGACAGTTTTTCGGTACTCGCACGGATTCTACCTTTTCCCGGTACTGGCCCGGATTGTACCATTTTAGGGAATTCACCCCGATTCTACCCTATTCAGGGTCTGGTCCGGACAGTTTTTCGGTACTCGCACGGATTCTACCTTTTCCCGGTACGGGCCCGGATTCTACCATTTTCAGGTAGTGACACCGATTCTACCCTTTTCAGGGTCTGGTCCGGACAGTTTTTCGGTACTCGCACGGATTCTACCTTTTCCCGGTACCGGCCCGGATTCTACCATTTTCGGGAATTCACCCCGATTCTACCCTATTCAGGGTCTGGTCCGGACAGTTTTTCGGTACTCGCACGGATTCTACCTTTTCCCGGTACGGGCCCGGATTCTACCATTTTCGGGTAGTGACACCGATTCTACCCTTTTCAGGGTCTGGTCCGGACAGTTTTTCGGTACTCGCATGGATTCAACCTTTTCCCGGTACCGCCCGGATTCTACCATTTTCGGGTACTGACACCGATTCTACCCTTTTCAGGGTCTCGTCCGGACAGTTTTTCGGTACTCGCACGGATTCTACCTTTTCCCGGTACTGGCCTGGATTGTACCATTTTAGGGAATTCACACCGATTCTACCCTATTCAGGGTGTGGTCCGGACAGTTTTTCGGTACTCGCACGGATTCTACCTTTTCCCGGTACTGGCCCGGATTGTACCATTTTAGGGAATTCACCCCGATTCTACCCTATTCAGGGTCTGGTCAGGACAGTTTTTCGGTACTCGCGCGGATTCTACCTTTTCCCGGTACCGGCCCAGATTATACCATTTTCGGGTATTGACACCGATTCTACCATTTTCAGGGTCTTGTCCGGACAGTTTTTCGGTACTCGCACGGATTCTACCTTTTCCCGGTACTGGCCCGGATTGTACCATTTTAGGGAATTCACCCCGATTCTACCCTATTCAGGGTCTGGTCCGGACAGTTTTTCGGTACTCGCACGGATTCTACCTTTTCCCGGTACTGGCCTGGATTGTACCATTTTAGGGAATTCACACCGATTCGACCCTATTCAGGGTGTGGTCCGGACAGTTTTTCGGTACTCGCACGGATTCTACCTTTTCCCGGTACTGGCCCGGATTGTACCATTTTAGGGAATTCACCCCGATTCTACCCTATTCAGGGTCTGGTCCGGACAGTTTTTCGGTACTCGCACGGATTCTACCTTTTCCCGGTACGGGCCCGGATTCTACCATTTTCGGGTAGTGACACCGATTCTACCCTTTTCAGGGTCTGGTCCGGACAGTTTTTCGGTACTCGCACGGATTCTACCTTTTCCCGGTACCGCCCCGGATTCTACCATTTTCGGGAATTCACCCCGATTCTACCCTATTCAGGGTCTTGGCCGGACAGTTTTTCGGTACTCGCACGGATTCTACCTTTTCCCGGTACTGGCCTGGATTGTACCATTTTAGGGAATTCACACCGATTCTACCCTATTCAGGGTGTGGTCCGGACAGTTTTTCGGTACTCGCACGGATTCTACCTTTTCCCGGTACTGGCCCGGATTGTACCATTTTAGGGAATTCACCCCGATTCTACCCTATTCAGGGTCTGGTCAAGACAGTTTTTCGGTACTCGCGCGGATTCTACCTTTTCCCGGTACCGGCCCAGATTATACCATTTTCGGGTATTGACACCGATTCTACCATTTTCAGGGTCTTGTCCGGACAGTTTTTCGGTACTCGCACGGATTCTACCTTTTCCCGGTACTGGCCCGGATTGTACCATTTTAGGGAATTCACCCCGATTCTACCCTATTCAGGGTCTGGTCCGGACAGTTTTTCGGTACTCGCACGGATTCTACCTTTTCCCGGTACTGGCCTGGATTGTACCATTTTAGGGAATTCACACCGATTCGACCCTATTCAGGGTGTGGTCCGGACAGTTTTTCGGTACTCGCACGGATTCTACCTTTTCCCGGTACTGGCCCGGATTGTACCATTTTAGGGAATTCACCCCGATTCTACCCTATTCAGGGTCTGGTCCGGACAGTTTTTCGGTACTCGCACGGATTCTACCTTTTCCCGGTACGGGCCCGGATTCTACCATTTTCGGGTAGTGACACCGATTCTACCCTTTTCAGGGTCTGGTCCGGACAGTTTTTCGGTACTCGCACGGATTCTACCTTTTCCCGGTACCGCCCCGGATTCTACCATTTTCGGGAATTCACCCCGATTCTACCCTATTCAGGGTCTTGGCCGGACAGTTTTTCGGTACTCGCACGGATTCTACCTTTTCCCGGTACGGGCCCGGATTCTACCATTTTCGGGTAGTGACACCGATTCTACCCTTTTCAGGGTCTGGTCCGGACAGTTTTTCGGTACTCGCATGGATTCAACCTTTTCCCGGTACCGCCTGGATTCTACCATTTTCGGGTACTGACACCGATTCTACCCTTTTCAGGGTCTGGTCCGGACAGTTTTTCGGTACTCGCACGGATTCTACCTTTTCCCGGTACGGGCCCGGATTCTACCATTTTCGGGTAGTGACACCGATTCTACCCTTTTCAGGGTCTGGTCCGGACAGTTTTTCGGTACTCGCATGGATTCAACCTTTTCCCGGTACCGCCCGGATTCTACCATTTTCGGGTACTGACACCGATTCTACCCTTTTCAGGGTCTCGTCCGGACAGTTTTTCGGTACTCGCACGGATTCTACCTTTTCCCGGTACTGGCCCGGATTGTACCATTTTCGGGAATTCACCCCGATTCTACCCTATTCAGGGTCTGGTCCGGACAGTTTTTCGGTACTCGCGCGGATTCTACCTTTTCCCGGTACCGGCCCGGATTCTACCATTTTCGGGTATTGACGCCGATTCTACCATTTTCAGGGTCTGGTTCGGACAGTTTTTCGGTACTCGCACGGATTCTACCTTTTCCCGGTACTGGCCCGGATTGTACCATTTTAAGGAATTCACCCCGATTCTACCCTATTAAGGGTCTGGTCCGGACAGTTTTTCGGTACTCGCACGGATTCTACCTTTTCCCGGTACTGGCCTGGATTGTACCATTTTAGGGAATTCACACCGATTCTACCCTATTCAGGGTGTGGTCCGGACAGTTTTTCGGTACTCGCACAGATTCTACCTTTTCCCGGTACTGGCCCGGATTGTACCATTTTAGGGAATTCACCCCGATTCTACCCTATTCAGGGTCTGGTCCGGACAGTTTTTCGGTACTCGCACGGATTCTACCTTTTCCCGGTACGGGCCCGGATTCTACCATTTTCGGGTAGTGACACCGATTCTACCCTTTTCAGGGTCTGGTCCGGACAGTTTTTCGGTACTCGCACAGATTCTACCTTTTCCCGGTACTGGCCCGGATTGTACCATTTTAGGGAATTCACCCCGATTCTACCCTATTCAGGGTCTGGTCCGGACAGTTTTTCGGTACTCGCACGGATTCTACCTTTTCCCGGTACGGGCCCGGATTCTACCATTTTCGGGTAGTGACACCGATTCTACCCTTTTCAGGGTCTGGTCCGGACAGTTTTTCGGTACTCGCACGGATTCTACCTTTTCCCGGTACCGGCCCGGATTCTACCATTTTCGGGAATTCACCCCGATTCTACCCTATTCAGGGTCTGGTCCGGACAGTTTTTCGGTACTCGCACGGATTCTACCTTTTCCCGGTACGGGCCCGGATTCTACCATTTTCGGGTAGTGACACCGATTCTACCCTTTTCAGGGTCTGGTCCGGACAGTTTTTCGGTACTCGCATGGATTCAACCTTTTCCCGGTACCGCCCGGATTCTACCATTTTCGGGTACTGACACCGATTCTACCTTTTTCAGGGTCTCGTCCGACAGTTTTTCGGTACTCGCACGGATTCTACCTTTTCCCGGTACTGGCCTGGATTGTACCATTTTAGGGAATTCACACCGATTCTACCCTATTCAGGGTGTGGTCCGGACAGTTTTTCGGTACTCGCACGGATTCTACCTTTTCCCGGTACTGGCCCGGATTGTACCATTTTAGGGAATTCACCCCGATTCTACCCTATTCAGGGTCTGGTCCGGACAGTTTTTCGGTACTCGCGCGGATTCTACCTTTTCCCGGTACCGGCCCGGATTCTACCATTTTCGGGTATTGACACCGATTCTACCATTTTCAGGGTCTGGTCCGGACAGTTTTTCGGTACTCGCACGGATTCTACCTTTTCCCGGTACTGGCCTGGATTGTACCATTTTAGGGAATTCACACCGATTCTACCCTATTCAGGGTGTGGTCCGGACAGTTTTTCGGTACTCGCACAGATTCTACCTTTTCCCGGTACTGGCCCGGATTGTACCATTTTAGGGAATTCACCCCGATTCTACCCTATTCAGGGTCTGGTCCGGACAGTTTTTCGGTACTCGCACGGATTCTACCTTTTCCCGGTACGGGCCCGGATTCTACCATTTTCGGGTAGTGACACCGATTCTACCCTTTTCAGGGTCTGGTCCGGACAGTTTTTCGGTACTCGCACAGATTCTACCTTTTCCCGGTACTGGCCCGGATTGTACCATTTTAGGGAATTCACCCCGATTCTACCCTATTCAGGGTCTGGTCCGGACAGTTTTTCGGTACTCGCACGGATTCTACCTTTTCCCGGTACGGGCCCGGATTCTACCATTTTCGGGTAGTGACACCGATTCTACCCTTTTCAGGGTCTGGTCCGGACAGTTTTTCGGTACTCGCACGGATTCTACCTTTTCCCGGTACCGGCCCGGATTCTACCATTTTCGGGAATTCACCCCGATTCTACCCTATTCAGGGTCTGGTCCGGACAGTTTTTCGGTACTCGCACGGATTCTACCTTTTCCCGGTACGGGCCCGGATTCTACCATTTTCGGGTAGTGACACCGATTCTACCCTTTTCAGGGTCTGGTCCGGACAGTTTTTCGGTACTCGCATGGATTCAACCTTTTCCCGGTACCGCCCGGATTCTACCATTTTCGGGTACTGACACCGATTCTACCTTTTTCAGGGTCTCGTCCGACAGTTTTTCGGTACTCGCACGGATTCTACCTTTTCCCGGTACTGGCCTGGATTGTACCATTTTAGGGAATTCACACCGATTCTACCCTATTCAGGGTGTGGTCCGGACAGTTTTTCGGTACTCGCACGGATTCTACCTTTTCCCGGTACTGGCCCGGATTGTACCATTTTAGGGAATTCACCCCGATTCTACCCTATTCAGGGTCTGGTCCGGACAGTTTTTCGGTACTCGCGCGGATTCTACCTTTTCCCGGTACCGGCCCGGATTCTACCATTTTCGGGTATTGACACCGATTCTACCATTTTCAGGGTCTGGTCCGGACAGTTTTTCGGTACTCGCACGGATTCTACCTTTTCCCGGTACTGGCCCGGATTGTACCATTTTAGGGAATTCACCCCGATTCTACCCTATTCAGGGTCTGGTCCGGACAGTTTTTCGGTACTCGCACGGATTCTACCTTTTCCCGGTACTGGCCTGTGTTGTACCATTTTAGGGAATTCACACCGATTCTACCCTATTCAGGGTGTGGTCCGGACAGTTTTTCGGTACTCGCACGGATTCTACCTTTTCCCGGTACTGGCCCGGATTGTACCATTTTAGGGAATTCACCCCGATTCTACCCTATTCAGGGTCTGGTCCGGACAGTTTTTCGGTACTCGCACGGATTCTACCTTTTCCCGGTACGTGCCCGGATTCTACCATTTTCGGGTAGTGACACCGATTCTACCCTTTTCAGGGTCTGGTCCGGACAGTTTTTCGGTACTCGCACGGATTCTACCTTTTCCCGGTACTGGCCCGGATTGTACCATTTTCGGGAATTCACCCCGATTCTACCCTATTCAGGGTCTGGTCCGGACAGTTTTACGGTACTCGCACGGATTCTACTTTTTCCCGGTACCGGGCCGGATTCTACCATTTTCGGGTAGTGACACCGATTCTACCCTTTTCAGGGTCTGGTCCGGACAGTTTTTCGGTACTCGCACGGATTCTACCTTTTCCCGGTACTGGCCCGGATTGTACCATTTTCGGGAATTCACCCCGATTCTACCCTATTCAGGGTCTGGTCCGGACAGTTTTTCGGTACTCGCACGGATTCTACCTTTTCCCGGTACTGGCCTGTGTTGTACCATTTTAGGGAATTCACACCGATTCTACCCTATTCAGGGTGTGGTCCGGACAGTTTTTCGGTACTCGCACAGATTCTACCTTTTCCCGGTACTGGCCCGGATTGTACCATTTTAGGGAATTCACCCCGATTCTACCCTATTCAGGGTCTGGTCCGGACAGTTTTTCGGTACTCGCACGGATTCTACCTTTTCCCGGTACGGGCCCGGATTCTACCATTTTCGGGTAGTGACACCGATTCTACCCTTTTCAGGGTCTGGTCCGGACAGTTTTTCGGTACTCGCACGGATTCTACCTTTTCCCGGTACCGGCCCGGATTCTACCATTTTCGGGAATTCACCCCGATTCTACCCTATTCAGGGTCTGGTCCGGACAGTTTTTCGGTACTCGCACGGATTCTACCTTTTCCCGGTACGGGCCCGGATTCTACCATTTTCGGGTAGTGACACCGATTCTACCCTTTTCAGGGTCTGGTCCGGACAGTTTTTCGGTACTCGCATGGATTCAACCTTTTCCCGGTACCGCCCGGATTCTACCATTTTCGGGTACTGACACCGATTCTACCTTTTTCAGGGTCTGGTCCGGACAGTTTTTCGGTACTCGCACGGATTCTACCTTTTCCCGGTACGGGCCCGGATTCTACCATGTTCGGGTAGTGACACCGATTCTACCCTTTTCAGGGTCTGGTCCTGACAGTTTTTCGGTACTCGCATGGATTCAACCTTTTCCCGGTACTCGCACGGATTCGACCTTTTCCCGGTACTGGCCCGGATTGTACCATTTTCGGGAATTCACCCCGATTCTACCGTATTCAGGGTCTGGTCCGGACAGTTTTTCGGTACTCGCGCGGATTCTATCATTTCCCGGTACCGGCCCGGATTCTACCATTTTCGGGTATTGACACCGATTCTACCCTTTTCAGGGTCTGGTCCGGACAGTTTTTCGGTACTCGCACGGATTCTACCTTTTCCTGGTACCGGCTCGGATTCTACCATTTTCGGGTATTGACACCGATTCTACCATTTTCAGGGTCTGGTCCGGACAGTTTTTCGGTACTCGCACAGATTCTACCTTTTCCCGGTACTGGCCCGGATTGTACCATTTTAGGGAATTCACCCCGATTCTACCCTAATCAGGGTCTGGTCCGGACAGTTTTTTGGTACTCGCACGGATTCTACCTTTTCCCGGTACCGGCCTGGATTCTACCATTTTCGGGTATTGACAACGATTCTACCCTTTTCAGGGTCTGGTCCGGACATTTTTTCGGTACTCGCACGGATTCTACCTTTTCCCGGTACTGGCCCGGATTGTACCATTTTCGGGAATTCACCCCGATTCTACCCTATTCAGGGTCTGGTCCGGACAGTTTTTCGGTACTCGCACGGATTCTACCTTTTCCCGGTATGGGCCCGGATTCTACCATTTTCGGGTAGTGACACCGATTCTACCCTTTTTCAGGGTCTGGTCCGGACAGTTTTTCGGTACTCGCACGGATTCTACCTTTTCCCGGTACTGGCCCGGATTGTACCATTTTCGGGAATTCACCCCGATTCTACCCTATTCAGGGTCTGGTCCGGACAGTTTTTCGGTACTCGCGCGGATTCTATCATTTCCCGGTACCGGCCCGGATTCTACCATTTTCGGGTATTGACACCGATTCTACCCTTTTCAGGGTCTGGTCCGGACAGTTTTTCGGTACTCGCACGGATTCTACCTTTTCCTGGTACCGGCTCGGATTCTACCATTTTCGGGTATTGACACCGATTCTACCATTTTCAGAGTCTGGTCCGGACAGTTTTTCGGTACTCGCACGGATTCTACCTTTTCCCGGTACGGGCCCGGATTCTACCATTTTCGGGTAGTGACACCGATTCTACCCTTTTTCAGGGTCTGGTCCGGACAGTTTTTCGGTACTCGCACGGATTCTACCTTTTCCCGGTACTGGCCCGGATTGTACCATTTTCGGGAATTCACCCCAATTCTACCCTATTCAGGGTCTGGTCCGGACAGTTTTACGGTACTCGCACGGATTCTACTTTTTCCCGGTACCGGGCCGGATTCTACCATTTTCGGGTATTCACACCGATTCTACCCTTTTCAGGGTCGGGTCCGGACAGTTTTTCGGTACTCGCACGGATTCTACCTTTTCCCGGTACTCGCCCGGATTGTACCATTTTCGGGAATTCACACCGATTCTACCCTATTCAGGGTCTGGTCGGGACAGTTTTTCGGTACTCGCACGGATTCTACCTTTTCCCGGTACCGGCCCGGATTCTACCATTTTCGGGAATTCACCCCGATTCTACCCTATTCAGGGTCTGGTCCGGACAGTTTTTCGGTACTCGCACGGATTCTACCTTTTCCCGGTACGGGCCCGGATTCTACCATGTTCGGGTAGTGACACCGATTCTACCCTTTTCAGGGTCTGGTCCTGACAGTTTTTCGGTACTCGCATGGATTCAACCTTTTCCCGGTACTCGCACGGATTCTACCTTTTCCCGGTACTGGCCCGGATTGTACCATTTTCGGGAATTCACCCCGATTCTACCGTATTCAGGGTCTGGTCCGGACAGTTTTTCGGTACTCGCGCGGATTCTATCATTTCCCGGTACCGGCCCGGATTCTACCATTTTCGGGTATTGACACCGATTCTACCCTTTTCAGGGTCTGGTCCGGACAGTTTTTCGGTACTCGCACGGATTCTACCTTTTCCTGGTACCGGCTCGGATTCTACCATTTTCGGGTATTGACACCGATTCTACCATTTTCAGGGTCTGGTCCGGACAGTTTTTCGGTACTCGCACGGATTCTACCTTTTCCCGGTACTGGCCCGGATTGTACCATTTTCGGCAATTCACCCCGATTCTACCCTATTCGGGGTCTGGTCCGGACAGTTTTTCGGTACTCGCACGGATTCTACCTTTTCCCGGTACCGACCCGGATTCTACCATTTTCGGGAATTCACCCCGATTCTACCCTATTCAGGGTCTGGTCCGGACAGTTTTTCGGTACTCGCACGGATTCTACCTTTTCCCGGTACGGGCCCGGATTCTACCATTTTCGGGTAGTGACACCGATTCTACCCTTTTCAGGGTCTGGTCCGGACAATTTTTCGGTACTCGCACAGATTCTACCTTTTCCCGGTACTGGCCCGGATTGTACCATTTTAGGGAATTCACCCCGATTCTACCCTATTCAGAGTCTGGTCCAGACAGTTTTTCGGTACTCGCACAGATTCTACCTTTTCCCGGTACTGGCCCGGATTGTACCATTTTAGGGAATTCACCCCGATTCTACCCTAATCAGGGTCTGGTCCGGACAGTTTTTTGGTACTCGCACGGATTCTACCTTTTCCCGGTACCGGCCTGGATTCTACCATTTTCGGGTATTGACAACGATTCGACCCTTTTCAGGGTCTGGTCCGGACATTTTTTCGGTACTCGCACGGATTCTACCTTTTCCCGGTACTGGCCCGGATTGTACCATTTTCGGGAATTCACCCCGATTCTACCCTATTCAGGGTCTGGTCCGGACAGTTTTTCGGTACTCGCACGGATTCTACCTTTTCCCGGTATGGGCCCGGATTCTACCATTTTCGGGTAGTGACACCGATTCTACCCTTTTTCAGGGTCTGGTCCGGACAGTTTTTCGGTACTCGCACGGATTCTACCTTTTCCCGGTACTGGCCCGGATTGTACCATTTTCGGGAATTCACCCCGATTCTACCCTATTCAGGGTCTGGTCCGGACAGTTTTACGGTACTCGCACGGATTCTACTTTTTCCCGGTACCGGGCCGGATTCTACCATTTTCGGGTATTCACACCGATTCTACCCTTTTCAGGGTCGGGTCCGGACAGTTTTTCGGTACTCGCACGGATTCTACCTTTTCCCGGTACTGGCCCGGATTGTACCATTTTCGGGAATTCACACCGATTCTACCCTATTCAGGGTCTGGTCGGGACAGTTTTTCGGTACTCGCACGGATTCTTCCTTTTCCCGGTACTGGCCCGGATTGTACCATTTTCGGGAATTCACACCGATTCTACCCTATCCAGGGTCTGGTCCGGACAGTTTTTCAGTACTCGCACGGATTCTACCTTTTCTTGGTACGGGCCCGGATTCTACCATGTTCGGGTAGTGACACCGATTCTACCCTTTTCAGGGTCTGGTCCTGACAGTTTTTCGGTACTCGCATGGATTCAACCTTTTCCCGGTACTCGCACGGATTCTACCTTTTCCCGGTACTGGCCCGGATTGTACCATTTTCGGGAATTCACCCCGATTCTACCGTATTCAGGGTCTGGTCCGGACAGTTTTTCGGTACTCGCGCGGATTCTATCATTTCCCGGTACCGGCCCGGATTCTACCATTTTCGGGTATTGACACCGATTCTACCCTTTTCAGGGTCTGGTCCGGACAGTTTTTCGGTACTCGCACGGATTCTACCTTTTCCTGGTACCGGCTCGGATTCTACCATTTTCGGGTATTGACACCGATTCTACCATTTTCAGGGTCTGGTCCGGACAGTTTTTCGGTACTCGCACAGATTCTACCTTTTCCCGGTACTGGCCCGGATTGTACCATTTTAGGGAATTCACCCCGATTCTACCCTAATCAGGGTCTGGTCCGGACAGTTTTTTGGTACTCGCACGGATTCTACCTTTTCCCGGTACCGGCCTGGATTCTACCATTTTCGGGTATTGACAACGATTCTACCCTTTTCAGGGTCTGGTCCGGACATTTTTTCGGTACTCGCACGGATTCTACCTTTTCCCGGTACTGGCCCGGATTGTACCATTTTCGGGAATTCACCCCGATTCTACCCTATTCAGGGTCTGGTCCGGACAGTTTTTCGGTACTCGCACGGATTCTACCTTTTCCCGGTATGGGCCCGGATTCTACCATTTTCGGGTAGTGACACCGATTCTACCCTTTTTCAGGGTCTGGTCCGGACAGTTTTTCGGTACTCGCACGGATTCTACCTTTTCCCGGTACTGGCCCGGATTGTACCATTTTCGGGAATTCACCCCGATTCTACCCTATTCAGGGTCTGGTCCGGACAGTTTTTCGGTACTCGCGCGGATTCTATCATTTCCCGGTACCGGCCCGGATTCTACCATTTTCGGGTATTGACACCGATTCTACCCTTTTCAGGGTCTGGTCCGGACAGTTTTTCGGTACTCGCACGGATTCTACCTTTTCCTGGTACCGGCTCGGATTCTACCATTTTCGGGTATTGACACCGATTCTACCATTTTCAGAGTCTTGTCCGGACAGTTTTTCGGTACTCGCACGGATTCTACCTTTTCCCGGTACGGGCCCGGATTCTACCATTTTCGGGTAGTGACACCGATTCTACCCTTTTTCAGGGTCTGGTCCGGACAGTTTTTCGGTACTCGCACGGATTCTACCTTTTCCCGGTACTGGCCCGGATTGTACCATTTTAGGGAATTCACCCCGATTCTACCCTAATCAGGGTCTGGTCCGGACAGTTTTTTGGTACTCGCACGGATTCTACCTTTTCCCGGTACCGGCCTGGATTCTACCATTTTCGGGTATTGACAACGATTCTACCCTTTTCAGGGTCTGGTCCGGACATTTTTTCGGTACTCGCACGGATTCTACCTTTTCCCGGTACTGGCCCGGATTGTACCATTTTCGGGAATTCACCCCGATTCTACCCTATTCAGGGTCTGGTCCGGACAGTTTTTCGGTACTCGCACGGATTCTACCTTTTCCCGGTATGGGCCCGGATTCTACCATTTTCGGGTAGTGAAACCGATTCTACCCTTTTTCAGGGTCTGGTCCGGACAGTTTTTCGGTACTCGCACGGATTCTACCTTTTCCCGGTACTGGCCCGGATTGTACCATTTTCGGGAATTCACCCCGATTCTACCCTATTCAGGGTCTGGTCCGGACAGTTTTTCGGTACTCGCGCGGATTCTATCATTTCCCGGTACCGGCCCGGATTCTACCATTTTCGGGTATTGACACCGATTCTACCCTTTTCAGGGTCTGGTCCGGACAGTTTTTCGGTACTCGCACGGATTCTACCTTTTCCTGGTACCGGCTCGGATTCTACCATTTTCGGGTATTGACACCGATTCTACCATTTTCAGAGTCTGGTCCGGACAGTTTTTCGGTACTCGCACGGATTCTACCTTTTCCCGGTACGGGCCCGGATTCTACCATTTTCGGGTAGTGACACCGATTCTACCCTTTTTCAGGGTCTGGTCCGGACAGTTTTTCGGTACTCGCACGGATTCTACCTTTTCCCGGTACTGGCCCGGATTGTACCATTTTCGGGAATTCACCCCAATTCTACCCTATTCAGGGTCTGGTCCGGACAGTTTTACGGTACTCGCACGGATTCTACTTTTTCCCGGTACCGGGCCGGATTCTACCATTTTCGGGTATTCACACCGATTCTACCCTTTTCAGGGTCGGGTCCGGACAGTTTTTCGGTACTCGCACGGATTCTACCTTTTCCCGGTACTCGCCCGGATTGTACCATTTTCGGGAATTCACACCGATTCTACCCTATTCAGGGTCTGGTCGGGACAGTTTTTCGGTACTCGCACGGATTCTACCTTTTCCCGGTACCGGCCCGGATTCTACCATTTTCGGGAATTCACCCCGATTCTACCCTATTCAGGGTCTGGTCCGGACAGTTTTTCGGTACTCGCACGGATTCTACCTTTTCCCGGTACGGGCCCGGATTCTACCATGTTCGGGTAGTGACACCGATTCTACCCTTTTCAGGGTCTGGTCCTGACAGTTTTTCGGTACTCGCATGGATTCAACCTTTTCCCGGTACTCGCACGGATTCTACCTTTTCCCGGTACTGGCCCGGATTGTACCATTTTCGGGAATTCACCCCGATTCTACCGTATTCAGGGTCTGGTCCGGACAGTTTTTCGGTACTCGCGCGGATTCTATCATTTCCCGGTACCGGCCCGGATTCTACCATTTTCGGGTATTGACACCGATTCTACCCTTTTCAGGGTCTGGTCCGGACAGTTTTTCGGTACTCGCACGGATTCTACCTTTTCCTGGTACCGGCTCGGATTCTACCATTTTCGGGTATTGACACCGATTCTACCATTTTCAGGGTCTGGTCCGGACAGTTTTTCGGTACTCGCACGGATTCTACCTTTTCCCGGTACTGGCCCGGATTGTACCATTTTCGGCAATTCACCCCGATTCTACCCTATTCGGGGTCTGGTCCGGACAGTTTTTCGGTACTCGCACGGATTCTACCTTTTCCCGGTACCGACCCGGATTCTACCATTTTCGGGAATTCACCCCGATTCTACCCTATTCAGGGTCTGGTCCGGACAGTTTTTCGGTACTCGCACGGATTCTACCTTTTCCCGGTACGGGCCCGGATTCTACCATTTTCGGGTAGTGACACCGATTCTACCCTTTTCAGGGTCTGGTCCGGACAATTTTTCGGTACTCGCACAGATTCTACCTTTTCCCGGTACTGGCCCGGATTGTACCATTTTAGGGAATTCACCCCGATTCTACCCTATTCAGAGTCTGGTCCAGACAGTTTTTCGGTACTCGCACAGATTCTACCTTTTCCCGGTACTGGCCCGGATTGTACCATTTTAGGGAATTCACCCCGATTCTACCCTAATCAGGGTCTGGTCCGGACAGTTTTTTGGTACTCGCACGGATTCTACCTTTTCCCGGTACCGGCCTGGATTCTACCATTTTCGGGTATTGACAACGATTCGACCCTTTTCAGGGTCTGGTCCGGACATTTTTTCGGTACTCGCACGGATTCTACCTTTTCCCGGTACTGGCCCGGATTGTACCATTTTCGGGAATTCACCCCGATTCTACCCTATTCAGGGTCTGGTCCGGACAGTTTTTCGGTACTCGCACGGATTCTACCTTTTCCCGGTATGGGCCCGGATTCTACCATTTTCGGGTAGTGACACCGATTCTACCCTTTTTCAGGGTCTGGTCCGGACAGTTTTTCGGTACTCGCACGGATTCTACCTTTTCCCGGTACTGGCCCGGATTGTACCATTTTCGGGAATTCACCCCGATTCTACCCTATTCAGGGTCTGGTCCGGACAGTTTTACGGTACTCGCACGGATTCTACTTTTTCCCGGTACCGGGCCGGATTCTACCATTTTCGGGTATTCACACCGATTCTACCCTTTTCAGGGTCGGGTCCGGACAGTTTTTCGGTACTCGCACGGATTCTACCTTTTCCCGGTACTGGCCCGGATTGTACCATTTTCGGGAATTCACACCGATTCTACCCTATTCAGGGTCTGGTCGGGACAGTTTTTCGGTACTCGCACGGATTCTTCCTTTTCCCGGTACTGGCCCGGATTGTACCATTTTCGGGAATTCACACCGATTCTACCCTATCCAGGGTCTGGTCCGGACAGTTTTTCAGTACTCGCACGGATTCTACCTTTTCTTGGTACGGGCCCGGATTCTACCATGTTCGGGTAGTGACACCGATTCTACCCTTTTCAGGGTCTGGTCCTGACAGTTTTTCGGTACTCGCATGGATTCAACCTTTTCCCGGTACTCGCACGGATTCTACCTTTTCCCGGTACTGGCCCGGATTGTACCATTTTCGGGAATTCACCCCGATTCTACCGTATTCAGGGTCTGGTCCGGACAGTTTTTCGGTACTCGCGCGGATTCTATCATTTCCCGGTACCGGCCCGGATTCTACCATTTTCGGGTATTGACACCGATTCTACCCTTTTCAGGGTCTGGTCCGGACAGTTTTTCGGTACTCGCACGGATTCTACCTTTTCCCGGTACTGGCCCGGATTGTACCATTTTCGGCAATTCACCCCGATTCTACCCTATTCGGGGTCTGGTCCGGACAGTTTTTCGGTACTCGCACGGATTCTACCTTTTCCCGGTACCGACCCGGATTCTACCATTTTCGGGAATTCACCCCGATTCTACCCTATTCAGGGTCTGGTCCGGACAGTTTTTCGGTACTCGCACGGATTCTACCTTTTCCCGGTACGGGCCCGGATTCTACCATTTTCGGGTAGTGACACCGATTCTACCCTTTTCAGGGTCTAGTCCGGACAATTTTTCGGTACTCGCACGGATTCTACCTTTTCCCGGTACTGGCCCGGATTGTACCATTTTAGGGAATTCACCCCGATTCTACCCTATTCAGAGTCTGGTCCAGACAGTTTTTCGGTACTCGCACAGATTCTACCTTTTCCCGGTACGGGCCCGGATTCTACCATTTTTGGGTATTGACACCGATTCTACCCTTTTCAGGGTCGGGTCCGGACAGTTTTTCGGTACTCTCACGGATTCTACCTTTTCCCGGTACCGGCCCGGATTCTACCATTTTCGGGTATTTACACCGATCCTACCCTTTTCAGGGTCTGGTCCGGACAGTTTTTCGGTACTCGCATGGATTCAACCTTTTCCCGGTACCGCCCGGATTCTACCATTTTCGGGTACTGACACCGATTCTACCCTTTTCAGGGTCTGGTCCGGACAGTTTTTCGGTACTCGCGCGGATTCTACCTTTTCCCGGTACCGGCCCGTATTCTACCATTTTCGGGTATTGACACCGATTCTACCATTTTCGGGTATTGACACCGATTCTACCCTTTTCAGGGTCTGGTCCGGACAGTTTTTCGGTACTCGCACGGATTCTACCTTTTCCCGGTATGGGCCCGGATTCTACCATTTTCGGGTATTGACAACGATTCGACCCTTTTCAGGGTCTGGTCCGGACATTTTTTCGGTACTCGCACGGATTCTACCTTTTCCCGGTACTGGCCCGGATTGTACCATTTTCGGGAATTCACCCCGATTCTACCCTATTCAGGGTCTGGTCCGGACAGTTTTTCGGTACTCGCACGGATTCTACCTTTTCCCGGTATGGGCCCGGATTCTACCATTTTCGGGTAGTGACACCGATTCTACCCTTTTTCAGGGTCTGGTCCGGACAGTTTTTCGGTACTCGCACGGATTGTACCTTTTCCCGGTACTGGCCCGGATTGTACCATTTTCGGGAATTCACCCCGATTCTACCCTATTCAGGGTCTGGTCCGGACAGTTTTACGGTACTCGCACGGATTCTACTTTTTCCCGGTACCGGGCCGGATTCTACCATTTTCGGGTATTCACACCGATTCTACCCTTTTCAGGGTCGGGTCCGGACAGTTTTTCGGTACTCGCACGGATTCTACCTTTTCCCGGTACTGGCCCGGATTGTACCATTTTCGGGAATTCACACCGATTCTACCCTATTCAGGGTCTGGTCGGGACAGTTTTTCGGTACTCGCACGGATTCTTCCTTTTCCCGGTACTGGCCCGGATTGTACCATTTTCGGGAATTCACACCGATTCTACCCTATCCAGGGTCTGGTCCGGACAGTTTTTCAGTACTCGCACGGATTCTACCTTTTCTTGGTACGGGCCCGGATTCTACCATGTTCGGGTAGTGACACCGATTCTACCCTTTTCAGGGTCTGGTCCTGACAGTTTTTCGGTACTCGCATGGATTCAACCTTTTCCCGGTACTCGCACGGATTCTACCTTTTCCCGGTACTGGCCCGGATTGTACCATTTTCGGGAATTCACCCCGATTCTACCGTATTCAGGGTCTGGTCCGGACAGTTTTTCGGTACTCGCGCGGATTCTATCATTTCCCGGTACCGGCCCGGATTCTACCATTTTCGGGTATTGACACCGATTCTACCCTTTTCAGGGTCTGGTCCGGACAGTTTTTCGGTACTCGCACGGATTCTACCTTTTCCTGGTACCGGCTCGGATTCTACCATTTTCGGGTATTGACACCGATTCTACCATTTTCAGGGTCTGGTCCGGACAGTTTTTCGGTACTCGCACGGATTCTACCTTTTCCCGGTACGGGCCCGGATTCTACCATTTTCGGGTAGTGACACCGATTCTACCCTTTTTCAGGGTCTGGTCCGGACAGTTTTTCGGTACTCGCACGGATTCTACCTTTTCCCGGTGCGGGCCCGGATTCTACCATTTTCGGGTAGTGACACCGATTCTACCCTTTTCAGGGTCTAGTCCGGACAATTTTTCGGTACTCGCACGGATTCTACCTTTTCCCGGTACTGGCCCGGATTGTACCATTTTAGGGAATTCACCCCGATTCTACCCTATTCAGAGTCTGGTCCAGACAGTTTTTCGGTACTCGCACAGATTCTACCTTTTCCCGGTACGGGCCCGGATTCTACCATTTTTGGGTATTGACACCGATTCTACCCTTTTCAGGGTCGGGTCCGGACAGTTTTTCGGTACTCTCACGGATTCTACCTTTTCCCGGTACCGGCCCGGATTCTACCATTTTCGGGTATTTACACCGATCCTACCCTTTTCAGGGTCTGGTCCGGACAGTTTTTCGGTACTCGCATGGATTCAACCTTTTCCCGGTACCGCCCGGATTCTACCATTTTCGGGTACTGACACCGATTCTACCCTTTTCAGGGTCTGGTCCGGACAGTTTTTCGGTACTCGCGCGGATTCTACCTTTTCCCGGTACCGGCCCGTATTCTACCATTTTCGGGTATTGACACCGATTCTACCATTTTCGGGTATTGACACCGATTCTACCCTTTTCAGGGTCTGGTCCGGACAGTTTTTCGGTACTCGCACGGATTCTACCTTTTCCCGGTATGGGCCCGGATTCTACCATTTTCGGGTATTGACAACGATTCGACCCTTTTCAGGGTCTGGTCCGGACATTTTTTCGGTACTCGCACGGATTCTACCTTTTCCCGGTACTGGCCCGGATTGTACCATTTTCGGGAATTCACCCCGATTCTACCCTATTCAGGGTCTGGTCCGGACAGTTTTTCGGTACTCGCACGGATTCTACCTTTTCCCGGTATGGGCCCGGATTCTACCATTTTCGGGTAGTGACACCGATTCTACCCTTTTTCAGGGTCTGGTCCGGACAGTTTTTCGGTACTCGCACGGATTCTACCTTTTCCCGGTACTGGCCCGGATTGTACCATTTTCGGGAATTCACCCCGATTCTACCCTATTCAGGGTCTGGTCCGGACAGTTTTACGGTACTCGCACGGATTCTACTTTTTCCCGGTACCGGGCCGGATTCTACCATTTTCGGGTATTCACACCGATTCTACCCTTTTCAGGGTCGGGTCCGGACAGTTTTTCGGTACTCGCACGGATTCTACCTTTTCCCGGTACTGGCCCGGATTGTACCATTTTCGGGAATTCACACCGATTCTACCCTATTCAGGGTCTGGTCGGGACAGTTTTTCGGTACTCGCACGGATTCTTCCTTTTCCCGGTACTGGCCCGGATTGTACCATTTTCGGGAATTCACACCGATTCTACCCTATCCAGGGTCTGGTCCGGACAGTTTTTCAGTACTCGCACGGATTCTACCTTTTCTTGGTACGGGCCCGGATTCTACCATGTTCGGGTAGTGACACCGATTCTACCCTTTTCAGGGTCTGGTCCTGACAGTTTTTCGGTACTCGCATGGATTCAACCTTTTCCCGGTACTCGCACGGATTCTACCTTTTCCCGGTACTGGCCCGGATTGTACCATTTTCGGGAATTCACCCCGATTCTACCGTATTCAGGGTCTGGTCCGGACAGTTTTTCGGTACTCGCGCGGATTCTATCATTTCCCGGTACCGGCCCGGATTCTACCATTTTCGGGTATTGACACCGATTCTACCCTTTTCAGGGTCTGGTCCGGACAGTTTTTCGGTACTCGCACGGATTCTACCTTTTCCTGGTACCGGCTCGGATTCTACCATTTTCGGGTATTGACACCGATTCTACCATTTTCAGGGTCTGGTCCGGACAGTTTTTCGGTACTCGCACGGATTCTACCTTTTCCCGGTACTGGCCCGGATTGTACCATTTTCGGCAATTCACCCCGATTCTACCCTATTCGGGGTCTGGTCCGGACAGTTTTTCGGTACTCGCACGGATTCTACCTTTTCCCGGTACCGACCCGGATTCTACCATTTTCGGGAATTCACCCCGATTCTACCCTATTCAGGGTCTGGTCCGGACAGTTTTTCGGTACTCGCACGGATTCTACCTTTTCCCGGTACGGGCCCGGATTCTACCATTTTCGGGTAGTGACACCGATTCTACCCTTTTCAGGGTCTGGTCCGGACAATTTTTCGGTACTCGCACGGATTCTACCTTTTCCCGATACTGGCCCGGATTGTACCATTTTAGGGAATTCACCCCGATTCTACCCTATTCAGAGTCTGGTCCAGACAGTTTTTCGGTACTCGCACAGATTCTACCTTTTCCCGGTACGGGCCCGGATTCTACCATTTTTGGGTATTGACACCGATTCTACCCTTTTCAGGGTCGGGTCCGGACAGTTTTTCGGTACTCTCACGGATTCTACCTTTTCCCGGTACCGGCCCGGATTCTACCATTTTCGGGTATTTACACCGATCCTACCCTTTTCAGGGTCTGGTCCGGACAGTTTTTCGGTACTCGCATGGATTCAACCTTTTCCCGGTACCGCCCGGATTCTACCATTTTCGGGTACTGACACCGATTCTACCCTTTTCAGGGTCTGGTCCGGACAGTTTTTCGGTACTCGCGCGGATTCTACCTTTTCCCGGTACCGGCCCGTATTCTACCATTTTCGGGTATTGACACCGATTCTACCATTTTCGGGTATTGACACCGATTCTACCCTTTTCAGGGTCTGGTCCGGACAGTTTTTCGGTACTCGCACGGATTCTACCTTTTCCTGGTACCGGCTCGGATTCTACCATTTTCGGGAATTTACACCGATTCTACCATTTTCAGGGTCTGGTCCGGACAGTTTTTCGGTACTCGCACGGATTCTACCTTTTCCCGGTACTGGCCCGGATTGTACCATTTTCGGGAATTCACCCCGATTCTACCCTATTCAGGGTCTGGTCCGGACAGTTTTACGGTACTCGCACGGATTCTACTTTTTCCCGGTACCGGGCCGGATTCTACCATTTTCGGGTATTCACACCGATTCTACCCTTTTCAGGGTCGGGTCCGGACAGTTTTTCGGTACTCGCACGGATTCTACCTTTTCCCGGTACTGGCCCGGATTGTACCATTTTCGGGAATTCACACCGATTCTACCCTATTCAGGGTCTGGTCGGGACAGTTTTTCGGTACTCGCACGGATTCTACCTTTTCTCGGTACCGGCCCGGATTCTAACATTTTCGGGAATTCACCCCGATTCTACCCTATTCAGGGTCTGGTCCGGACAGTTTTTCGGTACTCGCACGGATTCTACCTTTTCCCGGTACGGGCCCGGATTCTACCATTTTCGGGTAGTGACACCGATTCTACCCTTTTCAGGGTCTGGTCCTGACAGTTTTTCGGTACTCGCATGGATTCAACCTTTTCCCGGTACTCGCACGGATTCTACCTTTTCCCGGTACTGGCCCGGATTGTACCATTTTCGGGAATTCACCCCGATTCTACCGTATTCAGGGTCTGGTCCGGACAGTTTTTCGGTACTCGCGCGGATTCTACCATTTCCCGGTACCGACCCGGATTCTACCATTTTCGGGTATTGACACCGATTCTACCCTTTTCAGGGTCTGGTCCGGACAGTTTTTCGGTACTCGCACGGATTCTACCTTTTCCTGGTACCGGCTCGGATTCTACCATTTTCGGGTATTGACACCGATTCTACCATTTTCAGGGTCTGGTCCGGACAGTTTTTCGGTACTCGCACGGATTCTACCTTTTCCCGGTACTGGCCCGGATTGTACCATTTTCGGCAATTCACCCCGATTCTACCCTATTCGGGGTCTGGTCCGGACAGTTTTTCGGTACTCGCACGGATTCTACCTTTTCCCGGTACCGACCCGGATTCTACCATTTTCGGGAATTCACCCCGATTCTACCCTATTCAGGGTCTGGTCCGGACAGTTTTTCGGTACTCGCACGGATTCTACCTTTTCCCGGTACGGGCCCGGATTCTACCATTTTCGGGTAGTGACACCGATTCTACCCTTTTCAGGGTCTGGTCCGGACAATTTTTCGGTACTCGCACAGATTCTACCTTTTCCCGGTACTGGCCCGGATTGTACCATTTTAGGGAATTCACCCCGATTCTACCCTATTCAGAGTCTGGTCCAGACAGTTTTTCGGTACTCGCACAGATTCTACCTTTTCCCGGTACTGGCCCGGATTGTACCATTTTAGGGAATTCACCCCGATTCTACCCTATTCAGGGTCTGGTCCGGACAGTTTTTTGGTACTCGCACGGATTCTACCTTTTCCCGGTACCGGCCTGGATTCTACCATTTTCGGGTATTGACACCGATTCTACCCTTTTCAGGGTCTGGTCCGGACATTTTTTCGGTACTCGCACGGATTCTACCTTTTCCTGGTACCGGCCCGGATTCTACCATTTTCGGGTATTCACACCGATTCTACCCTTTTATGGGTCGGGTGCGGACAGTTTTTCGGTACTCGCACGGATTCTACCTTTTCCCGGTACTGGCCCGGATTGTACCATTTTCGGGAATTCACCCCGATTCTACCCTATTCAGGGTCTGGTCTGAACAGTTTTTCGGTACTTGCACGGATTCTACTCTTTCCCGGTACCAGCCCGGATTCTACCATTTTTGGGTATTGACACCGATTCTACCCTTTTCAGGGTCGGGTCCGGACAGTTTTTCGGTACTCTCACGGATTCTACCTTTTCCCGGTTCCGGCCCGGATTCTACCATTTTCGGGTATTTACACCGATCCTACCCTTTTCAGGGTCTGGTCCGGACAGTTTTTCGGTACTCGCACGGATTCTACCTTTTCCCGGTAGGGGCCCGGATTCTACCATTTTCGGGTAGTGACACCGATTCTACCCTTTTCAGGGTCTGGTCCGGACAGTTTTTCGGTACTCGCACGGATTCTACCTTTTCCTGGTACCGGCTCGGATTCTACCATTTTCGGGAATTCACACCGATTCTACCATTTTCAGGGTCTGGTCCGGACAGTTTTTCGGTACTCGCACGGATTCTACCTTTTCCCGGTACTGGCCCGGATTGTACCATTTTCGGGAATTCACCCCGATTCTACCCTATTCAGGGTCTGGTCCGGACAGTTTTTCGGTACTCGCACGGATTCTACTTTTTCCCGGTTCTGGGCCGGATTCAACCATTTTCGGGTATTCACACCGATTCTACCCTTTTCAGGGTCGGGTCCGGACAGTTTTTCGGTACTCGCACGGATTCTACCTTTTCCCGGTACTGGCCCGGATTGTACCATTTTAGGGAATTCACCCCGATTCTACCCTATTCAGGGTCTGGTCCAGACAGTTTTTCGGTACTCGCACAGATTCTACCTTTTCCCGGTACTGGCCCGGATTGTACCATTTTCGGGAATTCACCCCGATTCTACCCTATTCAGGGTCTGATCCGGACAGTTTTTCGGTACTCCCACAGATTCTACCTTTTCCCGGTACCGGCCCGGATTCTACCATTTTCGGGAATTCACCCCGATTCTACCCTATTCAGGGTCTGGTCTGAACAGTTTTTCGGTACTTGCACGGATTCTACTCTTTCCCGGTACCAGCCCGGATTCTACCATTTTTGGGTATTGACACCGATTCTACCCTTTTCAGGGTCGGGTCCGGACAGTTTTTCGGTACTCTCACGGATTCTACCTTTTCCCGATACCGGCCCAGATTCTACCATTTTCGGGTATTTACACCGATCCTACCCTTTTCAGGGTCTGGTCCGGACAGTTTTTCGGTACTCGCATGGATTCAACCTTTTCCCGGTACCGCCCGGATTCTACCATTTTCGGGTACTGACACCGATTCTACCCTTTTCAGGGTCTGGTCCGGACAGTTTTTCGGTACTCGCGCGGATTCTACCTTTTCCCGGTACCGGCCCGGATTCTACCATTTTCGGGTATTGACACCGATTCTACCATTTTCGGGTATTGACACCGATTCTACCCTTTTCAGGGTCTGGTCCGGACAGTTTTTCGGTACTCGCACGGATTCTACCTTTTCCTGGTACCGGCTCGGATTCTACCATTTTCGGGAATTCACACCGATTCTACCATTTTCAGGGTCTGGTCCGGACAGTTTTTCAGTACTCGCACGGATTCTACCTTTTCCTGGTACCGGCTCGGATTCTACCATTTTCGGGAATTCACACCGATTCTACCATTTTCAGGGTCTGGTCCGGACAGTTTTTCGGTACTCGCACGGATTCTACCTTTTCCCGGTACTGGCCCGGATTGTACCATTTTCGGGAATTCACCCCGATTCTACCCTATTCAGGGTCTGGTCCAGACAGTTTTTCGGTACTCCCACAGATTCTACCTTTTCCCGGTACCGGCCCGGATTCTACCATTTTCGGGAATTCACCCCGATTCTACCCTATTCAGGGTCTGGTCCGGACAGTTTTTCGGTACTCGCACGGATTCTACCTTTTCCCGGTACGGGCCCGGATTCTACCATTTTCGGGTAGTGACACCGATTCTACCCTTTTCAGGGTCTGGTCCGGACAGTTTTTCGGTACTCCCACAGATTCTACCTTTTCCCGGTACTGGCCCGGATTGTACCATTTTAGGGAATTCACCCCGATTCTACCCTATTCAGGGTCTGGTCCGGACAGTTTTTCGGTACTCGCACGGATTCTACCTTTTCCCGGTACGGGCCCGGATTCTACCATTTTCGGGTAGTGACACCGATTCTACCCTTTTCAGGGTCTGGTCCGGACAGTTTTTCGGTACTCGCACGGATTCTACCTTTTCCCGGTACTGGCCCGGATTGTACCATTTTCGGGAATTCACCCCGATTCTACCCTATTCAGGGTCTGGTCCGGACAGTTTTTCGGTACTCGCACGGATTCTACCTTTTCCCGGTATGGGCCCGGATTCTACCATTTTCGGGTAGTGACACCGATTCTACCCTTTTCAGGGTCTGGTCCGGACAGTTTTTCGGTACTCGCACGGATTCCAACTTTTCCCGGTAGGGGCCCGGATTCTACCATTTTGCGGGTAGTGACACCGATTCTACCCTTTTCAGGGTCTGGTCCGGACAGTTTTTCGGTACTCGCACGGATTCTACCTTTTCCCGGTACCGGCCCGGATTCTACCATTTTCGGGAATTCACCCCGATTCTACCCTATTCAGGGTCTGGTTCGGACAGTTTTTCGGTACTCGCACGGATTCTACCTTTTCCCGGTATGGGCCCGGATTCTACCATTTTCGGGTAGTGACACCGATTCTACCCTTTTCAGGGTCTGGTCCGGACAGTTTTTCGGTACTCGCACGGATTCTACCTTTTCCCGGTACCGGCCCGGATTCTACCATTTTCGGGAATTCACCCCGATTCTACCCTATTCAGGGTCTAGTCCGGACAGTTTTTCGGTACTCGCACGGATTCTACCTTTTCCCGGTACGGGCCCGGATTCTACCATTTTCGGGTAGTGACACCGATTCTACCCTTTTCAGGGTCTGGTCCGGACAGTTTTTCAGTACTCGCACGGATTCTACCTTTTCCTGGTACCGGCTCGGATTCTACCATTTTCGGGTATTGACACCGATTCTACCATTTTCAGGGTCTGGTCCGGACAGTTCTTCGGTACTCGCACGGATTCTACCTTTTCCCGGTACTGGCCCGGATTGTACCATTTTCGGGAATTCACCCCGATTCTACCCTATTCAGGGTCTGGTCCGGACAGTTTTTCGTTACTCGCACGGATTCTACCTTTTCCCGGTACTGGCCCGGATTGTACCATTTTCGGGAATTCACCCCGATTCTACCCTATTCAGGGTCTGGTCGGGACAGTTTTTCGGTACTCGCACGGATTCTACCTTTTCCCGGTACTGGCCCGGATTGTACCATTTTCGGCAATTCACCCCGATTCTACCCTATTCAGGGTCTGGTCCGGACAGTTTTTCAGTACTCGCACGGATTCTACCTTTTCCCGGTACTGGCCCGGATTGTACCATTTTCGGGAATTCACCCCGATTCTACCCTATTCAGGGTCTGGTCCGGACAGTTTTTCGGTACTCGCATGGATTCTACCTTTTCCCGGTACCGGCCCGGATTGTACCATTTTCGGGAATTCACCCCGATTCTACCCTATTCAGGGTCTGGTCGGGACAGTTTTTCGGTACTCGCACGGATTCTACCTTTTCCCGGTACTGGCCCGGATTCTAACTTTTTCGGGAATTCACCCCGATTCTACCCTATTCAGGGTCTGGTCCGGACAGTTTTTCGGTACTTGCACGGATTCTACCTTTTCCCGGTACGGGCCCGGATTCTACCATTTTCGGGTAGTGACACCGATTCTACCCTTTTCAGGGTCTGGTCCGGACAGTTTTTCAGTACTCGCACGGATTCTACCTTTTCCTGGTACCGGCTCGGATTCTACCATTTTCGGGTACTGACACCGATTCTACCCTTTTCAGGGTCTGGTCCGGACAGTTTTTCTGTATTCGCACGGATTCTACCTTTTCCCGGTACTGGCCCGGATTGTACCATTTTCGGGAATTCACCCCGATTCTACCCTATTCAGGGTCTGGTCCGGACAGTTTTTCGGTACTCGCACGGATTCTACCTTTTCCCGGTATGGGCCCGGATTCTACCATTTTCGGGTAGTGACACCGATTCTACCCTTTTCAGGGTCTGGTCCGGACAGTTTTTCGGTACTCGCACGGATTCTACCTTTTCCCGGTAGGGGCCCGGATTCTACCATTTTCGGGTAGTGACACCGATTCTACCCTTTTCAGGGTCTGGTCCGGACAGTTTTTCGGTACTCGCACGGATTCTACCTTTTCCCGGTACCGGCCCGGATTCTACCATTTTCGGGAATTCACCCCGATTCTACCCTATTCAGGGTCTGGTCCGGACAGTTTTTCGGTACTCGCACGGATTCTACCTTTTCCCGGTATGGGCCCGGATTCTACCATTTTCGGGTAGTGACACCGATTCTACCCTTTTTAGGGTCTGGTCCGGACAGTTTTTCGGTACTCGCACGGATTCTACCTTTTCCCGGTACCGGCCCGGATTCTACCATTTTCGGGAATTCACCCCGATTCTACCCTATTCAGGGTCTGGTCCGGACAGTTTTTCGGTACTCGCACGGATTCTACCTTTTCCCGGTACGGGCCCGGATTCTGCCATTTTCGGGTAGTGACACCGATTCTACCCTATTCAGGGTCTGGTCCGAACAGTTTTTCAGTACTTGCACGGATTCTACTCTTTCCCGGTACCAGCCCGGATTCTACCATTTTTGGGTATTGACACCGATTCTACCCTTTTCAGGGTCGGGTCCGGACAGTTTTTCGGTACTCGCACGGATTCTACCTTTTCCTGGTACCGGCTCGGATTCTACCACTTTCGGGTATTGACACCGATTCTACCATTTTCAGGGTCTGGTCCGGACAGTTTTTCGGTACTCGCACGGATTCTACCTTTTCCCGGTACTGGCCCGGATTGTACCATTTTCGAGAATTCACCCCGATTCTACCCTATTCAGGGTCTGGTCCGGACAGTTTTTCGGTACTCGCACGGATTCTACCTTTTCCCCGTACCGGCCCGGATTCTACCATTTTCGGGAATTCACCCCGATTCTACCCTATTCAGGGTCTGGTCCGGACAGTTTTTCGGTACTCGCACGGATTCTACCTTTTCCCGGTACGGGCCCGGATTCTACCATTTTCGGGTAGTGACACCGATTCTACCATTTTCAGGGTCTGGTCCGGACAGTTTTTCGGTACTCCCACAGATTCTACCTTTTCCCGGTACTGGCCCGGATTGTACCATTTTAGGGAATTCACCCCGATTCTACCCTATTCAGGGTCTGGTCCGGACAGTTTTTCGGTACTCGCACGGATTCTACCTTTTCCCGGTACGGGCCCGGATTCTACCATTTTCGGGTAGTGACACCGATTCTACCCTTTTCAGGGTCTGGTCCGGACAGTTTTTCGGTACTCGCACAGATTCTACCTTTTCCCGGTACTGGCCCGGATTGAACCATTTTAGGGAATTCACCCCGATTCTACCCTATTCAGGGTCTGGTCCGGACAGTTTTTCGGTACTCGCACGGATTCTACCTTTTCCCGGTACTGGCCCGGATTGTACCATTTTCGGGAATTCACCCCGATTCTACCCTATTCAGGGTCTGGTCCGGACAGTTTTTCGGTACTCGCACGGATTCTACCTTTTCCCGGTATGGGCCCGGATTCTACCATTTTCGGGTAGTGACACCGATTCTACCCTTTTCAGGGTCTGGTCCGGACAGTTTTTCGGTACTCGCACGGATTCTACCTTTTCCCGGTAGGGGCCCGGATTCTACCATTTTCGGGTAGTGACACCGATTCTACCCTTTTCAGGGTCTGGTCCGGACAGTTTTTCGGTACTCGCACGGATTCTACCTTTTCCCGGTAGGGGCCCGGATTCTACCATTTTCGGGTAGTGACACCGATTCTACCCTTTTCAGGGTCTGGTCCGGACAGTTTTTCGGTACTCGCACGGATTCTACCTTTTCCCGGTACCGGCCCGGATTCTACCATTTTCGGGAATTCACCCCGATTCTACCCTATTCAGGGTCTGGTCCGGACAGTTTTTCGGTACTCGCACGGATTCTACCTTTTCCCGGTACATCCCGGATTCTACCATTTTCGGGTAGTGACACCGATTCTACCCTTTTCAGGGTCTGGTCCGGACAGTTTTTCAGTACTCGCACGGATTCTACCTCTTCCTGGTACCGGCTCGGATTCTACCATTTTCGGGTATTGACACCGATTCTACCATTTTCAGGGTCTGGTCCGGACAGTTTTTCGGTACTCGCACGGATTCTACCTTTTCCCGGTACTGGCCCGGATTGTACCATTTTCGGGAATTCACCCCGATTCTACCCTATTCAGGGTCTGGTCCGGACAGTTTTTCGGTACTCGCACGGATTCTACCTTTTCCCGGTACTGGCCCGGATTGTACCATTTTCGGGAATTCACCCCGATTCTACCCTATTCAGGGTCTGGTCGGGACAGTTTTTCGGTACTCGCACGGATTCTACCTTTTCCCGGTACTGGCCCGGATTGTACCATTTTCGGGAATTCACCCCGATTCTACCCTATTCAGGGTCTGGTCCGGACAGTTTTTCAGTACTCGCACGGATTCTACCTTTTCCCGGTACTGGCCCGGATTGTACCATTTTCGGGAATTCACCCCGATTCTACCCTATTCAGGGTCTGGTCCGGACAGTTTTTCGGTACTCGCACGGATTCTACCTTTTCCCGGTACTGGCCCGGATTGTACCATTTTCGGGAATTCACCCCGATTCTACCCTATTCAGGGTCTGGTCGGGACAGTTTTTCGGTACTCGCACGGATTCTACCTTTTCCCGGTACTGGCCCGGATTCTAACTTTTTCGGGAATTCACCCCGATTCTACCCTATTCAGGGTCTGGTCCGGACAGTTTTTCGGTACTCGCACGGATTCTACCTTTTCCCGGTACATCCCGGATTCTACCATTTTCGGGTAGTGACACCGATTCTACCCTTTTCAGGGTCTGGTCCGGACAGTTTTTCAGTACTCGCACGGATTCTACCTTTTCCTGGTACCGGCTCGGATTCTACCATTTTCGGGTACTGACACCGATTCTACCCTTTTCAGGGTCTGGTCCGGACAGTTTTTCGGTACTCGCACAGATTCTACCTTTTCCCGGTACTGGCCCGGATTGAACCATTTTAGGGAATTCACCCCGATTCTACCCTATTCAGGGTCTGGTCCGGACAGTTTTTCGGTACTCGCACGGATTCTACCTTTTCCCGGTACTGGCCCGGATTGTACCATTTTCGGGAATTCACCCCGATTCTACCCTATTCAGGGTCTGGTCCGGACAGTTTTTCGGTACTCGCACGGATTCTACCTTTTCCCGGTATGGGCCCGGATTCTACCATTTTCGGGTAGTGACACCGATTCTACCCTTTTCAGGGTCTGGTCCGG
Source organism: Vitis cinerea var. helleri x Vitis riparia (assembly GCA_946000715.1). Classification (NCBI taxonomy): domain Eukaryota; kingdom Viridiplantae; phylum Streptophyta; class Magnoliopsida; order Vitales; family Vitaceae; genus Vitis; species Vitis cinerea var. helleri x Vitis riparia. The sequence goes on along the minus strand of OX254005.1, from coordinate 15,447,945 downwards.
ACAGTTTTTCGGTACTCGCACGGATTCTACCTTTTCCCGGTAGGGGCCCGGATTCTACCATTTTCGGGTAGTGACACCGATTCTACCCTTTTCAGGGTCTGGTCCGGACAGTTTTTCGGTACTCGCACGGATTCTACCTTTTCCCGGTACCGGCCCGGATTCTACCATTTTCGGGAATTCACCCCGATTCTACCCTATTCAGGGTCTGGTCCGGACAGTTTTTCGGTACTCGCACGGATTCTACCTTTTCCCGGTATGGGCCCGGATTCTACCATTTTCGGGTAGTGACACCGATTCTACCCTTTTCAGGGTCTGGTCCGGACAGTTTTTCGGTACTCGCACGGATTCTACCTTTTCCCGGTACCGGCCCGGATTCTACCATTTTCGGGAATTCACCCCGATTCTACCCTATTCAGGGTCTGGTCCGGACAGTTTTTCGGTACTCGCACGGATTCTACCTTTTCCCGGTACGGGCCCGGATTCTACCATTTTCGGGTAGTGACACCGATTCTACCCTTTTCAGGGTCTGGTCCGGACAGTTTTTCGGTACTCGCACGGATTCTACCTTTTCCCGGTACTGGCCCGGATTGTACCATTTTCGGGAATTCACCCCGATTCTACCCTATTCAGGGTCTGGTCCGGACAGTTTTTCGGTACTCGCACGGATTCTACCTTTTCCCGGTACTGGCCCGGATTGTACCATTTTCGGGAATTCACCCCGATTCTACCCTATTCAGGGTCTGGTCGGGACAGTTTTTCGGTACTCGCACGGATTCTACCTTTTCCCGGTACTGGCCCGGATTGTACCATTTTCGGGAATTCACCCCGATTCTACCCTATTCAGGGTCTGGTCCGGACAGTTTTTCAGTACTCGCACGGATTCTACCTTTTCCCGGTACTGGCCCGGATTGTACCATTTTCGGGAATTCACCCCGATTCTACCCTATTCAGGGTCTGGTCCGGACAGTTTTTCGGTACTCGCACGGATTCTACCTTTTCCCGGTACTGGCCCGGATTGTACCATTTTCGGGAATTCACCCCGATTCTACCCTATTCAGGGTCTGGTCCGGACAGTTTTTCGGTACTCGCACGGATTCTACCTTTTCCCGGTATGGGCCCGGATTCTACCATTTTCGGGTAGTGACACCGATTCTACCCTTTTCAGGGTCTGGTCCGGACAGTTTTTCGGTACTCGCACGGATTCTACCTTTTCCCGGTAGGGGCCCGGATTCTACCATTTTCGGGTAGTGACACCGATTCTACCCTTTTCAGGGTCTGGTCCGGACAGTTTTTCGGTACTCGCACGGATTCTACCTTTTCCCGGTACCGGCCCGGATTCTACCATTTTCGGGAATTCACCCCGATTCTACCCTATTCAGGGTCTGGTCCGGACAGTTTTTCGGTACTCGCACGGATTCTACCTTTTCCCGGTATGGGCCCGGATTCTACCATTTTCGGGTAGTGACACCGATTCTACCCTTTTCAGGGTCTGGTCCGGACAGTTTTTCGGTACTCGCACGGATTCTACCTTTTCCCGGTACCGGCCCGGATTCTACCATTTTCGGGAATTCACCCCGATTCTACCCTATTCAGGGTCTGGTCCGGACAGTTTTTCGGTACTCGCACGGATTCTACCTTTTCCCGGTACGGGCCCGGATTCTACCATTTTCGGGTAGTGACACCGATTCTACCCTTTTCAGGGTCTGGTCCGGACAGTTTTTCGGTACTCGCACGGATTCTACCTTTTCCCGGTACTGGCCCGGATTGTACCATTTTCGGGAATTCACCCCGATTCTACCCTATTCAGGGTCTGGTCCGGACAGTTTTTCGGTACTCGCACGGATTCTACCTTTTCCCGGTACTGGCCCGGATTGTACCATTTTCGGGAATTCACCCCGATTCTACCCTATTCAGGGTCTGGTCGGGACAGTTTTTCGGTACTCGCACGGATTCTACCTTTTCCCGGTACTGGCCCGGATTGTACCATTTTCGGGAATTCACCCCGATTCTACCCTATTCAGGGTCTGGTCCGGACAGTTTTTCAGTACTCGCACGGATTCTACCTTTTCCCGGTACTGGCCCGGATTGTACCATTTTCGGGAATTCACCCCGATTCTACCCTATTCAGGGTCTGGTCCGGACAGTTTTTCGGTACTCGCACGGATTCTACCTTTTCCCGGTACTGGCCCGGATTGTACCATTTTCGGGAATTCACCCCGATTCTACCCTATTCAGGGTCTGGTCGGGACAGTTTTTCGGTACTCGCACGGATTCTACCTTTTCCCGGTACTGGCCCGGATTCTAACTTTTTCGGGAATTCACCCCGATTCTACCCTATTCAGGGTCTGGTCCGGACAGTTTTTCGGTACTCGCACGGATTCTACCTTTTCCCGGTACATCCCGGATTCTACCATTTTCGGGTAGTGACACCGATTCTACCCTTTTCAGGGTCTGGTCCGGACAGTTTTTCAGTACTCGCACGGATTCTACCTTTTCCTGGTACCGGCTCGGATTCTACCATTTTCGGGTACTGACACCGATTCTACCCTTTTCAGGGTCTGGTCCGGACAGTTTTTCGGTACTCGCACAGATTCTACCTTTTCCCGGTACTGGCCCGGATTGAACCATTTTAGGGAATTCACCCCGATTCTACCCTATTCAGGGTCTGGTCCGGACAGTTTTTCGGTACTCGCACGGATTCTACCTTTTCCCGGTACTGGCCCGGATTGTACCATTTTCGGGAATTCACCCCGATTCTACCCTATTCAGGGTCTGGTCCGGACAGTTTTTCGGTACTCGCACGGATTCTACCTTTTCCCGGTATGGGCCCGGATTCTACCATTTTCGGGTAGTGACACCGATTCTACCCTTTTCAGGGTCTGGTCCGGACAGTTTTTCGGTACTCGCACGGATTCTACCTTTTCCCGGTAGGGGCCCGGATTCTACCATTTTCGGGTAGTGACACCGATTCTACCCTTTTCAGGGTCTGGTCCGGACAGTTTTTCGGTACTCGCACGGATTCTACCTTTTCCCGGTACCGGCCCGGATTCTACCATTTTCGGGAATTCACCCCGATTCTACCCTATTCAGGGTCTGGTCCGGACAGTTTTTCGGTACTCGCACGGATTCTACCTTTTCCCGGTATGGGCCCGGATTCTACCATTTTCGGGTAGTGACACCGATTCTACCCTTTTCAGGGTCTGGTCCGGACAGTTTTTCGGTACTCGCACGGATTCTACCTTTTCCCGGTACCGGCCCGGATTCTACCATTTTCGGGAATTCACCCCGATTCTACCCTATTCAGGGTCTGGTCCGGACAGTTTTTCGGTACTCGCACGGATTCTACCTTTTCCCGGTACTGGCCCGGATTGTACCATTTTCGGGAATTCACCCCGATTCTACCCTATTCAGGGTCTGGTCCGGACAGTTTTTCGGTACTCGCACGGATTCTACCTTTTCCCGGTAGGGGCCCGGATTCTACCATTTTCGGGTAGTGACACCGATTCTACCCTTTTCAGGGTCTGGTCCGGACAGTTTTTCGGTACTCGCACGGATTCTACCTTTTCCCGGTAGGGGCCCGGATTCTACCATTTTCGGGTAGTGACACCGATTCTACCCTTTTCAGGGTCTGGTCCGGACAGTTTTTCGGTACTCGCACGGATTCTACCTTTTCCCGGTACCGGCCCGGATTCTACCATTTTCGGGAATTCACCCCGATTCTACCCTATTCAGGGTCTGGTCCGGACAGTTTTTCGGTACTCGCACGGATTCTACCTTTTCCCGGTATGGGCCCGGATTCTACCATTTTCGGGTAGTGACACCGATTCTACCCTTTTCAGGGTCTGGTCCGGACAGTTTTTCGGTACTCGCACGGATTCTACCTTTTCCCGGTACCGGCCCGGATTCTACCATTTTCGGGAATTCACCCCGATTCTACCCTATTCAGGGTCTGGTCCGGACAGTTTTTCGGTACTCGCACGGATTCTACCTTTTCCCGGTACATCCCGGATTCTACCATTTTCGGGTAGTGACACCGATTCTACCCTTTTCAGGGTCTGGTCCGGACAGTTTTTCAGTACTCGCACGGATTCTACCTTTTCCTGGTACCGGCTCGGATTCTACCATTTTCGGGTACTGACACCGATTCTACCCTTTTCAGGGTCTGGTCCGGACAGTTTTTCGGTACTCGCACAGATTCTACCTTTTCCCGGTACTGGCCCGGATTGAACCATTTTAGGGAATTCACCCCGATTCTACCCTATTCAGGGTCTGGTCCGGACAGTTTTTCGGTACTCGCACGGATTCTACCTTTTCCCGGTACTGGCCCGGATTGTACCATTTTCGGGAATTCACCCCGATTCTACCCTATTCAGGGTCTGGTCCGGACAGTTTTTCGGTACTCGCACGGATTCTACCTTTTCCCGGTATGGGCCCGGATTCTACCATTTTCGGGTAGTGACACCGATTCTACCCTTTTCAGGGTCTGGTCCGGACAGTTTTTCGGTACTCGCACGGATTCTACCTTTTCCCGGTAGGGGCCCGGATTCTACCATTTTCGGGTAGTGACACCGATTCTACCCTTTTCAGGGTCTGGTCCGGACAGTTTTTCGGTACTCGCACGGATTCTACCTTTTCCCGGTACCGGCCCGGATTCTACCATTTTCGGGAATTCACCCAGATTCTACCCTATTCAGGGTCTGGTCCGGACAGTTTTTCGGTACTCGCACGGATTCTACCTTTTCCCGGTATGGGCCCGGATTCTACCATTTTCGGGTAGTGACACCGATTCTACCCTTTTCAGGGTCTGGTCCGGACAGTTTTTCGGTACTCGCACGGATTCTACCTTTTCCCGGTACCGGCCCGGATTCTACCATTTTCGGGAATTCACCCCGATTCTACCCTATTCAGGGTCTGGTCCGGACAGTTTTTCGGTACTCGCACGGATTCTACCTTTTCCCGGTACAGGCCCGGATTCTACCATTTTCGGGTAGTGACACCGATTCTACCCTTTTCAGGGTCTGGTCCGGACAGTTTTTCGGTACTCGCACGGATTCTACCTTTTCCCGGTACCGGGCCGGATTCTACCATTTTCGGGTATTCACACCGATTCTACCCTTTTCAGGGTCGGGTCCGGACAGTTTTTCGGTACTCGCACGGATTCTACCTTTTCCCGGTACTGGCCCGGATTGTACCATTTTCGGGAATTCACCCCGATTCTAACCTATTCAGGGTCTGGTCCGAACAGTTTTTCGGTACTTGCACGGATTCTACTCTTTCCCGGTACCAGCCCGGATTCTACCATTTTTGGGTATTGACACCGATTCTACCCTTTTCAGGGTCGGGTCCGGACAGTTTTTCGGTACTCGCACGGATTCTACCTTTTCCCGGTACCGGCCCGGATTCTACCATTTTCGGGAATTCACCCCGATTCTACCCTATTCAGGGTCTGGTCCGGACAGTTTTTCGGTACTCGCACGGATTCTACCTTTTCCCGGTACGGGCCCGGATTCTACCATTTTCGGGTATTGACACTGATTCTACCCTATTCAGGGTCTGGTCCGGACAGTTTTTCGGTACTCGCACGGATTCTACCTTTTCCTGGTACCGGCCCGGATTCTACCATTTTCGGGTATTCACACCGATTCTACCATTTTCAGGGTCGGGTCCGGACAGTTTTTCGGTACTCGCACGGATTCTACCTTTTCCCGGTACTGGCCCGGATTGTACCATTTTCGAGAATTCACCCCGATTCTACCCTATTCAGGGTCTGGTCCGGACAGTTTTTCGGTACTCGCACGGATTCTACCTTTTCCCGGTACGGGCCCGGATTCTACCATTTTCGGGTAGTGACACCGATTCTACCCTTTTCAGGGTCTGGTCCGGACAGTTTTTCGGTACTCGCACAGATTCTACCTTTTCCTGGTACCGGCCCGGATTCTACCATTTTCGGGTATTCACACCGATTCTACCATTTTCAGGGTCGGGTCCGGACAGTTTTTAGGTACTCGCACGGATTCTACCTTTTCCCGGTACTGGCCCGGATTGTACCATTTTCGAGAATTCACCCCGATTCTACCCTATTCAGGGTCTGGTCCGGACAGTTTTTCGGTACTCGCACGGATTCTACCTTTTCCTGGTACCGGCCCGGATTCTACCATTTTCGGGTAGTGACACCGATTCTACTCTTTTCAGGGTCTGGTCCGGACAGTTTTTCGGTACTCGCACAGATTCTACCTTTTCCCGGTACTGGCCCGGATTGTACCATTTTAGGGAATTCACCCCGATTCTACCCTATTCAGGGTCTGGTCCGGACAGTTTTTCGGTACTCGCACGGATTCTACCTTTTCCCGGTACAGGCCCGGATTCTACCATTTTCGGGTAGTGACACCGATTCTACCCTTTTCAGGGTCTGGTCCGGACAGTTTTTCGGTACTCGCACGGATTCTACCTTTTCCCGGTACCGGGCCGGATTCTACCATTTTCGGGTATTCACACCGATTCTACCCTTTTCAGGGTCGGGTCCGGACAGTTTTTCGGTACTCGCACGGATTCTACCTTTTCCCGGTACTGGCCCGGATTGTACCATTTTCGGGAATTCACCCCGATTCTAACCTATTCAGGGTCTGGTCCGAACAGTTTTTCGGTACTTGCACGGATTCTACTCTTTCCCGGTACCAGCCCGGATTCTACCATTTTTGGGTATTGACACCGATTCTACCCTTTTCAGGGTCGGGTCCGGACAGTTTTTCGGTACTCGCACGGATTCTACCTTTTCCCGGTACCGGCCCGGATTCTACCATTTTCGGGTATTCACACCGATTCTACCCTATTCAGGGTCTGGTTCGGACAGTTTTTCGGTACTCGCACGGATTCTACCTTTTCCTGGTACCGGCTCGGATTCTACCATTTTCGGGTATAGACACCGATTCTACCATTTTCAGGGTCTGGTCCGGACAGTTTTTCGGTACTCGCACGGATTCTACCTTTTCCCGGTACTGGCCCGGATTGTACCATTTTCGAGAATTCACCCCGATTCTACCCTATTCAGGGTCAGGTCCGGACAGTTTATCGGTACTCGCACGGATTCTACCTTTTCCCGGTAGGGGCCCGGATTCTACCATTTTCGGGTAGTGACACCGATTCTACCCTTTTCAGGGTCTGGTCCGGACAGTTTTTCGGTACTCGCACGGATTCTACCTTTTCCCGGTAGGGGCCCGGATTCTACCATTTTCGGGTAGTGACACCGATTCTACCCTTTTCAGGGTCTGGTCCGGACAGTTTTTCGGTACTCGCACGGATTCTACCTTTTCCCGGTACCGGCCCGGATTCTACCATTTTCGGGAATTCACCCCGATTCTACCCTATTCAGGGTCTGGTCCGGACAGTTTTTCGGTACTCGCACGGATTCTACCTTTTCCCGGTATGGGCCCGGATTCTACCATTTTCGGGTAGTGACACCGATTCTACCCTTTTCAGGGTCTGGTCCGGACAGTTTTTCGGTACTCGCACGGATTCTACCTTTTCCGGGTACTGGCCCGGATTGTACCATTTTCGAGAATTCACCCCGATTCTACCCTATTCAGGGTCTGGTCCGGACAGTTTTTCGGTACTCGCACGGATTCTACCTTTTCCCCGTACCGGCCCGGATTCTACCATTTTCGGGAATTCACCCCGATTCTACCCTATTCAGGGTCTGGTCCGGACAGTTTTTCGGTACTCGCACGGATTCTACCTTTTCCCGGTACGGGCCCGGATTCTACCATTTTCGGGTAGTGACACCGATTCTACCCTTTTCAGGGTCTGGTCCGGACAGTTTTTCGGTACTCGCACAGATTCTACCTGTTCCCGGTACTGGCCCGGATTGTACCATTTTAGGGAATTCACCCCGATTCTACCCTATTCAGGGTCTGGTCCGGACAGTTTTTCGGTACTCGCACGGATTCTACCTTTTCCCGGTACGGGCCCGGATTCTACCATTTTCGGGTAGTGACACCGATTCTACCCTTTTCAGGGTCTGGTCCGGACAGTTTTTCGGTACTCGCACAGATTCTACCTTTTCCCGGTACTGGCCCGGATTGTACCATTTTAGGGAATTCACCCCGATTCTACCCTATTCAGGGTCTGGTCCGGACAGTTTTTCGGTACTCGCACGGATTCTACCTTTTCCCGGTACTGGCCCGGATTGTACCATTTTAGGGAATTCACCCCGATTCTACCCTATTCAGGGTCTGGTCCGGACAGTTTTTTGGTAGTCGCACGGATTCTACCTTTTCCCGGTACCGGCCCGGATTCTACCATTTTCGGGAATTCACCCCGATTCTACCCTATTCAGGGTCTGGTCCGGACAGTTTTTCGGTACTCGCACGGATTCTACCTTTTCCCGGTACAGGCCCGGATTCTACCATTTTCGGGTAGTGACACCGATTCTACCCTTTTCAGGGTCTGGTCCGGACAGTTTTTCGGTACTCGCACGGATTCTACCTTTTCCCGGTACCGGGTCGGATTCTACCATTTTCGGGTATTCACACCGATTCTACTATTTTCAGGGTCGGGTCCGGACAGTTTTTCGGTACTCGCACGGATTCTACCTTTTCCCGGTACTGGCCCGGATTGTACCATTTTCGAGAATTCACCCCGATTCTACCCTATTCAGGGTCTGGTCCGGACAGTTTTTCGGTACTCGCACGGATTCTACCTTTTCCCGGTACGGGCCCGGATTCTACCATTTTCGGGTAGTGACACCGATTCTACCCTTTTCAGGGTCTGGTCCGGACAGTTTTTCGGTACTCGCACAAATTCTACCTTTTCCCGGTACTGGCCCGGATTGTACCATTTTAGGGAATTCACCCCGATTCTACCCTATTCAGGGTCTGGTCCGGACAGTTTTTCGGTACTCGCACGGATTCTACCTTTTCCCGGTACCGGCCCGGATTCTACCATTTTCGGGAATTCACCCCGATTCTACCCTATTCAGGGTCTGGTCCGGACAGTTTTTCGGTACTCGCACGGATTCTACCTTTTCCCGGTACGGGCCCGGATTCTACCATTTTCGGGTATTGACACCGATTCTACCCTATTCAGGGTCTGGTCCGGACAGTTTTTCGGTACTCGCACGGATTCTACCTTTTCCTGGTACCGGCCCGGATTCTACCATTTTCGGGTATTCACACCGATTCTACCATTTTCAGGGTCGGGTCCGGACAGTTTTTCGGTACTCGCACGGATTCTACCTTTTCCCGGTACTGGCCCGGATTGTACCATTTTCGAGAATTCACCCCGATTCTACCCTATTCAGGGTCTGGTCCGGACAGTTTTTCGGTACTCGCACGGATTCTACCTTTTCCCGGTACGGGCCCGGATTCTACCATTTTCGGGTAGTGACACCGATTCTACCCTTTTCAGGGTCTGGTCCGGACAGTTTTTCGGTACTCGCACAGATTCTACCTTTTCCTGGTACCGGCCCGGATTCTACCATTTTCGGGTATTCACACCGATTCTACCATTTTCAGGGTCGGGTCCGGACAGTTTTTAGGTACTCGCACGGATTCTACCTTTTCCCGGTACTGGCCCGGATTGTACCATTTTCGAGAATTCACCCCGATTCTACCCTATTCAGGGTCTGGTCCGGACAGTTTTTCGGTACTCGCACGGATTCTACCTTTTCCTGGTACCGGCCCGGATTCTACCATTTTCGGGTAGTGACACCGATTCTACTCTTTTCAGGGTCTGGTCCGGACAGTTTTTCGGTACTCGCACAGATTCTACCTTTTCCCGGTACTGGCCCGGATTGTACCATTTTAGGGAATTCACCCCGATTCTACCCTATTCAGGGTCTGGTCCGGACAGTTTTTCGGTACTCGCACGGATTCTACCTTTTCCCGGTACAGGCCCGGATTCTACCATTTTCGGGTAGTGACACCGATTCTACCCTTTTCAGGGTCTGGTCCGGACAGTTTTTCGGTACTCGCACGGATTCTACCTTTTCCCGGTACCGGGCCGGATTCTACCATTTTCGGGTATTCACACCGATTCTACCCTTTTCAGGGTCGGGTCCGGACAGTTTTTCGGTACTCGCACGGATTCTACCTTTTCCCGGTACTGGCCCGGATTGTACCATTTTCGGGAATTCACCCCGATTCTAACCTATTCAGGGTCTGGTCCGAACAGTTTTTCGGTACTTGCACGGATTCTACTCTTTCCCGGTACCAGCCCGGATTCTACCATTTTTGGGTATTGACACCGATTCTACCCTTTTCAGGGTCGGGTCCGGACAGTTTTTCGGTACTCGCACGGATTCTACCTTTTCCCGGTACCGGCCCGGATTCTACCATTTTCGGGTATTCACACCGATTCTACCCTATTCAGGGTCTGGTTCGGACAGTTTTTCGGTACTCGCACGGATTCTACCTTTTCCTGGTACCGGCTCGGATTCTACCATTTTCGGGTATAGACACCGATTCTACCATTTTCAGGGTCTGGTCCGGACAGTTTTTCGGTACTCGCACGGATTCTACCTTTTCCCGGTACTGGCCCGGATTGTACCATTTTCGAGAATTCACCCCGATTCTACCCTATTCAGGGTCAGGTCCGGACAGTTTATCGGTACTCGCACGGATTCTACCTTTTCCCCGTACCGGCCCGGATTCTACCATTTTCGGGAATTCACCCCGATTCTACCCTATTCAGGGTCTGGTCCGGACAGTTTTTCGGTACTCGCACGGATTCTACTTTTTCCCGGTACCGGGCCGGATTCTACCATTTTCGGGTATTCACACCGATTCTACCCTATTCAGGGTCTGGTCCGGACAGTTTTTCGGTACTCGCACGGATTCTACCTTTTCCTGGTACCGGCTCGGATTCTACCATTTTCGGGTATTGACACCGATTCTACCATTTTCAGGGTCTGGTCCGGACAGTTTTTCGGTACTCGCACGGATTCTACCTTTTCCCGGTACTGGCCCGGATTGTACCATTTTCGAGAATTCACCCCGATTCTACCCTATTCAGGGTCTGGTCCGGACAGTTTTTCGGTACTCGCACGGATTCTACCTTTTCCCCGTACCGGCCCGGATTCTACCATTTTCGGGAATTCACCCCGATTCTACCCTATTCAGGGTCTGGTCAGGACAGTTTTTCGGTACTCGCACGGATTCTACCTTTTCCCGGTACGGGCCCGGATTCTACCATTTTCGGGTAGTGACACCGATTCTACCCTTTTCAGGGTCTGGTCCGGACAGTTTTTCGGTACTCGCACAGATTCTACCTTTTCCCGGTACTGGCCCGGATTGTACCATTTTAGGGAATTCACCCCGATTCTACCCTATTCAGGGTCTGGTCCGGACAGTTTTTCGGTACTCGCACGGATTCTACCTTTTCCCGGTACTGGCCCGGATTGTACCATTTTAGGGAATTCACCCCGATTCTACCCTATTCAGGGTCTGGTCCGGACAGTTTTTTGGTACTCGCACGGATTCTACCTTTTCCCGGTACCGGCCCGGATTCTACCATTTTCGGGTATTGACACCGATTCTACCCTATTCAGGGTCTGGTCCGGACAGTTTTTCGGTACTCGCACGGATTCTACCTTTTCCTGGTACCGGCCCGGATTCTACCATTTTCGGGTATTCACACCGATTCTACCATTTTCAGGGTCGGGTCCGGACAGTTTTTCGGTACTCGCACGGATTCTACCTTTTCCCGGTACTGGCCCGGATTGTACCATTTTCGAGAATTCACCCCGATTCTACCCTATTCAGGGTCTGGTCCGGACAGTTTTTCGGTACTGGCCCGGATTGTACCATTTTAGGGAATTCACCCCGATTCTACCCTATTCAGGGCCTGGTCCGGACAGTTTTTCGGTACTCGCACGGATTCTACCTTTTCCTGGTACCGGCCCGGATTCTACCATTTTCGGTTATTCACACCGATTCTACCATTTTCAGGGTCGGGTCCGGACAGTTTTTCGGTACTCGCACGGATTCTACCTTTTCCCGGTACTGGCCCGGATTGTACCATTTTCGAGAATTCACCCCGATTCTACCCTATTCAGGGTCTGGTCCGGACAGTTTTTCGGTACTCGCACGGATTCTACCTTTTCCCGGTACGGGCCCGGATTCTACCATTTTCGGGTAGTGACACCGATTCTACCCTTTTCAGGGTCTGGTCCGGACAGTTTTTCGGTACTCGCACAGATTCTACCTTTTCCCGGTACTGGCCCGGATTGTACCATTTTAGGGAATTCACCCCGATTCTACCCTATTCAGGGTCTGGTCCGGACAGTTTTTCGGTACTCGCACGGATTCTACCTTTTCCCGGTACCGGCCCGGATTCTACCATTTTCAGGAATTCACCCCGATTCTACCCTATTCAGGGTCTGGTCCGGACAGTTTTTCGGTACTCGCACGGATTCTACCTTTTCCCGGTACGGGCCCGGATTCTACCATTTTCGGGTATTGACACCGATTCTACCCTATTCAGGGTCTGGTCCGGACAGTTTTTCGGTACTCGCACGGATTCTACCTTTTCCTGGTACCGGCCCGGATTCTACCATTTTCGGGTATTCACACCGATTCTACCATTTTCAGGGTCGGGTCCGGACAGTTTTTAGGTACTCGCACGGATTCTACCTTTTCCCGGTACTGGCCCGGATTGTACCATTTTCGAGAATTCACCCCGATTCTACCCTATTCAGGGTCTGGTCCGGACAGTTTTTCGGTACTCGCACGGATTCTACCTTTTCCCGGTACGGGCCCGGATTCTACCATTTTCGGGTAGTGACACCGATTCTACCCTTTTCAGGGTCTGGTCCGGACAGTTTTTCGGTACTCGCACAGATTCTACCTTTTCCCGGTACTGGCCCGGATTGTACCATTTTAGGGAATTCACCCCGATTCTACCCTATTCAGGGTCTGGTCCGGACAGTTTTTCGGTACTCGCACGGATTCTACCTTTTCCCGGTACTGGCCCGGATTGTACCATTTTAGGGAATTCACACCGATTCTACCCTTTTCAGGGTCTGGTCCGGACAGTTTTTCGGTACTCGCACGGATTCTACCTTTTCCCGGTACCGGCCCGGATTCTACCATTTTCGGGAATTCACCCAGATTCTACCCTATTCAGGGTCTGGTCCGGACAGTTTTTCGGTACTCGCACGGATTCTACCTTTTCCCGGTACAGGCCCGGATTCTACCATTTTCGGGTAGTGACACCGATTCTACCCTTTTCAGGGTCTGGTCCGGACAGTTTTTCGGTACTCGCACGGATTCTACCTTTTCCCGGTACCGGGCCGGATTCTACCATTTTCGGGTATTCACACCGATTCTACCCTTTTCAGGGTCGGGTCCGGACAGTTTTTCGGTACTCGCACGGATTCTACCTTTTCCCGGTACTGGCCCGGATTGTACCATTTTCGGGAATTCACCCCGATTCTAACCTATTCAGGGTCTGGTCCGAACAGTTTTTCGGTACTTGCACGGATTCTACTCTTTCCCGGTACCAGCCCGGATTCTACCATTTTTGGGTATTGACACCGATTCTACCCTTTTCAGGGTCGGGTCCGGACAGTTTTTCGGTACTCGCACGGATTCTACCTTTTCCCGGTACCGGCCCGGATTCTACCATTTTCGGGAATTCACCCCGATTCTACCCTATTCAGGGTCTGGTCCGGACAGTTTTTCGGTACTCGCACGGATTCTACCTTTTCCCGGTACAGGCCCGGATTCTACCATTTTCGGGTAGTGACACCGATTCTACCCTTTTCAGGGTCTGGTCCGGACAGTTTTTCGGTACTCGCACGGATTCTACCTTTTCCCGGTACCGGGCCGGATTCTACCATTTTCGGGTATTCACACCGATTCTACCCTTTTCAGGGTCGGGTCCGGACAGTTTTTCGGTACTCGCACGGATTCTACCTTTTCCCGGTACTGGCCCGGATTGTACCATTTTCGGGAATTCACCCCGATTCTAACCTATTCAGGGTCTGGTCCGAACAGTTTTTCGGTACTTGCACGGATTCTACTCTTTCCCGGTACCAGCCCGGATTCTACCATTTTTGGGTATTGACACCGATTCTACCCTTTTCAGGGTCGGGTCCGGACAGTTTTTCGGTACTCGCACGGATTCTACCTTTTCCCGGTACCGGCCCGGATTCTACCATTTTCGGGAATTCACCCCGATTCTACCCTATTCAGGGTCTGGTCCGGACAGTTTTTCGGTACTCGCACGGATTCTACCTTTTCCCGGTACGGGCCCGGATTCTACCATTTTCGGGTATTGACACTGATTCTACCCTATTCAGGGTCTGGTCCGGACAGTTTTTCGGTACTCGCACGGATTCTACCTTTTCCTGGTACCGGCCCGGATTCTACCATTTTCGGGTATTCACACCGATTCTACCATTTTCAGGGTCGGGTCCGGACAGTTTTTCGGTACTCGCACGGATTCTACCTTTTCCCGGTACTGGCCCGGATTGTACCATTTTCGAGAATTCACCCCGATTCTACCCTATTCAGGGTCTGGTCCGGACAGTTTTTCGGTACTCGCACGGATTCTACCTTTTCCCGGTACGGGCCCGGATTCTACCATTTTCGGGTAGTGACACCGATTCTACCCTTTTCAGGGTCTGGTCCGGACAGTTTTTCGGTACTCGCACAGATTCTACCTTTTCCTGGTACCGGCCCGGATTCTACCATTTTCGGGTATTCACACCGATTCTACCATTTTCAGGGTCGGGTCCGGACAGTTTTTAGGTACTCGCACGGATTCTACCTTTTCCCGGTACTGGCCCGGATTGTACCATTTTCGAGAATTCACCCCGATTCTACCCTATTCAGGGTCTGGTCCGGACAGTTTTTCGGTACTCGCACGGATTCTACCTTTTCCTGGTACCGGCCCGGATTCTACCATTTTCGGGTAGTGACACCGATTCTACTCTTTTCAGGGTCTGGTCCGGACAGTTTTTCGGTACTCGCACAGATTCTACCTTTTCCCGGTACTGGCCCGGATTGTACCATTTTAGGGAATTCACCCCGATTCTACCCTATTCAGGGTCTGGTCCGGACAGTTTTTCGGTACTCGCACGGATTCTACCTTTTCCCGGTACAGGCCCGGATTCTACCATTTTCGGGTAGTGACACCGATTCTACCCTTTTCAGGGTCTGGTCCGGACAGTTTTTCGGTACTCGCACGGATTCTACCTTTTCCCGGTACCGGGCCGGATTCTACCATTTTCGGGTATTCACACCGATTCTACCCTTTTCAGGGTCGGGTCCGGACAGTTTTTCGGTACTCGCACGGATTCTACCTTTTCCCGGTACTGGCCCGGATTGTACCATTTTCGGGAATTCACCCCGATTCTAACCTATTCAGGGTCTGGTCCGAACAGTTTTTCGGTACTTGCACGGATTCTACTCTTTCCCGGTACCAGCCCGGATTCTACCATTTTTGGGTATTGACACCGATTCTACCCTTTTCAGGGTCGGGTCCGGACAGTTTTTCGGTACTCGCACGGATTCTACCTTTTCCCGGTACCGGCCCGGATTCTACCATTTTCGGGTATTCACACCGATTCTACCCTATTCAGGGTCTGGTTCGGACAGTTTTTCGGTACTCGCACGGATTCTACCTTTTCCTGGTACCGGCTCGGATTCTACCATTTTCGGGTATAGACACCGATTCTACCATTTTCAGGGTCTGGTCCGGACAGTTTTTCGGTACTCGCACGGATTCTACCTTTTCCCGGTACTGGCCCGGATTGTACCATTTTCGAGAATTCACCCCGATTCTACCCTATTCAGGGTCAGGTCCGGACAGTTTATCGGTACTCGCACGGATTCTACCTTTTCCCGGTAGGGGCCCGGATTCTACCATTTTCGGGTAGTGACACCGATTCTACCCTTTTCAGGGTCTGGTCCGGACAGTTTTTCGGTACTCGCACGGATTCTACCTTTTCCCGGTAGGGGCCCGGATTCTACCATTTTCGGGTAGTGACACCGATTCTACCCTTTTCAGGGTCTGGTCCGGACAGTTTTTCGGTACTCGCACGGATTCTACCTTTTCCCGGTACCGGCCCGGATTCTACCATTTTCGGGAATTCACCCCGATTCTACCCTATTCAGGGTCTGGTCCGGACAGTTTTTCGGTACTCGCACGGATTCTACCTTTTCCCGGTATGGGCCCGGATTCTACCATTTTCGGGTAGTGACACCGATTCTACCCTTTTCAGGGTCTGGTCCGGACAGTTTTTCGGTACTCGCACGGATTCTACCTTTTCCGGGTACTGGCCCGGATTGTACCATTTTCGAGAATTCACCCCGATTCTACCCTATTCAGGGTCTGGTCCGGACAGTTTTTCGGTACTCGCACGGATTCTACCTTTTCCCCGTACCGGCCCGGATTCTACCATTTTCGGGAATTCACCCCGATTCTACCCTATTCAGGGTCTGGTCCGGACAGTTTTTCGGTACTCGCACGGATTCTACCTTTTCCCGGTACGGGCCCGGATTCTACCATTTTCGGGTAGTGACACCGATTCTACCCTTTTCAGGGTCTGGTCCGGACAGTTTTTCGGTACTCGCACAGATTCTACCTGTTCCCGGTACTGGCCCGGATTGTACCATTTTAGGGAATTCACCCCGATTCTACCCTATTCAGGGTCTGGTCCGGACAGTTTTTCGGTACTCGCACGGATTCTACCTTTTCCCGGTACGGGCCCGGATTCTACCATTTTCGGGTAGTGACACCGATTCTACCCTTTTCAGGGTCTGGTCCGGACAGTTTTTCGGTACTCGCACAGATTCTACCTTTTCCCGGTACTGGCCCGGATTGTACCATTTTAGGGAATTCACCCCGATTCTACCCTATTCAGGGTCTGGTCCGGACAGTTTTTCGGTACTCGCACGGATTCTACCTTTTCCCGGTACTGGCCCGGATTGTACCATTTTAGGGAATTCACCCCGATTCTACCCTATTCAGGGTCTGGTCCGGACAGTTTTTTGGTAGTCGCACGGATTCTACCTTTTCCCGGTACCGGCCCGGATTCTACCATTTTCGGGAATTCACCCCGATTCTACCCTATTCAGGGTCTGGTCCGGACAGTTTTTCGGTACTCGCACGGATTCTACCTTTTCCCGGTACAGGCCCGGATTCTACCATTTTCGGGTAGTGACACCGATTCTACCCTTTTCAGGGTCTGGTCCGGACAGTTTTTCGGTACTCGCACGGATTCTACCTTTTCCCGGTACCGGGTCGGATTCTACCATTTTCGGGTATTCACACCGATTCTACTATTTTCAGGGTCGGGTCCGGACAGTTTTTCGGTACTCGCACGGATTCTACCTTTTCCCGGTACTGGCCCGGATTGTACCATTTTCGAGAATTCACCCCGATTCTACCCTATTCAGGGTCTGGTCCGGACAGTTTTTCGGTACTCGCACGGATTCTACCTTTTCCCGGTACGGGCCCGGATTCTACCATTTTCGGGTAGTGACACCGATTCTACCCTTTTCAGGGTCTGGTCCGGACAGTTTTTCGGTACTCGCACAAATTCTACCTTTTCCCGGTACTGGCCCGGATTGTACCATTTTAGGGAATTCACCCCGATTCTACCCTATTCAGGGTCTGGTCCGGACAGTTTTTCGGTACTCGCACGGATTCTACCTTTTCCCGGTACCGGCCCGGATTCTACCATTTTCGGGAATTCACCCCGATTCTACCCTATTCAGGGTCTGGTCCGGACAGTTTTTCGGTACTCGCACGGATTCTACCTTTTCCCGGTACGGGCCCGGATTCTACCATTTTCGGGTATTGACACCGATTCTACCCTATTCAGGGTCTGGTCCGGACAGTTTTTCGGTACTCGCACGGATTCTACCTTTTCCTGGTACCGGCCCGGATTCTACCATTTTCGGGTATTCACACCGATTCTACCATTTTCAGGGTCGGGTCCGGACAGTTTTTCGGTACTCGCACGGATTCTACCTTTTCCCGGTACTGGCCCGGATTGTACCATTTTCGAGAATTCACCCCGATTCTACCCTATTCAGGGTCTGGTCCGGACAGTTTTTCGGTACTCGCACGGATTCTACCTTTTCCCGGTACGGGCCCGGATTCTACCATTTTCGGGTAGTGACACCGATTCTACCCTTTTCAGGGTCTGGTCCGGACAGTTTTTCGGTACTCGCACAGATTCTACCTTTTCCTGGTACCGGCCCGGATTCTACCATTTTCGGGTATTCACACCGATTCTACCATTTTCAGGGTCGGGTCCGGACAGTTTTTAGGTACTCGCACGGATTCTACCTTTTCCCGGTACTGGCCCGGATTGTACCATTTTCGAGAATTCACCCCGATTCTACCCTATTCAGGGTCTGGTCCGGACAGTTTTTCGGTACTCGCACGGATTCTACCTTTTCCTGGTACCGGCCCGGATTCTACCATTTTCGGGTAGTGACACCGATTCTACTCTTTTCAGGGTCTGGTCCGGACAGTTTTTCGGTACTCGCACAGATTCTACCTTTTCCCGGTACTGGCCCGGATTGTACCATTTTAGGGAATTCACCCCGATTCTACCCTATTCAGGGTCTGGTCCGGACAGTTTTTCGGTACTCGCACGGATTCTACCTTTTCCCGGTACAGGCCCGGATTCTACCATTTTCGGGTAGTGACACCGATTCTACCCTTTTCAGGGTCTGGTCCGGACAGTTTTTCGGTACTCGCACGGATTCTACCTTTTCCCGGTACCGGGCCGGATTCTACCATTTTCGGGTATTCACACCGATTCTACCCTTTTCAGGGTCGGGTCCGGACAGTTTTTCGGTACTCGCACGGATTCTACCTTTTCCCGGTACTGGCCCGGATTGTACCATTTTCGGGAATTCACCCCGATTCTAACCTATTCAGGGTCTGGTCCGAACAGTTTTTCGGTACTTGCACGGATTCTACTCTTTCCCGGTACCAGCCCGGATTCTACCATTTTTGGGTATTGACACCGATTCTACCCTTTTCAGGGTCGGGTCCGGACAGTTTTTCCGTACTCGCACGGATTCTACCTTTTCCCGGTACCGGCCCGGATTCTACCATTTTCGGGTATTCACACCGATTCTACCCTATTCAGGGTCTGGTTCGGACAGTTTTTCGGTACTCGCACGGATTCTACCTTTTCCTGGTACCGGCTCGGATTCTACCATTTTCGGGTATAGACACCGATTCTACCATTTTCAGGGTCTGGTCCGGACAGTTTTTCGGTACTCGCACGGATTCTACCTTTTCCCGGTACTGGCCCGGATTGTACCATTTTCGAGAATTCACCCCGATTCTACCCTATTCAGGGTCAGGTCCGGACAGTTTATCGGTACTCGCACGGATTCTACCTTTTCCCCGTACCGGCCCGGATTCTACCATTTTCGGGAATTCACCCCGATTCTACCCTATTCAGGGTCTGGTCCGGACAGTTTTTCGGTACTCGCACGGATTCTACTTTTTCCCGGTACCGGGCCGGATTCTACCATTTTCGGGTATTCACACCGATTCTACCCTATTCAGGGTCTGGTCCGGACAGTTTTTCGGTACTCGCACGGATTCTACCTTTTCCTGGTACCGGCTCGGATTCTACCATTTTCGGGTATTGACACCGATTCTACCATTTTCAGGGTCTGGTCCGGACAGTTTTTCGGTACTCGCACGGATTCTACCTTTTCCCGGTACTGGCCCGGATTGTACCATTTTCGAGAATTCACCCCGATTCTACCCTATTCAGGGTCTGGTCCGGACAGTTTTTCGGTACTCGCACGGATTCTACCTTTTCCCCGTACCGGCCCGGATTCTACCATTTTCGGGAATTCACCCCGATTCTACCCTATTCAGGGTCTGGTCAGGACAGTTTTTCGGTACTCGCACGGATTCTACCTTTTCCCGGTACGGGCCCGGATTCTACCATTTTCGGGTAGTGACACCGATTCTACCCTTTTCAGGGTCTGGTCCGGACAGTTTTTCGGTACTCGCACAGATTCTACCTTTTCCCGGTACTGGCCCGGATTGTACCATTTTAGGGAATTCACCCCGATTCTACCCTATTCAGGGTCTGGTCCGGACAGTTTTTCGGTACTCGCACGGATTCTACCTTTTCCCGGTACTGGCCCGGATTGTACCATTTTAGGGAATTCACCCCGATTCTACCCTATTCAGGGTCTGGTCCGGACAGTTTTTTGGTACTCGCACGGATTCTACCTTTTCCCGGTACCGGCCCGGATTCTACCATTTTCGGGTATTGACACCGATTCTACCCTATTCAGGGTCTGGTCCGGACAGTTTTTCGGTACTCGCATGGATTCTACCTTTTCCTGGTACCGGCCCGGATTCTACCATTTTCGGGTATTCACACCGATTCTACCATTTTCAGGGTCGGGTCCGGACAGTTTTTCGGTACTCGCACGGATTCTACCTTTTCCCGGTACTGGCCCGGATTGTACCATTTTCGAGAATTCACCCCGATTCTACCCTATTCAGGGTCTGGTCCGGACAGTTTTTCGGTACTGGCCCGGATTGTACCATTTTAGGGAATTCACCCCGATTCTACCCTATTCAGGGCCTGGTCCGGACAGTTTTTCGGTACTCGCACGGATTCTACCTTTTCCTGGTACCGGCCCGGATTCTACCATTTTCGGTTATTCACACCGATTCTACCATTTTCAGGGTCGGGTCCGGACAGTTTTTCGGTACTCGCACGGATTCTACCTTTTCCCGGTACTGGCCCGGATTGTACCATTTTCGAGAATTCACCCCGATTCTACCCTATTCAGGGTCTGGTCCGGACAGTTTTTCGGTACTCGCACGGATTCTACCTTTTCCCGGTACGGGCCCGGATTCTACCATTTTCGGGTAGTGACACCGATTCTACCCTTTTCAGGGTCTGGTCCGGACAGTTTTTCGGTACTCGCACAGATTCTACCTTTTCCCGGTACTGGCCCGGATTGTACCATTTTAGGGAATTCACCCCGATTCTACCCTATTCAGGGTCTGGTCCGGACAGTTTTTCGGTACTCGCACGGATTCTACCTTTTCCCGGTACCGGCCCGGATTCTACCATTTTCAGGAATTCACCCCGATTCTACCCTATTCAGGGTCTGGTCCGGACAGTTTTTCGGTACTCGCACGGATTCTACCTTTTCCCGGTACGGGCCCGGATTCTACCATTTTCGGGTATTGACACCGATTCTACCCTATTCAGGGTCTGGTCCGGACAGTTTTTCGGTACTCGCACGGATTCTACCTTTTCCTGGTACCGGCCCGGATTCTACCATTTTCGGGTATTCACACCGATTCTACCATTTTCAGGGTCGGGTCCGGACAGTTTTTAGGTACTCGCACGGATTCTACCTTTTCCCGGTACTGGCCCGGATTGTACCATTTTCGAGAATTCACCCCGATTCTACCCTATTCAGGGTCTGGTCCGGACAGTTTTTCGGTACTCGCACGGATTCTACCTTTTCCCGGTACGGGCCCGGATTCTACCATTTTCGGGTAGTGACACCGATTCTACCCTTTTCAGGGTCTGGTCCGGACAGTTTTTCGGTACTCGCACAGATTCTACCTTTTCCCGGTACTGGCCCGGATTGTACCATTTTAGGGAATTCACCCCGATTCTACCCTATTCAGGGTCTGGTCCGGACAGTTTTTCGGTACTCGCACGGATTCTACCTTTTCCCGGTACTGGCCCGGATTGTACCATTTTAGGGAATTCACACCGATTCTACCCTTTTCAGGGTCTGGTCCGGACAGTTTTTCGGTACTCGCACGGATTCTACCTTTTCCCGGTACCGGCCCGGATTCTACCATTTTCGGGAATTCACCCAGATTCTACCCTATTCAGGGTCTGGTCCGGACAGTTTTTCGGTACTCGCACGGATTCTACCTTTTCCCGGTACAGGCCCGGATTCTACCATTTTCGGGTAGTGACACCGATTCTACCCTTTTCAGGGTCTGGTCCGGACAGTTTTTCGGTACTCGCACGGATTCTACCTTTTCCCGGTACCGGGCCGGATTCTACCATTTTCGGGTATTCACACCGATTCTACCCTTTTCAGGGTCGGGTCCGGACAGTTTTTCGGTACTCGCACGGATTCTACCTTTTCCCGGTACTGGCCCGGATTGTACCATTTTCGGGAATTCACCCCGATTCTAACCTATTCAGGGTCTGGTCCGAACAGTTTTTCGGTACTTGCACGGATTCTACTCTTTCCCGGTACCAGCCCGGATTCTACCATTTTTGGGTATTGACACCGATTCTACCCTTTTCAGGGTCGGGTCCGGACAGTTTTTCGGTACTCGCACGGATTCTACCTTTTCCCGGTACCGGCCCGGATTCTACCATTTTCGGGTATTCACACCGATTCTACCCTATTCAGGGTCTGGTTCGGACAGTTTTTCGGTACTCGCACGGATTCTACCTTTTCCTGGTACCGGCTCGGATTCTACCATTTTCGGGTATAGACACCGATTCTACCATTTTCAGGGTCTGGTCCGGACAGTTTTTCGGTACTCGCACGGATTCTACCTTTTCCCGGTACTGGCCCGGATTGTACCATTTTCGAGAATTCACCCCGATTCTACCCTATTCAGGGTCAGGTCCGGACAGTTTTTCGGTACTCGCACGGATTCTACCTTTTCCCCGTACCGGCCCGGATTCTACCATTTTCGGGAATTCACCCCGATTCTACCCTATTCAGGGTCTGGTCCGGACAGTTTTTCGGTACTCGCACGGATTCTACTTTTTCCCGGTACCGGGCCGGATTCTACCATTTTCGGGTATTCACACCGATTCTACCCTATTCAGGGTCTGGTCCGGACAGTTTTTCGGTACTCGCACGGATTCTACCTTTTCCTGGTACCGGCTCGGATTCTACCATTTTCGGGTATTGACACCGATTCTACCATTTTCAGGGTCTGGTTCGGACAGTTTTTCGGTACTCGCACGGATTCTACCTTTTCCCGGTACTGGCCCGGATTGTACCATTTTCGAGAATTCACCCCGATTCTACCCTATTCAGGGTCTGGTCCGGACAGTTTTTCGGTACTCGCACGGATTCTACCTTTTCCCCGTACCGGCCCGGATTCTACCATTTTCGGGAATTCACCCCGATTCTACCCTATTCAGGGTCTGGTCAGGACAGTTTTTCGGTACTCGCACGGATTCTACCTTTTCCCGGTACGGGCCCGGATTCTACCATTTTCGGGTAGTGACACCGATTCTACCCTTTTCAGGGTCTGGTCCGGACAGTTTTTCGGTACTCGCACAGATTCTACCTTTTCCCGGTACTGGCCCGGATTGTACCATTTTAGGGAATTCACCCCGATTCTACCCTATTCAGGGTCTGGTCCGGACAGTTTTTCGGTACTCGCACGGATTCTACCTTTTCCCGGTACTGGCCCGGATTGTACCATTTTAGGGAATTCACCCCGATTCTACCCTATTCAGGGTCTGGTCCGGACAGTTTTTTGGTACTCGCACGGATTCTACCTTTTCCCGGTACGGGCCCGGATTCTACCATTTTCGGGTAGTGACACCGATTCTACCATTTTCAGGGTCTGGTCCGGACAGTTTTTCGGTACTCGCACGGATTCTACCTTTTCCCGGTACTGGCCCGGATTGTACCATTTTCGAGAATTCACCCCGATTCTACCCTATTCAGGGTCTGGTCCGGACAGTTTTTCGGTACTCGCACGGATTCTACCTTTTCCCCGTACCGGCCCGGATTCTACCATTTTCGGGAATTCACCCCGATTCTACCCTATTCAGGGTCTGGTCCGGACAGTTTTTCGGTACTCGCACGGATTCTACCTTTTCCCGGTACAGGCCCGGATTCTACCATTTTCGGGTAGTGACACCGATTCTACCCTTTTCAGGGTCTGGTCCGGACAGTTTTTCGGTACTCGCACGGATTCTACCTTTTCCCGGTACCGGGTCGGATTCTACCATTTTCGGGTATTCACACCGATTCTACTATTTTCAGGGTCGGGTCCGGACAGTTTTTCGGTACTCGCACGGATTCTACCTTTTCCCGGTACTGGCCCGGATTGTACCATTTTCGAGAATTCACCCCGATTCTACCCTATTCAGGGTCTGGTCCGGACAGTTTTTCGGTACTCGCACGGATTCTACCTTTTCCCGGTACGGGCCCGGATTCTACCATTTTCGGGTAGTGACACCGATTCTACCCTTTTCAGGGTCTGGTCCGGACAGTTTTTCGGTACTCGCACAAATTCTACCTTTTCCCGGTACTGGCCCGGATTGTACCATTTTAGGGAATTCACCCCGATTCTACCCTATTCAGGGTCTGGTCCGGACAGTTTTTTGGTACTCGCACGGATTCTACCTTTTCCCGGTACCGGCCCGGATTCTACCATTTTCGGGTATTGACACCGATTCTACCCTATTCAGGGTCTGGTCCGGACAGTTTTTCGGTACTCGCACGGATTCTACCTTTTCCTGGTACCGGCCCGGATTCTACCATTTTCGGGTATTCACACCGATTCTACCATTTTCAGGGTCGGGTCCGGACAGTTTTTCGGTACTCGCACGGATTCTACCTTTTCCCGGTACTGGCCCGGATTGTACCATTTTCGAGAATTCACCCCGATTCTACCCTATTCAGGGTCTGGTCCGGACAGTTTTTCGGTACTCGCACGGATTCTACCTTTTCCCGGTACGGGCCCGGATTCTACCATTTTCGGGTAGTGACACCGATTCTACCCTTTTCAGGGTCTGGTCCGGACAGTTTTTCGGTACTCGCACAGATTCTACCTTTTCCCGGTACTGGCCCGGATTGTACCATTTTAGGGAATTCACCCCGATTCTACCCTATTCAGGGTCTGGTCCGGACAGTTTTTCGGTACTCGCACGGATTCTACCTTTTCCCGGTACTGGCCCGGATTCTACCATTTTCAGGAATTCACCCCGATTCTACCCTATTCAGGGTCTGGTCCGGACAGTTTTTCGGTACTCGCACGGATTCTACCTTTTCCCGGTACGGGCCCGGATTCTACCATTTTCGGGTATTGACACCGATTCTACCCTATTCAGGGTCTGGTCCGGACAGTTTTTCGGTACTCGCACGGATTCTACCTTTTCCTGGTACCGGCCCGGATTCTACCATTTTCGGGTATTCACACCGATTCTACCATTTTCAGGGTCGGGTCCGGACAGTTTTTAGGTACTCGCACGGATTCTACCTTTTCCCGGTACTGGCCCGGATTGTACCATTTTCGAGAATTCACCCCGATTCTACCCTATTCAGGGTCTGGTCCGGACACTTTTTCGGTACTCGCACGGATTCTACCTTTTCCCGGTACGGGCCCGGATTCTACCATTTTCGGGTAGTGACACCGATTCTACCCTTTTCAGGGTCTGGTCCGGACAGTTTTTCGGTACTCGCACAGATTCTACCTTTTCCCGGTACTGGCCCGGATTGTACCATTTTAGGGAATTCACCCCGATTCTACCCTATTCAGGGTCTGGTCCGGACAGTTTTTCGGTACTCGCACGGATTCTACCTTTTCCCGGTACCGGCCCGGATTCTACCATTTTCGGGAATTCACCCCGATTCTACCCTATTCAGGGTCTGGTCCGGACAGTTTTTCGGTACTCGCACGGATTCTACCTTTTCCCGGTACGGGCCCGGATTCTACCATTTTCGGGTAGTGACACCGATTCTACTCTTTTCAGGGTCTGGTCCGGACAGTTTTTCGGTACTCGCACAGATTCTACCCTTTCCCGGTACTGGCCCGGATTGTACCATTTTAGGGAATTCACCCCGATTCTACCCTATTCAGGGTCTGGTCCGGACAGTTTTTCGGTACTCGCACGGATTCTACCTTTTCCCGGTACGGGCCCGGATTGTACCATTTTAGGGAATTCACACCGATTCTACCCTTTTCAGGGTCTGGTCCGGACAGTTTTTCGGTACTCGCACGGATTCTACCTTTTCCCGGTACCGGCCCGGATTCTACCATTTTCGGGAATTCACCCCGATTCTACCCTATTCAGGGTCTGGTCCGGACAGTTTTTCGGTACTCGCACGGATTCTACCTTTTCCCGGTACAGGCCCGGATTCTACCATTTTCGGGTAGTGACACCGATTCTACCCTTTTCAGGGTCTGGTCCAGACAGTTTTTCGGTACTCGCACGGATTCTACCTTTTCCCGGTACCGGGCCGGATTCTACCATTTTCGGGTATTCACACCGATTCTACCCTTTTCAGGGTCGGGTCCGGACAGTTTTTCGGTACTCGCACGGATTCTACCTTTTCCCGGTACTGGCCCGGATTGTACCATTTTCGGGAATTCACCCCGATTCTAACCTATTCAGGGTCTGGTCCGAACAGTTTTTCGGTACTTGCACGGATTCTACTCTTTCCCGGTACCAGCCCGGATTCTACCATTTTTGGGTATTGACACCGATTCTACCCTTTTCAGGGTCGGGTCCGGACAGTTTTTCGGTACTCGCACGGATTCTACCTTTTCCCGGTACCGGCCCGGATTCTACCATTTTCGGGAATTCACCCCGATTCTACCCTATTCAGGGTCTGGTCCGGACAGTTTTTCGGTACTCGCACGGATTCTACCTTTTCCCGGTACGGGCCCGGATTCTACCATTTTCGGGTATTGACACCGATTCTACCCTATTCAGGGTCTGGTCCGGACAGTTTTTCGGTACTCGCACGGATTCTACCTTTTCCTGGTACCGGCCCGGATTCTACCATTTTCGGTTATTCACACCGATTCTACCATTTTCAGGGTCGGGTCCGGACAGTTTTTCGGTACTCGCACGGATTCTACCTTTTCCCGGTACTGGCCCGGATTGTACCATTTTCGAGAATTCACCCCGATTCTACCCTATTCAGGGTCTGGTCCGGACAGTTTTTCGGTACTCGCACGGATTCTACCTTTTCCCGGTACGGGCCCGGATTCTACCATTTTCGGGTAGTGACACCGATTCTACCCTTTTCAGGGTCTGGTCCGGACAGTTTTTCGGTACTCGCACAGATCCTACCTTTTCCCGGTACTGGCCCGGATTATACCATTTTAGGGAATTCACCCCGATTCTACCCTATTCAGGGTCTGGTCCGGACAGTTTTTCGGTACTCGCACGGATTCTACCTTTTCCCGGTACCGGCCCGGATTCTACCATTTTCGGGAATTCACCCCGATTCTACCCTATTCAGGGTCTGGGCCGGACAGTTTTTCGGTACTCGCACGGATTCTACCTTTTCCCGGTACGGGCCCGGATTCTACCATTTTCGGGTAGTGACACCGATTCTACTCTTTTCAGGGTCTGGTCCGGACAGTTTTTCGGTACTCGCACAGATTCTACCCTTTCCCGGTACTGGCCCGGATTGTACCATTTTAGGGAATTCACCCCGATTCTACCCTATTCAGGGTCTGGTCCGGACAATTTTTCGGTACTCGCACGGATTCTACCTTTTCCCGGTACTGGCCCGGATTGTACCATTTTAGGGAATTCACACCGATTCTACCCTTTTCAGGGTCTGGTCCGGACAGTTTTTCGGTACTCGCACGGATTCTACCTTTTCCCGGTACCGGCCCGGATTCTACCATTTTCGGGAATTCACCCCGATTCTACCCTATTCAGGGTCTGGTCCGGACAGTTTTTCGGTACTCGCACGGATTCTACCTTTTCCCGGTACAGGCCCGGATTCTACCATTTTCGGGTAGTGACACCGATTCTACCCTTTTCAGGGTCTGGTCCAGACAGTTTTTCGGTACTCGCACGGATTCTACCTTTTCCCGGTACCGGGCCGGATTCTACCATTTTCGGGTATTCACACCGATTCTACCCTTTTCAGGGTCGGGTCCGGACAGTTTTTCGGTACTCGCACGGATTCTACCGTTTCCCGGTACTGGCCCGGATTGTACCATTTTCGGGAATTCACCCCGATTCTAACCTATTCAGGGTCTGGTCCGAACAGTTTTTCGGTACTTGCACGGATTCTACTCTTTCCCGGTACCAGCCCGGATTCTATCATTTTTGGGTATTGACACCGATTCTACCCTTTATAGGGTCGGGTCCGGACAGTTTTTCGGTACTCGCACGGATTCTACCTTTTCCCGGTACCGGCCCGGATTCTACCATTTTCGGGAATTCACCCCGATTCTACCCTATTCAGGGTCTGGTCCGGACAGTTTTTCGGTACTCGCACGGATTCTACCTTTTCCCGGTACTGGCCCGGATTGTACCATTTTCGGGAATTCACCCCGATTCTACCCTATTCAGGGTCTGGTCCGGACAGTTTTTCGGTACTCGCACGGATTCTACCTTTTCCTGGTACCGGCTCGGATTCTACCATTTTCGGGTATTGACACCGATTCTACCATTTTCAGGGTCTGGTCCGGACAGTTTTTCGGTACTCGCACGGATTCTACCTTTTCCCGGTACTGGCCCGGATTGTACTATTTTCGAGAATTCACCCCGATTCTACCCTATTCAGGGTCAGGTCCGGACAGTTTTTCGGTACTCGCACGGATTCTACCTTTTCCCCGTACCGGCCCGGATTCTACCATTTTCGGGAATTCACCCCGATTCTACCCTATTCAGGGTCTGGTCCGGACAGTTTTTCGGTACTCGCACGGATTCTACTTTTTCCCGGTACCGGGCCGGATTCTACCATTTTCGGGTATTCACACCGATTCTACCCTATTCAGAGTCTGGTCCGGACAGTTTTTCGGTACTCGCACGGATTCTACCTTTTCCTGGTACCGGCTCGGATTCTACCATTTTCACGTATTGACATCGATTCTACCATTTTCAGGGTCTGGTCCGGACAGTTTTTCGGTACTCGCACGGATTCTACCTTTTCCCGGTACTGGCCCGGATTGTACCATTTTCGAGAATTCACCCCGATTCTACCCTATTCAGGGTCTGGTCCGGACAGTTTTTCGGTACTCGCACGGATTCTACCTTTTCCCCGTACCGGCCCGGATTCTACCATTTTCGGGAATTCACCCCGATTCTACCCTATTCAGGGTCTGGTCAGGACAGTTTTTCGGTACTCGCACGGATTCTACCTTTTCCCGTTACGGGCCCGGATTCTACCATTTTCGGGTAGTGACACCGATTCTACCCTTTTCAGGGTCTGGTCCGGACAGTTTTTCGGTACTCGCACAGATTCTACCTTTTCCCGGTACTGGCCCGGATTGTACCATTTTAGGGAATTCACCCCGATTCTACCCTATTCAGGGTCTGGTCCGGACAGTTTTTCGGTACTCGCACGGATTCTACCTTTTCCCGGTACCGGCCCGGATTCTACCATTTTCGGGAATTCACCCCGATTCTACCCTATTCAGGGTCTGGTCCGGACAGTTTTTCGGTACTCGCACGGATTCTACCTTTTCCCGGTACGGGCCCGGATTCTACCATTTTCGGGTAGTGACACCGATTCTACTCTTTTCAGGGTCTGGTCCGGACAGTTTTTCGGTACTCGCACAGATTCTACCTTTTCCCGGTACTGGCCCGGATTGTACCATTTTAGGGAATTCACCCCGATTCTACCCTATTCAGGGTCTGGTCCGGACAGTTTTTCGGTACTCGCACGGATTCTACCTTTTCCTGGTACCGGCCCGGATTCTACCATTTTCGGGTATTTACACCGATTCTACCATTTTCAGGGTCGGGTCCGGACAGTTTTTCGGTACTCGCACGGATTCTACCTTTTCCCGGTACTGGCCCGGATTGTACCATTTTCGAGAATTCACCCCGATTCTACCCTATTCAGGGTCGGGTCCGGACAGTTTTTCGGTACTCGCACGGATTCTACCTTTTCCCGGTACCGGCCCGGATTCTACCATTTTCGGGAATTCACCCTGATTCTACCCTATTCAGGGTCTGGTCCGGACAGTTTTTCGGTACTCGCACGGATTCTACCTTTTCCCGGTACTGGCCCGGATTGTACCATTTTCGGGAATTCACCCCGATTCTACCCTATTCAGTGTCTGGTCCGGACAGTTTTTCGGTACTCGCACGGATTCTACCTTTTCCCGGTACAGGCCCGGATTCTACCATTTTCGGGTAGTGACACCGATTCTACCCTTTTCAGGGTCTGGTCCGGACAGTTTTTCGGTACTCGCACGGATTCTACCTTTTCCCGGTACCGGGCCGGATTCTACCATTTTCGGGTATTCACACCGATTCTACCCTTTTCAGGGTCGGGTCCGGACAGTTTTTCGGTACTCGCACGGATTCTACCTTTTCCCGGTACTGGCCCGGATTGTACCATTTTCGGGAATTCACCCCGATTCTAACCTATTCAGGGTCTGGTCCGAACAGTTTTTCGGTACTTGCACGGATTCTACTCTTTCCCGGTACCAGCCCGGATTCTACCATTTTTGGGTATTGACACCGATTCTACCCTTTTCACGGTCGGGTCCGGACAGTTTTTCGGTACTCGCACGGATTCTACCTTTCCCCGGTACCGGCCCGGATTCTACCATTTTCGGGAATTCACCCTGATTCTACCCTATTCAGGGTCTGGTTCGGACAGTTTTTCGGTACTCGCACGGATTCTACCTTTTCCTGGTACCGGCTCGGATTCTACCATTTTCGGGTATAGACACCGATTCTACCATTTTCAGGGTCTGGTCCGGACAGTTTTTCGGTACTCGCACGGATTCTACCTTTTCCCCGTACCGGCCCGGATTCTACCATTTTCGGGAATTCACCCCGATTCTACCCTATTCAGGGTCTGGTCCGGACAGTTTTTCGGTACTCGCACGGATTCTACTTTTTCCCGGTACCGGGCCGGATTCTACCATTTTCGGGTATTCACACCGATTCTACCCTATTCAGGGTCTGGTCCGGACAGTTTTTCGGTACTCGCACGGATTCTACCTTTTCCTGGCACCGGCTCGGATTCTACCATTTTCGGGTATTGACACCGATTCTACCATTTTCAGGGTCTGGTCCGGACAGTTTTTCGGTACTCGCACGGATTCCACCTTTTCCCGGTACTGGCCCGGATTGTACCATTTTCGAGAATTCACCCCGATTCTACCCTATTCAGGGTCTGGTCCGGACAGTTTTTCGGTACTCGCACGGATTCTACCTTTTCCCCGTACCGGCCCGGATTCTACCATTTTCGGGAATTCACCCCGATTCTACCCTATTCAGGGTCTGGTCCGGACAGTTTTTCGGTACTCGCACGGATTCTACTTTTTCCCGGTACCGGGCCGGATTCTACCATTTTCGGGTATTCACACCGATTCTACCCTATTCAGGGTCTGGTCCGGACAGTTTTTCGGTACTCGCACGGATTCTACCTTTTCCTGGCACCGGCTCGGATTCTACCATTTTCGGGTATTGACACCGATTCTACCATTTTCAGGGTCTGGTCCGGACAGTTTTTCGGTACTCGCACGGATTCTACCTTTTCCCGGTACTGGCCCGGATTGTACCATTTTCGAGAATTCACCCCGATTCTACCCTATTCAGGGTCTGGTCCGGACAGTTTTTCGGTACTCGCACGGATTCTACCTTTTCCCCGTACCGGCCCGGATTCTACCATTTTCGGGAATTCACCCCGATTCTACCCTATTCAGGGTCTGGTCCGGACAGTTTTTCGGTACTCGCACGGATTCTACTTTTTCCCGGTACCGGGCCGGATTCTACCATTTTCGGGTATTCACACCGATTCTACCCTATTCAGGGTCTGGTCCGGACAGTTTTTCGGTACTCGCACGGATTCTACCTTTTCCTGGCACCGGCTCGGATTCTACCATTTTCGGGTATTGACACCGATTCTACCATTTTCAGGGTCTGGTCCGGACAGTTTTTCGGTACTCGCACGGATTCTACCTTTTCCCGGTACTGGCCCGGATTGTACCATTTTCGAGAATTCACCCCGATTCTACCCTATTCAGGGTCTGGTCCGGACAGATTTTCGCTACTCGCACGGATTCTACCTTTTCCCGGTACGGGCCCGGATTCTACAATTTTCGGGTAGTGACACCGATTCTACCCTTTTCAGGGTCTGGTCCGGACAGTTTTTCGGTACTCGCACAGATTCTACCTTTTCCCGGTACTGGCCCGGATTGTACCATTTTAGGGAATTAACCCCGATTCTACCCTATTCAGGGTCTGGTCCGGACAGTTTTTCGGTACTCGCACGGATTCTACTTTTTCCCGGTACCGGGCCGGATTCTACCATTTTCGGGTATTCACACCGATTCTACCCTATTCAGGGTCTGGTCCGGACAGTTTTTCGGTACTCGCACGGATTCTACCTTTTCCCGGTACCGGCCCGGATTCTACCATTTTCGGGAATTCACCCCGATTCTACCCTATTCAGGGTCTGGTCCGGACAGTTTTTCGGTACTCGCACGGATTCTACCTTTTCCCGGTACGGGCACGGATTCTACCATTTTCGGGTAGTGACACCGATTCTACCCTTTTCAGGGTCTGGTCCGGACAGTTTTTCGGTACTCGCAAAGATTCTACCTTTTCCCGGTACTGGCCCGGATTGTACCATTTTAGGGAATTCACACCGATTCTACCCTATTCAGGGTCTGGTCCGGACAGTTTTTCGGTACTCGCACGGATTCTACTTTTTCCCGGTACCGGGCCGGATTCTACCATTTTCGGGTATTCACACCGATTCTACCCTATTCAGGGTCTGGTCCGGACAGTTTTTCGGTACTCGCACGGATTCTACCTTTTCCTGGCACCGGCTCGGATTCTACCATTTTCGGGTATGGACACCGATTCTACCATTTTCAGGGTCTGGTCCGGACAGTTTTTCGGTACTCGCACGGATTCTACCTTTTCCCGGTACTGGCCCGGATTGTACCATTTTCGAGAATTCACCCCGATTCTACCCTATTCAGGGTCTGGTCCGGACAGTTTTTCGGTACTCGCACGGATTCTACCTTTTCCCGGTACCGGCCCGGATTCTACCATTTTCGGGAATTCACCCCGATTCTACCCTATTCAGGGTCTGGTCCGGACAGTTTTTCGCTACTCGCACGGATTCTACCTTTTCCCGGTACGGGCCCGGATTCTACAATTTTCGGGTAGTGACACCGATTCTACCCTTTTCAGGGTCTGGTCCGGACAGTTTTTCGGTACTCGCACGGATTCTACCTTTTCCCGGTTCCGGCCCGGATTCTACCATTTTCGGGAATTCACCCCGATTCTACCCTATTCAGGGTCTGGTCCGGACAGTTTTTCGGTACTCGCACGGATTCTACCTTTTCCCGGTATGGGCCCGGATTCTACCATTTTCGGGTAGTGACACCGATTCTACCCTTTTCAGGGTCTGGTCCGGACAGTTTTTCGGTACTCGCAAAGATTCTACCTTTTCCCGGTACTGGCCCGGATTGTACCATTTTAGGGAATTCACACCGATTCTACCCTATTCAGGGTCTGGTCCGGACAGTTTTTCGGTACTCGCACGGATTCTACTTTTTCCCGGTACCGGGCCGGATTCTACCATTTTCGGGTATTCACACCGATTCTACCCTATTCAGGGTCTGGTCCGGACAGTTTTTCGGTACTCGCACGGATTCTACCTTTTCCTGGCACCGGCTCGGATTCTACCATTTTCGGGTATTGACACCGATTCTACCATTTTCAGGGTCTGGTCCGGACAGTTTTTCGGTACTCGCACGGATTCTACCTTTTCCCGGTACTGGCCCGGATTGTACCATTTTCGAGAATTCACCCCGATTCTACCCTATTCAGGGTCTGGTCCGGACAGTTTTTCGGTACTCGCACGGATTCTACCTTTTCCCGGTACCGGCCCGGATTCTACCATTTTCGGGAATTCACCCCGATTCTACCCTATTCAGGGTCTGGTCCGGACAGTTTTTCGCTACTCGCACGGATTCTACCTTTTCCCGGTACGGGCCCGGATTCTACAATTTTCGGGTAGTGACACCGATTCTACCCTTTTCAGGGTCTGGTCCGGACAGTTTTTCGGTACTCGCACAGATTCTATCTTTTCCCGGTACTGGCCCGGATTGTACCATTTTAGGGAATTAACCCCGATTCTACCCTATTCAGGGTCTGGTCCGGACAGTTTTTCGGTACTCGCACGGATTCTACTTTTTCCCGGTACCGGGCCGGATTCTACCATTTTCGGGTATTCACACCGATTCTACCCTATTCAGGGTCTGGTCCGGACAGTTTTTCGGTACTCGCACGGATTCTACCTTTTCCCGGTACCGGCCCGGATTCTACCATTTTCGGGAATTCACCCCGATTCTACCCTATTCAGGGTCTGGTCCGGACAGTTTTTCGGTACTCGCACGGATTCTACCTTTTCCCGGTACGGGCCCGGATTCTACCATTTTCGGGTAGTGACACCGATTCTACCCTTTTCAGGGTCTGGTCCGGACAGTTTTTCGGTACTCGCAAAGATTCTACCTTTTCCCGGTACTGGCCCGGATTGTACCATTTTAGGGAATTCACACCGATTCTACCCTATTCAGGGTCTGGTCCGGACAGTTTTTCGGTACTCGCACGGATTCTACTTTTTCCCGGTACCGGGCCGGATTCTACCATTTTCGGGTATTCACACCGATTCTACCCTATTCAGGGTCTGGTCCGGACAGTTTTTCGGTACTCGCACAGATTCTACCTTTTCCTGGTACCGGCTCGGATTCTACCATTTTCGGGTATTGACACCGATTCTACCATTTTCAGGGTCTGGTCCGGACAGTTTTTCGGTACTCGCACGGATTCTACCTTTTCCCGGTACTGGCCCGGATTGTACCATTTTCGAGAATTCACCCCGATTCTACCCTATTCAGGGTCTGGTCCGGACAGTTTTTCGGTACTCGCACGGATTCTACCTTTTCCCCGTACCGGCCCGGATTCTACCATTTTCGGGAATTCACCCCGATTCTACCCTATTCAGGGTCTGGTCCGGACAGTTTTTCGGTACTCGCAAGGATTCTACCTTTTCCCGGTACGGGCCCGGATTCTACAATTTTCGGGTAGTGACACCGATTCTACCCTTTTCAGGGTCTGGTCCGGACAATTTTTCGGTACTCGCACAGATTCTACGTTTTCCCGGTACTGGCCCGGATTGTACCATTTTAGGGAATTCACCCCGATTCTACCCTATTCAGGGTCTGGTCCGGACAGTTTTTCGGTACTCGCACGGATTCTACCTTTTCCCGGTACCGGCCCGGATTGTACCATTTTCGGGAATTCACCCCGATTCTACCCTATTCAGGGTCTGGTCCGGACAGTTTTTCGGTACTCGCACGGATTCTACCTTTTCCCGGTACCGGCCCGGATTCTACCATTTTCGGGAATTCACCCCGATTCTACCCTATTCAGGGTCTGGTCCGGACAGTTTTTCGGTACTCGCACGGATTCTACCTTTTCCCGGTACAGGCCCGGATTCTACCATTTTCGGGTAGTGACACCGATTCTACCCTTTTCAGGGTCTGGTACGGACAGTTTTTCGGTACTCGCACGGATTCTACCTTTTCCCGGTACCGGGCCGGATTCTACCATTTTCGGGTATTCACACCGATTCTACCCTTTTCAGGGTCGGGTCCGGACAGTTTTTCGGTACTCGCACGGATTCTACCTTTTCCCGGTACTGGCCCGGATTGTACCATTTTCGGGAATTCACCCCGATTCTAACCTATTCAGGGTCTGGTCCGAACAGTTTTTCGGTACTTGCACGGATTCTACTCTTTCCCGGTACCAGCCCGGATTCTACCATTTTTGGGTATTGACACCGATTCTACCCTTTTCACGGTCGGGTCCGGACAGTTTTTCGGTACTCGCACGGATTCTACCTTTTCCCGGTACCGGCCCGGATTCTACCATTTTCGGGAATTCACCCTGATTCTACCCTATTCAGGGTCTGGTCCGGACAGTTTTCGGTACTCGCACGGATTCTACCTTTTCCCGGTACGGGCCCGGATTCTACCATTTTCGGGTAGTGACACCGATTCTACCCTTTTCAGGGTCTGGTCCGGACAGTTTTTCGGTACTCGCAAAGATTCTACCTTTTCCCGGTACTGGCCCGGATTGTACCATTTTAGGGAATTCACACCGATTCTACCCTATTCAGGGTCTGGTCCGGACAGTTTTTCGGTACTCGCACGGATTCTACTTTTTCCCGGTACCGGGCCGGATTCTACCATTTTCGGGTATTCACACCGATTCTACCCTATTCAGGGTCTGGTCCGGACAGTTTTTCGGTACTCGCACAGATTCTACCTTTTCCTGGTACCGGCTCGGATTCTACCATTTTCGGGTATTGACACCGATTCTACCATTTTCAGGGTCTGGTCCGGACAGTTTTTCGGTACTCGCACGGATTCTACCTTTTCCCGGTACTGGCCCGGATTGTACCATTTTCGAGAATTCACCCCGATTCTACCCTATTCAGGGTCTGGTCCGGACAGTTTTTCGGTACTCGCACGGATTCTACCTTTTCCCCGTACCGGCCCGGATTCTACCATTTTCGGGAATTCACCCCGATTCTACCCTATTCAGGGTCTGGTCCGGACAGTTTTTCGGTACTCGCAAGGATTCTACCTTTTCCCGGTACGGGCCCGGATTCTACAATTTTCGGGTAGTGACACCGATTCTACCCTTTTCAGGGTCTGGTCCGGACAATTTTTCGGTACTCGCACAGATTCTACGTTTTCCCGGTACTGGCCCGGATTGTACCATTTTAGGGAATTCACCCCGATTCTACCCTATTCAGGGTCTGGTCCGGACAGTTTTTCGGTACTCGCACGGATTCTACCTTTTCCCGGTACCGGCCCGGATTGTACCATTTTCGGGAATTCACCCCGATTCTACCCTATTCAGGGTCTGGTCCGGACAGTTTTTCGGTACTCGCACGGATTCTACCTTTTCCCGGTACCGGCCCGGATTCTACCATTTTCGGGAATTCACCCCGATTCTACCCTATTCAGGGTCTGGTCCGGACAGTTTTTCGGTACTCGCACGGATTCTACCTTTTCCCGGTACAGGCCCGGATTCTACCATTTTCGGGTAGTGACACCGATTCTACCCTTTTCAGAGTCTGGTACGGACAGTTTTTCGGTACTCGCACGGATTCTACCTTTTCCCGGTACCGGGCCGGATTCTACCATTTTCGGGTATTCACACCGATTCTACCCTTTTCAGGGTCGGGTCCGGACAGTTTTTCGGTACTCGCACGGATTCTACCTTTTCCCGGTACTGGCCCGGATTGTACCATTTTCGGGAATTCACCCCGATTCTAACCTATTCAGGGTCTGGTCCGAACAGTTTTTCGGTACTTGCACGGATTCTACTCTTTCCCGGTACCAGCCCGGATTCTACCATTTTTGGGTATTGACACCGATTCTACCCTTTTCACGGTCGGGTCCGGACAGTTTTTCGGTACTCGCACGGATTCTACCTTTTCCCGGTACCGGCCCGGATTCTACCATTTTCGGGAATTCACCCTGATTCTACCCTATTCAGGGTCTGGTCCGGACAGTTTTCGGTACTCGCACGGATTCTACCTTTTCCCGGTACGGGCCCGGATTCTACCATTTTCGGGTAGTGACACCGATTCTACCCTTTTCAGGGTCTGGTCCGGACAGTTTTTCGGTACTCGCAAAGATTCTACCTTTTCCCGGTACTGGCCCGGATTGTACCATTTTAGGGAATTCACACCGATTCTACCCTATTCAGGGTCTGGTCCGGACAGTTTTTCGGTACTCGCACGGATTCTACTTTTTCCCGGTACCGGGCCGGATTCTACCATTTTCGGGTATTCACACCGATTCTACCCTATTCAGGGTCTGGTCCGGACAGTTTTTCGGTACTCGCACAGATTCTACCTTTTCCTGGTACCGGCTCGGATTCTACCATTTTCGGGTATTGACACCGATTCTACCATTTTCAGGGTCTGGTCCGGACAGTTTTTCGGTACTCGCACGGATTCTACCTTTTCCCGGTACTGGCCCGGATTGTACCATTTTCGAGAATTCACCCCGATTCTACCCTATTCAGGGTCTGGTCCGGACAGTTTTTCGGTACTCGCACGGATTCTACCTTTTCCCCGTACCGGCCCGGATTCTACCATTTTCGGGAATTCACCCCGATTCTACCCTATTCAGGGTCTGGTCCGGACAGTTTTTCGGTACTCGCACGGATTCTACCTTTTCCCGGTACGGGCCCGGATTCTACAATTTTCGGGTAGTGACACCGATTCTACCCTTTTCAGGGTCTGGTCCGGACAATTTTTCGGTACTCGCACAGATTCTACGTTTTCCCGGTACTGGCCCGGATTGTACCATTTTAGGGAATTCACCCCGATTCTACCCTATTCAGGGTCTGGTCCGGACAGTTTTTCGGTACTCGCACGGATTCTACCTTTTCCCGGTACCGGGCCGGATTCTACCATTTTCGGGTATTCACACCGATTCTACCCTTTTCAGGGTCGGGTCCGGACAGTTTTTCGGTAGTCGCACGGATTCTACCTTTTCCCGGTACTGGCCCGGATTATACCATTTTCGGGAATTCACCCCGATTCTAACCTATTCAGGGTCTGGTCCGAACAGTTTTTCGGTACTTGCACGGATTCTACTCTTTCCCGGTACCAGCCCGGATTCTACCATTTTTGGGTATTGACACCGATTCTACCCTTTTCACGGTCGGGTCCGGACAGTTTTTCGGTACTCGCACGGATTCTACCTTTTCCCGGTACCGGCCCGGATTCTACCATTTTCGGGAATTCACCCTGATTCTACCCTATTCAGGGTCTGGTCCGGACAGTTTTTCGGTACTCGCACGGATTCTACCTTTTCCCGGTACGGGCCCGGATTCTACCATTTTCGGGTAGTGACACCGATTCTACCCTTTTCAGGGTCTGGTCCGGACAGTTTTTCGGTACTCGCAAAGATTCTACCTTTTCCCGGTACTGGCCCGGATTGTACCATTTTAGGGAATTCACACCGATTCTACCCTATTCAGGGTCTGGTCCGGACAGTTTTTCGGTACTCGCACGGATTCTACTTTTTCCCGGTACCGGGCCGGATTCTACCATTTTCGGGTATTCACACCGATTCTACCCTATTCAGGGTCTGGTCCGGACAGTTTTTCGGTACTCGCACAGATTCTACCTTTTCCTGGTACCGGCTCGGATTCTACCATTTTCGGGTATTGACACCGATTCTACCATTTTCAGGGTCTGGTCCGGACAGTTTTTCGGTACTCGCACGGATTCTACCTTTTCCCGGTACTGGCCCGGATTGTACCATTTTCGAGAATTCACCCCGATTCTACCCTATTCAGGGTCTGGTCCGGACAGTTTTTCGGTACTCGCACGGATTCTACCTTTTCCCCGTACCGGCCCGGATTCTACCATTTTCGGGAATTCACCCCGATTCTACCCTATTCAGGGTCTGGTCCGGACAGTTTTTCGGTACTCGCACGGATTCTACCTTTTCCCGGTACGGGCCCGGATTCTACAATTTTCGGGTAGTGACACCGATTCTACCCTTTTCAGGGTCTGGTCCGGACAATTTTTCGGTACTCGCACAGATTCTACGTTTTCCCGGTACTGGCCCGGATTGT
Source organism: Vitis cinerea var. helleri x Vitis riparia (assembly GCA_946000715.1). Lineage (NCBI taxonomy): Eukaryota > Viridiplantae > Streptophyta > Magnoliopsida > Vitales > Vitaceae > Vitis > Vitis cinerea var. helleri x Vitis riparia. The sequence continues at coordinate 15,408,359 of OX254005.1, read as the reverse complement.
ACCATTTTAGGGAATTCACCCCGATTCTACCCTATTCAGGGTCTGGTCCGGACAGTTTTTCGGTACTCGCACGGATTCTACCTTTTCCCGGTACCGGCCCGGATTGTACCATTTTCGGGAATTCACCCCGATTCTACCCTATTCAGGGTCTGGTCCGGACAGTTTTTCGGTACTCGCACGGATTCTACCTTTTCCCGGTACTGGCCCGGATTGTACCATTTTCGAGAATTCACCCCGATTCTACCCTATTCAGGGTCTGGTCCGGACAGTTTTTCGGTACTCGCACGGATTCTACCTTTTCCCCGTACCGGCCCGGATTCTACCATTTTCGGGAATTCACCCCGATTCTACCCTATTCAGGGTCTGGTCCGGACAGTTTTTCGGTACTCGCACGGATTCTACCTTTTCCCGGTACGGGCCCGGATTCTACAATTTTCGGGTAGTGACACCGATTCTACCCTTTTCAGGGTCTGGTCCGGACAATTTTTCGGTACTCGCACAGATTCTACGTTTTCCCGGTACTGGCCCGGATTGTACCATTTTAGGGAATTCACCCCGATTCTACCCTATTCAGGGTCTGGTCCGGACAGTTTTTCGGTACTCGCACGGATTCTACCTTTTCCCGGTACCGGCCCGGATTGTACCATTTTCGGGAATTCACCCCGATTCTACCCTATTCAGGGTCTGGTCCGGACAGTTTTTCGGTACTCGCACGGATTCTACCTTTTCCCGGTACCGGCCCGGATTCTACCATTTTCGGGAATTCACCCCGATTCTACCCTATTCAGGGTCTGGTCCGGACAGTTTTTCGGTACTCGCACGGATTCTACCTTTTCCCGGTACAGGCCCGGATTCTACCATTTTCGGGTAGTGACACCGATTCTACCCTTTTCAGGGTCTGGTACGGACAGTTTTTCGGTACTCGCACGGATTCTACCTTTTCCCGGTACCGGGCCGGATTCTACCATTTTCGGGTATTCACACCGATTCTACCCTTTTCAGGGTCGGGTCCGGACAGTTTTTCGGTACTCGCACGGATTCTACCTTTTCCCGGTACTGGCCCGGATTGTACCATTTTCGGGAATTCACCCCGATTCTAACCTATTCAGGGTCTGGTCCGAACAGTTTTTCGGTACTTGCACGGATTCTACTCTTTCCCGGTACCAGCCCGGATTCTACCATTTTTGGGTATTGACACCGATTCTACCCTTTTCACGGTCGGGTCCGGACAGTTTTTCGGTACTCGCACGGATTCTACCTTTTCCCGGTACCGGCCCGGATTCTACCATTTTCGGGAATTCACCCTGATTCTACCCTATTCAGGGTCTGGTCCGGACAGTTTTCGGTACTCGCACGGATTCTACCTTTTCCCGGTACGGGCCCGGATTCTACCATTTTCGGGTAGTGACACCGATTCTACCCTTTTCAGGGTCTGGTCCGGACAGTTTTTCGGTACTCGCAAAGATTCTACCTTTTCCCGGTACTGGCCCGGATTGTACCATTTTAGGGAATTCACACCGATTCTACCCTATTCAGGGTCTGGTCCGGACAGTTTTTCGGTACTCGCACGGATTCTACTTTTTCCCGGTACCGGGCCGGATTCTACCATTTTCGGGTATTCACACCGATTCTACCCTATTCAGGGTCTGGTCCGGACAGTTTTTCGGTACTCGCACAGATTCTACCTTTTCCTGGTACCGGCTCGGATTCTACCATTTTCGGGTATTGACACCGATTCTACCATTTTCAGGGTCTGGTCCGGACAGTTTTTCGGTACTCGCACGGATTCTACCTTTTCCCGGTACTGGCCCGGATTGTACCATTTTCGAGAATTCACCCCGATTCTACCCTATTCAGGGTCTGGTCCGGACAGTTTTTCGGTACTCGCACGGATTCTACCTTTTCCCCGTACCGGCCCGGATTCTACCATTTTCGGGAATTCACCCCGATTCTACCCTATTCAGGGTCTGGTCCGGACAGTTTTTCGGTACTCGCACGGATTCTACCTTTTCCCGGTACGGGCCCGGATTCTACAATTTTCGGGTAGTGACACCGATTCTACCCTTTTCAGGGTCTGGTCCGGACAATTTTTCGGTACTCGCACAGATTCTACGTTTTCCCGGTACTGGCCCGGATTGTACCATTTTAGGGAATTCACCCCGATTCTACCCTATTCAGGGTCTGGTCCGGACAGTTTTTCGGTACTCGCACGGATTCTACCTTTTCCCGGTACCGGGCCGGATTCTACCATTTTCGGGTATTCACACCGATTCTACCCTTTTCAGGGTCGGGTCCGGACAGTTTTTCGGTAGTCGCACGGATTCTACCTTTTCCCGGTACTGGCCCGGATTATACCATTTTCGGGAATTCACCCCGATTCTAACCTATTCAGGGTCTGGTTCGAACAGTTTTTCGGTACTTGCACGGATTCTACTCTTTCCCGGTACCAGCCCGGATTCTACCATTTTTGGGTATTGACACCGATTCTACCCTTTTCACGGTCGGGTCCGGACAGTTTTTCGGTACTCGCACGGATTCTACCTTTTCCCGGTACCGGCCCGGATTCTACCATTTTCGGGAATTCACCCTGATTCTACCCTATTCAGGGTCTGGTCCGGACAGTTTTTCGGTACTCGCACGGATTCTACCTTTTCCCGGTACGGGCCCGGATTCTACAATTTTCGGGTAGTGACACCGATTCTACCCTTTTCAGGGTCTGGTCCGGACAATTTTTCGGTACTCGCACAGATTCTACGTTTTCCCGGTACTGGCCCGGATTGTACCATTTTAGGGAATTCACCCCGATTCTACCCTATTCAGGGTCTGGTCCGGACAGTTTTTCGGTACTCGCACGGATTCTACCTTTTCCCGGTACTGGCCCGGATTGTACCATTTTCGAGAATTCACCCCGATTCTACCCTATTCAGGGTCTGGTCCGGACAGTTTTTCGGTACTCGCACGGATTCTACCTTTTCCCCGTACCGGCCCGGATTCTACCATTTTCGGGAATTCACCCCGATTCTACCCTATTCAGGGTCTGGTCCGGACAGTTTTTCGCTACTCGCACGGATTCTACCTTTTCCCGGTACGGGCCCGGATTCTACAATTTTCGGGTAGTGACACCGATTCTACCCTTTTCAGGGTCTGGTCCGGACAGTTTTTCGGTACTCGCACAGATTCTACCTTTTCCCGGTACTGGCCCGGATTGTACCATTTTAGGGAATTAACCCCGATTCTACCCTATTCAGGGTCTGGTCCGGACAGTTTTTCGGTACTCGCACGGATTCTACTTTTTCCCGGTACCGGGCCGGATTCTACCATTTTCGGGTATTCACACCGATTCTACCCTATTCAGGGTCTGGTCCAGACAGTTTTTCGGTACTCGCACGGATTCTACCTTTTCCCGGTACCGGCCCGGATTCTACCATTTTCGGGAATTCACCCCGATTCTACCCTATTCAGGGTCTGGTCCGGACAGTTTTTCGGTACTCGCACGGATTCTACCTTTTCCCGGTACGGGCCCGGATTCTACCATTTTCGGGTAGTGACACCGATTCTACCCTTTTCAGGGTCTGGTCCGGACAGTTTTTCGGTACTCGCAAAGATTCTACCTTTTCCCGGTACTGGCCCGGATTGTACCATTTTAGGGAATTCACCCCGATTCTACCCTATTCAGGGTCTGGTCCGGACAGTTTTTCGGTACTCGCACGGATTCTACTTTTTCCCGGTACCGGGCCGGATTCTACCATTTTCGGGTATTCACACCGATTCTACCCTATTCAGGGTCTGGTCCGGACAGTTTTTCGGTACTCGCACAGATTCTACCTTTTCCTGGTACCGGCTCGGATTCTACCATTTTCGGGTATTGACACCGATTCTACCATTTTCACGGTCTGGTCCGGACAGTTTTTCGGTACTCGCACGGATTCTACCTTTTCCCGGTACTGGCCCGGATTGTACCATTTTCGAGAATTCACCCCGATTCTACCCTATTCAGGGTCTGGTCCGGACAGTTTTTCGGTACTCGCACGGATTCTACCTTTTCCCCGTACCGGCCCGGATTCTACCATTTTCGGGAATTCACCCCGATTCTACCCTATTCAGGGTCTGGTCCGGACAGTTTTTCGGTACTCGCACGGATTCTACCTTTTCCCGGTACGGGCCCGGATTCTACAATTTTCGGGTAGTGACACCGATTCTACCCTTTTCAGGGTCTGGTCCGGACAATTTTTCGGTACTCGCACAGATTCTACCTTTTCCCGGTACTGGCCCGGATTGTACCATTTTAGGGAATTCACCCCGATTCTACCCTATTCAGGGTCTGGTCCGGACAGTTTTTCGGTACTCGCACGGATTCTACCTTTTCCCGGTACTGGCCCGGATTGTACCATTTTAGGGAATTCACCCCGATTCTACCCTATTCAGGATCTGGTCCGGACAGTTTTTTGGTACTCGCACGAATTCTACCTTTTCCCGGTACCGGCCCGGATTCTACCATTTTCGGGTATTGACACCGATTCTACCCTATTCAGGGTCTGGTCCGGACAGTTTTTCGGTACTCGCACGGATTCTACCTTTTCCCGGTACGGGCCCGGATTCTACCATTTTCGGGTAGTGACACCGATTCTACCCTTTTCAGGGTCTGGTCCGGACAGTTTTTCGGTACTCGCACAGATTCTACCTTTTCCCGGTACTGGCCCGGATTGTACCATTTTAGGGAATTCACCCCGATTCTACCCTATTCAGGGTCTGGTCCGGACAGTTTTTCGGTACTCGCACGGATTCTACCTTTTCCCGGTACCGGCCCGGATTCTACCATTTTCGGGAATTCACCCCGATTCTACCCTATTCAGGGTCTGGTCCGGACAGTTTTTCGGCACTCGCACGGATTCTACCTTTTCCTGGTACCGGCCCGGATTCTACCATTTTCGGGTATTCACACCGATTCTACCATTTTCAGGGTCGGGTCCGGACAGTTTTTCGGTACTCGCACGGATTCTACCTTTTCCCGGTACTGGCCCGGATTGTACCATTTTCGAGAATTCACCCCGATTCTACCCTATTCAGGGTCTGGTCCGGACAGTTTTTCGGTACTCGCACGGATTCTACCTTTTCCCGGTACTGGCCCGGATTGTACCATTTTCGGGAATTCACCCCGATTCTACCCTATTCAGGGTCTGGTCCGGACAGTTTTTCGGTACTCGCACGGATTCTACCTTTTCCCGGTACCGGCCCGGATTCTACCATTTTCGGGAATTCACCCCGATTCTACCCTATTCAGGGTCTGGTCCGGACAGTTTTTCGGTACTCGCACGGATTCTACCTTTTCCCGGTACGGGCCCGGATTCTACCATTTTCGGGTAGTGACACCGATTCTACCCTTTTCAGGGTCTGGTCCGGACAGTTTTTCGGTACTCGCACAGATTCTACCTTTTCCCGGTACTGGCCCGGATTGTACCATTTTAGGGAATTCACCCCGACTCTACCCTATTCAGGGTCTGGTCCGGACAGTTTTTCGGTACTCGCACGGATTCTACCTTTTCCCGGTACTGGCCCGGATTGTACCATTTTCGGGAATTCACCCCGATTCTACCCTATTCAGGGTCTGGTCCGGACAGTTTTTCGGTACTCGCACGGATTCTACCTTTTCCCGGTACCGGCCCGGATTCTACCATTTTCGGGAATTCACCCCGATTCTACCCTATTCAGGGTCTGGTCCGGACAGTTTTTCGGTACTCGCACGGATTCTACCTTTTCCCGGTACGGGCCCGGATTCTACCATTTTCGGGTAGTGACACCGATTCTACCCTTTTCAGGGTCTGGTCCGGACAGTTTTTCGGTACTCGCACAGATTCTACCTTTTCCCGGTACTGGCCCGGATTGTACCATTTTAGGGAATTCACCCCGACTCTACCCTATTCAGGGTCTGGTCCGGACAGTTTTTCGGTACTCGCACGGATTCTACCTTTTCCCGGTACTGGCCCGGATTGTACCATTTTCGGGAATTCACCCCGATTCTACCCTATTCAGGGTCTGGTCCAGACAGTTTTTCGGTACTCGCACGGATTCTACCTTTTCCCGGTACGGGCCAGGATTCTACAATTTTCGGGTAGTGACACCGATTCTACCCTTTTCAGGGTCTGGTCCGGACAGTTTTTCGGTACTCGCACAGATTCTACCTTTTCCCGGTACTGGCCCGGATTGTACCATTTTAGGGAATTCACCCCGATTCTACCCTATTCAGGGTCTGGTCCGGACAGTTTTTCGGTACTCGCACGGATTCTACCTTTTCCCAGTACGGGCCCGGATTCTACAATTTTCGGGTAGTGACACCGATTCTACCCTTTTCAGGGTCTGGTCCGGACAGTTTTTCGGTACTCGCACAGATTCTACCTTTTCCCGGTACTGGCCCGGATTGTACCATTTTAGGGAATTCACCCCGACTCTACCCTATTCAGGGTCTGGTCCGGACAGTTTTTCGGTACTCGCACGGATTCTACCTTTTCCCGGTACTGGCCCGGATTGTACCATTTTCGGGAATTCACCCCGATTCTACCCTATTTAGGGTCTGGTCCGGACAGATTTTCGGTACTCGCACAGATTCTACCTTTTCCCGGTACCGGCCCGGATTCTACCATTTTCGGGAATTCACCCCGATTCTACCCTATTCAGGGTCTGGTCCGGACAGTTTTTCGGTACTCGCACGGATTCTACCTTTTCCCGGTACGGGCCCGGATTCTACCATTTTCGGGTAGTGACACCGATTCTACCCTTTTCAGGGTCTGGTCCGGACAGTTTTTCAGTACTCGCATGGATTCAACCTTTTCCCGGTACCGCCCGGATTCTACCATTTTCGGGTACTGACACCGATTCTACCCTTTTCAGGGTCTGGTCCGGACAGTTTTTCGATACTCGCACAGATTCTACCTTTTCCCGGTACTGGCCCGGATTGAACCATTTTAGGGAATTCACCCCGATTCTACCCTATTCAGGGTCTGGTCCGGACAGTTTTTCGGTACTCGCACGGATTCTACCTTTTCCCGGTACCGGGCCGGATTCTACCATTTTCGGGTATTCACACCGATTCTACCCTTTTCAGGGTCGGGTCCGGACAGTTTTTCGGTACTCGCACGGATTCTACCCTTTCCCGGTACTGGCCCGGATTGTACCATTTTCGAGAATTCACCCCGATTCTACCCTATTCAGGGTCTGGTCCGAACAGTTTTTCAGTACTTGCACGGATTCTACTCTTTCCCGGTACCAGCCCGGATTCTACCATTTTTGGGTATTGACACCGATTCTACCCTTTTCAGGGTCGGGTCCGGACAGTTTTTCGGTACTCGCACGGATTCTACCTTTTCCTGGTACCGGCTCGGATTCTACCATTTTCGGGTATTGACACCGATTCTACCATTTTCAGGGTCTGGTCCGGACAGTTTTTCGGTACTCGCACGGATTCTACCTTTTCCCGGTACTGGCCCGGATTGTACCATTTTCGAGAATTCACCCCGATTCTACCCTATTCAGGGTCTGGTCCGGACAGTTTTTCGGTACTCGCACGGATTCTACCTTTTCCCCGTACCGGCCCGGATTCTACCATTTTCGGGAATTCACCCCGATTCTACCCTATTCAGGGTCTGGTCCGGACAGTTTTTCGGTACTCGCACGGATTCTACCTTTTCCCGGTACGGGCCCGGATTCTACCATTTTCGGGTAGTCACACCGATTCTACCCTTTTCAGGGTCTGGTCCGGACAGTTTTTCGGTACTCGCACAGATTCTACCTTTTCCCGGTACTGGCCCGGATTGTACCATTTTAGGGAATTCACCCCGATTCTACCCTATTCAGGGTCGGGTCCGGACAGTTTTTCGGTACTCGCACGGATTCTACCTTTTCCCGGTACTGGCCCGGATTGTACCATTTTCGAGAATTCACCCCGATTCTACCCTATTCAAGGTCTGGTCCGGACAGTTTTTCGGTACTCGCACGGATTCTACCTTTTCCCGATACCGGCCCGGATTCTACCATTTTCGGGAATTCACCCCGATTCTACCCTATTCAGGGTCTGGTCCGGACAGTTTTTCGGTACTCGCACGGAATCTACCTTTTCCCGGTACGGGCCCGGATTCTACCATTTTCGGGTAGTGACACCGATTCTACTCTTTTCAGGGTCTGGTCCGGACAGTTTTTCGGTACTCGCACAGATTCTACCTTTTCCCGGTACTGGCCCGGATTGTACCATTTTAGGGAATTCACCCCGATTCTACCCTATTCAGGGTCTGGTCCGGACAGTTTTTCGGTACTCGCACGGATTCTACCTTTACCCGGTACTGGCCCGGATTGTACCATTTTCGGGAATTCACCCCGATTCTACCCTATTTAGGGTCTGGTCCGGACAGTTTTTCGGTACTCGCACGGATTCTACCTTTTCCCGGTACCGGCCCGGATTCTACCATTTTCGGGAATTCACCCCGATTCTACCCTATTCAGGGTCTGGTCCGGACAGTTTTTCGGTACTCGCACGGATTCTACCTTTTCCCGGTACGGGCCCGGATTCTACCATTTTCGGGTAGTGACACCGATTCTACCCTTTTCAGGGTCTGGTCCGGACAGTTTTTCAGTACTCGCATGGATTCAACCTTTTCCCGGTACCGCCCGGATTCTACCATTTTCGGGTAGTGACACCGATTCTACTCTTTTCAGGGTCTGGTCCGGACAGTTTTTCGGTACTCGCACAGATTCTACCTTTTCCCGGTACTGGCCCGGATTGTACCATTTTAGGGAATTCACCCCGATTCTACCCTATTCAGGGTCTGGTCCGGACAGTTTTTCGGTACTCGCACGGATTCTACCTTTACCCGGTACTGGCCCGGATTGTACCATTTTAGGGAATTCACACCGATTCTACCCTTTTCAGGGTCTGGTCCGGACAGTTTTTCGGTACTCGCACGGATTCTACCTTTTCCCGGTACTGGCCCGGATTGTACCATTTTCGAGAATTCACCCCGATTCTACCCTATTCAGGGTCTGGTCCGGACAGTTTTTCGGTACTCGCACGGATTCTACCTTTTCCCCGTACCGGCCCGGATTCTACCATTTTCGGGAATTCACCCCGATTCTACCCTATTCAGGGTCTGGTCCGGACAGTTTTTCAGTACTCGCACGGATTCTACCTTTTCCCGGTACTGGCCCGGATTGTACCATTTTAGGGAATTCACCCCGATTCTACCCTATTCAGCGTCGGGTCCGGACAGTTTTTCGGTACTCGCACGGATTCTACCTTTTCCTGGTACTGGCCCGGATTGTACCATTTTCGGGAATTCACCCCGATTCTACCCTATTCAGGGTCTGGTCCGGACAGTTTTTCGGTACTCGCACGGATTCTACGTTTTCCCGGTACGGGCCCGGATTCTACCATTTTCGGGTAGTGACACCAATTCTACTCTTTTCAGGGTCTGGTCCGGACAGTTTTTCGGTACTCGGACAGATTCTACCTTTTCCCGGTACTGGCCCGGATTGTACCATTTTAGGGAATTCTCCCCGATTCTACCCTATTCAGGGTCTGGTCCGGACAGTTTTTCGGTACTCGCACGGATTCTACCTTTTCCCGGTACGGGCCCGGATTGTACCATTTTAGGGAATTCACACCGATTCTACCCTTTTCAGGGTCTGGTCCGGACAGTTTTTCGGTACTCGCACGGATTCTACCTTTTCCCGGTACCGGCCCGGATTCTACCATTTTCGGGAATTCACCTCGATTCTACCCTATTCAGGGTCTGGTCCGGACAGTTTTTCGGTACTCGCACGGATTCTACCTTTTCCCGGTACGGGCCCGGATTCTACCATTTTCGGGTAGTGACACCGATTCTACCCTTTTCAGGGTCTGGTCCGGACAGTTTTTCGGTACTCGCATGGATTCAACCTTTTCCCGGTACCGCCCGGATTCTACCATTTTCGGGTACTGACACCGATTCTACCCTTTTCAGGGTCTGGTCCGGACAGTTTTTCGGTACTCGCACAGATTCTACCTTTTCCCGGTACTGGCCCGGATTGTACCATTTTAGGGAATTCACCCCGATTCTACCCTATTCAGGGTCGGGTCCGGACAGTTTTTCGGTACTTGCACGGATTCTACCTTTTCCCGGTACTGGCCCGGATTGTACCATTTTCGAGAATTCACCCCGATTCTACCCTATTCAGGGTCTGGTCCGGACAGTTTTTCGGTACTCGCACGGATTCTACCTTTTCCTGGCACCGGCTCGGATTCTACCATTTTCGGGTATTGACACCGATTCTACCATTTTCAGGGTCTGGTCCGGACAGTTTTTCGGTACTCGCACGGATTCTACCTTTTACCGGTACTGGCCCGGATTGTACCATTTTCGAGAATTCACCCCGATTCTACCCTATTCAGGGTCTGGTCCGGACAGTTTTTCGGTACTCGCACGGATTCTACCTTTTCCCGGTACCGGCCCGGATTGTACCATTTTCGGGAATTCACCCCGATTCTACCCTATTCAGGGTCTGGTCCGGACAGTTTTTCGGTACTCGCACGGATTCTACCTTTTCCCGGTACGGGCCCGGATTCTACCATTTTCGGGTAGTGACACCGATTCTACCCTTTTCAGGGTCTGGTCCGGACAGTTTTTCGGTACTCGCATGGATTCAACCTTTTCCCGGTACCGCCCGGATTCTACCATTTTCGGGTACTGACACCGATTCTACCCTTTTCAGGGTCTGGTCCGGACAGTTTTTCGGTACTCGCACAGATTCTACCTTTTCCCGGTACTGGCCCGGATTGAACCATTTTAGGGAATTCACCCCGATTCTACCCTATTCAGGGTCTGGTCCGGACAGTTTTTCGGTACTCGCACGGATTCTACCTTTTCCTGGTACTGGCCCGGATTGTACCATTTTCGAGAATTCACCCCGATTCTACCCTATTCAGGGTCTGGTCCGGACAGTTTTTCGGTACTCGCACGGATTCTACCTTTTCCCCGTACCGGCCCGGATTCTACCATTTTCGGGAATTCACCCCGATTCTACCCTATTCAGGGTCTGGTCCGGACAGTTTTTCGGTACTCGCACGGATTCTACCTTTTCCCGGTACGGGCCCGGATTCTACCATTTTCGGGTAGTGACACCGATTCTACCCTTTTCAGGGTCTGGTCCGGACAGTTTTTCGGTACTCGCACAGATTCTACCTTTTCCCGGTACTGGCCCGGATTGTACCATTTTAGGGAATTCACCCCGATTCTACCCTATTCAGGGTCGGGTCCGGACAGTTTTTCGGTACTCGCACGGATTCTACCTTTTCCCGGTACTCGCCCGGATTGTACCATTTTCGAGAATTCACCCCGATTCTACCCTATTCAGGGTCTGGTCCGGACAGTTTTTCGGTACTCGCACGGATTCTACCTTTTCCCGGTACCGGCCCGGATTCTACCATTTTCGGGAATTCACCCCGATTCTACCCTATTCAGGGTCTGGTCCGGACAGTTTTTCGGTACTCGCACGGATTCTACCTTTTCCCGGTACGGGCCCGGATTGTACCATTTTCGGGAAATCACCCCGATTCTACCCTATTCAGGGTCTGGTCCGGACAGTTTTTCGGTACTCGCACGGATTCTACCTTTTCCCGGTACCGGCCCGGATTCTACCATTTTCGGGAATTCACCCCGATTCTACCCTATTCAGGGTCTGGTCCGGACAGTTTTTCGGTACTCGCACGGATTCTACCTTTTCCCGGTACGGGCCCGGATTCTACCATTTTCGGGTAGTGACACCGATTCTACCCTTTTCAGGGTCTGGTCCGGACAGTTTTTCGGTACTCGCACAGATTCTACCTTTTCCCGGTACTGGCCCGGATTGTACCATTTTAGGGAATTCACACCGATTCTACCCTTTTCAGGGTCTGGTCCGGACAGTTTTTCGGTACTCGCACGGATTCTACCTTTTCCCGGTACCGGCCCGGATTCTACCACTTTCGGGAATTCACCCCGATTCTACCCTATTCAGGGTCTGGTCCGGACAGTTTTTCGGTACTCGCACGGATTCTACTTTTTCCCGGTACGAGCCCGGATTCTACCATTTTCGGGTAGTGACACCGATTCTACCCTTTTCAGGGTCTGGTCCGGACAGTTTTTCGGTACTCGCATGGATTCAACCTTTTCCCGGTACCGCCCGAATTCTACCATTTTCGGGTACTGACACCGATTCTACCCTTTTCAGGGTCTGGTCCGGACAGTTTTTCGGTACTCGCACAGATTCTACCTTTTCCCGGTACTGGCCCGGATTGTACCATTTTAGGGAATTCACCCCGATTCTACCCTATTCAGGGTCTGGTCCGGACAGTTTTTCGGTACTCGCACGGATTCTACCTTTTCCCGGTACTGGCCCGGATTGTACCATTTTCGAGAATTCACCCCGATTCTACCCTATTCAGGGTCTGGTCCGGACAGTTTTTCGGTACTCGCACGGATTCTACCTTTTCCCCGTACCGGCCCGGATTCTACCATTTTCGGGAATTCACCCCGATTCTACCCTATTCAGGGTCTGGTCCGGACAGTTTTTCGGTACTCGCACGGATTCTACCTTTTCCCGGTACGGGCCCGGATTCTACCATTTTCGGGTAGTGACACCGATTCTACCCTTTTCAGGGTCTGGTCCGGACAGTTTTTCGGTACTCGCACAGATTCTACCTTTTCCCGGTACTGGCCCGGATTGTACCATTTTAGGGAATTCACCCCGATTCTACCCTATTCAGGGTCGGGTCCGGACAGTTTTTCGGTACTCGCACGGATTCTACCTTTTCCCGGTACTCGCCCGGATTGTACCATTTTCGAGAATTCACCCCGATTCTACCCTATTCAGGGTCTGGTCCGGACAGTTTTTCGGTACTCGCACGGATTCTACCTTTTCCCGGTACCGGCCCGGATTCTACCATTTTCGGGAATTCACCCCGATTCTACCCTATTCAGGGTCTGGTCCGGACAGTTTTTCGGTACTCGCACGGATTCTACCTTTTCCCGGTACGGGCCCGGATTGTACCATTTTCGGGAAATCACCCCGATTCTACCCTATTCAGGGTCTGGTCCGGACAGTTTTTCGGTACTCGCACGGATTCTACCTTTTCCCGGTACCGGCCCGGATTCTACCATTTTCGGGAATTCACCCCGATTCTACCCTATTCAGGGTCTGGTCCGGACAGTTTTTCGGTACTCGCACGGATTCTACCTTTTCCCGGTACGGGCCCGGATTCTACCATTTTCGGGTAGTGACACCGATTCTACCCTTTTCAGGGTCTGGTCCGGACAGTTTTTCGGTACTCGCACAGATTCTACCTTTTCCCGGTACTGGCCCGGATTGTACCATTTTAGGGAATTCACACCGATTCTACCCTTTTCAGGGTCTGGTCCGGACAGTTTTTCGGTACTCGCACGGATTCTACCTTTTCCCGGTACCGGCCCGGATTCTACCACTTTCGGGAATTCACCCCGATTCTACCCTATTCAGGGTCTGGTCCGGACAGTTTTTCGGTACTCGCACGGATTCTACCTTTTCCCGGTACGAGCCCGGATTCTACCATTTTCGGGTAGTGACACCGATTCTACCCTTTTCAGGGTCTGGTCCGGACAGTTTTTCGGTACTCGCATGGATTCAACCTTTTCCCGGTACCGCCCGAATTCTACCATTTTCGGGTACTGACACCGATTCTACCCTTTTCAGGGTCTGGTCCGGACAGTTTTTCGGTACTCGCACAGATTCTACCTTTTCCCGGTACTGGCCCGGATTGTACCATTTTAGGGAATTCACCCCGATTCTACCCTATTCAGGGTCTGGTCCGGACAGTTTTTCGGTACTCGCACGGATTCTACCTTTTCCCGGTACTGGCCCGGATTGTACCATTTTCGAGAATTCACCCCGATTCTACCCTATTCAGGGTCTGGTCCGGACAGTTTTTCGGTACTCGCACGGATTCTACCTTTTCCCCGTACCGGCCCGGATTCTACCATTTTCGGGAATTCACCCCGATTCTACCCTATTCAGGGTCTGGTCCGGACAGTTTTTCGGTACTCGCACGGATTCTACCTTTTCCCGGTACGGGCCCGGATTCTACCATTTTCGGGTAGTGACACCGATTCTACCCTTTTCAGGGTCTGGTCCGGACAGTTTTTCGGTACTCGCACAGATTCTACCTTTTCCCGGTACTGGCCCGGATTGTACCATTTTAGGGAATTCACCCCGATTCTACCCTATTCAGGGTCGGGTCCGGACAGTTTTTCGGTACTCGCACGGATTCTACCTTTTCCCGGTACTCGCCCGGATTGTACCATTTTCGAGAATTCACCCCGATTCTACCCTATTCAGGGTCTGGTCCGGACAGTTTTTCGGTACTCGCACGGATTCTACCTTTTCCCGGTACCGGCCCGGATTCTACCATTTTCGGGAATTCACCCCGATTCTACCCTATTCAGGGTCTGGTCCGGACAGTTTTTCGGTACTCGCACGGATTCTACCTTTTCCCGGTACGGGCCCGGATTGTACCATTTTCGGGAAATCACCCCGATTCTACCCTATTCAGGGTCTGGTCCGGACAGTTTTTCGGTACTCGCACGGATTCTACCTTTTCCCGGTACCGGCCCGGATTCTACCATTTTCGGGAATTCACCCCGATTCTACCCTATTCAGGGTCTGGTCCGGACAGTTTTTCGGTACTCGCACGGATTCTACCTTTTCCCGGTACGGGCCCGGATTCTACCATTTTCGGGTAGTGACACCGATTCTACCCTTTTCAGGGTCTGGTCCGGACAGTTTTTCGGTACTCGCACAGATTCTACCTTTTCCCGGTACTGGCCCGGATTGTACCATTTTAGGGAATTCACACCGATTCTACCCTTTTCAGGGTCTGGTCCGGACAGTTTTTCGGTACTCGCACGGATTCTACCTTTTCCCGGTACCGGCCCGGATTCTACCACTTTCGGGAATTCACCCCGATTCTACCCTATTCAGGGTCTGGTCCGGACAGTTTTTCGGTACTCGCACGGATTCTACCTTTTCCCGGTACGAGCCCGGATTCTACCATTTTCGGGTAGTGACACCGATTCTACCCTTTTCAGGGTCTGGTCCGGACAGTTTTTCGGTACTCGCATGGATTCAACCTTTTCCCGGTACCGCCCGAATTCTACCATTTTCGGGTACTGACACCGATTCTACCCTTTTCAGGGTCTGGTCCGGACAGTTTTTCGGTACTCGCACAGATTCTACCTTTTCCCGGTACTGGCCCGGATTGTACCATTTTAGGGAATTCACCCCGATTCTACCCTATTCAGGGTCTGGTCCGGACAGTTTTTCGGTACTCGCACGGATTCTACCTTTTCCCGGTACTGGCCCGGATTGTACCATTTTCGAGAATTCACCCCGATTCTACCCTATTCAGGGTCTGGTCCGGACAGTTTTTCGGTACTCGCACGGATTCTACCTTTTCCCCGTACCGGCCCGGATTCTACCATTTTCGGGAATTCACCCCGATTCTACCCTATTCAGGGTCTGGTCCGGACAGTTTTTCGGTACTCGCACGGATTCTACCTTTTCCCGGTACGGGCCCGGATTCTACCATTTTCGGGTAGTGACACCGATTCTACCCTTTTCAGGGTCTGGTCCGGACAGTTTTTCGGTACTCGCACAGATTCTACCTTTTCCCGGTACTGGCCCGGATTGTACCATTTTAGGGAATTCACCCCGATTCTACCCTATTCAGGGTCGGGTCCGGACAGTTTTTCGGTACTCGCACGGATTCTACCTTTTCCCGGTACTCTCCCGGATTGTACCATTTTCGAGAATTCACCCCGATTCTACCCTATTCAGGGTCTGGTCCGGACAGTTTTTCGGTACTCGCAGAGATTCTACCTTTTCCCGGTACCGGCCCGGATTCTACCATTTTCGGGAATTCACCCCGATTCTACCCTATTCAGGGTCTGGTCCGGACAGTTTTTCGGTACTCGCACGGATTCTACCTTTTCCCGGTACCGGCCCGGATTCTACCATTTTCGGGAATTCACCCCGATTCTACCCTATTCAGGGTCTGGTCCGGACAGTTTTTCGGTACTCGCACGGATTCTACCTTTTCCCGGTACGGGCCCGGATTGTACCATTTTCGGGAATTCACCCCGATTCTACCCTATTCAGGGTCTGGTCCGGACAGTTTTTCGGTACTCGCACGGATTCTACCTTTTCCCGGTACCGGCCCGGATTCTACCATTTTCGGGAATTCACCCCGATTCTACCCTATTCAGGGTCTGGTCCGGACAGTTTTTCGGTACTCGCACGGATTCTACCTTTTCCCGGTACGGGCCCGGATTCTACCATTTTCGGGTAGTGACACCGATTCTACCCTTTTCAGGGTCTGGTCCGGACAGTTTTTCGGTACTCGCACAGATTCTACCTTTTCCCGGTACTGGCCCGGATTGTACCATTTTAGGGAATTCACCCCGATTCTACCCTATTCAGGGTCTGGTCCGGACAGTTTTTCGGTACTCGCACGGATTCTACCTTTTCCCGGTACTGGCCCGGATTGTACCATTTTAGGGAATTCACACCGATTCTACCCTTTTCAGGGTCTGGTCCGGACAGTTTTTCGGTACTCGCACGGATTCTACCTTTTCCCGGTACCGGCCCGGATTCTACCATTTTCGGGAATTCACCCCGATTCTACCCTATTCAGGGTCTGGTCCGGACAGTTTTTCGGTACTCGCACGGATTCTACCTTTTCCCGGTACGGGCCCGGATTCTACCATTTTCGGGTAGTGACACCGATTCTACCCTTTTCAGGGTCTGGTCCGGACAGTTTTTCGGTACTCGCATGGATTCAACCTTTTCCCGGTACCGCCCGAATTCTACCATTTTCGGGTACTGACACCGATTCTACCCTTTTCAGGGTCTGGTCCGGACAGTTTTTCGGTACTCGCACAGATTCTACCTTTTCCCGGTACTGGCCCGGATTGTACCATTTTAGGGAATTCACCCCGATTCTACCCTATTCAGGGTCTGGTCCGGACAGTTTTTCGGTACTCGCACGGATTCTACCTTTTCCCCGTACCGGCCCGGATTCTACCATTTTCGGGAATTCACCCCGATTCTACCCTATTCAGGGTCTGGTCCGGACAGTTTTTCGGTACTCGCACGGATTCTACCTTTTCCCCGTACCGGCCCGGATACTACCATTTTCGGGAATTCACCCCGATTCTACCCTATTCAGGGTGTGGTCCGGACAGTTTTTCGGTACTCGCACGGATTCTACTTTTTCCCGGTACCGGGCCGGATTCTACCATTTTCGGGTATTCACACCGATTCTACCCTATTCAGGGTCTGGTCCAGACAGTTTTTCGGTACTCGCACGGATTCTACCTTTTCCTGGTACCGGCTCGGATTCTACCATTTTCGGGTATTGACACCGATTCTACCATTTTCAGGGTCTGGTCCGGACAGTTTTTCGGTACTCGCACGGATTCTACCTTTTCCCGGTACTGGCCCGGATTGTACCATTTTCGAGAATTCACCCCAATTCTGACCCTATTCAGGGTCTGGTCCGGACAGTTTTTCGGTACTCGCACGGATTCTACCTTTTCCCCGTACCGGCCCGGATTCTACCATTTTCGGGAATTCACCCCGATTCTACCCTATTCAGGGTCTGGTCCGGACAGTTTTTCGGTACTCGCACGGATTCTACCTTTTCCCGGTACGGGCCCGGATTCTACAATTTTCGGGTAGAGACACCGATTCTACCCTTTTCATGGTCTGGTCCGGACAGTTTTTCGGTACTCGCACAGATTCTACCTTTTCCCGGTACTGGCCCGGATTGTACCATTTTAGGGAATTCACCCCGATTCTACCCTATTCAGGGTCTGGTCCGGACAGTTTTTCGGTACTCGCACGGATTCTACCTTTTCCCCGTACCGGCCCGGATTCTACCATTTTCGGGAATTCACCCCGATTCTACCCTATTCAGGGTCTGGTCCGGACAGTTT
This sequence comes from Vitis cinerea var. helleri x Vitis riparia, assembly GCA_946000715.1. Lineage (NCBI taxonomy): Eukaryota > Viridiplantae > Streptophyta > Magnoliopsida > Vitales > Vitaceae > Vitis > Vitis cinerea var. helleri x Vitis riparia. Next base: position 15,390,333 of record OX254005.1, on the reverse strand, counting down.
TTCGGTACTCGCACGGATTCTACCTTTTCCCCGTACCGGCCCGGATACTACCATTTTCGGGAATTCACCCCGATTCTACCCTATTCAGGGTGTGGTCCGGACAGTTTTTCGGTACTCGCACGGATTCTACTTTTTCCCGGTACCGGGCCGGATTCTACCATTTTCGGGTATTCACACCGATTCTACCCTATTCAGGGTCTGGTCCAGACAGTTTTTCGGTACTCGCACGGATTCTACCTTTTCCTGGTACCGGCTCGGATTCTACCATTTTCGGGTATTGACACCGATTCTACCATTTTCAGGGTCTGGTCCGGACAGTTTTTCGGTACTCGCACGGATTCTACCTTTTCCCGGTACTGGCCCGGATTGTACCATTTTCGAGAATTCACCCCAATTCTGACCCTATTCAGGGTCTGGTCCGGACAGTTTTTCGGTACTCGCACGGATTCTACCTTTTCCCCGTACCGGCCCGGATTCTACCATTTTCGGGAATTCACCCCGATTCTACCCTATTCAGGGTCTGGTCCGGACAGTTTTTCGGTACTCGCACGGATTCTACCTTTTCCCGGTACGGGCCCGGATTCTACAATTTTCGGGTAGAGACACCGATTCTACCCTTTTCATGGTCTGGTCCGGACAGTTTTTCGGTACTCGCACAGATTCTACCTTTTCCCGGTACTGGCCCGGATTGTACCATTTTAGGGAATTCACCCCGATTCTACCCTATTCAGGGTCTGGTCCGGACAGTTTTTCGGTACTCGCACCGATTCTACCTTTTCCCGGTACTGGCCCGGATTGTACCATTTTAGGGAATTCACCCCGATTCTACCCTATTCAGGGTCTGGTCCGGACAGTTTTTTGGTACTCGCACGGATTCTACCTTTTCCCGGTACCGGCCTGGAGTCTACCATTTTCGGGTATTGACACCGATTCTACCCTTTTCAGGGTCTGGTCCGGACAGTTTTTCGGTACTCGCACGGATTCTACCTTTTCCTGGTACCGGCCCGGATTCTACCATTTTCGGGTATTCACACCGATTCTACCATTTTCAGGGTCGGGTCCGGACAGTTTTTCGGTACTCGCACGGATTCTACCTTTTCCCGGTACTGGCCCGGATTGTACCATTTTCGGGAATTCACCCCGATTCTACCCTATTCAGGGTCTGGTCCGGACAGTTTTTCGGTACTCGCACGGATTCTACCTTTTCCCGGTACCGGCCCGGATTCTACCATTTTCGGGAATTCACCCCGATTCTACCCTATTCAGGGTCTGGTCCGGACAGTTTTTTGGTACTCGCACGGATTCTACCTTTTCCCGGTACCGGCCTGGAGTCTACCATTTTCGGGTATTGACACCGATTCTACCCTTTTCAGGGTCTGGTCCGGACAGTTTTTCGGTACTCGCACGGATTCTACCTTTTCCTGGTACCGGCCCGGATTCTACCATTTTCGGGTATTCACACCGATTCTACCATTTTCAGGGTCGGGTCCGGACAGTTTTTCGGTACTCGCACGGATTCTACCTTTTCCCGGTACTGGCCCGGATTGTACCATTTTCGGGAATTCACCCCGATTCTACCCTATTCAGGGTCTGGTCCGGACAGTTTTTCGGTACTCGCACGGATTCTACCTTTTCCCGGTACCGGCCCGGATTCTACCATTTTCGGGAATTCACCCCGATTCTACCCTATTCAGGGTCTGGTCCGGACAGTTTTTTGGTACTCGCACGGATTCTACCTTTTCCCGGTACCGGCCTGGAGTCTGCCATTTTCGGGTATTGACACCGATTCTACCCTTTTCAGGGTCTGGTCCGGACAGTTTTTCGGTACTCGCACGGATTCTACCTTTTCCTGGTACCGGCCCGGATTCTACCATTTTCGGGTATTCACACCGATTCTACCATTTTCAGGGTCGGGTCCGGACAGTTTTTCGGTACTTGCACGGATTCTACCTTTTCCCAGTACTGGCCCGGATTGTACCATTTTCGGGAATTCACCCCGATTCTACCCTATTCAGGGTCTGGTCCGGACAGTTTTTCGGTACTCGCACGGATTCTACCTTTTCCCGGTACCGGCCCGGATTGTACCATTTTCGGGAATTCACCCCGATTCTACCCTATTCAGGGTCTGGTCCGGACAGTTTTTCGGTACTCGCACGGATTCTACCTTTTCCCGGTACCGGCCCGGATTCTACCATTTTCGGGAATTCACCCCGATTCTACCCTATTCAGGGTCTGGTCCGGACAGTTTTTCGGTACTCGCACGGATTCTACCTTTTCCCGGTACGGGCCCGGATTCTACCATTTTCGGGTAGTGACACCGATTCTACCCTTTTCGGGGTCTGGTCCGGACAGTTTTTCGGTACTCGCACGAATTCTACCTTTTCCCGGTACCGGCCCGGATTCTACCATTTTCGGGAATTCACCCCGATTCTACCCTATTCAGGGTCTGGTCCGGACAGTTTTTCGGTACTCGCACGGATTCTACCTTTTCCCGGTACTGGCCCGGATTGTACCATTTTCGGGAATTCACCCCGATTCTACCCTTTTCAGGGTCTGGTCCGGACAGTTTTTCGGTACTCGCACGGATTCTACCTTTTCCCGGTACGGGCCCGGATTCTACCATTTTCGGGTAGTGACACCGATTCTACCCTTTTCAGGGTCTGGTCCGGACAGTTTTTCGGTACTCGCACGGATTCTACCTTTTCCCGGTACTGGCCCGGATTGTACCATTTTAGGGAATTCACCCCGATTCTACCCTATTCAGGGTCTGGTCCGGACAGTTTTTTGGTACTCGCACGGATTCTACCTTTTCCCGGTACCGGCCTGGAGTCTACCATTTTCGGGTATTGACACCGATTCTACCCTTTTCAGGGTCTGGTCCGGACAGTTTTTCGGTACTCGCACGGATTCTACCTTTTCCCGGTACTGGCCCGGATTCTACCATTTTCGGGAATTCACCCCGATTCTACCCTATTCAGGGTCTGGTCCGGACAGTTTTTCGGTACTCGCACGGATTCTACCTTTTCCCTGTACCGGCCCGGATTCTACCATTTTCGGGAATTCACCCCGATTCTACCCTATTCAGGGTCTGGTCCGGACAGTTTTTCGGTACTCGCACGGATTCTACCTTTTCCCGGTACGGGCCCGGATTCTACCATTTTCGGGTAGTGACACCGATTCTACCCTTTTCAGGGTCTGGTCCGGACAGTTTTTCGGTACTCGCACGGATTCTACCTTTTCCCGGTACGGGCCCAGATTCTACCATTTTCGGGTAGTGACACCGATTCTACCCTTTTCAGGGTCTGGTCCGGACAGTTTTTCGGTACTCGCACAGATTCTACCTTTTCCCGGTACTGGCCCGGATTGTACCATTTTAGGGAATTCACCCCGATTCTACCCTATTCAGGGTCTGGTCCGGACAGTTTTTCGGTACTCGCACAGATTCTACTTTTTCCCGGTACGGGCCCAGATTCTACCATTTTCGGGTAGTGACACCGATTCTACCATTTTCAGGGTCTGGTCCGGACAGTTTTTCGGTACTCGCACAGATTCTACCTTTTCCCGGTACTGGCCCGGATTGTACCATTTTAGGGAATTCACCCCGATTCTACCCTATTCAGGGTCTGGTCCGGACAGTTTTTTGGTACTCGCACGGATTCTACCTTTTCCCGGTACCGGCCTGGAGTCTGCCATTTTCGGGTATTGACACCGATTCTACCCTTTTCAGGGTCTGGTCCGGACAGTTTTTCGGTACTCGCACGGATTCTACCTTTTCCTGGTACCGGCCCGGATTCTACCATTTTCGGGTATTCACACCGATTCTACCATTTTCAGGGTCGGGTCCGGACAGTTTTTCGGTACTTGCACGGATTCTACCTTTTCCCAGTACTGGCCCGGATTGTACCATTTTCGGGAATTCACCCCGATTCTACCCTATTCAGGGTCTGGTCCGGACAGTTTTTCGGTACTCACACGGATTCTACCTTTTCCCGGTACCGGCCCGGATTCTACCATTTTCGGGAATTCACCCCGATTCTACCCTATTCAGGGTCTGGTCCGGACAGTTTTTCGGTACTCGCACGGATTCTACCTTTTCCCGGTACTGGCCCGGATTGTACCATTTTAGGGAATTCACACCGATTCTACCCTTTTCAGGGTCTGGTCCGGACAGTTTTTCGGTACTCGCACGGATTCTACCTTTTCCCGGTACCGGCCCGGATTCTACCATTTTCGGGAATTCACCCCGATTCTACCCTAGTCAGGGTCTGGTCCGGACAGTTTTTCGGTACTCGCACGGATTCTACCTTTTCCCGGTACTGGCCCGGATTGTACCATTTTCGGGAATTCACCCCGATTCTACCCTTTTCAGGGTCTGGTCCGGACAGTTTTTCGGTACTCGCACGGATTCTACCTTTTCCCGGTACCGGCCCGGATTGTACCATTTTCGGGAATTCACCCCGATTCTACCCTATTCAGGGTCTGGTCCGGACAGTTTTTCGGTACTCGCACGGATTCTACCTTTTCCCGGTACTGGCCCGGATTGTACCATTTTAGGGAATTCACACCGATTCTACCCTTTTCAGGGTCTGGTCCGGACAGTTTTTCGGTACTCGCACGGATTCTACCTTTTCCCGGTACCGGCCCGGATTCTACCATTTTCGGGAATTCACCCCGATTCTACCCTATTCAGGGTCTGGTCCGGACAGTTTTTCAGTACTCGCACGGATTCTACCTTTTCCCGGTACTGGCCCGGATTGTACCATTTTCGGGAATTCACCCCGATTCTACCCTTTTCAGGGTCTGGTCCGGACAGTTTTTCGGTACTCGCACGGATTCTACCTTTTCCCGGTACGGGCCCGGATTCTACCATTTTCGGGTAGTGACACCGATTCTACCCTTTTCAGGGTCTGGTCCGGACAGTTTTTCGGTACTCGCACAGATTCTACCTTTTCCCGGTACTGGCCCGGATTGTACCATTTTAGGGAATTCACCCCGATTCTACCCTATTCAGGGTCTGGTCCGAACAGTTTTTTGGTACTCGCACGGATTCTACCTTTTCCCGGTACCGGCCTGGAGTCTACCATTTTCGGGTATTGACACCGATTCTACCCTTTTCAGGGTCTGGTCCGGACAGTTTTTCGGTACTCGCACGGATTCTACCTTTTCCCGGTACTGGCCCGGATTCTACCATTTTCGGGAATTCACCCCGATTCTACCCTATTCAGGGTCTGGTCCGGACAGTTTTTCGGTACTCGCACGGATTCTACCTTTTCCCGGTACTGGCCCGGATTGTACCATTTTCGGGAATTCACCCCGATTCTACCCTATTCAGGGTCTGGTCCGGACAGTTTTTCGGTACTCGCACGGATTCTACCTTTTCCCTGTACCGGCCCGGATTCTACCATTTTCGGGAATTCACCCCGATTCTACCCTATTCAGGGTCTGGTCCGGACAGTTTTTCGGTACTAGCACGGATTCTACCTTTTCCCGGTACGGGCCCGGATTCTACCATTTTCGGGTAGTGACACCGATTCTACCCTTTTCAGGGTCTGGTCCGGACAGTTTTTCGGTACTCGCACGGATTCTACCTTTTCCCGGTACGGGCCCAGATTCTACCATTTTCGGGTAGTGACACCGATTCTACCCTTTTCAGGGTCTGGTCCGGACAGTTTTTCGGTACTCGCACAGATTCTACCTTTTCCCGGTACTGGCCCGGATTGTACCATTTTAGGGAATTCACCCCGATTCTACCCTATTCAGGGTCTGGTCCGGACAGTTTTTCGGTACTCGCACAGATTCTACTTTTTCCCGGTACGGGCCCAGATTCTACCATTTTCGGGTAGTGACACCGATTCTACCATTTTCAGGGTCTGGTCCGGACAGTTTTTCGGTACTCGCACAGATTCTACCTTTTCCCGGTACTGGCCCGGATTGTACCATTTGAGGGAATTCACCCCGATTCTACCCTATTCAGGGTCTGGTCCGGACAGTTTTTTGGTACTCGCACGGATTCTACCTTTTCCCGGTACCGGCCTGGAGTCTGCCATTTTCGGGTATTGACACCGATTCTACCCTTTTCAGGGTCTGGTCCGGACAGTTTTTCGGTACTCGCACGGATTCTACCTTTTCCTGGTACCGGCCCGGATTCTACCATTTTTGGGTATTCACACCGATTCTACCATTTTCAGGGTCGGGTCCGGACAGTTTTTCGGTACTCGCACGGATTCCACCTTTTCCCAGTACTGGCCCGGATTGTACCATTTTCGGGAATTCACCCCGATTCTACCTTATTCAGGGTCTGGTCCGGACAGTTTTTCGGTACTCGCACGGATTCTACCTTTTCCCGGTACCGGCCCGGATTCTACCATTTTCGGGAATTCACCCCGATTCTACCCTATTCAGGGTCTGGTCCGGACAGTTTTTCGGTACTCGCACGGATTCTACCTTTTCCCGGTACGGGCCCGGATTGTACCATTTTCGGGAATTCACCCCGATTCTACCCTATTCAGGGTCTGGTCCGGACAGTTTTTCGGTAGTCGCACGGATTCTACCTTTTCCCGGTACCGGCCCGGATTGTACCATTTTCGGGAATTCACCCCGAATCTACCCTATTCAGGGTCTGGTCTGGACAGTTTTTCGGTACTCGCACGGATTCTACCTTTTCCCGGTACCGGCCCGGATTGTACCATTTTCTGGAATTCACCCCGATTCTACCCTATTCAGGGTCTGGTCCGGACAGTTTTTTGGTACTCGCACGGATTCTACCTTTTCCCGGTACCGGCCTGGAGTCTACCATTTTCGGGTATTGACACCGATTCTACCCTTTTCAGGGTCTGGTCCGGACAGTTTTTCGGTACTCGCACGGATTCTACCTTTTCCCGGTACTGGCCCGGATTCTACCATTTTCGGGAATTCACCCCGATTCTACCCTATTCAGGGTCTGGTCCGGACAGTTTTTCGGTACTCGCACGGATTCTACCTTTTCCCTGTACCGGCCCGGATTCTACCATTTTCGGGAATTCACCCCGATTCTACCCTATTCAGGGTCTGGTCCGGACAGTTTTTCGGTACTCGCACGGATTCTACCTTTTCCCGGTACGGGCCCGGATTCTACCATTTTCGGGTAGTGACACCGATTCTACCCTTTTCAGGGTCTGGTCCGGACAGTTTTTCGGTACTCGCACGGATTCTACCTTTTCCCGGTACGGGCCCAGATTCTACCATTTTCGGGTAGTGACACCGATTCTACCCTTTTCAGGGTCTGGTCCGGACAGTTTTTCGGTACTCGCACAGATTCTACCTTTTCCCGGTACTGGCCCGGATTGTACCATTTTAGGGAATTCACCCCGATTCTACCCTATTCAGGGTCTGGTCCGGACAGTTTTTCGGTACTCGCACAGATTCTACTTTTTCCCGGTACGGGCCCAGATTCTACCATTTTCGGGTAGTGACACCGATTCTACCATTTTCAGGGTCTGGTCCGGACAGTTTTTCGGTACTCGCACAGATTCTACCTTTTCCCGGTACTGGCCCGGATTGTACCATTTTAGGGAATTCACCCCGATTCTACCCTATTCAGGGTCTGGTCCGGACAGTTTTTTGGTACTCGCACGGATTCTACCTTTTCCCGGTACCGGCCTGGAGTCTGCCATTTTCGGGTATTGACACCGATTCTACCCTTTTCAGGGTCTGGTCCGGACAGTTTTTCGGTACTCGCACGGATTCTACCTTTTCCTGGTACCGGCCCGGATTCTACCATTTTCGGGTATTCACACCGATTCTACCATTTTCAGGGTCGGGTCCGGACAGTTTTTCGGTACTTGCACGGATTCTACCTTTTCCCAGTACTGGCCCGGATTGTACCATTTTCGGGAATTCACCCCGATTCTACCCTATTCAGGGTCTGGTCCGGACAGTTTTTCGGTACTCACACGGATTCTACCTTTTCCCGGTACCGGCCCGGATTCTACCATTTTCGGGAATTCACCCCGATTCTACCCTATTCAGGGTCTGGTCCGGACAGTTTTTCGGTACTCGCACGGATTCTACCTTTTCCCGGTACTGGCCCGGATTGTACCATTTTAGGGAATTCACACCGATTCTACCCTTTTCAGGGTCTGGTCCGGACAGTTTTTCGGTACTCGCACGGATTCTACCTTTTCCCGGTACCGGCCCGGATTCTACCATTTTCGGGAATTCACCCCGATTCTACCCTATTCAGGGTCTGGTCCGGACAGTTTTTCGGTACTCGCACGGATTCTACCTTTTCCCGGTACTGGCCCGGATTGTACCATTTTCGGGAATTCACCCCGATTCTACCCTTTTCAGGGTCTGGTCCGGACAGTTTTTCGGTACTCGCACGGATTCTACCTTTTCCCGGTACCGGCCCGGATTGTACCATTTTCGGGAATTCACCCCGATTCTACCCTATTCAGGGTCTGGTCCGGACAGTTTTTCGGTACTCGCACGGATTCTACCTTTTCCCGGTACTGGCCCGGATTGTACCATTTTAGGGAATTCACACCGATTCTACCCTTTTCAGGGTCTGGTCCGGACAGTTTTTCGGTACTCGCACGGATTCTACCTTTTCCCGGTACCGGCCCGGATTCTACCATTTTCGGGAATTCACCCCGATTCTACCCTATTCAGGGTCTGGTCCGGACAGTTTTTCAGTACTCGCACGGATTCTACCTTTTCCCGGTACTGGCCCGGATTGTACCATTTTCGGGAATTCACCCCGATTCTACCCTTTTCAGGGTCTGGTCCGGACAGTTTTTCGGTACTCGCACGGATTCTACCTTTTCCCGGTACGGGCCCGGATTCTACCATTTTCGGGTAGTGACACCGATTCTACCCTTTTCAGGGTCTGGTCCGGACAGTTTTTCGGTACTCGCACAGATTCTACCTTTTCCCGGTACTGGCCCGGATTGTACCATTTTAGGGAATTCACCCCGATTCTACCCTATTCAGGGTCTGGTCCGAACAGTTTTTTGGTACTCGCACGGATTCTACCTTTTCCCGGTACCGGCCTGGAGTCTACCATTTTCGGGTATTGACACCGATTCTACCCTTTTCAGGGTCTGGTCCGGACAGTTTTTCGGTACTCGCACGGATTCTACCTTTTCCCGGTACTGGCCCGGATTCTACCATTTTCGGGAATTCACCCCGATTCTACCCTATTCAGGGTCTGGTCCGGACAGTTTTTCGGTACTCGCACGGATTCTACCTTTTCCCGGTACTGGCCCGGATTGTACCATTTTCGGGAATTCACCCCGATTCTACCCTATTCAGGGTCTGGTCCGGACAGTTTTTCGGTACTCGCACGGATTCTACCTTTTCCCTGTACCGGCCCGGATTCTACCATTTTCGGGAATTCACCCCGATTCTACCCTATTCAGGGTCTGGTCCGGACAGTTTTTCGGTACTAGCACGGATTCTACCTTTTCCCGGTACGGGCCCGGATTCTACCATTTTCGGGTAGTGACACCGATTCTACCCTTTTCAGGGTCTGGTCCGGACAGTTTTTCGGTACTCGCACGGATTCTACCTTTTCCCGGTACGGGCCCAGATTCTACCATTTTCGGGTAGTGACACCGATTCTACCCTTTTCAGGGTCTGGTCCGGACAGTTTTTCGGTACTCGCACAGATTCTACCTTTTCCCGGTACTGGCCCGGATTGTACCATTTTAGGGAATTCACCCCGATTCTACCCTATTCAGGGTCTGGTCCGGACAGTTTTTCGGTACTCGCACAGATTCTACTTTTTCCCGGTACGGGCCCAGATTCTACCATTTTCGGGTAGTGACACCGATTCTACCATTTTCAGGGTCTGGTCCGGACAGTTTTTCGGTACTCGCACAGATTCTACCTTTTCCCGGTACTGGCCCGGATTGTACCATTTGAGGGAATTCACCCCGATTCTACCCTATTCAGGGTCTGGTCCGGACAGTTTTTTGGTACTCGCACGGATTCTACCTTTTCCCGGTACCGGCCTGGAGTCTGCCATTTTCGGGTATTGACACCGATTCTACCCTTTTCAGGGTCTGGTCCGGACAGTTTTTCGGTACTCGCACGGATTCTACCTTTTCCTGGTACCGGCCCGGATTCTACCATTTTTGGGTATTCACACCGATTCTACCATTTTCAGGGTCGGGTCCGGACAGTTTTTCGGTACTCGCACGGATTCCACCTTTTCCCAGTACTGGCCCGGATTGTACCATTTTCGGGAATTCACCCCGATTCTACCTTATTCAGGGTCTGGTCCGGACAGTTTTTCGGTACTCGCACGGATTCTACCTTTTCCCGGTACCGGCCCGGATTCTACCATTTTCGGGAATTCACCCCGATTCTACCCTATTCAGGGTCTGGTCCGGACAGTTTTTCGGTACTCGCACGGATTCTACCTTTTCCCGGTACGGGCCCGGATTGTACCATTTTCGGGAATTCACCCCGATTCTACCCTATTCAGGGTCTGGTCCGGACAGTTTTTCGGTAGTCGCACGGATTCTACCTTTTCCCGGTACCGGCCCGGATTGTACCATTTTCGGGAATTCACCCCGAATCTACCCTATTCAGGGTCTGGTCTGGACAGTTTTTCGGTACTCGCACGGATTCTACCTTTTCCCGGTACCGGCCCGGATTGTACCATTTTCTGGAATTCACTCCGATTCTACCCTATTCAGGGTCTGGTCCGGACAGTTTTTCGGTACTCGCACGGATTCTACCTTTTCCCGGTACCGGCCCGGATTCTACCATTTTCGGGAATTCACCCCGATTCTACCCTATTCAGGGTCTGGTCCGGACAGTTTTTCGGTACTCGCACGGATTCTACCTTTTCCCGGTACGGGCCCGGATTCTACCATTTTCGGGTAGTGACACCGATTCTACCCTTTTCGGGGTCTGGTCCGGACAGTTTTTCGGAACTCGCACGGATTCTACCTTTTCCCGGTACCGGCCCGGATTCTACCATTTTCGGGAATTCACCCCGATTCTACCCTATTCAGGGTCTGGTCCGGACAGTTTTTCGGTACTCGCACGGATTCTACCTTTTCCCGGTACGGGCCCGGATTCTACCATTTTCGGGTAGTGACACCGATTCTACCCTTTTCAGGGTCTGGTCCGGACAGTTTTTCGGTACTCGCATGGATTCAACCTTTTCCCGGTACCGCCCGGATTCTACCATTTTCGGGTACTGACACCGATTCTACCCTTTTCAGGGTCTGGTCCGGACAGTTTTTCGGTACTCGCACGGATTCTACCTTTTCCCGGTACTGGCCCGGATTGTACCATTTTAGGGAATTCACCCCGATTCTACCCTATTCACGGTCTGGTCCGGACAGTTTTTCGGTACTCGCACGGATTCTACCTTTTCCCGGTACCGGGCCGGATTCTACCATTTTCGGGTATTCACACCGATTCTACCCTTTTCAGGGTCGGGTCCGGACAGTTTTTCGGTACTCGCACGGATTCTACCATTTCCCGGTACTGGCCCGGATTGTACCATTTTCGGGAATTCACCCCGATTCTACCCTATTCAGGGTCTGGTCGGAACAGTTTTTCGGTACTTGCACGGATTCTACTCTTTCCCGGTACCAGCCCGGATTCTACCATTTTTGGGTATTGACACCGATTCTACCCTTTTCAGGGTCGGGTCCGGACAGTTTTTCGGTACTCTCACGGATTCTACCTTTTCCCGGTACCGGCCCGGATTCTACCATTTTCGGGTATTTACACCGATCCTACCCTTTTCAGGGTCTGGTCCGGACACTTTTTCGGTACTCGCACGGATTCTACCTTTTCCCGGTACTGGCCCGAAATGTACCATTTTAGGGAATTCACCCCGATTCTACCCTATTCAGGGTCTGGTCCGGACAGTTTTTTGGTACTTGCACGGATTCTACTCTTTCCCGGTACCAGCCCGGATTCTACCATTTTTGGGTATTGACACCGATTCTGCCCTTTTCAGGGTCGGGTCCGGACAGTTTTTCGGTACTCTCACGGATTCTACCTTTTCCCGGTACCGGCCCGGATTCTACCATTTTCGGGTATTTACACCGATCCTACCTTTTTCAGGGTCTGGTCCGGACAGTTTTTCGGTACTCGCACGGATTCTACCTTTTCCCGGTACCGGCCCGGATTGTACCATTTTCTGGAATTCACTCCGATTCTACCCTATTCAGGGTCTGGTCCGGACAGTTTTTCGGTACTCTCACGGATTCTACCTTTTCCCGGTACCGGCCCGGATTCTACCATTTTCGGGTATTAACACCGATTCTACCCTATTCAGGGTCTGGTCCGGACAATTTCTCGGTACTCGCACGGATTCTACCTTTTCCCTATACCGGCTCGGATTCTACCATTTTCGGCTACTGACACCGATTCTACCCTTTTCAGGGTCTGGTCCGGACAGTTTTTCGGTACTCGCACAGATTCTACCTTTTCCCGGTACTGGCCCGGATTGTACCATTTTAGGGAATTCACCCCGATTCTACCCTATTCAGGGTCTGGTCCGGACAGTTTTTCGGTACTCGCACGGATTCTACCTTTTCCCGGTACGGGCCCGGATTCTACCATTTTCGGGTAGTGACACCGATTCTACCCTTTTCGGGGTCTGGTCCGGACAGTTTTTCGGTACTCGCACGGATTCTACCTTTTCCCGGTACCGGCCCGGATTCTACCATTTTCGGGAATTCACCCCGATTCTACCCTATTCAGGGTCTGGTCCGGACAGTTTTTCGGTACTCGCACGGATTCTACCTTTTCCCGGTACGGGCCCGGATTCTACCATTTTCGGGTAGTGACACCGATTCTACCCTTTTCAGGGTCTGGTCCGGACAGTTTTTCGGTACTCGCATGGATTCAACCTTTTCCCGGTACCGCCCGGATTCTACCATTTTCGGGTACTGACACCGATTCTACCCTTTTCAGGGTCTGGTCCGGACAGTTTTTCGGTACTCGCACAGATTCTACCTTTTCCCGGTACTGGCCCGGATTGTACCATTTTAGGGAATTCACCCCGATTCTACCCTATTCAGGGTCTGGTCCGGACAGTTTTTCGGTACTCGCACGGATTCTACCTTTTCCCGGTACCGGGCCGGATTCTACCATTTTCGGGTATTCACACCGATTCTACCCTTTTCAGGGTCGGGTCCGGACAGTTTTTCGGTACTCGCACGGATTCTACCATTTCCCGGTACTGGCCCGGATTGTACCATTTTCGGGAATTCACCCCGATTCTACCCTATTCAGGGTCTGGTCGGAACAGTTTTTCGGTACTTGCACGGATTCTACTCTTTCCCGGTACCAGCCCGGATTCTACCATTTTTGGGTATTGACACCGATTCTACCCTTTTCAGGGTCGGGTCCGGACAGTTTTTCGGTACTCTCACGGATTCTACCTTTTCCCGGTACCGGCCCGGATTCTACCATTTTCGGGTATTTACACCGATCCTACCTTTTTCAGGGTCTGGTCCGGACAGTTTTTCGGTACTCGCACGGATTCTACCTTTTCCCGGTACTGGCCCGAATTGTACCATTTTAGGGAATTCACCCCGATTCTACCCTATTCAGGGTCTGGTCCGGACAGTTTTTTGGTACTTGCACGGATTCTACTCTTTCCCGGTACCAGCCCGGATTCTACCATTTTTGGGTATTGACACCGATTCTACCCTTTTCAGGGTCGGGTCCGGACAGTTTTTCGGTACTCTCACGGATTCTACCTTTTCCCGGTACCGGCCCGGATTCTACCATTTTCGGGTATTAACACCGATTCTACCCTATTCAGGGTCTGGTCCGGACAGTTTCTCGGTACTCGCACGGATTCTACCTTTTCCCTATACCGGCTCGGATTCTACCATTTTCGGCTACTGACACCGATTCTACCCTTTTCAGGGTCTGGTCCGGACAGTTTTTCGGTACTCGCACAGATTCTACCTTTTCCCGGTACTGGCCCGGATTGTACCATTTTAGGGAATTCACCCCGATTCTACCCTATTCAGGGTCTGGTCTGGACAGTTTTTCGGTACTCGCACGGATTCTACCTTTTCCCGGTACTGGCCCGGATTGTACCATTTTAGGGAATTCACCCCGATTCTACCCTATTCAGGGTCTGGTCCGGACAGTTTTTCGGTACTCGCACAGATTCTACATTTTCCCGGTACTGGCCCGGATTGTACCATTTTCGGGAATTCACCCCGATTCTACCCTATTCAGGGTCTGGTCCGGACAGTTTTTTGGTACTCGCACGGATTCTACCTTTTCCTGGTACCAGCTCGGATTCTACCATTTTCGGGTAGTGACACCGATTCTACCCTTTTCAAGGTCTGGTCCGGACAGTTTTTCGGTACTCGCACGGATTCTACTTTTTCCCGGTGCCGGCCCGGATTCTACCATTTTCGGGTATTGACACCGATTCTACCCTATTCAGGGTCTGGTCTGGACAGTTTTTCGGTACTCGCACGGATTCTACCTTTTCCTGGTACCAGCTCGGATTCTACCATTTTCGGGTAGTGACACCGATTCTACCCTTTTCAGGGTCTGGTCCGGACAGTTTTTCGGTACTCGCACGGATTCTACCTTTTCCTGGTACCAGCTCGGATTCTACCATTTTCGGGTAGTGACACCGATTCTACCCTTTTCAGGGTCTGGTCCGGACAGTTTTTCGGTACTCGCACGGATTCTACTTTTTCCCGGTACCGGCCCGGATTCTACCATTTTCGGGTATTGACCCCGATTCTACCCTTTTCAGGGTCGGGTCCGGACAGTTTTTCGGTACTGGCATGGATTCAACATTTTCCCGGTACCGGCCCGGATTGTACCATTTTCGGGTATTGACACCGATTCTACCCTATTCCGGGTCTGGTCTGGACAGTTTTTCGGTACTCGCACGGATTCTACCTTTTCCTGGTACCAGCTCGGATTCTACCATCTTCGGGTAGTGACACCGATTCTACCCTTTTCAGGGTCTGGTCCGGACAGTTTTTCGGTACTCGCACGGATTCAACCTTTTCCCGGTACCGGTCCGGATTCTACCATTTTCGGGTACTGACACCGATTCTACCCTTTTCAGGGTCTGGTCCGGACAGTTTTTCGGTACTCGCACGGATTCAACATTTTCCCAGTACTGGCCCGGATTGTACCATTTTCGGGTATTGACACCGATTCTACCCTATTCAGGGTCTGGTCTGGACAGTTTTTCGGTACTCGCACGGATTCAACCTTTTCCCGGTACCGGCCCGGATTCTACCATTTTTGGGTATTGACACTGATTCTACCCTTTTCAGGGTCTGGTCCGGACAGTTTTTCGGTACTCGCACGGATTCTACCTTTTCCCGGTAGTGGCCCGGATTATACCATTTTCGGGTATTAACACCGATTCTACCCTATTCAGGGTCTGGTCCGGACAGTTTTTCCGTACTCGCACGGATTCTACCTTTTCCCGGTACCGGCCCGGATTCTACCATTTTTGGGTATTGACATCGATTCTACCATTTTTCAGGGTCTGGTCCGGACAGTTTTTCGGTACTCGCAGGGATTCTACCTTTTCCCGGTACTGGCCCGGATGATACCATTTTCGTGTATTAACACCGATTCTACCCTATTCAGGGTCTGGTCCGGACAGTTTTTCCGTACTCGCACAGATTCTACCTTTTCCCGGTACGGGCCCGGATTCTACCATTTTCGGGTATTGACACCGATTCTACACTTTTCAGGGTCTGGTCCGCACAATTTTTCGGTACTCGCACCGCTTCTACCTTTTCCCGGTACCGGCCCGGATTCTACCATTTTTGGGTATTGACACCGATTCTACCATTTTTCAGGGTTTGGTCCGGACAGTTTTTCGGTACTCGCAGGGATTCTACCTTTTCCCGGTACTGGCCCGGATGATACCATTTTCGTGTATTAACACCGATTCTACCCTATTCAGGGTCTGGTCCGGACAGTTTCTCGGTACTCGCACGGATTTTACCTTTTCCCTGTACTGGCTCGGATTCTACCATTTTCGGCTACTGACACCGATTCTACCCTTTTCAGGGTCTGGTCCGGACAGTTTTTCGGTACTCGCACGGATTCTACCTTTTCCCGATACTGGCCCGGATTCCACCATTTTCGGGAATTCACCCCGATTCTACCCTATTCAGGGTCTCGTCCGGACAGTTTTTCGGTACTCGCACGGATTCTACCTTTTCCCGGTACCCGCCCGGATTCTACTATTTTCGGGTGTTGACACCGATTCTACCCTTTTTAGGGTCTGGTCCGCACAGTTTTTCGGTACTCGCACAGATTCTACCTTTTCCCGGTACTGGCCCGGATTGTACCATTTTCGAGAATTCACCCCGATTCTACCCTATTCAGGGTCTGGTTCGGACAGTTTTTCGGTACTCGAACGGATTCTACCTTTTCTCGGTACCGGCCTGGATTCTACCATTTTTGGGTATTGACACCGATTCTACCCTTTTCAGGGTCTGGTCCGGACAGTTTTTCGGTACTCGCACGGATTCTACCTTTTCCCGGTACGGGCCCGGATTCTACCATTTTTGGGTAGTGGCACCGATTCTACCCTTTTCAGGTTCTGGTCCGGACAGTTTTTGTACTGGCCCGGATTATACCATTTTCGGGTATTAACACCGATTCTAGCCTATTCAGGGTCTGGTCCGGACAGTTTTTCGGTACTCGCACGGATTCTACCTTTTCCCGGTACCGGCCCGGATTCTACCATTTTCGGGTATTAACACTGATTCTACCCGATTCAGGGTCTGGTCCGGACAGTTTTTCGGTACTCGGACGGATTCTACATTTTCCCGGTACGGGCCCGGATTCTACCATTTTCGGGTAGTGGCATCGATTCTACCCTTTTCAGGTTCTGGTCCGGACAGTTTTTGTACTGGCCCGGATTATACCATTTTCGGGTATTAACACCGATTCTACCCTATTCAGGGTCTGGTCCGGACAGTTTTTCGGTACTCGCACGGATTCTACCTTTTCCCGGTAGTGGCCCGGATTGTACCATTTTCGGGACTTCACCCCGATTCTACCCTATTCAGGGTCTGGTCCGGACAGTTTTTCGGTACTCGCACGGATTCTACCTTTTCCCGGTACAGGCCCGGATTCTACCATTTTCGGGTAGTGACACCGATTCTACCCTTTTCAGGTTCTGGTCCGGACAGTTTTTCGGTACTCGCATGGATTCAACCTTTTCCCTGTACCGGCCCGGATTCTACCATTTTCGGGTATTGACACCGATTCTACCCTTTTCAGGGTCTGGTCCGGACAGTTTTTCAGTAATCGCACGGATTCCACCTTTTCCCGGTACTGGCCCGGATTGTACCATTTTCGGGAAGTCACCCCGATTCTACCCTATTCAGGGTCTGGTCCGGACAGTTTTTCGGTACTCGCACGGATTCTACCTTTTCCTGGTACGGGCCCGGATTCTACCATTTTCGGGTAGTGACACCGATTCTACCCTTTTCAGGTTCTGGTTCGGACAGTTTTTCGGTACTCGCATGGATTCAACCTTTTCCCTGTACCGGCCCGGATTCTATCATTTTCGGGTACTGACACCGATTCTACCCTATTCGGGGTCTTGTCCGGACAGTTTTTCGGTACTCGCACGGATTCTACCTTTTCCCCGTACCGGCCCGGATTCTACCATTTTCGGGTAGTGACACCGATTCTAACATTTTCAGGGTCTGGTCCGGACAGTTTTTAAGTACTGGCATGGATTCAACATTTTCCCGGTACCGGCCCGGATTCTACCATTTTCGGGTACTGACACCGATTCTACCCTTTTCAGGGTCTGGTCCGGACAGTTTTTCGGTACTCGCACGAATTTTCACTTTTCCCGATACTGGCCCGGATTGTACGATTTTCAGGTATTAACACTGATTCTACCCTATTCAGGGTCTGGTCCGGACAGTGTTTCGGTACTCGCACGGATTCTACCTTTTCCCGGTACTGGCCCGGATTATACCATTTTCGGGTATTAACATTGATTCTACCCTATTCAGGGTCTGGTCCGGACAATTTTTCGGTACTCGCACGGATTCTACCTTTTCTCGGTACTGGCCCGGATTATACCATTTTCGGGTATTAACACTGATTCTACCCTATTCAGGGTCTGGTCCGGACAGTTTTTCGGTACTCGCACGGATTCTACCTTTTCCCGGTACGGGCCCGGATTCTACCATTTTCGGGTAGTGACACCCATCCTACCCTTTTCAGGTTCTGGTCCGGACAGTTTTTCGGTACTCGCATGGATTCAACCTTTTCCCTGTACCGGCCCGGATTCTACCATTTTCGAGTACTGACACCGATTCTACCCTATTTAGGGTCTGGTTCGGACAGTTTTTCGGTACTCGCACGGATTCTACCTTTTCCCGGTATCGGCCCGGATTCTACCCTTTTCGGGTATTGCCACCGATTCTACCCTTTTCAGGGTCTGGTCCGGAAAGTTTTTCGGTACTCGCATGGATTCTACCTTTTCCAGGTACTGGCCCGGATTGTACCATTTTCGGGAATTCACCCCGATTCTACCGTATTCAGGGTCTGGTCCGGAATATTTTTCGGTACTCGCACGGATTCTACCTTTTCCCGGTACCGGCCCGGATTCTACCATTTTTGGGTATTGACACCGATTCTACCCTTATCAGGGTCAGGTCCGGACAGTTTTTCGGTACTCGCACGGATTCTACCTTTTCCCGGTACGGGCCCGGATTCTACCATTTTCGGGTAGTGACACCGATTCTAAAATTTTCAGGGTCTGGTCCAGACAGTTTTTCGGTACTGGCATGGATTCAACATTTTCCCGGTACCGGCCCGGATTCTACCATTTTCGGGTACTGACACCGATTTTACCCTTTTCAGGGTCTGGTCCGAACAGTTTTTCGGTACTCGCACGGATTCTACCTTTTCCCGGTACTGGCCTAGATTGTACCATTTTCGGGAATTCACCCCGATTCTACCCTATTCAGGGTCTGGTCCGGACAGTTTTTCGGTACTCACACGGATTCTACCTTTTCCCGGTACTGGCCCGGATTATACCATTTTCGGGTATTAACACTGATTCTACCCTATTCAGGGTCTGGTCCGGACAGTTTTTCGGTACTCGCACGGATTCTACCTTTTCCCGGTACGGGCCCGGATTCTACCATTTTCGGGTAGTGACACCGATCCTACCCTTTTCAGGTTCTGGTCCGGACAGTTTTTCGGTACTCGCATGGATTCAACCTTTTCCCTGTACCGGCCCGGATTCTACCATTTTCGGGTACTGACACCGATTCTACCCTTTTCAGGGTCTGGTCCGGACAGTTTTTCGGTACTCGCACGGATTCTACCTTTTCCCGGTATCGGCCCGGATTCTACCCTTTTCGGGTATTGCCACCGATTCTACCCTTTTCAGGGTCTGGTCCGGAAAGTTTTTCGGTACTCGCATGGATTCTACCTTTTCCAGGTACTGGCCCGGATTGTACCATTTTCGGGAATTCACCCCGATTCTACCCTATTCAGGGTCTGGTCCGGAATATTTTTCGGTACTCGCACGGATTCTACCTTTTCCCGGTACGGGCCCGGATTCTACCATTTTCGGGTAGTGACACCGATTCTAACCTTTTAAGGGTCTGGTCCGGACAGTTTTTCGGTACTGGCATGGATTCAACATTTTCCCGGTACCGGCCCGGATTCTACCATTTTCGGGTACTGACACCGATTCTACCCTTATCAGGGTCTGGTCCGGACAGTTTTTCGGTACTCGCACGGATTCTACCTTTTCCCGGTACGGGCCCGGATTCTACGATTTTCGGGTAGTGACACCGATTCTAACCTTTTCAGGGTCTGGTCCGGACAGTTTTTCGGTACTGGCATGGATTCAACATTTTCCCGGTACCGGCCCGGATTCTACCATTTTCGGGTATTGACACCGATTCTACCCTTTTCAGGGTCTGGTCCGGACAGTTTTTCGGTACTCGCACGGATTCTACCTTTTCCCGGTATCGGCCCGGATTCTACCCTTTTCGGGTATTGCCACCGATTCTACCCTTTTCAGGGTCTGGTCCGGAAAGTTTTTCGGTACTCGCATGGATTCTACCTTTTCCAGGTACTGGCCCGGATTGTACCATTTTCGGGAATTCACCCCGATTCTACCCTATTCAGGGTCTGGTCCGGACAATTTTTCGGTACTCGCACGGATTCTACCTTTTCCCGGTACCGGCCCGGATTCTACCATTTTCGGGTATTGACACCGATTCTACCCTTATCAGGGTCTGGTCCGGACAGTTTTTCGGTACTCGCACGGATTCTACCTTTTCCCGGTACGGGCCCGGATTCTACCATTTTCGGGTAGTGACACCGATTCTAACCTTTTCAGGGTCTGGTCCGGACAGTTTTTCGGTACTGGCATGGATTCAACATTTTCCCGGTACCGGCCCGGATTCGACCATTTTCGGGTACTGACACCGATTCTACCCTTTTCAGGGTCTGGTCCGGACAGTTTTTCGGTACTCGCACGGATTCTACCTTTTCCCGGTACTGGCCCAGATTGTACCATTTTCGGGAATTCACCCCGATTCTACCCTATTCAGGGTCTGGTCCGGACAGTTTTTCGGTACTCGCACGGATTCTACCTTTTCCCGGTACGGGCCCGGATTCTACCATTTTCGGGTAGTGACACCGATCCTACCCTTTTCAGGTTCTGGTCCGGACAGTTTTTCGGTACTCGCATGGATTAAACCTTTTCCCTGTCCCGGCCCGGATTCTACCATTTTCGGGTACTGACACCGATTCTACCCTTTTCAGGGTCTGGTCCGAACAGTTTTTCGGTACTCGCACGGATTCTACCTTTTCTCGGTATCGGCCCGGATTCTACCCTTTTCGGGTATTGCCACCGATTCTACCCTTTTCAGGGTCTGGTCCGGAAAGTTTTTCGGTACTCGCATGGATTCTACCTTTTCCAGGTACTGGCCCGGATTGTACCATTTTCGGGAATTCACCCCGATTCTACCCTATTCAGGGTCTGGTCCGGACAATTTTTCGGTACTCGCACGGATTCTACCTTTTCCCGGTACGGGCCCGGATTCTACCATTTTCGGGTAGTGACACCGATTCTAAAATTTTCAGGGTCTGGTCCAGACAGTTTTTCGGTACTGGCATGGATTCAACATTTTCCTGGTACCGGCCCGGATTCTACCATTTTCGGGTACTGACACCGATTTTACCCTTTTCAGGGTCTGGTCCGAACAGTTTTTTCGGTACTCGCACGGATTCTACCTTTTCCCGGTACTGGCCCAGATTGTACAATTTTCGGGTATTCACACGGATTCTACCGTTTTCAGGGTCTGGTCCGGACTGTTTTTCGGTACTCGCATGGATTCTACCTTTTCCCGGTACAGGCCCGGATTGTACCATTTTCGGGTATTGACACCGATTCTACCGTTTTCAGGTACTCGGCCGGAGAGTTTCTCGGTACTCGCACGGATTCTACCTTTTCCCGGTACTGGCCCGGATTCTACCATTTTCGGGTATTGACACCAATTCTATCCTTTTCAGGTACTCGTCTGGATAGTTCATCGGTACTCGCACGGATTCGACCTTTTCCCGGTACTGGCCCGGATTCTTCCATTTTTGGGTATTGACACCGATTCTACCCTTTTCAGGGTCTGGTCCGGAGGGTTTTTCGGTACTCGCATGGATTCTACCTTTCCCCGGTACTGGCCCGGATTGTACAATTTTCGGGTATTCACACGGATTCTACCGTTTTCATGGTCTGGTCCGGACTGTTTTTCGGTACTCGCATGGATTCTACCTTTTCCCGGTACTGGCCCGGATTGTACCATTTTCGGGTATTGACACCGATTCTACCGTTTTCAGGTACTCGGCCGGACAGTTTATCGGTACTCGCACGGATTCTACCTTTTCCCGGTACTGGCCCAGATTGTACAATTTTCGGGTATTCACACGGATTCTACCGTTTTCAAGGTCTGGTCCGGACTGTTTTTTGGTACCCGCATGGATTCTACCTTTTCCCGGTACTGGCCCGGATTGTACCATTTTCGGGTATTGACTCCGATTCTACCGTTTTCAGGTACTCGGCCGGACAGTTTATCGGTATTCGCACGGATTCTACCTTTTCCCAGTACTGGCCCGGATTGTACCATTTTCGGGTATTGACACCGATTCTACCGTTTTCAGGTACTCGGCCAGACAGTTTATCGGTACTCGCACGGATTCTACCTTTTCCCGGTACTGGCCTAGATTGTACAATTTTCGGGTATTCACACGGATTCTACCGTTTTCAGGGTCTGGTCCGGACTGTTTTTTGGTACTCGCATGGATTCTACCTTTTCCCGGTACTGGCCCGGATTGTACAATTTTCGGGTATTCACACGGATTCTACCGTTTCGGGTATTGACACCGATTCTACCGTTTTCAGGTACTCGGCCGGACAGTTTATCGGTACTCGCACGGATTCTACCTTTTCCCGGTACTGGCCCGGAATTTACAATTTTCGGGTATTTACACGGATTCTACCGTTTTCAGGGTCTGGTCCGGACTGTTTTTCGGTACACGCATGGATTCTACCTTTTCCCGGTACTGGTCCGGATTGTACCATTTTCGGGTATTGACACCGATTCTACCGTTTTCGGGTACTCGGCCGGACAGTTTATCGGTACTCGCACGGATTCTACCTTTTCCCGGTACTGGCCCAGATTGTACCATTTTCGGGTATTGACACCGATTCTACCGTTTTCGGGTACTCGGCCGGACAGTTTATCGGTACTCGCACGGATTCTACCTTTTCCCGGTACTGGCCCAGATTGTACCATTTTCGGGTATTGACACCGATTCTACCGTTTTCAGGTACTCGGTCGGACAGTTTATCGGTACTCGCACGGATTCTACCTTTTCCCGGTACTGGCCCAGATTGTACAATTTTCGGGTATTCACACGGATTCTACCGTTTTCAGGGTCTGGTCCGGACTGTTTTTTGGTACTCGCATGGATTCTACCTTTTCCCGGTACTGGCCCGGATTGTACCATTTTCGGGTATTGACACAGATTCTACCGTTTTCAGGTACTCGGCCGGACAGTTTATCGGTATTCGCACGGATTCTACCTTTTCCCAGTACTGGCCCGGATTGTACCATTTTCGGGTATTGACACCGATTCTACCTTTTTCAGGTACTCGGCCGGACAGTTTATCGGTACTCGCACGGATTCTACCTTTTCCCGGTACTGGCCCGGAATTTACAATTTTCGGGTATTTACACGGATTCTACCGTTTTCAGGGTCTGGTCCGGACTGTTTTTCGGTACACGCATGGATTCTACCTTTTCCCGGTACTGGTCCGGATTGTACCATTTTCGGGTATTGACACCGATTCTACCGTTTTCGGGTACTCGGCCGGACAGTTTATCGGTACTCGCACGGATTCTACCTTTTCCCGGTACTGGCCCAGATTGTACCATTTTCGGGTATTGACACCGATTCTACCGTTTTCAGGTACTCGGTCGGACAGTTTATCGGTACTCGCACGGATTCTACCTTTTCCCGGTACTGGCCCGGATTGTACAATTTTCGGGTATTCACACGGATTCTACCGTTTTCAGGGTCTGGTCCGGACTGTTTTTCGGTACTCGCATGGATTCTACCTTTTCCCGGTACTGGCCCGGATTGTACCATTTTCGGGTATTGACACCGATTCTACCGTTTTCAGGTACTCGACCGAACAGTTTATCGGTATTCGCACGGATTCTACCTTTTCCCGGTACTGGTCCGGATTGTACCATTTTCGGGTATTGACACCGATTCTACCGTTTTCGGGTACTCGGCCGGACAGTTTATCGGTACTCGCACGGATTCTACCTTTTCCCGGTACTGGCCCGGATTGTACCATTTTCGGGTATTGACACCGATTCTACCGTTTTCAGGTATTCGGTCGGACAGTTTATCGGTACTCGCACGGATTCTACCTTTTCCCGGTACTGGCCCAGATTGTACAATTTTCGGGTATTCACACGGATTCTACCGTTCTCAGGGTCTGGTCCGGACTGTTTTTCGGTACTCGCATGGATTCTACCTTTTCCCGGTACAGGCCCGGATTGTACCATTTTCGGGTATTGACACCGATTCTACCGTTTTCAGTTACTCGGCCGGACAGTTTATCGGTACTCGCACGGATTCTACTTTTTCCCGGTACTGGCCCGGATTGTACCATTTTCGGGTATTGACACCGATTCTACCGTTTTCAGTTACTCGGCCGGACAGTTTATCGGTACTCGCACGGATTCTACCTTTTCCCGGTACTGGCCCGGATTGTACCATTTTCGGGTATTGACACCAATTCTATCCTTTTCAGGTACTCGTCTGGATAGTTCATCAGTACTCGCACGGATTCGACCGTTTCCCGGTACTGGGCCGGATTCTTCCATTTTCGTGTATTGACACCGATTCTACCCTTTTCAGGGTCTGGTCCGGAGGGTTTTTCGGTACTCGCATGGATTCTACCTTTTCCCGGTACTGGCCCGGATTGTACAATTTTCGGGTATTCACACGGATTCTACCGTTTTCATGGTCTGGTCCGGACTGTTTTTCGATACTCGCATGGATTCTACCTTTTCCCGGTACTGGCCCGGATTGTACCATTTTCGGGTATTGACACCGATTCTACCGTTTTCAGGTACTCGGTCGGACAGTTTATCGGTACTCGCACGGATTCTACCTTTTCCCGGTACTGGCCCGGATTGTACCATTTTCGGGTATTGACACCGATTCTACCGTTTTCAGGTACTCGGCCGGACAGTTTATCGGTACTCGCACGGATTCTACCTTTTCCCGGTACTGGCCCAGATTGTACAATTTTCGGGTATTCACACGGATTCTACCGTTTTCAGGGTTTGGTACGGACTGTTTTTTGGTACTCGCATGGATTCTACCTTTTCCCGGTACTGGCCGGGATTGTACCATTTTCGGGTATTGACACCGATTCTACCGTTTTCAGGTACTCGGCCGGACAGTTTATCGGTATTCGCACGGATTCTACCTTTTCCCAGTACTGGCCCGGATTGTACCATTTTCGGATATTGACACCGATTCTACCGTTTTCAGGTACTCGGCCGGACAGTTTATCGGTACTCGCACGGATTCTACCTTTTCCTGGTACTGTCCCAGATTGTACAATTTTCGGGTATTCACACGGATTCTACCGTTTTCAGGGTCTGGTTCGGACTGTTTTTCGGTACTCACATGGATTCTACCTTTTCCCGGTACTGGCCCGGATTGTACCATTTTCGGGTATTGACACCGATTCTACCGTTTTCAGGTACTCGGCCGAACAGTTTATCGGTATTCGCACGGATTCTACCTTTTCCCAGTACTGGCCCGGATTGTACCATTTTCGGGTATTGACACCGATTCTACCGTTTTCAGGTACTCGGCCGGACTGTTTATCGGTACTCGCACGGATTCTACCTTTTCCCGGTACTGGCTCGGATTGTACAATTTTCGGGTATTTACACGGATTCTACTTTTTTCAGGGTCTGGTCCGGACTGTTTTTCGGTACTCGCATGGATTCTACCTTTTCCCGGTACTGGCCCGGATTGTACCATTTTCGGGTATTGACACCGATTCTACCGTTTTCAGTTACTCGGCCGGACAGTTTATCGGTACTCGCACGGATTCTACCTTTTCCCGGTACTGGCCCGGATTGTACCATTTTCGGGTATTGACACCGATTCTACCGTTTTCAGGTACTCGGCCGGACAGTTTATCGGTACTCGCACGGATTCTACCTTTTCTCGGTACTGGCCCGGATTGTACAATTTTCGGGTATTCACACGGATTCTACCGTTCTCAGGGTCTGGTCAAGACTGTTTTTCGGTACTCGCACGGATTCTGCCTTTTCCCGGTACAGGCCCGGATTGTACCATTTTCGGGTATTGACACCGATTCTACCGTTTTCAGGTACTCGGCCAGACAGTTTATCGGTACTCGCACGGATTCTACCTTTTCCCGGTACTGGCCCGGATTGTACCATTTTCGGGTATTGACACCGATTCTACCGTTTTCAGGTACTCGGCCGGACTGTTTATCGGTACTCGCACGGATTCTACCTTTTCCCGGTACTGGCTCGGATTGTACAATTTTCGGGTATTTACACGGATTCTACTTTTTTCAGGGTCTGGTCCGGACTGTTTTTCGGTACTCGCATGGATTCTACCTTTTCCCGGTACTGGCCCGGATTGTACCATTTTCGGGTATTGACACCGATTCTACCGTTTTCAGTTACTCGGCCGGACAGTTTATCGGTACTCGCACGGATGCTACCTTTTCCCGGTATTGGCCCGGATTGTACCATTTTCGGGTATTGACACCGATTCTACCGTTTTCAGGTACTCGGCCGGACAGTTTATCGGTACTCGCACGGATTCTACCTTTTCCCGGTACTGGCCCGGATTGTACAATTTTCGGGTATTCACACGGATTCTACCGTTCTCAGGGTCTGGTCAAGACTGTTTTTCGGTACTCGCACGGATTCTACCTTTTCCCGGTACAGGCCCGGATTGTACCATTTTCGGGTATTGACACCGATTCTACCGTTTTCAGGTACTCGGCCAGACAGTTTATCGGTACTCGCACGGATTCTACCTTTTCCCGGTACTGGCCCGGATTGTACCATTTTCGGGTATTGACACCAATTCTATCCTTTTCAGGTACTCGTCTGGATAGTTCATCGGTACTCGCACGGATTCGACCTTTTCCCGGTACTGGCCCGGATTCTTCCATTTTCGGGTATTGACACCGATTCTACCCTTTTCAGGGTCTGGTCCGGACGGTTTTTCGGTACTCGCATGGATTCTACCTTTTCCCGGTACTGGCCCGTATTGTACAATTTTCGGATATTCACACGGATTCTACCGTTTTCATGGTCTGGTACGGACTGTTTTTCGGTACTCGCATGGATTCTACCTTTTCCCGGTACTGGACCGGATTGTACCATTTTCGGGTATTGACACCGATTCTACCGTTTTCAGGTACTCGGTCGGACAGTTTATCGGTACTCGCACGGATTCTACCTTTTCCCGGTACTGGCCCGTATTGTACAATTTTCGGGTATTCACACGGATTCTACCGTTTTCAGGGTCTGGTCCGGACTGTTTTTCGGTACTCGCATGGATTCTACCTTTTCCCTGTACTGGCCCGGATTGTACCATTTTCGGGTATTGACACCGATTCTACCGTTTTTAGGTACTCGGCCGGACAGTTTATCGGTACTCGCACGGATTCTACCTTTTCCCGGTACTGGCCTGGATTGTACCATTTTCGGGGATTGACACCATTTCTATCCTTTTCAAGTACTCGGCCGGACAGTTTATCGGTACTCGCACGGATTCTACCTTTTCCCCGTACTGGCCCGGATTGTACCATTTTCAGGTATTGACACCGATTCTACCGTTTTCAGGTACTCGGCCGGACAGTTTATCGGTACTCGCACGGATTCTACCTTTTCCCGGTACTGGCTCAGATTGTACAATTTTCGGGTATTCACACGGATTCTACCGTTTTCAGGGTCTGGTCCGGACTGTTTTTCGGTACTCGCATGGATTCTACTTTTTCCCGGTACAGGCCCGGATTGTACCATTTTCGGGTATTGACACCGATTCTACCGTTTTCAGGTACTCGGCCGGACTGTTTATCGGTACTCGCACGGATTCTACCTTTTCCCGGTACTGGCTCGGATTGTACAATTTTCGGGTATTTACACGGATTCTACTTTTTTCAGGGTCTGGTCCGGACTGTTTTTCGGTACTCGCATGGATTCTACCTTTTCCCGGTACTGGCCCGGATTGTACCATTTTCGGGTATTGACACCGATTCTACCGTTTTCAGTTACTCGGCCGGACAGTTTATCGGTACTCGCACGGATTCTACCTTTTCCCGGTATTGGCCCGGATTGTACCATTTTCGGGTATTGACACCGATTCTACCGTTTTCAGGTACTCGGCCGGACAGTTTATCGGTACTCGCACGGATTCTACCTTTTCCCGGTACTGGCCCGGATTGTACAATTTTCGGGTATTCACACGGATTCTACCGTTCTCAGGGTCTGGTCAAGACTGTTTTTCGGTACTCGCACGGATTCTACCTTTTCCCGGTACTGGCCCGGATTGTACCATTTTCGGGTATTGACACCGATTCTACCGTTTTCAGGTACTCGGCCAGACAGTTTATCGGTACTCGCACGGATTCTACCTTTTCCCGGTACTGGCCCGGATTGTACCATTTTCGGGTATTGACACCAATTCTATCCTTTTCAGGTACTCGTCTGGATAGTTCATCGGTACTCGCACGGATTCGACCTTTTCCCGGTACTGGCCCGGATTCTTCCATTTTCGGGTATTGACACCGATTCTACCCTTTTCAGGGTCTGGTCCGGACGGTTTTTCGGTACTCGCATGGATTCTACCTTTTCCCGGTACTGGCCCGTATTGTACAATTTTCGGATATTCACACGGATTCTACCGTTTTCATGGTCTGGTCCGGACTGTTTTTCGGTACTCGCATGGATTCTACCTTTTCCCGGTACTGGACCGGATTGTACCATTTTCGGGTATTGACACCGATTCTACCGTTTTCAGGTACTCGGTCGGACAGTTTATCGGTACTCGCACGGATTCTACCTTTTCCCGGTACTGGCCCGTATTGTACAATTTTCGGGTATTCACACGGATTCTACCGTTTTCAGGGTCTGGTCCGGACTGTTTTTCGGTACTCGCATGGATTCTACCTTTTCCCGGTACTGGCCCGGATTGTACCATTTTCGGGTATTGACACCGATTCTACCGTTTTTAGGTACTCGGCCGGACAGTTTATCGGTACTCGCACGGATTCTACCTTTTCCCGGTACTGGCTCAGATTGTACAATTTTCGGGTATTCACACGGATTCTACCGTTTTCAGGGTCTGGTCCGGACTGTTTTTCGGTACTCGCATGGATTCTACTTTTTCCCGGTACAGGCCCGGATTGTACCATTTTCGGGTATTGACACCGATTCTACCGTTTTCAGGTACTCGGCCGGACAGTTTATCGGTACTCGCACGGATTCTACCTTTTCCCGGTACTGGCCCAGATTGTACAATTTTCGGGTATTCACACGGATTCTACCGTTTTCAGGGTTTGGTACGGACTGTTTTTTGGTACTCGCATGGATTCTACCTTTTCCTGGTACTGGCCGGGATTGTACCATTTTCGGGTATTGACACCGATTCTACCGTTTTCAGGTACTCGGCCGGACAGTTTATCGGTATTCGCACGGATTCTACCTTTTCCCAGTACTGGCCCGGATTGTACCATTTTCGGATATTGACACCGATTCTACCGTTTTCAGGTACTCGGCCGGACAGTTTATCGGTACTCGCACGGATTCTACCTTTTCCCGGTACTGTCCCAGATTGTACAATTTTCGGGTATTCACACGGATTCTACCGTTTTCAGGGTCTGGTTCGGACTGTTTTTCGGTACTCACATGGATTCTACCTTTTCCCGGTACTGGCCCGGATTGTACCATTTTCGGGTATTGACACCGATTCTACCGTTTTCAGGTACTCGGCCGAACAGTTTATCGGTATTCGCACGGATTCTACCTTTTCCCAGTACTGGCCCGGATTGTACCATTTTCGGGTATTGACACCGATTCTACCGTTTTCAGGTACTCGGCCGGACTGTTTATCGGTATTCGCACGGATTCTACCTTTTCCCGGTACTGGCCCGGATTGTCCAATTTTCGGGTATTCACACGGATTCTACCGTTCTCAGGGTCTGGTCAAGACTGTTTTTCGGTACTCGCAGGGATTCTACCTTTTCCCGGTACAGGCCCGAATTGTACCATTTTCGGGTATTGACACCGATTCTACCGTTTTCAGGTACTCGGCCAGACAATTTATCGGTACTCGCACGGATTCTACCTTTTCCCGGTACTGGCCCGGATTGTACCATTTTCGTGTATTGACACCAATTCTATCCTTTTCAGGTACTCGTCTGGATAGTTCATCGGTACTCGCACGGATTCGACCTTTTCCCGGTACTGGCCCGGATTCTTCCATTTTCGGGTATTGACACCGATTCTACCCTTTTCAGGGTCTGGTCCGGACGGTTTTTCGGTACTCGCATGGATTCTACCTTTTCCCGGTACTGGCCCGTATTGTACAATTTTCGGGTATTCACACGGATTCTACCGTTTTCATGGTCTGGTCCGGACTGTTTTTCGGTACTCGCATGGATTCTACCTTTTCCCGGTACTGGACCGGATTGTACCATTTTCGGGTATTGACACCGATTCTACCGTTTTCAGTTACTCGGCCGGACAGTTTATCGGTACTCGCACGGATTCTACCTTTTCCCGGTACTGGCCCGGATTGTACCATTTTCGGGTATTGACACCAATTCTATCCTTTTCAGGTACTCGTCTGGATAGTTCATCGGTACTCGCACGGATTCGACCTTTTCCCGGTACTGGCCCGGATTCTTCCATTTTCGGGTATTGACACAGATTCTACCCTTTTCAGGGTCTGGTCCGGACGGTTTTTCGGTACTCGCATGGATTCTACCTTTTCCCGGTACTGGCTCGGATTGTACAATTTTCGGGTATTCACACGGATTCTACCGTTTTCATGGTCTGGTCCGGACTGTTTTTCGGTACTCGCATGGATTCTACCTTTTCCCGGTACTGGCCCGGATTGTACCATTTTCGGGTATTCACACCGATTCTACCGTTTTCAGGTACTCGGTCGGACAGTTTATCGGTACTCGCACGGATTCTACCTTTTCTCGGTACTGGCCCGGATTGTACAATTTTCGGGTATTCACACGGATTCTACCGTTTTCAGGGTCTGGTTCGGACTGTTTTTCGGTACTCGCATGGATTCTACCTTTTCCCGGTACTGGCCCGGATTGTACCATTTTCGGGTATTGACACCGATTCTACCGTTTTCAGGTACTCGGCCGGACAGTTTATCGGTACACGCACGGATTCTACCTTTTCCCGGTACTGGCTCGGATTGTACAATTTTCGGGTATTTACACGGATTCTACTTTTTTCAGGGTCTGGTCCGGACTGTTTTTCGGTACTCGCATGGATTCTACCTTTTCCCGGTACTGGCCCGGATTGTACCATTTTCGGGTATTGACACCGATTCTACCGTTTTCAGTTACTCGGCCGGACAGTTTATCGGTACTCGCACGGATTCTACCTTTTCCCGGTACTGGCCCGGATTGTACCATTTTCGGGTATTGACACCGATTCTACCGTTTTCAGGTACTCGGCCGGACAGTTTATCGGTACTCGCACGGATTCTACCTTTTCCCGGTACTGGCCCGGATTGTACAATTTTCGGGTATTCACACGGATTCTACCGTTCTCAGGGTCTGGTCAAGACTGTTTTTCGGTACTCGCATGGATTCTACCTTTTCCCGGTACAGGCCCGGATTGTACCATTTTCGGGTATTGACACCGATTCTACCGTTTTCAGGTACTCGGCCAGACAGTTTATCGGTACTCACACGGATTCTACCTTTTCCCGGTACTGGCCCGGATTGTACCATTTTCGTGTATTGAAACCAATTCTATCCTTTTCAGGTACTCGTCTGGATAGTTCATCGGTGCTCGCACGGATTCGACCTTTTCCCGGTACTGGCCCGGATTCTTCCATTTTCGGGTATTGACACCGATTCTACCCTTTTCAGGGTCTGGTCCGGACGGTTTTTCGGTACTCGCATGGATTCTACCTTTTCCCGGTACTGGCCCGTATTGTACAATTTTCGGGTATTCACACGGATTCTACCGTTTTCATGGTCTGGTCCGGACTGTTTTTCGGTACTCGCATGGATTCTACCTTTTCCCGGTACTGGACCGGATTGTACCATTTTCGGGTATTGACACCGATTCTACCGTTTTCAGGTAGTCGGTCGGACAGTTTATCGGTACTCGCACGGATTCTACCTTTTCCCGGTACTGGCCCGTATTGTACAATTTTCGGGTATTCACACGGATTCTACCGTTTTCAGGGTCTGGTCCGGACTGTTTTTCGGTACTCGCATGGATTCTACCTTTTCCCGGTACTGGCCCGGATTGTACCATTTTCGGGTATTGACACCGATTCTACCGTTTTCAGTTACTCGGCCGGACAGTTTATCGGTACTCGCACGGATTCTACCTTTTCCCGGTACTGGCCCGGATTGTACCATTTTCGGGTATTGACACCGATTCTACCGTTTTCAGGTACTCGGCCGGACAGTTTATCGGTACTCGCACGGATTCTACCTTTTCCCGGTACTGGCCCGGATTGTACAATTTTCGGGTATTCACACGGATTCTACCGTTCTCAGGGTCTGGTCAAGACTGTTTTTCGGTACTCGCATGGATTCTACCTTTTCCCGGTACAGGCCCGGATTGTACCATTTTCGGGTATTGACACCGATTCTACCGTTTTCAGGTACTCGGCCAGACAGTTTATCGGTACTCACACGGATTCTACCTTTTCCCGGTACTGGCCCGGATTGTACCATTTTCGTGTATTGAAACCAATTCTATCCTTTTCAGGTACTCGTCTGGATAGTTCATCGGTGCTCGCACGGATTCGACCTTTTCCCGGTACTGGCCCGGATTCTTCCATTTTCGGGTATTGACACCGATTCTACCCTTTTCAGGGTCTGGTCCGGACGGTTTTTCGGTACTCGCATGGATTCTACCTTTTCCCGGTACTGGCCCGTATTGTACAATTTTCGGGTATTCACACGGATTCTACCGTTTTCATGGTCTGGTCCGGACTGTTTTTCGGTACTCGCATGGATTCTACCTTTTCCCGGTACTGGACCGGATTGTACCATTTTCGGGTATTGACACCGATTCTACCGTTTTCAGGTAGTCGGTCGGACAGTTTATCGGTACTCGCACGGATTCTACCTTTTCCCGGTACTGGCCCGTATTGTACAATTTTCGGGTATTCACACGGATTCTACCGTTTTCATGGTCTGGTCCGGACTGTTTTTCGGTACTCGCATGGATTCTACCTTTTCCCGGTACTGGACCGGATTGTACCATTTTCGGGTATTGACACCGATTCTACCGTTTTCAGGTAGTCGGTCGGACAGTTTATCGGTACTCGCACGGATTCTACCTTTTCCCGGTACTGGCCCGTATTGTACAATTTTCGGGTATTCACACGGATTCTACCGTTTTCAGGGTCTGGTCCGGACTGTTTTTCGGTACTCGCATGGATTCTACCTTTTCCCGGTACTGGCCCGGATTGTACCATTTTCGGGTATTGACACCGATTCTACCGTTTTCAGTTACTCGGCCGGACAGTTTATCGGTACTCTCACGGATTCTACTTTTTCCCGGTACTGGCCCGGATTGTACCATTTTCGGGTATTGACACCGATTCTACCGTTTTCAGTTACTCGGCCGGACAGTTTATCGGTACTCGCACGGATTCTACCTTTTCCCGGTACTGGCCCGGATTGTACCATTTTCGGGTATTGACACCAATTCTATCCTTTTCAGGTACTCGTCTGGATAGTTCATCGGTACTCGCACGGATTCGACCTTTTCCCGGTACTGGCCCGGATTCTTCCATTTTCGGGTATTGACACCGATTCTACCCTTTTCAGGGTCTGGTCCGGACGGTTTTTCGGTACTCGCATGGAGTCTACCTTTTCCCGGTACTGGCCCGTATTGTACAATTTTCGGGTATTCACACGGATTCTACCGTTTTCAAGGTCTGGTCCGGACTGTTTTTCGGTACTCGCATGGATTCTACCTTTTCCCGGTACTGGCCCGGATTGTACCATTTTCGGGTATTGACACCGATTCTACCGTTTTTAGGTACTCGGCCGGACAGTTTATCGGTACTCGCACGGATTCTACCTTTTCCCGGTACTGGCCTGGATTGTACCATTTTCGGGTATTGACACCATTTCTATCCTTTTCAAGTACTCGGCCGGACAGTTTATCGGTACTCGCACGGATTCTACCTTTTCCCGGTACTGGCCCAGATTGTACAATTTTCGGGTATTCACACGGATTCTACCGTTTTCAGGGTTTGGTCCGGACTGTTTTTCGGTAAACGCATGGATTCTACCTTTTCCCGGTACTTGCCCGGATTGTACCATTTTCGGGTATTGACACCGATTCTACCGTTTTTAGGTACTCGGCCGGACAGTTTATCGGTACTCGCACGGATTCTACCTTTTCCCAGTACTGGCCCGGATTGTACCATTTTCGGGTATTGACACCGATTCTACCGTTTTCAGGTACTCGGCCGGACAGTTTATCGGTACTCGCACGGATTCTACCTTTTCCTGGTACTGTCCCAGATTGTACAATTTTCGGGTATTCACACGGATTCTACCGTTTTCAGGGTCTGGTTCGGACTGTTTTTCGGTACTCACATGGATTCTACCTTTTCCCGGTACTGGCCCGGATTGTACCATTTTCGGGTATTGACACCGATTCTACCGTTTTCAGGTACTCGGCCGAACAGTTTATCGGTATTCGCACGGATTCTACCTTTTCCAAGTACTGGCCCGGATTGTACCATTTTCGGGTATTGACACCGATTCTACCGTTTTCAGGTACTCGGCCGGACTGTTTATCGGTACTCGCACGGATTCTACCTTTTCCCGGTACTGGCTCGGATTGTACAATTTTCGGGTATTTACACGGATTCTACTTTTTTCAGGGTCTGGTCCGGACTGTTTTTCGGTACTCGCATGGATTCTACCTTTTCCCGGTACTGGCCCGGATTGTACCATTTTCGGGTATTGACACCGATTCTACCGTTTTCAGTTACTCGGCCGGACAGTTTATCGGTACTCGCACGGATTCTACCTTTTCCCGGTACTGGCCCGGATTGTACCATTTTCGGGTATTGACACCGATTCTACCGTTTTCAGGTACTCGGCCGGACAGTTTATCGGTACTCGCACGGATTCTACCTTTTCCTGGTACTGTCCCAGATTGTACAATTTTCGGGTATTCACACGGATTCTACCGTTTTCAGGGTCTGGTTCGGACTGTTTTTCGGTACTCACATGGATTCTACCTTTTCCCGGTACTGGCCCGGATTGTACCATTTTCGGGTATTGACACCGATTCTACCGTTTTCAGTTACTCGGCCGGACAGTTTATCGGTACTCGCACGGATTCTACCTTTTCCCGGTACTGGACCGGATTGTACCATTTTCGGGTATTGACACCGATTCTACCGTTTTCAGGTAGTCGGTCGGACAGTTTATCGGTACTCGCACGGATTCTACCTTTTCCCGGTACTGGCCCGTATTGTACAATTTTCGGGTATTCACACGGATTCTACCGTTTTCAGGGTCTGGTCCGGACTGTTTTTCGGTACTCGCATGGATTCTACCTTTTCCCGGTACTGGCCCGGATTGTACCATTTTCGGGTATTGACACCGATTCTACCGTTTTCAGTTACTCGGCCGGACAGTTTATCGGTACTCGCACGGATTCTACCTTTTCCCGGTATTGGCCCGGATTGTACCATTTTCGGGTATTGACACCGATTCTACCGTTTTCAGGTACTCGGCCGGACAGTTTATCGGTACTCGCACGGATTCTACCTTTTCCCGGTACTGGCCCGGATTGTACAATTTTCGGGTATTCACACGGATTCTACCGTTCTCAGGGTCTGGTCAAGACTGTTTTTCGGTACTCGCATGGATTCTACCTTTTCCCGGTACAGGCCCGGATTGTACCATTTTCGGGTATTGACACCGATTCTACCGTTTTCAGGTACTCGGCCAGACAGTTTATCGGTACTCGCACGGATTCTACCTTTTCCCGGTACTGGCCCGGATTGTACCATTTTCGTGTATTGAAACCAATTCTATCCTTTTCAGGTACTCGTCTGGATAGTTCATCGGTGCTCGCACGGATTCGACCTTTTCCCGGTACTGGCCCGGATTCTTCCATTTTCGGGTATTGACACCGATTCTACCCTTTTCAGGGTCTGGTCCGGACGGTTTTTGGTACTCGCATGGATTCTACCTTTTCCCGGTAGTGGCCCGTATTGTACAATTTTCGGGTATTCACACGGATTCTACCGTTTTCATGGTCTGGTCCGGACTGTTTTTCGGTACTCGCATGGATTCTACCTTTTCCCGGTACTGGACCGGATTGTACCATTTTCGGGTATTGACACCGATTCTACCGTTTTCAGGTAGTCGGTCGGACAGTTTATCGGTACTCGCACGGATTCTACCTTTTCCCGGTACTGGCCCGTATTGTACAATTTTCGGGTATTCACACGGATTCTACCGTTTTCAGGGTCTGGTCCGGACTGTTTTTCGGTACTCGCATGGATTCTACCTTTTCCCGGTACTGGCCCGGATTGTACCATTTTCGGGTATTGACACCGATTCTACCGTTTTCAGTTACTCGGCCGGACAGTTTATCGGTACTCTCACGGATTCTACTTTTTCCCGGTACTGGCCCGGATTGTACCATTTTCGGGTATTGACACCGATTCTACCGTTTTCAGTTACTCGGCCGGACAGTTTATCGGTACTCGCACGGATTCTACCTTTTCCCGGTACTGGCCCGGATTGTACCATTTTCGGGTATTGACACCAATTCTATCCTTTTCAGGTACTCGTCTGGATAGTTCATCGGTACTCGCACGGATTCGACCTTTTCCCGGTACTGGCCCGGATTCTTCCATTTTCGGGTATTGACACCGATTCTACCCTTTTCAGGGTCTGGTCCGGACGGTTTTTCGGTACTCGCATGGAGTCTACCTTTTCCCGGTACTGGCCCGTATTGTACAATTTTCGGGTATTCACACGGATTCTACCGTTTTCAAGGTCTGGTCCGGACTGTTTTTCGGTACTCGCATGGATTCTACCTTTTCCCGGTACTGGCCCGGATTGTACCATTTTCGGGTATTGACACCGATTCTACCGTTTTTAGGTACTCGGCCGGACAGTTTATCGGTACTCGCACGGATTCTACCTTTTCCCGGTACTGGCCTGGATTGTACCATTTTCGGGTATTGACACCATTTCTATCCTTTTCAAGTACTCGGCCGGACAGTTTATCGGTACTCGCACGGATTCTACCTTTTCCCGGTACTGGCCCAGATTGTACAATTTTCGGGTATTCACACGGATTCTACCGTTTTCAGGGTTTGGTCCGGACTGTTTTTCGGTAAACGCATGGATTCTACCTTTTCCCGGTACTTGCCCGGATTGTACCATTTTCGGGTATTGACACCGATTCTACCGTTTTTAGGTACTCGGCCGGACAGTTTATCGGTACTCGCACGGATTCTACCTTTTCCCAGTACTGGCCCGGATTGTACCATTTTCGGGTATTGACACCGATTCTACCGTTTTCAGGTACTCGGCCGGACAGTTTATCGGTACTCGCACGGATTCTACCTTTTCCTGGTACTGTCCCAGATTGTACAATTTTCGGGTATTCACACGGATTCTACCGTTTTCAGGGTCTGGTTCGGACTGTTTTTCGGTACTCACATGGATTCTACCTTTTCCCGGTACTGGCCCGGATTGTACCATTTTCGGGTATTGACACCGATTCTACCGTTTTCAGGTACTCGGCCGAACAGTTTATCGGTATTCGCACGGATTCTACCTTTTCCAAGTACTGGCCCGGATTGTACCATTTTCGGGTATTGACACCGATTCTACCGTTTTCAGGTACTCGGCCGGACTGTTTATCGGTACTCGCACGGATTCTACCTTTTCCCGGTACTGGCTCGGATTGTACAATTTTCGGGTATTTACACGGATTCTACTTTTTTCAGGGTCTGGTCCGGACTGTTTTTCGGTACTCGCATGGATTCTACCTTTTCCCGGTACTGGCCCGGATTGTACCATTTTCGGGTATTGACACCGATTCTACCGTTTTCAGTTACTCGGCCGGACAGTTTATCGGTACTCGCACGGATTCTACCTTTTCCCGGTACTGGCCCGGATTGTACCATTTTCGGGTATTGACACCGATTCTACCGTTTTCAGGTACTCGGCCGGACAGTTTATCGGTACTCGCACGGATTCTACCTTTTCCTGGTACTGTCCCAGATTGTACAATTTTCGGGTATTCACACGGATTCTACCGTTTTCAGGGTCTGGTTCGGACTGTTTTTCGGTACTCACATGGATTCTACCTTTTCCCGGTACTGGCCCGGATTGTACCATTTTCGGGTATTGACACCGATTCTACCGTTTTCAGTTACTCGGCCGGACAGTTTATCGGTACTCGCACGGATTCTACCTTTTCCCGGTACTGGACCGGATTGTACCATTTTCGGGTATTGACACCGATTCTACCGTTTTCAGGTAGTCGGTCGGACAGTTTATCGGTACTCGCACGGATTCTACCTTTTCCCGGTACTGGCCCGTATTGTACAATTTTCGGGTATTCACACGGATTCTACCGTTTTCAGGGTCTGGTCCGGACTGTTTTTCGGTACTCGCATGGATTCTACCTTTTCCCGGTACTGGCCCGGATTGTACCATTTTCGGGTATTGACACCGATTCTACCGTTTTCAGTTACTCGGCCGGACAGTTTATCGGTACTCGCACGGATTCTACCTTTTCCCGGTATTGGCCCGGATTGTACCATTTTCGGGTATTGACACCGATTCTACCGTTTTCAGGTACTCGGCCGGACAGTTTATCGGTACTCGCACGGATTCTACCTTTTCCCGGTACTGGCCCGGATTGTACAATTTTCGGGTATTCACACGGATTCTACCGTTCTCAGGGTCTGGTCAAGACTGTTTTTCGGTACTCGCATGGATTCTACCTTTTCCCGGTACAGGCCCGGATTGTACCATTTTCGGGTATTGACACCGATTCTACCGTTTTCAGGTACTCGGCCAGACAGTTTATCGGTACTCGCACGGATTCTACCTTTTCCCGGTACTGGCCCGGATTGTACCATTTTCGTGTATTGAAACCAATTCTATCCTTTTCAGGTACTCGTCTGGATAGTTCATCGGTGCTCGCACGGATTCGACCTTTTCCCGGTACTGGCCCGGATTCTTCCATTTTCGGGTATTGACACCGATTCTACCCTTTTCAGGGTCTGGTCCGGACGGTTTTTGGTACTCGCATGGATTCTACCTTTTCCCGGTAGTGGCCCGTATTGTACAATTTTCGGGTATTCACACGGATTCTACCGTTTTCATGGTCTGGTCCGGACTGTTTTTCGGTACTCGCATGGATTCTACCTTTTCCCGGTACTGGACCGGATTGTACCATTTTCGGGTATTGACACCGATTCTACCGTTTTCAGGTAGTCGGTCGGACAGTTTATCGGTACTCGCACGGATTCTACCTTTTCCCGGTACTGGCCCGTATTGTACAATTTTCGGGTATTCACACGGATTCTACCGTTTTCAGGGTCTGGTCCGGACTGTTTTTCGGTACTCGCATGGATTCTACCTTTTCCCGGTACTGGCCCGGATTGTACCATTTTCGGGTATTGACACCGATTCTACCGTTTTCAGTTACTCGGCCGGACAGTTTATCGGTACTCTCACGGATTCTACTTTTTCCCGGTACTGGCCCGGATTGTACCATTTTCGGGTATTGACACCGATTCTACCGTTTTCAGTTACTCGGCCGGACAGTTTATCGGTACTCGCACGGATTCTACCTTTTCCCGGTACTGGCCCGGATTGTACCATTTTCGGGTATTGACACCAATTCTATCCTTTTCAGGTACTCGTCTGGATAGTTCATCGGTACTCGCACGGATTCGACCTTTTCCCGGTACTGGCCCGGATTCTTCCATTTTCGGGTATTGACACCGATTCTACCCTTTTCAGGGTCTGGTCCGGACGGTTTTTCGGTACTCGCATGGAGTCTACCTTTTCCCGGTACTGGCCCGTATTGTACAATTTTCGGGTATTCACACGGATTCTACCGTTTTCAAGGTCTGGTCCGGACTGTTTTTCGGTACTCGCATGGATTCTACCTTTTCCCGGTACTGGCCCGGATTGTACCATTTTCGGGTATTGACACCGATTCTACCGTTTTTAGGTACTCGGCCGGACAGTTTATCGGTACTCGCACGGATTCTACCTTTTCCCGGTACTGGCCTGGATTGTACCATTTTCGGGTATTGACACCATTTCTATCCTTTTCAAGTACTCGGCCGGACAGTTTATCGGTACTCGCACGGATTCTACCTTTTCCCGGTACTGGCCCAGATTGTACAATTTTCGGGTATTCACACGGATTCTACCGTTTTCAGGGTTTGGTCCGGACTGTTTTTCGGTAAACGCATGGATTCTACCTTTTCCCGGTACTTGCCCGGATTGTACCATTTTCGGGTATTGACACCGATTCTACCGTTTTTAGGTACTCGGCCGGACAGTTTATCGGTACTCGCACGGATTCTACCTTTTCCCAGTACTGGCCCGGATTGTACCATTTTCGGGTATTGACACCGATTCTACCGTTTTCAGGTACTCGGCCGGACAGTTTATCGGTACTCGCACGGATTCTACCTTTTCCTGGTACTGTCCCAGATTGTACAATTTTCGGGTATTCACACGGATTCTACCGTTTTCAGGGTCTGGTTCGGACTGTTTTTCGGTACTCACATGGATTCTACCTTTTCCCGGTACTGGCCCGGATTGTACCATTTTCGGGTATTGACACCGATTCTACCGTTTTCAGGTACTCGGCCGAACAGTTTATCGGTATTCGCACGGATTCTACCTTTTCCAAGTACTGGCCCGGATTGTACCATTTTCGGGTATTGACACCGATTCTACCGTTTTCAGGTACTCGGCCGGACTGTTTATCGGTACTCGCACGGATTCTACCTTTTCCCGGTACTGGCTCGGATTGTACAATTTTCGGGTATTTACACGGATTCTACTTTTTTCAGGGTCTGGTCCGGACTGTTTTTCGGTACTCGCATGGATTCTACCTTTTCCCGGTACTGGCCCGGATTGTACCATTTTCGGGTATTGACACCGATTCTACCGTTTTCAGTTACTCGGCCGGACAGTTTATCGGTACTCGCACGGATTCTACCTTTTCCCGGTACTGGCCCGGATTGTACCATTTTCGGGTATTGACACCGATTCTACCGTTTTCAGGTACTCGGCCGGACAGTTTATCGGTACTCGCACGGATTCTACCTTTTCCTGGTACTGTCCCAGATTGTACAATTTTCGGGTATTCACACGGATTCTACCGTTTTCAGGGTCTGGTTCGGACTGTTTTTCGGTACTCACATGGATTCTACCTTTTCCCGGTACTGGCCCGGATTGTACCATTTTCGGGTATTGACACCGATTCTACCGTTTTCAGGTACTCGGCCGAACAGTTTATCGGTATTCGCACGGATTCTACCTTTTCCCAGTACTGGCCCGGATTGTACCATTTTCGGGTATTGACACCGATTCTACCGTTTTCAGGTTCTCGGCCGGACTGTTTATCGGTACTCGCACGGATTCTACCTTTTCCCGGTACTGGCTCGGATTGTACAATTTTCGGGTATTTACACGGATTCTACTTTTTTCAGGGTCTGGTCCGGACTGTTTTTCGGTACTCGCATGGATTCTACCTTTTCCCGGTACTGGCCCGGATTGTACCATTTTCGGGTATTGACACCGATTCTACCGTTTTCAGTTACTCGGCCGGACAGTTTATCGGTACTCGCACGGATTCTACCTTTTCCCGGTACTGGCCCGGATTGTACCATTTTCGGGTATTGACACCGATTCTACCGTTTTCAGGTACTCGGCCGGACAGTTTATCGGTACTCGCACGGATTCTACCTTTTCCTGGTACTGTCCCAGATTGTACAATTTTCGGGTATTCACACGGATTCTACCGTTTTCAGGGTCTGGTTCGGACTGTTTTTCGGTACTCACATGGATTCTACCTTTTCCCGGTACTGGCCCGGATTGTACCATTTTCGGGTATTGACACCGATTCTACCGTTTTCAGGTACTCGGCCGAACAGTTTATCGGTATTCGCACGGATTCTACCTTTTCCCAGTACTGGCCCGGATTGTACCATTTTCGGGTATTGACACCGATTCTACCGTTTTCAGGTTCTCGGCCGGACTGTTTATCGGTACTCGCACGGATTCTACCTTTTCCCGGTACTGGCTCGGATTGTACAATTTTCGGGTATTTACACGGATTCTACTTTTTTCAGGGTCTGGTCCGGACTGTTTTTCGGTACTCGCATGGATTCTACCTTTTCCCGGTACTGGCCCGGATTGTACCATTTTCGGGTATTGACACCGATTCTACCGTTTTCAGTTACTCGGCCGGACAGTTTATCGGTACTCGCACGGATTCTACCTTTTCCCGGTACTGGCCCGGATTGTACCATTTTCGGGTATTGACACCGATTCTACCGTTTTCAGGTACTCGGCCGGACAGTTTATCGGTACTCGCACGGATTCTACCTTTTCCCGGTACTGGCCCGGATTGTACAATTTTCGGGTATTCACACGGATTCTACCGTTCTCAGGGTCTGGTCAAGACTGTTTTTCGGTACTCGCACGGATTCTACCTTTTCCCGGTACAGGCCCGGATTGTACCATTTTCGGGTATTGACACCGATTCTACCGTTTTCAGGTACTCGGCCAGACAGTTTATCGGTACTCGCACGGATTCTACCTTTTCCCGGTACTGGCCCGGATTGTACCATTTTCGTGTATTGAAACCAATTCTATCCTTTTCAGGTACTCGTCTGGATAGTTCATCGGTGCTCGCACGGATTCGACCTTTTCCCGGTACTGGCCCGGATTCTTCCATTTTCGGGTATTGACACCGATTCTACCCTTTTCAGGGTCTGGTCCAGACGGTTTTTCGGTACTCGCATGGATTCTACCTTTTCCCGGTACTGGCCCGTATTGTACAATTTTCGGGTATTCACACGGATTCTACCGTTTTCATGGTCTGGTCCGGACTGTTTTTCGGTACTCGCATGGATTCTACCTTTTCCCGGTACTGGACCGGATTGTACCATTTTCGGGTATTGACACCGATTCTACCGTTTTCAGGTAGTCGGTCGGACAGTTTATCGGTACTCGCACGGATTCTACCTTTTCCCGGTACTGGCCCGTATTGTACAATTTTCGGGTATTCACACGGATTCTACCGTTTTCAGGGTCTGGTCCGGACTGTTTTTCGGTACTCGCATGGATTCTACCTTTTCCCGGTACTGGCCCGGATTGTACCATTTTCGGGTATTGACACCGATTCTACCGTTTTCAGGTACTCGGCCGGACAGTTTATCGGTACTCGCACGGATTCTACCTTTTCCTGGTACTGTCCCAGATTGTACAATTTTCGGGTATTCACACGGATTCTACCGTTTTCAGGGTCTGGTTCGGACTGTTTTTCGGTACTCACATGGATTCTACCTTTTCCCGGTACTGGCCCGGATTGTACCATTTTCGGGTATTGACACCGATTCTACCGTTTTCAGGTACTCGGCCGAACAGTTTATCGGTATTCGCACGGATTCTACCTTTTCCCAGTACTGGCCCGGATTGTACCATTTTCGGGTATTGACACCGATTCTACCGTTTTCAGGTACTCGGCCGGACTGTTTATCGGTACTCGCACGGATTCTACCTTTTCCCGGTACTGGCTCGGATTGTACAATTTTCGGGTATTTACACGGATTCTACTTTTTTCAGGGTCTGGTCCGGACTGTTTTTCGGTACTCGCATGGATTCTACCTTTTCCCGGTACTGGCCCGGATTGTACCATTTTCGGGTATTGACACCGATTCTACCGTTTTCAGTTACTCGGCCGGACAGTTTATCGGTACTCGCACGGATTCTACCTTTTCCCGGTACTGGCCCGGATTGTACCATTTTCGGGTATTGACACCGATTCTACCGTTTTCAGGTACTCGGCCGGACAGTTTATCGGTACTCGCACGGATTCTACCTTTTCCTGGTACTGTCCCAGATTGTACAATTTTCGGGTATTCACACGGATTCTACCGTTTTCAGGGTCTGGTTCGGACTGTTTTTCGGTACTCACATGGATTCTACCTTTTCCCGGTACTGGCCCGGATTGTACCATTTTCGGGTATTGACACCGATTCTACCGTTTTCAGGTACTCGGCCGAACAGTTTATCGGTATTCGCACGGATTCTACCTTTTCCCAGTACTGGCCCGGATTGTACCATTTTCGGGTATTGACACCGATTCTACCGTTTTCAGGTTCTCGGCCGGACTGTTTATCGGTACTCGCACGGATTCTACCTTTTCCCGGTACTGGCTCGGATTGTACAATTTTTGGGTATTTACACGGATTCTACTTTTTTCAGGGTCTGGTCCGGACTGTTTTTCGGTACTCGCATGGATTCTACCTTTTCCCGGTACTGGCCCGGATTGTACCATTTTCGGGTATTGACACCGATTCTACCGTTTTCAGTTACTCGGCCGGACAGTTTATCGGTACTCGCACGGATTCTACCTTTTCCCGGTACTGGCCCGGATTGTACCATTTTCGGGTATTGACACCGATTCTACCGTTTTCAGGTACTCGGCCGGACAGTTTATCGGTACTCGCACGGATTCTACCTTTTCCCGGTACTGGCCCGGATTGTACAATTTTCGGGTATTCACGCGGATTCTACCGTTCTCAGGGTCTGGTCAAGACTGTTTTTCGGTACTCGCACGGATTCTACCTTTTCCCGGTACAGGCCCGGATTGTACCATTTTCGGGTATTGACACCGATTCTACCGTTTTCAGGTACTCGGCCAGACAGTTTAT
This sequence comes from Vitis cinerea var. helleri x Vitis riparia, assembly GCA_946000715.1. Lineage (NCBI taxonomy): Eukaryota > Viridiplantae > Streptophyta > Magnoliopsida > Vitales > Vitaceae > Vitis > Vitis cinerea var. helleri x Vitis riparia. The sequence continues at coordinate 15,345,531 of OX254005.1, read as the reverse complement.
CGGTACTCGCACGGATTCTACCTTTTCCCGGTACTGGCCCGGATTGTACCATTTTCGTGTATTGAAACCAATTCTATCCTTTTCAGGTACTCGTCTGGATAGTTCATCGGTGCTCGCACGGATTCGACCTTTTCCCGGTACTGGCCCGGATTCTTCCATTTTCGGGTATTGACACCGATTCTACCCTTTTCAGGGTCTGGTCCGGACGGTTTTTCGGTACTCGCATGGATTCTACCTTTTCCCGGTACTGGCCCGTATTGTACAATTTTCGGGTATTCACACGGATTCTACCGTTTTCATGGTCTGGTCCGGACTGTTTTTCGGTACTCGCATGGATTCTACCTTTTCCCGGTACTGGACCGGATTGTACCATTTTCGGGTATTGACACCGATTCTACCGTTTTCAGGTAGTCGGTCGGACAGTTTATCGGTACTCGCACGGATTCTACCTTTTCCCGGTACTGGCCCGTATTGTACTATTTTCGGGTATTCACACGGATTCTACCGTTTTCAGGGTCTGGTCCGGACTGTTTTTCGGTACTCGCATGGATTCTACCTTTTCCCGGTACTGGCCCGGATTGTACCATTTTCGGGTATTGACACCGATTCTACCGTTTTCAGTTACTCGGCCGGACAGTTTATCGGTACTCTCACGGATTCTACTTTTTCCCGGTACTGGCCCGGATTGTACCATTTTCGGGTATTGACACCGATTCTACCGTTTTCAGTTACTCGGCCGGACAGTTTATCGGTACTCGCACGGATTCTACCTTTTCCCGGTACTGGACCGGATTGTACCATTTTCGGGTATTGACACCGATTCTACCGTTTTCAGGTAGTCGGTCGGACAGTTTATCGGTACTCGCACGGATTCTACCTTTTCCCGGTACTGGCCCGTATTGTACAATTTTCGGGTATTCACACGGATTCTACCGTTTTCAAGGTCTGGTCCGGACTGTTTTTCGGTACTCGCATGGATTCTACCTTTTACCGGTACTGGCCCGGATTGTACCATTTTCGGGTATTGACACCGATTCTACCGTTTTTAGGTACTCGGCCGGACAGTTTATCGGTACTCGCACGGATTCTACCTTTTCCCAGTACTGGCCCGGATTGTACCATTTTCGGATATTGACACCGATTCTACCGTTTTCAGGTACTCGGCCGGACAGTTTATCGGTACTCGCACGGATTCTACCTTTTCCTGGTACTGTCCCAGATTGTACAATTTTCGGGTATTCACACGGATTCTACCGTTTTCAGGGTCTGGTTCGGACTGTTTTTCGGTACTCATATGGATTCTACCTTTTCCCGGTACTGGCCCGGATTGTACCATTTTCGGGTATTGACACCGATTCTACCGTTTTCAGGTACTCGGCCGAACAGTTTATCGGTATTCGCACGGATTCTACCTTTTCCCAGTACTGGCCCGGATTGTACCATTTTCGGGTATTGACACCGATTCTACCGTTTTCAGGTACTCGGCCGGACTGTTTATCGGTACTCGCACGGATTCTACCTTTTCCCGGTACTGGCTCGGATTGTACAATTTTCGGGTATTTACACGGATTCTACTTTTTTCAGGGTCTGGTCCGGACTGTTTTTCGGTACTCGCATGGATTCTACCTTTTCCCGGTACTGGCCCGGATTGTACCATTTTCGGGTATTGACACCGATTCTACCGTTTTCAGTTACTCGGCCGGACAGTTTATCGGTACTCGCACGGATTCTACCTTTTCCCGGTACTGGCCCGGATTGTACCATTTTCGGGTATTGACACCGATTCTACCGTTTTCAGGTACTCGGCCGGACAGTTTATCGGTACTCGCACGGATTCTACCTTTTCCTGGTACTGTCCCAGATTGTACAATTTTCGGGTATTCACACGGATTCTACCGTTTTCAGGGTCTGGTTCGGACTGTTTTTCGGTACTCACATGGATTCTACCTTTTCCCGGTACTGGCCCGGATTGTACCATTTTCGGGTATTGACACCGATTCTACCGTTTTCAGGTACTCGGCCGAACAGTTTATCGGTATTCGCACGGATTCTACCTTTTCCCAGTACTGGCCCGGATTGTACCATTTTCGGGTATTGACACCGATTCTACCGTTTTCAGGTACTCGGCCGGACTGTTTATCGGTACTCGCACGGATTCTACCTTTTCCCGGTACTGGCTCGGATTGTACAATTTTCGGGTATTTACACGGATTCTACTTTTTTCAGGGTCTGGTCCGGACTGTTTTTCGGTACTCGCATGGATTCTACCTTTTCCCGGTACTGGCCCGGATTGTACCATTTTCGGGTATTGACACCGATTCTACCGTTTTCAGTTACTCGGCCGGACAGTTTATCGGTACTCGCACGGATTCTACCTTTTCCCGGTACTGGCCCGGATTGTACCATTTTCGGGTATTGACACCGATTCTACCGTTTTCAGGTACTCGGCCGGACAGTTTATCGGTACTCGCACGGATTCTACCTTTTCCCGGTACTGGCCCGGATTGTACAATTTTCGGGTATTCACACGGATTCTACCGTTCTCAGGGTCTGGTCAAGACTGTTTTTCGGTACTCGCACGGATTCTACCTTTTCCCGGTACAGGCCCGGATTGTACCATTTTCGGGTATTGACACCGATTCTACCGTTTTCAGGTACTCGGCCAGACAGTTTATCGGTACTCGCACGGATTCTACCTTTTCCCGGTACTGGCCCGGATTGTACCATTTTCGGGTATTGACACCAATTCTATCCTTTTCAGGTACTCGTCTGGATAGTTCATCGGTACTCGCACGGATTCGACCTTTTCCCGGTACTGGCCCGGATTCTTCCATTTTCGGGTATTGACACCGATTCTACCCTTTTCAGGGTCTGGTCCGGACGGTTTTTCGGTACTCGCATGGAGTCTACCTTTTCCCGGTACTGGCCCGTATTGTACAATTTTCGGGTATTCACACGGATTCTACCGTTTTCAAGGTCTGGTCCGGACTGTTTTTCGGTACTCGCATGGATTCTACCTTTTCCCGGTACTGGCCCGGATTGTACCATTTTCGGGTATTGACACCGATTCTACCGTTTTTAGGTACTCGGCCGGACAGTTTATCGGTACTCGCACGGATTCTACCTTTTCCCGGTACTGGCCTGGATTGTACCATTTTCGGGTATTGACACCATTTCTATCCTTTTCAAGTACTCGGCCGGACAGTTTATCGGTACTCGCACGGATTCTACCTTTTCTCGGTACTGGCCCAGATTGTACAATTTTCGGGTATTCACACGGATTCTACCGTTTTCAGGGTTTGGTCCGGACTGTTTTTCGGTAAACGCATGGATTCTACCTTTTCCCGGTACTGGCCCGGATTGTACCATTTTCGGGTATTGACACCGATTCTACCGTTTTTAGGTACTCGGCCGGACAGTTTATCGGTACTCGCACGGATTCTACCTTTTCCCAGTACTGGCCCGGATTGTACCATTTTCGGATATTGACACCGATTCTACCGTTTTCAGGTACTCGGCCGGACAGTTTATCGGTACTCGCACGGATTCTACCTTTTCCCGGTACTGGCCCGTATTGTACAATTTTCGGGTATTCACACGGATTCTACCGTTTTCAGGGTCTGGTCCGGACTGTTTTTCGGTACTCGCATGGATTCTACCTTTTCCCGGTACTGGACCGGATTGTACCATTTTCGGGTATTGACACCGATTCTACCGTTTTCAGTTACTCGGCCGGACAGTTTATCGGTACTCGCACGGATTCTACTTTTTCCCGGTACTGGCCCAGATTGTACCATTTTCGGGTATTGACACCGATTCTACCGTTTTCAGTTACTCGGCCGGACAGTTTATCGGTACTCGCACGGATTCTACCTTTTCCCGGTACTGGCCCGGATTGTACCATTTTCGGGTATTGACACCAATTCTATCCTTTTCAGGTACTCGTCTGGATAGTTCATCGGTACTCGCACGGATTCGAACTTTTCCCGGTACTGGCCCGGATTCTTCCATTTTCGGGTATTGAAACCGATTCTACCCTTTTCAGGGTCTGGTCCGGACGGTTTTTCGGTACTCGCATGGATTCTACCTTTTCCCGGTACTGGCCCGTATTGTACAATTTTCGGGTATTCACACGGATTCTACCGTTTTCAGGGTCTAGTCCGGACTGTTTTTCGGTACTCGCATGGATTCTACCTTTTCCCGGTACTGGCCCGGATTGTACCATTTTCGGGTATTGACACCGATTCTACCGTTTTCAGGTACTCGGTCGGACAGTTTATCGGTACTCGCACGGATTCTACCTTTTCCCGGTACTGGCCCAGATTGTACAATTTTCGGGTATTCACACGGATTCTACCGTTTTCAGGGTCTGGTCCGGACTGTTTTTTCGTACTCGCATGGATTCTACCTTTTCCCAGTACTGGCCCGGATTGTACCATTTTCGGGTATTGACACCGATTCTACCGTTTTCAGGTACTCGGCCGGACAGTTTATCGGTATTCGCACGGATTCTACCTTTTCCCAGTACTGGCCGGATTGTACCATTTTCGGGTATTGACACCGATTCTACCGTTTTCAGGTACTCGGCCGGACAGTTTATCGGTACTCGCATGGATTCTACCTTTTCCCGGTACTGTCCCAGATTGTACAATTTTCGGGTATTTACACGGATTCTACTGTTTTCAGGGTCTGGTCCAGACTGTTTTTCGGTACTCGCATGGATTCTACCTTTTCCCGGTACTGGCCCGGATTGTACCATTTTCGGGTATTGACACCGATTCTACCGTTTTCAGTTACTCGGCCGGACAGTTTATCGGTACTCGCACGGATTCTACTTTTTCCCGGTACTGGCCCGGATTGTACCATTTTCGGGTATTGACACCGATTCTACCGTTTTCAGTTACTCGGTCGGACAGTTTATCGGTACTCGCACGGATTCTACCTTTTCCCGGTACTGGCCCGGATTGTACCATTTTCGGGTATTGACACCAATTCTATCCTTTTCAGGTACTCGTCTGGATAGTTCATCGGTACTCGCACGGATTCGACCTTTTCCCGGTACTGGCCCGGATTCTTCCATTTTCGGGTATTGACACCGATTCTACCCTTTTCAGGGTCTGGTCCGGACGGTTTTTCGGTACTCGCATGGATTCTAACTTTTCCCGGTACTGGCCCGTATTGTACAATTTTCGGGTATTCACACGGATTCTACCGTTTTCATGGTCTGGTCCGGACTGTTTTTCGGTACTCGCATGGATTCTACCTTTTCCCGGTACTGGCCCGGATTGTACCATTTTCGGGTATTCACACCGATTCTACCGTTTTCAGGTACTCGGTCGGACAGTTTATCGGTACTCGCACGGATTCTACCTTTTCTCGGTACTGGCCCGGATTGTACAATTTTCGGGTATTCACACTGATTCTACCGTTTTCAGGGTCTGGTTCGGACTGTTTTTCGGTACTCGCATGGATTCTACCTTTTCCCGGTACTGGCCCGGATTGTACCATTTTCGGGTATTGACACCGATTGTACCGTTTTCAGGTACTCGGCCGGACAGTTTATCGGTACTCGCACGGATTCTACCTTTTCCCGGTACTGGCCCAGATTGTACAATTTTCGGGTATTCACACGGATTCTACCGTTTTCAGGGTCTGGTCCGGACTGTTTTTCGGTAATCGCATGGATTCTACCTTTTCCCGGTACTGGCCCGGATTGTACCATTTTCGGGTATTGACACCGATTCTTCCGTTTTTAGGTACTCGGCCGGACAGTTTATCGGTACTCGCACGGATTCTACCTTTTCCCGGTACTGGCCTGGATTGTACCATTTTCGGGTATTGACACCAATTCTATCCTTTTCAAGTACTCGGCCGGACAGTTTATCGGTACTCGCACGGATTCTACCTTTTCCCGGTACTGGCCCAGATTGTACAATTTTCGGGTATTCACACGGATTCTACCGTTTTCTGGGTTTGGTCCGGACTGTTTTTCGGTAATCGCATGGATTCTACCTTTTCCCGGTACTGGCCCGGATTGTACCATTTTCGAGTATTGACACCGATTCTACCGTTTTTAGGAACTCGGCCGGACAGTTTATCGGTACTCGCACGGATTCTACCTTTTCCCGGTACTGGCCTGGATTGTACCATTTTCGGGTATTGACACCAATTCTATCCTTTTCAAGTACTCGGCCGGACAGTTTATCGGTACTCGCACGGATTCTACCTTTTCCCGGTACTGGCCCAGATTGTACAATTTTCGGGTATTCACACGGATTCTACCGTTTTCAGGGTTTGGTCCGGACTGTTTTTTGGTACTCGCATGGATTCTACCTTTTCCCGGTACTGGCCCGGATTGTACCATTTTCGGGTATTGACACCGATTCTACCGTTTTCAGGTACTCGGCCGGACAATTTATCGGTATTCGCACGGATTCTACCTTTTCCCAGTACTGGCCCGGATTGTACCATTTTCGGGTATTGACACCGATTCTACCGTTTTCAGGTACTCGGCCGGACAGTTTATCGGTACTCGCACGGATTCTACCTTTTCCCGGTACTGTCCCAGATTGTACAATTTTCGGGTATTCACACGGATTCTACCGTTTTCAGGGTCTGGTCCGGACTGTTTTTCGGTAATCGCATGGATTCTACCTTTTCCCGGTACTGGCCCGGATTGTACCATTTTCGGGTATTGACACCGATTCTACCGTTTTCAGGTACTCGGCCGAACAGTTTATCGGTATTCGCACGGATTCTAACTTTTCCCAGTACTGGCCCGGATTGTACCATTTTCCGGTATTGACACCGATTCTACCGTTTTCAGGTACTCGGCCGGACAGTTTATCGGTACTCGCACGGATTCTACCTTTTCCCGGTACTGGCCCGGATTGTACAATTTTCGGGTATTTACACGGATTCTACTGTTTTCAGGGTTTGGTCCGGAATGTTTTTCGGTACTCGCACGGATTCTACCTTTTCCCGGTACTGGCCCGGATTGTACCATTTTCGGGTATTGACACCGATTCTACCGTTTTCAGTTACTCGGCCGGACAGTTTATCGGTTCTCGCACGGATTCTACTTTTTCCCGGTACTGGCCCGGATTGTACCATTTTCGGGTATTGACACCGATTCTACCGTTTTGAGTTACTCGGCCGGACAGTTTATCGGTACTCGCACGGATTCTACCTTTTCCCGGTACTGGCCCGGATTGTACCATTTTCGGGTATTGACACCAATTCTATCCTTTTCAGGTACTCGTCTGGATAGTTCATCGGTACTCGCACGGATTCGACCTTTTCCCGGTACTGGCCCGGATTCTTCCATTTTCGGGTATTGACACCGATTCTACCCTTTTCAGGGTCTGGTCCGGACGGTTTTTCGGTACTCGCATGGATTCTACCTTTTCCCGGTACTGGCCCGTATTGTACAATTTTCGGGTATTCACACGGATTCTACCGTTTTCATGGTCTGGTCCGGACTGTTTTTCGGTACTCGCATGGATTCTACCTTTTCCCGGTACTGGCCCGGATTGTACCATTTTCGGGTATTGACACCGATTCTACCGTTTTCAGGTACTCGGTCGGACAGTTTATCGGTACTCGCACGGATTCTACCTTTTCCCGGTACTGGCCCGGATTGTACAATTTTCGGGTATTCACACGGATTCTACCGTTTTCAGGGTCTGGTCCGGACTGTTTTTCGGTACTCGCATGGATTCTACCTTTTCCCGGTACTGGCCCGGATTGTACCATTTTCGGGTATTGACACCGATTCTACCGTTTTCAGGTACTCGGCCGGACAGTTTATCGGTACTCGCACGGATTCTACCTTTTCCCGGTACTGGCCCAGATTGTACAATTTTCGGGTATTCACACGGATTCTACCGTTTTCAGGGTCTGGTCCGGACTGTTTTTCGGTAATCGCATGGATTCTACCTTTTCCCGGTACTGGCCCGGATTGTACCATTTTCGGGTATTGACACCGATTCTACCGTTTTTAGGTACTCGGCCGGACAGTTTATCGGTACTCGCACGGATTCTACCTTTTCCCGGTACTGGCCTGGATTGTACCATTTTCGGGTATTGACACCAATTCTATCATTTTCAAGTACTCGGCCGGACAGTTTATCGGTACTCGCACGGATTCTACCTTTTCCCGGTACTGGCCCAGATTGTACAATTTTCGGGTATTCACACGGATTCTACCGTTTTCAGGGTCTGGTCCGGACTGTTTTTCGGTAATCGCATGGATTCTACCTTTTCCCGGTACTGGCCCGGATTGTACCATTTTCGGGTATTGACACCGATTCTACCGTTTTTAGGTACTCGGCCGGACAGTTTATCGGTACTCGCACGGATTCTACCTTTTCCCGGTACTGGCCTGGATTGTACCATTTTCGGGTATTGACACCAATTCTATCCTTTTCAAGTACTCGGCCGGACAGTTTATCGGTACTCGCACGGATTCTACCTTTTCCCGGTACTGGCCCAGATTGTACAATTTTCGGGTATTCACACGGATTCTACCGTTTTCAGGGTTTGGTCCGGACTGTTTTTCGGTAATCGCATGGATTCTACCTTTTCCCGGTACTGGCCCGGATTGTACCATTTTCGGGTATTGACACCGATTCTACCGTATTTAGGTACTCGGCCGGACAGTTTATCGGTACTCGCACGGATTCTACCTTTTCCCGGTACTGGCCTGGATTGTACCATTTTCGGGTATTGACACCAATTCTATCCTTTTCAAGTACTCGGCCGGACAGTTTATCGGTACTCGCACGGATTCTACCTTTTCCCGGTACTGGCCCGGATTGTACAATTTTCGGGTATTCACATGGATTCTACCGTTTTCAGGGTCTGGTCCGGACTGTTTTTCGGTACTCGCATGGATTCTACCTTTTCCCGGTACTGGCCCGGATTGTACCATTTTCGGGTATTGACACCGATTCTACCGTTTTCAGGTACTCGGCCGGACAGTTTATCGGTACTCGCACGGATTCTACCTTTTCCCGGTACTGGCCCGGATTGTACCATTTTCGGGTATTGACACCGATTCTACCGTTTTCAGGTACTCGGCCGGACAGTTTATCGGTAATCGCATGGATTCTACCTTTTCCCGGTACTGGCCCGGATTGTACCATTTTCGGGTATTGACACCGATTCTACCGTTTTCAGTTACTCGGCCGGACAGTTTATCGGTACTCGCACGGATTCTACCTTTTCCCGGTACTGGCCCAGATTGTACAATTTTCGGGTATTCACACGGATTCTACCGTTTTCAGGGTCTGGTCTGGACTGTTTTTCGGTAATCGCATGGATTCTACCTTTTCCCGGTACTGGCCCGGATTGTACCATTTTCGGGTATTGACACTGATTCTACCGTTTTTAGGTACTCGGCCGGACAGTTTATCGGTACTCGCACGGATTCTACCTTTTCCCGGTACTGGCCTGGATTGTACCATTTTCGGGTATTGACACCAATTCTATCCTTTTCAAGTACTCGGCCGGACAGTTTATCGGTACTCGCACGGATTCTACCTTTTCCCGGTACTGGCCCAGATTGTACAATTTTCGGGTATTCACACGGATTCTACCGTTTCCAGGGTTTGGTCCGGACTGTTTTTTGGTACTCGCATGGATTCTACCTTTTCCCGGTACTGGCCCGGATTGTAACATTTTCGGGTATTGACACCGATTCTACCGTTTTCAGGTACTCGGCCGGACAATTTATCGGTATTCGCACGGATTCTACCTTTTCCCAGTACTGGCCCGGATTGTACCATTTTCGGGTATTGACACCGATTCTACCGTTTTCAGGTACTCGGCCGGACAGTTTATCGGTACTCGCACGGATTCTACCTTTTCCCGGTACTGTCCCAGATTGTACAATTTTCGGGTATTCACACGGATTCTACCGTTTTCAAGGTCTGGTCCGGACTGTTTTTCGGTACTCGCATGGATTCTACCTCTTCCCGGTACTGGCCCGGATTGTACCATTTTCGGGTATTGACACCGATTCTACCGTTTTCAGGTACTCGGCCGAACAGTTGATCGGTATTCGCACGGATTCTAACTTTTCCCAGTACTGGCCTGGATTGTACCATTTTCGGGTATTGACACCAATTCTATCCTTTTCAAGTACTCGGCCGGACAGTTTATCGGTACTCGCACGGATTCTACCTTTTCCCGGTACTGGCCCAGATTGTACAATTTTCGGGTATTCACACGGATTCTACCGTTTTCAGGGTTTGGTCCGGACTGTTTTTCGGTAATCGCATGGATTCTACCTTTTCCCGGTACTGGCCCGGATTGTACCATTTTCGGGTATTGACACCGATTCTACCGTATTTAGGTACTCGGCCGGACAGTTTATCGGTACTCGCACGGATTCTACCTTTTCCCGGTACTGGCCTGGATTGTACCATTTTCGGGTATTGACACCAATTCTATCCTTTTCAAGTACTCGGCCGGACAGTTTATCGGTACTCACACGGATTCTACCTTTTCCCGGTACTGGCCCGGATTGTACAATTTTCGGGTATTCACACGGATTCTACCGTTTTCAGGGTCTGGTCCGGACTGTTTTTCGGTACTCGCATGGATTCTACCTTTTCCTGGTACTGGCCCGGATTGTACCATTTTCGGGTATTGACACCGATTCTACCGTTTTCAGGTACTCGGCCGGACAGTTTATCGGTACTCGCACGGATTCTACCTTTTCCCGGTACTGGCCCAGATTGTACAATTTTCGGGTATTCACACGGATTCTACCGTTTTCAGGGTCTGGTCCGGACTGTTTTTCGGTAATCGCATGGATTCTACCTTTTCCCGGTACTGGCCCGGATTGTACCATTTTCGGGTATTGACACCGATTCTACCGTTTTTAGGTACTCGGACGTACAGTTTATCGGTACTCGCACGGATTCTACCTTTTCCCGGTACTGGCCTGGATTGTACCATTTTCGGGTATTGACACCAATTCTATCCTTTTCAAGTACTCGGCCGGACAGTTTATCGGTACTCGCACGGATTCTACCTTTTCCCGGTAATGGCCCAGATTGTACAATTTTCGGGTATTCACACGGATTCTACCGTTTTCAGGGTTTGGTCCGGACTGTTTTTCGGTAATCGCATGGATTCTACCTTTTCCCGGAACTGGCCCGGATTGTACCATTTTCGGGTATTGACACCGATTCTACCGTTTTTAGGTACTCGGCCGGACAGTTTATCGGTACTCGCACGGATTCTACCTTTTCCCGGTACTGGCCTGGATTGTACCATTTTCGGGTATTGACACCAATTCTATCCTTTTCAAGTACTCGACCGGACAGTTTATCGGTACTCGCACGGATTCTACCTTTTCCCGGTACTGGCCCAGATTGTACAATTTTCGGGTATTCACACGGATTCTACCGTTTTCAGGGTTTGGTCCGGACTGTTTTTTGGTACTCGCATGGATTCTACCTTTTCCCGGTACTGGCCCGGATTGTACCATTTTCGGGTATTGACACCGATTCTACCGTTTTCAGGTACTCGGCCGGACAGTTTATCGGTATTCGCACGGATTCTACCTTTTCCCAGTACTGGCCCGGATTGTACAATTTTCGGGTATTCACACGGATTCTACCGTTTTCAGGGTCTGGTCCGGACTGTTTTTCGGTACTCGCATGGATTCTACCTTTTCCCGGTACTGGCCCGGATTGTACCATTTTCGGGTATTGACACCGATTCTACCGTTTTCAGGTACTCGGCCGGACAGTTTATCGGTACTCGCACGGATTCTACCTTTTCCCGGTACTGGCCCAGATTGTACAATTTTCGGGTATTCACACGGATTCTACCGTTTTCAGGGTCTGGTCCGGACTGTTTTTCGGTAATCGCATGGATTCTACCTTTTCCCGGTACTGGCCCGGATTGTACCATTTTCGGGTATTGACACCGATTCTACCGTTTTTAGGTACTCGGCCGGACAGTTTATCGGTACTCGCACGGATTCTACCTTTTCCCGGTACTGGCCTGGATTGTACCATTTTCGGGTATTGACACCAATTCTATCATTTTCAAGTACTCGGCCGGACAGTTTATCGGTACTCGCACGGATTCTACCTTTTCCCGGTACTGGCCCAGATTGTACAATTTTCGGGTATTCACACGGATTCTACCGTTTTCAGGGTCTGGTCCGGACTGTTTTTCGGTAATCGCATGGATTCTACCTTTTCCCGGTACTGGCCCGGATTGTACCATTTTCGGGTATTGACACCGATTCTACCGTTTTTAGGTACTCGGCCGGACAGTTTATCGGTACTCGCACGGATTCTACCTTTTCCCGGTACTGGCCTGGATTGTACCATTTTCGGGTATTGACACCAATTCTATCCTTTTCAAGTACTCGGCCGGACAGTTTATCGGTACTCGCACGGATTCTACCTTTTCCCGGTACTGGCCCAGATTGTACAATTTTCGGGTATTCACACGGATTCTACCGTTTTCAGGGTTTGGTCCGGACTGTTTTTCGGTAATCGCATGGATTCTACCTTTTCCCGGTACTGGCCCGGATTGTACCATTTTCGGGTATTGACACCGATTCTACCGTATTTAGGTACTCGGCCGGACAGTTTATCGGTACTCGCACGGATTCTACCTTTTCCCGGTACTGGCCTGGATTGTACCATTTTCGGGTATTGACACCAATTCTATCCTTTTCAAGTACTCGGCCGGACAGTTTATCGGTACTCGCACGGATTCTACCTTTTCCCGGTACTGGCCCGGATTGTACAATTTTCGGGTATTCACATGGATTCTACCGTTTTCAGGGTCTGGTCCGGACTGTTTTTCGGTACTCGCATGGATTCTACCTTTTCCCGGTACTGGCCCGGATTGTACCATTTTCGGGTATTGACACCGATTCTACCGTTTTCAGGTACTCGGCCGGACAGTTTATCGGTACTCGCACGGATTCTACCTTTTCCCGGTACTGGCCCGGATTGTACCATTTTCGGGTATTGACACCGATTCTACCGTTTTCAGGTACTCGGCCGGACAGTTTATCGGTAATCGCATGGATTCTACCTTTTCCCGGTACTGGCCCGGATTGTACCATTTTCGGGTATTGACACCGATTCTACCGTTTTCAGTTACTCGGCCGGACAGTTTATCGGTACTCGCACGGATTCTACCTTTTCCCGGTACTGGCCCAGATTGTACAATTTTCGGGTATTCACACGGATTCTACCGTTTTCAGGGTCTGGTCTGGACTGTTTTTCGGTAATCGCATGGATTCTACCTTTTCCCGGTACTGGCCCGGATTGTACCATTTTCGGGTATTGACACTGATTCTACCGTTTTTAGGTACTCGGCCGGACAGTTTATCGGTACTCGCACGGATTCTACCTTTTCCCGGTACTGGCCTGGATTGTACCATTTTCGGGTATTGACACCAATTCTATCCTTTTCAAGTACTCGGCCGGACAGTTTATCGGTACTCGCACGGATTCTACCTTTTCCCGGTACTGGCCCAGATTGTACAATTTTCGGGTATTCACACGGATTCTACCGTTTCCAGGGTTTGGTCCGGACTGTTTTTTGGTACTCGCATGGATTCTACCTTTTCCCGGTACTGGCCCGGATTGTAACATTTTCGGGTATTGACACCGATTCTACCGTTTTCAGGTACTCGGCCGGACAATTTATCGGTATTCGCACGGATTCTACCTTTTCCCAGTACTGGCCCGGATTGTACCATTTTCGGGTATTGACACCGATTCTACCGTTTTCAGGTACTCGGCCGGACAGTTTATCGGTACTCGCACGGATTCTACCTTTTCCCGGTACTGTCCCAGATTGTACAATTTTCGGGTATTCACACGGATTCTACCGTTTTCAAGGTCTGGTCCGGACTGTTTTTCGGTACTCGCATGGATTCTACCTCTTCCCGGTACTGGCCCGGATTGTACCATTTTCGGGTATTGACACCGATTCTACCGTTTTCAGGTACTCGGCCGAACAGTTGATCGGTATTCGCACGGATTCTAACTTTTCCCAGTACTGGCCTGGATTGTACCATTTTCGGGTATTGACACCAATTCTATCCTTTTCAAGTACTCGGCCGGACAGTTTATCGGTACTCGCACGGATTCTACCTTTTCCCGGTACTGGCCCAGATTGTACAATTTTCGGGTATTCACACGGATTCTACCGTTTTCAGGGTTTGGTCCGGACTGTTTTTCGGTAATCGCATGGATTCTACCTTTTCCCGGTACTGGCCCGGATTGTACCATTTTCGGGTATTGACACCGATTCTACCGTATTTAGGTACTCGGCCGGACAGTTTATCGGTACTCGCACGGATTCTACCTTTTCCCGGTACTGGCCTGGATTGTACCATTTTCGGGTATTGACACCAATTCTATCCTTTTCAAGTACTCGGCCGGACAGTTTATCGGTACTCACACGGATTCTACCTTTTCCCGGTACTGGCCCGGATTGTACAATTTTCGGGTATTCACACGGATTCTACCGTTTTCAGGGTCTGGTCCGGACTGTTTTTCGGTACTCGCATGGATTCTACCTTTTCCTGGTACTGGCCCGGATTGTACCATTTTCGGGTATTGACACCGATTCTACCGTTTTCAGGTACTCGGCCGGACAGTTTATCGGTACTCGCACGGATTCTACCTTTTCCCGGTACTGGCCCAGATTGTACAATTTTCGGGTATTCACACGGATTCTACCGTTTTCAGGGTCTGGTCCGGACTGTTTTTCGGTAATCGCATGGATTCTACCTTTTCCCGGTACTGGCCCGGATTGTACCATTTTCGGGTATTGACACCGATTCTACCGTTTTTAGGTACTCGGCCGGACAGTTTATCGGTACTCGCACGGATTCTACCTTTTCCCGGTACTGGCCTGGATTGTACCATTTTCGGGTATTGACACCAATTCTATCCTTTTCAAGTACTCGGCCGGACAGTTTATCGGTACTCGCACGGATTCTACCTTTTCCCGGTAATGGCCCAGATTGTACAATTTTCGGGTATTCACACGGATTCTACCGTTTTCAGGGTTTGGTCCGGACTGTTTTTCGGTAATCGCATGGATTCTACCTTTTCCCGGAACTGGCCCGGATTGTACCATTTTCGGGTATTGACACCGATTCTACCGTTTTTAGGTACTCGGCCGGACAGTTTATCGGTACTCGCACGGATTCTACCTTTTCCCGGTACTGGCCTGGATTGTACCATTTTCGGGTATTGACACCAATTCTATCCTTTTCAAGTACTCGACCGGACAGTTTATCGGTACTCGCACGGATTCTACCTTTTCCCGGTACTGGCCCAGATTGTACAATTTTCGGGTATTCACACGGATTCTACCGTTTTCAGGGTTTGGTCCGGACTGTTTTTTGGTACTCGCATGGATTCTACCTTTTCCCGGTACTGGCCCGGATTGTACCATTTTCGGGTATTGACACCGATTCTACCGTTTTCAGGTACTCGGCCGGACAGTTTATCGGTATTCGCACGGATTCTACCTTTTCCCAGTACTGGCCCGGATTGTACCATTTTCGGGTATTGACACCGATTCTACCGTTTTCAGGTACTCGGCCGGACAGTTTATCGGTACTCGCACGGATTCTACCTTTTCCCGGTACTGTCCCAGATTGTACAATTTTCGGGTATTCACACGGATTCTACCATTTTCAGGCTCTGGTCCGGACTTTTTTTCGGTACTCGCATGGATTCTACCTTTTCCCGGTACTGGCCCGGATTGTACCATTTTCGGGTATTGACACCGATTCTACCGTTTTCAGGTACTCGGCCGAACAGTTTATCGGTATTCGCACGGATTCTACCTTTTCCCAGTACTGGCCCGGATTGTACCATTTTCGGGTATTGACACCGATTCTACCGTTTTCAGGTACTCGGCCGGACAGTTTATCGGTACTCGCACGGATTCTACCTTTTCCCGGTACTGGCCCAGATTGTACAATTTTCGGGTATTCACACGGATTCTACCGATTTCAGGGTTTGGTCCGGACTGTTTTTCGGTAATCGCATGGATTCTACCTTTTCCCGGTACTGGCCCGGATTGTACCATTTTCGGGTATTGACACCGATTCTACCGTATTTAGGTACTCGGCCGGACAGTTTATCGGTACTCGCACGGATTCTACCTTTTCCCGGTACTGGCCTGGATTGTACCATTTTCGGGTATTGACACCAATTCTATCCTTTTCAAGTACTCGGCCGGACAGTTTATCGGTACTCGCACGGATTCTACCTTTTCCCGGTACTGGCCCGGATTGTACAATTTTCGGGTATTCACACGGATTCTACCGTTTTCAAGGTCTGGTCCGGACTGTTTTTCGGTACTCGCATGGATTCTACCTTTTCCTGGTACTGGCCCGGATTGTACCATTTTCGGGTATTGACACCGATTCTACCGTTTTCAGGTACTCGGCCGGACAGTTTATCGGTACTCGCACGGATTCTACCTTTTCCCGGTACTGGCCCAGATTGTACAATTTTCGGGTATTCACACGGATTCTACCGTTTTCAGGGTCAGGTCCGGACTGTTTTTCGGTAATCGCATGGATTCTACCTTTTCCCGGTACTGGCCCGGATTGTACCATTTTCGGGTATTGACACCGATTCTACCGTTTTTAGGTACTCGGCCGGACAGTTTATCGGTACTCGCACGGATTCTACCTTTTCCCGGTACTGGCCTGGATTGTACCATTTTCGGGTATTGACACCAATTCTATCCTTTTCAAGTACTCGGCCGGACAGTTTATCGGTACTCGCACGGATTCTACCTTTTCCCGGTACTGGCCCAGATTGTACAATTTTCGTGTATTCACACGGATTCTACCGTTTTCAGGGTTTGGTCCGGACTGTTTTTCGGTAATCGCATGGATTCTACCTTTTCCCGGTACTGGCCCGGATTGTACCATTTTCGGGTATTGACACCGATTCTACCGTTTTTAGGTACTCGGCCGGACAGTTTATCGGTACTCGCACGGATTCTACCTTTTCCCGGTACTGGCCTGGATTGTACCATTTTCGGGTATTGACACCAATTCTATCCTTTTCAAGTACTCGGCCGGACAGTTTATCGGTACTCGCACGGATTCTACCTTTTCCCGGTAATGGCCCAGATTGTACAATTTTCGGGTATTCACACGGATTCTACCGTTTTCAGGGTTTGGTCCGGACTGTTTTTCGGTAATCGCATGGATTCTACCTTTTCCCGGTACTGGCCCGGATTGTACCATTTTCGG
This sequence comes from Vitis cinerea var. helleri x Vitis riparia, assembly GCA_946000715.1. Lineage (NCBI taxonomy): Eukaryota > Viridiplantae > Streptophyta > Magnoliopsida > Vitales > Vitaceae > Vitis > Vitis cinerea var. helleri x Vitis riparia. The sequence continues at coordinate 15,328,247 of OX254005.1, read as the reverse complement.
GTATTGACACCGATTCTACCGTTTTTAGGTACTCGGCCGGACAGTTTATCGGTACTCGCACGGATTCTACCTTTTCCCGGTACTGGCCTGGATTGTACCATTTTCGGGTATTAACACCAATTCTATCCTTTTCAAGTACTCGACCGGACAGTTTATCGGTACTCGCACGGATTCTACCTTTTCCCGGTACTGGCCCAGATTGTACAATTTTCGGGTATTCACACGGATTCTACCGTTTTCAGGGTTTGGTCCGGACTGTTTTTTGGTACTCGCATGGATTCTACCTTTTCCCGGTACTGGCCCGGATTGTACCATTTTCGGGTATTGACACCGATTCTACCGTTTTCAGGTACTCGGCCGGACAGTTTATCGGTATTCGCACGGATTCTACCTTTTCCCAGTACTGGCCCGGATTGTACCATTTTCGGGTATTGACACCGATTCTACCGTTTTCAGGTACTCGGCCGGACAGTTTATCGGTACTCGCACGGATTCTACCTTTTCCCGGTACTGTCCCAGATTGTACAATTTTCGGGTATTCACACGGATTCTACCATTTTCAGGCTCTGGTCCGGACTGTTTTTCGGTACTCGCATGGATTCTACCTTTTCCCGGTACTGGCCCGGATTGTACCATTTTCGGGTACTGACACCGATTCTACCGTTTTCAGGTACTCGGCCGAACAGTTTATCGGTATTCGCACGGATTCTACCTTTTCCCAGTACTGGCCCGGATTGTACCATTTTCGGGTATTGACACCGATTCTACCGTTTTCAGGTACTCGGCCGGACAGTTTATCGGTACTCGCACGGATTCTACCTTTTCCCGGTACTGGCCCGGATTGTACAATTTTCGGGTATTTACACGGATTCTACTGTTTTCAGGGTCTGGTCCGGACTGTTTTTCGGTACTCGCATGGATTCTACCTTTTCCCGGTACTGGCCCGGATTGTACCATTTTCGGGTATTGACACCGATTCTACCGTTTTCAGTTACTCGGCCGGACAGTTTATCGGTACTCGCACGGATTCTACCTTTTCCCGGTACTGGCCCAGATTGTACAATTTTCGGGTATTCACACGGATTCTACCGTTTTCAGGGTTTGGTCCGGACTGTTTTTCGGTAATCGCATGGATTCTACCTTTTCCCGGTACTGGCCCGGATTGTACCATTTTCGGGTATTGACACCGATTCTACCGTTTTTAGGTACTCGGCCGGACAGTTTATCGGTACTCGCACGGATTCTACCTTTTCCCGGTACTGGCCTGGATTGTACCATTTTCGGGTATTGACACCAATTCTATCCTTTTCAAGTACTCGGCCGGACAGTTTATCGGTACTCGCACGGATTCTACCTTTTCCCGGTACTGGCCCAGATTGTACAATTTTCGGGTATTCACACGGATTCTACCGTTTTCAGGGTTTGGTCTGGACTGTTTTTTGGTACTCGCATGGATTCTACCTTTTCCCGGTACTGGCCCGGATTGTACCATTTTCGGGTATTGACACCGATTCTACCGTTTTCAGGTACTCGGCCGGACAGTTTATCGGTATTCGCACGGATTCTACCTTTTCCCAGTACTGGCCCGGATTGTACCATTTTCGAGTATTGACACCGATTCTACCGTTTTCAGGTACTCGGCCGGACAGTTTATCGGTACTCGCACGGATTCTACCTTTTCCCGGTACTGTCCCAGATTGTACAATTTTCGGGTATTCACACGGATTCTACCATTTTCAGGCTCTGGTCCGGACTGTTTTTCGGTACTCGCATGGATTCTACCTTTTCCCGGTACTGGCCCGGATTGTACCATTTTCGGGTATTGACACCGATTCTACCGTTTTCAGGTACTCGGCCGAACAGTTTATCGGTATTCGCACGGATTCTACCTATTCCCAGTACTGGCCCGGATTGTACCATTTTCGGGTATTGACACCGATTCTACCGTTTTCAGGTACTCGGCCGGACAGTTTATCGGTACTCGCACGGATTCTACCTTTTCCCGGTACTGGCCCGGATTGTACAATTTTCGGGTATTTACACGGATTCTACTGTTTTCAGGGTCTGGTCCGGACTGTTTTTCGGTACTCGCATGGATTCTACCTTTTCCTGGTACTGGCCCGGATTGTACCATTTTCGGGTATTGACACCGATTCTACCGTTTTCAGTTACTCGGCCGGACAGTTATCGGTACTCGCACGGATTTTACCTTTTCCCGGTACTGGCCCGGATTGTACCATTTTCGGGTATTGACATCGATTCTACCGTTTTCAGGTACTCAGCCGGATAGTTTATCGGTACTCGCACGGATTCTACCTTTTCCCGGTACTGGCCCGGATTGTACCATTTTCGGGTATTGACACCGATTCTACCGTTTTCAGGTACTCGGCCGGACAGTTTTTCGGTACTCGCACGGATTCTACCTTTTCCCGGTACTGGCCCGGATTGTACCATTTTCCGGTATTGACACCGATTCTACCGTTTTCAGGTACTCGGTCGGACAGTTTATCGGTACTCGCACGGATTCTACCTTTTCCCGGTACTGGCCCAGATTGTACAATTTTCGGGTATTCACACGGATTCTACCGTTTTCAGGGTCTGGTCCGGACTGTTTTTCGGTACTCGCATGGATTCTACCTTTTCCCGGTACAGGCCCGGATTGTACCATTTTCGGGTATTGACACCGATTCTACCGTTTTCAGGTACTCGGCCAGACAGTTTATCGGTACTCGCACGGATTCTACCTTTTCCCGGTACTGGCCCGGATTGTACCATTTTCGGGTATTGACACCAATTCTATCCTTTTCAGGTACTCGTCTGGATAGTTCATCGGTACTCGCACGGATTCGACCTTTTCCCGGTACTGGCCCGGATTCTTCCATTTTCGGGTATTGACACCGATTCTACCCTTTTCAGGGTCTGGTCCGGACGGTTTTTCGGTACTCGCATGGATTCTACCTTTTCCCGGTACTGGCCCGTATTGTACAATTTTCGGGTATTCACACGGATTCTACCGTTTTCATGGTCTGGTCCGGACTGTTTTTCGGTACTCGCATGGATTCTACCTTTTCCCGGTACTGGCCCGGATTGTACCATTTTCGGGTATTGACACCGATTCTACCGTTTTCAGGTACTCGGTCGGACAGTTTATCTTTACTCGCACGGATTCTACCTTTTCCCGGTACTGACCCGGATTGTACAATTTTCGGGTATTCACACGGATTCTACCGTTTTCAGGGTCTGGTCCGGACTGTTTTTCGGTACTCGCATGGATTCTACCTTTTCCCGATACTGGCCCGGATTGTACCATTTTCGGGTATTGACACCAATTCTACCGTTTTTAGGTACTCGGCCGGACAGTTTATCGGTACTCGCACGGATTCTACCTTTTCCCGGTACTGGCCCAGATTGTACAATTTTCGGGTATTCACACGGATTCTACCGTTTTCAGGGTCTGGTCCGGACTGTTTTTCGGTAATCGCATGGATTCTACCTTTTCCCGGTACTGGCCCGGAATGTACCATTTTCGGGTATTGACACCGATTCTACCGTTTTTAGGTACTCGGCCGGACAGTTTATCGGTACTCGCACGGATTCTACATATTCCCGGTACTGGCCTGGATTGTACCATTTTCGGGTATTGACACCAATTCTATCCTTTTCAAGTACTCGACCGGACAGTTTATCGGTACTCGCACGGATTCTACCTTTTCCCGGTACTGGCCCGGATTGTACCATTTTCGGGTATTGACACCGATTCTACCGTTTTTAGGTACTCGGCCGGACAGTTTATCGGTACTCGCACGGATTCTACCTTTTCCCGGTACTGGCCTGGATTGTACCATTTTCGGGTATTGACACCAATTCTATCCTTTTCAAGTACTCGGCCGGACAGTTTATCGGTACTCGCACGGATTCTACCTTTTCCCGGTACAGGCCCGGATTGTACCATTTTCGGGTATTGACACCGATTCTACCGTTTTCAGGTACTCGGCCGGACAGTTTATCGGTACCCGCACGGATTCTACCTTTTCCCGGTACTGGCCCGGATTCTTCCATTTTCGGGTATTGACACCGATTCGACCCTTTTCAGGGTCTGGTCCGGACGGTTTTTCGGTACTCGCATGGATTATACCTTTTCCCGGTACTGGCCCGGATTGTACCATTTTCGGGTATTGACATCAATTCAATCCTTTTTAGGTACTCGTCCGGACATTTTATCGGTACTCGCACGGATTCTATCTTTTCCCGGTACTGGCCCGGATTGTACCATTTTCGGGTATTGACACCCATTCTATCCTTTTCAGGTACTCGTCCGGACAGTTTCTCGGTACTCGCACAAATTGTACCTTTTCCTAGTACTGGCCCGGATTGTACCATTTTCGGGTATTGACACTAATTCTGTTCTTTTTAGGTACTCCTCCGGACTGTTTCTCGGTACTCGCACGGATTCTACATTTTCCCGGTACTGGCCTAGACTCTATCAATTTCGGGTATTGCACCGATTCTATCCTTTTCCCGGTCTGGTCCGGACGATTTTTCGGTACTCGCACGGATTCTATCTTTTCCCGGTACTGGCCCGGATTCTACCATTTTCGGGTTTTGACACCGATTCTACCTTTTTCAGGGTCTGGTCCGGACAGTTTTTCGGTACTCGCACGGATTCTACCTTTTCCTGGTTCTAGCCCGAATTGTACCATTTTTGGGTATTCACACCGATTCTAACTTTTTCAGGGTCTGGTCAGCACCGTTTTTCGGTACTCGCACGGATTCTACCTTTTCCCGGTACTGGCCCGGATTGTACCATTTTCGGGTATTGACACCAATTCTACTGTTTTCAGGTACTCGGCCGGACAGTTTATCGGTACTCGCACGGATTCTACCTTTTCCCGGTACTGGCCCAGATTGTACAATTTTCGGGTATTCACACGGATTCTACCGTTTTCAGGGTCTGGTCCGGACTGTTTTTCGGTAATCGCATGGATTCTACCTTTTCCCGGTACTGGCCCGGATTGTACCATTTTCGGGTATTGACACCGATTCTACCTTTTTTAGGTACTCGGCCGGACAGTTTATCGGTACTCGCACGGATTCTACATTTTCCCGGTACTGGCCTGGATTGTACCATTTTCGGGTATTGACACCAATTCTATCCTTTTCAAGTACTCGGCCGGACAGTTTATCGGTACTCGCACGGATTCTACCTTTTCCCGGTACTGGCCCGGATTGTACCATTTTCGGGTATTGACACCGATTCTACCGTTTTCAGGTACTCGACCGGACAGTTTATCGGTACTCGCACGGATTCTAGCTTTTCCCGGTACTGGCCCGGATTGTACAATTTTCGGGTATTCACACGGATTCTACTGTTTTCAGGGTCTGGTCCGGACTCTTTTTCGGTACTCGCATGGATTCTACCTTTTCCCGGTACTGGCCCGGATTGTACCATTTTCGGGTATTGACACCGATTCTACCGTTTTCAGGTACTCGGCCGGACAGTTTATGGGTATTCGCACGAATTCTACCTTTTCTCGGTACTGGCCCGGATTGTACCATTTTCGGGTATTGACACCGATTCTACCGTTTTCAGGTACTCGGCCAGACAGTTTATCGGTACTCGCACGGATTCTACCTTTTCCCGGTACTGGCCCGGATTGTACAATTTTCGGGTATTTACACGGATTCTACCGTTTTCAGGGTCTGGTCCGGACTGTTTTTCGGTACTCGCATGGATTCTACCTTTTCCCGGTACAGGCCCGGATTGTACCATTTTCGGGTATTGACACCGATTCTACCGTTTTCAGGTACTCGGCCGGACAGTTTATCGGTACCCGCACGGATTCTACCTTTTCCCGGTACTGGCCCGGATTCTTCCATTTTCGGGTATTGACACCGATTCTACCCTTTTCAGGGTCTGGTCCGGACGGTTTTTCGGTACTCGCATGGATTCTACCTTTTCCCGGTACTGGCCCGGATTGTACCATTTTCGGGTATTGACACCAATTCAATCCTTTTTAGGTACTCGTCCGGACATTTTATCGGTACTCGCACGGATTCTATCTTTTCCCGGTACTGGCCCGGATTGTACCATTTTCGGGTATTGACACCCATTCTATTCTTTTCAGGTACTCGTCCGGACAGTTTCTCGGTACTCGCACAAATTGTACCTTTTCCCGGTATTGGCCCGGATTGTACCATTTTCGGGTATTGACACTAATTCTGTTCTTTTTAGGTACTCCTCCGGACTGTTTCTCGGTACTCGCACGGATTCTACATTTTCCCGGTACTGGCCTAGACTCTATCAATTTCGGGTATTGCACCGATTCTATCCTTTTCCCGGTCTGGTCCGGACGATTTTTCGGTACTCGCACGGATTCTACCTTTTCCCGGTACTGGCCCGGATTCTACCATTTTCGGGTTTTGACACCGATTCTACCTTTTTCAGGGTCTGGTCCGGACAGTTTTTCGGTACTCGCACGGATTCTACCTTTTCCTGGTTCTAGCCCGAATTGTACCATTTTTGGGTATTCACACCGATTCTAACTTTTTCAGGGTCTGGTCAGCACCGTTTTTCGGTACTCGCACGGATTCTACCTTTTCCCGGTATTGGCCCGGATTCGACTATTTTCGGGTATTGACACCGATTCCACCCCTTTTAGGTTCTGGTCCGGACGGTTTTTTCATACGCGCACGTATTCTACCTTTTCCCGGTACTGGCCTGGATTCTACCATTTTCGGGTATTGCCACCGATTCTATCCTTTTCAGGTACTCGTCCGGACAGTTTTTCGGTACTCGCACGGATTCTACCTTTTCCCGGTACTGGCCTAGACTATAGCATTTTCGGGTATTGACACCGATTCTATCCTTTTCAGGTACTTCTCCAGACAGCTTATCGGTACTCGCACAGATTCTACCTTTTCCCAGTATTGGCCCTGTTTCTACCATTTTCGGGTATTGACACCGATTCTATCCTTTTCAGGTACTCGTCCGGACAGTTTATCGGTACTCGCACGGATTCTACCTTTTCCCGGTACTGGCCCGGATTCTACCATTTTCGGGTATTGACACCGATTCTATGCTTTTCAGGGTCTGGTCCGAACGGTTTTTCGATACTCGCACGGATTCTACCTTTTCCCGGTACTGGCCCGAATTGTACCATTTTCGGGTATTCACACCGATTCTATCCTTTTCAGGTACTCGTCTAGACAGTTTATCGGTACGCGCACAGATTCTACCTTTTCCCAGTATTGGCCCTGTTTCTACCATTTTCGGGTATTGACACCGATTCTATCCTTTTCAGGTACTCGTCCGGACAGTTTATCGGTACTCGCACGGATTCTACCTTTTCCCGGTACTGGCCCGAATTGTACCATTTTCGGGTATTGACACCGATTCTATCCTTTTCAGGTACTCGTCCGGACAGTTTATTGGTACTCGCACGGATTCTACCTTCTCCCAGTACTGGCCCGGATTCTACCTTTTCCCAGTACTGGCTCGGATTCGACCATTTTCGGGTATTTACACCGATTCTATCCTCTTTAGGTACTCGTCCGGACAGTTTATCGGTACTGGCACGGATTCTACCTTTTCCCGGTACTGGCCCGAATTCTACCATTTTCAGGTATTGACACCGATTCTACCTTTTTTAGGGTCTGGTTCGGACAGTTTTTCGGTACTCGCCCGGATTCTACCTTTTCCCGGTTCTGGCCCGGATTCTACCTTTTCCCGGAACTGGCCCGGATTCTACCTTTTCCCGGAACTGGCCCGGATTCAACCATTTTCGGGTATTGACACCGATTCTACCCTTTTCAAGGTCTGGTCCGGACGGTTTTTCGGTACTCGCACGGATTATACCTTTTCCCGGTACTGGTCCAGATTCTACCATTTTCGTGTATTGACGCCGATTATATCCTCTTCAGGTGCTCGTCCAGACAGTTTTTCGGTACTCGCACGGATTCTACCTTTTCCCGGTACTGGCCTAGACTCTACAATTTTCGGGTATTGACACCGATTCTACCTTTTTCACGGTCTGGTCCGGACGGTTTTTGGGTAGTCGCACGGAGTCTACCTTTTCTCGGTACTGGCCCGGATTGTACCATTTTCGGGTATTGACACCGATTCTATCCTTTTCAGGTACTCGTCCGAACAGTTTATCGGTACTCGCACGGATTCTACCTTCTCCCGGTACTGGCCCGGATTCTACCTTTTCCCAGTTCTGCCCGGATTCGACCATTTTCGGGTATTGACACCGATTCTACCCTTTTTAGGGTCTTGTCCGGACGGTTTTTCGGTACTCGCACGGAGTCTACCTTTTCCCGGTACTGGCCCAGATTGTACCATTTTTGGGTATTGACACCGATTCTATCGTTTTCATGTACTCGTCTGGACAGTTTATCGTTACTCACACAGATTCTACCTTTTCCCGGTACTGGCCCGGATTCTACCATTTTCGGGTATTAACACCGATTCTATCCTTTTCAGGTACTCGTCCGGACAGTTTATCGGTACTCGCATGGATTCTACCTTTTCCCGGTAGTGGCCCGGATTCGACTATTTTCGGGTATTGACACCGATTCCACCCCTTTCAGGGTCTGGTTCGGACGGTTTTTCGATACGCGCACGGATTCTACCTTTTCCCAGTACTGGCCCGGATTCTACCATTTTCGGGTATTGACTCCGATTCTATCCTTTTCAGGTACTCGTCCGGAAAGTTTTTCGGTACTCGCACGGATTCTACCTTTTCCTGGAACGGGCCTACATTCTACCATTTTCGGGTATTGACACCGATTCTATCCTTTTCAGGTACTCGTCCGGACAGTTTATCGGTACTCGCACGGATTCTACCTTTTCTCGGTACTGGCCCGGATTCTACCATTTTTGGGTATAGACACCGATTCTATCCTTTTCAGGTACTCGTCCGGACAATTTTTCGGTACTCGCACGGATTCTACCTTTTCCCGGTACTGGCCTAGACTCTACCATTTTCGGGTATTGACACCGATTCTATCTTTTTCACGGTCTGGTCCGGACGGTTTTTGGGTAGTCGCACGGAGTCTACCTTTTCCCGGTACTGGCCCGGATTGTACCATTTTCGGGTATTGACACCGATTCTATCCTTTTCAGGTACTCGTCCGGACAGTTTATCGGTACTCGCACGGATTCTACCTTCTCCCGGTACTGGCCCGGATTCTACCTTTTCCCAGTTCTGCCCGGATTCGACCATTTTCGGGTATTGACACCGATTCTACCCTTTTTAGGGTCTTGTCCGGACGGTTTTTCGGTACTCGCACGGAGTCTACCTTTTCCCGGTACTGGCCCGGATTGTACCATTTTTGGGTATTGACACCGATTCTATCGTTTTCATGTACTCGTCCGGACAGTTTATCGGTACTCACACAGATTCTACCTTTTCCCGGTACTGGCCTGGATTCTACCATTTTCGGGTATTAACACCGATTCTATCCTTTTCAGGTACTCGTCCGGACAGTTTATCGGTACTCGCATGGATTCTACCTTTTCCCGGTACTGGCCCGGATTGTACCATTTTCGGGTATTGACAACGATTCTACCGTTTTCAGGTACTCGGCCGGACACTTTATCGGTACTCGCACGGAGTCTACCTTTTCCCGGTACTGGCCCGGATTGTACCATTTTTGGGTATTGACACCGATTCTATCGTTTTCATGTACTCGTCCGGACAATTTATCGGTACTCACACAGATTCTACCTTTTCCCGGTACTGGCCTGCATTCTACCATTTTCGGGTATTAACACCGATTCTATCCTTTTCAGGTACTCGTCCGGACAGTTTATCGGTACTCGCATGGATTCTACCTTTTCCCGGTAGTGGCCCGGATTCGACTATTTTCGGGTATTGACACCGATTCCACCCCTTTCAGGGTCTGGTTCGGACGGTTTTTCGATACGCGCACGGATTCTACCTTTTCCCAGTACTGGCCCGGATTCTACCATTTTCGGGTATTGACTCCGATTCTATCCTTTTCAGGTACTCGTCCGGAAAGTTTTTCGGTACTCGCACGGATTCTACCTTTTCCTGGAACGGGCCTAGATTCTACCATTTTCGGGTATTGACACCGATTCTATCCTTTTCAGGTACTCGTCCGGACAGTTTATCGGTACTCGCACGGATTCTACCTTTTCTCGGTACTGGCCCGGATTCTACCATTTTTGGGTATAGACACCGATTCTATCCTTTTCAGGTACTCGTCCGGACAATTTTTCGGTACTCGCACGGATTCTACCTTTTCCCGGTACTGGCCTAGACTCTACCATTTTCGGGTATTGACACCGATTCTACCTTTTTCACGGTCTGGTCCGGACGGTTTTTGGGTAGTCGCACGGAGTCTACCTTTTCCCGGTACTGGCCCGGATTGTACCATTTTCGGGTATTGACACCGATTCTATCCTTTTCAGGTACTCGTCCGGACAGTTTATCGGTACTCGCACGGATTCTACCTTCTCCCGGTACTGGCCCGGATTCTACCTTTTCCCAGTTCTGCCCGGATTCGACCATTTTCGGGTATTGACACCGATTCTACCCTTTTTAGGGTCTTGTCCGGACGGTTTTTCGGTACTCGCACGGAGTCTACCTTTTCCCGGTACTGGCCCGGATTGTACCATTTTTGGGTATTGACACCGATTCTATCGTTTTCATGTACTCGTCCGGACAGTTTATCGGTACTCACACAGATTCTACCTTTTCCCGGTACTGGCCTGGATTCTACCATTTTCGGGTATTAACACCGATTCTATCCTTTTCAGGTACTCGTCCGGACAGTTTATCGGTACTCGCATGGATTCTACCTTTTCCCGGTACTGGCCCGGATTGTACCATTTTCGGGTATTGACAACGATTCTACCGTTTTCAGGTACTCGGCCGGACACTTTATCGGTACTCGCACGGAGTCTACCTTTTCCCGGTACTGGCCCGGATTGTACCATTTTTGGGTATTGACACCGATTCTATCGTTTTCATGTACTCGTCCGGACAATTTATCGGTACTCACACAGATTCTACCTTTTCCCGGTACTGGCCTGCATTCTACCATTTTCGGGTATTAACACCGATTCTATCCTTTTCAGGTACTCGTCCGGACAGTTTATCGGTACTCGCATGGATTCTACCTTTTCCCGGTAGTGGCCCGGATTCGACTATTTTCGGGTATTGACACCGATTCCACCCCTTTCAGGGTCTGGTTCGGACGGTTTTTCGATACGCGCACGGATTCTACCTTTTCCCAGTACTGGCCCGGATTCTACCATTTTCGGGTATTGACTCCGATTCTATCCTTTTCAGGTACTCGTCCGGAAAGTTTTTCGGTACTCGCACGGATTCTACCTTTTCCTGGAACGGGCCTAGATTCTACCATTTTCGGGTATTGACACCGATTCTATCCTTTTCAGGTACTCGTCCGGACAGTTTATCGGTACTCGCACGGATTCTACCTTTTCTCGGTACTGGCCCGGATTCTACCATTTTTGGGTATAGACACCGATTCTATCCTTTTCAGGTACTCGTCCGGACAATTTTTCGGTACTCGCACGGATTCTACCTTTTCCCGGTACTGGCCTAGACTCTACCATTTTCGGGTATTGACACCGATTCTACCTTTTTCACGGTCTGGTCCGGACGGTTTTTGGGTAGTCGCACGGAGTCTACCTTTTCCCGGTACTGGCCCGGATTGTACCATTTTCGGGTATTGACACCGATTCTATCCTTTTCAGGTACTCGTCCGGACAGTTTATCGGTACTCGCACGGATTCTACCTTCTCCCGGTACTGGCCCGGATTCTACCTTTTCCCAGTTCTGCCCGGATTCGACCATTTTCGGGTATTGACACCGATTCTACCCTTTTTAGGGTCTTGTCCGGACGGTTTTTGGGTAGTCGCACGGAGTCTACCTGTTCTCGGTACTAGCCCGGATTCTACCATTTTCGGGTATTGACACCTATTCTACCCCTTTCAGGGTCTGGTCTGGACGGTTTTTCGATGCGCGCACGAATTCTACATTTTCCCGGTACTGGCTCGGATTGTACCATTTTCGGGTATTGACACCGATTCTATCCTTTTCAGGTACTCGTCCGGACAGTTTATCGGTACTCGCATGGATTCTACCTTTTCCCGGTAGTGGCCCGGATTCGACTATTTTCGGGTATTGACACCGATTCCACCCCTTTCAGGGTCTGGTTCGGACGGTTTTTCGATACGCGCACGGATTCTACCTTTTCCCAGTACTGGCCCGGATTCTACCATTTTCGGGTATTGACTCCGATTCTATCCTTTTCAGGTACTCGTCCGGAAAGTTTTTCGGTACTCGCACGGATTCTACCTTTTCCTGGAACGGGCCTAGATTCTACCATTGTCGGGTATTGACACCGATTCTATCCTTTTCAAGTACTCGTCCGGACAGTTTATCGGTACTCGCACGGATTCTACCTTTTCTCGATACTGGCCCGGATTCTACCATTTTTGGGTATAGACACCGATTCTATCCTTTTCAGGTACTCGTCCGGACAGTTTTTCGGTACTCGCACGGATTCTACCTTTTCCCGGTACTGGCCTAGACTCTACCATTTTCGGGTATTGACACCGATTCTACCATTTTCACGGTCTGGTCCGGACGGTTTTTCGGTACTCGCACGAATTCTACCTTTTCCCGGTACTGGCATGAATTGTACCATTTTCGGGTATTGACACCGATTCTATCCTTTTCAGGTACTCGTCTGTACAGTTTATCGGTACTCGCATGGATTCTACCTTTTCCCAGTAGTGGCCCGCATTCGACTATTTTCGGGTATTGACACCGATTCCACCCCTCTCAGGGTCTGGTCCGGACGGTTTTTCGATACGCGCACGAATTCTACCTTTTCCCGGTACTGGCCCGGATTCTACCATTTTCGGGTATTGACGCCGATTCTACCATATTCAGGTATTGACACCGATTCTACCCTTTTCAGGGTCTGGTCCGGACAGTTTATCGGTACTCGCACGGATTCTACCTTTTCCCGGTACTGGCCTAGACTCTATCATTTTCGGGTATTCACATCGATTCTATCCTTTTCACGGTCTGGTCCGGACGGTTTTTCAGTACTCGGACGGATTCTACCTTTTCCCGGTACTGGCCCGAATTGTACCATTTTCGGGTATTGACTCCGATTCTTTCCTTTTCAGGTACACGTCCGGATAGTTTATCGGTACTCGCACGGATTCTACCTTCTCCCGATACTGGCCCGGATTCTACCTTTTCCCAGTACCGGCCCGGATTCGACCATTTTCGGGTATTGACACCGATTCTACCCATTTTAGGGTCTTGTCCGGATGGTTTTTCGGTACTCGCATGGATTCTACCTTTTCCCGGTACTGGCCTAGATTCTACAATTTTCGGTTATTGACACCGATTCTATCCTCTTCAGGTACTCGTCCGGACAGTTTTTCGGTACTCGAACGGATTCTACCTTTTCCCGGTACTGGCCTAGATTCTACCATTTTCAGGTATTGACACCGATTCTACCCTTTTCAGGGTCTGGTTCGGACAGTTTTTCGGTACTCGCACGGATCTTAACTTTTCCCGAAACTGGCCTAGATTCTACCATTTTCGGGTATTGACACCGATTCTACCCTTTTCAAGGTCTGGTCCGGACGGTTTTTCGGTACTCGCACGGATTCTACCTTTTCCCAGTACTGGCCCGGATTCGACCATTTTCGCGTATTGATTCCGATTCTACCCTTTTTAGGGTCTTGTACGGACGATAATTTAGTACTCGCCCGGATTCTACCTTTTCCCGGTACTGGCCTAGATTCTACCATTTTCGGGTATTGACACCGATTCTACCCTTTTCAGGGTCTGGTCCGGACAGTTTTTCGGTACTCGCACGGATTCTACCTTTTCCCGGTACTGGCCCGAATTGTACCATTTTCGGGTATTGACACCGCTTCTATCCTCTTTAGGTACTCGTCCGGACAGTTTTTCGGTACTCGCCCGGATTCTACCTTTTCCCGGTACTGGCCTAGATTCTACCATTTTCGGGTATTGACACCGATTCTACCCTTTCTAGGGTCTGGTCCGGACAGTTTTTCGGTACTCGCACGGATTCTACCTTTTCCCCGAACTGGCCCGAATTGTACCATTTTCGGGTATTTACACCGATTCTATCCTCTTTAGGTACTCGTCCGGACAGTTTTCGGTACTCGCACGGATTCTACCTTTTTCCGGTACTGGCCCGAATTGTACCATTTTCGGGTATTGACACCGATTCTATCGTTTTCATGTACTCGTCCGGACAGTTTATTGGTACTCGCACGGATTCTACCTTTTCCCGGTACTGGCCCGGATTCTACCATTTTGAGGTATTGACATCGATTCTACCTTTTTCAGGGTCTGGTCCGGACAGTTTTTCGGTACTCGAATGGATTCTACCTTTTTCCGATTCTGGCCCGGATTCTACCTTTTCCCGGTACTGGCCCGGATTCAACCATTTTCGGGTATTGACACGATTCTACCTTTTTCAGGGTCTGGTCCGGACAGTTTTTCGTTTCTCGCACGGATTCTACCTTTTCCCGGTACTGGCCCGAATTGTACCATTTTCGGGTATTGACACCGATTCTATTCTTTTCATGTACTCGTCCGGACAGTTTATCGGTACTCGCACGGATTCTACCTTTTCCCGGTACTGGCCCGGATTCGACCATTTTCGGTTATTGACACCGATTCTACCTTTTTCAGCGTCTGGTCCGGACAGTTTATCGGTACTCGCACGGATTCTACCTTTTGCCGGTTCTGTCTCGGATTCAACCATTTTCGGGTATTTACACCGATTGTACCCTTTTCAAGGTCTGGTCCGGACGGTTTTTCGGTACTCGCACGGATTCTACCTTTTCCCAGTACTGGCCCGGATTCTACCATTTTCGGGTATTGACACCGATTCTACCTTTTTTAGGGTCTGGTCCAGACGGTTTTTCGATACTCACACGGATTCTACCTGTTCCCGATACTGGCCCGGATTCTACCATTTTCGAGTATTGACACCGATTCTATCCTTTTCAGGTACACGTCCGGTTAGTTTATCGGTACTCACACGGATTCCACCTTTTCCCGGTACTGGGCCGGATTCTACCATTTTCGGGTATTGACAGCGATTCTATCCTTTTCAGGTACTCGTCCGGACAGTTTATCAGTACTCGCACGGATTCTACCTTTTCCCGGTAGTGGCCCGGATTCTTCCATTTTTGGGTATTGACACCGATTCTATGCTTTTCGGGGTCTGGTCCGAACGATTTTTCGATACTCGCACGGATTCTATCTTTTCCCGGTACTGGCCTAGATTCTACCATTTTCAGGTATTGACACCGATTCTACCCTTTTCAAGGTCTGGTCCGGACAGTTTATCGGTACTCGCACGGATTCTACCTTTTCCCTGTACTGGCCCGGATTCTACCATTTTCAGGTATTGACATCGATTCTACCTTTTTCCAGGTCTAGTCCGGACAGTTTTTCGGTACTCGCACGGATTCCACCTTTTTCCGATTCTGGCCCGGATTCAACCATTTTCGGGTATTGACACCAATTCTACCTTTTCATGTACTCGTCCGGACAGTTTTTCGGTACTCGCACGGATTCTACCTTTTCCCGGTACTGGCCCGGATTCTACCATTTCCGGGTATTGACACCGATTCTATCCTTTTCATGTACTCGTCCGGACAGTTTATCGGTACTCGCACGGATTCTACCTTTTCCCGGTACTGTCTCGGATTCAACCATTTTCGGGTATTGACACCGATTCTACCTTTTTCAGCGTCTGGTCCGGACAGTTTTTCGGTACTCGCACGGATTCTACCTTTTGCCGGTTCTGGCTCGGATTCAACCATTTTCGGGTATTGACACCGATTGTACCCTTTTCAAGGTCTGGTCCGGACGGTTTTTCGGTACTCGCACGGATTCTACCTTTTCCCACTACTGGCCCGGATTCTACCATTTTCGGGTATTGACACCGATTCTACCTTTTTCAGGGTCTGGTCGAGACGGTTTTTCGATACTCACACGGATTCTACCATTTTTGAGTATTGACACCGATTCTATCCTTTTCAGGTACACGTCCGGTTAGTTTATCGGTACTCGCACGGATTCTACCTTTTCCCGGTACTGGCCCGGATTCTACCATTTTCGGGTATTGACAGCGATTCTATCCTTTTCAGGTACTCGTCCGGACAGTTTATCAGTACTCGCACGGATCCTACCTTTTCCCGGTAGTGGCCCGGATTCTACCATTTTCGGGTATTGACACCGATTCTATGCTTTTCAGGGTCTGGTCCGAACGATTTTTCGATACTCGCACGGATTCTACCTTTTCCCGGTACTGGCCTAGATTCTACCATTTTCAGGTATTGACACCGATTCTACCCTTTTCAGGGTCTGGTCCGGACAGTTTATCGGTACTCGCACGGATTCTACCTTTTCCCGGTACTGGCCCGGATTCTACCATTTTGAGGTATTGACATCGATTCTACCTTTTTCAGGGTCTGGTCCGGACAGTTTTTCGGTACTCGAACGGATTCTACCTTTTTCCGATTCTGGCCCGGATTCTACCTTTTCCCGGTACTGGCCCGGATTCAACCATTTTCGGGTATTGACACGATTCTACCTTTTTCAGGGTCTGGTCCGGACAGTTTTTCGTTTCTCGCACGGATTCTACTTTTTCCCGGTACTGGCCCGAATTGTACCATTTTCGGGTATTGACACCGATTCTATCCTTTTCATGTACTCGTCCGGACAGTTTATTGGTACTCGCACGGATTCTACCTTTTCCCGGTACTGGCCCGGATTCGACCATTTTCGGTTATTGACACCGATTCTACCTTTTTCAGCGTCTGGTCCGGACAGTTTATCGGTACTCGCACGGATTCTACCTTTTGCCGGTTCTGTCTCGGATTCAACCATTTTCGGGTATTTACACCGATTGTACCCTTTTCAAGGTCTGGTCCGGACGGTTTTTCGGTACTCGCACGGATTCTACCTTTTCCCAGTACTGGCCCGGATTCTACCATTTTCGGGTATTGACACCGATTCTACCTTTTTCAGGGTCTGGTCCAGACGGTTTTTCGATACTCACACGGATTCTACCTGTTCCCGATACTGGCCCGGATTCTACCATTTTCGAGTATTGACACCGATTCTATCCTTTTCAGCTACACGTCCGGTTAGTTTATCGGTACTCACACGGATTCCACCTTTTCCCGGTACTGGGCCGGATTCTACCATTTTCGGGTATTGACAGCGATTCTATCCTTTTCAGGTACTTGTCCGGACAGTTTATCAGTACTCGCACGGATTCTACGTTTTCCCGGTAGTGGCCCGGATTCTACCATTTTCGGGTATTGACACCGATTCTATGCTTTTCAGGGTCTGGTCCGAACGATTTTTCGATACTCGCACGGATTCTATCTTTTCCCGGTACTGGCCTAGATTCTACCATTTTCAGGTATTGACACCGATTCTACCCTTTTCAGGGTCTAGTCCGGACAGTTTATCGGTACTCGCACGGATTCTACCTTTTCCCTGTACTGGCCCGGATTCTACCATTTTCAGGTATTGACATCGATTCTACCTTTTTCCAGGTCTAGTCCGGACAGTTTTTCGGTACTCGCACGGATTCCACCTTTTTCCGATTCTGGCCCGGATTCAACCATTTTCGGGTATTGACACCAATTCTACCTTTTCATGTACTCGTCCGGACAGTTTTTCGGTACTCGCACGGATTCTACCTTTTCCCGGTACTGGCCCGGATTCTACCATTTCCGGGTATTGACACCGATTCTATCCTTTTCATGTACTCGTCCGGACAGTTTATCGGTACTCGCACGGATTCTACCTTTTCCCGGTACTGTCTCGGATTCAACCATTTTCGGGTATTGACACCGATTCTACCTTTTTCAGCGTCTGGTCCGGACAGTTTTTCGGTACTCGCACGGATTCTACCTTTTGCCGGTTCTGGCTCGGATTCAACCATTTTCGGGTATTGACACCGATTGTACCCTTTTCAAGGTCTGGTCCGGACGGTTTTTCGGTACTCGCACGGATTCTACCTTTTCCCACTACTGGCCCGGATTCTACCATTTTCGGGTATTGACACCGATTCTACCTTTTTCAGGGTCTGGTCGAGACGGTTTTTCGATACTCACACGGATTCTACCATTTTTGAGTATTGACACCGATTCTATCCTTTTCAGGTACACGTCCGGTTAGTTTATCGGTACTCGCACGGATTCTACCTTTTCCCGGTACTGGCCCGGATTCTACCATTTTCGCGTATTGACAGCGATTCTATCCTTTTCAGGTACTCGTCCGGACAGTTTATCAGTACTCGCACGGATCCTACCTTTTCCCGGTAGTGGCCCGGATTCTACCATTTTCGGGTATTGACACCGATTCTATGCTTTTCAGGGTCTGGTCCGAACGATTTTTCGATACTCGCACGGATTCTACCTTTTCCCGGTACTGGCCTAGATTCTACCATTTTCAGGTATTGACACCGATTCTACCCTTTTCAGGGTCTGGTCCGGACAGTTTATCGGTACTCGCACGGATTCTACCTTTTCCCGGTACTGGCCCGGATTCTACCATTTTCAGGTATTGACATCGATTCTACCTTTTTCCAGGTTTGGTCCGGACAGTTTTTCGGTACTCGCACGGATTCTACCTTTTTCTGATTCTGGCCCGGATTCTACCTTTTCCCGGTACTGGCCCGGATTCAACCATTTTCGGGTATTGACACCGATTCTACCTTTTTCAGGGTCTGGTCCAGACGGTTTTTCGATACTCACACGGATTCTACCTGCTCCCGGTACTGGCCCGGATTCTACCATTTTCGAGTATTGACACCGATTCTATCCTTTTCAGGTACACGTCCAGTTAGTTTATCGGTACTCACACGGATTCCACCTTTTCCCGGTACTGGCCCAGATTCTACCAATTTCGGGTATTGACAGCGATTCTATCCTTTTCAGGTACTCGTCCGGACAGTTTATCAGTACTCGCACGGATTCTACCTTTTCCCGGTAGTGGCCCGGATTCTACCATTTTCGGGTATTGACACCGATTCTATGCTTTTCAGGGTCTGGTCCGAACGATTTTTCGATACTCGCACGGATTCTATCTTTTCCCGGTACTGGGCTAGATTCTACCATTTTCAGGTATTGACACCGATTCTACCCTTTTCAGGGTCTGGTCCGAACAGTTTATCGGTACTCGCCCGGATTCTACCTTTTCCCGGTTCTTGCCCGGATTCTACCTTTTCCCGGAACTGGCCCGGATTCAATCATTTTCGGGTATTGACACCGATTCTACCTTTTTCAGGGTCTGGTCCAGACGGTTTTTCGATACTCACACGGATTCTACCTGCTCTCGGTACTGGCCCGGATTCTACCATTTTCGAGTATTGACACCGATTCTATCCTTTTCAGGTACACGTCCGGTTAGTTTATCGGTACTCACACGGATTCCACCTTTTCCCGGTACTGGCCCAGATTCAACCAATTTCGGGTATTGACAGCGATTCTATCCTTTTCAGGTAATCGTCCGGACAGTTTATCAGTACTCGCACGGATTCTACCTTTTCCCGGTAGTGGCCCGGATTCTACCATTTTCGGGTATTGACACCGATTCTATGCTTTTCAGGGTCTGGTCCGAACGATTTTTCGATACTCGCACGGATTCTATCTTTTCCCGGTACTGGCCTAGATTCTACCATTTTCAGGTATTGACACCGATTCTACCCTTTTCAGGGTATGGTCCGGACAGTTTATCGGTACTCGCACGGATTCTACCTTTTCCCTGTACTGGCCCGGATTCTACCATTTTCAGGTATTGACATCGATTCTACCTTTTTCCAAGTCTGGTCCGGACAGTTTTTCGGTACTCGCACGGATTCTACCTTTTTCCGATTCTGGCCCGGATTCAACCATTTTCGGGTATTGACACGGATTCTACCTTTTCATGTACTCGTCCGGACAGTTTTTCGGTACTCGCACGGATTCTACCTTTTCCCGGTACTGGCCCGGATTCTACCATTTCCGGGTATTGACACCGATTCTATCCTTTTCATGTACTCGTCCGGACAGTTTATCGGTACTCGCACGGATTCTACCTTTTCCCGGTACTGGCTCGGATTCAACCATTTTCGGGTATTGACACCGATTCTACCTTTTTCAGCGTCTGGTCCGGACAGTTTTTCGGTACTCGCACGGATTCTACCTTTTGTCGGTTCTGGCTCGGATTCAACCATTTTCGGGTATTGACACCGATTGTACCCTTTTCAAGCTCTGGTCCGGACGGTTTTTCGGTACTCGCACGGATTCTACCTTTTCCCAGTATTGGCCCGGATTCTACCATTTTCGGGTATTGACACCGATTCTACCTTTTTCAGGGTCTGGTCCAGACGGTTTTTTGATGCTCACACGGATTCTACCTGTTCCCGGTACTGGCCCGGATTCTACCATTTTCGAGTATTGACACCGATTCTATCCTTTTCAGGTACACGTCCGGTTAGTTTATCGGTACTCGCACGGATTCTACCTTTTCCCGGTACTGCCCGGATTCTACCATTTTCGGGTATTGACAACTATTCTATCCTTTTCAGGTACTCGTCCGGACAGTTTATCAGTACTCGCACGGATCCTACCTTTTCCCGGTAGTGGCCCGGATTCTACCATTTTCGGGTATTGACACCGATTCTATGCTTTTCAGGGTCTGGTCCGAACGATTTTTCGATACTCGCACGGATTCTACCTTTTCCCGATACTGGCCTAGATTCTACCATTTTCAGGTATTGACACCGATTCTACCCTTTTCAGGGTCTGGTCCGGACAGTTTATCGGTACTCGCACGGATTCTACCTTTTCCCGGTACTGGCCCGGATTCTACCATTTTCAGGTATTGACATCGATTCTACCTTTTTCCAGGTTTGGTTCGGACAGTTTTTCGGTACTCGCACGGATTCTACCTTTTTCCGATTCTGGCCCGGATTCTACCTTTTCCCGGTACTGGCCTGGATTCAACCATTTTCGAGTATTGACACCGATTCTACCTTTTTTAGGGTCCGGTCCTGACAGTTTTTCGGTTCTCGCACGTATTGTACCTTTTCCCGGTACTGGCCCGAATTGTACCATTTTCGGGTCTTGACACCAATTCTATCCTTTTCATGTACTCGTCCGGATAGTTTATCGGTACTCGCACGGATTCTGCCTTTTCCCGGTACTGGCCCGGATTCTACCATTTTTGGGTATTGACACCGATTCTACCTTTTTCAGCGTCTGGTCCGGACAGTTTTTCGGTACTCGCACGGATTCTACCTTTTCCCGGTTCTGGCCCGGATTCTACCTTTTCCCGGTACTGGCTCGGATTCAACCATTTTCGGGTATTGACACCGATTCTACCCTTTTCAAGGTCTGGTCCGGACGGTTTTTTGGTACTCGCACGAATTCTACCATTTTCGGGTATTGACACCGATTCTATCCTTTTCATGTACTCGTCCGGACAGTTTTTCGGTACTCGCACGGATTCTACCTTTTCCCGATACTGGCCCGGATTCTACCATTTTCGGGTATTGACACCGATTCTATCCTTTTCATGTACTCGTCCGAACAGTTTATCGGTACTCGCACGGATTCTACCTTTTCCCGGTACTGGCTCGGATTCAACCATTTTCGGGTATTGACACCGATTCTACCCTTTTCAAGGTCTGGTCCGAACGACTTTTCGGTACTCGCACGGATTCTACCTTTTCCCAGTAATGGCCCGGATTCTACCATTTTCGGGTATTGACACCGATTCTACCTTTTTCAGGGTCTGGTCCGGACGGTTTTTCGATACTCACACGGAATCTACCTGTTCCCGGTACTAGCCCGGATTCTACCATTTTCGGGTATTGACACCTATTCTACCCCTTTCAGGGTCTGGTCTGGACGGTTTTTCGATACGCGCACGAATTCTACATTTTCCCGGTACTGGCTCGGATTCTACCATTTTCGGGTATTGACACCGATTCTAACCTTTTCAGGTACTCGTCCGGACAGTTTATCGGTACTCGCACAGATTCTACCTTTTCCCGGTAGTGGCCCGGATTCTACCATTTTCGGGTATTAACACCGATTCTATGCTTTTCCGGGTCTGGTCCGAACGATTTTTCGATACTCGCACGGATTCTACCTTCTCCCGTACTGGCCCGGATTCTACCTTTTCCCAGTACTGGCCCGGATTCGACCATTTTCGAGTATTGACACCGATTCTACCCTTTTTAGGGTCTTGTCCGGACGGTTTTTCGGTACTCGCACGGATTCAACCTTTTCCCGGTACTGGCCTAGATTCTACCATTTTCGGGTATTAACACCGATTCTACCCTTCTCGGGGTCTGGTCCGGACAGTTTTTCGAAACTCGCACGGATTCTACCTTTTCTTGGTTCTGGCCCGGATTCTACCTTTTCCCGGTACTGGCCCGGATTCAACCATTTTCGGGTATTCACACCGATTCTACCCTTTTCAAGGTCTGGTCCGGACGGTTTTTCGATACGCGCACAGATTCTACCTTTTCCCGGTACTGGTCCGGATTCTACCATTTTCGGGTATTGACACCGGTTCTATCCTTTTCAGGTACTCGTCCGGACAGTTTTTCGGTACTCGTACAGATTCTACCTTTTCCCGGAACTGGCCTAGATTCTACCATTTTTGGGTATTGACACCGATTCTACCCTTTTCAGGGTATGGTCCGTACAGTTTATCGGTACTTGCACGGATTCTACCTTTTCCCGGTAGTGGCCCGGATTCGGCTATTTTCGGGTATTGACACCGATTCCACCCCTTTTAGCGTCTGGTTCGGACGATTTTTCGGTACTCGCACGGATTCTACCTTTTCCCGGTATTGTCCCGGATTCTACCATTTTCGGGTATTGACACCGATTCTACCTTTTTCAGGGTCTGGTCCGGACAGTTTTTCGGTACTCTCACGGATTCTACCTTTTCCCGGTACTGGCTCGGATTCTACCATTTTCGGGTATTGACGCCGATTCTATCCTTTTCAGGTACTCGTCCGGACAGTTTTTCGGTACTCGCACGGATTCTACCTTTTCCCGGTACTGGCCTGGATTCTACCATTTTCGGGTATTGACACCTATTCTACCTTCTTCACGATCTGGTCCGGACAATTTTTCGGTACTCGCACGGATTCTACCTTTTCCCGGTACTGTCCCGGATTCTACCATTTTCGGGTATTGACACGGATTCTACCTTTTTCAGGGTCTGGTCTGGACCGTTTTTCGGTACTCGCACGGATTCTACTTTTTCCCGGTAGTGGCCCGGATTTGAATATTTTCGGGTATTGACACCGATTCTATCCTTTTCAGGTACTCGCACGGATTCTACCTTCTCCCGGTACTGGCCCGGATTCTACATTTTCCCAGTACTAGCCCGGATTCGACCATTTTCGGGTATTGACACCGATTGTACTCTTTTTAGGGTCTTGTCCGGACGGTTTTTCGGTACTCGCACGGATTCAACCTTTTCCCGGTACTGGCCTAGATTCTCCATTTTCGGGTATTAACACCGATTCTACCCTTTTCAGGGTCTTGTCTGAACGGTTTATCGGTACGCGCACAGATTGTACCTTTTCCCGGGACTAGCCCGGATTATACCATTTTCGGGTATTGACACCAATTCTATCCTTTTTAGGTACTCGTCCGGACGGTTTTTCGGTACTCGCACGGATTCTACCTTTTCCCGGTACTGGCCCGGATTCTACCATTTTCGGGTATTGACACCGATTCTACCGTTTTCAGGTACTCGGCCGGACCGTTTATCGGTACTCGCACGGATTCTACCTTTTCCCGGTACTGGCCCGGATTGTACCATTTTCGGGTATTGACAACGATTCTACCGTTTTCAGGTACTCGGCCGGACAGTTTATCGGTACTTGCACGGATTCTACCTTTTCCCGGTACTGGCCCAGATTGTACCATTTTCGGGTATTGACACCAATTCTATCCTTTTCAAGTACTCGGCCGGACAGTTTATCGGTACTCGCACGGATTCTACCTTTTCCCTGTACTGGCCCGGATTGTACCATTTTCGGGTATTGACACCGATTCTACCGTTTTCAGGTACTCGGCCGGACAGTTTATCGCTACTCGCACGGATTCTACCTTTTCCCGGTACTGGCCCGGATTGTACCATTTTCGGGTATTGACACCGATTCTACCGTTTTCAGGTACTCGGCCGGACAGTTTATCGGTACTCGCATGGATTCTACCTTTTCCTGGTACTGGCCCTGATTGTACAATTTTCGGGTATTCACACGGATTCTACCGTTTCGGGTATTGACACCGATTCTACCGTTTTCAGGTACTCGGCCGGACAGTTTATCGGTACTAGCACGGATTCTACCTTTTCCCAGTACTGGCTTGGATTCTACCATTTTCGGGTTTTGACACCGATTCTACCTTTTTCAGGGTCTGGTCCAGACGGTTTTTCGATACTCACACGGATTCTACCTGTTCCCGGTACTGGCCCGGATTCTACCATTTTCGAGTATTGACACCGATTCTATCCTTTTCAGGTACACGTCCGGTTAGTTTATCGGTACTCGCACGGATTCTACCTTTTCCCGGTACTGGCCCGGATTCTACCATTTTCGGGAATTGACAGCGATTCTATCCTTTTCAGGTACTCGTCCGGACAGTTTATCGGTACTCGCACGGATTCTACCTTTTCCCGGTACTGGCCAGGATTCTACCATTTTCAGGTATTGACACCGATTCTACCTTTTTCAGGGTCTGGTCCAGACGGTTTTTCGATACTCACACGGATTCTACCTGTTCCCGGTACTGGCCCGGATTATACCATTTTCGAGTATTGACACCGATTCTATCCTTTTCAGGTACACGTCCGGTTAGTTTATCGGTACTCGCACAGATTCTACCTTTTCCCGGTACTGGCCCGGATTCTACCATTTTCGGGTATTGACTGCGATTCTATCCTTTTCAGGTACTCATCCGGACAGTTTATCGGTACTCGCACGGATTCTATATTTTCCCGGTACTGGCCCGGATTCTACCATTTTCGGGTATTGACACCGATTCTACCTTTTTTAGCGTCTGGTCCGGACAGTTTTTCGGTACTCGCACGGATTCTACCTTTTCCCGGTTCTGGCCCGGATTCTACCTTTTCCCGGTATTGGCTCGGATTCAACCATTTTCGGGTATTGACACCGATTCTATCCTTTTCAAGGTCTGGTCCGGACGGTTTTTCGGTACTCGCACGGATTCTACCTTTTCCCAGTACTGGCCCGGATTCTACCATTTTCGGGTATTGACACCGATTCTATCATTTTCTTGTACTCGTCCGGACAGTTTATCGGTACTCGCACGGATTCTACCTTTTCACGGTACTGGCTCGGATTCAACCATTTTCGGGTATTGACACCGATTCTACCTTTTTCAGCGTCTAGTCCGGACAGTTTTTCGGTATTCGCACGGATTCTACCTTTTCCCGGTTATGGCTCGGATTCAACCATTTTCGGGTATTGACACCGATTCTACCCTTTTCAAGGTCTGGTCCGGACGGTTTTTCGGTACTCGCACGGATTCTACCTTTTCCCAGTACTTTCCCGGATTCTACCATTTTCGGGTATTGACACCGATTCTACCTTTTTCAGGGTCTGGTCCGGACGGTTTTTCGATACTCACACGGATTCTACCTGTTCCC
Organism: Vitis cinerea var. helleri x Vitis riparia; assembly: GCA_946000715.1. Classification (NCBI taxonomy): domain Eukaryota; kingdom Viridiplantae; phylum Streptophyta; class Magnoliopsida; order Vitales; family Vitaceae; genus Vitis; species Vitis cinerea var. helleri x Vitis riparia. The sequence continues at coordinate 15,302,481 of OX254005.1, read as the reverse complement.
GGTACTGGCCCGGATTCTACCATTTTCGAGTATTGACACCGATTCTATCCTTTTCAAGTACACGTCGGGTTAGTTTATCGGTACTCGCACAGATTCTACCTTTTCCCGGTAGTCGCCCGGATTCTACCATTTTCGGGTATTGACACCGATTCTATGCTTTTCAGGGTCTGGTCCGAACGATTTCTCGATACCCGCACGGATTCTACCTTTTCCCGGTACTGGCCTAGATTCTACCATTTTCAGGTATTGACACCGATTCTACCCTTCTCAGGGTCTGGTCCGGACAGTTTATCAGTTCTTGCACGGATTGTACCTTTTCCCGGTACTGGCCCGAATTGTACCATTTTCGGGTATTGACACCAATTCTGTCCTTTTCATGTACTCGTCCGGACAGTTTATCGGTACTTGCACGGATTCTACCTTTTCCCGGTACTGGCCCGGATTCTACCATTTTCGAGTATTGACACCGATTCTACCTTTTTCAGCGTCTGGTCCGGACAGTTTTTCGGTACTCGCACGGATTCTACCTTTTCCCGGTTCTGGCCCGGATTCTACCTTTTCCCGGTACTGGCTCGGATTCAACCATTTTCGGGTATTGACACCGATTCTACCCTTTTCAAGGTCTGGTCCGGACGGTTTTTCGGTACTCGCACGGATTCTACCTTTTCCCGGTACTGGCCCGGATTGTACCATTTTCGGGTATTGACACAAATTCTATCCTTTTCAAGTACTCGGCCGGACAGTTTATCGGTACTCGCACGGATTCTACCTTTTCCCTGTACTGGCCCGGATTGTACCATTTTCGGGTATTGACACCGATTCTACCGTTTTCAGGTACTCGGCCGGACAGTTTATCGCTACTCGCACGGATTCTACCTTTTCCCGGTACTGGCCCGGATTGTACCATTTTCGGGTATTGACACCGATTCTACCGTTTTCAGGTACTCGGCCGGACAGTTTATCGGTACTCGCATGGATTCTACCTTTTCCCGGTACTGGCCCTGATTGTACAATTTTCGGGTATTCACACGGATTCTACCGTTTCGGGTATTGACACCGATTCTACCGTTTTCAGGTACTCGGCCGGACAGTTTATCGCTACTCGCACGGATTCTACCTTTTCCCGGTACTGGCCCGGATTGTACCATTTTCGGGTAATGACACCGATTCTACCGTTTTCAGGTACTCGGCCGGACAGTTTATCGGTACTCGCATGGATTCTACCTTTTCCCGGTACTGGCCCTGATTGTACAATTTTCGGGTATTCACACGTATTCTACCGTTTCGGGTATTGACACCGATTCTACCGTTTTCAGGTACTCGGCCGGACAGTTTATCGGTACTCGCACGGATTCTACCTTTTCCCAGTACTGGCCTGGATTCTACCATTTTCGGGTTTTGACACCGATTCTACCTTTTTCAGGGTCTGGTCCAGACGGTTTTTCGATACTCACACGGATTCTACCTGTTCCCGGTACTGGCCCGGATTCTACCATTTTCGAGTATTGACACCGATTCTATCCTTTTCAGGTACACGTCCGGTTAGTTTATCGGTACTCGCACGGATTCTTCCTTTTCCCGGTACTGGCCCGGATTCTACCATTTTCGGGTATTGACAGCGATTCTATCCTTTTCAGGTACTCGTCCGGACAGTTTATCGGTACTCGCACGGATTCTACCTTTTCCCGGTACTGGCCAGGATTCTACCATTTTCAGGTATTGACACCGATTCTACCTTTTTCAGGGTCTGGTCCAGACGGTTTTTCGATACTCACACGGATTCTACCTGTTCCCGGTACTGGCCCGGATTCTACCATTTTCGAGTATTGACACCGATTCTATCCTTTTCAGGTACACGTCCGGTTAGTTTATCGGTACTCGCACGGATTCTACCTTTTCCCGGTACTGGCCCGGATTCTACCATTTTCGGGTATTGACTGCGATTCTATCATTTTCAGGTACTCATCCGGACAGTTTATCGGTACTCGCACGGATTCTATATTTTCCCGGTACTGGCCCGGATTCTACCATTTTCGGGTATTGACACCGATTCTACCTTTTTCAGCGTCTGGTCCGGACAGTTTTTCGGTACTCGCACGGATTCTACCTTTTCCCGGTACTGGCCCGGATTGTACCATTTTCGGGTATTGACAACGATTCTACCGTTTTCAGGTACTCGGCCGGACAGTTTATCGGTACTCGCACGGATTCTACCTTTTCCCGGTACTGGCCCGGATTGTACCATTTTCGGGTATTGACACCAATTCTATCCTTTTCAAGTACTCGGCCGGACAGTTTATCGGTACTCGCACGGATTCTACCTTTTCCCTGTACTGGCCCGGATTGTACCATTTTCGGGTATTGACACCGATTCTACCGTTTTCAGGTACTCGGCCGGACAGTTTATCGCTACTCGCACGGATTCTACCTTTTCCCGGTACTGGCCCGGATTGTACCATTTTCGGGTATTGACACCGATTCTACCGTTTTCAGGTACTCGGCCGGACAGTTTATCGGTACTCGCATGGATTCTACCTTTTCCTGGTACTGGCCCTGATTGTACAATTTTCGGGTATTCACACGGATTCTACCGTTTCGGGTATTGACACCGATTCTACCGTTTTCAGGTACTCGGCCGGACAGTTTATCGGTACTAGCACGGATTCTACCTTTTCCCAGTACTGGCTTGGATTCTAACATTTTCGGGTATTGACACCGATTCTACCTTTTTCAGGGTCTGGTCCAGACGGTTTTTCGATACTCACACGGATTCTACCTGTTCCCGGTACTGGCCCGGATTCTACCATTTTCGAGTATTGACACCGATTCTATCCTTTTCAGGTACACGTCCGGTTAGTTTATCGGTACTCGCACGGATTCTACCTTTTCCCGGTACTGGCCCGGATTCTACCATTTTCGGGAATTGACAGCGATTCTATCCTTTTCAGGTACTCGTCCGGACAGTTTATCGGTACTCGCACGGATTCTACCTTTTCCCGGTACTGGCCAGGATTCTACCATTTTCAGGTATTGACACCGATTCTACCTTTTTCAGGGTCTGGTCCAGACGGTTTTTCGATACTCACACGGATTCTACCTGTTCCCGGTACTGGCCCGGATTATACCATTTTCGAGTATTGACACCGATTCTATCCTTTTCAGGTACACGTCCGGTTAGTTTATCGGTACTCGCACGGATTCTACCTTTTCCCGGTACTGGCCCGGATTCTACCATTTTCGGGTATTGACTGCGATTCTACCTTTTCCCGGTTCTGGCCCGGATTCTACCTTTTCCCGGTACTGGCTCGGATTCAACCATTTTCGGGTATTGACACCGATTCTACCCTTTTCAAGGTCTGGTCGGGACGGTTTTTCGGTACTCGCACGGATTCTACCTTTTCCCTGTACTGGCCCGGATTGTACCATTTTCGGGTATTGACACCGATTCTACCGTTTTCAGGTACTCGGCCGGACAGTTTATCGCTACTCGCACGGATTCTACCTTTTCCCGGTACTGGCCCGGATTGTACCATTTTCGGGTATTGACACCGATTCTACCGTTTTCAGGTACTCGGCCGGACAGTTTATCGGTACTCGCATGGATTCTACCTTTTCCCGGTACTGGCCCTGATTGTACAATTTTCGGGTATTCACACGTATTCTACCGTTTCGGGTATTGACACCGATTCTACCGTTTTCAGGTACTCGGCCGGACAGTTTATCGGTACTCGCACGGATTCTACCTTTTCCCAGTACTGGCCTGGATTCTACCATTTTCGGGTTTTGACACCGATTCTACCTTTTTCAGGGTCTGGTCCAGACGGTTTTTCGATACTCACACGGATTCTACCTGTTCCCGGTACTGGCCCGGATTCTACCATTTTCGAGTATTGACACCGATTCTATCCTTTTCAGGTACACGTCCGGTTAGTTTATCGGTACTCGCACGGATTCTTCCTTTTCCCGGTACTGGCCCGGATTCTACCATTTTCGGGTATTGACAGCGATTCTATCCTTTTCAGGTACTCGTCCGGACAGTTTATCGGTACTCGCACGGATTCTACCTTTTCCCGGTACTGGCCAGGATTCTACCATTTTCAGGTATTGACACCGATTCTACCTTTTTCAGGGTCTGGTCCAGACGGTTTTTCGATACTCACACGGATTCTACCTGTTCCCGGTACTGGCCCGGATTCTACCATTTTCGAGTATTGACACCGATTCTATCCTTTTCAGGTACACGTCCGGTTAGTTTATCGGTACTCGCACGGATTCTACCTTTTCCCGGTACTGGCCCGGATTCTACCATTTTCGGGTATTGACTGCGATTCTATCATTTTCAGGTACTCATCCGGACAGTTTATCGGTACTCGCACGGATTCTATATTTTCCCGGTACTGGCCCGGATTCTACCATTTTCGGGTATTGACACCGATTCTACCTTTTTCAGCGTCTGGTCCGGACAGTTTTTCGGTACTCGCACGGATTCTACCTTTTCCCGGTACTGGCCCGGATTGTACCATTTTCGGGTATTGACAACGATTCTACCGTTTTCAGGTACTCGGCCGGACAGTTTATCGGTACTCGCACGGATTCTACCTTTTCCCGGTACTGGCCCGGATTGTACCATTTTCGGGTATTGACACCAATTCTATCCTTTTCAAGTACTCGGCCGGACAGTTTATCGGTACTCGCACGGATTCTACCTTTTCCCTGTACTGGCCCGGATTGTACCATTTTCGGGTATTGACACCGATTCTACCGTTTTCAGGTACTCGGCCGGACAGTTTATCGCTACTCGCACGGATTCTACCTTTTCCCGGTACTGGCCCGGATTGTACCATTTTCGGGTATTGACACCGATTCTACCGTTTTCAGGTACTCGGCCGGACAGTTTATCGGTACTCGCATGGATTCTACCTTTTCCTGGTACTGGCCCTGATTGTACAATTTTCGGGTATTCACACGGATTCTACCGTTTCGGGTATTGACACCGATTCTACCGTTTTCAGGTACTCGGCCGGACAGTTTATCGGTACTAGCACGGATTCTACCTTTTCCCAGTACTGGCTTGGATTCTAACATTTTCGGGTATTGACACCGATTCTACCTTTTTCAGGGTCTGGTCCAGACGGTTTTTCGATACTCACACGGATTCTACCTGTTCCCGGTACTGGCCCGGATTCTACCATTTTCGAGTATTGACACCGATTCTATCCTTTTCAGGTACACGTCCGGTTAGTTTATCGGTACTCGCACGGATTCTACCTTTTCCCGGTACTGGCCCGGATTCTACCATTTTCGGGAATTGACAGCGATTCTATCCTTTTCAGGTACTCGTCCGGACAGTTTATCGGTACTCGCACGGATTCTACCTTTTCCCGGTACTGGCCAGGATTCTACCATTTTCAGGTATTGACACCGATTCTACCTTTTTCAGGGTCTGGTCCAGACGGTTTTTCGATACTCACACGGATTCTACCTGTTCCCGGTACTGGCCCGGATTATACCATTTTCGAGTATTGACACCGATTCTATCCTTTTCAGGTACACGTCCGGTTAGTTTATCGGTACTCGCACGGATTCTACCTTTTCCCGGTACTGGCCCGGATTCTACCATTTTCGGGTATTGACTGCGATTCTACCTTTTCCCGGTTCTGGCCCGGATTCTACCTTTTCCCGGTACTGGCTCGGATTCAACCATTTTCGGGTATTGACACCGATTCTACCCTTTTCAAGGTCTGGTCGGGACGGTTTTTCGGTACTCGCACGGATTCTACCTTTTCCCTGTACTGGCCCGGATTGTACCATTTTCGGGTATTGACACCGATTCTACCGTTTTCAGGTACTCGGCCGGACAGTTTATCGCTACTCGCACGGATTCTACCTTTTCCCGGTACTGGCCCGGATTGTACCATTTTCGGGTATTGACACCGATTCTACCGTTTTCAGGTACTCGGCCGGACAGTTTATCGGTACTCGCATGGATTCTACCTTTTCCCGGTACTGGCCCTGATTGTACAATTTTCGGGTATTCACACGTATTCTACCGTTTCGGGTATTGACACCGATTCTACCGTTTTCAGGTACTCGGCCGGACAGTTTATCGGTACTCGCACGGATTCTACCTTTTCCCAGTACTGGCCTGGATTCTACCATTTTCGGGTTTTGACACCGATTCTACCTTTTTCAGGGTCTGGTCCAGACGGTTTTTCGATACTCACACGGATTCTACCTGTTCCCGGTACTGGCCCGGATTCTACCATTTTCGAGTATTGACACCGATTCTATCCTTTTCAGGTACACGTCCGGTTAGTTTATCGGTACTCGCACGGATTCTTCCTTTTCCCGGTACTGGCCCGGATTCTACCATTTTCGGGTATTGACAGCGATTCTATCCTTTTCAGGTACTCGTCCGGACAGTTTATCGGTACTCGCACGGATTCTACCTTTTCCCGGTACTGGCCAGGATTCTACCATTTTCAGGTATTGACACCGATTCTACCTTTTTCAGGGTCTGGTCCAGACGGTTTTTCGATACTCACACGGATTCTACCTGTTCCCGGTACTGGCCCGGATTCTACCATTTTCGAGTATTGACACCGATTCTATCCTTTTCAGGTACACGTCCGGTTAGTTTATCGGTACTCGCACGGATTCTACCTTTTCCCGGTACTGGCCCGGATTCTACCATTTTCGGGTATTGACTGCGATTCTATCATTTTCAGGTACTCATCCGGACAGTTTATCGGTACTCGCACGGATTCTATATTTTCCCGGTACTGGCCCGGATTCTACCATTTTCGGGTATTGACACCGATTCTACCTTTTTCAGCGTCTGGTCCGGACAGTTTTTCGGTACTCGCACGGATTCTACCTTTTCCCGGTACTGGCCCGGATTGTACCATTTTCGGGTATTGACAACGATTCTACCGTTTTCAGGTACTCGGCCGGACAGTTTATCGGTACTCGCACGGATTCTACCTTTTCCCGGTACTGGCCCGGATTGTACCATTTTCGGGTATTGACACCAATTCTATCCTTTTCAAGTACTCGGCCGGACAGTTTATCGGTACTCGCACGGATTCTACCTTTTCCCTGTACTGGCCCGGATTGTACCATTTTCGGGTATTGACACCGATTCTACCGTTTTCAGGTACTCGGCCGGACAGTTTATCGCTACTCGCACGGATTCTACCTTTTCCCGGTACTGGCCCGGATTGTACCATTTTCGGGTATTGACACCGATTCTACCGTTTTCAGGTACTCGGCCGGACAGTTTATCGGTACTCGCATGGATTCTACCTTTTCCTGGTACTGGCCCTGATTGTACAATTTTCGGGTATTCACACGGATTCTACCGTTTCGGGTATTGACACCGATTCTACCGTTTTCAGGTACTCGGCCGGACAGTTTATCGGTACTAGCACGGATTCTACCTTTTCCCAGTACTGGCTTGGATTCTAACATTTTCGGGTATTGACACCGATTCTACCTTTTTCAGGGTCTGGTCCAGACGGTTTTTCGATACTCACACGGATTCTACCTGTTCCCGGTACTGGCCCGGATTCTACCATTTTCGAGTATTGACACCGATTCTATCCTTTTCAGGTACACGTCCGGTTAGTTTATCGGTACTCGCACGGATTCTACCTTTTCCCGGTACTGGCCCGGATTCTACCATTTTCGGGAATTGACAGCGATTCTATCCTTTTCAGGTACTCGTCCGGACAGTTTATCGGTACTCGCACGGATTCTACCTTTTCCCGGTACTGGCCAGGATTCTACCATTTTCAGGTATTGACACCGATTCTACCTTTTTCAGGGTCTGGTCCAGACGGTTTTTCGATACTCACACGGATTCTACCTGTTCCCGGTACTGGCCCGGATTATACCATTTTCGAGTATTGACACCGATTCTATCCTTTTCAGGTACACGTCCGGTTAGTTTATCGGTACTCGCACGGATTCTACCTTTTCCCGGTACTGGCCCGGATTCTACCATTTTCGGGTATTGACTGCGATTCTACCTTTTCCCGGTTCTGGCCCGGATTCTACCTTTTCCCGGTACTGGCTCGGATTCAACCATTTTCGGGTATTGACACCGATTCTACCCTTTTCAAGGTCTGGTCGGGACGGTTTTTCGGTACTCGCACGGATTCTACCTTTTCCCTGTACTGGCCCGGATTGTACCATTTTCGGGTATTGACACCGATTCTACCGTTTTCAGGTACTCGGCCGGACAGTTTATCGCTACTCGCACGGATTCTACCTTTTCCCGGTACTGGCCCGGATTGTACCATTTTCGGGTATTGACACCGATTCTACCGTTTTCAGGTACTCGGCCGGACAGTTTATCGGTACTCGCATGGATTCTACCTTTTCCCGGTACTGGCCCTGATTGTACAATTTTCGGGTATTCACACGTATTCTACCGTTTCGGGTATTGACACCGATTCTACCGTTTTCAGGTACTCGGCCGGACAGTTTATCGGTACTCGCACGGATTCTACCTTTTCCCAGTACTGGCCTGGATTCTACCATTTTCGGGTTTTGACACCGATTCTACCTTTTTCAGGGTCTGGTCCAGACGGTTTTTCGATACTCACACGGATTCTACCTGTTCCCGGTACTGGCCCGGATTCTACCATTTTCGAGTATTGACACCGATTCTATCCTTTTCAGGTACACGTCCGGTTAGTTTATCGGTACTCGCACGGATTCTTCCTTTTCCCGGTACTGGCCCGGATTCTACCATTTTCGGGTATTGACAGCGATTCTATCCTTTTCAGGTACTCGTCCGGACAGTTTATCGGTACTCGCACGGATTCTACCTTTTCCCGGTACTGGCCAGGATTCTACCATTTTCAGGTATTGACACCGATTCTACCTTTTTCAGGGTCTGGTCCAGACGGTTTTTCGATACTCACACGGATTCTACCTGTTCCCGGTACTGGCCCGGATTCTACCATTTTCGAGTATTGACACCGATTCTATCCTTTTCAGGTACACGTCCGGTTAGTTTATCGGTACTCGCACGGATTCTACCTTTTCCCGGTACTGGCCCGGATTCTACCATTTTCGGGTATTGACTGCGATTCTATCATTTTCAGGTACTCATCCGGACAGTTTATCGGTACTCGCACGGATTCTATATTTTCCCGGTACTGGCCCGGATTCTACCATTTTCGGGTATTGACACCGATTCTACCTTTTTCAGCGTCTGGTCCGGACAGTTTTTCGGTACTCGCACGGATTCTACCTTTTCCCGGTACTGGCCCGGATTGTACCATTTTCGGGTATTGACAACGATTCTACCGTTTTCAGGTACTCGGCCGGACAGTTTATCGGTACTCGCACGGATTCTACCTTTTCCCGGTACTGGCCCGGATTGTACCATTTTCGGGTATTGACACCAATTCTATCCTTTTCAAGTACTCGGCCGGACAGTTTATCGGTACTCGCACGGATTCTACCTTTTCCCTGTACTGGCCCGGATTGTACCATTTTCGGGTATTGACACCGATTCTACCGTTTTCAGGTACTCGGCCGGACAGTTTATCGCTACTCGCACGGATTCTACCTTTTCCCGGTACTGGCCCGGATTGTACCATTTTCGGGTATTGACACCGATTCTACCGTTTTCAGGTACTCGGCCGGACAGTTTATCGGTACTCGCATGGATTCTACCTTTTCCTGGTACTGGCCCTGATTGTACAATTTTCGGGTATTCACACGGATTCTACCGTTTCGGGTATTGACACCGATTCTACCGTTTTCAGGTACTCGGCCGGACAGTTTATCGGTACTAGCACGGATTCTACCTTTTCCCAGTACTGGCTTGGATTCTAACATTTTCGGGTATTGACACCGATTCTACCTTTTTCAGGGTCTGGTCCAGACGGTTTTTCGATACTCACACGGATTCTACCTGTTCCCGGTACTGGCCCGGATTCTACCATTTTCGAGTATTGACACCGATTCTATCCTTTTCAGGTACACGTCCGGTTAGTTTATCGGTACTCGCACGGATTCTACCTTTTCCCGGTACTGGCCCGGATTCTACCATTTTCGGGAATTGACAGCGATTCTATCCTTTTCAGGTACTCGTCCGGACAGTTTATCGGTACTCGCACGGATTCTACCTTTTCCCGGTACTGGCCAGGATTCTACCATTTTCAGGTATTGACACCGATTCTACCTTTTTCAGGGTCTGGTCCAGACGGTTTTTCGATACTCACACGGATTCTACCTGTTCCCGGTACTGGCCCGGATTATACCATTTTCGAGTATTGACACCGATTCTATCCTTTTCAGGTACACGTCCGGTTAGTTTATCGGTACTCGCACGGATTCTACCTTTTCCCGGTACTGGCCCGGATTCTACCATTTTCGGGTATTGACTGCGATTCTACCTTTTCCCGGTTCTGGCCCGGATTCTACCTTTTCCCGGTACTGGCTCGGATTCAACCATTTTCGGGTATTGACACCGATTCTACCCTTTTCAAGGTCTGGTCGGGACGGTTTTTCGGTACTCGCACGGATTCTACCTTTTCCCGGTACTGGCCCGGATTGTACCATTTTCGGGTATTGACAACGATTCTACCGTTTTCAGGTACTCGGCCGGACAGTTTATCGGTACTCGCACGGATTCTACCTTTTCCCGGTACTGGCCCGGATTGTACCATTTTCGGGTATTGACACAAATTCTATCCTTTTCAAGTACTCGGCCGGACAGTTTATCGGTACTCGCACGGATTCTACCTTTTCCCTGTACTGGCCCGGATTGTACCATTTTCGGGTATTGACACCGATTCTACCGTTTTCAGGTACTCGGCCGGACAGTTTATCGCTACTCGCTCGGATTCTACCTTTTCCTGGTACTGGCCCGGATTGTACCATTTTCGGGTATTGACACCGATTCTACCGTTTTCAGGTACTCGGCCGGACAGTTTATCGGTACTCGCATGGATTCTACCTTTTCCCGGTACTGGCCCTGATTGTACAATTTTCGGGTATTCACACGGATTCTACCGTTTCGGGTATTGACACCGATTCTACCGTTTTCAGGTACTCGGCCGGACAGTTTATCGGTACTCGCACGGATTCTACCTTTTCCCAGTACTGGCCTGGATTCTACCATTTTCGGGTTTTGACACCGATTCTACCTTTTTCAGGGTCTGGTCCAGACGGTTTTTCGATACCCACACGGATTCTACCTGTTCCCGGTACTGGCCCGGATTCTACCATTTTCGAGTATTGACACCGATTCTATCCTTTTCAGGTACACGTCCGGTTAGTTTATCGGTACTCGCACGGATTCTACCTTTTCCCGGTACTGGCCCGGATTCTACCATTTTCGAGTATTGACACCGATTCTATCCTTTTCAGGTACACGTCCGGTTAGTTTATCGGTACTCGCACGGATTCTTCCTTTTCCCGGTACTGGCCCGGATTCTACCATTTTCGGGTATTGACAGCGATTCTATCCTTTTCAGGTACTCGTCCGGACAGTTTATCGGTACTCGCACGGATTCTACCTTTTCCCGGTACTGGCCAGGATTCTACCATTTTCAGGTATTGACACCGATTCTACCTTTTTCAGGGTCTGGTCCAGACGGTTTTTCGATACTCACACGGATTCTACCTGTTCCCGGTACTGGCCCGGATTCTACTATTTTCGAGTATTGACACCGATTCTATCCTTTTCAGGTACACGTCCGGTTAGTTTATCGGTACTCGCACGGATTCTACCTTTTCCCGGTATTGGCCCGGATTCTACCATTTTCGGGTATTGACTGCGATTCTATCCTTTTCAGGTACTCATCCGGACAGTTTATCGGTACTCGCACGGATTCTATATTTTCCCGGTACTGGCCCGGATTCTACCATTTTCGGGTATTGACACCGATTCTACCTTTTTCAGCGTCTGGTCCGGACAGTTTTTCGGTACTCGCACGGATTCTACCTTTTCCCGGTTCTGGCCCGGATTCTACCTTTTCCTGGTATTGGCTCGGATTCAACCATTTTCGGGTATTGACACCGATTCTACCCTTTTCAAGGTCTGGTCCGGACGGTTTTTCGGTACTCGCACGGATTCTACCTTTTCCCGGTACTGGCCCGGATTCTACCATTTTCGGGTATTGACACCGATTCTATCATTTTCTTGTACTCGTCCGGACAGTTTATCGGTACTCGCACGGATTCTACCTTTTCACGGTACTGGCTCGGATTCAACCATTTTCGGGTATTGACACCGATTCTACCTTTTTCAGCGTCTAGTCCGGACAGTTTTTCGGTACTCGCACGGATTCTACCTTTTCCCGGTTATGGCTCGGATTCAACCATTTTCGGGTATTGACACCGATTCTACCCTTTTCAAGGTCTGGTCCGGACGGTTTTTCGGTACTCGCACGGATTCTACCTTTTCCCAGTACTTTCCCGGATTCTACCATTTTCGGGTATTGACACCGATTCTACCTTTTTCAGGGTCTGGTCCGGACGGTTTTTCGATACTCACACGGATTCTACCTGTTCCCGGTACTGGCCCGGATTCTACCATTTTCGAGTATTGACACCGATTCTATCCTTTTCAAGTACACGTCGGGTTAGTTTATCGGTACTCGGACGGATTCTACCTTTTCCCGGTAGTCGCCCGGATTCTACCATTTTCAGGTATTGACACCGATTCTATGCTTTTCAGGGTCTGGTCCGAACGATTTTTCGATACCCGCACGGATTCTACCTTTTCCCGGTACTGGCCTAGATTCTACCATTTTCAGGTATTGACACCGATTCTACCCTTTTCAGGGTCTGGTCCGGACAGTTTATCGGTTCTCGCACGGATTGTACCTTTTCCCGGTACTGGCCCGAATTGTACCATTTTCGGGTATTGACACCAATTCTGTCCTTTTCATGTACTCGTCCGGACAGTTTATCGGTACTCGCACGGATTCTACCTTTTCCCGGTACTGGCCCGGATTCTACCATTTTCGGGTATTGACACCGATTCTACCTTTTTCAGCGTCTGGTCCGGACAGTTTTTCGGTACTCGCACGGATTCTACCTTTTCCCGGTTCTGGCCCGGATTCTACCTTTTCCCGGTACTGGCTCGGATTCAACCATTTTCGGGTATTGACTCCGATTCTACCCTTTTCAAGGTCTGGTCCGGACGGTTTTTCGGTACTCGCACGGATTCTACCTTTTCCCGGTACTGGCCCGGATTCTACCATTTTCGGGTATTGACACCGATTCTATCATTTTCTTGTACTCGTCCGGACAGTTTATCGGTACTCGCACGGATTCTACCTTTTCCCGGTACTGGCTCGGATTCAACCATTTTCGGGTATTGACACCGATTCTACCTTTTTCAGCGTCTGGTCCGGACAGTTTTTCGGTACTCGCACGGATTCTACCTTTTCCCGGTTATGGCTCGGATTCAACCATTTTCGGGTATTGACACCGATTCTACCCTTTTCAAGGTCTGGTCTGGACGGTTTTTCGGTACTCACACGGATTCAACCTGTTCTCGGTACTGGCCCGGATTCTACCATTTTCGAGTATTGACACCGATTCTATCCTTTTCAGGTACACGTCCGGTTAGTTTATCGGTACTCGCACGGATTCTACCTTTTCCCGGTACTGGCATGGATTCTACCATTTTCGGGTATTGACACCTATTCTACCTTTTTCACGGTCTGGTCCGGACAGTTTTTCGGTACTGGCATGGATTCTACCTTTTCCAGATATTGGCCCGGATTCTACCATTTTCGTGTATTGACACGGATTCTACCTTTTTCAGGGTCTGGTCTGGACCGTTTTTCGGTACTCGCACGGATTCTACCTTTCCCGGTAGTGGCCCGGATTCGACTATTTTCGGGTATTGACACCGATGCCACCCCTTTCAGGGTCTGGTCCAGACGGTTTTTCGATACGCGCACGGGTTCTACCTTTTCCCGGTACTGGCCCGGATTCTACCATTTTCGGGTATTGACACCGATTCTATCCTTTTCAGGTACTCGCACGGATTATACCTTCTCCCGGTACTGGCCCGGATTCTACCTTTTCCCAGTACTGGCCCGGATTCGACCATTTTCGGGTATTGACATCGATTCTACCCTTTTTAGGGTCTTGTCCGGACGGTTTTTCGGTACTCGCACGGATTCAACCTTTTCCCGGTACTAGCCTAGATTCTACCATTTTCGGGTATTAACACCGATTCTACCCTTTTCAGGGTCTTGTCTGAACGGTTTATCGGTACTGGCACGGATTATACCTTTTTTCGGTACTGACCCGGATTCTACCATTTTCGGGTATTGACACCGATTCTATCCTTTTCAGGTACTCGCACGGATTCTACTTTCTCCCGGTACTGGCCCGGATTCTACCTTTTCCCAGTACTGGCCCGGATTCGACCATTTTCGGGTATTGACACCGATTCTACCCTTTTTAGGGTCTTGTCCGGACGGTTTTTCGGTACTCGCACAGATTCATCATTTTCCCGGTACTGGCCTATATTCTACCATTTTCGGTTATTAACACCGATTCTATCTTTTTCGGGGTCTGGTCCGGACATTTTTTCGGTACTCGCACGGATTCTACCTTTTCCCGGTATTGGCCCGAATCATTTTCGGGTATTGACACCGATTCTATCGTTTTCATGTACTCGTCCGGACAGTTTATCAGTACTCGCACGGATTCTACCTTTTCCCGGTTCTGGCCCGGATTCTACCTTTTCCCGGTACTGGCCCGAATTCAACCATTTTCGGGTATTGACACCGATTCTACCCTTTTCAAGGTCTGGTCCGGACGGTTTTTCGGTACTCGCACAGATTCTACCTTTTCCCGGTACTGGTCCGATTCTACCATTTTCGGGTATTGACACCGATTCTATCCTTTTCAGGTACTCATCCGGACAGTTTTTCGGTACTCGCACGGATTCTACCTTTTCCCGGAACTGGCCTAGATTCTACCATTTTCGGGTATTGACACCGATTCTACCCTTTTCAGGGTCTGGTCAGGACGGTTTTTCGGTTCTCGCACAGATTCTACCTTTTCCCGGTACTGTCCCGGATTCTACCATTTTCGGGTATTGACACCGATTCTACCTTTTTCAGGGTCTGGTCCGGACAGTTTTTCGGTACTCGCACAGATTCTACTTTTTCCCGGTTCTGGCCCGGATTCTACCTTTTCCCGGTACTGGCCCGAATTCAACCATTTTCGGGTATTGACACCGATTCTACCCTTTTCAAGGTCTGGTCCGGACGGTTTTTCGCTACGCGCACGGATTCTACCTTTTCCCGGTACAGGTTCGGATTCTACCATTTTCGGGTATTGACATCGATTCTATGCTCTTCAGGAACTCGTCCGGACAGTTTTTCAGTACTCGAACGGATTCTACCTTTTCCCGGTACTGGCCTAGATTCTACCATTTTCAGGTATTGACACCGATTCTACCCTTTTCAGGGTCTGGTCCGGACGGTTTTTCGGTACTCGCACGGATTCTACCTTTTCCCGGTACTGGCCTAGATTCTACCATTTTCAAGTATTGACACCGATTCTACCCTTTTCAGGGTCTGGTCCAGACAGTTTTTCGGTACTCTCACAGATTCTACCTTTTCCCGGTACTGGCCCGGATTCTACCATTTTTGGGTATTGACACCGATTCTACCTTTTTCAGGGTCTGGTCCGGACAGTTTTTCGGTACTCGCACGGATTCTACCTTCTCCCGGTTCTGGCCTGGATTCTACCTTTTCCCGGTATTGGCCCGGATTCAACCATTTTCGGGTATTGACACCAATTCTACCCTTTTCAAGGTCTGGTCTGGACGGTTTTTCGGTACTCGCACGGATTCTACCTTTTCCCGGTACTGGTCCGGATTCTACCATTTTCGGGTAGTGACACCGATTCTATACTTTTCAGGCACTCGTCCGAACAGTTTTTCGGTACTCGCACGGATTCTACCTTTTCCCGGTACTGGCTTAGATTCTACCATTTTCGGGTGTTGACACCGATTCTATGCTTTTCAGGGTCTGGTCCGAACGGTTTTTCGATACTCGCACGGATTCTACCTTTTCCCGGTACTGGCCCGGATTCTACCATTTTCGGGTATTGACACCGATTCTACCCTTTTCAGGGTCTAGTTCGAACGGTTTACCGGTACTCGCACGAATTCTAACTTTTCACTGTACTGGCCCGGATTCTACCATTTCCGGGTATTGACACCGATTTTATCCTTTTCAGGTACTCGTCCGGACAGTTTATCGGTACTCGCACGCATTCTAACTTTTCCCGGTACTGGCCCGGATTCAACCATTTTCGGGTATTGACACGATTCTACCCTTTTCAGGGTTTGGTCCGAACGGTTTATCGGTACTCGCATGAATTCTAACTTTTCCCGGTACTGGCCCGGATTCTACCATTTTCGGGTATTGACACCGATTCTATCCTTTTCAGGTACTCGTCCGAAGAGTTTTTCGGTACTCGCACGGATTCTACCTTTTCCCGGTACTAGCCCGGATTCTACCATTTTCGGGTATTGACACCGATTCTACCCTTTTCAGGGTCTGGTCCGGACGGTTTTTCGATACGTGCATGGATTCTACCTTTTCCCAGTACTGGCCCGGATTCTACCATTTTCGGGTATTGACACCGATTCTATCCTTTTCAGGTACTCGTCCGGACAGTTTTTCGATACTCGCACGGATTCTACCTTTTCCAGGAACTGGCCTAGATTCTACCATTTTCGGGTATTGACACCGATTCTATCCTTTTCAGGTACTCGTCCGGACAGTTTTTCGGTACTCGCACGGATTCTACCTTTTCCCGGTATTGGCCTAGACTCTACCATTTTCGGGTATTGACACCGATTCTACCGTTTTCAAGGTCTGGTCCGGACGGTTTTACGGTACTCGCACGGATTCTACCTTTTCCCGGTACTGGTCCGGATTCTACCATTTTCGGGTATTGACACCGATTCTATCCTTTTCAGGTACTCGTCCGAAGAGTTTTTCGGTACTCGCACGGATTCTACCTTTTCCCGGTACTAGCCCGGATTCTACCATTTTCGGGTATTGACACCGATTCTACCTTTTTCAGGGTCTGGTCCGGATAGTTTTTCGGTACTCGCACAGATTCTACTTTTTCCCGGTTCTGGCCCGGGTTCTATCTTTTCCCGGTACTGGCCCGGATTCAACCATTTTCGGGTATTGACACCGATTCTACCCTTTTCAGGGTCTGGTCCGGACAGTTCATCGGTACTCGCACGGATTCGACCGTTTCCCGGTACTGGCCCGGATTCTTCCATTTTCGGGTATTGACACCGATTCTACCCTTTTCAGGGTCTGGTCCGGACGGTTTTTCGATACTCGCACGGATTCTACCTTTTCCCGGTACTGGCCTAGATTCTACCATTTTCGGGTATTGACACCGATTCTACCCTTTTCAGGGTCGGGTCCGGACAGTTTTTCGGTACTCGCACGGATTCTACCTTTTCCCGGTACTGGCTCGGATTCTACCATTTTCGGGTATTGACACCGACTCTACCTTTTCCCGGTACTGGCCCGGATTCTACAATTTTCGGGTATTGAGACCGATTCTATCATTTTCAGGTACTCGTCTGGACAGTTTTTCGGTACTCGCACGGAATCTACCTTTTCCTAGTACTGGCCTAGACTCTACCATTTTCGGGTATTGACACCGATTCTATCCTTTTCAGGTACTCGTCCGGACAGTTTTTCGGTACTCGCACGGATTCTACCTTTTCCCGGTACTGGCCCGAATTGTACCATTTTCGGGTATTGACACCGATTCTATCCTTTTCAGGTACTCGTCCGGACGGTTTATCGGTACTCGCACGGATTCTACCTTCTCCCGGTACTGGCCCGGATTCTACCTTTTCCCAGTACTGGCCCGGATTCGACCATTTTCGGGTATTGACACCGATTCTACCCTTTTCAGGGTCTTGTCCGGACGGTTTATTCGGTACTCGCACGGATTATACCTTTTCCCGGTACTGGCCTAGATTCTACCATTTTCGGGTATTGACACCGATTCTACCCTTTTCAGGGTCTGGTCCGGACGGTTTTTCGGTACTTGCACGGATTCTACCTTTTCCCGGTACTGTCCCGGATTCTACCATTTTCGGGTATTGACACCGATTCAATGCTTTTCAGGGTCTGGTCCGAACGGTTTTTCGATACTCGCACGGATTCTACCTTTTCCCGGTACTGGCCCGGATTCTACCATTTTTGGGTATTGACACCGATTCTACCCTTTTCAGGGTCTAGTTCGAACGGTTTACCGGTACTCGCACGAATTCTAACTTTTCCCTGTACTGGCCCGGATTCTACCATTTCCGGGTATTGACACCGATTTTATCCTTTTCAGATACTCGTCCGGACAGTTTTTCGGTACTCGCACGGAATCTACCTTTTCCCGGTACTGGCCTAGACTCTACCATTTTCGGGTATTGACACCGATTCTACCCTTTTCACGGTCTGGTCCGAACGATTTTTCGGTACTCGCACGGATTCTACCTTTTCCCGGTACTGGCCTGAATTCTACCATTTTCGGGTATTGACACCGATTCTATCCTTTTCAGGTACTCGTCCGGACAGTTTATTGGTACTCGCACGGATTCTACCTTCTCCCGGTACTGGCCCGGATTCTACCTTTTCCCAGTACTGGCCCGGATTCGACCATTTTCGGGTATTGACACCTATTCTACCCTTTTCAGGGTCTTGTCCGGACGATTTATTCGGTACCCGCACGGATTCTACCTTTTCCCGGTACTGGCCTAGATTCTACCATTTTCGGGTGTTGACACCGATTCTATGCTTTTCAGGGTCTGGTCCGAACGGTTTTTCGATACTCGCACGGATTCTACCTTTTCCCGGTACTGGCCCGGATTCTACCATTTTCGGGTATTGACACCGATTCTACCCTTTTCAGGGTCTAGTTCGAACGGTTTACCGGTACTCGCACGAATTCTAACTTTTCACTGTACTGGCCCGGATTCTACCATTTCCGGGTATTGACACCGATTTTATCCTTTTCAGGTACTCGTCCGGACAGTTTATCGGTACTCGCACGGATTCTAACTTTTCCCGGTACTGGCCCGGATTCAACCATTTTCGGGTATTGACACGATTCTACCCTTTTCAGGGTTTGGTCCGAACGGTTTATCGGTACTCGCACGAATTCTAACTTTTCCCGGTACTGGCCCGGATTCTACCATTTTCGGGTATTGACACCGATTCTATCCTTTTCAGGTACTCGTCCGGAGAGTTTATCGGTACTCGCACAGATTCAACCTTTTCCCAGTATTGGCCCGGATTCTACCATTTTCGGGTATTGACACCGATTCTATCCTTTTCAGGTACTCGTCCAGATAAGTTATTGGTACTTGTACGGATTCTAACTTTTCCCGATATTGGGCCGGATTCTACCATTTTCGGGTATTGACACCGATTCTATCCCTTTCAGGTACTCATCCGGACAGTTTATCGGTACTCGCACGAATTCTAACTTATTCCGGTATTGGCCCGGATTCTACCATTTTCGGGTATTGACACCGATTCTACCCTTTTCTACTACTCGTCCGGACATCTTTTCGGTACTCGCACGGATTCTACTTTTTCCCGGTACAAGCCCGGATTCTATCATTTTCCGGTATTGACACCGATTCTACCCTTTTCAGGGACGCCTCCGAACAGTTTTTCGGTACTTACACGGATTCTACCTTTTCCCGATACTGGCCCGGATTCTACCATTTGCGAGTATTGACACCGATTCTACCCTTTTCTGCTACTCGTCCGGACAGCTTTTCAGTACTCACACGGATTCTACCTTTTCCCAGTACTGGCCCGGATTCTATTATTTTCCGGTATTGACACCGTCTCTATCCTTTTCAGGTACGCTTCCGGATAGTTTTCGGCACTCGCACGGATTATACCTTTTCACAGTACTGTATAGCTGCAAGTGAATACGGGGGCACCCTATCCCCGTGTATCTCTCAATGTCCGGCATGCGGAACTCAACAGGCAAAGCTGCTACTGGCAGATCATCATATCCATCCCACCTCATCATCCCATCAGAAACATGTAGTGATCTCATCCTCTGCTCAATCCTGTCAATCCGAGCCTGGGTATCATCAACAATCTGTGCCGGTGCCACAACAGAATGTGGCGTAGTCTCAGTCTGACCATGCAACACAAATGCTCCAGCCTGGGGAGCTGACTGAACTGGTGGTGGTGGTGGTGGTGGAACTATGTAGTCCTGCTGTATAGTAGGTCCAGATGGCCCAGATGGTGGTGGTGGTGGCGGTGGTGTAGTAGAGTCATGCAAGGTGCTCCCTGGAATCGGCAATGGTTGGGCCTGGTGCCCATCAATCCTCTGACCCAGTCCCAAGATAGCGTCCCTAAGTGACGCCATGGTATCGGTAATCTCAGCTAACTGGTCAACGGTAGCATACTGAGGGTCCATATCTCTATGATCTGGTATCTGCTCTAACTGGCTAGGTGAATCTGATCCTCTAACCAGTCTATCTCCAATCCGGATCCAAGCTCGGGAACCCAGGTCGATCTCAATCAATAATCCTACAAAAGGAAAGGGGTACGTCAGTCCCCGTGACTATCAATCCTGACATCAAACTAGGAATGTATGACTAAAATCTTCTGAGAAAATGAATTGACATGTGATCTCAACAGCTAAACTGATATACGGTTCCACAGGCAGGAACGGGATTCTGACATAGTGATACCTCAGGGGTAATGTGGCTCAAAAGTAAAAAAAAAGAGAAGAGGCAAGTCCTAAAAGACTAGATGACTGTACCCACAGGGATACGCAACCTAAGGTCCTAACTAACAATCAATCAACAATTAAAGTGACATGCTGGCCACGCATGTATCCATGAAATCCAGCTCAGGGCTATACAGGTCTTCATTGCTCAGACATCTATCTTTTCCATAGTGCTCCCAAACATCGATATAGCCCTTATGCTAGACCCTATTCCAAACCCCTAGCTTGGTCGAAGGAGAACAAATTGGGAATGACTCCCAAGAAACACAAGCAATCCATGAGGAATAGTTGACCAAGACTAGTGATTCGGAAGTAAGGGGATACACACGTGCCCCACAAACACAAGCAGCAAGCAGTCATGCAAGGGAAGGAGCAGTCATACAGCAAATAGTCATGCACAAAGAGATAGCCTACCACACATCTACACACAATCTAATCATCTAAGTCTAATCCCAAATGTCATAGCTAGATACCAATCAATAATGAGCAAGCATGCTAGAATCCAATAGGTGAACACACAAGCAACCACACATCACAGGTGCAAGCCAAATACCAACCAAGTACGTGATCATCAGTCATCTATGTAGCCTAAGAGTCTACTGATCAATGAACCATGTGCTCTAATATACCCAACTCAAGTTCAAGCTTGATCTTCTTATGAAACCAGAGATTCTGGGTTCGATCCCCAGTGGAGTCGCCAATTTGTGGACCCTCACCCGATCCATCGGACTAGCGCGACTTGCTATTAAAAGAAAAGAAGGAATGAAAAAATTGGAGTTTTCCAGTTTTGAAAAACCCGCTCCCAGTGAGGAACGGTGTTGTATGGAGTCGCCACTTACTTTTTATTTTTACTTTTTAAAAAGGGGAAAATTAAGTAAGAACCAAAACCCCTAATGACCCCAGTATGGAAAAAAAGCGGTCTGCGAAAACTAGATTCTGGGTCCGGGGATCAGGTTACCCATTGGGAAGGTACCTCATGCGAGGTAGCACCCCTCTAGGCCCGGAGCTCGGTCTCTACTAATGAATTGGGGTATGTGGGAGCATATGGGTCAAAGATGAAACCCTAGGCTAAATAGATGTCATGAATCACACAATCCTAATTGGTATTTGACATGCATATGAATTTAACCAACCCAAAACAATGGGTGCGTACCTGTGGTCCCTAGCCATGCGCTGCATAAAAGGTCAGCCAAACACAGATAAACATGTAACAAAAATTCAGGATTAGGCACCATGCATGCATATGATTCAACAATCAAAACCAGCGATGCGTACCTGTGGTCCCTAGCCATGTGCTATAGTAGAGGGTGAATCAGCCACGCAACATGTATTCAGAATCAAGCATCAAATTTTGTGCCAAAAAGGAAGAAGGCTGGTTGAGATCAGGTAATGGACTTCCCAAATGTCATACAAATCAAACTTGACTTACCTAGACCACACCACCCATAACTTCAAAATTGCCCATACTAACTGAAATCAAACACTGACTTAAACCTTCAAGATGCCTCAGAAGCGCCCTATAGCAAATGGGTTTGAGCCCCAATGGATAAGGGCTCGAAAGATGCCAAAATCGAGGGCTACCTAAAGTCCTTCAGCAGAACAGGTTGAACTAGTTCTCAACTGGTACAAACTATTGAGAAGAATTCCCAATTTTTCCTAGAAAACTCCTAAGTGAGTGAGGATTCAAATAGAAGAAACGGTTCTCAATTCCAAGCCCGGATGAGTGAGAACCAGACCAAGAAAGGTAGGTGTTCCCCATGGCTGACAGAGGCAGCCAGTTATGGTGCTGAACCGGTTGAACCGGTTCCCAACTGGTTCATCCGGTTGATAAAAAATCCCAAATTTGGTCAGAAACTCCCTAAGTTATTAAGGAAGCCAACAAAAGAAACGGTTCTCGATTCCGAGCCCGGATGAGTGAGAACCAGACCAAGAAAGGTAGGTGTTCCCCATGGCTGACAGAGGCAGCCAGTTATGGGGCTGAACCGGTTGAACCGGTTCCCAACTAGTTCATCCGGTTGATAAAAAATCCCAAATTTGGTCAGAAAGTTTCTAAGTGATTAAGGAAACAAGCAAAAGAAACGGTTCTCAATTCCGAGCCCGGATGAGTGAGAACCAGACCAAGCAAGGTAGGTGTTTCCCATGGCTAACAGAGGCAGCCAGTTATGGGGCTGAACCGGTTGAACCGGTTCCCGGTTGATAAACAAAATCCCAAATTCAGTTAGAAAGTTCCTAAACCATTCATAACCAATCAACAAAAATCATGTGTGGCCTTTGTTATCCACACCCAAGCAATACAATATTCATATCAAAGGAAAGAAAAGATGATGAGGAAGGAGAAAAACATATGAAGACGAGGAAGATAAACTGTCAGCAAAGAAAATTCAGCATGCTTACCTCTGAATCTCCACCAAATAGATCCGTGTATGCCAATGATGACTCCCAAAACTAAGATGCTGTCATTCTCCTCTTCAAAGAAACCACAGTGCTGAAGCTTTCCCCCACACCCTCAACTCAGAAGATGCTCCTGACCTTTTTGTTTCTCTCACCAGCAAAATTTCCTCTCTTTCTGAAAATGCCAAAAGGTCCATTGCTCTCCTCTCTTCCCACCTTTTATACTCATACCCCTCTCAGCATCTGAGCCTCCTAGGTTCCTTCCCCTTCAGCACCGAAATCCCCTTCATCAGCATGGGAACCACACCCCTCATTACTTCTCTTCAACTTACAAGGCCAGCTCACTCCCTTCAGCTTTCAGCTTTGCTTCACCACCAAGAATCCATATGGATTCGTGGTGGGCTGCAAGGAACCCAGACCAAGGCCCAAAATGGACCCACAACATTTCCCAAAACCAATCTGGAGCTTACGGGCCTGATCCATGTAGGATTTGGGCCCCAAAATTAATAGAATTAGTGTTTTACCTCAGCTGACTCAATGAACCGGCTGAACCGGACGAACCGGATGCCCACCGGTCGAACCGATGGCAAAAAATTTTGAAAATTTGATAGAATGTTCCTAGAAGAGTAAGGAATCCATGAAAAAAAACGGTGCATGATTCCGAGTTCGGAAGAGGGAGATATGATCAAAACAATTACCAAAAATCAGTGTTCTACACCGGCTGACTCGATGAACCGGCTGAACCGGCTGAACCGGCTGCCAACCAGCCGACCGGTTGCAAAAAATTTTGAAAATTTTTCAGAATGTTCCTGGAAGAATAAGGAATCCATAAAAAGAAACGGTTCTTGATTCTGAGTTTGGATGAGGGAGATATGATCGAAACAAGCCGGAGTGTTCCGAACCTCAACATGCCCCTATAAACTCCAACTAAGCTAAAACATCGGGATGACCCCACTTCCTTCCTATAGCGTGATGTGAATGACTAGGAAAATGGCCACGGTGACCCTCCAAAATGAACCACATATGCACCACAATGGACCACAGACAAACCCACACGAGGCTCGGACACCGACTAAGCCCAAAAGGGGCCCTAGTGGTGCCATATGCGAATAATGGGTGGATGTGACACCCGAAGGATAAATGCCAGTGTCGAGGGACAAAATTGAGGGTCTACAAATATGCCCCTCTTCAGTAGAGTGAATGAACGAGTGAATTGTGAGTGTGAAGTGCGTGTGATGCAAGAGTGAAATGAACTCTAGTGAAGAACCCAAATGACCAACAATTTTGTCCCGACCCAACAATAAAGAAGGCTAAGGGAAATAAGTCATGTTGACCGAATGGACTATGAGATCTAGGCACGATGCCGGAGAAAGATAAAAGAAGACCTGATCACGATGTCGGGAAAGATTAGGGATTTGATCCAGGCAAGTACCGGAGAAGGGTTCGGGCAAGTACCGAAAAATGGTGGAATCCGGGCGAGTACCGAAAACGGATAAAATTCGGGCGAGTACCGAAGAATGGTCCAGGCGAGTACTGGAAAAGTGTGAAATCCGGGTGAGTACCGGAAAATGGTGGAATCCGGGCGAGTACCGAAAAAGTGTGAAATCCGGGCGAGTACCGGAAAATGGTTGAATCCGGGCGAGTACCGGAAAATGGTGGAATCCGGGCGAGTACCGGAAAAGTGTGAAATCCGGGCGAGTACCGAAAAATGGTTGAATCCGGGCGAGTACCGGAAAAGTGTGAAATCCGGGCGAGTACTGGAAAAGTGTGAAATCCGGGCGAGTAACGGAAAATGGTGAAATCCGGGCGAGTACCGAAAAAGTGTGAAATTCAGGCGAGTACCGGAAAAGTGTGAAATCCGGGAGAGTACCGGAAAATGGTTGAAATCCGGGCGAGTACCGAAAAAGTGTGAAATTCGGGCGAGTACCGAAAAAGTGTGAAATCCGGGCAAGTACCGAAAAATGGTTGAATCCGGGCGAGTACCGGAAAAGTGTGAAATCCGGACGAGTACCGGAAAAGTGTGAAATCCGAGCGAGTACCGAAAAAGTGTGAAATCCGGGCGAGTACCGGAAAATGGTGAAATCCGGGCGAGTACCGAAAAAGGGTTCGGGCAAGTACCGAAAAATGGTGAAATCCGGGCGAGTACCGGAAAAGTGTGAAATCCGGGCGAGTACCGGAAAATGGTTGAAATCCGGGCGAGTACCGGAAAATGATGGAATCCGGGTGAGTACCGGAAAAGTGTGAAATCCGGGAGAGTACCGGAAAATGGTTGAAATCCGGGCGAGTACTGGAAAATGATGGAATCCGGGCGAGTACCGGAAAAGTGTGAAATCCGGGAGAGTACCGGAAAATGGTTGAAATCCGGGCAAGTACCGGAAAATGGTTGAATCCGGGCGAGTACCTGAAAAGTGTGAAATCCGGGCGAGTACCGGAAAATGGTGAAATCCGGGCGAGTACCGAAAAAGTGTGAAATTCAGGCGAGTACCGGAAAAGTGTGAAATCCGGGAGAGTACCGGAAAATGGTTGAAATCCGGGCGAGTACCGAAAAAGTGTGAAATTCGGGCGAGTACCGAAAAAGTGTGAAATCCGGGCAAGTACCGGAAAATGGTTGAATCCGGGCGAGTACCGGAAAAGTGTGAAATCCGGACGAGTACCGGAAAAGTGTGAAATCCGGGCGAGTACCGGAAAAGTGTGAAATCCGGGCGAGTACCGGAAAATGGTGAAATCCGGGCGAGTACCGAAAAAGGGTTCGGGCAAGTACCGAAAAATGGTGAAATCCGGGCGAGTACCGGAAAAGTGTGAAATCCGGGCGAGTACCGGAAAATGGTTGAAATCCGGGCGAGTACCGGAAAATGATGGAATCCGGGCGAGTACCGGAAAAGTGTGAAATCCGGGAGAGTACCGGAAAATGGTTGAAATCCGGGCGAGTACCGGAAAATGATGGAATCCGGGCGAGTACCGGAAAAGTGTGAAATCCGGGAGAGTACCGGAAAATGGTTGAAATCCGGGCAAGTACCGGAAAATGGTTGAATCCGGGCGAGTACCGGAAAAGTGTGAAATCCGGGCGAGTACCGGAAAAGTGTGAAATCCGGGCGAGTACCGGAAAAGTGTGAAATCCGGGCGAGTACCGAAAAATGGTGAAATCCGGGCGAGTACCGAAAAAGGGTTCGGGCAAGTACCGAAAAATGGTGAAATCCGGGCGAGTACCGGAAAAGTGTGAAATCCGGGCGAGTACCGGAAAATGGTTGAAATCCGGGCGAGTACCGGAAAATGATGGAATCCGGGCGAGTACCGGAAAATGATGGAATCCGGGCGAGTACCAGAAAAAGTGTGAAATCGGGGATTGAACTTGGGCACGATGCCGAGGAACCACTGAACTAAAAGGGGGTAGGGATGCCATTACTAAGGCTCAAAACACCTAAACAGACAAGGGATGCCTTAAAACAAAACTCAGAGCAAAATAGGGGGACTCAAGATGCAACCATTGATATACTAACCTTGATAACAAAGGCGTATGCCCCAGTATTACGTCCAGGGACTACCAACAAATGACTCGAAGAAGCCAAAAATCAAACACCTTCATCATGACAAAAGAAAGGGGTATGCCCCGGTGTAACACCAGAAAATGCCGATAAATGACAAGCGAGAAATCACAATCACCCCTAACAAATGGAAAGAAGGGGGGATGCCCCTATAGGACAAACTCATAAATGTGACCAAGGGTGAAAGGAAGGAGTTATGCCCCAGTCTAAGATATCAATATCATGTCAGAATCCCATAACCGCACATATGGTAAAAGTCAAAGAGCTGAAAATATCATAATCATCCATCTCTAAGGAAAAAAAAACCCTCCACTCTAATCCATAACATCCAATATCCACAAAAACTGATAGGGGATATGCCCCAGTGTGTACATCTAAAACTCATATATCTTAATGAAAACTTTGGAATACATCACTGAAGACCCACTCATTTGAACTAACCAACAAGACAATGAATGGGGTATGCACCCCTACTGGGTCGATGAATACTGTGAATCTGACCTCGGGTTAGACCCCCAGAAGCACTCTGATATATGAAGAAACTGAGCTGAATGCGGGGCTTAAAACTTTGATATCCATAACATCGCTAGGTGAAACGGAATGCCTGCGTACATATATAAAGAGCCAAAGCCAGCATGCAAGGATGGGGGCATGCCCTAGTATAAACGTGTCAAAACATCAGGCAAAGGTGCCCTCAACGGTCCCAACTCTCTGTATCATCTATCTCTGATCATGGACCTGAGGCAAGCAAACTGAATGGAAAGACAATATGTGACCCTTGATATCCCCCGAAGCAATGGAGACCTGTCAACATCCCATACTCAATCAGTAGACGGAGCTTGTTCGAAGGAACCGCGTCGAAGTAGACATGAGATCTCATGGCCTCAGGGTGGTCTTACGACTCGGACCGTAATGTAGGCTAGGGGTAAAAGGTGAATGAAACGATGGGAAACAAAGGCCCAAATCTCCCAATAGATAATGCCAAACCCCTGTGTGCGCAATGTCAAATATCGTAGAACCATGTGAGCAAGGTGACTCAATCCTGCATCCAAATAAAAAACAAACAATAGGTGACATGCACCAAAGAACTCATCGTTCATGAAGTGAAACGACGATCGACGAGGATAGAAGCAGACGAAAAGAGATAAGATGAATGATGAATGGGTGTAGAAGAAAATGGAGAAACCAACTGGGATACGAATATAGCAATATGTGACAACGACGAACAACTCATCCTAAGAACGCCAAATCAAAGCAAGTCACTATATGATGGGAATGGTGATGTAGACAATGATCCAAAGGCCTAGTGCCAAGGAAACCCAAACCTCACTCCCAATGTGTCGCCCAGATCCATTGTGAGAAGGATCGTACAATGCTCTCATCCGACTCTTAAAGGAAAAAGAAATCTCTCAAACCCAAAACCACCTCTGATGATCCCAAGTATATCAACGAATACCAAACAAGCACAATTTTTTTCTTTTTTTTTCATTTTATTTTATTTTTTTCCTTTTTTTTTTTTTTTTTTTTTGCCGAATTCCATACTATCACAATCCAACAAAAAGAACCCCAAACCTCCAATCTTGACCGGCCCCTTCAACCTAAGAATCCTGGATCAAAGCCTACAGACGGAACGAATGGTGTGACAAACCTGACTGGTAGCTCTGGGACGAGAACGTATCATCATCACACAAGGGAAAACAGAAGCGAAGTGAATAAAGATGGTAGACGGTGTGAAGATGCAAAATGGAGATGAAAAGAAACAGACAATGATGTAAGAAAGAACAAACGAAGAATGACACCATGCCCACAATGCTCATAGATCCAATCAATAAATACAAAGCGCACAAGGGTAGGTCCCCAACCTAGGTCAGAAAAGGTATGCAAGGCTGAATGAAAGAAAAGGTCATAATAAACCACGTGAGGCTCAAAGGGTTGGCAATAGTATATATCAATGTACGGGTGTGCAATAGGGAATATGGCTACTCGAAGTGACGGCCACCCATCCTCTGACCATGATCTCACGCATAAAACTTCTTCAGCTGATCCACATTAATTGGCTCTGTGAACTGATTTCCGTCTAGGTCTGTCAACCAGGCAGCTCCCTCTCGAGTCAGATCTCGGATGACATAAGGCCCGCTCCAACTTGGTCTAAACTTGCCTCTAGGGTCACTGATCAATCCCCTAAGGACTTTCAAGACTAGGTCACCTCTCTGGAATTTCCTAGGCCTGACCCTCTTTCTGAATGCACGGGTCATCTTCCTCTGATAGGCCTGAACATGATCTGCCGCCGTCAATCTCTTCTCGTCCAACAGGTTAAGCTGATCATAACGAGACCGGGCCCACTCGGCCTCGGATATATGCTGCTCTAGTGCTACTCTCAAAGATCCCATCTCAATCTCAACAGGCAACACTGCCTCCATACCATACACCAAAGAATATGGGGTAGCTCCAGTAGAGGTACGAAAAGATGTACGATAAGCCCACAATGCAAAAGGGAGTTTTTCTGACCAATCCCGAGAAGTCTCGACCATCTTTCTCAAAATCCTCTTGATATTCTTATTTGCGGCCTCAACTGCCCCGTTAGTCTGCGGCCTGTACGCAGACGATCTGTGATGCTGAATGCCATACTCTTGAATCAACGTGTCCACCTCGCCCTTAAAATGCACCCCTCTGTCTGAGATCAGCTCATGAGGGACCCCGTATCGGCAAATAATATGCGATCTGATGAACTTGGCCACTCTGGCCGCTGTCAACCTAGCATAAGAAGCAGCTTCCACCCACTTGGTGAAATAGTCAATGGCAACCAAAATGTACTCATGCCCGCTAGAAGACTTGGGCGTGATCTTCCCAATAATATCAATACCCCATACTGAAAACGGCCAAGGGGATGCAAGTGCATGCAACTCAGAAGGTGGCACGTGTATCAAGTCTCCATGCATCTGACACTCCTGACATCTCTGTACAAACTGGCAACAATCTGTCTCCATGGTCAACCAAAAGTAGCCAGTCCTCATGATCTTACGTGCTAGCATATGACCTCCCATGTGTGGGCCACAGACCCCTGCATGAACCTCTCTCATCACTCGATCTGCAGATGCATGGTCTAGACATAATAATAACAAGCCATCAGGTGATCTCCTATACAGCGCATCCCCGCAAACAACAAATCTGGTGGCCAACTGTCTCAATGCTCTCCTATCCTTGGTCGAGGCTGACTCTGGGTAAGCGCCGCATGACAGAAACTGATAAATATCGTGATACCATGGCAGCTCAATCTGATCCTCTATCTCTCCAATCAAATAATAGTAAGCTGGTGCAGACCTAGTCTTAATCAACAGTGGCCTAACATTCACCCCCGCAGGGATCACAATCAGAGAAGCCAAGGTGGCTAATGCATCGGCAAACTGATTTTCCGCCCTGGGCAGATGTATATACCTTAACACATCGAATCTATCAATTAATAGGTCCAAGTAAGCATGGTAGGGTTTCAGCTTCTCATCCCGTGTCCTCCAGATACCCTGAGTCTGCTTTATAACCAAGTTGGAATCCCCGTGGATCTCCAACTGTCTAATGCCAAGATCAAGTGCAGTCTCCAAACCTGTAATGCAAGCCTCATACTCTACAATATTATTCGTCAATCGGTGATGATCAGAAAAGGCTAACCGGACTGATCTGGGGATATGATCACCCTGTGGTGATATCAACAAGATACCAATGCCAAACCCTGACTGATTGGCGGCACCATCAAAGTACAACCGCCATCCCGTAATACTAGTCATCGAAACGATCTGCTCATCAGGGAAATCATCATCAACCGATCTGTCATCGGATATTGGCAAATAAGCTAGATGATCTGCAACAATGCTTCCTTTTACTGACTTCTGTGTGACATAATGAATATCAAACTCTGTCAACAATACCAGCCATCTCATGAGCCTACCGGTCAGAACAGGCCTGTCAAATAGATACCTCAACGGGTCCAATCGTGAGACCAAGAGCACGGAATACTCTGTCATGTAATGTCTAAGTCTCCTAGTGGCCCAAACCAATGCCAAGCAAAGGCGCTCAATCATAATGTACTTGCACTCATACTCAAGCATCCTCTTACTCAAATAATAGATGGCATGCTCCTTCCCCAAATCATCAAGCTGAGCTAACATGCATCCTAAGGCCATGTCTGAAACTGATAAGTACAGAAGCAAAGGACGCCCCGGTGTGGGAGGCACTAAAACCGGAGGAGAAAGGAGACACTCCTTAATTCTCTCAAAAGCGCGCTGACAATCATCATTCCAAACTGTAGGCTGATTCTTCCTCAGAAGGCGGAAGATAGGCTCACAAATGTCTGTCAGTCTAGCAATGAAACGACTGATGTACTGCAATCTGCCTAGGAATCCCCTAATCTCTTTCTCAGTCCTCGGGACAGGCATGTCAAGTATGGCTCTGATTTTCTCTGGATCAACCTCTATACCTCTCTCGCTAACAATGTGTCCCAGCAATTTTCCAGAAGTCACCCCAAAGGTGCATTTCTTGGGATTCAATCTCAGCCTGAACTGTCTGATCCTCTCAAAAAACCTTTGTAAGGCTGCTAAGTGATTTGTCCTGTCTTGGGACTTCACTATCATGTCATCCACATATACCTCGACATCTGTGTGCATCATATCATGGAACAGAGTAGTAGCAGCTCTCTGATAAGTGGCTCCTGCATTCTTCAACCCAAATGGCATAACCCGGTAGCAGTAAGTACCCCACTCAGTAATGAAAGAAGTCTTTTCCATATCCTCTGGAGCCATCAGAATCTGATTATACCCAGAAAAGCCATCCATGAAGGACAACATCCGATGCCCTGCAGTGCTATCAACCAGCATATCATGTGTGGGAGGGGAAAATCATCCTTAGGGCTGGCCCTATTCAGATCTCGAAAGTCAACACAAACCCTAACCTTGCCGTCCTTTTTGGGAACAGGGACGACATTAGCCAGCCACTCAGGATACTCAACCACTGACAAGAAACCAACACTGAGTTGCTTCCGAATTTCTTCCTTAACCTGCAAACTCCATCGAGGGTGTAGTCTTCTCAATTTCTGCTTAACGGGCCTAGCATGTGGTAAAATGGGCAGGTGATGCTGCACTATGGAGGGGTCAAGGCCCGGCATGTCCTCATATGACCATGCAAATACATCCAGGTATGACCTAAGCAGGTCAATCAACCTACTCCTCTCATCAGGAGATAGAGAAGAGCCAATCCTGATTTCCCTGAGCTGATCTGGTGCCCCAAAATCTATCAACTCTGTGCTACCAGAAATGGGTGTGACTTTCTCGTCCTCTATGCCAGAATCAAACTCTGACTGACCATCCAGTGGGTCATCCGTATCTCCCATATCATCAACATCATATATATGTGTCGCGAGTGCTGGTGGTGCAATCAAAGGAAGATGCTGTGACACAGTCAAGTACTCGAAAATACTCATATCATTATTACCATCAGAAATATCATCAAAGCGGGTGACAAACCCGGACATAGTGTCAGAAGAAAGAGGTGGGTCCACAAAGTCGGACGCTCCCTCAACAGAAGTAAAATCAGAAGTAACGACATTAAAGACTGACTCAGCATCAAGTACGGAAACTCCAGATATGTCAAAAGCAGAATGGGGCCCGCGTGGGGCCGCATCAAGGATACGACCAATGCCTATAAAATCCATATCATCAGTGTAGGCATCAGGAATAAAGTCATCCCCATCAATCTCGAGTACAGAAACTCCGAACATATCAAAAGCAGTATAGGGCCTGCATGGGGCTGCATCGAAGATACGGCCTATGCCGATCATGTCCATCTCGTCAGTGCCATCTCCCAAATCCATAGGTAGGTCATAGTCAGGGACCTCCTCGGGGAAACACATAGAGAACACACTGGCTCGGTCCGGTGATGGGGGCGCGACTATCATGGCACCAGGTGCCTCAGTAGTCCCGGTGTCCAAATGAATCTGACCCAGGGCCTGCTGGATGTCCTGAATCTCAACTGTCTCTAGAATGTGAACAGTCCCCTCTGTGCGAAGTGTATGCTCTGAACCCCTAATAAAGTAGTCGGCCAACTGGAAGGTGTATGGGCGGAGGGGATAATCAAATGGAATGCCAAACATGCGAGCCCTCACCCTATCCCTGCGCAGCTGTGACATATAACGTGCATCAGCCTCTGTGGGGATGTAACCTAGTCCGTAGGGCGTGTCGTGATCAACTGTGAAAGTAAACTCGTGGGGCCCCTGTTGGCGGCGACCCAATCCCATACCAGGCAAATAAGACATGCCTCTCATCATGCTGAGCACCAAAGTACTGCTGTGCTGGTCGAACGACATAGGTAACATATCTCTGCTGCCATCCTCTAAGCTGACAACCTGAACCTCATCGAACGTAAACCCGGTCAAATGTAAGTCATCCTCACTGTGACTGATATGTAACACTGGCTCAGACGAAGTGATAATATCTCTATCAGACTGTATCGTGATAATGCGCCCCTCGTGTATGAACTTCACCTTCTGATGGAGGGAAGATGGTATAGCACCAGCCTCATGAATCCATGGGCGACCAAGAAGCAGGTTAAAGGATGACTGAATCCTTAAAACCTGAAATACTATGGAGTAACTAACTGGCCCGATCATGACATGTGTACTGAGTGTACCCATAACTGTCCTCTGTGTCCCATCATAAGCTCGAACAGTTTGTGTAGAAGCCCCAAAATCGGCTGGTGAAAACCCAAGTGCAATAGCAGTAACCAATGGACAGACGTTCAGGGCAGAACCATTGTCCAGCAGAACAGACGGCACCCGACGGCCTGAACAAACAACATCAATGAATAAGGGTCGAACATGATTTGATCCTTCCGGTGGCAAGTCATCATCAGAAAACACTATGCATGTAGCTCTATCAGCTGTCATCATGTGAATAAGCCCCTCTGGGGTAGTAGCAGTGTCAACCCTAATCTGGCCAAGGGCTCTGACCAATGCATCTCTGTGTGTACTAGATGAGGCCAAAAGGCTCCAAATAGATATGCGAGCTTGAGTAGTACGCAGCTGGCGTAATATCTCATCATCTTCCCTCTGAACCTCCTCTCTGGCAGCTATACCAGCAAATGGCCTGTCAACAGGTGGAGGTTGTGCTACCCTTCCACTTCATGTAACTATCTGAACATCTCTATGAGGGGGCCTATATTCCTCTGGGAACAGAATGAAGGGTGTCATAGGTGGCACATGCTGTAAGTATACCGGTGATACTGGAGGCGGCCCATAGATCTCGTCCGGGGTCAAACTGAATGGCCTGGGGATCTGCTGTCTAGGTATATATCCAACAAAATCTGACTCCTCATATAGACTGATCGGCTGAGGAGCCTCTCCATCCCAACCCATCATAAATATCTCATCCCCTGCAAACTCAATCAAATGTACCCCTTCCGGGGGTGGAGGTACTGCTCTAGTGTCATGAGTAGGTAGCGGGTCTGTGGCCACACCCGGGCGTCCCAAATCAACCAAGCCCTGATCTATCAAATCCTGAATGGCATGTCTCAGTGCTGAACAACTGTCTGTATCATGGCCTGCTCTCTGATGATAGGCACAGTGAAGATCTGTCCTGAATCCTGGGGGGGTAGGCTGTAGTGGTGGTCTAGGCGGTAGTGGGGCAATCAGTCCCCCCTCAACCAATCTCTGAAAGGCTCGGCTCAGTGGCATCCCAAGCTGTGTGAACTGTCTAACTGGCCTCAGTGGAGGCGGTGCTCTATACTGATGATGGAACTGCATAGGCGGCCTTTGGGGTGCCTGTGTAGCATATACCGGCTGTGGTGGCGGATGTAGATAAGTAAGCCCTACTGGCCTAATGGGAGCAACTGCTCTGTACTGATCGTGCTGTATCATCTGATAAGGAGTGCCACAAAACTGACTCTGAAACGGAGGACGACGTGAAGACCGGTGTCCTGTCATGCCAATAGTACCAACATCTGAGGGCCTGGGGCCTGATCCCGACTTCTTCCCCTTTGAGTCTGAAGGGGAAGAATCTGCCCATAAACCTCTAGATATACCCTCCTCAATACCATAGAGGGCTTGCACTAACGAGCCAAAGTCTGTCTGAGGGAAGCCCATGAGATGCCTAGCAAAGCGGGGCTGAAGGCTACGCATAATCATACTGATCTGATCGCGCTCTGAAGGTCTATCAATAATCTGTGCTATCTTCTCCCTCCAACGGGAAATGAATGAAGTGACTGACTCATCCGGCCCCTGTCTGAGGGCCTCTAACTCTCTTCGGGATACATCCACTATAGTATTGAAAGAATACTGTCTAATAAACTCCTGTCCCAAATCAGCCCATGTCCTACGTCTTGAAGGGTCCAATGAGGCAAACCAACGCTGAGCAGCACCACTCAATGATAGAGGGAATAACATAATCATTTGTGCCTCATCCAGTCTATGCCCGCGCATAACAGTGCTGTATAGCTGCAAGTGAATACGGGGGCACCCTATCCCCGTGTATCTCTCAATGTCCGGCATGCGGAACTCAACAGGCAAAGCTGCTACTGGCAGATCATCATATCCATCCCACCTCATCATCCCATCAGAAACATGTAGTGATCTCATCCTCTGCTCAATCCTGTCAATCCGAGCCTGGGTATCATCAACAATCTGTGCCGGTGCCACAACAGAATGTGGCGTAGTCTCAGTCTGACCATGCAACACAAATGCTCCAGCCTGGGGAGCTGACTGAACTGGTGGTGGTGGTGGTGGTGGAACTATGTAGTCCTGCTGTATAGTAGGTCCAGATGGCCCAGATGGTGGTGGTGGTGGCGGTGGTGTAGTAGAGTCATGCAAGGTGCTCCCTGGAATCGGCAATGGTTGGGCCTGGTGCCCATCAATCCTCTGACCCAGTCCCAAGATAGCGTCCCTAAGTGACGCCATGGTATCGGTAATCTCAGCTAACTGGTCAACGGTAGCATACTGAGGGTCCATATCTCTATGATCTGGTATCTGCTCTAACTGGCTAGGTGAATCTGATCCTCTAACCAGTCTATCTCCAATCCGGATCCAAGCTCGGGAACCCAGGTCGATCTCAATCAATAATCCTACAAAAGGAAAGGGGTACGTCAGTCCCCGTGACTATCAATCCTGACATCAAACTAGGAATGTATGACTAAAATCTTCTGAGAAAATGAATTGACATGTGATCTCAACAGCTAAACTGATATACGGTTCCACAGGCAGGAACGGGATTCTGACATAGTGATACCTCAGGGGTAATGTGGCTCAAAAGTAAAAAAAAAGAGAAGAGGCAAGTCCTAAAAGACTAGATGACTGTACCCACAGGGATACGCAACCTAAGGTCCTAACTAACAATCAATCAACAATTAAAGTGACATGCTGGCCACGCATGTATCCATGAAATCCAGCTCAGGGCTATACAGGTCTTCATTG
The DNA here is from genome assembly GCA_946000715.1 of Vitis cinerea var. helleri x Vitis riparia. Taxonomy (NCBI): domain Eukaryota; kingdom Viridiplantae; phylum Streptophyta; class Magnoliopsida; order Vitales; family Vitaceae; genus Vitis; species Vitis cinerea var. helleri x Vitis riparia. The sequence continues at coordinate 15,266,304 of OX254005.1, read as the reverse complement.
CTCAGACATCTATCTTTTCCATAGTGCTCCCAAACATCGATATAGCCCTTATGCTAGACCCTATTCCAAACCCCTAGCTTGGTCGAAGGAGAACAAATTGGGAATGACTCCCAAGAAACACAAGCAATCCATGAGGAATAGTTGACCAAGACTAGTGATTCGGAAGTAAGGGGATACACACGTGCCCCACAAACACAAGCAGCAAGCAGTCATGCAAGGGAAGGAGCAGTCATACAGCAAATAGTCATGCACAAAGAGATAGCCTACCACACATCTACACACAATCTAATCATCTAAGTCTAATCCCAAATGTCATAGCTAGATACCAATCAATAATGAGCAAGCATGCTAGAATCCAATAGGTGAACACACAAGCAACCACACATCACAGGTGCAAGCCAAATACCAACCAAGTACGTGATCATCAGTCATCTATGTAGCCTAAGAGTCTACTGATCAATGAACCATGTGCTCTAATATACCCAACTCAAGTTCAAGCTTGATCTTCTTATGAAACCAGAGATTCTGGGTTCGATCCCCAGTGGAGTCGCCAATTTGTGGACCCTCACCCGATCCATCGGACTAGCGCGACTTGCTATTAAAAGAAAAGAAGGAATGAAAAAATTGGAGTTTTCCAGTTTTGAAAAACCCGCTCCCAGTGAGGAACGGTGTTGTATGGAGTCGCCACTTACTTTTTATTTTTACTTTTTAAAAAGGGGAAAATTAAGTAAGAACCAAAACCCCTAATGACCCCAGTATGGAAAAAAAGCGGTCTGCGAAAACTAGATTCTGGGTCCGGGGATCAGGTTACCCATTGGGAAGGTACCTCATGCGAGGTAGCACCCCTCTAGGCCCGGAGCTCGGTCTCTACTAATGAATTGGGGTATGTGGGAGCATATGGGTCAAAGATGAAACCCTAGGCTAAATAGATGTCATGAATCACACAATCCTAATTGGTATTTGACATGCATATGAATTTAACCAACCCAAAACAATGGGTGCGTACCTGTGGTCCCTAGCCATGCGCTGCATAAAAGGTCAGCCAAACACAGATAAACATGTAACAAAAATTCAGGATTAGGCACCATGCATGCATATGATTCAACAATCAAAACCAGCGATGCGTACCTGTGGTCCCTAGCCATGTGCTATAGTAGAGGGTGAATCAGCCACGCAACATGTATTCAGAATCAAGCATCAAATTTTGTGCCAAAAAGGAAGAAGGCTGGTTGAGATCAGGTAATGGACTTCCCAAATGTCATACAAATCAAACTTGACTTACCTAGACCACACCACCCATAACTTCAAAATTGCCCATACTAACTGAAATCAAACACTGACTTAAACCTTCAAGATGCCTCAGAAGCGCCCTATAGCAAATGGGTTTGAGCCCCAATGGATAAGGGCTCGAAAGATGCCAAAATCGAGGGCTACCTAAAGTCCTTCAGCAGAACAGGTTGAACTAGTTCTCAACTGGTACAAACTATTGAGAAGAATTCCCAATTTTTCCTAGAAAACTCCTAAGTGAGTGAGGATTCAAATAGAAGAAACGGTTCTCAATTCCAAGCCCGGATGAGTGAGAACCAGACCAAGAAAGGTAGGTGTTCCCCATGGCTGACAGAGGCAGCCAGTTATGGTGCTGAACCGGTTGAACCGGTTCCCAACTGGTTCATCCGGTTGATAAAAAATCCCAAATTTGGTCAGAAACTCCCTAAGTTATTAAGGAAGCCAACAAAAGAAACGGTTCTCGATTCCGAGCCCGGATGAGTGAGAACCAGACCAAGAAAGGTAGGTGTTCCCCATGGCTGACAGAGGCAGCCAGTTATGGGGCTGAACCGGTTGAACCGGTTCCCAACTAGTTCATCCGGTTGATAAAAAATCCCAAATTTGGTCAGAAAGTTTCTAAGTGATTAAGGAAACAAGCAAAAGAAACGGTTCTCAATTCCGAGCCCGGATGAGTGAGAACCAGACCAAGCAAGGTAGGTGTTTCCCATGGCTAACAGAGGCAGCCAGTTATGGGGCTGAACCGGTTGAACCGGTTCCCGGTTGATAAACAAAATCCCAAATTCAGTTAGAAAGTTCCTAAACCATTCATAACCAATCAACAAAAATCATGTGTGGCCTTTGTTATCCACACCCAAGCAATACAATATTCATATCAAAGGAAAGAAAAGATGATGAGGAAGGAGAAAAACATATGAAGACGAGGAAGATAAACTGTCAGCAAAGAAAATTCAGCATGCTTACCTCTGAATCTCCACCAAATAGATCCGTGTATGCCAATGATGACTCCCAAAACTAAGATGCTGTCATTCTCCTCTTCAAAGAAACCACAGTGCTGAAGCTTTCCCCCACACCCTCAACTCAGAAGATGCTCCTGACCTTTTTGTTTCTCTCACCAGCAAAATTTCCTCTCTTTCTGAAAATGCCAAAAGGTCCATTGCTCTCCTCTCTTCCCACCTTTTATACTCATACCCCTCTCAGCATCTGAGCCTCCTAGGTTCCTTCCCCTTCAGCACCGAAATCCCCTTCATCAGCATGGGAACCACACCCCTCATTACTTCTCTTCAACTTACAAGGCCAGCTCACTCCCTTCAGCTTTCAGCTTTGCTTCACCACCAAGAATCCATATGGATTCGTGGTGGGCTGCAAGGAACCCAGACCAAGGCCCAAAATGGACCCACAACATTTCCCAAAACCAATCTGGAGCTTACGGGCCTGATCCATGTAGGATTTGGGCCCCAAAATTAATAGAATTAGTGTTTTACCTCAGCTGACTCAATGAACCGGCTGAACCGGACGAACCGGATGCCCACCGGTCGAACCGATGGCAAAAAATTTTGAAAATTTGATAGAATGTTCCTAGAAGAGTAAGGAATCCATGAAAAAAAACGGTGCATGATTCCGAGTTCGGAAGAGGGAGATATGATCAAAACAATTACCAAAAATCAGTGTTCTACACCGGCTGACTCGATGAACCGGCTGAACCGGCTGAACCGGCTGCCAACCAGCCGACCGGTTGCAAAAAATTTTGAAAATTTTTCAGAATGTTCCTGGAAGAATAAGGAATCCATAAAAAGAAATGGTTCTTGATTCTGAGTTTGGATGAGGGAGATATGATCGAAACAAGCCGGAGTGTTCCGAACCTCAACATGCCCCTATAAACTCCAACTAAGCTAAAACATCGGGATGACCCCACTTCCTTCCTATAGCGTGATGTGAATGACTAGGAAAATGGCCACGGTGACCCTCCAAAATGAACCACATATGCACCACAATGGACCACAGACAAACCCACACGAGGCTCGGACACCGACTAAGCCCAAAAAGGGCCCTAGTGGTGCCATATGCGAATAATGGGTGGATGTGACACCCGAAGGATAAATGCCAGTGTCGAGGGACAAAATTGAGGGTCTACACCCGGATTCTTCCATTTTTTGGTACTCACACTGATTCGACCCTTTTCTCATACTCGCCCTTACAATTTTTCGATACTCGCTCGGATTCTACCTTTTCCCAGTACTCGCCCGGATTCTACCCTTTTTCCGTACTCAAAGTGAGTTTGCACTTTTCTGGTACTCGCCTGGACAGTTTTTCGATACTCGCACGCATTCTACATTTTCCTGGTACGCCCGGACAGTTTTTCGGTTCTCGCACAGATTCTACCTTTTCCTGGAACTCGCCCAGATTCTACCATTTTTCGATACTCACACTGATTCGAACCTTTTCTGGTACTCGCTCGGACACTTTTTCGATACTCGCACTGATTCTACCTTTTCCTGATACTCGCCCGGATTCTACCATTTCTCGGTACTCACACTGATTCAACTCTTTTTCGGTACTAGCCGGGACAATTTTTCCATGCTCGCACGGTTCTACAATTTCCCGGTACTCGCCCGGATTCTACCATTTTTCGGTACTCACACTGATTCGACACTTTTCCAGTACTCGCCCGGAAAGATTTTCGATACTAGCACGGATTCTACCTTTTCCTGGTACTCGCCCGGATTCTACCATTTTTTGGTACTCACAATGATAAGACCCTTTTCCGGTAGTCGCCGGAACAGGTTTTCGATACTCGCACGGATTCTACCTTTTCCTGGTACTCGCCCCGATTCTACCATTTTTTGGTACTCACACTGATTTGATATTTTTTCGGTACTCGCCCGGACAGTTTATCAATACTTGCACGAATTCTACCTTTTCCCGGTACTCACCCGGATTCTACCATTTTTCGATACTTACACTGATTCGACCCATTTACAGTACTCGCCCAGATAGTTTTTCGATACTCGAACGGATTCTACCTTTTCCCAGTACTTACACTGATTCGACCCTTTTCTGGTACTCACCCGGACAGTTTTTCGATACTCGTACGGATTCTACCATAATTCGGTACTCACACTGATTCAACCGTTTTCGGGTACTCGCCCGCAATGTTTTTCGATACTCGGACGGATTCTACCTTTTCCTGGTGCTCGCCCAGATTCTACCATTTTTCGATACTGAAACTGATTCGACCCTTTTTCGGTACTCGCCCGCAAAGTTTTTCGATACTCGCACGGATTCTACCTTTTTCGGGTACTCGCCCGGAGTCAGCCATCTTTCAGTACTCACACTGATTCAACCCTTTTCCGATATTCGCCCGGATTATATCATTTTTCGGTACTCATACTTATTCTACCTTTTCCCGCTACTCGCCCGGATTCTACCATTTTTCGGTACTCACACTGATTAGATCCTTTTCCGGTACTCATCCGCAAAGCTTTTTTATACTCGGACGGATTCTATCTTTTCCCGATACTCGCCCGGATTTTACCACTTTTCGGTACTGACACTGATTCGACCCTTTTCCGGTACTCACCCGGATTCTACCATTTTTCGTTACTCACACTAATTCGACCCTTTTCGAGTACTTGCCCGAACGGTTTTTCAATACTCGCAGGGATTCTACCTTTTCCTGGTACTCGCCTGGATTCTACCATTTTTCGGTAATTATACTGATTCGGCCCTTTTCCGGTACTCGCCCGCACAGTTTTTCGATACATGCATGGATTCTAGTTTTTCCCGGAACTCGCCTGGATTCTACCATTTTTCGTTACTCGCACTAATTGGACTCTTTTCCGGTGCACGCCCAGATAGTTTTTCGATACTCGCACGGATTCTACCTTTCCCAGTACTCGCCCGGACAGTTTTTCAATACTCGCACGGATTCTAACTTTTCCCGGTACTCGCTCGGATTCTACCTTTGTTCATTACTCACACTTATTCGACCCTTTTTCCGGTACTCGCCTGGTCAGTTTTTCGATACTCGCACGGATTCTACTTTTTCTCAGTACTCGTCCGGATTCTACCAATTTCCGGTACTCACACCGATTGAACCTTTTTTCGGTACTCGCACGAATTATGCCTATTCTTGATACTCTCCCGTATTCTACCATTTCTCGTTCCTCTCACCGAGTCTGCCCTTTTTCGGTATCGCCCCGACAGTTTTTCGGTACTCGCACTTATTCTACCTTTTCTGGTACTCGCCCGGATTCTACCATTTTTCGATACTCACACTGATTCGACCCTTTTTCGATAGTCACCGAGACAGTTTTTCTATACTCGCACAGATTTTACCTTTTCCCAATACTCGCCCGGATTCTACCAATTTTCGTTACTCACACTTATTCGACCCTTTTCCCGTACTCGCCCAGACAGTTTTTTGATACTCGCATGGAGTCTAACTTTTCCCGATACTCTCCCGGATTTTACCATTTTTCGTTTCTCACACTGATTCGACCCTTTACCGGTACCCGCCCGGACAATTTTTCGATACTCGCACGGATTCTACCTCTTCCCGGTACTCACCCGGATTCTACCATTTTTTGGTACTCACACTAATTCGACCCTTTTACGGTACACGCCCGGATAGATTTTCGATACTTGCACTGATTCTAACTTTTCCCGGTACTCGCCCGGATTCTACCATTTTTCGTAACTCACACTCATGCAACCCTTTTCCGCTACTCGCCCGGATTCTACCATTTTTTGGTACCCTCCCTGGTTCGACCCTTTTCCGGTATAAGCCCGGACAGTTTTTCGATACTCGCACGGATGCTACCTTTTCCCTGTACTCGCCCGGATTCTACCATTTTTCGTTACTCACACTAATTCGACCCTTTTCGGGTATTCGCCCGCACAGTTTGTCAATACTCATAGGGATTCTACCTTTTCCTGGTACTGGCCTGCATTCTACCATTTTTCGGTAATCATACTGATTCGACCCTTTTCCGGTACTCGCCCGCACAGTTTTTCGATACTTGCATGGATTCTAGCATTTCCCGGTACTCGCCTGGATTCTTCCATTTTTCGTTACTCACACTAATTGGACTCTTTACCGGTACCCGCCTGAACAGTTTTTCAATTCTTGCACGGATTCTACATTTTCCCGGTGCTCGCCGGGATTCTACCATTTTTTGGTACTCACACTGATTCGACCTTTTTACGGTACACACCCAGACAGATTTTCGATACTCGCACGGATTCTACCTTTTCCCGGTACTCACCCGGATTCTACCATTTTTCGTTACTCACACTCATTCGACCATTTCCCGGTACTCGCCTGGATTCTACCATTTTTCGTTACTCACACTAATTGGACTCTTTACCGGTACCCGCCTGAACAGTTTTTCAATTCTCGCACGGATTCTACATTTTCCCGGTGCTCGCCGGGATTCTACCATTTTTCGGTACTCACACTGATTCGACCTTTTTACGGTACACACCCAGACAGATTTTCGATACTCGCACGGATTCTACCTTTTCCCGGTACTCACCCGGATTCTACCATTTTTCGTTACTCACACTCATTCGACCATTTTTCGCTACTCGCCCGGATTCTACCATTTTTCGGTACTCACACCGACTCAACCTTTTTTCGGTACTCGTCCGGACAGTTTTTCAGTACTCGCACGGATTACGCCTTTTCTTGATACTCTCCCATATTCTACCATTTTTCGTTCCTTTCATCGAGTCTGCCCTTTTACGGTATCGCCCGGTCAGTTTTTCAGTACTCGCACTTATTCTACCTTTTCTGGTACTCGCCCGGATTCTACAATTTTTCGATACTCACACTGATTCGACCCTTTTTCGATACTCACCCAGACAGTTTTTCGATACTCGCACGAATTCTGTCTTTTCCCGGTACTCGCCCGGATTCTACCATTTTTCGTTACTCACACTTATTCGACCCTTTTCCAGTACTCGCCCGGACAGTTTTTCGATACTCGCACGGAGCCTAACTTTTCCCGGTACTCTATCGGATTCTACCAGTTTTCGTTACTAACACTTATTCGACCCTTTTCAACTTCTCGCCCGGACAGTTTTTCAATACTCGCACGGAGTCTAACTTTTCTCGTACTCGCCCGGATTTTACCATTTTTCGTTTCTCACACTGATTCGACCCTTTACCGGTACCCACCCGGACAGTTTTTCAATACTCGCTCGGATTCTACCTTTTCCCAATACTCGCCGGGATTCTACCATTTTTCGGTACTCACACTGATTCAACCCTTTACCGGTACACACCCAGACAGATTTTCGATACTCGCACGGATTCTACCATTTCCCGGTACTCGCTCGGATTCTACCATTTTTCGTTACTCACACTCATTCGACCCTTTTCCGCTACTCGCCCGGATTTTACCATTTTTTGGTTCTTACACTGATTCGGTCCTTTTCCGGTACTTGCCTGCACTGTTTATCGATACTCGCACGGATTCTGCCTTTTCCCGGTACTTGCCCAGATTCTACCATTTTTTTGTACCCTCACTGATTCGACCCTTTTTCGGTATTCGCCCTGACAGTTTTTCGATACTCGCACGGATTCTACCTTTTCTCGGTACTCGTCTAGATTCTACCATTTTTCGGTACCCTCACTGATTCGACCCTTTTTCGGTATACGCCCGGACAGTTTTTCGATACTCGCACGGATTCTACCTTTTCCCGATACTCGCCCGAATTCTACCATTTTTCATTAGTCACACTAATTCGACCCTTTTCGAGGACACGCTCGGACAGTTTTTCGATACTCGCACGGGTCTACTTGTTCCCGGTACTCGTCCGGATTCTACCATATTTCGGTACCCTCCCTGATTCGACCCTTTTTCGGTATACGCCCGGACAGTTTTTCGACAATCGCACGGATTCTACCTTTTCCCGGTACTCGCCCGGATTCTACCATTTTTCGTTACTCACACTAATTCAACCCTTTTCTGGTACTCGCCCGCACAGGTTTTCGATACTCGCAGGGATTCTACCTTTTCCTGGTACTCGCCTACATTCTACCATTTTTCGGTAATCATACTGATTCGGCCCTTTTCCGGTACTCACCCGCGCAGTTTTTCGATACTTGCATGGATTCTATCTTTTCCCGGTACTCGCCTGGATTCTACCATTTTTCGTTACTCACACTGATTCGACTTTTTTCCGGTACACGCCCGGACAGTTTGTCGACACTCGCACGAATTCTACCTTTTCCCGGTACTCGCCCGAATGCTACCATTTTTCGTTACTCACACTTATTCGACCCTCTTTTCGGTACTAGCCCGGTCAGTATTTCGATACTCGCACGGATTCTACTTTTTCCCGGTACTCGTCCGAATTTTACCATTTTCCGGTACTCACTCTGATTCAACCTTTTTCCGGTACTCATCCGAACAGTTTTTCGGTACTCGCACGGATTATGCCTTTTCTTGATACTCTCCCGTATTCTACCATTTTTCGTTCCTCTCACCGAGTCTGCCCTTTTTCGGTATCGCCCAGACAGTTTTTCGGTACTCGAACTGATTCTAGCTTTTCCGGTACCCGCCCGGATTCTACCATTTTTCGATACTCACACTGATTCGACCCTTATTCGATACTCACCCAGACAGTTTTTCGATACTCGCACGGATTCTATCTTTTCTCGGTACTCGCCCGGATTCTACCATTTTTCGTTACTCACACTTATTCGACCTTTTTCCAGTACTCGCCCGGACAGTTTTTCGATACTCGCACGGAGCCTAACTTTTCCCGGTACTCTACCGGATTCTACCAGTTTTCGTTACTGACACTTATTCGACCCTTTTCAACTTCTCGCCCGGATAGTTTTTCCATACTCGCATGGAGTCTAGCTTTTCTCGTACTCGCCCGGATTTTACCATTTTTCGTTTCTCACACTGATTCGACCCTTTACCGGTACCCGCCCAAACAGTTTTTCGATACTCGAAAGGATTATACCTTTTCCCGGTACTCGTCGGGATTCTACCATTTTTCGGTACTCACACTGATTCAACCCTTTTACGGTACACGCCCGGATAGATTTTCGATACTCTCACGGATTCTACCTTTTCCCGGTACTCTCCCGGATTCTACCATTTTTCTATACTCACACTCATTTGACCCTTTTCCGCTACTCGCCCGGATTCTACCATTTTTCGGTACTCACACTGATTCGACCCTTTTCCGGTACTCGCCTGCACAGTTTTTCGATACTCACACGGATTCTATCTTTTACCAAGTCTCGCCCGGATTCTACCATTTTTCGGTACTTACACTTATTCAACCCTTTTTCCGTACTCGCCCGGACAGTTTTTCGATACTCGCACGGATTCTACCTTTTCCCGGTACTCGCCCGGATTCTACCATTTTACGATATTCAAACTGATTCGACCTTTTTCCGGTACTCGCCTGCACAGTTTTTCGATACTTGCACGGATTCTACCTTTTCCCGGTACTCGTCCGGATTCTACCATTTTTCGGTACCCTCATTGATTCGACCCTTTTCCGGTATCTGCCCGGACAGTTTTTCGAAACTCGCACAGATTCTACCTTTTCCCGGTACTCGCCCCGATTCTACAATTTTTCGTTACTCACACTAATTCGACCCTTTTCGGGTACTCGCCCGCGTAGTTTTTCGATACTCACAGGCATTCTACCTTTTCCCGGTACTCACCTGAATTCTACCATTTTTCGGTAATCACACTGATTCGGCCTTTTTCCGGTACTCGCCCGCACAGTTTTTTGATACTCGAATGGATTCTAACTTTTCCCGGTACTCGCCCGGAGTCTACCATTTTTCGTTACTCACACTGATTCGACCGTTTTCCGGTACACGCCCGGACAGTTTTTCGAAACTCGCACGGGTTCTACCAGTTCCCGGTACTCGTCCGGATTCTACCATTTTTCGGTACCCTCACTGATTCGACCCTTTTTCGGCATATGCCCAGACAGTTTTTTGATACTCGTACGGATTCTACCTTTTCCCGTTACTCGCTCGGATTCTACCATTTTTCGTTACTTACACTAATTCGACCCTTTTTGGGTACTCGCCCGAACAGTTTTTCGATCCTCGCAGGGATTCTACCTTTTCCTGGTACTTGCCTAGATTCTACCATGTTTAGGTAATCATACTGAGTCGACCCTTTTCCGGTACTCGCTAGCACAGTTTTTTGATACGTGCATGGATTCTAGCTTTTCCCGTTACTCGCCTGGATTCTACCATTTTTCGTTACTCACACTAATTGGACTCTTTTCCGGTACACGCCCGGACAATTTTTCGAAACTCGCACGGGTTCTACCAGTTCCCGGTACTCGTCCGAATTCTATCATTTTTCGGTACCCTCACTGATTCGACCCTTTTCCGATATACACCCGGACAATTTTTTTATACTCTCACGGATACTAACTTTTCCCGGTACTCGCTTGGATTCTACCATTTTTCGTTACTTACACTAATTCGACCCTTTTCGGGTAATCGCCCGAACAGTTTTTCGATACTCGCAGGGATTCTACCTTTTCCTGGTACTCGCCTGGATTCTACCATTTTTTGGTAATCATACTGATTCGGCTCTTTTCCGGTACTCGCCCGCACAGTTTTTCAATACGTGCATGGATTCTAGCTTTTCCCGGTACTCGCCTGGATTCTACCATTTTTCGTTACTCACACTGATTCGACTCTTTTCCGGTACACGTCCGGACAGTTTTTTGACACTCGCACGAATTCTACCTTTTCCCGGTACTCGCCCGGATACTACCATTTTTCGTTACTCACACTTATTCGACCCTTTTTTCGGTACTAGCCCGGTCAGTATTTCGATACTCGCACGGATTCTACTTTTTCCCGGTACTCGTCCAAATTCTACCATTTTCCGGTACTCACTCCGATTCACCCTTTTTTCGGTACTCGTCCGGACAGTTTTTCGGTACTCGCATGGATTATCCCTTTTCCTGATACTCTCCCGTATTCTCCCATTTTTCGTTCCTCTCACCGAGTCTGCCCTTTTTCGGTATCGCCCGGAAAGTTTTTCGGTACTCGCACTTATTCTACCTTTTCCGGTACTCGCCCGGATTCTACCATTTTTCGATACTCATACTGATTCGACCCTTTTTCAATACTCACCCAGACAGTTTTTCGATGCTCGCACGGATTCTACCTTTTCCCGGTACTTGCCCGGATTCCACCATTTTTTGTTACTCACACTTATTTGACCTTTTTCCAGTACTCGCCCGGACAGTTTTTTGATACTCGCACGGAGTCTAACTTTTCCCGGTACTCTACCGTGGATTCTACCATTTTTCGTTACTCACACTTATTCGACCCTTTTCAAGTTCTCACCCGGACAGTTTTTCGATATTCGCACGGAGTCTAACTTTTCCCGGTACTCGCCCGGATTTTACCATTTTTCGTTTCTCACACTGATTCGACCCTTTAGCGGTACACGCCCGGACAGTTTTTCGATACTCCCACGGATTCTACCTTTTCCCGGTACTCGCCTGGATTCTACCATTTTTCGGTACTTCCACTTATTCAATCCTTTTTCCGTACTCGCTCGGATTGTTTTTCAATACTCGTAGGGAATCTACCTTTTCCCGGTACTCGCCCGGATTTTACCATTTTACGGTACTCAAATTGATTCGACCCTTTTTTGATAGTCGCCTGCACAGTTTTTCGATACTCGCACGAATTCTACCTTTTCTCGGTACTCGCTCAAATTCTACCATTTTTCGTTACTCACACTGATTTGACCCTTTTTCGGTACTCGCCCGAACAGTTTTTCAATACTCGCAAGGATTCTACCTTTTCTCAATACTCGCATGGATTCTAGCATTTTTCGATACTGACACTAATTCGACCCTTTTCCGGTACTCGCACGAACAGTTTTTCGATACTCGCACGGATTCTACCTTTTCCCTGTCTCACCCGAATTCTACCATTTTTCGGTAATCATACTGATTCGGCCCTTTTTCGGTACTCGCCCGCACAGTTTTTCGATACTCACATGGATTCTAACATTTTTTGATACTGATACTGATTCGACCCTTTTCCGGTACCCGCCCGGACATTTTTTTGATACTCGCCGGGATTCTATCATTTTTCGGTACTCACACTAATTCGACCCTTTTACCGTACACGCCTGGACAGATTTTCGATACTCGCACGGATTCTACCTTTTCCTGGTACTCGCCCGGATTCTACCATTTTTCATTACCCACACTGATTCGACCCTTTTCTAGTACTCTTCCGGACAGTTTTTCGATACTCGCATGGATTCTATGTTTTCCCGGTACTCGCCCGGATTCTACCATTTTTCGGTTCTCACACTGATTCGACCCTTTTCCAGTACTTGCCCGGACAGTTTTTCGATACTCGCACCGATTCTACCTATTCCAGGTACTCGCCCAGATTTTACCATTTTTCGGTACTCACACTGATTCGGCCATTTTTCGGTACACGCCCGCATAGTTTCTTGATACTCGCACGGATTGTACCATTTTCCGGTACTCGCCCGGTCAATTTTTCGATACTCGCACGGATTCTACCTTTTCCTAGTACTCATACGAATTCCACCATTTTCTGGTACTCACACTGCTTCTACCTTTTTTCGATACTCACCCGGATTCTACCATTTTTCGGTACTCACACTGATTCGACCCTTTTTCGGTACTCGCCCGCACAATTTTTTGATACTCGCACGGATTCTAACTTTTCCCGGTACTCGCCCGGATTCTACCATTTTTCGTTACTCACACTTATTCGACCCTTTTCTTGTTCTCACCCGGACAGTTTTTCGATACTCGCACGAAGTCTAACTTTTCCCGGTACTCGCTCGGATTTTACCATTTTTCGTTTCTCACACTGATTTGACCTTTTACCGGTACACGCTCGGATAGTTTTTCGATTCTCACACGGATTCTACCTTTTCCCGGTACTCGCCGGGATTCTATCATTTTTCGGTACTCACACTAATTCGACCCTTTTACAGTACACGCCCGAACAGATTTTCGATACTCGCACGGATTCTAACTTTTCCCGGTACTCGCCCGGATTCTACCATTTTTCGTTACTCACACTAATTAGACCATTTTCTGGTACTTGCCCGGACAGTTTTTCGATACTCACACGAATTCTACCTTTTCCCGGTACTCGCCCTGATTCTACCATTTTTCAGTACTCACACTGATTCAGCCCTTTTCCGGTACTCGCCCGCACAGTTTTTCGATACTCGCACGGATTCTACCTTTTCCCAGGTCTCGCCCGGATTCTACCATTTTTCAGTACTTACACTGATTCAACCCTTTTTCCGTACTCGCCCAGACAGTTTTTCGATACTCGCAGGGATTCTACCTTTTCCCGGTACTCGCCCGGATTCTACCATTTTTCGGTACTCAAACTGATTCGACCCTTTTCCGGTACTCGCCTGCACAGTTTTTCAGTACTAATACGGATTCTACCTTTTCCCGGTACTCGCCCGGATTCTACCATTTTTCGTTACTCACACTGATTCGACTCTTTTCCGGTACTCGCCCGAATAGTTTTTTGATACTCGCAAGGATTCTACCTTTTCTTAATACACCCTCGGATTCTAGCATTTTTCGATACTAACACTAATTCGACCCTTTTCCAGTACTCTCACGAACAATTTTTCGATACTCGTACGGATTCTACCTTTTCCCGGTACTCGCCCGGATTCTACCATTTTCCGGTACTCAGACTGATTCGAGACTTTTCCAGTACTCGCCCGGACAGTTTTTGATACTCGCACAGATTCTACCTTTTCCTGGTACTCGCCCGGATTCTACCATTTTTCGTTAGTCACACTAATTCGACCCTTTTCTGGTACTCTCCCAGACAGTTTTTCGATACTCGCACGGATTCTAACTTTTCCCGATACTCGCCCGGATTCTACCATTTTTCGTTACTCACACTGATTCGACCCGTTTCCGGTACTCGCCCGAAAAGTTTTTTGGTACTCGCACAGATTCGACTTTTTCCCGGTACTCGCCCGAATTCTAGGGTTGCAGATGATATGAATGACTTCGGGTCCCATAAGCTCAGGGATATAGATGCAATGAACAACTCATGGTTGTAGATGATATGAATGATTCTGGACCATGAGCTTAAGGCTCTAGACGTTATTAACAACTCAAGGCTACTAATGAGATTAACGATTAAGGGATGGGATCACAATGTTGTAAATGTTATGAATAGCTCAAACTGTTGATGATATGAACCACTCAGGTTCGTATGCTCATGGCTCTAGATGCTATGGAAATCTTAGGGTTGTGGATAACATGAACAACTGTGGGTCATGAGCTAAGGGCTCTAAATGCTCTGAACAAATTAGGGTTGTAGATGAAATGAATGACTCAAGATTTTATGAGTTCAGGGCTTTAGACGTTATGAATAGCTCAGAGTTATAGATGACATGAACGACTCCAAGTCGTGATGTTAAAGTTCAAAATGCTATAAATAGATTAGATTTGTGGATGATATGAACAACTTGGGGTCCCATGAGCTCAGGGATCTTGATGCAATGAACATCTTAGTGTTATGGATGATATGAACGATTTTGGATCATGAGCTCAAAGCTTTAAAAGTTATGAAAAACTCAAGGCTATTGAGAAGATTAACGATTGCGGGACGAGACCTCAATGTTGTAAATGCTATGAACATCTCAGGCTGTTGATGATATAAACCACTCAAGTTCTTGTGCTTAGGGATCTCATTGCTATGAACATCTCAAGGCTATGGTTGATATGAACGATTCTACATTGTGAGCTCAAGGCTCTAGATGTTATGAAAACTCAAGTTGTGGATGAGATGAACGACTCTAGGTCTTATGCTTGAGGCTCTAAATGCTATGAATAGCTCAAGGTTATGGATGACATGAACGACTCGAGATCCTATGAGCTTAAGGCTCTAGATGCTATAAACAGCTCAGATTTGTAGATCACATGAATGACTCTAGGTCGTGATCTCAGGGCTTAAGATGCTATGAATAGATTAGATTTGTGAATGATATGAACGACTTAGGTTCCCATGAGCTCAAAGATATAGATGTAATGAACAACTCAGAGCTGCAGATGATATGAACAATTCTGGATTGTGAACTTAAGGCTTTAAATGTTGTAAAAAACTCAAGGTAGCAGATGAGATTAATGACTGTAGGATGGGAGCTCAATACTATAAATGCTATGAACAAGCTTAGGCTATTGAAGAGATGAAGCACTTGGGTCTTGTGCTTAGGGCTCTAAGTGCTATGAACAACTCAAGTCTATGGTTGATATGAACGATTATGGGTCATGAGCTCAAGGTTTTAAATGTTTTCAACAACTCGGGGTTATGGATTACATGAATGACTCTAGGTCGTGAGCTAAGGACTCTAGAAATTATTAATAGCTAGGGTTGTAGATGATATGAGCGACTTAGAGTTGTTTGCTCAAGGCTCTAGATGCTATGAAACATTCAATGTTGTGGATGACATGAATGACTTTGGGTTATGAACTCAGGGCTCTAAAAGCTATGAACAGTTGAGGGTTGTAGTTGATATGAACAAATCCTGGTCCTGTAAGTTAGGGATCTAGATGCTATGAACAACACAGAGTTATGGATGATATGAATGATTCTAGGTCATGAGCTAAAGGCTCTAGATGCTATGAACAAGTCAAGAATATGGATGACATGAATGACTCCAGGTCGTGAGCTCAACACTGTAAATGCTATGAACAACTTAGGTTGTTGATCATAAGAACACCTTAAGGTCATAGGCTTAGGGCTCTAGATGCAATCAATAACTCAGGATTGTGGATGACATGAACGACTCAGGGTCGTGGGCTTAGGGCTCTAGATGCAATCAATAACTTAGGTTTGTGGATGACATGAATGACTCTAGGTCATGAGATAAGACCTTTAGATGCTATGAACAACTTAGGGTTATGGATTTATGAATAACTCCTAGTCATGAGCTCAGGGCTTTAAAAGCTATGAATAGCTAGCGCTGTGAATAATATGAATGACTCGGGGTCCTATGCTCCAAGCTTTACGTGTTATGAACAGCTCAAGGTGTGGATGACATGAACAACTTTGGGTCATGAGCTCTGGGCTCTAGATGCTATGAACAGTTGAGGGTCGCAGATGATATGAACGACTCGTGGTCCCGTGAGCTTAGGGTTCTAGATGCTATGAACAACTCAAGGTTGTTGATAACATGAATGACTCTAGGTCGTGAGGTCACAACTTTAGATTCTATGAGGAGCTCAAGGTTGTGAATGATATGAACTACTTGGAGTCCCATGAGCTTAAGGCTCTAGATGCTATGAACAACTCAATTTTTTGGATAATATTAACGATTCTGGGTTGTGAGCTCAAGCCTCTAGATGTTATGAATAGCTTAGGGCTATGGATGACATGATTAACTAAGGGTCAACTAAGGGCTCTAGATGTTATAAATAGTTTAGGGTTATAGATGACATGAATGACTCGGGGTCCTATAAGCCCAAGGCTCTAGATGTTATGAACAGCTCAGGGTTGTGGATGACATGAACTACTTTAGGTCTTAAGCTCATGGCTCTATATGCTATAAGCAGCTCAAGGTTGTGGTTAATATGAATGACTCGTGGACCCATTAGTTCAGGGCTCTATGTGCTATGAACAACTCAGGGCTTTGGATGATGTGAACGATTCTGGGTAGTGAGCTCAAGGTTCTAAATGTTATAAATAACTCATGGTTATGGATAACATCAATGACTTTGAGTTGTGAGCTCAAGGCTCTAAATGCTATAAACAACTACGGTTGTGGATGATGTAATTGAATCAAGGTCATGTGCTCAAGGCTATAAATGTTAATAACAACTTAGATCTATGAATGACATGAACAACTTCGAGTCCTGAACTTAGGGCTCTAGATGTTATGAACAACCGAGGACTATGGATGATATGAACGACTCGTGGTCCCGTGAGCTTAGGGCTCTAAATGATATGAAAAACTTAAGGCTATGATTGATATGAATGATTTTAGGTCATGAGCTCAAGGCTCTAGATGCTATGAACAACTCAGGGTTATGGATTACATAAGTGACTCCAGCTTGTGAGCTAAGCTCTAAAAGCTATGAATAATTAGGGTTGTGGATGATATGAATGACTCGAGTTATGAACAGTTTAAGGTTGCGTATGACATGAATGACTTCGGATCATGAGGTTGAGGCTCTTGAAGCTATGAACAGCTGAGGGTTGTGGATGGAATGAATGACTTTGTTTCGTGAGCTCAAAGTTGTAAATGCAATGAACAGATCAGGTTGTTGATGATATGAACAACTTGGGATCATGTGCTTAAGGCTCTAAATGTTATGAATAGCACATGGCTATGGATGACATGAATGACTACAGGTTATAAGCTAAGGGCTCTACATTCTATGAGCATCTCAAGCTTGTGGATGACATGAACGACTTTGGGTCATGACCTTAGGGCTCTAGATGTTGTGAACAAGTGAGGACTGAAGATGATATGAATTACTCGGGGTCCCATGATCTCAGAGCTCTAAATGATATGAACAACTCACGACTCTTGATACTATGAGCAGCTTTAGTTTATGGTTGATATGAACGACTCAAGGTCCCATGAGCTTAAGGCTCTAGATGTTATGAACAACACAAAGTTATAGATGATATGAAGGATTCTCGGTCGTGAGCTCAAGGCTTTAGATGCTATGAACTTAGGGTTATGGATAACATGAATGACTCTAGATCGTCAACTCAGGGCTTTAAATGCTATGACTAGCTAGGATAGTAGAAGTTATGAATTACTTGGGGTTGTGTGCTCAAGAATTTAGATGCTATGAACAACTTAGGGTTGTGGTTAATATGAACGATTCTAGGTCCAGAGCTCAAGGCTCTAGATGTTATGAACAACTCATGGTTGTAAATGAGATGAACAACTCTTAGTCATGAGCTCATGGCTCTAAATTCTATGAACAACTCAAGGATGTAGATGATATGAACGACTCAAGGTTGTATGCTCAGGTTGTATATGCTATGAACATTTCAAGGTTGTTGATGACATGAATGGTTGGGGGTTGTGAGTTGACAACTCTAGATGCTATAAGGGTTCTCGATAATGTGAACGACTACAGGTCATGAGCTCGGTGCTCAAGATGCAGTGAACAACTAAGGGTTATGGATTATATAAATGATTTTAGGTCCTAAGCTCAAGGCTCTAAATTTTATGAACAACTCAAAGTTGTAGATGAGATGAACGACTCTGGGTTGTGAGTTTAAGGCTATAAATGCAATGAACAGCTCAGGTTGTTGATGATATGAACAACTTGGGGTCGTGTGCTTAGGGCTCTAAATGCTCTAAATAGCTCAGGGTTGTGGATGACATGAATGACTACAGGTCATGAGCTAAGGGCCCTATATGTTATGAACAACTCAAGGTTGTGGATGACATGAATGACTTTGGGTCGTGAGCTCACAACTTTAGATGCTATGAACAATTGAGGGTTATGGATGATATGAACGATTTTAGGTCATGAGCTCAAGGCTTTAGATACTGTGAACAACTCAAGATTATGGATAACATGAATGACTCCGAGTCATGAGCTTAAGGCTCTAAATGTAATGAATAGCTAGGAATATAGATGATATGAACGACTCGGGGTCGTGTGTTGAAGGCTCTAGATTCTAGGAACAACTTAGGGTTATGGATAACATGAATGAATCTAGGCCATGAGATCAAGGATCTAAATGCAATGAATAGCTAGGAATATGGATGATATGAACGACTCAGGGTCATGTACTAAAGGCTTTAGATTCTACAAACAGCTTAGGGTTGTGGATGACATGAATGACTTTAGATCGTGAGCTCATGACCTTAGATGTTATTTGCAACTCAAGGTTATGGTTGATATGAATGACTTAGTGTCCCATGAGCTGAGGAAGCTAGATGCTATGAACAGCTCAGATTTGTGGATGATATGAATGATTTTGGGTTATGAGCTCAAGGCTCTAGAAGCTATGATTAGCTCAGGGCTAAGGATTACATGAATAACTCAGGGTTGTGAGCTTAGGGCTTTAAATGCTATGAACAACTAGGGCTGTGGAGGATATGAAAGACTTGGAACGTGTTCTCAAGGCTCTATATGCTATAAACAGCTCATGGATGTGGATGATATGAACGACTCCAAGTCATGAGCTGAGAACTGTAGATGCTATGAAAAAATCACAATTATGGATGATATGAGCAACTTGGGGTCCTGTGAGCTCAGGGATCTAGATGCTATGAACAGCTCACGACTACTATGATGATATGAATGATTCTGAGTTATGAGCTCAAGGCTTTAGATATCATGAATAGCTCAGGGTTGTGGATTATAAGAACAATTTTGGGTCTTGAGCTCAAGACTCTAGATGCTATGAATAGTTGAGGGTTGTGGATGATATGAAGGACTCGAGGTCGTATGCTCAGGGTTCTATATGCTATGAAAAGCTCAAGATTGTAAATGACGTGAATGACTCCAGGTCATGAGTTGAGGGCTCTAGATGCCATGAACAACTCAAGGTTGTGGATGACATGAATGACTCTGGGTTGTGAGCTTAAGGCTCAATATGCTAGGAACATCTCAGGGCTATGGATGATATGAACGACATGAGGTACCATGAGCATAGGGATCTAGATGCTATGAACAGCTCAAGGTTATGGATGATATGAACAATTCTGGGTCATGAGATCAAGGCTCTAGATGTTATGGACAACTGTGGGTTGTGGTTGAGATGAAGGACTTCGGGTCGTGAGCTTAAGGCTATCAAATGTTGTGAACAACTCAAGTTGTTGACTATATGAAGAACACGATGTCTTGTGCTCAAGGCTCTCAATGCTATGAATAGCTCAGGGATGTGGATTTTTAGGATAGAGCCCTTAAAAACATGACATGATGTAATAAACTATTGGTTTTTATTATTTATTTAATAAAGTTTCAACTCAGTTTTATCTATCATTTTTCTATGCATTATATCTTATAAACATTCTGGCCTACATCTTTTGCATTGTACGTGACTTAGGTGCATTAAGAGTTGCACAGAGAATCCAAGTCATGAGTTTCTTTCAAATAGATGACTTGTTCACAATCGGTTCAACTCCTAATTGGAGGGATGGTTGGTCTTGGCTATTGGGATGGGTTTCCCATGGTGAGTGCACTAGTGTGTATGGTTGCACATTGGATAGGACTTATGGTGAGTTATAACTTAAGGCTATCAAGTAGTCATAACTTCACTAATTTGCTTCATTGTGTTATCTCTCATCCTTGAGAGAATATTGAGCTTGTGCTGAAGTTAGCAGTGGCTTTGACCTATGGGTGAGATTGTAAGCTGATCATATATTCCCTTTGAATTGGGTCACTATTGATGGAAATTGGTAGCAATAGGTATTCCTAATAAAGGCACCATGATATCTCTTGGGATTGAGACAGTGTGTCCCATTGAGTGTTCCTAAGGAGATGTGTTCATGGAAACTATGACCATAGTAGTTCCTTAAGTGGAACTTGACATAAGCCCTTTGAGAGCTAAGATATGTCAATTGAACACACAATAGGAGGATTTGTAACTCAAGGATGGTAGAGGTAGTCTTGAAAGGCTGATAGCTTTCACCTTGTTAAACTATGGATACTAGTTCATAAGGAGACTGAACACAATGAATAACATGTCATAGACCCGAGCACTTGGTGTCTCGTCGTTATTTACATAGGATACTAGAGCTCAGTTGATTCTATATAGTGGGATATTAAATCAACTTCATAATTGGATTTTAAGAGAGCCAATATTCCTATGGGTCTTAGTGATCCCCGCTCTAAGCTCATATACCTTGTTGGCACGAGATATGAGGGTCGAATTGACTTTAGGTTCACTTTTGTGCATAAGAGTGTTTTGGTAATTATGCAATCTTGCACAAGGGTGAGTAAGGTCTCTAGATTGGTCTAATTGATTAATTAATATGCCCTGTTGGGTTAATTAATTAATTAAGAACCATTTTGGGCTAGATTAAGTGACCCAAGCCTTTAGTGGGCTTAAGTCACTTAAGCCCAATAAGAAGCCTTATAAATACCCCCTTAGGGGTTAGAGTTCCCATAGTTTTTCTAGAGAGTTTTCTTCCATCTCCACAGAGAAAGAGAGAGTCTTTTCCTCCACCTTCTCTTCCATCCCCACTAGAAGTGTGTCAAGATCAAGGTTTGAGTCATTGGGCGGAAAACCTTGGGTTTACAAGACTATTGCGATTTTGTTCTTTATCTTTACCACGTGGATTTGATTCAGGAACATCTGAATCTAAGGTATGGTTTTTGTTAGCACTTTGTGAATCCCTTTAATATATAAAATTTTTATTTTTCCACTATGAATAGGGTTTAGAAAAGACCTAGGATAGTTATGCATGTGCCCTAACCTGATTCGGGCTTGGGAAACGGAGAGATCCGGGTTTTTCCCATCAATCGGTATTAAAGCCATAGGTTAGTAATCATGCTAGAACCACTCTAGGGTGTGCTAACTAACTTATTTTTGCAAGGTTTTTGTTTATCCCATGGCCCTAAGGATAATTAATGTGCGTTCTTTATTATGATTTTGTAATAATATGATGGTTATAATTATGATTGCTTTTTATTGGGGATGTAATAATTACTTGGATTGGTTTTTACTTTTTCTAGATGGGTTTTAAACCTCATAAGAGCCATAGGATTTTTTTTTCTTTTGTAAAAATCCTGTTTTATCTTAGAATGATATGCAAACTCAAAATCTTTGTAGTATAGGATTTTGTTGTAAAAATCCATTTTTTTTATTAGTCTTTGTAACCTATAAAGAGTATGGAAGCAATCCGAAGCATCACAAAGTGTTTGCACACATTCCCTTACAGGAAAAAGAGAAAAGAAGACTTCTTGAAGTTTCTTCCATAAGTTCCTATGGTGATTCAAGGGAAAAGAAAGATTCTTGGAAATTATTGATTTGAGATCTTTAGCAACCCAGTTTTGTCATCTTGAACTTAAAATCAGGGTACATTCTCATAAGCTTTTTGGGGAAAACCACATATTTTTTTTAAGCTTAGGAAGTTAGGAATCCAAGGCTTCATACAGATCACAATTCGGAGTTAAAACAAGGGAGTTATACCTAATTGAAGCAAGGCTATGCAAAGAGCATGGCAGCACAATAATGTTGACTTTAACTCAAAATCAGGGCTATCTCCTTAGAGCTTTTTGGAGAACTACATATGATTTTGAAGCTAAAAAAGTCATAAATCCAATGCTTCAAACGGATTGTAATTTGAAGTTGAAACGATGGAGATATGGTAGATCGAAGCAAGACTGTATTAAGGGCAAGAAATTATAAGATGGAGTATAGACCAAATTGTTTTTGGTTATTTGGGCTCAATTTTTGGGGCCCATTGGGCTTTTTTTTTTTCACTAACCCTATCTTAAGTTGTAGGTACCTTTGGTATTTTTGGAACCTTAAAATCCAAATATTTAGGTTACCAATTAAGCAATAGGATCCCTAAGGCCATGGGATTCGATTTTTTTTTTTTCATTTTATGCTTATATTTTATATATTGCATGTGTCAAGGAAATAATTGAAAATATTTTGTAATTTTTTCAAAATGGTAATTTTGGATTTTCTTAAAATAATAAATTTTCATGAGATCTTTTTTCATTATTATTTATTTAATGAATTGGTTTCATTTGCGGTTTCAAATTCTTTTTAGGACTTTCCTTTATTTGGGTTAAGTGGTTCTCCAAGTTGTCCCCCCCACCCCTGAGAGAATGAGGAAACCGTTTAGTTTGTAAAAGAAAGTTCGAGGATAAGAAATATGAAAGATATCCCTATTTGGCGTAGGAGACCCAATTCAAGTAATAATAAAAGTTTTGGAAATTCTCATGATGGATAATTTATTTTAAGATGGTTACCAAAATTATCTTAAAGGCTATCTTCCAAAATATTAAGTGGGAGAGGGACATAGGCAAGCCCATAGCCTCTAAGATCAAGCCCATCTTGATTTTGAGCCTATCACCATCTTAAAGATGGGATCACCTAAGGAATCAAGGGATATGGACTATCCTAAAAGGACAAGACTATACATTGTAGTGGGAGTGGCCGATCCTAAAGATGGAACTCTTCACTTAGTGACATTGATGTCAAGGGTCTTGGTTATATACTTAACTTAGACATGAAGTGGTAGAATCACCTAAAGTGGTTCCACTTGCATGCGCTAAGGACTGAACGTAAAGGTATGTAAATCAATGCCTTAGAATAACCTTTGGAGGTTTAAGGCAAGTTGATTAATTAGAGAGGGTCTTTACCTAGTAATAAGAGTCATGACCTGCCTAAAGTAGGCTTGATTCTTATGATACTAGGATACCTTGCATGGGTATATGTAGTTTAAGAGGACTACTTTTGCAAAATTAATTACCATATTTGCCTTTAGTGCTTAG
Source organism: Vitis cinerea var. helleri x Vitis riparia (assembly GCA_946000715.1). NCBI lineage: Eukaryota > Viridiplantae > Streptophyta > Magnoliopsida > Vitales > Vitaceae > Vitis > Vitis cinerea var. helleri x Vitis riparia. Next base: position 15,242,538 of record OX254005.1, on the reverse strand, counting down.
TTCCTTTATTAATGCATGGAAATATTTTGTTTATTACAGGAATCACGTCTTATAATATGATCACCCTTATTCTCACTGATAATAAGTTAACTTGACCTGATTATGTTGATTGGAAAATAAATCTAGATATAGTGCTCACAACAGAATAGCTAAAATGGGTAACTCAAGAGGTTGCTCCACCCATTCCCAATGAGTTTTCCACGTAAGAAGAGAAAGATGCTCATTCCCAGTGGCAAAGGGCATATGAGAAAACTCATTATATCATACTTAGGTCTCTCAATAATGTGTTGCAACAACAACACATGGGCATTGCCACTACTTATGAGATTCTCTTGAATCTGTAAGAGATGTTTAATGATAAGGGCAGGCCATCTAGGCAAGCTACTCTAAGGACCATCATGAGCACCAAGATGATAGAAGGAACTCCCATTAGAGATCATATGATTCATATGATTACACTCTTTAACAAGATGGAGATCCTTGGAGCTAAAATCGATGGGGAAACCAAGGTTGATATGATTCTAGAGACCTTATCGAACTCCTTCAAGCAATTTAAGCTCAATTACAATATGAATAAGTTAATGATGAGCTTTCCAAAACTGATAAAGGAAATTTAGATGGTTGAGGGGATTCTCAAGGATCCTAATGGTGTTCACATGGAAATAAAAGAGCCTTCAAGTTCTTCTCGTAATAATAAGAAGAAGAATTCTTTTAAGAAATCCAATCAAGAAAAGGAAAATAGCAAAGGTAAGGGCAAGTGTTTCATTTATGGCAAGAAGGGCCATTGGAAGAAAGAATGCCCTGATTTCCTGAAGAAAAATGAAGGAATGTCCCATTCACTTTTAGTTGAATCTTGTTAAGTGGTGGATTCCACCAATTCCTAGTGGATAGATTCCGGAGCCACTAACCATATTTGTAATTCATTATAGGGGTTTCAACTAAAGAAAAGGTTGAATGAAGGAGAGATGTACCTGACTCTAGCATTTACTATGAGGATAGTTGTGCAATAAGTGGGAGATGTTACCCTGGTATTAGAGAATAATAAATATCTAGAACTCAAGGATTGGATTTATGTACCTAAATCTAGAAAGAATTGAATTTCAATTTCTAGTTTAAATAAATTAGATTATTCAGTTTATTTCAATAAAAAAAATTATTAAAAAGAATGATTTCTTTAATGGCTCAGGGATATTAGTTGACAATCTATTTTGTATTACTCTTATATCATTATTATATGTTGTTGAGAATAATCATATCTCACTTAAGAACAAAGTACTTAGCACTAATCAGACTTATCTATGGCACCTATGCTTAGATCATATTAATCTAAATAGGATCCAAAGATTAGTCAAGTTTGGAACACTGCACTCGTTGGTTCTAGAAGATCTTCTAGTCTACGAATCCTATACAAAAGGTAGAATGACCAAGAGGCCCTTTACTGCTAAAGGGGTTAGAGCCAAAGAATGTTTGGAGTTAGTGCATACTAATATGTGTGAACTTTTTAATGTCCAAGCATGTGGAGGGCATGAGTATTTCATCATCTTCACAGATGATTACTCTAGGTATGGTTATGTTTACCTTATGCATAGAAAATTTGATGCCTTGGATAAATTCAAAGAATTTAAGGCAAATCAGAGAACCAGTTAGGTAAACATCTCAAGGCACTTTGATCTAATCGAGGTGGAGAGTACATGTCTAATGAGTTTAATTCTTTCCTTAAGAAGCATAGGATTATATCCCAGTTGATTGCTTCTGGTACTCCACAACAAAATGAAGTGGCGGAAAGAAGAAATCGAACTCTATTAGACATGATGAGATCTATGATGAGTTTTTCAACACTTCCCACATCCTTTTGGGGATATGCCCTAGAAAATGCAGGATATCTTCTTAATCTAGCTTCATTTAAATCGGTACCTTTGACTATTATGGAGATGTGGACGAGTCATAAACCTGGTTTACACCATGTTCACATATGGGGGTGTCCAGCACACGTGTTAAAACCAAACGTAGATAAGCTTGAACTAAGGTTAGAAGTTTGTCAGTTTGTTGGGTATCCAAAAGGAACTATGGGTTATTACTTTTATAGTCAGGTCGACCAGAAGGTATTTGTGAGTATAAATCCCTGATTTCTAGAAAATGACTAGATGATGAGTAATAGTGTTAGGATTAAGGTCAATTTGAGAGATCTAGATAAGACTCTCATAACAACATATAATACTATGGATCCAGTACCAACCATTCTTATTTCTAGTACACCAGTACCTCGTCATAGTGAGAGGGTTGTTCTATAACTAGATATATTCATGTATTTGGGAGAATCTTTTGAGGCCATCCCAATAGTACATGAGATCGATCCTACAGATTATGATGAGGCAATGAGCAATGTGGATGCACATTTTTGGCAAAAGGCTATGGAAGTAGAGTTAGAATCTATGCATTCTAACCATGTTTGGGAGCTTGTAGAAGCACCTAAAAGGATAAAACCCATAAGGTATAAGTGGGTCTACAAAAGGAAGAGGGGCGTAGATGGAAAGGTTGAGACTTTTAAGGCTATGTTTTTTTAGAAGGGTTATAGTCAGAAACCTATTGTCAATTATGGGGAAACCTTTCTCGCCGATAACCATGCTCAAGTCCATCAAAATACTCATATCCATTACAACACATCTTGATTATGAGATACAATAAATGGATGTCAAGACTGCATTCTTAAATGGGAATCTTGATGAGAGCATCTTTATGATGCAGCCAGATGGTTTTGTAGCAAAGGGCCAAGAGCATATGGTATGCAAGTTACATGAATCCATTTATGGATTAAAGCAAGCATCTCGCTCATGGAATAAACGTTTTGATCAGGCAATCAAAGCTTTTTACTTTGATCAAAATGATGATGAACCTTATGTGTACAAGAATGTGCAGGAAAGCATGGCGGTCTTTATGATCTTGTATGTTGATGACATTCTACTAATTGGTAATGATGTAAGGTTATTGTCATTAGTCAAGATCTGGTTTTCTACTCAATTTTAGATGAAGGATTTGGGAGAAGCACAATACATTCTTTGGATTAAGGTCCTTAAAGACCACAAGAATAGAAAACTAGTGTTATCTCAAGCTGCCTACATAGATAAGCTTTTGGTCAAGTATGTGATGTAGGATTCGAAGAAATGTTTGTTACCTTTCAAGCATGGAATTCCTCTTTCTCAGGATCAATGTCCTAAAATACTTGAGGAGAAAAAGCTCATGCAATTGGTACCTATGCCACTATAATGGGTAGCCTTATGTATGTGATGCTATATACTAGGCCAAATATTTGCTTTACAGTGGGTATGGTGGGTAGATATCAGTCTAATCCAAGTCCAACACACTAGACAACTATCAAGCAAATACTCAAGTATCTTAGGAGAACGAGGGATTATATGCTTGTATTCCAAAGTGTCGAATTAGTACCTAAAGGGTACACAGATTCAAACTTCCAATCTTATAAGGATTCTCATCGATCTATCTCCAGTTTTGCTTTTACTTTTGGTGGTGTGGTTGTTAGTTGGAAAAGTGTGAAGCAATCTTGCATTACTAACTCCACTATGGAAGTCGAGTATGTTGTAGCTTCTAAAGTAGCAAAGGAAGCCATTTGGCATAGGAAGTTCCTCTTGGAACATAGCGTCGTACCCTTGGCCGTGCAACCCTTGATATTATTTTGTGATAACAGTGGGCCTATGGCATAGTCTAAAGAACCAAGAAACCACCAAAAAGTTAAACACATTGAGAGAAAGTATCACCTGATTCATAAGATAGTCCAGAAGGGTGATGTACTGGTAGAGAAGATACCTTTTGCAAATAACCTAGTGGATCCCTTCACCAAGACATTTATAGGAAGAGTCTTTGATGGTCATAAGGATAGCATAGGTGTCAGATGTGTACCTAATATATTTTAGAGGCATGATGTTTTCAGGGCTAGTGGGAGATTGTTAGGATTGAGCTTTTAAAAGCATGACATGATGTAATAAACTCTTGGTTTTTATTACTTATTTAATAAAGTTTTAGCTCACTTTTATCTATCATTTTTCCATGAATTATACCTTGTAAGCATTATGGCCTGCATCTTTTGCATTGTACGTGACTTGGGTGCATTAGAAATTGCACAAAAAATCCAAGTCATGGGTTCCTTATAAATAGATGACTTGTTCACAGTTAGTTCATGGGTCTAGGCAACCTATTAGAGGTTGTAGTGCACCACCTCCTAATTGTAGGGATGGTTGGTCTTAGCTATTAGGATGGGTTTCCCATTATGAGTGCACTAGTGTGTATGGTTGCACATTGGATAAGACCTATGATGAGTTATGACTTAAGGCTATCAAGCAATCATAACTTCACCAAGTTGCTTCATTGTGTTGTCTCTCAACCTTGAGAGAATATTGATCTTGTGTTGAAGTTAGCAGTGGCTTCAACCTATGGGTGAGATTACAAGCTAATCATATATTCCCTTTGGATTGGGAAATTATTGATGGAAGTTGGTAGCAATAGGTATTCTCAATAGAGACACCATGATATCTCTTAGGATTGAGACAATGTGTCCCCTTGAGTGATCCTAAGGATATGTGTTCATGGAAACTATGGCCATAATAGTTCCTTAAGTGGAACTGGATACAAGCTCTTTGAGAGCTAAGATATGTCAATTAAACACACTAGAGGAGGATCTATAACTTAAGGATGGTAGAGGTAGTCTTGAAAGGCTGATAGCCTTCACCTTGTTAGACTATGGACACCAGTTTAAAGGGAGACTAAACATAATGGATAGCATGTCATGGACCCAAGCACTTAGTGTCTCGTTGTTATTTACATAGGATATTGGAGTTCAGTTGAATAGTAGGATGTTGAATCAACTTCATAATTGGATTATGAGGGAGCCAGTATTCCTATGGGTCCCAGTGGCCCCCGCTTTAAGCTCATATACCTTGTTAGCACGGGTTATGAGAGTCAAATTGACTCTAGGTTCACTTTTGTGCATAAGGGCATTTTGGTAAATAACTTTAATTTGAAGAGTTAGAAAAGAAAAAAAAAATGGTATTTCCTTCATTCTTAAATCCAAAGATAAGGCCCTCACATGTTATTTCTTTTTCGGGTTCTTTTCTCTTTCTTTAAATATGAGATATATGGGGAAAAAAATCTAGGTATCAAATAAATATTAGTGACTCTTTCATAGGGAAACCTTTTTGCTTTAAGAGAGATAATAGAGCTTCTAAAATAGATTTAATATTTGAGCTTTATATCAGTGGTTATGTAAAATTAATTATTTTATTGTCAATAATAAGGTTGAAATTGAATTAGATAGATAATTCTAATGAATTTCAAAGGTAATTAAGTTTATGACATGTTGAATTAATTACAAAAATTGATTAAAGATGGTTTAAAATACAACTAGCTAAGTCGTTAACTTCGTCAATGGATTAGTTTGGTGCATAGCAAATTTAGTGTAGAAGGCTACAAGCTATGGTGAAAAAAGATTTTTGAAAGTTGCAAAGAGAGTTTGGAACCTAATGGAGTTCTACAAAAAAATTAGGAACATTCTACTTTTAGATAATTAGCTAATACTCATTATTATTTTTATTTATGTTTAGGCTAGATGTTTAATAAGTCCATATGGAATTTGAGTGATTTCTTCAACGCATTGGTTAATAAAGCAATAAGTTTTTTTATAATTTCTCCTTTTTTTTAATCTTTTTTTTTTCATTTTTTTAAAGTATAAAAAATGTTTGAAATCCCTAAAGTGGATCAAGTAATTTTTTTTTTTTCTGAAAAATGTTCTAATTTTTTTCTTAACTTATATAACAAATTGAGAATATCATACGATTTGTTCAATCGTTATACAAGTAAATTTTAACTTTTTAATTTATTATAATGATTTTGAACTCTGGTTATTAGTGACCTTGGTTCAATAAGTGATATCATTAACCTTGACAAGGTAGTAATGTAGTGTAAACTTAACCCGCAAGGATGTTATTAGTCTTTGGTATATCATTGATTGGAAGCATATCATTAATTGAAAATTATTTTATCCATCTGTAAAAAGAACAAAATAAGACTAGCCACTGAGTGCAAGTCCCACTGTTTGAGCATAATGCTATTATTTATGAATTAAGATAAAATATGTGTATGAAATTCTTTTAAATATAAATTAATTATGCAATGTGTATTATGTTATTTTATCTTTAAGTTGAAAGTATCTAATTTTTTTCTTTTTTGAAGAAAATGAACTTAATTATTAAATTAAATAAGTTCAATTACTAATTCATTTTTATAAAAATGTAATATTTCTTTATACTATATTTAACCCTCATTTTTAAACGATTTTACTTTATTGAACCGTCCATCTCACCATTCTTTAATATTCCACTTTTCAAGTATAAGCAATATTGATGAGAGGGATTAGAATATGAAGTATGTTTCTATTAGAAACAATTTTAAAATTGATTATTTAGGATCGACGACTTAAAACTAACTTTAGTTATAATTTCTAAATCTTACTTAAAGACTAACCTCGGTTATTATTTCTAAAACTTTTTTTAAAATGTGTGGTATAATCATTGAAATTATCCTTGAGATACTTTTTAATTAGTTTTTATTAAAAATTTAGAACCTTTAAATTATGCTCTAATTATCAACAAACTACATGTTGGATTTGTTAGTTAAAATCATTCATGCTTTGGATTCCCAAGTTTTTGACACATGAAATGACTGTGGTGCTCTTGGTCCCCGAGTTCTTAGTGTCACAAATAAATTTTGATATTTTGAAATATTTGGAAATGTGTTAAATTACTATTTTATATATATATACTTTTACTCAATGAAAATATATAAAATTTAACACTCAACCAAATAAAATAAAAACCTTAATATTTGAGACACTAATTAAGAGACCAACTATCCTAAACACACATTTTGCTCTATTCAAATTTAAAACAAATTCAAGTGTATTAAAAAAAAAAAACAAAACAAAACAAAAAAACCGCCACAATCTCCCAGCCCTTAAGAAAGTCAAAAGGCCTTAGCATGGGCCTAGAGAGGAAGTTGGCGAAATAGGCAGTTTTGGGTCTTAGCGGGTATCGAAATCACCATCGGCTTCACCTCCACCCACCCACCAGATGGTAGCGGCATTTACACTGGCTGAAGAATATATGCAGCAGGTATTATGAAAACAGAAAAAGGTAAAGACACACACTGACGCAGATTCAATATAATATAAGCCAAATGTAGAACTCAGTTTACGTAGTGTTCCTGCCGCATCTTGTCTTCCTGACACACCAGAAAAAAAGGAAAAATGTTGTACTCTTGTATGGTAAAGAATGAAAAGATCCAGAAAATTCAACTACTCAAAAGGGATTAAAAGGCGTATCATTGCTGTCCTCTCTTTTAAAACCAAAAAAAAAAAAAAAAAACAAACGCATAGATTGTCGTCAAGCAGCGTCCCATGAGATAACTTATATGTCTTAGGAATTGGGGGTTAAGCAAAAGAGCACAGATCTACATCTTATATGTGACAAACAAAAGAAAAGAAAAGGCACCATTTTAGTGCTTACAATAATTCTGATCCCAGTTATAGCAAAAATTCACGAATCTGAACTGGCCTTTTAACTGCATTTGTAAAACCCTGCATGAAAATGGGAACAAAATTAAAAATTATCAATGATCATGGATTACAATCCATGTGCTTATTTCCTTTTATACTCCTAGCTGCTAAGAGGCTTATGACAGTATCGTTCCGCAGAGGAGATGATAATGAGAGGCTGGTTCATCGTATGCACTTCATCAAAGATAATTGTTATGTTGAAACCCATATTAGAATAAATTAGTTGTATTTTGGGCTTGTACATTTGTGCATAAGATAACTTTATTTAGCTATCTATCAAGCTATGATAAAGAGCATGATACCGGTGGTCAATGCATTTAATAACTAATGACTCTATTAGGACTACTCACCATTGCCATATATTCCCCAAATTAGAGGTAACTAGGAAGGTCTGTGGGGTGGGTTCAAGACAGGGCATGCCCCCCTCACCCCTGACGAAAAACAATAAAACCCTAGCACAAACTTGGGTGGTGCCAGGGCTACAATTGTGATCAAGGCAGGGCAAAACTGAGGTTGAAAACAATTTCTGCAACAAGTTATTTGGGAGAACATGCAACCCTATTGGTTTGGAAAGAAAAATAAATCAAAAATCAAGAAAAATATGAAAGAAATGACTAGGTTATTTAGAAAAATCTAAAATGTAAAAAGATCTCACTTTTAAGTAAAAAGCTAAACCTGGTAAACCAAAACCACCAAAAAATTCTGATCCCACAAATAAAAGCACCTCAAACTTGATATCATTTTTTTTTTACAAAAGTAATCCAAAAAAAAAATTCCAATCAAACTAATATAAGAAATACAACCTTACCTATCAAATATATATATATATATATAAAAGAAATACAACCTTAAAACAAAAAAATTCAAATAAAAAAAATGGTTTTTAATTAACAGCTTTAGAAAACATAATAAATGAAAAATATATATATAATAAAGCATAAGATGGAAGAGACCAAAAAGCCAAATTTGTGAGAACTAAGAGTAGTGGTTGAAAGGAATGAAGACAACAACTGGAAAGAGTTGAACATGGAAGTGGCTGGAAAAGGAAATGAACATCATGGCTGCTAGGAAAATGAGAAAGTGTGAAATGGGTTGCTTTTGAAAATGAAGAAATGAGGGTTAGGGCTGTTTCATAGTGTGTGTGTGCGTGCGCGTATGGGTATATGTATATGTGTGTGTGTGTATATATATATTATAATGGTATTTTCATAGGTTTAATGTAGACTTTTTACCTATATAAAAAAAGGTATTTTTGTAGTTCTCAGCAGATCTAAGGCAGTATATTAAAATAACATTGTATCCGGGGCAGGCCATGGTAGAACATTCACATACCCTACCTGCCCTAGACTGGAGTTCAATTCCTCTTCCCCCTTTATGCCATATCCAAACCCTCAATAATAGGAAGGTGCAAGGCAAGAAAAGTCGCCCAAAAAAACTGACCCATTGCCATCCCTAGAGATAACTATGTATGATAACTGTGTATGCAATTGCATCCAAGATGCAACTATGTAACAAGAACTGAATAAGCAAACGCATCCACGACACAAGAGTGTCCCTAATGCACCATATTACAATATTTAATCACCACTTTTTTTCCTACCCTTTTTGCCTTTTTTTCTTTTCATGGGGAGGGAAGGGGGAAGATGTCAACTTGAATGCAAGTCTTTAAATGGTTGGATGCAAATATTGAACTCTTAAGGCATTACATTATCCATGAACACCCAACATACAAGCATTAGCTCCAGTACCTAAGGAAGTATCACTTGGATACTATCAGCATCTAACAACTCACTTCCAGTGCAAAAACTGTTTATTCTCAGATATATTTTGCTCAGTACCCTTTTTTGGTCATTTTAAAATGCACATAATTTTGAAAAATAAATAAAAAATAAAAACCTAATTACTTAAAGGTAATGATTAAATCGAAGGACCATGAACAGTTATTTACCTCGTTAAACTTAAATAGCAGAGGACGTGAATCTCTCTCCAGTGTTACTGGCTCTTGGATGAGGTTAGTAGTTTGAGAACCTTTGCTGCTCAACTTTTTGAACCTGGATTGGAATGAATAAGAAAAATCAGGAACCAAAAGGGATTATTTGAAACAAATTACATTACCATGAAATCTTGCTTAATATTCAACCTGGCATGGAACATCTCTTTTTTTAAGGAAACAAAAATCAAATCTCAAAGCACAAAAATAGACATGAGCAAAATCAATATTGATAAAAGTTATCATGATGACATGATCGTAAAGTTAACATTCAAGTTGACTTTCAATTCCAACTCACTAATAACAGTGGCAATCGGGTATGAAAACAAAAATGATCTCAAGAACAAGATAATACCTATCAAAGAAAGTAGAGCCCCTAGGAGGCTTCTTCACATCTCTAGAAGATTTTAGTTCTACATTGGCTTCTGCACTTCCACTAGAACCAGAGGCTGACGAAACGATGGAAGTACTGGCCTTACTCTTTGCTGTTTCTATGTTGTTCTCAGCACATCCAGCTGCATGACTAACATTGCCAGATTGAGCTCGGCTCTTTTCCTCCGTTGTCATTGCCCAGTTCTCTCTGCGTTTTCCATCAGTTGAATGCATAGTTTTGCTCATGCTTCCTTGCAAAAAAATTTTCTTTTCTATCTGAAATACAAAATTTGATTTGAGGTGAAATTCCAGTTTGCAAGCAGCTAAGGAGAGCAGACATGCCAATGACAGGTTTGCATACAGCAGATACATCAAACAATTATAATTATTATAATTATTTCATTTGAGGTGAATTCCAACATGGAAACATAGATTTTCTTTTTTCCTTTTATTTTCTTCTGCTACATGGAACTGAATCTAGCAGCTTCCTCATCCCCACACCAAATCCTTGCCATAATTACAATAATTTAGAAGCTTGTATGTTATAATATAAATGCCCAATAGACGATAACAAAGGATATCGAAGTAGAATGAGGAAAACTTTGAGAAACATTTGTTTATATTTGATATGGTTACCAAGGGTGCCTATGGCATTTCAAACAGAGCATGAAATAATACCACATAAAACCCAGCAAGCAAGGCAGTCCAAGCTACTAAAGCAGACAAGCTAAGAAGGCTACATAAAGCTCATTGAAACAGTCAAGATACTTTGCTAATACTAATGAAGGGAAAGAAAGGAAGCCAATGGATGGCTGGTCAAGCAAAGTTGAACATAACAGCACTAGCTGAAGAAAGGAAAGACAAAAGAGACAGATCCACAACAGCTAGTGGAGTAAGAAGAAGAGAGACATTTACTTAACTACCATCAAAGAATCTACTTAACCATGATAACCTAAATCCAAAGCTGATTTCAAAAGGTTAACTTTTTTGCTCTTTACCTTAAAGTAAAGCTTGAAAGTAAATAAAAAAAATCTGTAAACAAAAGAGTAGGTTGCATTACTGCTATAGCCAATTATTGACCCTCCTTGGGCCCCTTTCTTTAGTGAACTAGTGAACCAGTGCTCCACCCCACTAAGTCTGCAAAATATCTATTTCTCACTGTCTTTGGCAGAGCAGCCATGTTTTATGAGCCCTAGGAGTTCTTGGTGGTTTAAGGATCTGTATTACAACCGTAAGTGTTTGGTAGGTTCTATTGTTTTTAATTTCTAGAATTCAGGCTCTTGCAAGAGCCTTTGTTTGAGATAAGAAAACACCAGGAACACAAACCACAAAATAAAGGATCTCCTAATATGCTTCTAGTTGCAGTTTCATTGAAGAGAAACTGGTGCCTCAATGTGTATCTTTATAAGAAACTCAAGGAATATGCACTTAGACAGCTTTAAGAGCTCAAGGCCATTGAAGTCCAACAGTCAAAGTGATCCCATCCCTTGACATTTAGGTAAGGTTTTATGCCAAAATTTCACACATTGAAATTTGCATCAGAAAACCTGTCAAAATATTCAAAAATCTTATGTACCAAGGACATTGACACAGGTATGGTGTCTGACATGGATGTCAATCTTAAGTAACTGAAACATAGTATCCTCCCCCACACTCATCCAACAAGCACACATATCAAGTGCTGAGCTTAAAAGGAAAAAAAAAAAAAAAGCTAATGAGACTGCCCTTATTGATGTTTAATGCATTTGGCTTCCCATCATTCTTGAGGTTTTCTTTCAAACCAAGGCATGTTGTAACATATATTAGAAACCTACAATTTTAACCATATTGTAAGGTGTCAATGGTACAACATTATGAATTTGTTACAAAAAGTTTCTATTTGGGAATAAAATTACATATAAAGAAAAAAAGCATAAAGCATTTATATTTTGTTTTCACTCATCTCATTGCATAAACTGTTCAAAAAGAACTCCTTACAATTTTCCTTATGAAAAGATAGAAGGCTTTTCTCTTTTTCCTTACAGCCCAAACCAAGCCCCTTACAAACCAAGATATCTTTGTTTTCCCCAAGCCAACTTACTTTGACTTAAGGAGATGAAACTATTAAATATGATCAACAAGAACCCCAGCTTCAAGAAATTAATTACTCACCTCATGCATCAAAAGCTGTTTGACAGCTACACCAAGAGCATAATGACCCAAACTAAATCCCTGTTCAATGCCAAAGTAAAGACATTAGGACAAGATAATGAATGTCATTAAAACCATGAAGATTAAACAACGACTCAAACCTTGAAGGTGACAAAGTCAGCAATTGGGGGATCAAAGGAAAGTGACAAGCCATCTGAAGCTGCTTCATGTAGCTGGGTACCAGGTAGAGGATCAGATTTCATGTTCTTGTATGTTATTGAATAGGACACCATAGCATTAATTAACTGAGCTAGGTCATTCCTTTCTCTTTCTGATAGTAAGTGCAATGCCACCTGAAAATTAATCAAACCGTTTTAGAAATCATAATGAAAAGCAAACCCACATTTGTCACTGCAAAATGAGAGAGATATGCTATCCTTGTAATAAAAAAATTAGAAAAAGTAATTTTAGCTGCTTGTCCTTAAACAGAGGATAATACAACTGCTTCTGTAAGCCAATCAGCTAAAAGAACCGATGCTACTGACAACAGTCTCTTCTAAAAATTCATGGTTTATCAATTCAAGTTCAAAATATGATCAGCATTTCATAGTTCTCAGCACTGTTCTTCAGAATCTCTGTAACTGTACAGGTTTCTGAAATATGACAAATGCCAGGGTCTTCAGCATCACAACACAATACCATACTTAACAACTTACATGTGAATCTGCATTTTTTACAAAAAGACATCAAATTGATCTATTGTTTTCATCACAACAACCAAGGGCATAGCAGCTGATATTGACAAATACATCAAGATCTTAAGGAAGGTATATTCATTTTCATAAATCCATGTCAAACAGGGCAATAAACTTGAGGAAATTCTAACAGAATGTGAAATAATTTCAATGGAAGTCAAAAGCATGATAAAAAAAAATGTAGATATTAAACACCCAAATGACCATCATCTCCAGATTCTCTTCAATTGTTTAGCCAGAATCTCACCAAGTATCCATTGCTCAGCAGATAATGGCATGTCCTTTAAGGAATGAGCAACTTTTGATATTAAAATATGCAAAAAAAAAAACTAGTGTCAGTGGGACTAGAACAGTATGTCAACCAACCATAAAAAACAGGCCATATTTTTATGCAATACTGAATCTTCAAAAGCTACCCCTCCTTTCAACTTAACCTTCACCACCATTTTTCTGACAATTTGAACTAATCGAACAGGCTCTAGGCGCTTCCCAACCCAAATTGAAAAATTAGTTCTATTAGTCTAAAACACGAAAGAAGATTTTTAGAACATAGCTGATGAAAACTCTCCAATTTGCTGAAGTGTTTGAAGAACTTGTAAATCCTTTGGAATTTCTCTCTGTGGACAATATCGTGTTAAAGATTCCCTGCATTCATATGTCCATATGGAAATACCTATCAAAAAATATTTCCGTATGGAAATAGGTTCTATAGTTGAGTTAGGAAGATCATTATAGACACTCTTAGGTCATGAAAAAAAAAAGTCATGAGATGATTTGATGAGATAAGACAGATATTACTGAGAAAAAGGAGACACATAGAGAATGGAAACATGGATTTATTTCATGACTAATAGAAAAAGTGAATAATGTATGTTGTTTAGAAACCTTTCTTCTCTAAAATGCTCCCATGTACCAAAAAGAATAAATAAAAAAAGTTAAACAAAATAAATCCATTTTTTAAATATATAAAATTCACAAAGAAATATTTTCATCCTTGATATTTTGATTTTGGTCAGAAAGCTAAATGCCTCATGTCTATGTCAGGAAATACTACTGTCTGTATCCACAGTCATTACTTCAATGCCAAATACAAAATTAGTTTCACTCAAGAACTTCTTAAATTAATCATTAGAAATTTTAATAGTTTGTATAGGAAAGTATTAATGATTTTGAAAGGAATGACATAAAAGCTTTAATAATATATGTAGAATAGTCACAAGCTAACAATAAATTTCCTCAAAAAACTTAAGATTTCTTCAAATCTCTTAAAATGGTTCAACTTTGTGTGTTACCAAAAAAGAGGGGGAAAAAGAAACATGTTCTGATTAGGGAATCATAAAATGGTTGCATTTTCTGTTACATTTTATTCTTTCCTTCAAAAAAGAAATCAGTTTGTTAGGGAATCATATTTGGAACCCAGCACTTAGACCAAGAGAACACTAAAAAAAACGAGCTCTAAATCAAGCAGGACAAACTGTAGACGTTCCAACCACAATTCATATTGAATATGGATCCAAGAAAGATTATGATGCATGAGTTAGAAAAGAACTAGATAGCAGACAAAAATGCAAAGATGAAATTAGGTTTCATAAGAATATAATAATTCACAAAACTTAAGTCCAAAACTAAATGAAATAACAGCATGAAGTTAATCAAGAGTGTCACCACTAAATAGATTAACAAGATTGTGTTCATGGATCACATGGAAGATTACTAGTAGAGATAATGATTAAGTTAAACCTAATTATATTATTTTATATGCCAAAATGTATTAATAAGGTCAATTTGAATAGTATAGGATAACATCCTATCCAATAGATTGGTGGAAAGAGGCAATCTCTATCTGATTGTTTTTTACCTGATTGGTTTAACCTCCTATATTTATAGTTGTTGTACTTTCAATAAAACACATGAAAAGCTCTACCCATATATGCTATTAGAGCAGGATAAGAGTAAATATTTTATTCAGTTGCTAAAATCTTCATCTGTCTCTTGCTCCAATGCCAACTCTTCCTCATCTATTATTGTTCAACGTATTTTTTCCATTCTTCCCAATATCACACCAACACGATTCCCACCAAGCTTGGACATAATATCTATCACCTATGGCTTTTCAAAATTTTGCCACAACTTTGTACCATTGAGCTTCTTTGTTGTGTTGATAACTTGATAGATCTCTTCCATGCTCTCTTAAGTTGCTACTAAACTCCACCTTGAATCCCAAATTCACTCATTGGCAATGCTAAGATCAACTTCTCTATTGGCTACTATTCTCCCTCTCCAAAAAGTCCATCCTGAAGTCATTGGATGTAATACCCCTCAACAAGTTTGGACTAGTCTAGAAACCTCTTTCCTATTACACTCCCATCCATGCATTCTCCAATTGCTCATGGACTTATACAATTTCAAAAAGAAAGGTTTTGAGCTTGTCAATAAGTACTTCACTCATCAACTAGCATTTGTCAATTATACTTTCTTTGATGAATCTTTCTTCTTTATATTCATAATGGTCTTTCTTTTGAAAGCAAACCATTCAAAACTTCAATCTCAACCCAGGTTAAAACTAGCATCCTACCAATTTACCTCCTTTCTCTATTAAATAAGGAATTTTGCATCAACCAGGATTTTCAAAGTGATCTTATTACTTCTACCAATATTGCTAATCCACCAATCATCAACAATCCAACACTCTAGTGGTTAGCCTTCTTCTCATGGTCACCCTTCTTCTTGAGGTCAACCTTCTTCAGATGATGCTCAAAGGTCATGGCAATGATCATAACTCTAATGACCCTTGCATACTTTGCAAGTGTGCATCCACAAGGTATATAGCCCCCCAATGTCACAACCAATTTAACGACTCAATATACCCCATCACTAGCAATATTGCTCACTTCTTTAGGTACACATTCTCACAACCTGCTCAAAATGACCCTCGTTTAAGCTTATATAAGAGAGTAGGAAGTTTTTGGAACCACCTAGAGATGTCCACACATCTCTACACGAGGATGGAAGACAATGGAAGTGTGTGGAGAAATCTAAAGTGTTCCAGAGATGTCTTGTACTACATAGGATTTGTATAGGTTATTCTAGAGAATTCTAGAGATGTAAAGAACCTTCGAGGGTTCCAAAGAGTTCTTTGGGTGCTTATAAATAGAGGATTGCCTCTTAGCCAAGGCACCAAACACTTGAGAGAAATCTAGCCTTGTAAAGCATTTTAGTGCAATATAAGTTCCATTCTTCCAAAAGTCTCCAAGTGTTGCTTCCTTCATGTCCCTAGCTTCCGAGTTGTGCGCATTACTTAGCATAGCTAACTAAGTATGTGGGGAAAGCTAACTTAGCAACAAGTGGCTTGTGTTGTCTAAGTGTCGCACGTGTGCTTAGGAAAGGCCTAAGTCCATGACAAGTGGTATCAGAGTACGGTTATGAAGTGGGCATTGCAACAAGAAAAGAAAGCATATCGATTAAGACTTGCAGGGTCAGGGGTAGAGGGGGAGAAGGGAAAAAAATCTCTCATTTGCTGTTCGCCGATGATACCCTGATTTTCTACAAGGCCAACGAGGACCAAGTGACTTTTTTGAGCTGGACACTTATGTGGTTTGAGGCAATATAAGGGTTGAAAGTTAATTTTGATAAAAATGAGCTGATCCCAGTGGGAAATGTTGAGAATGTGGAGGAGTTAGCTTTCGAGCTTGGTTGTAAGGTGGGTAGTTTACCCTCCACTTACTTAGGGATGTCGTTGGGTGCTCCTTTCAAGTCTGTGGCAGTTTGGGATGGAGTGGAGGAGAGATTCTGTAAGAGATTGGCTATGTGGAAACGCCAATATATCTCCAAGGGAGGGAGAATTACTTTGATTAGAAGCACACTATCCAACTTACCTATTTACTTCATGTCTATTCTACAAATGCCAAGGAGGGTCAAATTAAGATTGGAGAAGATTTAGAGAGATTTTTTGTGAGGAGGTGGGGCCCTAGACCGGAGACCTCACTTAGTAAGATGGGCAATAGTGCGTCTTGATAAGATAAAAGGGGGATTGGGGATTAAGAGCCTTTCTACGCTTAATAAGGGCCTCCTTTGCAAATGGAGTTGGCACTTTCGATTGGGAGGCATCTTGGGGCAAAGTACTAACCTTGGACCAAGTTAAAAAGAGAGGTCGGGCCTTAGCAAATAGATGTTATCTTTGTCAAGCGGAAGAGGAATCCATTGACCATCTCCTTCTTCACTGTGAGAAGAAAATGGCAGTGTGGGAGTTGTTTTTCACTCTTTTTAGAGTGTCTTAGGTGTTTTTGTCTTCGGTTAGGGAAACCCTATTGGGTTGGAACGGTTTCTTTAAGTTAGTTTGGAGAGCAGGTCCCGTTTGCATTTTTTGGATAGTTTGGAAGACAAAGAATAAAATTGCCTTTAAAGATGAGGTGTTGTCCATCCAAAGGTTGAAAACTTCTTTTCTTAACTCACTTTGGTTGGAGACTAAATTGTTTACAAAAGATGGTCCATCGACTTTTTTGGAACTTTTAGATTGGGTGGGTCCACATTAAGGGAGGGGTTGTTTTTTGTATATCTTTGTGAACAGGTTTTTGTTTTCTCTTGTAAGGGGGTGAGTTTTACTTCTCTTTACTGTACATTTTGAGTCGCTATTTTAGCGTCTCCCCGTAATACAATACTTATCTTATCAAAAAAAGACTTGTAAGGAGTGTAGACTGTAGGAAATTAGAGAAATTGATGTTTCTATAAAATTGATAAAAAAAAAAAATGAAATACAACCAAGGCCTAAATAAATAGAAATTGAAAGTCGATTCAAATTGGAATTTAACGAGATTTCTTTCCTACTTCTACGCTACTAACTTTGAAAGACTCAAAGTTTACAATTATTCAAATTTGGATGATAATAATTGAAATTGAATAAACTTTAAACTAAAAACAAGATAATCTCTTAAAAGATTATTCAAATGGAGACAATGTGGGATCATCTCCAGATTTGATTTTCCACATAGACCTTTTTCCAAAAAATAAAATTGAGCTCAATTAGAAAGAATGAGAAGGATGGATTAGGTTAAAAGGAAACCAAGCTTGGCAAGTTCTCTATCAAATGTTTTTGCATTTCCTTAGCCCAAGGAAGAATTGAGCCATTCCCCACAAGCATAGTGTGAAACCAATGAATACCAACAAAGGTGGATTTCTTCGTAAGGAAAGTTGTTTGGGGAAGGATTTTAACATTTGATCAACTCAGAAGAAATTGATGGATTATAAGGAATAGACATTACCATTACCCCTCTAAAAGGGAAAAAGAGTCGGTTGATCACATGCTTCTTCACCGTTCTTAAGCGAGAATCATGTGGGAGTCGGTCTTTCCTTTGTTTGGAGTGACATAGGTAATGCACTCCTTTGTAAAAGGAAATCTCTTGAGTAAGCATGGTTCCTTTATGGGGAAGAAACAGAAGAAAACTTGGAAGGTTGCTCTTTTGTGCCTATTTTGGGCGTTATGGAATGAAAGAAATAGGTTATTTGAAGATGCAAAATAGTTAGTTCAAGCAATCAAATTTTCCATTATGTATCTTTTTGGATTGGGCCAAAGTGTACTTAGATGATTGTTCTATGACCATGAAAGTATTTTGTAGATTGGTTGAGTTCCAAGGAAAAAGATGTTATTTTTGTTGTCTCTTATATACATTGTGTACTCTGCTTGGGGGTCCTTTTACCTGGAGTGGAGGGGTGAACAATCAATCATTGTCAAGGCTAAATCGTTTTTTGGTAAATGAGTGGGACTGCCATTTTAGCGGGTCAAGGTAGTGTGTCCTCTCGAGACCTGTGTCTGACCATTTCCCAATTCTTTTAGATGGAGGGGTCTGAGAAGAGGCCCCTCCCCTTTCAGATTTGAGAATATGTGGCTAAAAGTGGAGGGTTTTAAGGATATTATGAAGTCTTGGTGGGAGGAGGACAACTTTAATGGCTCTTCAAGTTTTATTTTGGCGGAAAAATTAAAGGTCTTGAAGTTTAAATTGAAGGAGTGGAATAGAGATATTTTTGGAAGGGTTGAATTCAAGAAGGATTTGGCTCTGAATCAGGTGGAATTTTGGGATGCTAAGGAGAAGACTAGCAAACTATCTTTGGAGGAGTTGGAAGCTAGAAAAGAAGCGAGGGAAGAATATAAAAAATGGGTTTTGCCAGAAGAGAAAACTTGGAGGCAAAAATCTAGGAAAGTGTGGCTGAAAGAGGATGACAGAAATATGGGTTTCTTTCACAAGATAGTCAATGCTCACAGAAGAAAGAATAATGTGGACAAAATTAGGATTAATGGTGTTTGGCTTTCGGAGGAGACTGAAATCAAGGAAGGGGTGGTCAATGCTTTTCGATCTTTGCTGTCCAACCCGGGGGACTGGTGTCCTCCTTTATCCGGGCTGCAGTGTGAGACTTTGGAGAATTTGGATGCTTTTGCTTTGGAGGTGTCGTTCACGAAAGAGGAGGAAGAGGAGGTGCTTGGTGCACTGCTGGGATGTAGTGGGGACAAAGCTCCGGGGCCTAATGGCTTCTCTATGGCTTTCTGGCAGTTTGCTTGGGACTTTGTGAAAAATGATGTGATGAGTTTTTTAAGGGAATTCTATGAATATGGTAAATTTGTTAAAAGTCTAAATGCAAATTTTCTGGTTTTAATCCCAAAAAAAGCAAGGGCTAAAGATTTAAGGGATTTTAGGCCTATAAGTTTGTTGGGAAGTCTGTACAAGTGGTTAGCCAAGGTTTTAGCCAATAGGCTAAAAAAGGTGGTTGGAAAGGTGGTCTCTAAGGCCCAAGGGGCTTTTGTGGAGGGAAGACAAATCCTAGATGCAGTGCTGATAGCTAATGAAGCCATTGATTCGGTCCTGAAGAATAATGAGAATGGTATTTTGTGCAAACTTGACATAAAGAAGGCATACGACAATGTGGACTGGTCTTTTCTTCTCACAGTTATGCATAAAATGGGTTTTAGGGAGAAATGGATTGGGTAGATCATGTGATGCATTTCCAATGCAAGCTTCTCTATGCTGGTTAATAGCACCTATACGGGTTTCTTTCAAAGCTGAAGGGGACTGAGGCAGGGCGATCCACTTTCGCCTTATTTATTTGTGATTGTTATGGAAGTGTTTAGTTGTTTTCTTAAAAGGGTTGTGGATGGAGGTTTTCTGTCGGCTTGTAAGGTGAAGGGTATGAGTGAAGAAGGGGTTCGGATTTCTCATTTGTTGTTTGTAGATGATACATTGGTGTTCTGCCAAGCTTCTCAAGATCATTTGAGCTATCTTAGTTGGTTACTTATGTGGTTTGAGGTCATGTCGAGGTTGAGAATAAACTTGGAAAAGAGTGAACTAATTCCAATAGGTAGGGTGGAGAATATTGATGATCTTGCTTTGGATTTTGGTTGTAGAGTGGGTAGCCTACCGTCCACTTATTTGGGCCTTCCTTTGAGTGCTCCGTTTAAGTCATTGACAGTGTGGGATGGAGTGGAAGAGCAGTTTCGTAGAAGGTTGGCTATGTGGAAGAGACAATACATATCCAAGAGAGGGAGGGCGACTCTAATTCGAAGCACTTTGTCGAATTTACCCATTTATTTTATGTCCTTGTTGCGCTTGCCAAGCTCAGTTAAACGGAGACTAGAGCAAATTCAAAAGGATTTCCTTTTAAGAGGTGGTAATTTGGAGCGAAAGCCACATTAGTAAAATGGGAGTTAGTGTGCTTAAGTAAGGAGAAAGGGGGTTTGGGGGTCAAATGTCTATCCAATCTCAGTAAGGCTCTTCTTTGTAAATGGAATTGGCGTTTCGCAAATGAGAGAGAGGCCTTGTGGAATCAAGTAATTAGAGGGAAGTATGGGGAAGAAAGAGGGGGATGGTGCTCTCGGGAAGTGAGAGAGGTGCATGGTGTGGGCTTTGGAAAGGAATAAGGATGGATTGGGATTTTGTGGACTCTAGGATTTTATTCCTTATAGGTAATGAGTGGAGGGTGAATTTTGGAGGGATAGATGGTGCGAGGATTCCACTTTGTGTGTCATTCCCTTCTTTGTTTGCTTTGTCTGTTGATAAGGAAGCGTGGGTGGCCGATATTTAGGACCCCTTGGCTCAGGGGGGTTAGGGGGGTTGGAATCCCTATTTTTCAAGAGCCTTCAATGATTGGGAGGTGGAGGAGGCAGAAAGATTCTTGGAGCGGCTTCATGGGAAGAGAGTGCATAGAGATGTGGATGATATGGTGTTTTGGACCGAAACAAAGAGTGGAAAGTTCTCGGTCAAGTCCCTCTACCTTGCTCTAGAAGTAGGTTGCCCTTCTTTGTTTCCTTCTAGTTGCATTTGGAATGTGTGGGTGCAACATAAGATTAGCTTTTTTGCGTGGGAGGCTACGTGGGGCAAAGCCTTAACCCTGGATCTTATTCAAAAAAGAGGATGGGCCTTGGCAAATAAATGTTTTATGTGCCTTGAGAAAGAGGAGACCATAGACCATCTTCTTCTACATTGTACAAAAGCAAGGGTCTTATGGGATTTGCTCTTTAATTTGTTTGGGCTGTCATGGGTGCTGCCTTCATAAGTTAGAGAGACTCTCCTTAGTTGGCATGGTTCTTTTGTGGGCAAAAAGCGCAAGAAGGTGTGGAGAGCAGCTCCTCTTTACATTTTTTGGATGGTTTGGAAGGCAAGAAATAGATTGGCCTTCAAGGATGATGTGTTGTCAATCTCAAGACTCAAATACTCTTTTGTTCTTTCTCTTTGGTCAGAGGCCAAGTTGTTTATAGTTGATTGCCCTCTAACTATAGTTAGTTTTATTGATTGGTTGGGTTCTAGCTAAGGTTGTTTGTCGGGCCAGCTGGGTGTTTCTCTTCTTTTTTGGCCGTTTTGGTGGTGGGTGTATAGGTATTGTATACCGTGGGTCGCTTTTTTGGCGCCTCTTTTTATATTAGATCTTTTCTTACCTATCAAAAAAAAAAAAAAACATTGTGTACTTTGGTGTGCCACTTTTCAAGTGCTTTTAATATATTTTCTTGTCTACCTATCAGAAAAAAGGCAAAACAAAATCAAGTACTAGGAATATATAAGGTAACAAAATAACAATCAATTAGATCCTTAAAATTAAGGAATTCACATATTTCTAACATCAATTCCTTTTTCCATGTAGAAAAACTAAAGTATGAGGCCAAGCAACATAATTAACACCATTAAATTTTTAAATGTTGACTTTGGTATTCCATCATACCTGAGAAGGTGTTACTTATCATTAGCCATGAAAAATTTTAAATTTTAAGGGATCCAAACACTTTGAAGCATAAAAAGTTGAACTCCCTTTCATCCTAAATATCAAAAACAATTTGTCCAATGCAACTAAACCAAGCACACCACTACTAATCAATCCTCAATAGTCCAGAAACAGAATATAAACCTTCTTAGACCAAAAGAGAACATTCCCAAATGCACAAAAAAATAAATAAATAAACATATAATAAAATAACTAATAAAATAAATTAGGAAATCAGCAGGACCAACTTGAACTAAAAACATCCGTCCAAACAGTGCTAAATTTCAAATCCAAGAATAAGGGCCAAAATATCGAAAATAAAAAATAAAAAAATCAAAATTTCAATCAAATAACCTCAAAACCAGTTCCAAAACATCAGTTACCAGAAATATAACAGATCGGCCTGCAAATTTCCACTCAAGATGATGATATCAACATGACACCATCATGTTGCAAGCATGCTGACAGGTTTTTTTTTTTCTAATTCTTTTAATTGTCTTGAAAATCTAGGAGAAATACTATGATCATGCGCTAATACCATGTTGAAACTATAAGTTTGTGATTCTAGCGTTTGGACAAATGAGGGAAAAGAGAAGAAAGAAGAGATGGAAGAGGTTTAGGCTTTTGTCTTGTTAACTCTCCCATCCCTTTCCACCTATTTATGCTATTGAGTCTAAAAAGAGAAAATCAAAACACCCTAATATGATATTGCAATAACATACTCTAACGTGTAGCAATTCTCTGGAGATTATACAATATATTTTGTCCAACTCATCATTTCATGGTCCTATTGCAAACAATGGTCAATGGCTCGCGGAAGTGCAGAATCTCAATGCCATGCATATGCTGATGTAACCACCATACTTAGCTATAATGTATACTTGTGGATTTGCCTGTTCCCTAACCGCAATGTGCAAATTTTTGGTGATAATGTTGGAGCCACATATCTAACAGCAAATCTTGTTTTCCTTAGCCCATGAAACAATTGAAGTTGCATAGCACATGAAACAATTGAAGTTGCATGTCACTTTTTTCTAGATAAAGCTACCAAGAACACACTTCAAGTTCAGTATCCCTGGACTTAGGATCAAACAGTTGACATTCTCACAAGCTATCGTAAACCACACATCTCACTGATCCTTCACAACAAAATAATTATTTATCTATTGCCACTTACTTGCAAGGGCATATTGGAGATGATGTTTTAGTTTAAACCTAAAAACCTTTTCTCACATACATCAAATTTTATTGATAAGATCAGTATGAAAAAGAGAATCTCTATTCATTTTCTTTTACCTTTTATAACAAAACATATGCAAATTTTCAACACCGGTTACCTCATGTGTTTACTATATTTCTAGTATTTATGCATGTATGTGTCATAATGTCAAAATTTTTATGAGAGAAATTTAAGCTCTGCTGAACCTATAGAAAAAGATAGAAGAAATGTGAGTAAATTACCGGTCTTAGAGTTGGTGGTGATAGAATATGCAATAATGGAGAAACCGAATCTTCTACAAAAGATTTAATAGACAAATGCCTTGAAATATATGGTGCAATTTTGTTGTGCCAAGACCTCAAAATATCCCTCTTTTCCATGAATGTCGTTCGGTATCTGAATGTTTGTATTAAGATAGGGTAGTAAGAAATAATAATCCTTCCATGAATGACATCAGGTTCTAGTCTTGGACATACCTCATAAAAGACTTCGGCCATTCAATAATTGGTTTTTGAACTTGGGCTATTAAACGATGTAAACTAATTGCAGTAAGAGGCTGATAAACTGCAGAAAAGAACAAATGGGAAATGGTTTAAAATTATCATCAAACATTGGAAAGTCAAAGTTGACAGCTACTACAATCATTTACCATTAAGGGACATCTGCTGTGTACGCATAACATATTGGTGCACTAGATCAGAAATGCCAAGAGTGTTTAAGCACTTGACCTTCAAGCCCACATGATTCAATAGTCAATTGCCTTGTGATAACAGATTTACTTAATGCCCTAAGATTAAATATAATTATATGAAGTATACATCTGCAGTAGAATGTGCTTGAGGCTTACTGTCTTCTGCATTATTGGGTCATGATAATGAAGCTGGAAAATATTTTCATGGATGCCATCCAAAATTAAATCATAGTCACCACTGCAGTCATTGAACACTAAAAGATAAATGAGCCATCCCTCGAAAAATGATAAGAAAGCTATGTTCACTAGAATTTACAACCTACCGATTAGATATGAGAGGGTACAGAAAGTCAAATCCATTGGACATACCACTGCAGCAATTATCAGATCTTTTTGCTCGCTTCATTTTTCTGTTCTGAAAAATCTAAAAACAGTCCTCAAAGGTAAGAATGCTGGAAATGAATGCCAAAGTAGTAAAGATGCAGAGTGCTTGATACTTTCACTTTAAGTTACCTCTTTCCAGATATCAAAGATGCTTCTAGACATGTCCTTTTGACCTACCACTTGGGAACTGATCTCAAATTGACACCATGAAAAGCATATTAATAAATCAAGTTGGCATGATATCACATAAAGAGAAGAAACATGGATTAGAAATTCTCTAGAAATATGACTACTGCCACTCACACATCATTGGTTTCTTCCTGTGAAATGGATTACTCCATTCCTGGAAGCCCTAAACTAAAAGCAAGATGGTAGCTGAACAGGCATTCTCAAAGGTGAATGACCAACAGCAGGACCAGGATTCTTAGGTAAACTTTTACAACGAAAGCCTTCTGGAAAAATATGGCCTTTAAATGGTTGCAATTGATTTGAGGATGTCAAAGGGAGCCTTTCTGAAAGTCACAAAATTTTGTTGAAGACAATTTGTAACAGTAGAGATACACAAATCTCTTTAAATGGGTAGTAAAATTCAACCAAGCATGCATTTATTAATAAGGCATAACCCCTGTGCTAAACATGTCCTCATTCCAATTTAACTGAGATTCTATAATGTAACTGAAGTCACACTGTATTTTTTTTTTTTCCCCTCTTTCTTTACACGTATAAGCCAGGGTATTCCCACATGAAATAAAATGATAATAATTGATGAGAACAACTAGGGTAGAGGTGTAGCAGTTTCTTTATACTCCATGCTTCAACTCTAGAAAGCGATTTCATTCCTCCATGGCTAAGTTATGTGTCTCAACCCGCAAATCACCAGCAAATAAATTAGTACATCTATTTTAACTGAAAAATGGAGACTTTTTCCAGACCTTCTATTTCATCTGGGAGATTACTTGAATAATGAATATTTCACAAGACCACAACAGCATCATTTCTTACCACATTGAGGGTTTGATTCTTCTTGTTGAGAAACTGTAGTGTGTTCAAGCACGAACGGATGTCACATTCTGGAAAATAGAAACAAAGTTCTACAGAAATTAAACAAAATTCACAACGCAGATAGGAAAAAGATAATGTAAAACAAACATATGAAGAAGCAATCCTAATTTTTAGAATCACAAATACAACATTTCCAACACCAAAGGGAAGGTTAAAAATCTCAGAATAACCCATCAAGCATATAAAATGTCAATGTTTTGGCCATATCAATACCTTGATTGGCTAAATCAGATAATAGAAACCCAGAATGGAAGTAGATACTAACTCACCAGTATACTCTGCAAGTGCAGCAAGTGTCGTGGAATTTGTCTTTAGGCCTTTCATATTACATATATATTTGAGTTTAAAACACCATTTCTCAACAAATCAAAATTGATAGTAAGAATGAGAAATAGAGAACACTAAAAACACATAGATTATGGAGTATGAGCTAATACCAAGATGGTTTGCCTAACTCATATTGGTATTAACCAGATCTGATTTAGATTTACAGTATATATAAAATAAGAAGAAAGAAGAGATAGAGAGAGAGAGAGAGAGCATGCCTCAAGCAAGTTGTCAATACTTAAAGGCCATAATACTTTATGCAAATACCAGTATTATCCACTAACGCATTACTAATGCATGGCAAAACCAAACAAATATTGGGAGCACTAGATAATTTGTCAGCAGCAATAGAAATCAAATCAACTCATCAATGATTTAACCCCAAGTGCCTGAAGTAAGTAAGTAAGATTCTATTCCCCCCCGCCGCCCCCAAAAAAAAAAAAAAACAATTACAAAAGAAAAGAAATTGAATAATAGAATTCTTTGAGAGAATTGAACATCACTCTTTCAGAATGATCTCCTATCTTCAAATAAAAAATTAGTTAAGACCAAAAAAAGAACAAAAAGACAAGATGTTTGTGATAATGAAGGAAAGTCAATTCAATTTTTAAAATCAGAAGCCACACATAAGAAAATATTCTGATAAGAGCTAGTCCCCAAAGGTGTAGCTCAGCCATAGTGCCCTCTGGCAATGAACCAGAGGTCTTGAATTCGAACCTCCCCAATATTTAGATGGTGTAGAGCAAAGGGGTGAGCCAATGTCACCCAAAGTTTATTCACCAGCAGTCAAGATAAATGTCTTGCCATCAGGGTGGATTCCCCGTTATTAAAGAAAATAACAACTAATATTTGTTATTTAAATATTATATGTTAGCGTGATTATGTTGGAAAACCGAAACTGATATGGAAAGAAATAACTATGTAAAGCTGTAAATTATTTATTAGTTGTCAATCTTTGTATTTTTAGGAAAGTAATTATTAGTGTTGAAATTTGGCATTCAAAGTTAGGTTTTTTAATTTAGGAAAGTATTTTAGGAATAAAAAAGGAGAGATCATTTAGGATGATTCAGTTTCCTAATTTTAGGAGAGAATCAAGCTAGATTGATATTTTCTTATTCAGTCATTTGTGTATATATATGTGTATGGTGTGTATCTAAAAAATCAATAAAGGAATTCAGAAATTCTTCATGGTATCAGAGCCAGTTTTCTGAAACCCTAATCCCTTCTGGCCACCTCTTACTCAGGCCATCATTCATTCCGGCCAAATCTCTCTGGCCATCTCTCAATTCGACCATCTCTCTCTCTGGCCATCTCTCATTCTGGTCATCAGTCCCTATTCTCAGAGCCAAAGGAGAAAACGCTTTCTGGTCGGTCGAATCGTCGTCAGAAAACATTCACCGCCGGCAACTTTTCAGGCGAACTTTTCCGACAACGGTTTTTTTCACACCGCAAGGAGCGCCTGGAGGAGATCTCCAACTTTTCCCAAAGCACCGGAGCCAGAAAACCATCCACGCGCCGCCCACGCGCGTTTTTCCGGCCGGTGACTGCATCTCACGCGCCGGCGCGTGAGGGCGCGTGAGCCACTTTCCGGCGACGCGCTTCCTACTTCAGGCTCGCCTGACGCCGACCAACCACACTACGTACCTGTTTCTGCCATCCGAGCCCTGCGCGTGCCTCTTTTGGGGTTCTTTTGCCTCCGCGGGCCCTCCGATCAGTTTTTCCGACGTCCTCCGACTATTTTTCCTCAACTCGTGTTATATCCTCTCCCCCTAACAAAAATTTCGTCCTCGAAATTTAGGGGGCAGGACCAACCCCATACACCCACATCAGAGTGTCTTCCTCGAGGGCTTTAGGGACTTTCACCCAAGGACCCACGGTCCCACATAAACAATATATCAAAAGATAATGCCTGTGGAACCACATAGACACTTCCCACCAACCAATTCTCTGAATATCATCCATGATTCCATATCCTTCTTGCCATGCAACCACACCATAGACCATTTCCACAACACAGAACCATGAATCTCCACACCAATATGCGTTCCAATCTCAAAACATTTCAACTCAATAAACCGAGATGCAATGACACATTAAAACATTTAATAAAATCATAGAAATGACATGAAATTTCCAATAAATGTTTCAAGGAAAGAAATCAAATACACTATGGGATAGCATAAAATTCCCTACCTTACATCGACATCCTTTTTGTGTTTCTTCTAAGTAGGCGATCTTTGCCTATTATGAGGAACTGAAATGAAACAACATAATTTAGGTTTCCTAACCATGAAAATTTATACAGTTTACTACTGCTAATTTTTAATTCTCATATTCTCTAATCTATATACCTACTAGTTTTCAAATCAAATTTGAATTGAATTAAACAATATTTACAATGCATATTAATTTCCATAATTAATTACCAAACACTAATAGTTTTTATTTTCTTAAAGCCTAACCCATTAAAAAATCCCAAGTGTCTAAATAACATAATTAATCACATGTTTACTAATCTATTTTTCAATCAAACCAAGTTAAACAAAGATTTATGCTTATCTTACCATTAATAAAATACTTAAGTTAAAATACTTTAATTCTTAATTAATTGTGATTTTTAACTAAAACATATTTATAACTAATTAAACTAAACTTTTACACAAATTGTACAATTAATTTGTTTCAACATACCATTAGGAACCAAAATAAACGAAAATTACAAAATTAAACAACTTGCTTACCTCAAATCTACACTTTCTCTCTCTAATACAAGTTGCTATAGGTGAAATGGTGGAAAATAAGTTGCAACCCCCCTTATAAAGGGGTCTCCATGCAACCAAGCACGAGGTGGTAGCCCACATGGCCTTTAGTCCCAATTTCCCAATTTTGCACTTTAGTCCTTCAAGTTATCAAAAATAAAACCCATAATTGCCCATTAGTCCTTTAGGTTTTCATAACCCTAATCTGCCCCTAAGAACCTAATAAGCGTGCATAAGTCATTAACTAATCCCACTTAACCTTAATCAAAGTTTAATTCATACATAAGCAAGATTAGCACTAAACTAGTTTAACAGCTAATTAAGCATGCTTAAAGTTAAGTACTAAGATAATCATTATTGCCTATTTAATTCATTAGTACTAGGTGTTACATCCTCTCCCCCTAACAAAAATTTCGTCCTCGAAATTTATAAAAGCAAACCTGTAAAGAGTTCCGGGTACTTGTTTCTCATATCTTATTCCAACTCCCATATAGCTCCTTCCACTCCATGATGATCCCATAACACTTTTACCAGAGGTATGGTTTTGGTTCATAGTACCTGCTCTTTCTTATCTAAAATCTCTCTTGGCCCTTCCTTATACGTTACATCTTCTTCCCAATTCAAATATTGCCAAGCTGGTACATGTGTGGTATCAGGCTCATACTTCCGCAACATGGAAACAAGGAACACATCATGTATACTTGATAGCTGTGGCGGTAGGGCTAATTTGTATGCTACATCTCCAATCTTTTGAAGGATTTCAAAGGGCCCAATATATCTTGGAGCAAGCTTTCCCCTTTTACAAAATCGAAATACGTCATTCCGAGGTGACACGTAAAAACACGTGATCTCCTATATGGAATTCTAGGGGTCTCCTTCTATGATTGGCATAACTCTTCAGTCTACTTTGTGCTGCCAATAGTCTGTCACGTATTACTCGAATCTTGTCAGTAGTCTCTTGCACCAATTCTGGCCCAATCAAGCTAGCTTCACCAGATTCCATCCAGCACATAGGGGATCTACAAGGCCTCCCATAGAGAGCTTCATACAATGCCATTCCAATACTGCTTTGGAAGTTATTATTGTATGCAAATTCAATCAAAGGTAAATTTTCCACCCAATTTCCTTTAAAATCCATCACACATGCTTGTAACATATCTTCCAAAATCTGAATAACTCTCTTTGATTGCCCATCAGTTTGAGGATGAAATGCCGAACTCAATCTGATTTAAGTTCCCAAGGCTTTTTGTAAGGATTGCCAAAACGGCGATGTAAATCTAGGATCTCTATCTGAAACAATAGAGAGTGGCACCCCGTGCAACCTCACAATTTCCTTCACATACAATTTACCCAAAGCAAAAACTGAATCAGTGATCCTCATAGCTAAGAAGTGTGCTAATTTCGTTAGTCTATCAACTATCACCCATACACTATCCTTACTTTGGGGAGTTCTTGGCAACCCCGTCATAAAGTCCATCATCACATGATCCCACTTCCATTCTACTATAGGTAGTGGTTGTAACAACACTGTTGGTTTCTGATGTTCAACTTTCACTTGTTGACATGTTAAACACTTGGAAACGAATTGAGCTATATCCCGCTTCATACCTTGCCACCAATATTGACGCCTCAAATCATTGTACATTTTAGTTTCTCCAGGGTGTACTGTGAATCGAGAATGATGAGCTTCCTTCATTACCTCCTCCTTCGTCTGAGCATCATCTGAGAATGATGAGCATACACTCCAACCTTCCACTGCGTCACCCGCCATGATGCGAGAGTGCATGCCCTCTAACTTTGTATCTTTCCTTTGAGCTTCAATAACCTTCTACAATATTGTTGGCTGAGCTACCAAAGTACAAAAACATGCACCAGAATCGTGTACATCAAAATAGGGATTGAACTCACTGATGTAATCATACATTTTCCACTCATAAACCACTAACCCAGATAACACACATTGAACCTTTCTACTTGGGGCATTAGCAACCACATTAGCTTTTCCTATATGATACTGCAAAGTAAAGTTAAAATCTTCAAGGATTTCCATCCATCTCCTTTGCCTTGCATTCAGATCTTTTTGAGAGAAAATGTACTTCAAACTTTTGTGATCTGAAAACACCTCAAAAATTTCACCATATAAGTAATGTCTCCATAGCTTTAAAGCAAAGACTATGGTTGCAAGTTTGAGGTCATGTGTAGGATAATTCTGCCCATGGTTCTTCAATTGCCTAGAAGCATAAGCAACCACTCTTCCTCTTTGCATCAAAACACACCCCAAGCCATTTCTCAAAGCATCACAATAAATTGTATATCTGTCGCCACTAATAGGAGTAATTAGCATAGGGATTGTTGTTAGTCTCCTTTTTAGCTCTTGAAAGGATTCTTCACACTTGTCATTCCAATCAAAGTTCACTCCCTTGCGCGTCAGTCTAGTCATTGGGCATGCAATTCGAGAAAAAGTTTCAACAAACCTTCTGTAGTACCTAGCTAATCCAAGAAAACTACGTACTTCAAAAACATTCTTGGGTCTTTCCCAATTTGTCACAACTTCCACTTTTGTTGGATCCACTAAGATACCTTCTTGAGAAACCATCTGCCCCAAAAATTGAATTTCTTGCAACCAAAAGTCACATTTCTCCAATTTGGCATATAATTGGTGTTTTCGAAGTGCTTGAAGTGCCATATGCAAATGATGACTGTGCTCTTCTCTACTCTAGGAATATATCAAAATATCATCCGCAAATACCACCACAAAATGATCCAAATAAGGTCGATAAATACGATTCATCATGTCCATGAATGCAGCTGGAGCATTGGCTAACCCAAATGGCATGACCACAAATTCATAATGCCCATACCTTGTACGAAATGCAGTCTTTGGAATATCCTCAATTAATGATAACAAGATCTTAAATCTATCTTTGAAAAATAGCAAGCCCCACAAAACTGGTCAAATAAGTCATCAATCTGAGGTAGCAGATATTTGTTTTTCATTGTTACTCTGTTCAATTTTCTGTAATCCACACATAACCGCAAGGATCCATCCTTCTGCTTCACAAACAATATCGGAGCACCCCAAGGTGAGGTACTAAGCCGAATAAACCCTTTACTTTGCAACCCTTGCAACTGAATGTTCAATTCCTTAAGTTCTACTGGAGCCATCCTATATGGAGCTATTGATATTGGATTTGTACTTGGATACAATTCAATAGAAAAATCCATCTCTCTTTGAGGAGGTAAACATGGCAATTCTTTAGGAAAAACACCAACAAATTCACAAACCATTGGAATACAATCTATAGTCGTCATCTTTTTGCCTTCTCTCTTCATATTAAAAAGAAAATATCATCCGCCATCTTTTCTTGACCACTTGTCATCCAGGTTTCGAATTAGTGGAATAAATGTAAGCCTTCTATCACCATAGAAACTCAAATATGAACTAGAAGAGGATTGGAATGTTACTTTCTTCAAATAACAATCTAACACAGCATGATGTCGGGCAAGCCCCATCCCCACAATTACATCAAAGGATGAAATATCAAGAAGAACCAGATCCATTTTAACTTCAAGACCTCCAATATAAAGCACACAAGCATGACACACCCACTTGGTTTCCATCTTACCACCCACAGGAGTCTCAACATATAATGAACAATGAAGGGGAACAAATTCTATGTCTAGCATGGAGGCAAATGATGTAGAAATAAAAGAGTGGGTAGCTCTTGGATCAAATAAAACATGTGCCCAAGTGCTAAAACATAAGATCATACCTTCCACCAAGGCATTTGACTCTGCATTTTGTGACCCCATTGCTTAAAATCTCCCTTGTTGTCTTTGCTCTAGCTTCCCTCCAGGCTTCCCTTGTGTAAAGTTTCCTTCCCCTTCAGGTTCCTTTCCTTGGATTTGTGGGTTCATCTGCTGAAATTGCCGTTGAGATGGCTGGTATGCAAGTCATTGAAATTTTGGGCACTCCCTCCTAAGATGTCCCCCCTCATAACATCTCCTTGGTCCCTTGGGCCAATCTATAGTCCCACTATACCACTCTTGTTTTCTGGGTTGTTGTTGGGGATGAGTCACTTTCTGGGGCTTGAAATCTTGTTCCCATTTTTCTGAACCACCAAACCTAGAATTTCTACTTCTCAACCTTTGAGCTTCATCCATTTCCCTTTCTATAACAAGAGCCCTTGCCACAACCTCACTGTAAGTACGGAGCATGAAGGGAGCCACATGTGCTCTAATGTTCAATCTCAACCCCTCTTGGAATTGTTCAGCTCACATTTGTTCATTTGCCACCACATTCTGAGCATATCTAGATAGTTGTGTAAACTTTTCAGCATATTCAGTCACTGTCATGTTCCTTTGAACCAAGTGTATAAATTAAG
Organism: Vitis cinerea var. helleri x Vitis riparia; assembly: GCA_946000715.1. Lineage (NCBI taxonomy): Eukaryota > Viridiplantae > Streptophyta > Magnoliopsida > Vitales > Vitaceae > Vitis > Vitis cinerea var. helleri x Vitis riparia. Next base: position 15,209,606 of record OX254005.1, on the reverse strand, counting down.
CTCTTTTTTGTCTTCTAACGTCCTCTGGAAAGTATTTAGACAAAAGCAGCTCCTCAAATTGATCATACCAGTTGTCTGCTTCATCCCTCAACATGAAGGAAACTAAAGATACTCTCCCTTCCTCAGGCACTGCCATTACATCCAGTATTTTCTTTATTTCTTTCATCCAATTCTCAGCTTCAAGAAAATTCCCAAATTAAGCTCACATTCTGGAATTAAAAACCAACAACTGGACATATTGCAGGTCTTCCCTCATTTACATTACCATGAGATATTGGAGATGGTCTAATTGTTCATCTAGGCCTTGTGGTTAGCCTGTTCCTTGCTCTAGGCATTGTCTTAAAGAATTATACAAGGATTAGATTATCAATACATCACCTTAGGCTATTCATTAAATCAAGCATGTTTAAACAATACAATCAAACCACTAATAGGCACAGTAATGGATTCTCAATGATCAAGAATTCAAACAAGCAACATGATCACAATTATCATAAATAGGCATATTCACACCAATACAACAATGAATGTCATCAACACAACAAAAACACAAACCTAATATTCATCATTTAACCTTTCACTTAATATCAATATATCATACACAATAAAACAATGTCACAATAATAATGACTCTAGTGCACCTATTGGGCTCCCCACCTATCGCCCACAATAGGGATCTAATCCCTTATGCTTTGATACCAAGCTGTCACACCTCAAATTTTTTGTTATTCTTCAAACTTAACAATTGATACTCAAATACAGTATAAGTGCTCTTAAAAAATTAAATGTTGAGTTACTTGATTTTTTTTGCAAAAAGAGGATATGCAAAATCTGTTATAAATAGTACATCCTATATTAAACTTTGTAACTTGTAGTTAACAAAATATGGTTCGTTAAAATAAACATGTTTATAGCTAATTAAGTTAAAAATACTTTAATCCTTAATTAATTGTTATTTTTAATCAAAACATGTTTATAGCTAATTAAACTATACTTTTACACAAATTTTACCGTTAATTTGTTTAAGCATACCATTAGGAACCAAAATAAACGAAAATTACAAATGAATTAAATGGGCAATAATGATTATATTAGAACTAAACTTTAAACGTGCTTAATTAGATGTTAAAACTAGCTTAGTGTTAATCTTGTTTAATTATGAATTAAACTTTGATTGAGGATAAATGAGATTAGTTAATGACTTAACCATGCCTATTAGGTTGTTAGGGGCTGATTATAGTTATGAAAACCTAAAGGATTAATGGGTTTAATTTTTGATAACTTGAAGTGCAAAATTGAGGCATTGGAGTTAGTGGCAACAATGTGGCCTGCCACCTCCTACTTGGCTACATGGAGAGACGATCTAGAGAGAGAATGTGTAGATTTGAAGTAAGCAAGTTGTTTAATTTAGTAAATTTATTTTATTTTGGTTCCTAATGGTATGTTGAAACAAATTAACTCTAAAATTTGTGTACAAGTTGAGTTTAATTAGCTATAAACATGTTTTAGCTAAAAATCACAAGTAATCAACAATAAAAGTATTTTAGCTTAAGTATTTTATTAATGATGAGATTAGCATAAATATTTTTTTTTTAATTTGGTTTAATTAAAAAATAGATTAAGGGATTTGCACTATTACAAATTTAAGTGGTTTCCACAGTGCATCCAGCTTATACTACTTAAGAAATAGCAAAAACCAAAAGAATTATTAGCCCAAAACCATAATGAATTCATAATCATGAAAATGTTATCATGACTTGGCATGGAACAAATAGTCTCTATTCAAAACCTACAAATATAAGTAAATTTCAAGGCTATGGCCCACACCATAATGACAACAATTACAAATTGAAAGGATTTGCACCATTACAAATCGAAGTGATATCCATAGTGCATCCAACTTATACTACTTAATAAGAAATTGCAAAAACCAAAAGAATTATCATTCAAATGAAAAAAATACCAGGACACATCATAGGTGCTTGAGTACACATAATTAATTTTCTAAAAAAATGAAAAATCTAAAGAAATTATAATTCCTCATGGAAACCATTCTCAGGACCACTTCTTTGAAGGGGAATACTAGCGACCTATAATCAAACACTTGAATGTTGGCTAAGTCAAGCTGCCCCACAAGCTAGTCTGCATGTCGTCTGCTGTCTGCTTGAGTGGCAACCAAGCCTTCACATGATCTCTCATCAAACCTTGGTCCATCAGCTTGCGTGCTGAATAGGCACTCGTGGGTGCAAAGCATCATCCAATGCGGCCTTGGTACCACATCATCCAAGTCAAGATGCTGACACACAACCCTATCCCTACCCCCCAATCCAATCTAAAGGAAATGGGAAAAAGAAGTAGCTAGTTACTCCCATACACACCCTTCCTTTGCGCTTCCAGAAGCTCAAATCATAGACCATTGCTCCAATGAATTCAATACTCCTTTCCATAATCCTATCCCTCCAACCCAAAGGAAGGGAGGAAAGAAGCAACCACTGACTACTTCCATACCCTATTCAATACAAATCGTCCTGCATAAATTAAGCTCAGCCACAAATTTTTTATTGCCTAACAAGAGGAATGTGTAGCCATGGAAATAGAAAAAGAATTATACACGTGTGTACACATATAATACATGGGTGCACACAATAAATGTAATGCATGTCAAGTGTAACTACAAAATGGAAGACGAATATATTGATGTGTTAGCTAAAATTCTATTGTGGCATTTCATAAAAGCAAGATTTCCACCAATGCATTTCATAAAATGCAAAATTTCCACTGTTGCAGTTCATAGAAGCAAAATTTTAATTGTTGCATTTCATAAAAAAAACACATTGCTTCTTCAAGTTGTTACCTGGATCTGAGGGCCTTTTTCCTAGCAAGGGATTCTTGTCATTAGGGGATTTTTTGCTGTGACCAGCAAAGTTGGATCGCAGAGAATTGGTTGCAACATTAAAAGATTTTGTTTCCATTGTCAACATCTTCAAAGATATTTTCCGGAGGTAATCAGACTAAATTAGAAGTAAAAATAAAAATATATCAATTCATCAAATTATTAATGACAAAGTAAGATAAGATAGTATCAAGTTTTGCACTTTAATCTTTTACACTAAGGATAGATATAAAAAATGCTCATAGGTCTTGAGGAATGGTTGAGTAAATACTGAGTAAATACTAGCATGATGGATATACCTGGCTTGTGACAGCAGAATAAATCTTTTCCGCAAACCTTTCAACAATTTTCCTTAGCTCATGCAGTCCCTTTGGTCCAGAAATAGGAAGATGTCTCTTCAATGTGTCCATGCTAGACATAAAAAAACATTAAATTGTAATGGATTATTCTTATGCAATCATTGGTTCAAAAAAACAATATTAAATAGGAAATCATGTTAGTTGTGCACTGACCATGTCACATAAATTTCCAACCATAAAACAATATTGCATGAAACAGGAATTTAGAGTAAATAGAAAATTTTTATTAAGGAAAGGAAAGGAAAGGAACTAACATCCCATAATAAGAGGGGGTTTGAGGGTAAGGCAACCAGAAAGCTTGTATATTTATAGGATTCCATGCTTACATCCCTTCTTTTGAACAAGTCAAACACAAAAGATTGTCTCTTGCAATTTACTGCACATTCTAATACCTTTTTTCTAGTTCCTATTTTTTAATGATCATATTTGAACTTCCTCATGTATTGATTTCTAATGTATCTAACATGCTCATAAAAACTTATTATGTCTTGCCTAGCTTGAACTCCCAAATACAAGAATCAATGAAATTCAATTATATTCCCCTAAACAATTCATGGAATGCCAACTTACATTTCATTTAGACCAAGGATTACAACAAGTTCTTTGGTCACTATACTTATTTCTTGCCAATAGGAGAAATCGGTTTGGAGGTTAGAGACCAAGAATATTTTTAGACCACCTATGTAGACTAGCCTTACCTAGACTAATATTGCTTTTGTTAGAATATGATATACAAAATATGGGTCCAATTCATGATAACTTAAAACTTTAAGGAAAATTAATTACTTAACAGAATCGGATTTTAGGTTATTTAGAGGTCTCGAGTTGAAATCACTCCCCCATTTATTTATTTGTCTAATTATGTGTAATCACAAATGTATGATTTATCTACCACTACTATGATTTGGGAGGATTGAGATTTGTCTGCTACTACCATGATTTATGTCTCTCATGGCAGGTGTAGGGCCACATGCATGCAATAACAAATGTGTGATTTGTCAATCATGGGTATAGGGCCATAGGTGCATGATTAAAATGTGTGATTTATCTGTCACTAATATAGTTTGTCTCTCACACCCAAGGTGGGTATAGGAACATGTTTGAGGGGGGTGTGAACATGATATACGTTTGTCTATCACTATTGCAATTTGAGAGGATGATCACAAATGTATGATTTCTTTGTCACTATTGTCACTATTAGGCTCGTGTTTTTAGTGGAAGCATTTCTGAAAGTGTCTTTAGGAGAATTACCAATCTAATGTTTCTTAAAAAAAATATTACAATAATGATTTTTCAAAATTTTGAAAGTATTTTTTAATTTTGTTAAACATCTAATTTTTTTTAAAAAAAATATTTTTAAGGTTAAAAATAATTTCTAAAATTATTGTCGAATGTACTATTATCGAGCCTTTTAAAAAAATGTTTGTTTAAGTTAAAGTATTGTAATTGATATTTAAGCTAAAAATTTAATCACCTTGTATCCAAAGATTAGGTTGTGCCAAATTTATTTTTAACCTGAATTCGGCTCATTCGCTTGCCCAACTTGAATTTTGGGCCCTACCTCAAATAAAAGCAAAGCTCGAACGGGCCAGGTTGGGTTAAGAATTAAATTCCTCATAATAGGCATCCAACCAAGGGAATGAAAGTACCCAATGGGCTTGCATCTTAGTTGGGCCTTTTCGGTCTTCTGTTTGTTAGAATGAAAGGACCCAATGCTTGTATTTTTATTTGGGCCCTCCAATTATTTTTTTAACCTCATCCTAAACAGCCCAAGGACCCAAAAGAAAAAAAAAAATTGTTTTCTTTGAGAAATAAATCCCAACGCCTCCTAAATAAATTGTTTAGATTTTACTATACACTTTTATAAATAGAAATTTCAATATTATAATAAATAAATATTACTGCCATTTTTTTTTGTTGAGAAAATCGTTGTTAATTAGTTAAAGGGAAATTTAATTAGAAAGTAGTTTAAGGAACTTGGTTAATTATGATTTAAAATTACCATAAGTTTGAAAAATAATATCTAAGTATTTATCATTGTAACATATTCACCAGAATAAGAATATTAAAATTTTAAATAATTTTTTATTTTGATAGAAAATTTAACATATAGTTAAATAAATCATTATATTATTTAAAAACAAAATTTTAATATTTTTCATCTTTTATAGAAGAACCCTAATTAAGCAATCTTAGGATTCGTTTGGCATATTTTCTGAAAATTGCTTTTAAAAACTATTTTTTATTCTTTACCTTAAAAACAAGTTTTAAAAAACATAATCAAACATACCCATATTTTTATTTTTATCTTTTTTTAAAATATATATATATATATATATATATATATATATAGGTGAAAAAAATTCCTACTTGTGTTTCTAAAAATAATTTTTTATTTCATTTTAATTTTTAAAAATATAAAAAATGTTTTTAATTATTATTTTTAAAAATTTGTTTTAAAAATAAATTATTATTTTTAGAACAAATCTTAGGTGTTTTTAATTATTTTTATATTAAATAATAATTTAAAATATAAATAACTTTTTGAAAACTTTAATATGGGACACAAATTGGTTTTCCTTTTTTTTTCTTTTTTTCTTTTTTTCCTTTAATTTGTTTAAGTTAAAGTATTGTAATTGATATTTAAGTTAAAAATTTAATCACCATGTACCCAAAGATTGGGTTGTGCCAAATTTATTTTTGACCTGAATTGGGCCCATTGGCTTGCCCAACTTGAATTTTGGGCCTCACCTCAAATAAAAACGGAGCTCGAACCTGAACCCCTTAAAAATATATGGGCCAGGTTGGGCTAAGAATTAAATTCCTCAGAATAGGCATCCAACCAAGGGAATGAAAGTACCCAATGGGCTTGCATTTTAGTGGGGCCTTTTCAATCTTTTGTTTGTTGGAATGAAATGACCTAATGGGCTTGTATTTTTAGTTGGGCCCTCCAATTATTTTTTTTAACCTCATCCTAAAAAGCCCAAGGACCCAAAAGAAAAAAAATTAGTTAAAGGGAAATTTAACTAGGTTGTACCTAAGGTGCACTAAGGTTGTACCTAAGGTACATTAAGGAAGTACCTTTACACTATTAAGGTTCCAATTGACTAACCAATCACAACATAATAATGGCATGCTTGTATCTAAAATGCAATTAAAGAAATTGTGTCTTGAGTAGAAAAGTTCTAACAACATTCATCTTCAAATAATGTTCTCCATCTTTAATGAATGCCAAAGCTAGGTCATATTAACATAACTCTATGGGACATGGGCTTAAATAGAAGGAAGGGTTCTGCTCACAGTTTGTCCTCTCTGCACTTTTCACTAAGAGTTGTGATGAAAGGGAAATAGAGATCCAATATAAATAACATGAATCATCAAAACTTGCGTTCTTTACCATGTATGTATGTCCTCACCACTTCTAGTTAGCTAATTATAGGGCAAGGGAACAATCACCAATATTCTACATCCATTTATAGTGACATGTAGAAGAAACATATGCTACATATAAAGAACACACTGTCTATAACTGAATAAATTATTCCTTAACAAGTTATATACTTTTTGCTAAAATGGCATGTTGATGCATTACTAGCATCACCATCATACAACAATCTTACATAACAACCCATCCATGTTAGCAAATAAATGCAAAATAGATTTATATCTTCCCTTCAATCAAATGATTCCAACTACCATGCAAGTGGTAAATCACTTCCAAGCATTAATCATGGTCCCATATCTAATGCTGCAAAAGAAGAGGTCCAATATATTGATACAAGTCACAAGTCACAAAGTTCACGCTTTAGGGGGTAGGGCGGGGGTTGCTCACCATAGCTCAACATCTACAAAAGAAGTTCATTCTCCTAGAAAGTTTTATTTCACTCTCACCTCACATCATAGGACAAGAGAGTCACTCTCTGTGTAATACCTAGTACTAATGAATTAAATAGGCAATAAGGATTATTTTAGTACTTAACTTTAAGCGTGCTTAATTAGATGTTAAAACTAGTTTAGTGCTAATCATGTTTAATTATGATATAAATTTTGATTAAGGTTAAGTGGGATTAGTTAATGATCTAAGCATGCTTATTAGGTTCTTAGGGACTGATTAGGGTTATGAAAACCTAAAGGACTAATGGGCAATTATGGGTTTTATTTTTTATAACTTGAAGGACTAAAGTGCAAAATTGGGAAATTGAAGTGCCACCTCCTACTTGGGTGGATTGGTGGCAGCCATGTGGCCTACCACCTCGTGCTTGGCTGCATGGAGACCCCTTTAAAAGGGGCTGTAGCTCGTTTTGCACTAGTTCACCTGCAGCAACTTGGGTTAGAGAGAGAAAGTGTAGATTTGATGTAAGCAAGTTGTTTAATTTTGTAATTTTCGTTTATTTTGGTTCCTAATGGTATGTTGAAAAGAATTAATAGTAAAATTTGTGTAAAAGTTGAGTGTAATTAGCTATAAACCTGTTTTAGTTAAAAATCACAATTAATTAAGGATTAAAGTATTTTAGCTTAAGTATTTTATTAATGGTAAGATCAACATGAATCTTTGTTTAATTTGGTTTGATTGAAAAATAGATTAGTAAACATGTGATTAATTAGGTTATTTGGACACTTATGATTTGTTAATAGGTGTAAAAGAATTAGTGTTTGGTAATTAATTGGGGAATATGAGAATTAAAAAAAAAATAATAACAGAAAGTTGTTAAAAATTAGTAAGAAAGAAAAATTTCATAACTTCAAATTGAGTAAATTTTAATGGTTAGGAAACCTAAATTATGTTATTTATTTCAGTTCCTCGTAATATGCAAAGATCGCCTACATAGAAGAAACACAAAAAGGAAATTGGTGTAAGGTAGGGTATTTTATGCTATTCTATGGTGTATTTGATATCTTTCCTTGAATCATTTGTTGGTTGAAGGGAGTTCATTTTTTATTTTTTATTTTCAAGAAACTGAATCAAATAAGCCATAAGAATGAATTCTTTTCTTTTCCATGATTTTCTCCGCAACCTAACACACAATTATCTTAACAAAAGCATTAAAATAACACCAAACCTGAAAATTCTTGCCATGCAAAGCAAAATTCGGATGCAAATGTTAGTCAAAAAAAATATTTCAAAATTATTAAACCCTTGTTTGGCTAAAAACACAGAGGAATGCATTATCTATTTATTTTTTTCAAAAAAACTAGACTTTGAACCAAAACTTCCATTTCTTATATATTCCCCAGCTTTTCTCTAGAACCAAACCAGAAACCCAAAAAAATTCCCATTCTCACCAAACAAAATTGATGGTTCCAAATCCGAGTATTCGAAAACAAGAAAACGAGATCCACCCAACAAAAACCCAAAAAAAAGTAACGATAATTACGAAGAAGGAGAGTAGGAGAGAGAGCCAGAAGTGATTATAGATTAGGGATCAGGATCTCAACTGACGATGACGAGGAGTTGCATCATGAAATGTCAGCCGTGGATTACATCGAAAAGCATGGATTGTACGACCAAAATTGTGTCTGAGCTTTCGGCTCTGCCTTTGCTTTTGTTTTCTCCTCGGTAGGAGAGAGAAGAGTGAGCAACAAAGGACATTTACAATCTGATGCAAAATCTGAACAATATTTTAAATAAAAAATTTATTTACTATTAATACCTATAATTACGGGTTTGCCCTTTTTCATATAAATTTGGGGAGTTTTTAGAGAGTTAACGAGGGTAATAATGATCCACATCTTAAATTGGATTTTGGAATGGTTGTAGATAAATACATGAATCTTTTATTTTTTTTATTTTTTGGAGAGATGCTGGATGTACTTTGCACTAAAATAGATACTTAGAGAAGATGGTTTTAACTTAAACCTCAAGTGCTATTTTTTTTTAACACTTGATTACTTTTCATTTATCATTTTTTTTCAATGTTCATAATCGTGTTGACTATTACAAAAATCACGTTATAATAAAATAAAATTATTTTTTATCATTAAATTAACAAACCCTATTTTGAAGTTTTTGGCAAAGTTACAAGATGTTTGATTTATATCTCACTTTAAATGAAAAAAAAAAATTATATACTAGTAAGTGTCTACGTGCACATAAGGTTATGACTATGTCCATAATAGATATATTAGTAAGTGCACATAAGCTTATGACTATGTCTGTAATATATATACTAGTAAGTGCTTCCATAGCACATAAGTATATGACTATATCCAAATAGAAATACCCGAGTTTGTAAAATACAACATTTTTTATTTTAAAAAATAAACTTTTCTACTTAAATTTAATAAAGTTAAGGTAATTTTAACTTAAATTCATTAAGATTTTGTATTTCCCTTTAGAATCCCATAAAGAAATATAATCTATTTTTCATATATAATCTATTTTTCATTAATAAGATAAGGCATTTCCCTTTAGAAATGGGTAATAAAATCTAATTTATTTTTCATTAGTAGGATAAGATTAAAAAAAAGTACGGAAATAAACTCAATAACTCACACTTCAAATAGTTTAAGTGCAAAATTTGTTAAACAAAATTTCTAAGCCCAAAAGAGAGGTGTTAAATACACCATTTAGAATTTCTACTATAAATGGGATATGTTATTGTCATAAAAAATAAAAAAATAAATATCAATGTGCATCCCTCTTTATAATGGCACGTGGTCTACCATATGAAATTACTTATTATTAGTAGAAAGAAAAGGGTTACCAAATTCATAAATAACAATATAATCTTTAGCTAGGGAGGGTTTTAAAAAATCCTAATGGACATTTTGGATATTGGATATCAACCTTCAAATTATTTCAAAAGATAATAATTTTCACATCATAGAAAACTACCATATGCGCAACTTAGAAAGGGCTTCAAACAACAATATATTAAGTTGACATCATAGAAAACAATGAACCACAAATGTTTAGACCAACTCAACGATGATATGGATTGTTTTCTCCTTGTTACATTTGTACATACATGAGCCCCAGACCTGCCTAGGACAAGCACTGTTTAGCATTTTGTGTTTCTAGGTACTATAGACAATTGGATAAGCAAACTTCAAATAAAGTTTTAATAACAATGGATGGGGAGATAGCTTGCTAAAAAATTTCAACAAGGCACAAGGAACAGATCAAGCGACTACAAAGAATCATAGAGAATATGGAATCAAGCAAAGGATTAATGCTTCTACGTTCAACAATATCGACTTCTTGACATTCTTTTGCATTGGTCTTGGCTACCATAAAACTTTCCAAGCTACCAACTTTTTGTTTATTTACTTAGGCATTTATTGCAGTAACCTCTTGTTCCATGTGGAATTCATTAAGCTTCCTCAATAACTCCTAAATGCAAGACTTCAACTCCAGTTTTGTGAACCTCCTACTCTAGTTTTAGTCAGGGAAGTAACAAAAGGTTCAGAATTCATCCCCAGCTCCACTAGGCCAAACTTGCCCTTTGATAAGTAATATGCACAAAAGAAATATATATCAAAACTTAGGATATAAATAAAATATTAAAAAAACACTTTAAATAACAAATTAAGTATAACTATTTTATAATTAAATGAAAAATTTCATTTAATTGATTAGTAAAAATGTATCATAATTTTATTCATAGTGTTTTTAATATTATTAATATATTAAAAATTTATACATTTATCATCATTTATTTTATAAGATATCATAATTTTAATATTAAGTAGATTTTAAAATTAAACATATTATAATCACATATCACAATATTATCATGAAATAATATTTTATATAATTTAATAATCAATGTACACTTATCAAATTTATACTTTTTATTAACATGTACAATATTATATATATATATATATATATATATATCAATTTATTCGAAAAAAATAACTTTAAAATGTCTATTATGTTTTTAATTTCATTTCTAAGAGTTTTATTTTATATTTTTATAAGTTTTGATCAATTTTAGGTCTATGGATATTGTGTCAAAATATCCACCAAATATATATTATAATCAAATATCACAATATAATGATAAAATAATATTTAATATAATTTAATAATCAATATACACTTATCAAATTTATATTTTTTTACTGACACGTATAATATTATATATATATATACATTAATTTATTCAACAAAATAACTTTAAAACGTCTATTATACTTTTAGTTTCATTTCTAAAAGTTTTATTTTACATTTTTCTAAGTTTTTGGTCAATTTTAGGTCTACCGATATTTTATGTCAAAATATCCACTGATATATCTCCGATATATCCATAAAATTAAAGTACCGATATATCCGTGATTACCGATATTTTCATCCTTGGTTTTAGTTAGTGTGAAAAAACACACATTGTTAAAGATTTATTGCCAATTTGGTAAAGCAAGAACAATAAATTAATACCTTGCCAATCATGTTTTGGAAATAGTCCATCACAGAATCTTCATATAGGGCATGCTCATGTTTCTTGATTGACTCCATGAGCATTTTAATACACTTTTGGGTGAATGCTAGACGAGACAAGCAACATGAAATATATTTTCCCATTGTCTAACATCTACAACTGAAGACAAATCTCGATAGTAGCCAAAAACCGTGTCACAAAGTACATACAAGTTAGTTTGAAACTTTTTCATCAAACAAAGTGACATCGCCTTGAAAATATTACAGGACAAATGAAGAAATAAAGCTATTTGAGAAATCAAAATTAAAAGCACCTTCAGATATCCCACATGTTGCAGCAACAACTAGTACCAGAATGACTAGGTAGAATACAGTGACAATCTCCTTGTTCTTCAAAAACGTGCTAATGCAGCAAGAAGTATACCCTTATGGGAGATCAAATCAAAGGAAGTGTATAAAATAAAATGGTAGAGATTTGTAGTATCTCGCTTAAATAATGAATGTAGTTTTCGACTGGCTAGAAAGCAAACCGAGAATGATTTTTTTGACAAGAAGAATTAGAGCAAAAACCTTTTGGATATAGCCAATGATATTGCATCTATGTGTGCATGAATGTCCAAGACACCAATGCACAAAACAATATATGTACCTAAGTAGAATTAAAAAGAAAAATGAAATTCAAATTTGAAATATCACTATGGCAAAAAAAATAATAACAATATTTTCACCTTTGTAAAGGACAATGAAAAATTACATCTAACCTAAAATACTCAATGAAGTATGTTTCCAATATGAGTATATTAGGAAATAAAACCAGTTCAAACATACACAATGTTAAAAGAAATGCAAGGAGCCCTCATTTTATATCTTATAACGAATACGTGTAAAAACTTGACATGATAAAAAGATGCATACTAGAACATGATAGAATGAAAATATAATTGAAATAATAGCATAAAGAACACCTAAGACTCCACCTAAATCTACTGGAAATCTATTTTCCAAAGATATCTAGAAGAAAATTACTTACAATATTCATTCAACATTAGAATACAATTTAATTTCTACAAAGCTTTGATTGGAAAGGTGTATAGCGGCCAATCAAAGGACTAATGGGCAATTATGGGTTTTATTTTTGATAACTTGAAGTACTAAAGTGCAAAATTGGGAAGTTGGAGTTAGTGGCAGCCAAGTGGCATGCCACCTCCTACTTGGGTGGATTGGTGGCAGCCATGTGGCCTACCACCTCCTACTTGGCTGCATGGAGAGCCCTATATAAGGGCTGCAACTCGTTTTGCACCATTTTAACGGCAGCAACTTGGGTTAGAGAGAGGATCTTGAGAGAGAAAGTGAAGATTTAAGGTAAGCAAGTTGTTTAATTTAGTAATTTTGGTTTATTTTAGTTCCTAAAGGTATGCTGAAACAAATTAACGGTAAAATTTGTGTAAAAGTTGAGTGTTATTAGCTATAAACATGTTTTAGTTAAAAATCATAATTAATTAGGGATTAAAGTATTTTAGATTAAGTATTTTATTAATGGTAAGATCAACATAAATCTTATTTAACTGAAAAATATATTAGTGAACATGTGATTAATTAGGTTATTTGGACACTTGGGATTTGTTAATAGGTTAGACTTTAAGAAAATCAAAACAATTAGTGTTTGGTAATTAATTAGAGAATTTTATAATTAAAATATTAGCAACAGTAAATTATATAAATCTTCATCGTTAGGAAGTCTAAATTATGTGTTTCATTTCAATTCATTGTAATAGGTAAAGATCGCCTGCATAAAAGAATCACAATGGGAAAGTTCATGTAAGGTAGGGAATATTATAACATCCCATGGTGTATCTGATTTCTCTCCTTGAAACATTTATTTGAAAATTCATGTCATTTCTATGATTTCATAAAATGTTTTAATATGTCACTGTATCTTGGTTTATTGCGCTGAAATATTACGTTGAGATTGGAACATATATTGGTATGAAGATTCATGGTTCTGTGTTGTGAAAAATGGTTCATGGTGTGGTTGCATGGTTCTGTGTTGTAGAATAATAAAATATGATATTCAGATAATTGATTGGTGGGAAGTGTTTATGTGATGCTACAAGCATCATCTTTTGATATATTGTTTATGTGGGACCGCGGGTCATTGGGTGAAACTCCCTAAAGCCCTCGAGGAAGACACTCCGATGTGGGTGTATAGGATTGGTCTTGCCCTTGGGTTTAACTCCCTAAAGACATGGGGTTGGTCCTACCCCTGGGTTTAACTCCCTAAAGACACGGGGTTAGTCCTACCCCTAGGTTATAGTCCCTGAAGACACAGGGTTGGTCCTACCCTTGGGTATGAGTCCCAAAAGACACGGGATATGACTTGCCCTTGGGTGATATCCATAAATAGTCATTATTATATTGACCGAGTATCTTATGGAGCATTGATATCTGATATATAGATTGGTGGGGGTGAGCAGTTTATCAGTTATGAAAGGATGGATGAGGAAAAGCAAAGATGAAACCAGGAAACACATGCATACATGTTTGACATGATTACATATTTGTTGATGGCTATAAAATGTTTATCATGCATTCTATTACATGTTTAATTCAAAGTTTTTAAGGGTATGCTTAGGATGGTTATAAACTTTCCTACTGAGTTGTGAACCCACCCTATCCCTTCCACCTTTAAATGCAGGTAAGAAAACCTATGTTGGAAATAATGCTTAAGCATTGCTTTACTATGATTGGATGTTGTTTACTCCCATTGATAGTGTTTTGAGGCTTTGCCTTTGTATTAAAGACTGAATCTTTTTGTATGAATGATGTTATATATATATATAAAAATTGTCCCCTATTGCAATCAGTGTATGGCATGAAAAAAACTTACTAAATATTAAAACCCTAAATTAAAAAAGGTACTAAATATTAAAATCCTAAATAAAGGTTGATTTGGTATGAAATTAGAAGATCCAAAATAGGAAAATAGCCAAAAAAACATTCTAAATAATAAAAGCCTAAAATTAAGGTAGATTTGGCCTGAATTTAGAAGCTCTAGAATAGGAAATAACTAATATGAAGCTGGAAAGTCAATTGATTCATGCCTAATTGGTGTCTCAGCTGATTCGTGTCCAGCTGGTGCTCCTTAATTAAGGGAGTAAACCACAAGATTTATAACCTATTACACCATATACTAGGGTAGCAAAGACAAAGCTACTATAGCATAGTGGCTCTAGGATCGTTCACTGGGATGGGTTTTCACTTCATAAATGATATTAATTCAAAGCTGAATTGGTGCCTTTTCATTTCAAGGTTAGCTTTAAAAGAAAACATAATCTTTGCGGAAAAAGTTGGTTTTAAGCTAACCAAAAATAGTAACTAATTTTACTTACAAAGAAAAGTGTTTCTTGGAGTTTCAGATTACTAGGCTCAGATTCATCATACAAAAAGGAGAGTTTCGGTCACTTGTTTCTTTTCCTCGCATTAGAGAATTAACATATAGTTAATTCTCTAACCGGTGTTGTACAGATGCTTCCCATTAATGGGTTCAAACACTAAATCCCTCTCACTGATGCATCTTGCAATGGCTCATACCTCTCACCTAGCACTTGCCATTCAAGGTGATCTTTAACCTTGGATTACCCGTCAAAAGCTCGCAAGAGATAACTAATGGATGTCTCCTTGGAGTCCAAAAGCTTACCAAGTGTTGGCAATTCTAGAAAATCCTACCTTCAAGTCACCTCCCAGAGGCTCGCAAAGGGTAAACTAGTGAATCTCCATGGATGGAGATCACTTGCCTTACCAAGTGTTGGCCCAGGTGATTTAAAGACGTTTTAAGTTAACTAAAAAGATAAAAACCATTAACGGGTCACACTTTCTCTTCATTAAAAACTAAAACAACAAAACTTCCAATTTATGCATGAGGAAACTTACCCGGCTTTCCTCACTCCAAGAGACAAAGAGCCTAGCCTCTCATCCTCTAAGGAAAAATCCTCAGAGTTTGATTGGCTAGAAAGAAAACTAACGAGAAAACAAGAATATATATAAGAAACAGAGCAAGTGCTCTGTTCGTTGATTCTATATATGATATCTATTATATGATGGATTATCCTGGAACAACCTCCCGAGAGTTTATATAGGAAGGTAATTTACCCTTCCTTGAATACTTCCTAGCTAAGGAATTACATGAGTGGCTGAATACAAGGAGAAAATGGAAATTTATACAAAAATATTTGAAGAAAATATCTAAAAGAGTCGGTGCACAACTAGCGGGAAGCTTTAGGACCGTTTCGCAGGTGAAAATGAGGTCTGCGAAATTTCGCAGGTGCATAAGAAGGGCTGCAAAATTTCTTTGCAGCAAAAGGCTGATTCAACACCTCAGCGAAGTTGACTTCCATCTTGTGGTGTTTGGCTTCCATCGCGGCGTGAAGCTTCAGGGGAAATCCATAGCACTGTGCAAAAAGGCTGCGAAACCATTCCGCAACAAAAGGGTGATTTCGCAGCACTTTTCT